>OU823256.1:19240489-20562655 GCA_917490735.1 Dryobotodes eremita | reverse complement strand
TCTTTTAAAGTTCAGACATAATCTTGGTGAGATCATGTGAAGACCATGTAGATTTGTGTCTGAAATGGTCTTTTGAGGAAAAACCACACAGAATGAGTGGACCTGTTCAGTTAGTGCAAGCATTTGTCAGTAATCGTGTAACTCAACTCAGAACTTAAAGGAGCTCAACGATTCGACGAACAATACCAAAGAAAGGACATTTGGGTAGGCCGCATAAATTACTCAAACTGCCAGACCATGATTAAAACTAATTGAGAAGAAGAAAAAAACAAAAAAAAACAATGATCCACATAGTCTTTACATTCACAATAATTAAAATAATATACTATTTTACAATGTAAATATTAATGTCAATGTATTTATAAAAAATCATCAATGTCAATAGGTATATAAAAATCCGGAAATAATTTTGGTCAGATCATTTGAGGACCATGTTAGATTGGTGTCTGAAATGGTCTTTTGAGGAAAGAATCACATAGATTTGAGTGGACCTGTTCAGTCAGTGCACTTATTTGGTTGTAAGTTGTTTAAAGTGTGATTTTGCACGGTAACGAATAATTATGTATAATCATCATCAAAATTATAAGAAAACGGGATTTTTTACGAAAACCTCATCTATTCGAGCATCCTCCTTAAGTACACGTACGGCACGTACAGCGCACCCTATGTATAAAAACTCAAAACTCAAAGCATTTATTTCAAATAAACCAATTACAGGCACTTTTGAATTGTCAAGTTAAGCTTAGTAGGTACCTATGGAGAAGAACGGGCAAGAAACTCACAACGTTAAAAGCGTCCGTATTAAAGAGACAAAAACAATTCAAATATTAATACTATATTAAAATAAGCCGTGGCAGCTAAGAGATGACCAGTCCCTACTGACGGCGCCCGTTCACGAACGTGACGTATGGATCAGCACCATTTAACTCGACCATTTTGAAAGGAACTTAATGATCCAACACACACTTCAATAATTCTGCCCTGCTACAAATTATAAATAGCAGCTTTATTATGGCCATCGCGGCCACTGGCGGTGGACCACTTTCAACCTTATTTCTTAGGAAATAAGTGTGAAATGTGATCAACAGCCATTGTCCGCGGTCGTAACTATATTTTTAAATAATTCTAGATCCATTAGGTATAGCAATACAGACTATTATTTTTTTAAACACAGTAATTATAATAGGCGATCTAGTGCATCGTTATTTTAAAAATATGCAATTCGTGACACCAATGCCTAGATATAATTATTATGATCGCCATAAACCAATTTATAATCCGTGTTATTATCTTTTTAAACACTAGCTTCTGCTTGCGACTTCGTTCGCATGGAATTCGTAAGACAACACAATATATACTCCTCCAGACCGTATTTCGGCCATGGCGGCCAATCTCAACGGAAAGAAGCCTTCGGCGCGAGAGATGTTATAGTGCACAAGTGCGTGCGCAGACACAGGAGCACTCTCTCTTCCCTCACTTTCGTAGTCCGATGGGACGGCACACGACCGGAGAGAGATCAGGCGCAGGACCAACGGCTTAACGTGCTTGCAGAGGCACGGGGGTATCACGCCGCCAACTTTCAAACTCCGGGCTGTTACTAAGAAATTCCTAATGGAAAAACCCAATAACACTTTGCCCGACCTGGGAGTAGAAACCAGGACAACACTATATACTACAATAACAACCACATTTTTATAAAACTTCCCTGTATACAATGTTTGTAGTTTTGGTCTCAGCAGCCAAAATATAGGTACAGAAAGTCAGGACTGGTGACGCTGTAGCACGAGACGTACAGTTGTTCGTGTGAGAAGCAACTCGTCCTGAGGTCGACACCCGCAGCCTTCAGTAGCAATTTCCCATTGCTTGCGAAATTTTCGTTTTTATTGAAATAATGACGCCTGCGTTTCTGCATAATAAATGGCAGAACAACTTAAAAAGAAGAAGAAGAAAATATTAATGTTACACAACAAATAAATACATCACAGATGACTCAATCACTCACACCCTATAATCTCGCCTTACACTACGACACGACTCCAGCGACTGAATATTTTGATACCGAACTAACCGTATACACACCAAACAGCATTCAATCAACTTCAGATGAATCCACATCATTACAAACAGAAACTATGTTTGACCCTTCTTTAGTAGAGACATTAAATAACGAATTAGAAACAAATATATTAAAATACAATGGAATGGATCCTGCGTGTAGACCATGGCTGCCGAAAATTATATCAACTCGTAAATTATTGGATATGATTAGCATATTTAACCAAAACATTATCTCGCTTAAAGTTTCAGCCCAAGAAAATTTATCCGACAGACATTCATTAATATATGAATAACTCACAGTTAGTAAACAGTTTCAATTAAAAATGTATATAGATAGGTCTAGCTATAAAACCAGAGCAGCGAACGAACCACCATGACAAAAAAGATTAGAAATGGACATAGACCTACTAAGAAAAGATATAAATAGATTAACACAATGTAATAGCGGTAACACACCTAGAAAACTTGAAAAGAAAATCAAACAAATCATTGAAAAGACCAAACAACACAGTTCACATGAAAATTTGATTAAGAGAATTCAAGATCACCCAGACACATAAGACTAACAAGATACAAAAAAGCCAAATGAAGAAAGGATAACAATAGATTCTTTACAATAAGTGAGAACCAATTTTATAAAAAGCTTAAAGGTGACGATACCACAACCCTAAACCCTCCATCTCAAGAGGCCCTAAAAGAATTCTGGCAAAGGTTTTACTCAGACAGCACTGAACATAATAAAGAAGCTGAATGGGTACAGGAAGAAACAGTTAGATCAGAAACAATAGAATAAATGCCGTTTGAGGATGTAGGTGCTCTTGAAATAAATACAATTACAAATAAAACGCACAACTGGAAAGCATTAGGAATAATTTACATAATTTTTGGATTACAAGATTACAAGCATAGAATAATATCTAAACAAATTAATGTTTTTTTTTAAAAGGGAACCAAAATCTCCCATAATTTGTGACTAAAGGAATCACATACATGATCCCAAAATCGAGTAGAACCCAGGATCCCTCGCAGTACAGACCATTTTCTTGCCTCCCAACTATGTACAAAATCATCATATCATGTATTACTAATAAAATTATTAAACACACCGAACAGTATAACATTCTAACTGAAAATCAGAAAGGCTGCAGACGAGGACGTATGGGTTGCAAGGAACAATTAATTATTGACTCCACTCTTTTATAACACCTTCAGAAACCAAGAAAAAACTTATACATAGACTACAAAACAGCATTTAACAGCGTGCCACACTCATGGTTGGTTCAAGTACTCAATATATATAAAATCATTCCATTACTAATAAATTTTCTTAAGAATACCATGGGGTCCTGAAAAACTACACTTAACTACAAACGAAAACCACAAACTTATCCATAGATGAAATAGCAATTAAAAAAGGTATATTTCAAGGGGATTCACTAAGCCCTCTTTGATTTTGCCTAGCCCTAAATCCCCTCTCTCGCGAATTAACTTAATCTAGACTAGACTTTGACATCAAGAACAATAGATCGATATTAAACCAAATAACACATTTCCATTTTAAGGATGATTTAAAATTATATGCCAATAAAAGTACAGATTTCCATGGATTATTAGACATTGCAACATCGTTTGTGAAAGACATTAAAATGGATTTTGGACTAGAAAAATGCCGAAACCTTTGTAAAGAAAAGGGTAAGATTGTGGGACGACAATACTCAACAGATTCGGAAGAAGCAATGAAAAATGAAGAACTGTATAAATACTTAGGATACAACCAAGCACGACTTTTAGAACACAAAGCTAATAAAGATAATGGCAAACAAGAATACTATAAGAGTAACTCTCTTATAGTATTCTTGTTTTCGTTTATCTATTCTATCTATCTATCTCTATCTATATATAGCTATCTATATCTATATCTATCTATTCATTATGTAAAACGTATCTAGCCTGTAAAAATATATTCAAATTCATAAATACTTGCTATACCTATAGTAACTTTATTCTTTCGGCGTTATAAAATGGTCCAACACAGAATTACATGCACTCGAAATTAAAACTAGAAGTCAAAGTCAAAGTTTTATTTTAATGCGTTTTTTGGTGATACAACATGATCTTAAAAATATTTTATAGTAGCTCAAAAATCTACCCTATGCATTGTTAAATTACAATATTAGAAATTAAGTTAAATATTACATGACATAATGAAGTAATTCATATCTATAGAAATTAAAATACACGATATAATATATTGTAATAAATTCATAGACATATGTATATGAATATAACAATAAAACAAATTCTTATACATCATTGATATCACCACCCTAAGTCAGCAATAGAAAGGGTAATGTCCAGAAAAGAAGGAGGCAGAGGACTTATTGAAATATCACACCTACACAAAAGACAAATAATAAACTTATCAAAAGTGTGTAGGGATCAAGGTGTATTTAACTAACATTAGTTCAAACTGTTTTATCTTTAGCATAATTTGCAGTAGTACAATTAAGACTAAAAATAAATAAAAAGCTTTGTTCACCTTAGTTTTAAATCAGTTTTAACACTGACAAAACTGTCACATGTTTTCTTCTAGGCAAAATAAAACAACGAACAATAGCGATGATGATAATCATGCAAAATTATTTGATAGGTACTGTATTACCATCCAATCTATGCCAATTATTATAAATCATCTGATTAGAATAAAACAGCAACAGATTTACTAAACGATCATTCGCGAATGCACTTCCGTGTAAGTTACACCTACCTGCCAAATAACTTGAATTAATAATGAATTTGAAATATATTTTCTTTGGTTTACTTTTTTATTGGCTTTACCAAATTAATCAGTGTGATTCTGAGACTGTAAGTACCTATTTATTAAAGATTCTTTATTAATGAGGTTTACGTAAGTGAGTGATTTTTATATGTAAGCAAAGACCATGCTATAGACAAAAACATTAGATTAAAAAAAACCGACTTCCATAAAATAACAATAAAAAGTGCAAAATAAGTTCAGTTCCGGAAGTTGGTATCTTTGGTTTTGTTTTATTGTTTGGAACCGACTTCCAAAACTAAAGTAATTTTGCAGTTCGTTTTTTTTTTTTTTAACTTTTGTCGGTTTTTGTCGTAAAAATGTTTAAGTATTTTATTTTAGTAGTGTTACACATATTCGTGTACCATTATTGAGTATTGCTATGAAAATATTATAAGTTTATAACATCGTCAACATAGACGAAGTGGAATAATTACGCATTAAGGCTTATCAAAATCAATTATCAAATGATAACTAAAATATAGAACCAACCATTCTTTCCAATTTTTTTTTTAAATCGATATCGTTAAAGGATAATGCTCATCAGGTATTAAAAAAAAACCCAAAGCGAACAGATATAGGATGTAGCTCAGAATTTTAGAAAGCGACATCATACGGCTTAAATAAATAAATACATAGGTACACGATATAAATACATTATTCAATGGTGTTATTACACTTCCTGGCCATTAGGTAAAGATTAAAGCAACAATACTGCAAAACAACGTACTCATTGCATGAAAGACCCCAAAAATTCTTACTAAATACACCTACTATGTATTTTACGACACGTTGAGAAGGCAGTGGTGCTATTCGTAACCGACACCACATGGCTTAAATAAATACATATATACAGTTGTGGTCATATAATTAGGAACGACTGGTACCAAAGTCACTTTTGGATAAACAAGTGGCTTTTACTTTTGGTTCAAATTACAGATAACAACTATGAACCATATAAAATAATAAATGTATTAGTCGGTTTTAATGATTCATACTCAATAATCAAAATAATTGCGCCTCCTTATAAAAGTAAATTTATCGTAAATTGACTGTATTTCAAAAGTACTGGCCGCTTTTTTTCTTGGGTGGGAAATCACAAGTAACTTCTCCCGCTCTGGGCAGAGCGGGAGGGCGTGTCTGAGTTTTAAAACGTCTGACGTCGTCGACGTCTAGCGTGTTCCTATAGTTGCCTGTGTGCCAGTGCCACGGTAATCCTTTCGGACAAACCCGCGACCCTGGCAGGCATCGGTCCTAACGGACCCCGTCAATGTGACCTGACATCTCTTTGAAGCGCGCGTGGAACACGACGCGCCGTCGACCCGGGCCTCATCCTTACCGGACGGCGAGGTACCCATTGGTCGGGCCGCTGGCCGCATCGTGGACCTCCAGCATCCGACCTCCAGTCGCAGTGACTCCTACCCGGATGCCATCAGCGACGCCTAGCTCCCCCAGGTTCACTGCCGCCCTTGCCTTGGCGAGCACGACGCGGTAGGACACGACCGTCTTCTCCGCTTTCAACTGTAGCGTGATCACTACAGCTGCGGACTTCGGGACGCGGAGCCTAGCCGTGACGCTTCGCTCCCTTACGCCGCTGCCGCCTTGCTTTCCTTTTGGCCGCCCTTGCTGCTTTACTTGCCTTCCTAATCTACCCGCCTATATGCTATTCGGCGTTGACTGGAGGAGAATAAGGAAGTTGGGGGGGGGGGGGCGTCTCGCCACCAGGGCTGGGGCCCTTGTCACCTGCGTAGGCTCCCTTCGTGGGTTTGGGTGGCGCCGACCTCGCCAAGGGAGGCCCCGCGGGTTCCAGGACAGGCCCGCCTTTAGACGGCCCGCCGATCCTGGCCTGGCCACAACGACAGCAAACGAGACATGCTGGCACGTCGCTAGTGGCGGGCGCAAGGCAATAGCCTCCAGAGCGGAAACCGACTCTGAAAAGTTACTAACTACTGCAGCACCCGGTTTGGAACCCGGTCCTCAGCAGACACGGGCCGGCCTTGCCCATGCTGCCTCCCTGCGGCACTCCCCGGGGGCCGGCTGGCCGGAGGCAGGCCAGGTCCGCTCGAAGCTGCTCATTCTCTTTTCGGCGAAGCTCCATGGCGGCTATCAAGCGGGTGACCTACGCCGCATCTCGGACATTCCGTCCGACGGAGGCCCGAAGTGAATGGCCTCTACTGCCTCCAGATGCCGGATGCCGATGTCATTTATATTACATAAAAGTCTATTCAAATTGATGTTTAACCATGTTGTTTAAAGTTATTATCAGTAAATTGATACAAAAATAACAGAAACTTGTTTATCGAAAAGTGACTTCGGTATCAGTCGTTCCTAATATATGTAACTATATATATATACACTATAAATACATTATTCAATATAGTGCATCAATGGTGATCCATTGACCCATTTTAAATAATTTAAAAAAATCTATATAAATGAAAATTAAATTCTGCTCGTTTGTAAGCGTATCACTTGAGAACGGCTGGACCGATTTTGATGCATATTTTACTAATGCCTTAAGGATATTACCAGAAATGTTTTTGCACAGTTAGTACAAGATTCAAATGAAAATAATGGAAAACGTCAGTAGACAAATCAATCAAACAAACATTTGCAGTTGGGCCAACTACTATGACCGCTGGGTCATTGCAGTCTGTAAGAATTCTGTTGGAGACAACAGACTTCTTAATGACTTTTAAACATAATAGACATATTATGCCTTAAGTCCTGACTTCCTGAGTCGAGCTGCACGATTACTGACAAATGCGTACACTGACTGGACAGGTCCACTCAAACTGTGTGGTTCTTTCCTCAAAAGACCATGTAAGATACCAATCTGCATGGTCTTCGGATGACCTGACCAAGATTACGTCTGGACTTTAAAAGAGACTGTGACCTCTGAGTTTGTTTTGGCCTTTCTTCTCAGAGTAGTCAGATAGGAAACGCCAACCTCATCTAGTTTAAAAAACATGATTGACGTGTAAAAGTGTTTATACAAACCTACTTACAGAAATAAAATCATTTATCATTTATCATTAGTCTTCATAAAATAAATAAATGTTGTTAATAAGTTTATTTTTAAAATATATAAGAGGTATATTTAGTAAGGTATTTTGTGTTTTTACATGCAATGATTACGTTGTTTTGCAGTATTGTTACTTTGATCTTTACCTAATGGCCAGGAAGTGTAATATCACTATTGAATAATGTATATATATCGCGTATATACATATGTAATTATTTATTTAAGCCGTGTGGTGTAGGTTACGAATAGCACCTACGCTTCTCAGCTTGATGTAAAAGTCGACTAAGAGACTTAGATGAGACTTAACATTCAAACGGCGGCGACAGAGTTCGCCACTGATCACGCTGAGTCTCGCAGAAAACCGGCGAAAAGTGGGCTGTGGATAGTTGATTTAGACAAACTGCAGTCTCTGCCTACTCCTATTGAACTATGGGCGTGAGTATATGTATGTATATGTATGCATTTATGTAGTCGGGTATACCCAAATCGAAGATTATTAAAGAAAATAAAATCAGCTCTGATGAAACACAAGGAGCACAATATCACACACACAGCCATCGAATTTCATAGTGAAATATTTACAGAATTATATCACTAAATATCACTAAAATTCTGAGCTACATCCCGTATCTGTTCGCTCTGGCTTTTTTTTGAGCATTCTCCTCTTTCGCTGAAGATCCAAAAATGATACCGATGTATGGAGGTTCTCCTCCTCTTTTGAAGTCGGCTAAAATGCACTACAAAATTTAAATGGGGTGCTAGGTGCTATGAACTTGCACGTGTGCACACACAAAATCATAATTTTCGGACTTATTTACCATCAACAGCACTAAGCGTTGGCTCGAGGTAGATGAACAGGAATTACATTATGCTTTATGAGTAAATCTACTTGTAATTTCTGTCGTAGATAACCTATTTCGATACCGAGCATCCTGTGGTAGACTGGTTTGACCGGAAATACTTCAAAAACATTACTATGCTATGTAGACGTATCAGCCGACAGGATCCCAGGCACTATGTGGAGCTGTTCATACATACACTTTTCACAGTAAACAATAACTTAACGGTAAGTTGGGACCAATAAAGAAAAGGACCGCAATATTAGTGGCCCCTGCTAGTGACATAGTACTCGTATCAATTGTGTTTCTAGTATACATAGAGGATGGCGGGGACAACGATGCGCAAACGGTAACCATGAATTCAGAACATGATTCTAGCTTAGAAATTAACCTTCGGTTGTCAAAGAAAAAAACTGCTGTTTCATGGAAAACAGCACCCTAATTACGTAACACACTATCTATCACAATCTGAATCAATTTGAAGCCTATTGCTAATCCAATGCTTCATATGTTCGAAGAATTTGTCTGCTCAACAACGTACATAACGCAATGAATGTAGTTGAACTGTCAAAATGAAACCCATTCCTACTGCTAGTGTGTTACGTAATTACCCCGCAGGAATACCTACGCGGTCGAAATGTATGGGACAGCAATTTTTCTTTTAAATAACCTACCTAAAATTTCAACGCAGTGGGGTCCAGAATCATGTACAGAATCCATGGTCGCGCGTCGATGTGCTTGCCATCCTGTATAATTACGGTGACACACCAACGACACCAAGTATTGCAAATTTCCATAGAAGTCGACCTCTTCACACAATCATATGATGACCCTAACCACCACCTAATTAAAAAAAAACTGGCACCTAATGTTAAATAATCTGACAGACTAATGATAAATGTTACTTTTGTTACGGAGTAATGATAATGTATGTATTTATCTACACTCATATCGTAAAATTCTAATTATGGTATCAAATGTAGTTTCTTATTGACAGACTTTATGTACGTGCGACTTCAATAAAAGTATAAAGTAATTTTATACCACACTTTCTCTAAAAATATTACGCTTTAAAAAAATAAATAAATGAGTTAATGTATAGCTCGATCAATGATTTCTCAATACATAGGCTCTAGACGCTGTCGACGATTAAAATACCTAATTAAATTAGGTACACAACGTAACTTTTTGTAGTAAAATATTAAGTCTATTTCAGTCCTAAAATTGGAACCTACAAGAATAACCCCCACTAGTGACGTTATACCAAGCCACAAAGAAATTATAAATTTACTAGATTCTGATCATTGCGGGCAAAGGATTACTATCCAAAACCAAAACATCAAAGTGGCTATAAAGGATATTACTGTTAACCGTAAAACTAACTTGCTTGACTCGCTTGGAAGCTTTTAAAGTTAAAATCATTAATAAATTATCAGTTTTGTCTATGCACGTTGATCCTAATCATCTATATGATGATTTCTTTAATTTATACTGTAAACAATTTGATTCCACCTTTATTCCCAAGACTATTTCGGTAAATAGTAACGTATCTTTCAGTGATTGGGCTACCATTGGTATTCATAAAAGTAGAACACGGCTTTATGAGCTATACAATGAAAGGACTTCTGTAAACACTGCTGAATTTAATTTATATGTCAGAAATTATTCAAAATTATTTAAACAAGTTTGTTGTATGGCCAAGTCGCGTTATTTGAGTTCGAAGATTAAAAACAGTAGTAATGTAATTAAAACGACTTGGAATATTATTATTAGTGAAACGGGAAGGTCTAGGAGCCGAAATACTGACTTCAGCCTGTCCATTAATGACAGTATAATAAAATCAGACTCACAAGTCGCCGCGGCCTTTGAAAATTTATTTTCGGATATTCCCATTTCAACTACTAAATCCCTAAACTCGTCACCTTCTGTTGCTGTGTCTTTGCTTAAAGAAAATGTTAATGTATGCGATTCGGAATTTCATTTTGAACATATTACCTGTAGAGATATAATTAAAACCTTTCACACTTTAAATGTTAAAAAGACTGCAGATCTGTGGGGTAATTCTGTAGAAGTTGCTAAGTCTATTATTGACATTGTAGCACCTATTTTAGCTCTTATCTTTAATAATTGTATCGACTGTGGGGAGTTACCTAAAAAAAAGTAAAATAATACCTTTGTTTAAATCAGGTAGTACTTCAGACCCCACAAACTATCGACCTATTTCAGTACTACCTACCTTTAGTAAAATTTTTGAAAAATTAATTTTAAACCAATTGCAAAGATTTTTTAATAAACATAAATTATTACATAGCAAACAGTTTGGTTTTACAAGGGGTCGTTCAACTACTGATGTGTTGAACTTTTAGGACATATTTATAAAGCATGGGAAGATAAATGCGATGCCTTGGGCATCTTTTGTGACTTGTCCAAGGCATTCGATTGCATTCTTCATGAAATGTTAATCAGGAAACTCCGCCACTACGGGATCCGGAACACCGCTCTGGATCTTCTTACTTCTTACTTGAGTAATAGGATTCAGAGCGTTGACGTAAATGGAGAAATATCTCCCGGATCTATAGTAACAATGGGAGTCTCGCAAGGCTCAATTCTTGGTCCTTTCTTGTTTCTTATTTATATTAATGACTTGCCTTACCTCATAAAGGATAATCATGATATAGTGTTGTTTGCGGATGACACTTCACTTTTGTTTAAACATAAACGTCAGCGGCTGGTTACTGACGATGTAAATATCGCGATCTCAAAAGTAGTTAACTGGTTCAATGTTAATAATTTACCTTTTAACGAAAACAAAACCAAATGCATTAAGTTTACGCTACCTCACGTTAGACAGGTGAAAACTAATATATTGATGAAGGGCAAAGAATTTAATCTTGAAGATAGCACAATATTCTTGGGCTTAACTTTGGATGCTAAGCTTCAGTGGGGCCCACATATAGATAAATTGTCAAAAAGCTAAGCTCCGCAGCATACGCTTTAAGAAAAAATCGTAATTTAACAGACATAGAGACAGCCCGTTTAGTGTACTTTAGCTATTTTCATAGTGTTATATCGTACGGTATTCTGTTGTGGGGAAATGCCGCCGACGTTCAGACTATCTTTGTTTTGCAGAAAAGAGTTGTTCGATCAATTTATAAATTAAGTCCGAGACAATCTCTCAGAGAGAAATTTAAGGAGATTATTTTAATGACTGTGCCTTCTCAATATATTTTTGAAAATCTTTTATATGCCCATAAAAATATAAAATTGTTAAAAAAATACAATGATATCCATAATATAAATACTAGGAACAGACGCAAATTTGTTGTACCTACAACAAGGCTCAAGAAAATAGGTGGCTCATTCAGATGACAACGCTTTTATAATAAACTTCCAAGCCATGTTCAAGATCTAAGCCTTAATAAATTTAAATCATTCATTAAACGTAAGTTGTGCCAGAAAGCCTTTTATACCGTTAAAGATTATATTGAGGACAAAAAGGCTTGGGATTGAGTTGCTCCAATTTTTTGCATACTGAATGTATTTTTTTTTTGCTATTTTTTAATTTGTATTTTACACAAACTTTGACATTTGATAATTATTACATACAGAATGACATGACAATTAACTTTCTGAAGTATAACATTATTATCAAATTATTGTGAATGTGAGGACTATGTGCGTCAGTTTAATTTTTTTTTTTCACTTTCTCAGGTAGTTTCAATGATGATCTGGCAGTTTGAGTGTTTTATGCGGACTACCCAAATGTCCTTTCTTTGGTATTGTTCGTCTAATGGTTGAGCTCCTTTAGTTCTGAGTTGAGCTTCACGATTACTGACAAATGCGTGCACTGACTGGACAGGTCCACTCAAATCTGTATGGTTCTTTCCTCAAAAGACCATTTCAGACACCAATCTTACATGGTCCTCAAATGATCTAACCTAGATTATTTCAGGATTTTTATATACCTATTGACATTGATGAATATTCATAAATATATTGACATGAATATTTACTTTGTAAAATAGTATATTATTTTAATTATTGTGAATGTAATGGCTATGTAGATCATTGTTTTTTTCTTTTTTTTTCTTAATTAGTTTTAATCTTAGTCTGGCAGTTTGAGTAATTTATGCAGCCTACCCAAATGTCCCTTCTTTGGTATTGTTCGTCGAATCGTTCAGTTCCTTAAGTTTTGAGTTGAGCTGCACGATTACTGACAAATACGTGCACGACTGGATAGGTCCACTCTTTCTGTGCGGTTTTTTTCCTCAAAAGACCATTTCAGACTCAAATCTACATGGTCTTCACATGATCTGACCAAGATTATGTCTGGACTTTAAAAGAGACTGTGACCTCTGAGTTTGTTTCGGCCTTTCTTCTCAGAGTAGTCAGATAGGAAACGCCGACCTCATCTAGTTCTAAAATATGATTGACGTGTAAAAGTGTTTGTACAAACCTACTTACAGAAATAAAATCATTTATCATATATCATTTAAGTAATATTTATTATAGTTGAATAATGGGTAATAATATGATTATGAATGTTATTAAATAGATAAACAAAAAAAACACTGTTTATGGTCAAGTACTATATTTATGATTTATGTGTGTTTTTTTTGGTACTATCCATATTGGGGCGTTCCAAGGTGATGAAGATGGTTGAATAATACCCTGGTGTAGCATTGATTCTATTTGGTTTTGTACTTCTTTCTTATGTACGTACGGGTATCTGTAGCTTTTACTGTATACCGGCCTGTCATCTACGGTTCTGATATGATGTTTGATTTCGTTGGTAAAGGTTAGTGGTTCATTTTCAAGATAAAATACGTCAGCATATTCTTTGCAAAGATTAATTAAATTGACTGTCTCTTCTGCGTTTAAATGTTCTATACGCAAGTGCGATAAGACTTGCTGAGTTCGCATATCGGTATTCACGGTCGTGTCTAATGTTCGAGTTACTGGCATTGTTTGTTCGTTAAAAATATGTGCGAAGATAGGTTTTGTTAAAGAAATTACAATGTCATTATCCGTCGGATTTGAAATTTGTACATTAGTATGATTATTTTCAGCGGATGATAAGCATTCGCTGATGTAGCAATCAGAAATTGATTGTTCTTCAATATAAATGTCTCCTTGCGCAATATTTGTAGGCACCTTGATTAACTGAGTAGTCTGTGCTGGTATAGTAATTTGATAACAGTTTAAGCATCCAGGATTATATAAAATTATAGGAACTTTAGTGAGTTTCGTCTCTAGCGTATGCGTAGCAAGGTCGATTTTAGCGTTCCATTTTTTTAATAAAATTGTTCGCAACCTATCAACCCATCAAAGAAATTATGAAATTTATATAGGTATAGTTTTATCGGGATTTTATCTTTAACTTCATCGAAACAGGGCACAGTTAACGAGTAATAATTTTGGGTAGTCGCGTGGGTATTTGTCACCAAAAAAGGTTCATAATTAAGTTGGATATGCGGGTAAAATTTTTCGTAAGCTTCCGGGCTTATAAAGGACTCATTTGCTCCGGTGTCGATTAAAAGTTTTATTGGTGGATCATTTATTTGAATATAGGGTAAATGGCGTTTGCCATGCATATTTAGTTCTATTCGGGGGCATTTTTCTCCAAGGTTGGGTAAAAATTTGTATTCTGATGGTTTTGGATATCAAAAGATTGATTGTCAACGTCAAGGTTGTTCAAGAAAATGTTAGGGTAGTTCGTATTTGTGTCAGAAACATCAGTGTTCTGCATATTGCAATCATAGTAGCAATAAGTATCGTTAACAGATTCGTTGAAGTTCGCTTCTTTAATCTGTGGAATATTAATCGGCGCCAACCTGTGTCTATCATTGTAGTTCGTGGGAGGCAGAGTACGCGCGACAGGATAACTAATGCCACTCATAGGTTTTGGATAATTATTCTGAGGTGCTTGGCGTAGTGGGATTCGAAATCCAGTTGATATGTTGGTAGGGGGTGCTCTGAACATTTGTTGAGTCTTTGTAGGTCTCGGATAGGGTTGCTTGAACTGATCTGGTCTTGCATGATATTGTGGATATTGAAATACCAAAGGCTGGATTTGAGGTCTCGGGCATGTTTGAAATGTTGAATTTTGATTTTCTGGCCTCACTGAACGAGAATTAGGGTGTGACCAAGAAGTAGAAGGATTAACCTGCTCAAAATTTTGGAATTTTTCTTTTGATGGTACACATTTATTTCTTTTCTGTAGATATAATATATTTAATTCGTCTTGAGCGTATTCAAGAGCGCTTTCAAGAGTTGAAGGTCTCATACATCTTATCCTAGACCCCAGTGGTTCTTCTAAACCTTTCAAAAAGCTCTGTAAAGCTAGTTTTTTATAAAGAGTTCGTTTGGATTCTATGGTAGTTTTTATGGATTCGTGTAATTCGACGTACGTCATAATTGTGCATAATAAATGTTGAACTTTTTCGTAAAATAATTGTATCGTATCGGTTCCCTGAACTAAGAGAGAAAGATCAGTATATAACGACGATTCATCTCTGTGATCTGAAAATGTATTAATTAAGGTTGATCTTATACCATTCCAGTCACTTGGAATTCCGTTAGTTGCCAAAGTACGTGCAGCATTACCAGTAATCTTGTTTAAAATCCCATTGATCAGAGATAAGTTCGAAAGCTGATGTCCTGGTTCTGGACTGATATAATTGAGCACTAACTGATCACACAAGTTCAAAAATCTAGTTAAAACATTAGGATTTCCGTCAAATTCCGGAACTAGTCTAAGTGATTTATAAATCTTATCTGATAAATCTATCTGATTCATGTCGAGTTTAAAACTACTACTCGATTCTGTCATGGTTTCAAAAATTTCTGTTATATCTTCTAAATTACGAAAGGCGTCACTTCGCGCGATGCGGAGTTGATTGCGCCTACTAAGACTAAGGTCCCTATTACTACGTAGGTGAAAAATTTTGGACAATTATAGTACCTTGCGTTAGAAATATAACAACCAACAATAGGACTTATGTACTTACATGAGTAGCATTGCTTGCGATCGTTGTTTTATCGATTTTCGGATGTCCCAATCTTCGTAGCAACAGCTTCCTCGACAGGCCTCCAATAGGTTCTTCGTCCAGACGGTTGATGCGGCGTTTTCCTGATTTTTAGGTATTTCACATCACCACACCTTAAGTCTGTGACGAGCTCCGACTGCGCCAAATATGTATGGGGGCGTGTGTCGGGAAACTCTCCAATAAAATATGTCCTTTGTAGGTTACGAAATATATTTGAAAGTTCGCAAATTTCACACAATAATTATAAAATAGATTTCTTATTAGTTAGGTTTAATATATCAGTGTCCGTTCCCACTGAAGTTAGGTAAAAGAAAGGCGATGACAATAGTCGGTAACGTGGGAAGCGCGGTGTCGTAATACCATCGGTCACTTTGTCGGTACGATGTGCTGAGCTTGCAAGTGAGCTCGTAACATGGGTAATAATATGATTATGAATGTTATTAAATAGATAAACAAAAAAAACACTGTTTATGGTCAAGTACTATATTTATGAATCATGTGTGTTTATGTCGGCCGCGGTAGTGTGTTAAGTTCACCAGACTTACCCGAGCACGGTCGAATGTTGGGCGCCAAATTTACAATACTATTTATTCAGTTTTTGATGAAAATGCATGAGTTTAGGTAAAGTAGTGTATGAAACTGCACATAACTAGGCATTAAATCACTCCTGTGATACAACCAAAGCTTAATAAACCCTAATATCTAACAGTTTCTTAAACTACTATTATGTTACAGATGGATTTTTACTTCTACCAGTTTTTAACAAACAGATACCGTCCCAGTTTCGTTGAGATGCATTTTAGATTTTGCGACATGATGAAATCCGACTTATTTTTTGGTCAAGCAATGCGAAACGCACTAGGAGGCCACCTCTGCCCCTATCCTCCGGTAAGTATACTAATATATGAAAGGATGTTTTCCACCAAACGGCTCGCATCGCATCGTATCGGAACGGATTTTACAATCTTTAAACGATACTAAATCGTGTACACAGTGTTTAAAATCTATAGTACGAAGCCGCGCCCAGCAGCTTGACCGCGGGCGTCTTCTGCGACACGCGATCGTAGACGAAAGTATGCTGCGACGCGCAATCGGCTCCGTTCGCCTGTCGTCGTATCCGATCACACATTCATCAGAATTAGAACACGGCAACACGGTACAATGAAACTATTTGATTAGGCGCAGAAAAGGATACGTTCACAAGCGACGCGCGACGGTACGGAGCCGATCGTATGCGTTGACATCCTGCCGGACGCGACCGGCTGTCGCCGCATCAATTCGTATCCTTTGCGATGCGATCCGTTTGGTGGAAATCATCGTTAACATATGAGATGTTTAACGATAGTATTTATTTAGTAACTGTAGCCGGTAAATCTCACTTTGGCGAGTAAGAGTTTGCGAATTCGATCCGTATACACTCCCAGACTCCTAAATCGAGCCACCGTGCAGTTTTATGTTTAAAGTCAACACATCAAAATAATGATAAGTTAGAGAAAAAGTTTTTATTCAGCTGTGAAGCTAACTTTACTGGCCATCATTTTGGTATTACAATTGTTCCAAATTTGAATTCACCAATTAGAAAAAGAGAAGAAACTCGGAGTTTGGTCGCTGTTAAAGAAGTAGTAAGTATTGATTAGAGCATCTATAAATATATAGTTATTTGTTTTGTTTTGCATAAAAAGAGTACCGAAATAGTTTTTCCCTATTTTTTTTTATCCCTTCTGACATTCAAAATATGGATACTGCACCTGGAGTAGCCGCGCAAACACTTCTTCAATCTGGGCTTAGTCAGCGAAACGTAAGTGCACAACTTCATAGAACTTGGTCTGCTGTTCAAAGAATTTACCATCCATACCTAGAGACTGTCGGCTTCACGCGCCATCCAGGACGACCACGAAACCTGGTCACTGTAGCACGACAAGATCGGTTTATCTGTACCACCACCCTGCGTAATCGTCTCCTGACCTCAGTACAGGTCCAAGGACAGCTTTGAGACTTACAGGGACTGACTGTTTGCGCTTGAACTGTTAGAAGAAGACACGAAGAACGTGGCCTGAAACCTCATAAGCCAGCCAATGATCCCAAAATGACACGAACTCACAGAATGGCGCGCCTACAGTTTGCACGCGCACATTTGTATTGGACTCAACGTCAATGCAACTGCAACTGTGCAGGAGCTGTCATCTTGAAAGCATGGGAGAATATTGCACAGCACGTCATAGTGGCATTAATTAATATCCATGCCGAAACACACGAGGGCTGTCGTAAATGCTCTTGGAGGTAACACCAGTTATATAAACCATTGTTTTCTTCAATAATTCCACGCTGATTTTGCCTCTGAGAAACGCGAAAAGACGATTTATTGCAATTAAGCTTTTTTTTAGTATTTCTACTTCAAATTTGGAAAAACGACAATCTAAAATGATAATAAGTGACTGGCTTCAAAACCACAAATTTTATTTTCAGTGTACTATCTAAAAACATAGAGACCTTTTAACAAAAATATGCAGGGTGGCTCGATTCAGGTGTCCTGGAGTGTATAATATATGCTTGTATTAAAATAATGTGGGTGATAAATGCTTTGTAATTTTTTCAGGGTATATATGATATGAAAAATATGTCGGTCCCATATGTGCCGAATGGCTTCCCGTTTACTAAAGGCCGTATCTACTTAAATGCATCACTTACTGTTGGGAGTGTGACCAAATTAATAGGTTACGGATATATTGATATGGAGGTAAAGGTGGTTAAAATACGTAAAAACTAAAAAACGTTTGCAGTTGGGGGCCTCCGTCAGGAACTAAGTTCCGTTCGCGATACTTGCCCGCACACACACTCGTATATAATATAAAGGTACAGAGAGAGTATGTGTAGCGGCATCTACAACGCCACATGCGAGCTACGCGTCAGACTGACGTCACGCAAAATCCTGCATCGCGCAATCAGAGTTTACCGCGCAACTAGCATATATACAACATCCCGACATCAATCGTAGGGCAGTTGCCCACCAGACACGACACCCGTCTGGTCGGAGGATCCTCCCTTTTCTATGGAGGTTTGAGTGAACTTTACACCCTGTTCCTCATACCTCTATACTGGTGACCCCGAACATGAACGTCAGCGCAGCCTTCGTGCAAGTACATCAGCGTGATGTCATCATCACTTCCTTCAAGCTTTCGAGCGGCGAGTCACACAGCCAGCCAGCACCCACGGCTTCCACGGGTATCCTGACCACCAGCATGCAGCGACCGCGCATACCTGGTCATCACCCTCAGCCTCATCAGCAACCTTGGCACAGCACACTGCACTCTCGGCCGGTCCACAAGCAGAGCCTTCAAAACCCTCTCCTGGTCGACGCCAGCAGTCAGCCACAACTTGGCGCTGTACCACATCCGACGCACTGGAGCATAACGCAGCGCCACCCCGACTCACTGGGGAATCTTCGCAGACAGTTCCGACTCACCGCGAACTATGCGATACCCGGTTCCGACTCACTGGAACCTCACCTGGCCCTGGCAAGCATCGCAAGATACAAGACTCAGCCCACTATCGACATCCGGTCTCCGGGGGGGAGTGATGTAGCGGCATCTACAACGCCACATGCGAGCTACGCGTCAGACTGACGTCACGCAAAATCCTGCATCGCGCAATCAGAGTTTACCGCGCAACTAGCATATATACAACATCCCGACATCAATCGTAGGGCAGTTGCCCACCAGACACGACACCCGTCTGGTCGGAGGATCCTCCCTTTTCTATGGAGGTTTGAGTGAACTTTACACCCTGTTCCTCATACCTCTATATATGAATTTAATACGCATTTCTAATAGAGAGCCATCTAGTATAAGTATTTAAAAGCTCTAATAAAGTTATAGCCATCTTGGATTTTCATTTGGACCTCGCAGCGGCTTCAGCACCCTCGAAAACCGTGAAAATTATCTAAAAAAAAAATGTGACTAAGAGAAAGTCGCATGGAATCGTCACGTGACGATTTCTACCAGTTTACTCCTATCGCAAGCCGAGTTAAAGAACTTCGTTCCCAAAAAATATGTATCTGTTATTAATATTAGGTGCACTTGTATTGACATTGTGACTGCCCTCCGTGACGTGGCAGTGGCGAGTCAGAGAAGCACGGGGACGGGCGGGGGTGGCCCACGCATAGCTGCGTGGAACAAACATGTCAGCGTGGCTCACAGGGTGGCCAAATTCCCCAGCTCGTGGAGGGCGTGATGAGCGCTCTGTTCCCTTCGCGGGGAGAGCATACTCCCCCACCCATGGCTCCGCCTCCTACGGTGCCAAGTGTGGACCACACAACCGACGATGACGATGCTCCTAAGGTGACCGAGGTAGAACTTAGAGTGGCGGTACGTAGGCTGAGTGCCAAGAATACCGCCCCAGGACCCGACGGCTTACCTGGAAAAGCCTGGGTCCTGGGCTTGGAGGCTTTCGAGCCTCGACTAAGAGGGCTCCTAAGCGCATGCTTGGAGGAGGGCCAGTTCCCACTTTGTTGAAAGACGTGGAAACTGGTCCTCATTAAGAAACCGGGGCGCCCAGCGGACTCTCTGTCCGCTTACCAGCCCATCTTAGTGCTCGACGAGATGGGCAAGCTCTTTGAAAGAGTCATTGCAGACCGCCTCGTCTGGCGGCTGGTGCGGGTGGGGCCGGATTTGGCGAGAGCCAGTTTGGTTTCCGCAGGGGGCGCTCTACGGTGGATGCCATCATGCGCGTGCGAGCCCTCACGACGGGTGATGCTGTGGCCCGGGGTGGGGTCGTCTTGGCGGTGTCTCTAGACATCGCCAACGCCTTCAATACGCCTTCGCCCTGGAGTTGCATTGGGGAGGCACTCCGGTATCACCTGATGCCGACCTACCTCTGTCGTATAGTCGAGGCCTATCTGACGGATAGGGCAGTTATTTACCCCGGTCACCAGGGAGAGTGGAACCGGCGACATCACACACACACACACACCTGTGGGACATCGGGTACGACTGGATGCTCCCTGTGACCTCCCTAGCGGCGACAGCGTCGTTTGTTACGCTGACGACACGCTGGTCCTGACGCAGGGGAGGTCGCACCAATTCGGGTTTCGTCCCCGGCTGTCCACTGAAAGTGCTATACTGTGTCTTAAGCATACCGTCAAATACTACACAGACCATAAAACACCCGTGTATGCGTGCTTCCTTGATCTGTCCAAGGCTTTCGACCTTGTAGTGTATGACCTGCTGTGGAGCAAGCTGAGGAGCATAGATTTGTCGCCGGAGCTCATCAGCATGTTCCAGTACTGGTGTGCGCATCAGTCAAATAGTGTTAGGGCGGCGGGGGCAATGTCGGATGCGTATCAGCTCGAATGCGGAATCAGGCAGGGTGGCTTAACATCTCCTACTCTGTTTAATTTATATGTGAACGAGCTGATCGTTGCGCTCAGCAGCCAGCATGTCGGCTGTCACATTGACGGTACATGTGTCAATAATTTAAGTGATGCTGACGACATGGTGCTGATGAGCGCTTCGATTTGCGGCTTGAGAAAGCTGTTACAGATATGCGAGGAATACGCTTGTGGTCACGGTTTATTGTATAATGTAAAGAAGAGCCAGTGTATGATCTTCGAGACCGCCAGTGCGAAATGTCCGGGAAGCATACCTCCGGTCAGACTCAATGGGGTTCCTTTGAAAAGGCTTGACCAGTTTACATACTTGGGGCATATTTTGACTGTCGACCTCAAGGATCACGCAGACGTGGAACGGGAGCGGAGGGCGTTGTCTGTTAGAGTGAACATGATCGCCCGCAGATTTGCGCGGTGCTCTAATGAGGTTAAAGCTAGGCTCTTTGGAGAGTACTGTACATCGCTGTACTCATGCAGTCTGTGGGCTCACTACACTAATAGAAGTTACAGCGCCATCCGCGTCCAATACAATAACGCGTTCAGGGCGGTGATGGGGCTACCCCGATACTCCAGCGCCTCGGGTATGTTCGCAGAGGCCCGCACCGATTGCTTTCACGCGACCATGTGCAAGCGCGCTGCGTCCTTGGTCCACAGGGTTCGGATTAGCCCCAACATCGTACTGGCGATGATTGCGGGAAGGCTAGACTGCCCATTCATTCGACAATGTTTCAGCAGACATGTTGCTGTACTAGTGTCGGAGAGAGTGTATTAATTTTAGTGTTTTGATTATTTATTTTGATTTAATTTAATTCGGTTTATTTTGAAATTTTTACATAACTTATTTTCATTTGTAATTTTTTTATTTTTTTTATTTGGTGTTTGATTTTATTGTAATTGGTATTCATAATTTATCATTATTATCATAACTATTAATTTGTTAATTTATATCTGGCTATGGGTGCTATTTACCTGAAAATAAATGAATTTATTATTATTATTATTAAAATAAAATGATGACCTACTAAGTTTGTTTATTTTTTCGAGATTTGAAGGTTGGTCCCACAGCAAAAATTATAATGATGAGTAAAATTACCCATTTTCAAGTTTAGGGTAAACAGAAACTAAGATTGTATTATATTGATGATATCCTAACTATCCTAACTATCCTAACTATATTTTAATATTATAAATGCGAAAGTAAGTTTGTTTGTTTGTTTGTTACCTTTTCACGCCTAAACCACTGAACCGATCATCCTGAAATTTTGCATATACGTTGTCAGGTATACAGAAACGGACATAGGGTACCTTTCATCCGGCAAAAAAGTACTGTTCTCGAGGAAAACTACAAAAACTTTCTTATGATAATAGATGGCGCCACGTGTCTTTCGAATCATGATTGAATTATAACCCGAATTGATAGTCAAATACTAAATTATTGCGAGCGAAGCCGCGGGCCAAAGGCTAGTTGTTATATATTTTAAACTAGTCCGTTGAAATTGAAAGGAGAATGCTCAAAAAAGAACCCAGAGCGAACAGATCCAGGATGTAGGTCAGGATTTTGGTGATATTTAATGATATCATTCTGTAAATATTTCACTTTAAGATTCGATGGCCAAATTTGTGATATTGTGCTATTTGTGTTTCATCAGGGGTGATTATTTTTCTTAAATATGTCTTCGATTTGGGTATACCCAACGATATAAATACATACATACATACATATAATCATGCCCATAATCCCGTAGGAGTAGACAGAGACTACAGATTGTCTAAATCAACTATTTACAGCCTAGTTTTCGCCGGTTTTCTGCGAGACTCAGCATGATGAGTGGCAAACTCTGTCACCTCGTTTTGAATTTTAAGTCTCATCTCCAATCTCTTAGTTAACTTTTACGACACGTCGAGAAGAAGGCACCCACACATACACCCACACTCCACATCCAGACACTACTTTCACACTACATTTTCAATACCCTAAAGTACTATTGTAATTTCTGTATACTCAAAATTATCATGTTCATTAAATATCTTAATTGGTATAAAAATATAATGTAATGAATTGGGAGAAGGCGCTGAAATCTGACATACAGGTTTTTACCTAGTTTGGGTTTCAGAGGCTTCATAGGTTTTGTAACTCTTACCTTATTTCAATAAAGATTGTTATTATTATTATTCGTTTATTTTGCTTAACACATACTAAGTACATTTTTAAATACTTTTATAGAAAATAAATGAAAAATCATTTAAAAATATAAAAAAGAGGTCCTCCGGTATCGGGAGCAGGGTCCAAGCTACCGGTGGTTAGGACTCCAGAGACAGAAACCTTCTCACGATGCGAGCCGTATCGAGGAGTACTGCCTTCTGGATCAGGCCCTTGATCCAACCGCCTAACGAGAGCCTGGAGAGATGCTGATCGAGGCTTTCAGCCATTGGCCGATACGACAATCGGCACAATGATAGCCGAGCTCATATTCCACATGTCCATAACCTCGTGTGCTAAATCGAGATATTTAATTTGTTTCTCTTTTTAAGCTTTCACGAGGTTCTCATCATGCGGAATGGTAATATCGATAATCATTGTGCGAAGCGCTAATCGAACTATCACCACTATATCAGGCTTATTGGCGACAATAGTCCCATCAGTAATGATAGACCGATCCCAGTAGTAGATATGGTCATTTTCGAGAACTGGGTCGGGCACATACTTGTAGTACGGTACCTCAGAATCCACTAGTTTATATTTCAAAGCAAGTTGCTGGTGAATAATAATGGCTACTTGGTTCTGCCTGTGCAAGTACTCGCCGTTAGCTAGACGAGAACAACCAGAGATAATATATCTGATGGACTCACCCGGACGATGGCATGCCCGACACACGTCAACCGTCCCATCTTTCATAGTCTGTCTCCGGTAGTTATTCGTCAAGATAACATCGTCCATAATTGCACAGATGAAACCTTCAGTTTCCCCGAAAAGGTCACCAAAACGTAGCCAGGATACGGACGCTAAGAAATCTACACCGAGCTCATGAAGAGCCCGATAGAAGCGTCCGTGAAGCTCCTTGCTTTGCTATACTTCCTTGCGGTCATCTGTAGTAAGTACCACAGGTTTGCGCCAGTTTTCTTTAGCCATGGAGAGTGGGGTGAGTCCCTTGTCCACTGCTACCACATCACGGTGCATACCCACTTCGGCTTTAAAAAAATATTCCTTGAGACTGCACACTTCGCGGTTGTGGAGGGTCTTTGCATTTAAAAAGCCGCGACCCCCGCACTTCCGCGGTATGTACAGTCTCATCACCGATGATCGTGGGTGATGCATCCGGCTTGCGGTCAGCAGTGTACGGACCCTTCCATCCAGGATGTCGAGATCAGTCTGAGTCCATTTGAGTATGCCGAAAGAGTACATCAAAACCGGCATGACCCAACCGTTGAAGGCGCGCACCTTGTTTCCGCCTGAAACAAGACTAATTAATACTTTCTTCAGGCGACCAAAGAAGCGCTCCTTCAACGATTGCTTCATGTCAGCAACGTTGATGCCTAATGCTTCCGACATACCTAAATACTTATAGCTTTCGGATAAGGAGAGGGATCTAAGGTGTATGGAATCCAAAGTTGAATTCCCTCGGATTCCATAATCTCACCTCGCTTTACATGCATGACTGCACATTTGTCCACACCAAATACCTTCAGTAGCTCCATCAGTTGCAATTTGTTGGGGGCAAAGAGTTTCAAGTCATCCATGTAGAGGAGATGAGATTTGACCTGACCACCTCTCCTCAACCGATAGCCTAGTCCAGAATCCTCAAGTAGTGTGCTTAAAGGATTCAGGGCTAAGCAGAACCAAAGTGAACTCAAACTGTCACCCTGAAATATTCCCCGTTTAATCCATACAGGCTCATCGCTCCCCTGGATCTGTCGACACCCTGGATAGCGAAGAACCGTTCTCCATTGCCCCATACATAACCTAAGGAAGGTGCGTAGAGTAGTATCTATCTTGTACAACTCCAGCACCCTCATGAGCCATGTATGTGGCACCGAGTCATAGGCCTTCTTATCATTTATCCAGCATGTCGACAGATCCTTGCGGGATCGACGAACCTGTTGGTTTATGGCCATATCGATGAGGAGTAGCTCCTTAGTACCGCGGGACCCGTTCCTACATCCATTTTGAGAGGTTGACATTGTGACTGTACCCGGCGGACCCCAGCCTGATAAAATTTTCGTTTTTCCTAATTATGCTAATATTAGTATTAAGATCGGCTTTCCTTTGAGGGAAAGGGAACACGCCCCCCCAGCCGCGTGTTCCTGTAGGGCTCGTCACCAAACTTGGACACCCTCCCACCGTTATAAGAAATGAATTCCCATAAACTAGACTGCCTTGTCCCGACTTAGAAAGCTAGGGGACAAGGAGGGGACACAAGGTGATGTTAATATTGGGAATTCACAGTTAGGAAATATAAGTATTATAATTATAAATATGTGAAGTTTAAGAAGACGAGAGGGTATACAAACGTATATAATATATGATTAAGTACTCGTATTATAAATATCGTAACGCCGTCGTCTCCCTTCTCGCAGGTGAGCGCTAATATCTGCAATAGTTTTGATAATATGAAGGGGTAAAAGGATCGTTACGCTTGCACTTACATTAATCATTTATAGCTACGTTAATTTATGTGTTTACAATGTACCCACTTTAGTGAGACCGGGAACCGTTTTACAACGTCTGCCTCATTATACGTGTCCTGCTAGACCTAACGCATAGAACCTCTGCGGACACTAGTACGATTCTAATAGAACACGTTTCCTATGCACTAAATAAATGTCTTACTCAATCCTAAAGACAGAGTACTGCGAAGTCCAACTGCCATTGAGTGAGACAAGGGTTGATTAGTACTAAACGCGTACTAATGTTATTGACACCCTTACGGCGGCCTAGCCCCCTTTTTACTAAGATAATAGAAAACTAGTACAAGCGTACCGTAGACTCAGTCTGTAGCAAAACTCAATGCGATCGTACTTGGTGCACACCGAAGTGGTATTTCGTCACTTCACATTTCCTTAATCTTCCCCATTGAGAGAATGCAGTGCGGTTTTCACCGCATAAGCATCCATATTGACGTGTCTCGATAAATAGTGTCGATTAATAAATGGCATACCATAGCCGGTTGTAGATTTTTATCGAGATACGGTCCCTAGCGTTCTTAGAACTACTACCAATCCAGGTTGTGATTCTGAGTGAAACCTACCCCCTTCCCTGGATATGTGCATGTACGAAGCCTCACGCAAGGTGTTCTGTGGCCAGACCTTTTTGGAAGCAGTAATCATCACTAACATTTGATTAATTCATAATGTAATTAGAAATCGGCTTTATAGCCTAGTTTGGTTTAGATGAACTGTATTTACGGTTCTACCTTCCATATGTGGTGCGTCGGTTAAGGGTCAACAATTGTCAAGAGTCAGGAGCGTTGGTGCTCATTGTCAAGTTTAGCGGTAGGCCTTCTCCGTTTCCCTATAACCAAACGCAAGTGACAAAATCTGGCAAGGTACGGATTAGGAGGTGGTCACTTAATACAAGAGAAAACAGCATTAATTATAAACTACGATACTAAATATTAAAGTTGACACTTACCAAATATCTCCTTGGAGGGAATTATACTTACGGAATACTGCACGTATTACCAGTTTCACCTCGGGCACAACTCACTGAACTCAATTGTCTAGCGTACACTACGTCGTTCGTTACCTAACGTGGTCTTTAACCCACTATCAACTTAATAAGTAATGCTCGGTCCCTTACTGTCGTAATGGACTGGCATTCCTTAAGTCTCCTAACTTAACTACCCTGGACTAGACTATCGTGTCTATCACTTCCCGGGGTCCTAAGTCGACTCCTAGAGTATCGTGTCTATCACTTCCCGCGGTGCTAAGTCGACTCCTAGAGTATCGTGTCTATCACTTCCCGCGGTGCTCAGTCGACTGCCATACCATTCGTTTCTTTTCATCTTCTAACATCCCCATCACTACACCAGCCTCCTGTTTTTTGTAACATAAACCCAAATTCTCGCAAGTTCGCAGAATACGTTTCTGTAGAATTCCTCCTTTGTTTCAAGGGTTCGTTTGATATCAAGTTTTGGCGGCCAGATGTCAATAATCGCTTTCTTTCTTTAGAAATAGTTGAATTATTGCATCCTAACTGACGTCAAATATTGCCCTTCGACTAATGGCTGGCATAAGTGCCACCCATTATACAATTTCAAGTAAATAAGTGTTTTGTTATTAATTAGGGTAACATGTCAAACTGACAGATCATAAAATAGAGATTTAATGTGTCTCTAAGAGTCCCGAAATCGTGGGAAAGTTTTAAAACAAATATAATATTTTGTTATTAATTAGGAATAGGTGACAGACAGTCACATTCCCCCCTCTGAAAATCAGACGCGTGACGTAGTACAGCGGATGAGCTTTCACAATACGTGGAGCAATGCCTTTATATGAAAGTGTTATAGAATATATACCCATAAGTACGCTATGTTCATCTAATCAAAGAATTATATTCGTTCCAGTTGGAACTTGAATCCAATAAGATAAGTAAGATGCAATCTCTGCTATAATTTAGTTCCGTTTCGCAGAAGCATCTTCAATCAATGCGTTATAATTGCTCTATGATATTTGAACTTAATCTTCTAAAAAGTACTCTTGTCATATCATTCAGGTGAAACTAGCTCGCTTCAAATAAGATCCGAGAACCTGTGCATGCTTATAATGTAGTTTTACATACCAGGGTCTCTTTAAAGAGTATTTGTGCTATTGAGCCACGCTACCTGCGGTGCTACCTCGTTATAAACTCAGCCTATAGCAGTTGCCGCTGGACAGAGGCCTTTCCTTATGCACCTCAACGCTGAGTCAGCTGCCCGCAATCATATCCAATAGCAGCTGAAATAGTCGGCACATGAACATATTAGAGTTTATTCCAATAGGACGCCGCCCTCTTCTGATTCTTAGAAGTTGGAACAGTTTTCAAAACCAATTGAGTTGGGAAGCTTATTCTGTTTAGAAAATATAGGTATCCTAGACTGTGCAAATTATTGCCTCAGTGTTACAAAATGTTGTCATTTCTCCCTCCTATTATAAAATGGAGCAGCTGAAACAGTCAGCACATAAACGTATTATAGTTTATTCCAATAAGATATTATAGTTTACGCCGCCCCCCTCTGATTCTAAGAGGTTAGAGCAGTTTTGAAATCCAATAAGAGTTGGAAAGTTATACTGTTTAGAAAATATAGGTGTCCTAGACTGTACAAACAATTATTGCCTCAGTGTGACAAAAGGTTGTCATTTCTCCCTCCGATTATAAAATGGAGTTGTCAGCACATAAACATATTAGAGTCTATTCCAATAAGACGCCGCCCCCTTCTGATTCTAAGAGGTTAGAGCAGTTTTTTTTGAAATCCAATAAGAGTCGCGTAGTTATACTGATTAGAAAATATAGGTACATAGGTATCCTGGACTATATAAACAATGATTGCCTTATTGTGACAAAAGATTGTCAATTTCTCCCTCCGGTTATACAATAATTATAGGAAAATTCCCTATCATATCTGAACTGATAACTATAGTGCCATAGCGCAAAACATATTGATATTAAGTGGGATAACAAAAATCATACCGCGTAATAACGGGTAACTGAAGTGCCTAATAAAAGTAAAACTTAGCTTCGTAACAGGAGTCACGCTACAGCCACTGCTGTTGGAGGCAGCCGATGTCAGCTGATTTCGAAGAAACTCCAAACTAAGCGCAATGCACAAACCAAAGGTTTAGACATAGCGTACCCAGTAGCAGCCAAGTGAAGATTTAAATATCCTGGTATTTGAAATAAGGCCAAACGAGTATCTATTCAATTATACGACATACGTCTCCGAATTTCCGAAAGTGGAAAATAATTATATTTACTCCTTATGATGATAGTTAATGTACCATCTTGGTAAATTAATTGTCATTTTACAAACTTCACGCTTCGTAGGTCTTACTTACTAATATTATTGGTTTTACCCATAATAAGGGTATGTCTTATACCTAAGTTCACTTCACACACACTTATACCTAAATCTCAAACGCACTTGACACATTTCACATTCATAAGCTGTCCGATATAAAACTCACGTTTGCAGGGAGTCGAACCCATTATTACAGTAGCACAAGAGCCCAAAGCCCTACTATCAATACCATTTATGCGGGGTTTGAACCCACACAGGCATCCAAGTACTCATCAACCATCAACATCATCATCATACGGGAATTCAACCCGCTACCAGCTGTTGAAGAATTCAACCAACATTATCAAGCCATTACCTAATTAAAACATAAGTTATTGTAGCCGTTGTAACTTTTGTCGTCTCTAACAATATATAGAACCATAAAATTACGTTGTGTTATTGTTTACGTTGTGTTATTGTAGTAGTAACCCATATGTAGTTCTTTCTCGTTGCACTGAAATGAATCAGTACATTTAATGACGAGAATCCTGGTCACGGCACCACAAGGGTTCGTTTGATATCAAGTTTTGGCGGCCAGATGTCAATAATCGCTTTCTTTCTTTAGAAATAGTTGAATTATTGCATCCTAACTGACGTCAAATATTGCCCTTCGACTAATGGCTGGCATAAGTGCCACCCATTATACAATTTCAAGTAAATAAGTGTTTTGTTATTAATTAGGGTAACATGTCAAACTGACAGATCATAAAATAGAGATTTAATGTGTCTCTAAGAGTCCCGAAATCGTGGGAAAGTTTTAAAACAAATATAATATTTTGTTATTAATTAGGAATAGGTGACAGACAGTCACAACATGATCGAGTTACTTTCAATGTGCGTATTAATTTTCGCTCTCAAAATGGATGTAAGGAGTTTATAGACCATCGACAAACACGTGATCGGTCTATAATTCTTGGGATCCGTGGGACTACCTGACTTGTGGAGCAGGTGGGTAATACCTGTTGTTAGAAACTGCGGAAGCGACCCAGACTCTAAAGATGACTGGCACTGAGATGCCAGGCAGGCATGTGAACTAATTAGCCATTTCAACCAAAAGTTGCGCAATTCGTCCGGTCCCGGTGATTTCCAATTCGGTAACGGACGGACTGCTCTGGCGACGTCTAATGGCGTAATTAGAACTGCTTCCATTTCTGGTACAGTTTCACACGCTCGCCCGACATCCAGTATCCAGCCAGCCTCAGAGTGACAGACGGGCACTGACCAGATGTTGCGCCAGAATGTACTCGTGGCGGCATCATCCGGGCGGCACTCGTCTGTCACATTTTGTTCAGGTCGCTCCCAAGTTCTATACACCCATCTCTCATCGCTCTGGAACATGCGATTCTGTGTGTACCGATCAACCCGCCGCTTATACCGCCGAATACGACTCGCCCATGCACAAACTTTCTGTCATGTATTTATGTATTCTCGAGGGCTGATTCCAGTCCCCGAGAATGCCCGCCTTACAAAGCGCATCACTCGTAGTCGTGTATTGCCTTCCCTGAAGCAGTATAGTTTGCCGATGAGTAACCTGGCCCCATCGATACGACGCTCGATCCTGCACTGCCAGGCTGGTACGGCTGGTTTTGGTCGAGTAGCCCCGTCACAGTTTGGAAACCTGACGTTAGCTAAACAACATGCCGCAACAGCCGCGCAATACAGGATCGAATGTGTATCGACGAAATCCTTGCTACTCTCGAACACATTCTTAAGCTGCGAGTCCAGGGCACACCCCAGCGCCCTATTTTTTTTGTGCATAAGCAGGCATGGTAATCGGGGTCTAAGTTCGGTCGGAGTGGATCTGTACTCACGAAATGCATCCTCCAGTGCGCTCCTCAATCGGGCGTTGCACTGGCTACTTACTGATGCAACCATAACATCTTCCACTTCTACACCATGATTAGACCGCGACGGTATTTCATCAATGGTTGATGCGTGTATCGCGGTTTGTGCTGGACTTGAGACGATATAGTTGCTCAGCTCTGAGCGCAGCCTATCAAGTGCGGCATCGTCAAACCTATGGTTGCGTTGGATGACCCGCACCTGATCCGACAGTCGTTGGGCCGAGACATTGACGGTTGGTCCTAGTTCCCGAAACAGAGACAGCATCCTATCACGGTACGCAATGAGGTTAGTTCCCCCCTCTGCAGACCTGTAATATGCGCGCATGACGTTCTCGTTCATAGACTGAGTCCATTTCATACGCTGCACACAACCACCGGCAGCGGGGACCCGGCTCGGGGCCGGATGGCCTCTAAGCCCCAAGCTCCTCGGTGGCTGGCCTCTCCCCTGCCGATGTAAAGGTGTTGGCGACGTTGGTGGAGAAAAATACTCGTCGCTCGAGCTCGACGCAACTACCGTGGCCGGTGTCATCACAGCGCTCACGGTGGGGCTGGATACCGGCGGCGGCGAGGCGGAGCTAAGCGAAGAGTCCGGAAGTGGTGGGCGTGCTCGTCTCGTAGCAGATCTCGTCAACATAGTTTAATTATTCATAGGTTTTTTGGTGTTGTTTGTTTTATCGGAGGTAGCTTGACAGATGTCACCTCCGATTCGGCAGTTTTTGATGGAAACGTTTAAAATTCTCTTTCATTTTACTTTCTTGAAAATATTTTGTATTTATTTGGATTTTGGGATTGTAGGTTTTCGCATAAAATATATAAACTGTGTCTAAAATTAGTAAAACTGTGTGAAAATTATGAATAAAAATTTTGTAACTCGTTGATGTCAGTGTTGCCTTTGCCATTATTTTTATTATTATTAAGGCGTTAGTGCTATTCGTAACCGACACCACATAGGTTTGATAAATAAATACATGGATAAACTCAAACTCAAACTCAAAGCATTTATTTCAATTAAACCATTTACAGGCACTTTTGAATTGTCAAAGAGTCGGTCAGTTAGTCAGAAAGTTGAAGCTAGTTGCCCATTCCAAAACGTAGATCTCTATGGAGAAGAACGGGCAAGAAACTCCAAGGACACTCTTTTTAAATCAAGATATTACAAAATCCTGGGTACATTATTCGTGTTGCTTCTATATGCGAGAACAATAAAAAAATATATATAAAAAAACAATTCAAAATATAAGATTAATAATAAAAATAAGCCGTGGCAGTTAAGAGATGACCAGTCTCAACTGACGGCACCCGTTCACGAACATGACGCGTGGATCAGCACCATCCAGCTCAACCATTTTGTAGGGAACCGAATGATCCAACACACGCGCCACCAACAGTGAGACATTTAAGTGAGCAGGACATAGTCTCTACTGCCATGCTGTCAAGTCAACATAATTATATAATAAACGAATCCATTGTACTCACATTTACAAAATTGCAATATGCTTCTAAATTATACAAAACTATAGTTTGCTATGTATTTGAGCAATGAATAAAATTTTACTACATAAAAGAAAATAATCATTAAAATATCTATTGAGTTATTCAATAATAAAACATATTTTATAAAAAATAAACAAACATTAAGTTCGCAATGTCAGAAAAATAAAAGGGGGAATAAGAAAGGAGTATCTCTTCCAAACATTCAAATTTTAACTAGTGCGCCCGGCTGTGGAGCAGGACCAGCATTAAGCCAAGCATTTTTATCTACTATATAGTCATTGAACTTATAATATGCTTGTCTACATAGTGTGCGTTTAATGCATGTTTTAAATTTCTTCTCATTTAGTTGAAGAATATCGAGTGGTATTTTATTATAACATTTTACACAGTAACCCATAAAAGAAGTACCTACTTTAGATAACCTGAAACGTGGTTGATCTAATTTGTTCCTATTTCTAGTGTTAAAATTATGCCTGTCACTTATCTTACTAAAAAGATGTAGATTTTTTCGAACATACATAATGTATGATATACATATGTATGATATATACTATATACCGGGCAAGGTGTTATTGGGTTTTTACATCAGGGATTTCTCAGTAGCAGCCCGGAGTCTGGATTAGTGCTTAGATGATGGAAATAGGCTCGCCCTCTATTGTACATGACTTAAACATGAGTAGCGAAATGTCCCATAAAGTAGCCCCACACTTTAGGTACACCCTGCCTAACCCGTGATGATGGATTGTTGTGTAATGTTATTTATCATAATTATGGTACATTTCAACTATACTGTTCAAAGGAGAACGCTTATCAAGTTTGACAAAAAAACCCAGAGCGAACAGATACAGGATGTTTATCAGAATTTTAGTGATAGTAAAGATATCATTCTGTACATATTTCACTACAAGATTCGATGGCTAAATGTGTGATATTGTGCGATTTGTTTTTCATCAGGGGTGATTATTTTTCTTTAATATATATTCGATTTGAGTATACCCGATGATATAAATACATACATACATGCATATACTCACGCCTATAATCCCATAGGAGTAGGCAGAGACTGCAGATTATCAAAATCAACTATTTACAGCCCACTTTTCACTGCTTTTTTGCGAGACTCGTCGTGATGACTTGATGAGTGGCGAACTCTATCACCGGCCTTTGAATATTAAGTCTCATGTAAGTCTCATATTCTACTTTTACGAGGGCTGCACTAAAAGTATCGGGAATGGAATATTTCCACTGTTCCTGTCATATTAAAATCTTTTTAATTGAAAACTCCTTGGTTTTAAAAATCGAATACCATTTATTTATTTAAAAAAGATTCTCGGTCTTGTCACAAGGTTTTGTCAAACTTGTTTAGTCGTTGAGAAAATGGAATTGACTCGAGAAAACTCAAGAGCGATGATTTATTATGACTTTCGAAGTGGTTTAACACAAAAACAGTGTGTTGACCGGATGATTTCTGCATTTGGTGATGCAGCCCCATCCAAAACCACAATTTATCGCTGGTTTGCTGAATTACAACGTGGACGTGTCAATCTCAGTGATGATCCCCGTCAAGGTCGTCCAAAAACTGCAGTCACCCAAGAAAACGTTGATGCTGTGCGTAATCTGATTGAAGAAGATCGACATGTGACATACCGCGAAATTCAGGCAACTTTAGACATTGGCATGAGTCAAATACAAATAATCTTGCATGAATAATTAGGTGTAAAAAAGTTGTTTTCCCGATGGATACCGCATTCGCTCTGTGAAGAGCAAAAAGCGGCTCGCGTTACTTGGTGCGTCAGAACTCTCGAAAGATTCCACGCAGGATCCTCAAATGCTGTATACAACATCGTATCAGGTGACGAATCCTGGATATACGCGTACGAACCCGAAACAAAAAACCAGTCACGAGTTTGGGTGTTCGAAAATAAGTTAAGCCAACAAAAATTGTTCGTTCACGGAGTGTTGCAAAAAAAATGGTGGCCACGTTTGTCTCCAAAACCGGCCATGTTACGACTATTCCTCTTGAGGGGCAAAGAACGGTTAATGCAGAATGGTATGCTAGCATTTGTTTGCCACAGGTCGTTTCTGAACTCCGTAAAGAGAACTGCAACCGCCGCATCATCCTCCATCACGACAATGCGAGTTCTCACACCGCGCACAGAACAAAAGAGTTTTTAGAGCAAGAAAACATAGAATTGTTAGACCATCCGTCGTACAGCCCCGACCTAAGCCCTAATGATTTCTATACTTTCCCTAAAATAAATTGCGTGGACAGAGATTTTCATCACCTGAAGAAGCTGTGGACAAAACGGCTATTTTGGAGACCCCAACTTCCGAATGGAATGGTTGCTTCAATGATTGGTTCCATCGTATGGAAAAATGTGTCAAATTTCGCGGAGAATATTTCGAAAAGCAATAAATACATTTTTAAATAGTAATGTTGTGTAACTTCCTTGATTCCCGAAATTTTCAGTGCCGCCCTCGTACGACACGTCGAGAATAAAGTGTTGGTGTTATTCGTAACCGACACCACACGGCTTAAATAAATAAATACATATATATGTGCGACATAAATACATTATTCAATAATGTTATTACACTTCCATGGCCATTAGGTAAAAATTAAAGTAACAATACTGAAAAACAACGTACTCATTGCATGTTAAAAACACACAAGAATTCATACTAAATTCACCTACTATGTATTTTAAAAATAAACATAATACAACATTTATTTATTCCTTATGAAGACTATTGACTTTTAAACATAATAGAAACAACAAAATTCTTACAGACTGCAATGACCCAGCGGTCATAGTAGTTGGTCCAACTGCAAATGTTTTGTTTTATGGATTGATCTAACTGTTGTTTTCAATTATTTTAATTTTAATCTTCTACCAACTGTACAATAACATTTCTGGTAATATCCTTAAGGCATTAGTAAAAACTGCCTCAAAATCGGTCCAGCCCTTCTCAAGTTATGCGCTTTCAAACGAGCAGCATTTCATTTTTATTTATATAGTTTTTCTTTAATTATTAAATATATGCCAATGGTGACTGTGGTCGTGAAAGTGTAATAACACTAATGAATAATGTATTTATATCGGGTCTATCCATGTATTTATTTATTTAACCCATGTGGTTTCGATTACGAATAGCACCAACACCTTCTTCTCAACGTGTCGTAAAAGTCAACTAAGAGACTTAGATGAGACTTAAAATTCACACGGTGGCGATAGAGTTCGCCACTCAACATGCTGAGTCTCGCTTAAAGGGGCGAAAACTGGGCTGTAAATAGTTGATTTAGACAATCTGTAGTCTCTGTCTACTCCTACGGGATTATGGGCATGATTATATGTATGTATGTATGTATGTATTTATATCGTCGGGTACACCCAAATAGATGATATATTAAAGAAAAATAATCACCGCTAATGAAAAACAAATAACACAATAACAAAGAAAGAAAGAAAGAAATATATATTATTTGGGACACGCACAGGAAATACAAAGAGTAAAAAATAAAAATAAAAAGGCGCATTTAAAACTAACAAAATGAACAATAATAAAATTAAAAAACAACAATAATCAAGTAAAAACCTGTGCGAGGCCAAAAAGGCTCCTATCTCAGCATAATACTGCGATATTTAAAAATATAAGTACCGCAGCGGTGGTGTCACAGATTTAGCCATCGAATCTTATAGTGAAATATTTACAGAATGATATCACTAAATATCACCAAAATTCTGAGCTACACCTGTATCTGTTCGCTCTGGGTTTTTTTGAGCATTCTCCTTTCAATTTCAATGGACCAGTTTAAAATGTAACAATATCATCAATAAATACAATCTTAGTTTTTGAATACCCTAAACTTGAAAATGGGTAATTTCACTCATCATTATGAACAACTTTTGTTGTGGGACCAACCTTGAAATCACGCAAAAACAGGCCCGGGCCCTATCAGAATACCAGCACTGCGGTACTTATTTTTTTTAAATATCGCAGCATTATGCTGAGATAGGAGACTTTTTGGCCTCGTACAGGTCTTTAATTTTTTACTTGTTGTTTTATTGTTAATGTTGTTAGTTTAAATTGCTCCTTTTTTATTATTTTATTTTTTACTCTTTGTATTTCCTGTGCATGTCCCAAATAAAATGTTTTTCTTTCCTTTTAAAAAAAAAAAAAAATTTACTCAAACTCAAACTCAAAGCATTTATTTCAAATAAACCAATTACAGGCACTTTTGAATTGTCAAGGGGTCGGTCACTCAGAAAGATGAAGCTAGTTGCCCATTCCAAAGCGTAGTAGGTGCCTATGGAGAAGAACGGGCAAGAAACTCCATGGACACTCTTTTAAATCAAAATATGGTTACAAAATATTGGTTACATCATTCATGTTGAAATTATGCAAGTGAGAACGATGCAGAACGTTAAAAGCGTCCGTAATAAAGAGACAAAAACAATTCAAATATTAAATTAAAATAAGCCGTGGCAGCCAAGAGATGACCAGTCCCCACTGACGGCGCCCATTCACGAACATGACGTATGGATCAGCACCATTTAGCTCAACCATTTTGAAGGGAACTTAATGATCCAACACACACGCCACCACCAGCGAGACATTTGAGTGAGCATGACATACTCTCAGCCGCCAGGGCACATTCAAGTCAATGAAAGACAAACTTAGAAAATGGTAGCTTTATAGTTGGTACATAGTACTCACACATGTGCAATTATACAATACTAAAAGATTGAATTTATACAATGTAAAGACAGTTTTTACAATTTTCAGTAGTTGTCCTTGTGGAGCAGGACCAGCGTTGAGCCAAGCATTTTTATCAGCGATGTAATCCCCCAACTTATAATATGCTTGACTGCAGAGTGTGCGTTTTATAAAAGATTTAAATTTCGTTTCATTCAGTTCATGTATATGGGGAGGTATTTTGTTGTAACATTTTAAACAGTACCCCATGAAAGATGAGTCTACTTTAGCCCGCCTGAAACCTGGTTGAACTAATTGGTCCCTATTTCTAGTGATGTAATTGTGTCTTTCACCTCTTTTACTAAAAGTATGTAGATTTTTCCTTACGTACATGATGTGTTCATAAATATATTGACAAGGTACCTTCATGATGTTAATATCTTTAAACCTTCAGTTGAGTTTGAGATTTCATAGCCCAACAATTTGCACCTTCCACGTTTTCCATCGCTGAAAGTATTTATCACATAAGATTTAGGTATCAAAAATGCACGGAGGACGTTGGAATAGTGACAGGAATTCAAACCTTCAAAAATGAATTATAAACCTTTGGATTCAGCTTATAGTACCTACTTATTTATTTTTAAGGAGACTAGGAAGTCTAATCTTTTTTATACAGAATTTGTTGAACAACAATAGAAGGTACAGGTTAATACAAAACTGTAACAATATCAAATGCCCCAAAAATACTTTTAGTCCAGTGCCCAAAGTCAAATACAATACGAAACACACACAAAAGGCCCTTCATACAATCCGAATGAGTCTATTGAGACCCACCCTTCGTTCAGTCGTTCGGTCATTCGGTATCTGTAGATCAGAGTCAGCTCAAATATTGATATGCTACTCTCCACCCTCCATCGTCGACGCCGCCTGTCCAATCCTCCTTTGAACTCGGTCCTATTGAGAATTTTGGATCTTTTATCCCACCGTGTTATTTTCGACTGCATTTCCAACAATTCTTTGGTATTTTCTAGCTTATATTTTTTGATGGAAAAGAAAGGGATGTTGCAGGCTGAAAGTGGTTTTGTGAAATATTACGAATTGTTTTAAATAAAGTGTATGTTTTTTGTTGAACAATTACTGTTACTATGGTACTCGGCAATGCCATAGCTTCCCATTAGTGAAAGAATTTTCGGAACCGGAGTCTATTTTATAATATACTAGTTTCACCCGGCCCGGCTTCGCACAGGTAGCACCAACCTACCTACTTATCCTACCTACCTATCCTACCTACCTATCCTACCTACCTACGCTACCTACCCTACCTAGCTACCTACCAGACCCGTCAGACGTTGTCCTGTAAACATTTTTCTTTGGGTTTTTCCTATTTTTTTTTTCTTTTAAAACACCCCTATAAAGAAGTGAATAAAACAAAAAAAAAACAAATCGGTCAAGCCGTTTCTGAGTTTTACCGAGACTAACGAACAGCAATTAATTTTTATGTATATAGATAGAGATATATATATATATAAATATTTAATAATAACATTATAAAGAGGTAAAACTTGTGAGTTGTATGTAGGGGGTAATCTTCGGAACTGAGATTCCGGTTCCGAAAATTCTTTGACTATTGGGAAGCTATCGTATTGCCGAGTACCGTATGAACAGTATAGAGTATTATATATATTATTACTAACGTAAATCTAGTTCATCATGGCCGGGTGCCGGTGGACCGGTTGGGGCGGCGCGGCGCCCCGTTTGAGGGTGCGGGCCTGTAAGCCTACAATTTCCTGCAGGTCTCCGCCACCGAATAGCTCAGTTCCGAGCCGTTCCACCGATTTGAGCGATCGACTGTAGTGGTGCCATGATTAAGAGTGATGCGGGAAATTCTCACTGGATTTTTCTAAAAGTAGTTTTTGATTTTCCAGTCTATTCTGCAGGTAATTGAAGTACCGTCAAACGGAGTGAATAAGGATGCAGGGGTGAATCGGAACGAAACTTTAAAAGGGATTTTAACATAGTTATAATATAGTTTGTTGCCAACAAGGGCACTTAATGGTTAATTATAACACAGTAAACATATGAGAGTTCTTTTTAAACTTTAAAGTTCCGTCTCGATTCACCCTTGCATCCTCCCCCCGTTTTTGAGGGTATTTGTTACTGATTGTAACTTTTCTGCAAAAAACGATTGTCCAATAATCTATTTGAAAGAAAAGAACAAAAGACATTAAAAATAGGTTTATTTGTCACTTCATACACACACACACACCCCCACACCCCCCCACACACACACACTCACCATAACCACCATAATATTATAATATTACACTAACATAATCTATCTCACCGATGTAAACATCGGATTTATAAAAAGTTGTTGAAAATATTTCAAATAGGAAACGATTGCTATAGTATAAGGTGTAGGTACAGACAATTATTAGCCACAGGTACAACATATATTTTATTTATCTAACTTTTATTGTTAGAAAGAACACCAATTTTTTTACAATGCTTTCCCAATTTTTCTCAAGAACGCTGGCAACACTACATGAACGTCGCCCTGATCTCATATTGGGGGACAATAGGCAATTTATTGCTTCGAAAGTAGCGTGTATTTTAGTAGGGCAAAGAGCTTTTCTGCAGGATTATTTTATTTGCGAATAGTTGCTACAGGTTTTCAGCTTTCACATTTTTAGGGCGCTTGCTTCTAATTTTCTTTGCAACATTTTTTAAACTGTTATGTTTTAAATTTAAAAAGTCATCTTTATCTTAATATTGAATTGTGTTAGCAGAATGTAATCGGGTTTTTTTTACATATTTACCTACTTACTGCTTCCCAAATAACTTAATAAAAGTTAGGGCAAATTATTGTTTAGAAAATTGATTATCGAATTAAATGTTCCGTAAATTTAAATGACGATAGTCATTTATTGACAGCTGTATAACATTTAGTAATTTACACGCCATTTTGGCGTAGTATGTCAGTCTGTAAAGCAAAGCTGACTATAAATTCATTCTAAAATGAATGTAATCAGAATAGTTCTTTGAAACATTAAACTTACCTACTCACAATTTTTTTTTATTTAAACACAACAAGTTGCTATTTTAATCGCACAGGCGTCCATCTTTAAATAAAATCCAAATAGGTTTACGTCGCTTACGATCTCGGGACTTCAACCACAGAATAGTACCAACAGAAGGTCAGCTCCAACGGGAGAAAACAGGCACACAGACGCGTACGTACGTACGTACGGCAATCTGAAACAAATGCCGGTCGCGAGAGCTCTTGCACTCGCTAAATAATACCAGCCGCACAGGTTGATCGGGGGTTAAGCTACGCTTGCCGAGGTTGGTCCATGAATGAGTGACCATCTATTACAAACCTTCCGTACCTCGGAAAGCATGTTAAACTATTGGTCCCGGCTGTCATTCGTAACTCTTTAACAGTCGTTACGGGTAGTCAGAAACCCGAAAGTTTGACCACCAGCTAGAGCTACGTAGATTATGATGAGAGACCTAATTCAGCAATAAGTAGAGAAAGACTATTATGGCGCAGATCTGGATGACTTTAAAAATAATTCAGTTTCAGATTCATCGAGTCACGACCTCGATCAATGATCAGCTGGTCAATCGGGGCTGGAGTCCTAAATAATCAGGCAATTGTAGAGAAACCAGTCCGACTAAGGGATGCTATGTTACCCAGTACTTGGGTTTTGCAGAGGTTAGATAGGCAGTCGCTTTAAAATATAATTCAAATTCAAATTCAAATTCAAATTAATTTATTTCGTGAACACAGGGTATATACAGAAGATGTTGTAATAAAATAGATTAGAGCCGAGCTGTGTCCCGCCAAAAGGCATACAAAATATCAAAGGTCCTTTTTCTCTTTTTTTTCCTCTCTCTAAAACAGATACATTTTAGCCATCAAAAGTAAAATCACAATAATTATAGATCATGTCAAAATTAGATAAAAAAAAAATGTCAAATTAAATAAAGTAAAAAAAAAGAAAAACGAAAAAATATCAAAATAAAATTAACAATGTCACTAATTCAATAATACAACAAGACAAGACAATAACGTGAAAGAACACACCTACCTTGGCCTAAAAATAGATCATAAGTTTAATTGGGGATCACATGTTAACCTAATATGCAACAAGCTAAGAGCTATTTTGTCAAAACTATGTGTGCTCAAACATAAAGTGCCATATAGAACACTGAGACTTATGTATATGTCTTTAGCTGATTCTGTCATCAGTTATGGCTTATCTAGCTATGGAAGAACGTATAAAACGTATCTAAATGATATATATAATTTGCAGATTAGAATTTTAAAAACAATTGTTCCTTTAAAAGTCAAACTCATGAACAAAGATAATTACCACAACTTGTTTCATTATTGTAAGGTTTTGAGTATATTTGATAAGAGAGATTTAGCAATTGTAACTCAGTACAGTAGTGACATGTGTAAATTGAATAGGGCAAAAAGATTAATCACATTACGTAAACTAGACTACCTCCCGACCTTTGAAATACCAAAATGTCATAACGATTATGGTGAGAGAGTATGGAATGTCAGTCTCGCCCGAATACTAAACAAGTTGCCAAAACACATAGTTTGTAAACTGGAAAACAAAAATAAAAGGCAGACCTATAACATATTCAAGCGACATTTAATGAATTGTAAGCAAATAGCAACTCCTTAACTGTAAAATCTTTTCTATTTTTGTTTAAGATTAAGTTAAGAATTGTATAAACTGTATTTTAATTGAAGTAAACAGCTTTTTTATTTATTTTTTATTTTTATTATTATTAATACACTAATTCAATATTAACAAAATCATTTCGTATGTCACATAACATAAAAACAGATTAGATTTGTACAGGAATTAAAAATTAAAATTTGTCATTTAAATATTCGTCAACAGAATAATACACCTTGTTATTTAATAATTTGAATAGATTTCTTTTAAATTCGTTAATGTTCACACTTGAGATAACTTGTCCTGGTAACTTATTATATAGTTTTTGAGCCATTGCATAAAAGCTTTTGCTATAAAATTGTGTTTTTGTTGCTAACACCTGCAGCTTTTTTGAGCGCCGTATAATATTGATATTCAGCTGCATCCGGTTAGACCGGACGCCGCCGGACGCCGATTGATTGTATGGAGCCGACCTTCTGTCCTACTATCTGAGAAAACCCTACAATGCTGCAATAAAATGTTGGTGGAAAGCTAACCCCCGTTGCGTGGTACCTATATTAAATTCCCGGCTGACCCGTCACGCCGCTTACTATATTGCTCTAGGGCACAGACGTACATAAACTTTTAGACCTCAATTTTTGTTCCACGTAATCATTTTTCCTCGTATTTCAGTCTTAAAATATCTTAGCTAGGAATATGACTAGGTACCTACATAGGTATCATGATGAAAAAATCGTAAAACAGCTCAAAAAACATTTTTTTTTTGTGTAATAATTCTAAAAATGTTAAGCGTAAACTATCGTATTTTATGTAAATAATAATAGAGGGTTTTCAATCAGCTAAAGAAATACCTAAAAATCATTCCACTGAGCCGTGCATTTATTTTTTAATTTAGTTATAACTGCAAAATTTGGTCATTCAATTTTAAGATAAGATAAGATTTCTATATTTGTTTAAACATTGTATACATACAAAGAGCATGCAAGATATTACAAAGTTTGAGTCCAATCTTGTTTACCTGTAAGTATCGGCGTACAAATATTTCCATAACTTTGAAAAAAAATTACAAAAATGAAACAAAAAAATGACCTAGAATAGACACAAATTTTATAATTCAAAAACTTTATGAATTAGAAATTATTTTTATATTATAATGTCAAAATTCCATATTCATATAAAGGTAATATTAGTGTCAGAATAAAGATAAAATTATTCAATAAAAAAAAACTTTTTCGGCTAGAAATTCGGAGACACTATAATAGGCTTTTTGCGAAAGAAACATTTTTAATTGACGCTTGAATGTCTTACTATTTAGCTCCTTCTAACGGTTAGACAATATGTTAATTTGTTAATGTTAATTGGTTCAAATAACATCAAACGCATAGCTATTTTGAACCTTATTTGTTACCGCGATGTGTTATACACATCAACACGTGTGATAAAACGGAATCGAGTAAATGAGTTAGCAATAGACGATCGACATCGTATTTTTTGTCGATAAAAGAAAGAAAGAAAGAAAAATGCGTTTATTGGCATTGCAGCAACGCTACTGTGTGGGGTGTTTTTGTCGATCTATAACTCAACAAGTGCTGCTTGATGTTAACCTTGATATTTGATAGTACCCAAGTTACCCAACAATAGATAAAATCGAAAAATATTAAGAAGCTGAGAAATTTTATTGTTTGTCAAAACACAGCATGATTATCGAGCGCCAATAACGGTCATCAAAAAGCGAGCAAATGTATGTAGGTAGGCACTTTAAGGTTACTCCCGAAATTTTAGTATTATGATAAATGATAAATGATTTTATTTCTGTAAGTAGGTTTATACAAACACTTTTACACGTCAATCATATTTTAAAACTAGATGAGGTCGGCGTTTCCTATCTGACTACTCTGAGAAGACAGTCCGAAACAAACTCAGAGGTCACAGTCTCTTTTAAAGTCCAGACATAATTTTGGTCAGATCATGTGAAGACCATGTAGATTTGTGTCTGAAATGGTCTTTTGAGGAAAAAACACACAGCATGAGTGGACCTGTCCAGTCAGTGCAAGCATTTGTCAGTAATCGTGTAGCTCAACTCAAAACTTAAAGGAGCTCAACGATTCGACGAACAATACCAAAGAAAGGACATTTGGGTAGGCCGCATAAATTACTCAAACTGCCAGACCATGATTAAAACTAATTAAGAAAGAAAAAGAAACAATGATCCACATAGTCTTTACATTCACAATAATTAAAATAAAATACTATTTTACAAAGTAAATATTCATGTCAATGTATTTATAAAAATTCATCAATGTCAATAGGTACATAAAAATTCTGAAATAATTTTGGTCAGATCATTTGAAGACCATGTTAGATTGGTGTCTGAAATGGTCTTTTGAGGAAAGAACCACACAGATTTGAGTGGACCTGTTCAGTCAGTGCACGCATTTGGTTGTATGTTGATTAAAGTATGATTTTTCACGGTAACGAATAATTATGTATAATCATCATTAAAATTATAAGAAAACGGGATTTTTAACGAAAACCTCATCTATTCGAGCATCCTCCTTAAGTACACGTACGGCACGTACAGCGCACCCTGGGTATAAAAACTCAAAACTCAAAACATTTATGTCAAATTAACCAATTACAGGCACTTTTGAATTGTCAAGAGGTCGGTCAGTCAGAAAGATGAAGCTAGTTGCCCATTCCAAAACTTAGTAGGTACCTATGGGGAAGGACGGGCAAGAAACTCAGAACGTTAAAAGCGTCCGTATTAAAGAGACAAAAACAATTAAAATATTAAACTATATTAAAATAAGCCGTGGCAGCTAAGAGATGACCAATCCCTACTGACGGCGCCCGTTCACGAACGTGACGTATGGATCAGCACCATTTAGTTCGACCATTTAGAAAGGAACTTAATGATCCAACACACACTTCAATAATTCTGCCCTGCTACAAATTATAAATAGCAGCTTTATTATGGCCATCGCGGCCACTGGCGGTGGACCACTTTCAACCTTATTTCTTTGGAAATAAATGTGAAATGTGATCAACAGCCATTGTCCGCGGTCGTAACTATATTTTTAAATAATTCTAGATCCATTAGGTATAGCAATACAGACTATTATTTTTTTAAACACAGTAATTGTAATAGGCGATCTAGTGCATCGTTATTTTAAAAATACGCAATTCGTGACACCAATGCCTAGATATAATTATTATGATCACCATAAACCGATTTATAATCCGTGTTATTATCTTTTTAAACACTAGCTTCTGCTTGCGACTTCGTTCGCATGGAATTCGTAAGACAACACAATATATACTCCTCCAGACCGTATTTCGGTCATAGCGGCCAATCTCAACGGAAAGAAGCCTTCGGCGCGAGAGATGTTATAGTGCACAAGTGCGTGCGCAGACACAGGAGCACTCTCTCTTCCCTCACTTTCGTAGTCCGATGGGACGGCACACGACCGGAGAGAGATCAGGCGCAAGACCAACGGCTTAACGTGCTTGCAGAGGCACGGGGGTATCACACCGCCAACTTTCAAACTCCGGGCTGTTACTAAGAAATTCCTAATGGAAAAACCCAATAACACTTTGCCCGACCTGGGAGTAGAAACCAGGACAACACTATATACTAAAATAACAACCACATTTTTATAAAACTTCCCTGTATACAATGTTTGTAGTTTTGGTCTCAGCAGCCAAAATATAGGTACAGAAAGTCAGGACTGGTGACGCTGTAGCACGAGACGTACAGTTGTTCGTGTGAGAAGCAACTCGTCCTGAGGTCGACACCCGCAGCCTTCAGTAGCAATTTCCCATTGCATGCGAAATTTTCGTTTTTATTGAAATAATGACGCCTGCGTTTCTGCATAATAAATGGCAGAACAACTTAAAAAGAAGAAGAAGAAAATATTAATGTTACACAACAAATAAATACATCACAGATGACTCAATCACTCACACCCTATAATCTCGCCTTACAACACGACACGACTCCAGCGACTGAATATTTTGATACCGAACTAACCGTATACACACCACACAGCATTCAATCAACTTCAGATGAATCCACATCATTACAAACAGAAAATATGTTTGACCCTTCTTTAGTAGAGACATTAAATAACGAATTAGAAACAAATATATTAAAATACAATGGAATGGATCCTGCGTGTAGACCATGGCTGCCGAAAATTATATCAACTCGTAAATTATCGGATATGATTAGCATATTTAACCAAAACATTATCTCGCTTAAAGTTTCAGCCCAAGAAAATTTATCCGACACACATTCATTAATATATTAATAACTCGCAGTTAGTAAACACTTTAAATTAAAAATGTATATAGATAGGTCTAGCTATAAAACCAGAGCAGCGAACGAACCACCATGACAAAAAAGATTAGAAATGGACATAGACCTACTAAGAAAAGATATAAATAGATTAACGCAATGTAAAAGCGGTAACACATCCAGAAAACTTGAAAAGAAAATCAAACAAATCATTGAAAAGACCAAACAACACAGTTCACATGAAAATTTTATTAAGAGAATTCAAGATCACCCAGACACATAAGACTAACAAGATACAAAAAAGCCAAATGAAGAAAGGATAACAATAGATTCTTTACAATAAGTGAGAACCAATTTTATAAAAAGCTTAAAGGTGACGATACCACAATCCTAAACCCTCCATCTCAAGAGGCCCTAAAATAATTCTGGCAAGGGTTTTACTCAGACAGCACTGAACATAATAAAGAAGCTGAATGGGTACAAGAAGAAACAGTTAGATCAGAAACAATAGAATAAATGCCGTTTGAGGATGTAGGTGCTCTTGAAATAAATACAATTCTAAATAAAACGCACAACTGGAAAGCATTAGGAATAATTAACATATTTTTTGGATTAAAAGATTACATGCACTACATAGAATACTATCTAAACAAATGAATGTATTTTTTTAAAAGGGAACCAATATCTCCCATAATTTGTGACTAAAGGAATCACATACATGATCCCAAAATCGAGTAGAACCCAGGATCCCTCGCAGTACAGACCATTTTCTTGCCTCCCAACTATGTACAAAATCATCATATCATGTATTACTAATAAAAATATTAAACACACCGAACAGTGTAACATTCTAACTGAAGAACAGAAAGGCTGCAATCGAGGACGTATGGGTTGCAAGGAACAATTAATTATTGAATCCACTCTTTTATAACACCTTCAGAAAGCAAGAAAAAACTTATACATAGACTACAAAAAAGCATTTAACGGCGTGCCACACTCATGGTTGGTTCAAGTACTCAATATATATAAAATCAATCCATTACTAATACATTTTCTTAAGAATACCATGGGGTCCTGAAAAACTACACTTAACTACAAACGAAAACCACAAACTTATCTATAGATGAAATAGCAATTAAAAAGGGTATATTTCAAGGAGACTCACTAAGCCCTCTTTGATTTTGCCTAGCCCTAAATCCCCTCTCTCGCGAATTAACTTAATCTAGGCTAGACTTTGACATCAAGAACAATAGATCGATATTAAACCAAATAACACATTTCATTTTTAAGGATGATTTAAAATTATATGCCAATAAAAGTACAGATTTCCATGGATTATTAGACATTGCAACATCATTTGTGAAAGACATTAGAATGGATTTTGGGCTAGAAAAATGCCGAAAACTTTGTAAAGAAAAGGGTAAGATTATGGGAGGAAAATACTCAACAGATTCGGAAGAAGCAATGAAAAATGAAGAACTGTATAAATACTTAGGATACAACCAAGCACGACTTTTAGAACACAAAGCTAATAAAGATAATGGCAAACAAGAATACTATAAGAGTAACTCTCTTATAGTATACTTGTTTTCGTTTATCTATTCTATCTATCTATCTCTATCTATATATATCTATCTATATCTATATCTATCTATTCATTATGTAAAACGTATCTAGCCTGTAAAAAAATATTCTAATTCATAAATACTTGCTATACCTATAGTAACTTTATTCTTTCGGCGTTATAAAATGGTCCAACACAGAATTACATGCACTCGAAATTAAAACTAGAAGTCAAAGTCAAAGTTTTATTTTAATGCGTTTTTTGGTGATACAACATGATCTTAAAAATATGTTATAGTAGCTCAAAAATCTACCTTATTACGGCATGCATTGTTAAATTACAATATTAGAAATTAAGTTAAACATTACATGAAACATAATGAAGTAATTCATATCTATAGAAATTAAAATACACGATATAATATTGTAATAAATTCATAGACATATGTATATGAATATTACAATAAAACATATTATACCTGACATTTTAACAACTAGGAATTTGTCTATTCAAAAATTATTTAGTTTACGTTTAAATTGTGAACAATTCTTATACATCATAGATATCACCTCCCTAAGTCAGCAATAGAAAGGGTAATGTCCAGAAGAGAAGGAGGCAGAGGACTTATTGAAATATCACACCTACACAAAAGACAAATAATAAACTTATCAAGTCATCAAGTGTGTAGGGATCGAGGTGTATTTAACTAACATTAGTTCAAACTGTTTTATCTTTAGCATAATTTGCAGTAGTACAATTAAAACTAAAAATAAATAATAAGCTTTGATCACCTTAGTTTTAAATCAGTTTTAGCACTGACAAAACTGTCACCATTTTTTCTTCTAGGCAAAATAAAACAACGAACAATAGCGATGATGATAATCATGCAAAATTATTTGATAGGTACTGTATTACCATCCAATCTATCCCAATTATTATAAATCATCTGATTAAAATAAAACAGCAACAGATTTACTAAACGATCATTCGCGAATGCACTTCCGTGTAAGTTACACCTACCTGCCAAATAACTTGAATTAATAATGAATTTGAAATATATTTTATTTGGTTTGCTTTTTTATTGGTTTTACCAAATTAATCAGTGTGGTTCTGAGACTGTAAGTACTTATTTATTATAGATTCTTTATTAATGAGATTAACGTAAGTGAGTGATTTTTATATGTAAGCAAAGACCATGCTATAGACAAAAACATTAGATAAAAAAAAACCGACTTCCATAAAATAACAATAAAAAGTGCAAAATAAGTTCAGTTCCGGAAGTTGGTATCTTTGGTTTTGTTTTATTGTTTGGAATCGACTTCCAAAACTAAAGTAATTCTGCAGTTCGTTTTTTTTTTTTAACTTTTGTCGGTTTTTGTCGTAAAAATGTTTAAGTATTTTATTTTAGTAGTGGTACCATTACTGAGTATTGCTATGAAAATATTATAAGTTTATAACATCGTCAACATAGACAAAGTGGAATAATTACGCATTAAGGCTTACTCAAAATCAATTATCAAATGATAACTAAAATATAGAACCAACCATTCTTTCCAATTTTTTTTTAAAATCAAAATCGTTAAAGGATAATGCTCATCAGGTATTAAAAAAAAACCCAAAGCGAACAGATATAGGATGTAGCTCAGAATTTTAGAAAGCGACATCATACGGCTTAAATAAATAAATACATAGGTACACGATATAAATACATTATTCAATGGTGTTATTACACTTCCTGGCCATTAGGTAAAGATTAAAGCAACAATACTGCAAAACAACGTACTCATTGCATGAAAGACCCCAACAATTCTTACTAAATACACCTACTATGTATTTTACGACACGTTGAGAAGGCAGTGGTGCTATTCGTAACCGACACCACATGGCTTAAATAAATAAATATATACAGTTGTGGTCATATAATTAGGAACAACTGATACCAAAGTCACTTTTGGATAAACAAGTGGCTTTTACTTTTGGTTCAAATTACAGATAACAACTATGAACCATATAAAATAATAAATGTATTAGTCGGTTTTAATGATTCATACTCAATAATTAAAATAATTGCACCTCCTTATAAAAGTAAATTTATCGTAAATTGACTGTATTTCAAAAGTACTGGCCGCTTTTTTTTCTTGGGTGGGAAATCACAAGTAACTTCTCCCGCTCTGGGCGGAGCGGGAGGGCGTGTCTGAGTTTTAAAACGTCTGACGTCGTCGACGTCTAGCGTGTTCCTTCAGTTGCCTGTGTGCCAGGGCCACGGTAATCCTTTCGGACAAACCCGCGACCCTGGCAGGCATCGGTCCTAACGGACCCCGTCAATGTGACCTGACATCTCTTTGAAGCGCGCGTGGAACACGACGCGCCGTCGCACCGGGCCTCGTCCTTACCGGACGGTGAGCTACCCATTGGTCGCCGTCCGCACGCCCGCACCAACGGAAGACACGCGGCGACAGAGCGGGGCCGGCTAACGAGATGTCCACCACTGACTCACCCCTCATCCGCACACACGTGGTGACAAAACCCCGGTTTAGGACGACCAAGACTCTCCAGGGCCCAGTCCTCTACCATCCTGCCCCGTGTGTCCATATACCGGGAACCCCAAGCCATATTCTTGGCATTGAAGTCCCCGAAGACGAGCACGGGGAGGGAATGGAACCCAACGACGACGATTCTCAACTCCGCAAGGGAGTTGTGGAACTGCAGTTCGGTTAAGGGCGAAGAATACCTCTATCACGACAATCTCCCGACGAAATTAGGGTCACTAAGCCGCTCAAGTCCTCCACCCACTCATCCCTGGGCGGGACAAAGTATGGCTCAGTGACTACGGCGATGTTAATCGGCCACTGCGCCATGCTCTGGAGCAACAGATCCTGAGCGGAGACGCAACGGTTGATGTTCGCCTATAGGAGGCGCAATAAGGCCAGTATTGGCACTCCATATCAGCCCCCTCCCGAGCCCCCGTGAGGGCCCTGCCGCAGTTGTTTGTCTGACGGTGCAGGCGGCAGCAGCGGCGGCAGTTGTGGCGGCTGCGGCGGTGACGGTGGTGGCGGAGAGCTTGCTCCTGCTCCTGGCTTTGGCGGGTGGAGCGCAGGCCTTGCGCCCAGCCCGGTGAACGGCCGGCTGCCGCACCCATAAAGCAGTGCGGCGTGGCATTACACGAGCTGGTCTTGTACCCGGGCTGATCACAGTCGAAGCAGTGACCGCTGCGGTCCACCTCCAAAGTGCATTCTACTCCCACGTGGTTGCCTACCTGGCAGCGGAAGCACCTCAGAGGTCTGGGTTCCAGCAGTTTTACTTGCGCGGGCACTCAACCCACCAGGAGCCTTAGGCCCCACCCCAGCTATTTCCCTGGCCGCCGGCACGGGGCAGCTGTAACGGCTCGCATCCCCATGTGGTCAGGACGAATGGTGCCCGCCCTCACCGGCTCGGCAGAGCACCCCCCAGTCCTAACGACGGCAGCCACCACCTCTCCCCCCGTCACAGAATCGTGCAGGGCCGGGATACGCATGTCAACGCACTTGGTGGGCCTGAACACTCAGGCCTTATCCGCATTTAGGGACGCCCTAAGCCTTTCGGCCAGAGCGTCCGCGGTCGGGCCGCTGGCCGCATGGTAGATCTCCAGCATCCGACCTCCAGTCGCAGTGACTCCTACCCGGATGCCATCAGCGACGCCTGGCTCCTCCAGTCACTGCCGCCCTTGCCTTGGCGAACACTGAAAATTAAATTCTGCTCGTTTGTAAGCGCATCACTTGAGAACGGCTGGATCGATTTTGATGCAGGTTTTACTAATGCCTTAAGGATTTTACCAGAAATGTTTTTGCACAGTTAGTACAAGATTCAAATGAAAATAATGGAAAACATCAGCAGACAAATCAATCAAACAAACATTTGCAGTTGGGCCAACTACTATGACCGCTGGGTCATTGCAGTCTGTAAGATTTCTGTTGGAGACAACAGAATTAGTCTTCATAAAATAAAAAAATGTTGTTAATAAGTTTATTTTTAAAATACATAATAGGTGTATTTAGTAAGGTATTTTGTGTTTTTTACATGCAATGATTACGTTGTTTTGCAGTATTGTTACTTTGATCTTTACCTAATGGCCAGGAAGTGTAATATCACTATTGAATAATGTATATATATCGTGTATATACATATGTAATTATTTATTTAAGCCGTGTGGTGTAGGTTACGAATAGCACCTACGCTTCTCAGCTTGATGTAAAAGTCGACTATTAGACTTAGATGAGACTTAACATTCAAACGGCGGCGACAGAGTTCGCCACCGATCACGCTGAGTCTCGCAGAAAACCGGCGAAAAGTGGGCTGTGGATAGTTGATTTAGACAAACTGCAGTCTCTGCTTACTCCTATTGAACTATGGGCGTGAGTATATGTATGAATGTATGTATGTGGTCGGGTATACCCAAATCGAAGATTTTTAAGAAAATAAAATCAGCTCTGATGAAAAACAAGGAGCACAATATCACACATACAGCCATCGAATTTCATAGTGAAATATTTACAGAATTATATCACTAAATATCACTACAATTCTGAGCTACATCCTATATCTGTTCGCTCTGGGTTTTTTTTTGAGCATTCTCCTTTTCGCTGAAGATCCAAAAATGATACCGATGTATGGAGGTTCTCCTCCTCTTTTGAAGTCGGCTAAAATGCACTACAAAATTTAAATTGGGGTGCTAGGTGCTATGAACTTGCACGTGTGCACACACAAAATCATAATTTTTGGACTTATTTACCATCAACAGCACTAAGCGTTGGCTCGAGGTAGATGAACAGGAATTACATTATGCTTTATGAGTAAATCTACTTGTAATTTCTGTCGTAGATAACCTATTTCGATACCGAGCATCCTGTGGTAGACTGGTTTGACCGGAAATACTTCAAAAACATTACTATGCTATGTAGACGTATCAGCCGACAGGATCCCAGGCACTATGTGGAGCTGTTCATACATACACTTTTCACAGTAAACAATAACTTAACGGTAAGTTGGGACCAATAAAGAAAAGGACCGCAATATTAGTGGCCCCTGCTAGTGACATAGTATCAATTGTGTTTCTAGTATACATAGAGGATGGCGGGGACAACGATGCGCAAACGGTAACCATGAATTCAGAACATGATTCTAGCGTAGAAATTAACCTTCGGTTGTCAAAGAAAAAAACTGCTGTTTCATGGAAAACAGCACCCTAATTACGTAACACACTATCTATCACAATCTGAATCAATTTGAAGCCTATTGCTAATCCAATGCTTCATATGTTCGAAGAATTTGTCTGCTCAACAACGTACATAACGCAATGAATGTAGTTGAACTGTCAAAATTGTAGGGTTTTTAAAGATTTTAATCATTTGTTTTGGTTTGAGAAATGGCAACACTGTCCAACCGTCATTTTTGGTAGGGGTGGTGTAGTTTATAAATAAGGGCACTTGGCCGAGAGAGCTCAGTTGACTGTGAAATAATTGTGGTGACTGTAACTGCCAGGGAGTGAAGAGATAAAATAAGTTATCAGTATCTACATTTAGTGAGTTTTATTACACTTCAGAAGTGGGATTCGAAAGGTAAAGTAATTTGAATTATTTCTTTACGCTAAAATTAACATGTGGCCTTAAGCTCGTTGTCCTATTTGGTCGGGGTACTCCCCGATAATAAGACAAGGCAGACTGGGTTTCTAACATGTGCTTTAATAACCTTGTGGTGTGATTTTATTTGGTCAGGGTACTCCCTGATAATACGATTGCAAAATAAGGTTATGATTATTGTAAAACTTTCATTTATGGGCTGGGAATAAAAATGTTTTTGTTACCTCTTGGTCAGGGTACTCCTTGATAGTGATAGCATGCATTTAAGGCAACCTTAGGTCGCAGTTTTATTCGATCGGGCACTACTCGATAATACGGCTGCGAAATGAGGTTGTGGTGTATTGTGAATCTTTAAAAACAGGTTAGAATTAAGCAAGGTTTGTTACCACGTGGTCAGGGCACTCCCTGGCAGTGATAACATGCTTCTGCCGTAACCTTTAGTTGCAGTTTTATTTCATTGGGGTACTCCCTAATAATGGAACTGTTTATTGAAGTTTGCGTTAAGTATTTTATTTAGGAGTAATCGTTACAAAGGGCATAATTTGCTAACATTTGGTCAGGGTACTCCCTGACAATGATGGTAAATAGCTCAGAAACCTAGCTGTGTGCTAATGCTTGATCAGGGCACTGCGTGATAGTGTTGGTACACAGCTGGTTTTTACAAAGTGTTGCTGTAGCTCCGTTTTACGTTATACAATTTGTTTTATCGAACATTTATGTCCTTAAATGTGATCAATTCCAGTTTCACAATGGAAAAAAATAACCGCCACACCGGTTCGTTGGATGCTTCTCCTCGTGGCCGCAAAGAGAGTCGACGGTGCCTGCTAACTCCAGTAAGGTGCTCGTCGCATCATCGACGTGATATTTCCGGCGCACGTGGTAGTAGCACTGGAAGTCGCAGCAAGTCACGGAGGCAAAGTTTTCGTGAGAAAGAGCTTGAGTTTGAGCAAGAACGAGAGCGGTTACGTGTACTCGAACAGGAACTACGGCGGGAACGTGAGAAGATAACAGAGGCGCATGGGAATCGATCCGGTAGAAGCTACAAGAGGAGTACGAGCCGTCGGCACTCGAGCCGGCAGCACAGCTGCAGTCCGAGCCGATCGCGTCAACGTGAGCATCAAGCTACAAGAGCCAAGCGGAGACGAACTCCACGTGAGCAGAGCAACGATAGTCTACGTGCCGACGGCGCATCTCACGATAAAATGTCACGTACGCCTTCTTTTACCGTTAAAGATGTTATGGACTTGGTGCATTCTATTAAACATGGTTTTACATCTCAGCCGTCTACAAGTGCATCAATTTCCAAGAATATTGATCATAAAAACATTCTCCCTAATTTTGACCCTTCAGCGAAAAACCAGCGTATTGACATTTGGTTGCGTAAAGTAAATGAATGCGCTACCGTATACGGCTGGGATGATAAAACAACTATACATTTTGCAATGCAAAAACTTCAGGGTTTAGCCAAAGTTTGGTATGAGGGTCTGAACACAATTTTGCACACTTGGAAAGAATGGCAAGAAAAATTAATGAGTGCTTTTCCTTGCGAGCAAAACTATGGCCAAATCCTGGAAGATATGCTTAAGAGAAAAAGTAAGTTTGGCGAACCAATTGAAGTATATTATTATGAAAAACTTGCGTTGTTAACTCAGTGTGACATTACGGGTAAACGCGCAGTAGATTGTATTATCCACGGTATCTCGGATAGGACTATGAAATCAAGTTCATTGGCACTTTGTTGTTCTCAGCCTGATCAGCTTCTCCAATTCCTAATGAGCAACAAAGAAAGCCAATCTTCAGATCGTAGTTTTGGTAAAAATAATTCTAACCAATCCAATTCTAAAACAAATCAAAGTAAATCTAATCAGTTTCAGGGTCCTTTGTTCTGCTTTAATTGTAAGGAGCGAGGTCACCCTTATTTACGTTGTCCGAAGCCACTAATAAAATGCAATAAATGCAACAAAATCGGTCACAAGGTCGATAATTGCCCGCAAGATCTTAAATCCGATAATATAGTAGGTAAAACTGGAGCACCAACTAAAACAATGTGTATTTCAAGTTCTAGTCCCAACTCAAAATTCATGAAGCTAGCCACAGTAAATGGCAGGACTGTCGATGCATTTATTGATTTCGGTAGCGAAGTAACGGTGGTTAAGGAGTCGATAATTTTGAGTCTTAATCTGGTGCATGATCAGGTCCCATCGGTTATGAAAGGATTCGGGAATGAGGTGGTCCGATCGTTAGGTAATGTGTTGCTCGATATAGTGGTAGATGGAGTTGATGCGAGGGTACCTTGCAGAGTTGTCAAAGATAATCTGTTAGATAAACCTATATTAATAGGTCAGTCGTACACTGAGCAACCACATATTCTTGTGTTCAAAAATTCACAAATTTTGCAGTTTCGTAAGTTGCACACTGAAATCCCAATGGTTTTTCCCGATGCTAATAATAATCAACTTGCTGAAGTTAGGATCGCTGCTGATGTCGAGCTTCATGGACCTGCATCCATAAAGGCTCGCGTAGATCCCGAATTTAGTGGCTGTTTACTGCTGAGCAACAACATCGTGGGTGGTCCAAATCAAGAGGTTGTTGTTTATGGGAGTGTTTACCAAGTCCAGCGCGGGAATTTAGACATTATTGTTTATCCATTTTCAATCCCCTGTAGATTACGAAAGGAGTTCGTTGCTAGTAGAGGAGAAAAAAATAGATTTTGTCCAGAGGATAGTAATACAGTCTCCAGGAATTGCAGAGTCTGCATGTATTCAAGATAATAACTGCGAACATAACATTCCGGAGAAAGACGTACGCATAGGTGATTCTGTATCAAAGGACGATAGACAAAGGCTTATGACCATACTGAAGCAATATAAACATTGTTTCGCCTCAGAATTGAAAAAATTGGGTTGTACAGATGTTACGCAGATGACAATTGAGTTGAATAGTCAACGTCCTATTGTATATCGCCCTTACAGGTTGTCACATCATGAACGTGAAAAAGTGCAGTCTATGTTAGGTGAAATGTTGGACGCAGGTATAGTTAGAGAATCAGCATCGGAGTATGCAAGTCCTATAATATTAGTTCGTAAAAAAGATGGCAGCTTTCGAATGTAATAATCAATACATTATAGAATGTTAAACTCTGTAACAGTAAAGGAAAGATACCCGATGCCGATCATAGACGATGAGATAGCAAGGTTGTCTGGGCAAGCGTGTTTCATAACGCTTGATTTGGCATCTGGGTATTATCAGGTTCCGATTTCGGAACCATGCAAACATCTAACTGCGTTTGTTACTCCAGATGGACTGTACGAATTCAACCGTATGCCATTTGGTTTGGCAAACGCACCGGCAATTTTTCAGAGAATGATTAATAAGGTCTTAGGGTCAGCTCGATTTACCCATGCTACAGCGTACATGGATGATGTACTTATTTTTGGTAAAAATGCTGCTGAATGTCTTGATAGGCTCGAACAAATTCTAAAGCTATTAGAAGATGCAAATCTTACGTTAAATTAATCAAAATGCAATTTTTTGCACGATAATATTGATTATCTTGGGTATGAGATTAGTTCATCCGGAATTCGGCCAGGTGAAAAGAAAATTCAGTCGGTTATGAATTTTCCACGACCAGTTAACATTCATGGTGTTAGGCAATTCCTTGGGCTTGCTAGTTATTTCCGAAAATTTATAAAAAATTTCGCACAATTAGCGTCGCCAATGATGCAATTATTAAAGAAGGACTCCACATGGATGTGGGGCCAAGAACAAGAGAATGCATTCCAAGTGCTTAAGTCACATTTAATAGACAGACCAGTTTTAGCTATTTATGATCGGGACGCAGAGACTGAATTGCATACCGACGCCAGCAAAGATGGCGTTGGAGGTATACTCTTGCAACGGGGTAAGGATAGTGGTTTTCTTCGGCCAATTGCGTATTGTAGTAGGCGAACGTCGCCGGAAGAAAAATATTATCACTCCTACGAATTAGAAACGCTGGCTGTTATTCGTTCATTAGAGAAATTTCGGGTCTATCTATTGGGTAAGGAATTCAAAATAGTCACAGATTGTAGTGCTCTTCGTTCCACTTTCATGAAACGCGATCTTATACCTAGGATAGCGCGCTGGTGGCTTTTGTTACAAGAATTTAATTGTTCAATTGAATATCGACCAGGCACTAAAATGTTCCATGTAGATGCATTATCTCGCAATCCTATTCCGAATGATTCTATGACTGGTTCCTCTAGTCTGTGTGCTCAAGTTATGGTTATTAGTAGCGAAGACTGGTTACATACCCTTCAGCTGGGGGACTCTGAATTGGAACGTATTAAACAGGTTTTAGAAAAGGATTTAGATCCAAAGAATCTCCAATATATCAAAGATAATTATATGGTTAGAGATAACAAGTTATATAGGTATGTTAACGGCGATAAAGACAATATTCGCTGGGCAGTACCAAAGGGGGCGAGGTGGCAAATATGCAGGATGAATCACGACGATATTGGTCATTTAGGATTAGAAAAAACTTTGGAAAGGATTAAAAGTAATTATTGGTTTCCAAAAATGTCACGTTTTATCAAAAAGTATGTGTCCGCCTGTATTGATTGTGCTTACGCTAAGAAGTCCATGAGTACGAAGGAAGGTTTATTACATCCAATCGAAAAAGTAAAATCGCCATTTCATACCTTGCACGTTGACCACCTAGGCCCCTTTGTCAGATCCAAACGAGGATACTCTTACCTTCTAGTAGTGGTAGACTCGTTTACTAAGTTTGTGTTTATAAGGCCAGTTCGAAACACGAATACACAAAATGTAATTCGTGCCCTAAATGACATATTCTACATATTTAGAATGCCTGACCGTTTGATCAGTGATCGTGGCAGTTGCTATACGTCTAACTTATTTAAAAGATACTGTTATGATAAAGGTATAAAACATATCTTGAATGCTGTCGCAAGTCCCAAATCAAACGGCCAGGTTGAACGATATAATCGGACAATCCTTGATTCATTGAAAGCGCTAAACCTGAGACATGATGAGAGGGATTGGGACAACCAGTTAGGGAAAATACAATGGGGACTAAATAACACAGTCCAAAAGACAACCGCTAGGAGACCATCTGAAGTCATGTTCGGTACGTTCATGAACAGTGAAATCAATCCTACTCTAAATGAGATTGCAGATGTGACTAGGGAAAATATAGATTTGACCACTATCCGCAATCAAGTTAAGAAAAGAATAGACACTGAACAAGCAAAGCAGAAGCTACGCTACGATCATAACAGACGCCCTGCTAAGGTATATAGTAAGGGTGATTTAGTCAAAATTACTAAAGTTACTTTTAGTAATGATGGGAAGAGTAAGAAACTTCTCCCATCTTACATAGGACCATACCGGGTCACTAAAGTTTTAGGCCAAGATAGATATAAGATAGCGGCTATTCCCGGTTTCAGTAATAGCACTAGTAAACTCGCTACCACTGTAGCAGCTGATCGCATGCTGCCGTGGGTACATGTAGCTGCGTTACAACTAAATAAATCTGATTCTAGCGAATCTAGTAATGAGAGCGAACATAGTGATGCATAGTGGTCATCAATGTAGGATTCTTCAGGACAATTATTACAGAATGTTTAATATTATTGTTTCAGACCGAACGTGAGAATTGATTGGTTCACGTCATCGGTTATTACAAATTTCGAGACCTGGCGTGAGAATCGATTGGTTCACGTCATCAGTTAGAAAACAATTTGAGACCGAGCGTGAGAATTGATTGGTTCACGTCATCGGTTATTACACAATTGGAGGCAAGAATTGATTGGTTTGCCTAGGTTTTTGGAGTCTCTGATCAGGTGTGAGAATTGATTGGTTCACAACCTGATAGAGTACGTAAGTTGAGTAGCGAGAATTGATTGGTTCGCACTAGCATATGCATAGATTTTAAGTTCTGAATGATTGATAAATGGTTCATAATCAGAGAATAAAACTAGTCCTTTACATATAAGTATTTTCGGCGAGAATTGATTGGTTCGCCAAAATTGTTGATAATTCGTTATTTTTGTGGAAAACTGTTATTAATATAATTATAATTTTTATTCAACTAAAGTAGTAAGTACTAGACTTCTAAATGTATTAGTTAATCAAATGTTTGTAGTTTACGAGTACAAGTATGTTATCTATTGTAACAAAATAAGTACTACCTACTTAGTTAAGTTTTTTTTTTATGTATTTTTTATTTGCTTTTCTTTTCACGAGTCCTCTCAGCCAAGAGTGTAGGGTATTTTCGTTACCACTTGGGGCGTGTATGAGGGCATACACGTCGTCAGGACGGTCGAGTGTAGGGTTTTTAAAGATTTTAATCATTTGTTTTGGTTTGAGAAATGGCAACACTGTCCAACCGTCATTTTTGGTAGGGGTGGTGTAGTTTATATTTATAAACTAAAAAAAATAAAACTAAACTAAACTAAACTTTATTTATAAAGGGCACTTGGCCGAGAGAGCTCAGTTGACTGTGAAATAATTGTGGTGACTGTAACTGCCAGGGAGTGAAGAGATAAAATAAATTATCAGTATCTACATTTAGTGTGTTTTATTACAAAATGAAACCCATTCCTACTGCTAGTGTGTTACGTAATTACCCCGCAGGAATACCTACGCGGTCGAAATGTATGGGACAGCAATTTTTCTTTTAAATAACCTACCTAAAATTTCAACGCAGTGGGGTCCAGAATCATGTACAGAATCCATGGTCGCGCGTCGATGTGCTTGCCATCCTGTATAATTACGGTGACACACCAACGACACCAAGTATTGCAAATTTCCATAGAAGTCGACCTCTTCACACAATCATATGATGACCCTAACCACCACCTAATTAAAAAAAAACTGGCACCTAATGTTAAATAATCTGACAGACTAATGATAAATGTTACTTTTGTTACGGAGTAATGATAATGTATGTATTTATCTACACTCATATCGTAAAATTCTAATTATGGTATCAAATGTAGTTTCTTATTGACAGACTTTATGTACGTGCGACTTCAATAAAAGTATAAAGTAATTTTATACCACACTTTCTCTAAAAATATTACGCTTTAAAAAAATAAATAAATGAGTTAATGTATAGCTCGATCAATGATTTCTCAATACATAGGCTCTAGACGCTGTCGACGATTAAAATACCTAATTAAATTAGGTACGCAACGTAACTTTTTGTAGTAAAATATTAAGTCTATTTCAGTCCTACAATCTTGTAACCCTATTATTGGAACCTACAAGAATAACCCCCACTAGTGACGTTATACCAAGCCACAAAGAAATTATAAATTTACTAGATTCTGATCATTGCGGGCAAAGGATTACTATCCAAAACCAAAACATCAAAGTGGCTATAAAGGATATTACTGTTAACCGTAAAACTGGCTTGCTTGACTCGCTTCGAAGCTTTTAAAGTTAAAATCATTAATAAATTATCAGTTTTGTCTATTCACGTTGATCCTAATCATCTATATGATGATTTCTTTAATTTATACTGTAAACAATTTGATTCCACCTTTATTCCCAAGACTATTTTGGTAAATAGTAACATATCTTTCAGTGATTGGGCTACCACTGGTATTTATAAAAGTAGAACACGGCTTTATGAGCTGTACAATGAAAGGACTTCTGTAAACACTGCTGAATTTAATTTATATGTTAGAAATTATTCAAAATTATTTAAACAAGTTTGTTGTGTGGCCAAGTCGCGTTATTTGAGTTCGAACATTAAAAACAGTAGTAATGTAATTAAAATGACTTGGAATATTATTATTAGTGAAACGGGAAGGTCTAGGAGCCGACTTCAGCCTGTCCATTAATGACAGTATAATAAAATCAGACTCACAAGTCGCCGCGGCCTTTGAAAATTTATTTTCGGATATTCCCATTTCAACTACTAAATCCCTAAACTCATCACCTTCTGTTGCTGAGTCTTTGCTTAAAGAAAATGTTAATGTATGCGATTCGGAATTTCATTTTGAACATATTACCTGTAGAGATATAATTAAAACCTTTCACACTTTAAATGTTAAAAAGACTGCAGACCTGTGGGGTAATTCTGTAGAAGTTGCTAAGTCTATTATTGACATTGCAGCACCTATTTTAGCTCTTATCTTTAATAATTGTATCGACTGTGGGGAGTTACCTGACCTTATGAAAAAAAGTAAAATAATACCTTTGTTTAAATCAGGTAGTACTTCAGACCCCACAAACTATCGACCTATTTCAGTACTACCTACCTTTAGTAAAATTTTTGAAAAATTAATTTTAAACCAATTGCAAAGATTTTTTAATAAACATAAATTATTACATAGCAAATAGTTTGGTTTTACAAGGGGTCGTTCAACTACTGATGTGTTGAACTTTTAGGACATATTTATAAAGCATGGGAAGATAAATGCGATGCCTTGGGCATCTTTTGTGACTTGTCCAAGGCATTCGATTGCGTTCTTCATGAAACGTTAATCAGGAAACTCCGCCACTACGGGATCCGGAACACCGCTCTGGATCTTCTTACTTCTTACTTGAGTAATAGGATTCCGAGCGTTGACGTAAATGGAGAAAGATTTCCCGGATCTATAGTAATAATGGGAGTCTCGCAAGGCTCAATTCTTGGTCCTTTCTTGTTTCTTATTTATATTAATGACTTATAAAGGATAATCATGATATAGTGTTGTTTGCGGATGACACTTTACTTTTGTTTAAACTTAAACGTCAGCAGCTGGTTACTGACGATGTAAATATCGCGATCTCAAAAGTAGTTAACTGGTTCAATGTTAATAATTTACTTTTTAACGAAAACAAAACCAAATGCATTAAGTTTACGCTACCTCACGTTAGACAGGTGAAAACTAATGTATTGATGAAGGGCAAAGAATTGAATCTTGAAGATAGCACAATATTCTTGGGCTTATCTTTGGATGCTAAGCTTCAGTGGGGCCCACATATAGATAAATTGTCAAAAAGCTAAGCTCCGCAGCATACGCTGTAAGAAAAAAATCGTAATTTAACCGACATAGAGACAGCCCGTTTAGTGTACTTTAGCTATTTTCATAGTGTTATGTCGTACGGTATTCTGTTGTGGGGAAATGCCGCCAACGTTCAGACTATCTTTGTTTTGCAGAAAAGAGTTGTTCGATCAATTTATAAATTAAGTCCTAGACAATCTCTCAGAGAGAAATTTAAGGAGATTAATTTAATGACTGTGCCTTCTCAATATATTTTTGAAAATCTTTTATATGCCCATAAAAATATAAAATTGTTAAAAAAATACAATGATATCCATAATATAAATACTAGGAACACCCACAAATTTGTTGTACCTACAACAAGGCTCAAGAAAATAGGTGGCTCATTCAGATGACAATGTATACGCTTTTATAATAAACTTCCAATCCATGTTCAAGATCTAAGCCTTAATAAATTTAAATCATTCATTAAACGTAAGTTGTGCCAGAAAGCCTTTTATATTACATATTTACATCCTTACCTTAAATCTTAAGAAAACAGTTTACTTACCTTTCTCCTTACTATCCACTAACCTCCCATCACCGGATACAATGGCGCTTAGAGCTCATACCTGCTCACTCGGTCTATCCTCTTCACAATGCGGCTGTCCACAACTCACAAGGTGTAAGTCAGTCAAGTATCTCGGAGTCTGTGTGGATAGTTCTTTGAGCTGGAAACCTCACCTTAGCAATCTCACATCGCGAGTCCGCAAGTGTATATTTATTTTCAAAAAACTAAGGCACTCCGCGGACTCCCGTACCATTAAAACTGTTTATTATGCCCTGTGTCAAAGTATAATAAACTACTGCATCACAGTGTGGGGTGGGGCCCCTAAGACAACCCTACTGCCTCTGGAACGAGCACAGAGAGCTGTCCTCAAGGTTATGAGCTTGAAGCCGTTTAGATATCCCACATCGGCTCTCTACACCGAATGTCAGGTCCTCACTGCGAGACAGCTCTTTGTTCTTGGCACCATTCTGCGCAAACATCCCTCTGTTATATACAAGCCGAATGCTGCTAAAAAGCGTAGAGGCTTCGAGGTATGCTCAACTCGCGGATGTAGAACAGCCGTTGCTCAGCGTCATTATGATATTCTGTCCAACCATTTATATAACAAAATAAACAAAGTGTGCACCATAGCTCCCATGTGCCATAATGGATGTAAGACCAAAGTCACAAAGTGGCTACTAACAATGAGTTACGATAAGACTGAAGATTTACTTCATGTATCAATCGCTTAACCTTTAATTAGTTAATAAATTCATTATATTTATAATTACATTTACACAGACTTTTATACACACAAGTTTTCACCATATTTTATCTCTCTCTCAATACATAAACAAACACATTCCCCCACATAGGTACTTTTACAAACACATAATAACGTGCTTTTTCTAGTAGTAAGTAGTTTTCTTAATAATATTATACTGTGCTCGTCATACAACTACTGTTAAATGTTCAAATTATAGGCGAGGACGCTGGCACCCTAAACACAAGTTAAATCTTACTCTGGGTGCCAGAGTTCATCGAAAACACTCTTTATAGTTAGTTGTTACCCTGCATAATGTTTAGCTAAGTGTTTATGTACAATGGAAGATAATAAAAAAACTTTTTTTTTTTTTTTTTTTTTTTTTTATATCGTTAAAGATTATATTGAGGACAAAAAGGCTTGGGATTGAGTTGCTCCAATTTTTTGCATACTGAATGTATTTTTTTTGCTATTTTTTAATTTGTATTTTACACAAACTTTGACATTTGATAATTATTACATATAGAATGACATGACAATTAACTTTCTGAAGTATAACATTATTATCAAATTATTGTGAATGTGAGGACTATGTGCGTCAGTTTTTTTTTTTTTTCACTTTCTCAGGTAGTTTCAATGATGATCTGGCAGTTTGAGTGTTTTATGCGGACTACCCAAATGTCCTTTCTTTGGTATTGTTCGTCTAATGGTTGAGCTCCTTTAGTTCTGAGTTGAGCTTCACGATTACTGACAAATGCGTGCACTGACTGGACAGGTCCACTCAAATCTGTATGGTTCTTTCCTCAAAAGACCATTTCAGAAACCAATCTTACATGGTCCTCAAATGATCTAACCTAGATTATTTCAGGATTTTTATATACCTATTGACATTGATGAATATTCATAAATATATTGACATGAATATTTACTTTGTAAAATAGTATATTATTTTAATTATTGCGAATGTAATGACTATGTAGATCATTGTTTTTTTCTTTTTTTTTCTTTTTTTTTTCTTAATTAGTTTTAATCTTAGTCTGGCAGTTTGAGCAATTTATGCAGCCTACCCAAATGTCCTTTCTTTGGTATTGTTCGTCGAATCGTTCAGCTCCTTAAGTTTTGAGTTGAGCTGCACGATTACTGACAAATACGTGCACTGACTGGATAGGTCCACTCTTTCTGTGTGGTTTTTTTCCTCAAAAGACCATTTCAGACTCAAATCTACATGGTCGTCACATGATCTGACCAAGATTATGTCTGGACTTTAAAAGAGACTGTGACCTCTGAGTTTTTTTCGGCCTTTCTTCTCAGAGTAGTCAGATAGGAAACGCCGACCTCATCTAGTTCTAAAATATGATTGACGTGTAAAAGTGTTTGTACAAACCTACTTACAGAAATAAAATCATTTATCATTTATCATTTAAGTAATATTTATTGTAGTTGAATAATGGGTAATAATATGATTATGAATGTTATTAAATAGATAAACAAAAAAAAACACTGTTTATCGTCAACTACTATATTTAAGAATCATGTGTGTTTATGTCAGCCGCGGTAGTGTGTTAAGTTCGCCAGACTTACCCGAGCACGGTCGAATGTTGGGCGCCAAATTTACAATACTATTTATTCAGTTTTTGATGAAAATGCATGAGTTTAGGTAAAGTAGTGTATGAAACTGCACATAACTAGGCATTAAATCACTCCTGTGATACAACCAAAGCTTAATAATTCCTGATATCTAACAGTTTCTTAAACTACTATTATGTTACAGATGGATTTTTACTTCTACCAGTTTTTAACAAACAGATACCGTCCCAGTTTCGTTGAGATGCATTTTAGATTTTGCGACATGGTGAAATCCGACTTATTTTTTGGTCAAGCAATGCGAAACGCACTAGGAGGCCACCTCTGCCCCTATCCTCCGGTAAGTAATATATGAAAGAATATTTTCCACCAAACGGCTCGCATCGCATCGTATCGGAACGGATTTTACAATCTTTAAACGATACTAAATCGTGTACACAGTGTTTAAAGTCTATAGTACGAAGCCGCGCCCAGCAGCTTGACCGCGCGCGTCTTCTGCGACACGCGATCGTAGACAAAAGTATGCTGCAACGCGCAATCGGCTCCGTTCGCCTGTCGTATCCGATCACACATTCATCAGAATTAGAACACGGCAACACGGTACAATGAAACTATTTGACTAGGCGCAGAAAAGGATACGTTCGCAAGCGACGCGCGACGGTACGGAGCCGATCGTATGCGTTGACATCCTGCCGGACGCGACCGGCTGTCGCCGCATCCATTCGTATCCTTTGCGATGCGATCCGTTTGGTGGAAATCATCGTTAACACATGAGATGTTTAACGATAGTATTTATTTAGTAACTGTAGCCGGTAAATCTCACTTTGGCGAGTAAGAGTTTGCGAATTCGATCCATATTTACGATTGAAAATTCTGAAGTAAAGGACAACAGGCTCAGGCATTTGTCCCACCGCAGACGAGGGAGGGACTAGCTACCAACGATTTTCTCTCCAAGAATCGTACAAAAGATTGGAGGTACCGTGTAAGTAAAATAGAGACATATGTTAATAGTGGTTCGCTGAATTATCACAGCGGCAGCGAGTACTCGCTCAGCGACGATCGCTTGGTGGGCAGAATAATCGCTGGGTGGCTCACGCCTGGCACAGATGCTTACCAGCGAGTAATCGCTCATCGCCGTCGCGCACTCGCTACTCGTTGCTCGCGAAATCGTTTTTAGTTGCTAGCTCTACTCGATTTAGCCAAACCCTTCATTATACACTCCCAGACTCCTATATCGAGCCACCGTGCAGTTTTATGTTTAAAGTCAACACATCAAAATAATGATAAGTCAGAGAAAAAGTTTTTATTCAGCTTTGAGCTAACTTACTGGCCATCATTTTGGTATCACAATTGTTCCAAATTTGAATTCACCAATTAGAAAAAGAGAAGAAACTCGGAGTTTGGTCGCTGTTAAAGAAGTAATAAGTTTTGATTAGAGCATCTATAAATATATAGTTATTTGTTTTGTTTTGCATAAAAAGAGCACCAAAATAGCTTTTCCTTATTTTTTTTATAACTTCTGATGTTCAAAATATGGATACTGCACCTGGAATAGCCGCGCAAACACTTCTTCAGTCTGGGCTTAGTCAGCCAAACGTAAATGCACAACTTCATGCAACTTGTTCTGCTGTTCAAAGAATTTACCATCCATACCTAGAGACTGTCGGCTTCACGCGCCATCCAGGACGACCACAAAACCTGGTCACTGTAGCACGACAAGATCGGTTTATATGTATCACCACCCTGCGTAATCATCTCCTGACCTCAGTACAGGTCCAAGGACAGCTTCGAGACTTACATGGACTGACTGTTTGCGCTTGAACTGTTAGAAGAAGACACGAAGAACGTGGCCTGAAACCTCACAAGCCAGCCAATGATCCCAAAATTACACGAACTCACAGAATGGCGCGCCTACAGTTTGCACGCGCACATTTGTATTGGACTCAACGTCAATGCAACTGCAACTGTGCAGGAGCTGTCATCTTGAAAGCATGGGAGAATATTGCACAGCACGTCATAGTGGCATTAATTAATATCCATGCCGAAACACACGAGTGCTGTCGTAAATGCTCTTGGAGGTAACACCAGTTATATAAACCATTGTTTTCTTCAATAATTCCACGCTGATTTTGCCCCTGAGAAACGCGAAAAGACGATTTATTGCAATTAAGCTTTTTTTTAGTATTTCTACTTCAAATTTGGAAAAACGACAATCTAAAATGATAATAAGTGACTGGCTTCAAAACCACAAATTTTATTTTCAGTGTACTATCTAAAAACATAGAGACCTTTTAACAAAAATATGCAGAGTGGCTCGATTCAGGTGTCCTGGAGTGTATAATATATGCTTGTATTAAAATAATGTGGGTGATAACTGCTTTGTAATTTTTTCAGGGTATATATGATATGAAAAATATGTCGGTCCCATATGTGCCGAATGGCTTCCCGTTTACTAAAGGCCGTATCTACTTAAATGCATCACTTACTGTTGGGAGTGTGACCAAATTAATAGGTTACGGATATATTGATATGGAGGTAAAGGTGGTTAAAATACGTAAAAACTAAAAAACGTTTGCAGTTGGGGGCCTCCGTCAGGAACGAAGTTCCGTTCGCGATACTTGCCCGCACACACACTCGTATATAATATAAAGGTACAGAGAGAGTATGAATTTAATACGCATTTCTAATAGAGAGCCATCTAGTATAAGTATTTAGAAGCTCTAATAAAGTTATAGCCATCTTGGATTTTCATTTGGACCTCGCAGCGGCTTCAGCACCCTCGAAAACCGTGAAAATTATCTAAAAAAAAATGTGACTAAGAGAAAGTCGCATGGAATCGTCACGTGACGATTTCTACCAGTTTACTCCTACCGCAAGGCGAGTTAAAGAACTACGTTCCCAAAAAATATTTATCTGTTATTAACATTAGGTGCACTTGTATTGACATTGTGACTGCCCTCCGTGACGTGGCAGTGGCGAGTCAGAGAAGCACGGGGACGGGCGGGGGTGGCCCACACATAGCTGCGTGGAACAAACATGTCAGCGTGGCTCACGGGGTGGCCCAATTCCCCAGCTCGTGGAGGGCGTAATGAGCGCTCTGTTTCCTTCGCGGGGAGAGCATATTCCCCCACCCATGGCTCCGCCTCCTACGGTGCCAAGTGTGGACCACACAACCGACGATGACGATGCTCCTGAGGTGACCGAGGTAGAACTGAGAGTGGCGGTACGTAGGCTGAGTGCCAAGAATACCGCCCCAGGACCCGACGGCTTACCTGGAAAAGCCTGGGTCCTGGGCTTGGAGGCTTTCGGGCCTCGACTAAGAGGGCTCCTAAGCGCATGCTAGGAGGAGGGCCAATTCCCACTTTGTTGGAAGACGTGGAAACTGGTCCTCATTAAGAAACCGGGGCGCCCAGCGGACTCTCTGTCCGCTTACCAGCCCATCGTAGTGCTCGACGAGATGGGCAAGCTCTTTGAAAGAGTCATTGCAGACCGCCTCGTCCGGCGGCTGGTGCGGGTGGGGCCGGATTTGGCGAGAGCCAGTTTGGTTTCCGCAGGGGGCGCTCTACGGTAGACGCCATCATGCGCGTGCGAGCCCTCACGACGGGTGATGGACGGGATGCTGTGGCCCGGGGTAGGGTCGTCTTCAACGATTGCTTCATGTCAGCAACGTTGATGCCTAATGCTTCCGACATACCTAAATACTTATAGCTTTCGGATAAAGAGAGGGATCTAAGGTGTATGGAACCCAAAGTTGAATTCCCTCGAATTCCATAATCTCACCTCGCTTTACATGCATGACTGCACATTTGTCCACACCAAATACCTTGAGTAGCTCCATCAGTTGCAATTTGTTGGGGGCAAAGAGTTTCAAGTCATCCATGTAGAGGAGATGAGATTTGACCTGACCACCTCTCCTCAATCGATAGCCTAGTCCAGAATCCTCAAGTAGTGTGCTTAAAGGATTCAGGGCTAAGCAGAACCAAAGTGAACTCAAACTGTCACCCTGAAATATTCCCCGTTTAATCCATACAGGCTCATCGCTCCCCTGGATCTGTCGACACCCTGGATAGCGAAGAACCGTTCTCCATTGCCCCATACATAACCTAAGGAAGGTGCGTAGAGTAGTATCTATCTTGTACAACTCCAGCACCCTCATGAGCCATGTATGTGGCACCGAGTCATAGGCCTTCTTATCATCTATCCAGCATGTCGACAGATCCTTGCGGGATCGACGAACCTGTTGGTTTATGGCCATATCGATGAGGAGTAGCTCCTTAGTACCGCGGGACCCGTTCCTACATCCATTTTGAGAGGTTGACATGATCGAGTTACTTTCAATGTGCGTATTAATTTTCGCTCTCAAAATGGATGTAAGGAGTTTATAGACCATCGACAAACACGTGATCGGTCTATAATTCTTGGGATCCGTGGGACTACCTGACTTGTGGAGCAGGTGGGTAATACCTGTTGTTAGAAACTGCGGAAGCGACCCAGACTCTAAAGATGACTGGCACTGAGATGCCAAGCAGGCATGTGAACTAATTAGCCATTTCAACCAAAAGTTGCGCAATTCGTCCGGTCCCGGTGATTTCCAATTCGGTAACGGACGGACTGCTCTGGCGACGTCTAATGGCGTAATTAGAACTGCTTCCATTTCTGGTACAGTTTCACACGCTTGCTCGACATCCAGTATCCAGCCAGCCTCAGAGTGACAGACGGGCACTGACCAGATGTTGCGCCAGAATGTACTCGTGGCGGCATCATCCGGGCGGCACTCCTCTGTCACATTTTGTTCAGGTCGCTCCCAAGTTCTATACACCCATCTCTCATCGCTCTGGAACATGCGATTCTGTGTGTACCGATCAACCCGCCGCTTATACCGCCGAATACGACTCGCCCATGCACAAACTTTCTGTCATGTATTTATGTATTCTCGAGGGCTGATTCCAGTCCGCGAGAATGCCCGCCTTACAAAGCGCATCACTCGTAGTCGTGTATTGCCTTCCCTGAAGCAGTATAGTTTGCCGATGAGTAACCTGGCCCCATCGATACGACGCTCGATCCTGCACTGCCAGGCTGGTACGGCTGGTTTTGGTCGAGTAGCCCCGTCACAGTTTGGAAACCTGACGTTAGCTAAACAACATGCCGCAACAGCCGCGCAATACAGGATCGAATGTGTATCGACGAAATCCTTGCTACTCTCGAACACATTCTTAAGCTGCGAGTCCAGGGCACACCCCAGCGCCCTATTTTTTTTGTGCATAAGCAGGCATGGTAATCGGGGTCTAAGTTCGGTCGGAGTGGATCTGTACTCACGAAATGCATCCTCCAGTGCGCTCCTCAATCGGGCGTTGCACTGGCTACTTACTGATGCAACCATAACATCTTCCACTTCTACACCATGATTAGACCGCGACGGTATTTCATCAATGGTTGATGCGTGTATCGCGGTTTGTGCTGGACTTGAGACGATATAGTTGCTCAGCTCTGAGCGCAGCCTATCAAGTGCGGCATCGTCCAACCTATGGTTGCGTTGGATGACCCGCACCTGATCCGACAGTCGTTGGGCCGAGACATTGACGGTTGGTTCTAGTTCCCGAAACAGAGACAGCATCCTATCACGGTACGCAATGAGGTTAGTTCCCCCCTCTGTAGACCTGTAATATGCGCGCATGACGTTCTTGTTCATAGACTGAGTCCATTTCATACGCTGCACACAACCACCGGCAGCGGGGACCCGGCTCGGGGCCGGATGGCCTCTAAGCCCCAAGCTCCTCGGTGGTTGGCCTCTCCCCTGCCGATGTAAAGGTGTTGGCGACGTTGGTGGAGAAAAATACTCGTCGCTCGAGCTCGACGCAACTACCGTGGCCGGTGTCATCACAGCGCCCACGGTGGGGCTGGATACCGGCGGCGGCGAGGCGGAGCTGAGCGAAGAGTCCGGAAGTGGTGGGCGTGCTCGTCTCGTAGCAGATCTCGTCAACATAGTTTAATTATTCATAGGTTTTTTGGTGTTGTTTGTTTTATCGGAGGTAGCTTGACAGATGTCACCTCCGATTCGGCAGTTTTTGATGGAAACGTTTAAAATTCTCTTTCATTTTACTTTCTTGAAAATATTTTGTATTTATTTGGATTTTGGGATTGTAGGTTTTCGCATAAAATATATAAACTGTGTCTAAAATTAGTAAAACTGTGTGAAAATTATGAATAAAAATTTTGTAACTTGTTGATGTCAGTGTTGCCTTTGCCATTATTTTTATTATTATTAAGGCGTTAGTGCTATTCGTAACCGACACCACATGGCTTTGATAAATAAATACATGGATAAACTCAAACTCAAACTCAAAGCATTTATTTCAATTAAACCATTGACAGGCACTTTTGAATTGTCAAAGAGTCGGTCAGTTAGTCAGAAAGTTGAAGCTAGTTGCCCATTCCAAAACGTAGATCTCTATGGAGAAGAACGGGCAAGAAACTCCAAGGACACTCTTTTTAAATCAAGATATTACAAAATCCTGGGTACATTATTCGTGTTGCTTCTATATGCGAGAACAATAAAAAAAATATATAAAAAAACAATTCAAAATATAAGATTAATAATAAAAATAAGCCGTGGCAGTTAAGAGATGACCAGTCTCAACTGACGGCGCCCGTTCACGAACATGACGCGTGGATCAGCACCATCCAGCTCAACCATTTTGTAGGGAACCGAATGATCCAACACACGCGCCACCAACAGTGAGACATTTAAGTGAGCATGACATAGTCTCTACTGCCATGCTGTCAAGTCAACATAATTATATAATAAACGAATCCATTGTACTCACATTTACAAAATTGCAATATGCTTCTAAATTATACAAAACTATAGTTTGCTATGTATTTGAGCAATTAATAAAATTTTACTACATAAAAGAAAATAATCATTAAAATATCTATTGAGTTATTCAATAATAAAACATATTTTATAAAAAATAAACAAACATTAAGTTCGCAATGTCAGAAAAATAAAAGGGGGAATAAGAAAGGAGTATCTCTTCCAAACATTCAAATTTTAACTAGTGCGCCCGGCTGTGGAGCAGGACCAGCATTAAGCCAAGCATTTTTATCTACTATATAGTCATTGAACTTATAATATGCTTGTCTACATAGTGTGCGTTTAATGCATGTTTTAAATTTCTTCTCATTTAGTTGAAGAATATCGAGTGGTATTTTATTATAACATTTTACACAGTACCCCATAAAAGAAGTACCTACTTTAGATAACCTGAAACGTGGTTGATCTAATTTGTTCCTATTTCTAGTGTTAAAATTATGCCTGTCACTTATCTTACTAAAAAGATGTAGATTTTTTCGAACATACATAATGTATGATATACATATGTATGATATATACTATATACCGGGCAAGGTGTTATTGGGTTTTTACATCAGGGATTTCTCAGTAGCAGCCCGGAGTCTGGATTAGTGCTTAGATGATGGAAATAGGCTCGCCCTCTATTGTACATGACTTAAACATGAGTAGCGAAATGTCCCATAAAGTAGCCCCACACTTTAGGTACACCCTGCCTAACCCGTGATGATGGATTGTTGTGTAATGTTATTTATCATAATTATGGTACATTTCAACTATACTGTTCAAAGGAGAACGCTTATCAAGTTTGACAAAAAAACCCAGAGCGAACAGATACAGGATGTATATCAGAATTTTAGTGATAGTAAAGATATCATTCTGTACATATTTCACTACAAGATTCGATGGCTAAATGTGTGATATTGTGCTATTTGTTTTTCATCAGGGGTGATTATTTTTCTTTAATATATATTCGATTTGAGTATACCCGATGATATAAATACATACATACATGCATATATTCACGCCTATAATCCCATAGGAGTAGGCAGAGACTGCAGATTATCAAAATCAACTATTTACAGCCCACTTTTCACTGCTTTTTTGCGAGACTCGTCGTGATGACTTGATGAGTGGCGAACTCTATCACCGGCCTTTGAATATTAAGTCTCATGTAAGTCTCATAGTCTACTTTTACGAGGGCTGCACTAAAAGTATCGGGAATGGAATATTTCCACTGTTCCTGTCATATTAAAATCTTTTTAATTGAAAACTCCTTGGTTTTAAAAATCGAATACCATTTATTTATTTAAAAAAGATTCTCGGTCTTGTCACAAGGTTTTGTCAAACTTGTTTAGTCGTTGAGAAAATGGAATTGACTCGAGAAAACTCAAGAGCGATGATTTATTATGACTTTCGAAGTGGTTTAACACAAAAACAGTGTGTTGACCGGATGATTTCTGCATTTGGTGATGCAGCCCCATCCAAAACCACAATTTATCGCTGGTTTGCTGAATTACAACGTGGACGTGTCAATCTCAGTGATGATCCCCGTCAAGGTCGTCCAAAAACTGCAGTCACCCAAGAAAACGTTGATGCTGTGCGTAATCTGATTGAAGAAGATCGACATGTGACATACCGCGAAATTCAGGCAACTTTAGACATTGGCATGAGTCAAATACAAATAATCTTGCATGAACAATTAGGTGTAAAAAAGTTGCTTACCCGATGGATACCGCATTCGCTCTGTGAAGAGCAAAAAGCGGCTCGCGTTACTTGGTGCGTCAGAACTCTCGAAAGATTCCACGCAGGATCCTCAAATGCTGTATACAACATCGTATCAGGTGACGAATCCTGGATATACGCGTACGAACCCGAAACAAAAAACCAGTCACGAGTTTGGGTGTCCGAAAATAAGTTAAGCCAACAAAAATTGTTCGTTCACGGAGTGTTGCAAAAAAAATGGTGGCCACGTTTGTCTCCAAAACCGGCCATGTTACGACTATTCCTCTTGAGGGGCAAAGAACGGTTAATGCAGAATGGTATGCTAGCATTTGTTTGCCACAGGTCGTTTCTGAACTCCGTAAAGAGAACTGCAACCGCCGCATCATCCTCCATCACGACAATGCGAGTTCTCACACCGCGCACAGAACAAAAGAGTTTTTAGAGCAAGAAAACATAGAATTGTTAGACCATCCGTCGTACAGCCCCGTCCTAAGCCCTAATGATTTCTATACTTTCCCTAAAATAAATTGCGTGGACAGAGATTTTCATCACCTGAAGAAGCTGTGGACAAAACGGCTATTTTGGAGACCCCAACTTCCGAATGGAATGGTTGCTTCAATGATTGGTTCCATCGTATGGAAAAATGTGTCAAATTTCGCGGAGAATATTTAGAAAAGCAATAAATACATTTTTAAATAGTTGTTCCCCGAAATTTTCAGTGCCGCCCTCGTACGACACGTCGAGAATAAAGTGTTGGTGTTATTCGTAACCGACACCACACGGCTTAAATAAATAAATACATATATATGTGCGACATAAATACATTATTCAATAGTGTTATTACACTTCCATGGCCATTAGGTAAAAATTAAAGTAACAATACTGAAAAACAACGTACTCATTGCATGTTAAAAACACACAAGAATTCATACTAAATTCACCTACTATGTATTTTAAAAATAAACATAATACAACATTTATTTATTTCTTATGAAGACTATTGACTTTTAAACATAATAGAAACAACAAAATTCTTACAGACTGCAATGACCCAGCGGTCATAGTAGTTGGTCCAACTGCAAATGTTTTGTTTTATGGATTGATCTAACTGTTGTTTTCAATTATTTTAATTTTAATCTTCTACCAACTGTACAATAACATTTCTGGTAATATCCTTAAGGCATTAGTAAAAACTGCCTCAAAATCGGTCCAGCCCTTCTCAAGTTATGCGCTTTCAAACGAGCAGCATTTCATTTTTATTTATATAGTTTTTCTTTAATTATTAAATATATGCCAATGGTGACTGTGGTCGTGAAAGTGTAATAACACTAATGAATAATGTATTTATATCGGGTCTATCCATGTATTTATTTATTTAACCCATGTGGTTTCGATTACGAATAGCACCAACACCTTCTTCTCAACGTGTCGTAAATGTCAACTGAGAGACTTAGATGAGACTTAAAATTCACACGGTGGCGACAGAGTTCGCCACTCAACATGCTGAGTGTCGCTTAAAGGGGCGAAAACTGGGCTGTAAATAGTTGATTTAGACAATCTGTAGTCTCTGTCTACTCCTACGGGATTATGGGCGTGTTTATATGTATGTATGTATTTATATCGTCGGGTACACCCAAATAGATGATATATTAAAGAAAAATAATCGCCGCTAATGAAAAACAAATAACACAATAACAAAGAAAGGAAGAAAGAAATATATATTATTTGGGACACGCACAGGAAATACAAAGAGTAAAAAATAAAAATAAAAAAGGCGCATTTAAAACTAACAAAATTAACAATAATAAAATTAAAAAACAACAATAATCAAGTAAAAACCTGTGCGAGGCCAAAAAGGCTCCTATCTCAGCATAATGCTGCGATATTTAAAAATATAAGTACCGCAGCGGTGGTGTCACAGATTTAGCCATCGAATCTTATAGTGAAATATTTACAGAATGATATCACTAAATATCACCAAAATTCTGAGCTACACCTGTATCTGTTCGCTCTGGGTTTTTTTGAGCATTCTCCTTTCAATTTCAATGGACCAGTTTAAAATGTAACAATATCATCAATATAATACAATCTTAGTTTTTGAATACCCTAAACTTGAAAATGGGTAATTTCACTCATCATTATGAACAACTTTTGTTGTGGGACCAACCTTGAAATCACGCAAAAACAGGCCCGGGCCCTATCAGAATACCAGCGCAGCGGTACTTATTTTTTTTAAATATCGCAGCATTATGCTGAGATAGGAGACTTTTTGGCCTCGTACAGGTCTTTAATTTTTTACTTGTTGTTTTATTGTTAATGTTGTTAGTTTAAATTGCTCCTTTTTTATTATTTTATTTTTTACTCTTTGTATTTCCTGTGCATGTCCCAAATAAAATTTTATTCTTTCCTTTAAAAAAAAAAAAAAAAAAATTACTCAAACTCAAACTCAAAGCATTTATTTTAAATAAACCAATTACAGGCACTTTTGAATTGTCAAGAGGTCGGTCACTCAGAAAGATGAAGCTAGTTGCCCATTCCAAAGCGTAGTAGGTACCTATGGAGAAGAACGGGCAAGAAACTCCATGGACACTCTTTTAAATCAAAATATGGTTACAAAATATTGGTTACATCATTCATGTTGAAATTATGCAAGTGAGAACGATGCAGAACGTTAAAAGCGTCCGTAATAAAGAGACAAAAACAATTCAAATATTAAATTAAAATAAGCCGTGGCAGCCAAGAGATGACCAGTCCCCACTGACGGCGCCCATTCACGAACATGACGTATGGATCAGCACCATTTAGCTCAACCATTTTGAAGGGAACTTAATGATCCAACACACACGCCACCACCAGCGAGACATTTGAGTGAGCATGACATACTCTCAGCCGCCAGGGCACATTCAAGTCAATGAAAGACAAACTTAGAAAATGGTAGCTTTATAGTAGGTACATAGTACTCACACATGTGCAATTATACAATACTAAAAGATTGAATTTATACAATATAAAGACAGTTTTTAAAATTTTCAGTAGTTGTCCTTGTGGAGCAGGACCAGCGTTGAGCCAAGCATTTTTATCAGCGATGTAATCCCCCAACTTATAATATGCTTGACTGCATAGTGTGCGTTTTATAAAAGATTTAAATTTCGTTTCATTCAGTTCATGTATATGGGGACGTATTTTGTTGTAACATTTTAAACAGTACCCCATGAAAGATGAGTCTACTTTAGCCCGCCTGAAACCTGGTTGAACTAATTGGTCCCTATTTCTAGTGATGTAATTGTGTCTTTCACCTCTTTTACTAAAAGTATGTAGATTTTTCCTTACGTACATGATGTTTTCATAAATATATTGACAAGGTACCTTCATGATGTTAATATCTTTAAACCTTCAGTTGAGTTTGAGATTTCATAGCCCAACAATTTGCACCTTCCACGTTTTCCATCGCTGAAAGTATTTATCACATAAGATTTAGGTATCAAAAATGCACGGAGGACGTTGGAATAGTGACAGGAATTCAAACCTTCAAAAATGAATTAGAAACCTTTGGATTCAGCTTATAGTACCTACTTATTTATTTATAAGGAGACTAGGAAGTCTAATCTTTTTTATACAGAATTTGTTGAACAACAATAGAAGGTACAGGTTAATACAAAACTGTAACAATACCAAATGCCCCAAAAATACTTTTAGTCCAGTGCCCAAAGTCAAATACAATACGAAACACACACAAAAGGCCCTTCATACAATCCGAATGAGTCTATTGAGAGCCACCCTTCGTTCAGTCGTTCGGTCATTCGGTATCTGTAGATCAGAGTCAGCTCAAATATTGATATGCTACTCTCCCTCCATCGTCGACACCGCCTGTCCAATCCTCCTTTGAACTCGGTCCTATTGAGAATTTTGGATCTTTTATCCCACCGTGTTGTTTTCGACTGCATTTCCAACAATTCTTTGGTATTTTCTAGCTTACATTTTTTGATGGAAAAGAAAGGGATGTTGCAGGCTGCAAGTGCTTTTGTAAAATATTACGAATTGTTTTAAATAAAGTGTATGTTTTTTGTTGAACAATTACTGTTACTATGGTACTCGGCAATGCCATAGCTTCCCATTAGTGAAAGAATTTTCGGAACCGAGGTCTACTTTATAATATACTAGCTTGACCCGGCCCAGCTTCGCACAGGTAGCACTAAGTATCTAACACATACCCTACCTACCCGACCAACTACCTAGCCTACCTACCTACGCTACCTACCTGACCCGTCAGACGTTGTCTTGTAATCATTTTTCCTTTGGGCTTTTCTATTTTTTTTTTCTTTTATACCACCCCTACACAGAGGTGAATAAAACAAAAAAATATATATTCAAATCGGTCAAGCCGTTTCTGAGTTTTAGCGAGACTAACGAACAGCAATTCATTTTTATATATATAGATAGATAGATAGATATATATATAAAAATATTGAATAATAATATTACAAAGAGGTAAAATTTGTGAGTTGTATGTAGGGGGTAATCTTCGGAACTGAGACTCCGTTTCCGAAAATTCTTTGACTCATGGGAAGATATGGTATTGCCGAGTACCATAGTAACAGTATAGAGTATTATATATATTATTACTATCGTAAATCTAGTTCACCATGGCCGGGTACCGTTGGACCGGTTGGGGCGGCGCCCCGGTTGAGGGTGCGGGCCTGTAAGCCTACAATTTCCTGCAGGTCTTCGCCACCGAATAGCTCATTTCCGAGCCCTTCCACCAATTTGAGCGATCGACTGTAGTGGTGCCATGATTAAGAGTGATGCGGGAAATTCTCACTGGATTTTTCTAAAAGTAGTATTTGATTTTCCAGTCTATTCTGCAGGTAATTGAAGTACCGTCAAACGGAGTGAATAAGGATGCAGGGGTGAATCGGAACGAAACTTTAAAAGGGATTTTAACATAGTTATAATATAGTTTGTTGCCAACAAGGGCACTTAATAGTTAATTATAATACAGTAAACATATGAGGGTTCTTTTTAAACTTTAAAGTTCCGTCTCGATTCACCCTTGCATCCTCCCCCCGTTTTTGAGGGTATTTGTTACTGATTGTAACTTTTCTGCAAAAAACGATTGTCCAATAATCTATTTGAAAGAAAAGAACAAAAGACATTAAAAATAGGTTTATTTGTCACTTCATACACACACACACACCCCCACACCCCCCCCCCCCACACACACACTCACCATAACCACCATAATATTATAATATTACACCTACATAATCTATCTCACCGATGTAAACGTCGGATTTATAAAAAGTTGTTGAAAATATTTCAAATAGGAAACGATTGCTATAGTATAAGATGTAGGTACAGACAATTATTAGCCACAGGTACAACATATATTTTATTTATCTAACTTTTATTGTTAGAAAGAACACCAATTTTTTTACAATGCTTTCCCAATTTTTCTCAAGAACGCTGGCAACACTACATGAACGTCGCCCTGATCTCATATTGGGGGACAATAGGCAATTTATTGCTTCGAAAGTAGCGTGTATTTTAGTAGGGCAAAGAGCTTTTCTGCAGGATTATTTTATTTGCGAATAGTTGCTACAGGTTTTCAGCTTTCACATTTTTAGGGCAATTGCTTCTAATTTTCTTTGCAACATTTTTTAAACTGTTATGTTTTAAATTTAAAAAGTCATCTTTATCTTAATATTGAATTGTGTTAGCAGAATGTAATCGGGTTTTTTTTACATATTTACCTACTTACTGCTTCCCAAATAACTTAATAAAAGTTAGGGCAAATTGTTGTTTAGAAAATTGATTATCGAATTAAATGATCCGTAAATTTAAATGACGACAGTCATTTATTGACAGCTGTATAACATTTAGTAATTTACACGCCATTTTGGCGTAGTATGTCAATCTGTAAAGCAAAGCTGACTATAAATTCATTCCAAAATGAATGTAATCAGAATGGTTCTTTGAAACATTAAACTTACCTACTCACAATTTTTTTTTTATTTAAACACAACAAGTTGCTATTTTAATCGCACAGGCGTCCATCTTTAAATAAAATCCAAATAGGTTTACGTCGCTTACGATCTCGGGACTTCAACCACAGAATAGTACCAACAGAAGGTCAGCTCCAACGGGAGAAAACAGGCACACAGACGCGTACGTACGGCAATCTTAAACAAATGCCGGTCGTGTGTGCTCTTGCACTCGCTAAATAATATCAGCCGCACAGGTTGATCGGGGGTTAAGCTACGCTTGCCGAGGTTGGTCCATGGATGAGTGACCATCTATTACAAACCTTCCGTACCTCGGAAAGCACGTTAAACTATTGGTCCCGGCTGTCATTCGTAACTCTTTAACAGTCGTTACGGGTAGTCAGAAACCCGAAAGTTTGACCACCAGCTAGAGCTACGTAGATTATGATGAGTTACCTAATTCAGCAATAAGTAGAGAAAGACTATTATGGCGCAGATCTGGATGACTTTAAAAATAATTCAGTTTCAGATTCATCGAGTCACGACCTCGATCAATGATCAGCTGGTCAATCGGGGCTGGAGTCCTAAATAATCAGGCAATTGTAGAGAAACCAGTCCGACTAAGGGATGCTATGTTACCCAGTACTTGGGTTTTGCAGAGGTCAGATAGGCAGTCGCTTTAAAATATAATTCAAATTCAAATTCAAATTCAAATTAATTTATTTCGTGAACACAGGGTATATACAGAAGATGTTGTAATAAAATAGATTAGAGCCGAGCTGTGTCCCGCCAAAAGGCATACAAAATATCAAAGGTCCTTTTTCTCTTTTTTTTCCTCTCTCTAAAACAGATACATTTTAGCCATCAAAAGTAAAATCACAATAATTATAGATCATGTCAAAATTAGATAAAAAAAATGTCAAATTAAATAAAGTAAAAAAAAAGAAAAACGAAAAAAAAATCAAAATAAAATTAACAATGTCACTAATTCAATAATACAACAAGACAAGACAATACACTAATTCAATATTAACAAAATCATTTCGTATGTCACATAACATAAAAACAGATTAGATTTGTACAGGAATTAAAAATTAAAATTTGTCATTTAAATATTCGTCAACAGAATAATACACCTTGTTATTTAATAATTTGAATAGATTTCTTTTAAATTCGTTAATGTTCACACTTGAGATAACTTGTCCTGGTAACTTATTATATAGTTTTTGAGCCATTGCATAAAAGCTTTTGCTATAAAATTGTGTTTTTGTTGCTAACACCTGCAGCTTTTTTGAGCGCCGTATAATATTGATATTCAGCTGCATCCGGTTAGACCGGACGCCGACCTCGAAAACGCTAGGCAAGATTGATTGTATGGAGCCGACCTTCTGTCCTACTATCTGAGAAAACCCTACAATGCTGCAATAAAATGTTGGTGGAAAGCTAACCCCCGTTGCGTGGTACCTATATTAAATTCCCGGCTGACCCGTCACGCCGCTTACTATATTGCTCTAGGGCACAGACGTACATAAACTTTTAGACCTCAATTTTTGTTCCACGTAATCATTTTTCCTCGTATTTCAGTCTTAAAATATCTTAGCTAGGAATATGACTAGGTACCTACATAGGTATCATGATGAAAAAATCGTAAAACAGCTCAAAAAACATTTTTTTTTTTGTGGAATAATTCTAAAAATGTTAAGCGTAAATTATCGTATTTTATGTAAATAATAATAAAGGGTATTCAATCAGCTAAAGAAATACCTAAAAATCATTCCACTGAGCCGTGCATTTATTTTTTAATTTAGTTATAACTGCAAAATTTGGCCATTTGATTCTAAGATAAGATAAGATTTTTATATTTGTTTAAACATTGTATACATAAAAGAGCATACAAGATATTACAAAGTTTGAGTCCAATTTTGTTTACTTGTAAGTACCGGCGTACAAATATTTCCATAACTTTGAAAAAAAATTACAAAAAGGAAACAAAAAAATGACCTAGAATAGACACAAATTTTATAATTCAGAAACTTTATGAATTAGAAATTATTTTTATATTATAATGTCAAAATTCCATATTCATATAAAGGTAATATTAGTGTCAGAATAAAGATAACATTATTCAATAAAAAAAAACTTTTTCGGCTAGAAATTCGGAGACACGATAATAGGCTTTTTGCGAAAGAAACATTTTTAATTGACGCTTGAATGTCTTACTATTTAGCTCCTTCTAACGGTTAGACAATATGTTAATTTGTTAATGTTAATTGGTTCAAATAACAACAAACGCATTGCTATTTTGAACCTTATTTGTTACCGCGATGTGTTATACACATCAACACGTGTGATAAAACGGAATCGAGTAAATGAGTTAGCAATAGACGATCGACATCGTATTTTTTGTCGATAAAAGAAAGAAAGAAAGAAAAATGCGTTTATTGGCATTGCAGCAACGCTACTGTGTGGGGTGTTTTTGTCGATCTATAACTCAACAAGTGCTGCTTGATGTTAACCTTGATATTTGAAAGTACCCAAGTTACCCAACAATAGATAAAATCGAAAAATATTAAGAAGCTGAGAAATTTTATTGTTTGTCAAAACACAGCATGATTATCGAGCGCCAATAACGGTCATCAAAAAGCGAGCAAATGTATGTCAGTAGGCACTTTAAGGTTACTCCCGAAATTTTAGTATTATGATAAATGATAAATGATTTTATTTCTGTAAGTAGGTTTATACAAACACTTTTACACGTCAATCATATTTTAAAACTAGATGAGGTCGGCGTTTCCTATCTGACTACTCTGAGAAGACAGTCCGAAACAAACTCAGAGGTCACAGTCTCTTTTAAAATCCAGACATAATTTTGGTCAGATCATGTGAAGACCATGTAGATTTGTGTCTGAAATGGTCTTTTGAGGAAAAAACACACAGCATGAGTGGACCTGTCCAGTCAGTGCAAGCATTTGTCAGTAATCGTGTAGCTCAACTCAAAACTTAAAGGAGCTCAACGATTCGACGAACAATACCAAAGAAAGGACATTTGGGTAGGCCGCATAAATTACTCAAACTGCCAGACCATAATTAAAACTAATTAAGAAAGAAAAAGAAACAATGATCTTCATAGTCTTTACATTCACAATAATTAAAATAAAATACTATTTTACAAAGTAAATATTCATGTCATGTATTTATAAAAATTCATCAATGTCAATAGGTACATAAAAATTCTGAAATAATTTTGGTCAGATCATTTGAAGACCATGTTAGATTGGTGTCTGAAATGGTCTTTTGAGGAAAGAACCACACAGATTTGAGTGGACCTGTTCAGTCAGTGTCAGTGTCATTTGTTTGTATGTTGATTAAAGTATGATTTTTCACGGTAACGAATAATTATGTATAATCATCATTAAAATTATAAGAAAACGGGATTTTTAACGAAAACCTCATCTATTCGAGCATCCTCCTTAAGTACACGTACGGCACGTACAGCGCACCCTGGGTATAAAAACTCAAAACTCAAAACATTTATGTCAAATTAACCAATTACAGGCACTTTTGAATTGTTAAGAGGTCGGTCAGTCAGAAAGATGAAGCTAGTTGCCCATTCCAAAACTTAGTAGGTACCTATGGGGAAGGACGGGCAAGAAACTCAGAACGTTAAAAGCGTCCGTATTAAAGAGACAAAAACAATTCAAATATTAAACTATATTAAAATAAGCCGTGGCAGCTAAGAGATGACCAATCCCTACTGACGGCGCCCGTTCACGAACGTGACGTATGGATCAGCACCATTTAGCTCGACCATTTTGAAAGGAACTTAATGACCCAACACACACTTCCATAATTCTGCCCTGCTACAAATTATAAATAGCAGCTTTATTATGGCCATCGCGGCCACTGGCGGTGGACCACTTTCAACCTTATTTCTTAGGAAATAAGTGTGAAATGTGATCAACAGCCATTGTCCCGGTCGTAACTATATTTTTAAATAATTCTAGATCCATTAGGTATAGCAATACAGACTATTATTTTTTTAAACACAGTAATTATAATAGGCGATCTAGTGCATCGTTATTTTAAAAATATGCAATTCGTGACACCAATACCTAGATATAATTATTATGATCGCCATAAACCGATTTATAATCCGTGTTATTATCTTTTTAAACACTAGCTTCTGCTTGCGACTTCGTTCGCATGGAATTCGTAAGACAACGCAATATATACTCCTCCAGACCGTATTTCGGTCATAGCGGCCAATCTCAACGGAAAGAAGCCTTCGGCGCGAGAGATGTTATAGTGCACAAGTGCGTGCGCAGACACAGGAGCACTCTCTCTTCCCTCACTTTCGTAGTCCGATGGGACGGCACACGACCGGAGAGAGATCAGGCGCAGGACCAACGGCTTAACGTGCTTGCATAGGCACGGAGGTATCACACCGCCAACTTTCAAACTCCGGGCTGTTACTAAGAAATTCCTAATGGAAAAACCCAATAACACTTTGCCCGACCTGGGAGGAGAAACCAGGACAACACTATATACTAAAATAATAACCACATTTTTATAAAACTTCCCTGTATACAATGTTTGTAGTTTTGATCTCGGCAGCCAAAATATAGGTACAGAAAGTCAGGACTGGTGACGCTGTAGCACGAGACGTACAGTTGTTCGTGTGAGAAGCAACTCGTCCTGAGGTCGACACCCGCAGCCTTCAGTAGCAATTTCCCATTGCTTGCGAAATTTTCGTTTTTATTGAAATAATGACGCCTGCGTTTCTGCATAATAAATGGCAGAACAACTTAAAAAGAAGAAGAAGAAAATATTAATGTTACACAACAAATAAATACATCACAGATGACTCAATCACTCACACCCTATAATCTCGCCTTACAACACGACACGACTCCAGCGACTGAATATTTTGATACCGAACTAACCGTATACACACCACACAGCATTCAATCAACTTCAGATGAATCCACATCATTACAAACAGAAACTATGTTTGACCCTTCTTTAGTAGAGACATTAAATAACGAATTAGAAACAAATATATTAAAATACAATGGAATGGATCCTGCGTGTAGACCATGGCTGCCGAAAATTATATCAACTCGTAAATTATTGGATATGATTAGCATATTTAACCAAAACATTATCTCGCTTAAAGTTTCAGCCCAAGAAAATTTATCCGACAGACATTCATTAATATATGAATAACTCACAGTTAGTAAACACTTTAAATTAAAAATGTATATAGATAGGTCTAGCTATAAAACCAGAGCAGCGAACGAACCACCATGACAAAAAAGATTAGAAATGGACATAGACCTACTAAGAAAAGATATAAATAGATTAACACAATGTAAAAGCGGTAACACATCTAGAAAACTTGAAAAGAAAATCAAACAAATCATTGAAAAGACCAAACAACACAGTTCACATGAAAATTTTATTAAGAGAATTCAAGATCACCCAGACACATAAGACTAACAAGATACAAAAAAGCCAAATGAAGAAAGGATAACAATAGATTCTTTACAATAAGTGAGAACCAATTTTATAAAAAGCTTAAAGGTGACGATACCACAACCCTAAAACCTCCATCTCAAGAGGCCCTAAAAGAATTCTGGCAAGGGTTTTACTCAGACAGCACTGAACATAATAAAGAAGCTGAATGGGTACAGGAAGAAACAGTTAGATCAGAAACAATAGAATAAATGCCGTTTGAGGATGTAGGTGCTCTTGAAATAAATACAATTACAAATAAAACGCACAACTGGAAAGCATTAGGAATAATTTACATAATTTTTGTATTACAAGATTACAAGCATAGAATAATATCTAAACAAATTAATGTTTTTTTTTAAAAGGGAACCAAAATCTCCCATAATTTGTAACTAAAGGAATTAGATACATGATCCCAAAATCGAGTAGAACCCAGGATCCCTCGCAGTACAGACCATTTTCTTGCCTCCCAACTATGTACAAAATCATCATATCATGTATTACTAATAAAATTAATAAACACACCGAACAGTATAACATTCTAACTGAAAATCAGAAAGGCTGCAGACGAGGACGTATGGGTTGCAAGGAACAATTAATTATTGACTCCACTCTTTTATAACACCTTCAGAAACCAAGAAAAAACTTATACATAGACTACAAAACAGCATTTAACAGCGTGCCACACTCATGGTTGGTTCAAGTACTCAATATATATAAAATCATTCCATTACTAATAAATTTTCTTAAGAATACCATGGGGTCCTGAAAAACTACACTTAACTACAAACGAAAACCACAAACTTATCCATAGATAAAATAGCAATTAAAAAGGGTATATTTCAAGGAGACTCACAAAGCCCTCTTTGATTTTGCCTAGCCCTAAACCCCTCTCTCGCGAATTAACTTAATTTAGGCTAGACTTTGACATCAAGAACAATAGATAGATATTAAACCAAATAACACATTTCCATTTTAAGGATGATTTAAAATTATATGCCAATAAAAGTACAGATTTCCATGGATTATTAGACATTGTAACATCGTTTGTGAAAGACATTAAAATGGATTTTGGGCTAGAAAAATGCCGAAAACTTTGTAAAGAAAAGGGTAAGATTATGGAAGGAAATTACTCAACAGATTCAGAAGAAGCAATGAAACATGAAGAACTGTATAAATACTTAGGATACAACCAAGCACGACTTTTAGAACACAAATCTAATAAAGATAAACGCAAACAAGAATACTATAAGAGTAACTCTCTTATAGTATTCTTGCTTGCGTTTATCTATTCTATCTATCTATCTCTGTCTCTATCTATCTATATATATCTATCTATATCTATATCTATATCTATCTATTCATTATGTAAAACGTATCTAGCCTGTAAAAAAATATTCATATTCATAAATACTTGCTATACCTATAGTAACTTTATTCTTTCGGCGTTATAAAATGGTCCAACACAGAATTATGTACATGCACTCGAAATTAAAACTAGAAGTCAAAGTCAAAGTTTTATTTTAATGCGTTTTTTGGTGATACAACATGATCTTAAAAATATGTTATAGTAGCTCAAAAATCTACCCTATTAAGGCATGCATTGTTAAATTACAATATTAGAAATTAAGTTGAACATTATAGAAATTAAAATACACGATATAATATTGTAATAAATTCATAGACATATGTATATGAATATTACAATAAAACATATTTATACATGACATTTTAACAACTAGGAATTTGTCTATTCAAAAATTATTTAGTTTACGTTTAAATTGTGAACAATTCTTATACATCATAGATATTCACCACCCTAAGTCAGCAATAGAAAGGGTAATGTCCAGAAAAGAAGGAGGCAGAGGACTTATTGAAATATCACACCTACACAAAAGACAAATAATAAACTTATCAAGTCATCAAGTGTGTAGGGATCAAGGTGTATTTAACTAACATAAGTTCAAACTGTTTTATCTTTAGCATAATTTGCAGTAGTACAATTAAAACTAAAAATAAATAATAAGCTTTGATCACCTTAGTTTTAAATCAGTTTTAACACTGACAAAACTGTCACCATGTTTTCTTCTAGGCAAAATAAAACAACGAACAATAGCGATGATGATAATCATGCAAAATTATTTGATAGGTACTGTATTACCATCCAATCTATCCCAATTATTATAAATCATCTGATTAAAATAAAACAGCAACAGATTTACTAAACGATCATTCGCGAATGCACTTCCGTGTAAGTTACACCTACCTGCCAAATAACTTGAATTAATAATGAATTTGAAATATATTTTCTTTGGTTTGCTTTTTTATTGGCTTTACCAAATTAATCAGTGTGGTTCTGAGACTGTAAGTACTTATTTATTATAGATTCTTTATTAATGAGGTTAACGTAACTAAGAGATTTTTATATGTAAGCAAAGACCATGGTATAGACAAAAACATTAGATTAAAAAAAACCGACTTTCATAAAATAACAATAAAAAGTGCAAAATAAGTTCAGTTCCGGAAGTTGGTATCTTTGGTTTTGTTTTATTGTTTGGAACCGACTTCCAAAACTAAAGTAATTCTGCAGTTCGTTTTTTTTTTTTTAACTTTTGTCGGTTTTTGTCGTAAAAATGTTTAAGTATTTTATTTTAGTAGTGGTACACATATTCGTGTACCATTACTGAGTATTGCTATGAAAATATTATAAGTTTATAACATCGTCAACATAGACGAAGTGGAATAATTACGCATTAAGGCTTACTCAAAATCAATTATCAAATGATAACTAAAATATAGAACCAACCATTCTTTCCAATTTTTTTTTTTAAATCAAAATCGTTAAAGGATAATTTTCATCAGGTATTAAAAAAAAACTCAAAGCGAACAGATATAGGATGTAGCTCAGAATTTTAGAAAGCGACATAATACGTCTTAAATAAATAAATACATAGGTACACGATATAAATACATTATTCAATGGTGTTATTACACTTCCTGGCCATTAGGTAAAGATTAAAGCAACAATACTGCAAAACAACGTACTCATTGCATGAAAGACCCCAAAAATTCTTACTAAATACACCTACTATGTATTTTACGACACGTTGAGAAGGCAGTGGTGCTATTCGTAACCGACACCACATGGCTTAAATAAATAAATATATACAGTTGTGGTCATATAATTAGGAACGACTGATACCAAAGTCACTTTTGGATAAACAAGTGGCTTTTACTTTTGGTTCAAATTACAGATAACAACTATGAACCATATAAAATAATAACTGTATTAGTCGGTTTTAATGATTCATACTCAATAATCAAAATAATTGCACCTCCTTATAAAAGTAAATTTATCATAAATTGACTGTATTTCAAAAGTACTGGCCGCTTGTTTTTTCTTGGCTGGGAAATAAGTAACTTCTCACGCTCTGGGCGGAGCGGGAGGGCGTGTCTGAGTTTTAAAACGTCTAACGTCGTCGACGTCTAGCGTGTTCCCTTAGTTGCCTGTGTGCCAGTGCCAAGGTAATCCTTTCGGACAAACCCGCGACTCTGGCAGGAATCGTCAATGTGACCTGACATCTCTTTGAAGCGCGCGTGGAACACGACGCGCCGTCGACACGGGCCTCATCCTTACCGGACGGCGAGGTACCCATTGGTCGGGCCGCTGGCCGCATCGTGGACCTCCAGCATCCGACCTCCAGTCGCAGTGACTCCTACCCGGATGCCATCAGCGACGCCTAGCTCCCCCAGGTTCACTGCCGCCCTTGCCTTGGCGAGCACGACGCGGTAGGATACGACCGTCTTCTCCGCTTTCAACTGTAGCGTGATCACTACAGCTGCGGACTTCGGGGCGCGGAGCCTAGCCGTGACGCTTCGCTCCCTTACGCCGCTGCCGCCTTGCTTTCCTTTTGGCCGCCCTTGCTGCTTTACTTGCCTTCCTAATCTACCCCCCTATATGCTATTCGGCGTTGACTGGAGGAGAATAAGGAAGTTGGGGGGGGGGGGGGAGCGTCTCGCCACCAGGGCTGGGGCCCTTTTCACCTGCGTAGGCTCCCTTCGTGGGTTTGGGTGGCGCCGACCTCACCAAGGGAGGCCCCGCGGGTTCCAGGACAGGCCCGCCTTTAGACGGCCCGCCGATCCTGGCCTGGCCACAACGACAGCAAACGAGACAAGCTGGCAAGTCGCTAGTGGCGGGCGTAAGGCAATAGCCTCCAGAGCGGAAACCGACTCTGAAAAGCTACTAACTACTGCAACACCCGGTTTAGAACCCGGTCTTCAGCAGGCACGGGCCGGCCTTGCCCATGCTGCCCCCCTGCGGCACCTCCCGGGGGCCGGCTGGCCGGAAGCAGGCCAGGTCCGCTCGAAGCTGCTCATTCTCTTTTCAGCGAGCTCCATGGCGGCTATCAAGCGGGTGACCTACGCCGCATCTCGGACATTCCGTCCGACGGAGGCCCGAAGTGAATGGCCTCTACTGCCTCCAGATGCCGGATGCCGATGTCATTTATATTACATAAAAGTCTATTCAAATTGATGTTTAACCATGTTGTTTAAAGTTATTATCAGTAAATTGATACAAAAATAACAGAAACTTGTTTATCGAAAAGTGACTTCGGTATCAGTCAAATTCAAATTCAATTTCAAATTCAAAATATTTTATTGTGGGCATATGTTAGTTACCGGTCTAAACAATAAATTAAGTTCCAATATGTCCTGCCTAATAGGCATACAATAATTATGTAGTGGCAACAAGTACATTTAAAATTATTTTACATGTCAGATTTAGTTATTAAATGTCAAAATATCAATATACAGTCAAATTAATAGATGGTAAACAATTTAATCAATGATTCAAGAAATCTTGGATCGTGTAGTATGCTTTCTCAGTTAGAAATTTACGTAATTTATTTTTAAATACTGGAAGTTCCTTAGTGCTCAGAATGTCAATAGGTATTTTGTTGAATATTTTTGATGCCATGCCAAAGAAGCTTTTGTTAAATAGAGCCGTTTTATGTGGTACGTTAGAAATTTTTAACATATATCTTCTCGATTTGAGTTTATCAAATAGATTTTCATTTGTCTTAACAAATACGGCTACTTCATAAATGTAAATTGCAGGAAAGGTCAAAATTTTATGTGCTTTGAAATATGGGTCACATGAATCAGGAACCCGGATACCGGCAATCGCACGTATACACCTTTTTTGCGCTTTAAACACTAAATCTCTATTAGTGGCATTGCCCCAGTATAAAACTGCATATCTCAGTGTCGACGAAACATAACCGTGGTATGCGGTCAAAAGAACTGATTGATCAACAATTTTGGATAATTTATATAAAGCATATGAGTACTGACTAAGTTTATTGCATACTGTGTCAATGTGTGTTTGCCAAGTCAAATCATTATCTATCCAAAGCCCTAGAAATTTAACACAGCTGACTTGTTCAATTTTCGTCCCATTATAATGAATATTGATGTTGTTCTTTTTATTGTTACGCCCGAAATTGACTAATTTTGTTTTTTCCAAATTGATAATTAAGTTATTAACCGTCAACCAGTTAATTATATTGCGAAGAGTGTCATTTATGTCATTTTCAAAAGTATCAATATTATGACCTGTAAAAATGGCTGTGCTGTCATCAGCAAAAAGGATCATGGGATGCTGTGAAACTGTAGGCAGATCATTAATGTAGATCAAAAATAGCGGTGGACCTAACACGCTACCTTGAGGCACTCCATATAGTACTTTTTTGGGCATGGACTTATGTTTTTGTTCGGTATTATTTAAGAGATTAATTTTATTTATTTCTACTACCTGATATCTATCATTTAGGTAAGATTCTAGAAGTTTATGGACGTTGCCCCTTATTCCATAACTGTACAATTTGTCTAAAAGAGTTCCATGGTGCACATAATCGAACGCTTTTGTCATATCCATAAACATTGCAGAAACAGGAACATGTTTATCAATATTAGTATATACTGGTTTTAAAAGGTCATAAATTCCTAGATTAATTGACTTATTATTCCTAAAACCTTTTTGTTCTTTAGCAAATAGACTGAACTTCTCAAAGTGAGTATTAATTGCATTATATATAATTTTTTCAAATATTTTGGAAAAAATAGGGATAAGTGCTATAGGTCTGTAACATGCCATGTCTTCCTTGTTATTTTTCTTAAAAAGTGGCTTCACTACGGATTTTTTAAGTTTAGTCGGAAACACACCACGTTCAATACACAAGTTAAATATGTGGCTGAGTACTGGGCAGATGATTGGCGCAACTTCTTTTATTGAGGATGTTGTTATGTCATCATAACCAGTGCTTCTAGTATTTTTAAGTGCTTTAATTATTATATTAATGTCATAAGGTATTACAGGGTTTAAAAACAAAGATTTATATGAACTTTTGGGTAATGTCAATTTATTATTAAAAGATGTCAAATTTATATTAGGGTTATTATTATTGAAATTGTCCGCAGCTGATGAATTATTATTATTGGGTAAATTTATTGGTTTTATTAAATTAATATAATAATTATTAAATTCTTCAGCAATTGTTCGTGGGTCTGATATTGTATAATTGTTTATTATTATTTTATTAATATTTTCTTTTGGAAGTTGGGTTTTGTTTGAATTTATTATTTTCCATGTGGCTTTCGATTTGTTCTCTGCATTGGATATTAGGTAATTATTTTGAGACTTTTGGGTAAGTTTAACAATTTTTTTCAGACGAGTACTATATTGTTTGAGAGCATTTTTCTTGTCTTCACTAGGACTGAGTCTATACTTCCACAGTTGTTTTCTTTTTTGCCGACAACACTGGCTGATTCCCTTAGATAGCCATTTAGGTTTTTTAATAATAGTGTTTTTTACTTTTATAATTGGAAAACAGAGGTCATAAAACAGTTTATAATGCTCGAAAAATATGTTGTATGCTACCTCTGGATCATTAATTGTGTATACATCATCAAAACTTAAGTTCATTAAACATTCTTTAAATTTAGTCAGGTTTTCTTTACTAAAGTCTCGCTTTTTTGTATACCAGAAATTCACAGTACAAGTTTTTTTAACAGGGAATTTTAATAATTGTGCCGTGTGATCTGACATACCTAAGTCAATGACGTCGCATTTGCTGCCTCTAATATTGTGGAAAATGTTGTCAATGCAAGAGTTACTCTTTGGCCTTGTTGGATTGTGTGTGCCAATTTTCATATCAAAACTGGAAATAATATGTATAAGTTTCAAAGAACTGGAGGTTCTTTTTAACAAATCAATGTTAAAATCACCGCAAATAATTGTTTTAGTTGATTTTCGATTGCGTAATTTGTAATGGATTTTATGAAGTATGTTAAAAAATGTATTAAGATCGTTTTGTGTAGTTTTTGGAGGTCGGTATATACATATAATCACCACATTATGATTCAGAAGTTCAACGGCGGAACATTCCGCTACATTAGGAACACTAAGGCTAACTAAATCTTGAAGAACTTTATATTTATGAACATTTTTTACAAGTATACACGATCCTCCATTTCTGTTATGTCTATTACAACTTGCCGCTAAAGTGAAATTCGGTATGGTTAGGTACATAAGGTCTGAGTCTATCATATTATGTTCTGCAATACATAAAATATCAACTTCTTTCCCAGATTTTTTTAGGTTTTCTATACTTACACACAATACATCAGATTTGCTTATCAACCCGTTGAGATTTTGATGCATAACAGTTAGATTATTATATACGAAAAAACTGTTTGTTACTGTCCTGTTTTTCGTAATCCAAACTATGACTATCATGTTCATTCGTGGTCATTACGGATTCAGATTGTGACAGAGTAACAATATTAAACATATTTATCTCATTGATGAGCTTCAGAGCATCATTTAATATTGTGTTAATACCGTTGTTATTAATTGCCCCTGACCGCTTATTAAACGAGGTATAATCACAGTTTAGATTTAAGTTAGAGTCAAGTACATATGCATACTCATGCGACATTACATCTAGGCAAAGTAAGTTATTAAAAATTTCAATTCTTCCATTAAACATATTTGTGTAGTAATTTAATTTATATGTGGGTAGACATAAAATAATATTTGTGTTATTTATATTTTTGAGGGCGGTTCTTATAGAAGCTATCAATTCTAAGTAATTTTTCGTCCTTTCAAAATCTTCAGGGCCAATCAATATGATGCAGTAGTCATTCATTGTGTACTTTTGCAATTTAGACTTTAGACCTGTTAACAACAGTTTAACACCGCAGGTAGGCTTTAAATAATGACATGTATCGTAATAATTCAGGAATACATCCATAGCTGTTGTTAGGATGTTATTATTCTTGTTGCCACTTATAATGCAAAGTTTATTCTTTCGCTCAATTTCCTTTACATTTTGTTTATTTTCTGAACGTTTATTATGTTCTATTAGCTCTGTTATATTTGGTGATATCGAAGGACCTGAGTCCTTTTTGATTGTTTGGCTACATTGGCGACTTGGCATCTCTTCAGACCTTAATTCAGACCGTAGTATTTCAATTTGTTGTCTTGTCTCCTGTGAATCGCTGCTGTCATCGCCTAATAAGTTGGGGAAGTTTAATGTGCTGCCATCTATCGTAGCGTTGTTAGGTTTGCCCTCCATTGGTGTTGTCTGTGTTTGTTTATTTTTTGACACTGCTTGTTTTGAAAATTTGGGCGTGACGGTTGGAGATTGTCTTGGACTAGATACTATTTGTTTGTAGAATGAATTTTTTCGACTCATGTTTTCATTCTCCTTTTTTAGCTTTTGATTTTCAAGGCTTAATGTGTCTATTTCTCCATTTGCACTACAAAGCTTAATGTTAAGTTCGTCAATCTGTTTCTTTAGTTGAGATTAAATCAATGTCATCATCATCTGATATATCTGGCATACTGCATACAGTGCCATCTAGTGTGCAATTGACGAGGCTTTCATCCAAGTTCATGTCGGAGTTGGAGTGCGCTCGTACGCGTCTAACGGTGACGTTATCGATTTCGTTCATAGTTAAGGATGTAGTACTGATATTTCTCACTAGATGTCTACTAGACAGTATCGCTAATTAGAAACTAGATGTCACTTTGCGTAATTAAGTTATGTTTACTTTTGATACAATGATTTTGAATGATTGAAAATTAACGATTTTTGTTTTCACTTTTTGAGATTAAGGAGTTTTCAATATAAATAGGCTATTGGAGTACCTGTAGTTTTAGGTGTTATTGCACTATGAAGTCGGTTTATGTACTTTTACGGCCGTGTCATTGATTAATTATAGTTTTTATACACTGCACATAAGTCGTTTGTATCGTCACTTTACACTTGAGTTTTGTGGAAACAACGCTATTTAGTGTTAATTGTCACTTATTGCACTCAATTATACTTAACATTAATTTATAAATTCACAATTACTATTTATTTACATTTTTTAAATACGGAGTCGATGTTAGCTGTCAAACTTTTTTTGACAGATGATGATGATGAGTCGTTCCTAATACAGTGAAACCTGGTTAAGTGGGACCTGGATAAGTGAGAAACCTCTATTATTGGGAATTTCAATGAGGTCCCGGCACTTTTTCATCCAATTACCTCTGTTAATGGGACTTTACGAACCTGGTTAAATAAGATTTGATTTCTAGGATTTTTTCGATGTTTACCTCTATAATTGGGAGTCTGTAGCTCAATTCCCTGTATAAGTGAGACATTTATCAGGTTGGGACAGGTTTCGACACGTAACAATAACAAATATCACCAAAAATACGCATTTTTATTAACCTTTCCACCTCTATAAATGGAATAACAGTACATTTCGACCTCTATAAGCGGGGACCTCTGTAAATGAGACAACGATAATTTTAAACCTCTCTAATTGGAAAACTGCATAAATGAAAACCTCTTTAAATGGTACAAAATCCTTGGTCCCTTGAGATCCCAATTAACCAGGTTTCACTGTATATGTAACTATATATATATACACTATAAATACATTATTCAATATAGTGCATCAATGGTGATCCATTGACCCATTTTAAATAATTTAAAAAAATCTATATAAATGAAAATTAAATTCTGCTCGTTTGTAAGCGTATCACTTGAGAACGGCTGGACCGATTTTGATGCAGATTTTACTAATGCCTTAAGGATTTTACCAGAAATGTTTTTGCACAGTTAGTACAAGATTAAAATGAAAATAATGGAAAACGTCAGCAGACAAATCAATCAAACAAACATTTGCAGTTGGGCCAACTACTATGACCGCTGGGTCATTGCAGTCTGTAAGAATTCTGTTGGAGACAACAGACTTCTTAATGACTTTTAAACATAATAGACATATTATGCCTTAAGTCCTGACTTCCTGAGTCGAGCTGCACGATTACTGACAAATGCGTACACTGACTGGACAGGTCCACTCAAACTGTGTGGTTCTTTCCTTAAAAGACCATGTTAGATACCAATCTGCATGGTCTTCGGATGACCTGACCAAGATTACGTCTGGACTTTAAAAGAGACTGTGACCTCTGAGTTTGTTTTGGCCTTTCTTCTCAGAGTAGTCAGATAAGAAACGCCGACCTCATCTAGTTTAAAAAACATGATTGACGTGTAAAAGTGTTTATACAAACCTACTTACAGAAATAAAATCATTTATCATTTATCATTTATCATAAGTCTTCATAAAATAAATAAATGTTATTAATAAGTTTATTTTGAAAATATATAATAGGTATATTTAGTAAGGTATTTTGTGTTTTTACATGCAATGATTACGTTGTTTTGCAGTATTGTTACTTTGATCTTTACCTAATGGCCAGGAAGTGTAATATCACTATTGAATAATGTATATATATCGTGTATATACATATGGAATTATTTATTTAAGCCGTGTGGTGTAGGTTACGAATAGCACCTACGCTTCTCAGCTTGATGTAAAAGTCGACTAAGAGACTTAGATGAGACTTAACATTCAAACGGCGGCGACAGAGTTCGCCACTGATCACGCTGAGTCTCGCAGAAAACCGGCGAAAAGTGGGCTGTGGATAGTTGATTTAGACAAACTGCAGTCTCTGCCTACTCCTATTGAACTATGGGCGTGAGTATATGTATGAATGTATGTATGTGGTCGGGTATACCCAAATCGAAGATTTTTAAGAAAATAAAATCAGCTCTGATGAAACACAAGGAGCCATCGAATTTCATAGTGAAATATTTACAGAATTATATCACTAAATATCACTAAAATTCTGAGCTACATCCCGTATCTGTTCGCTCTGGTTTTTTTTTTGAGCATTCTCCTTTTTCGCTGAAGATCCAAAAATGATACCGATGTATGGAGATTCTCCTCCTCTTTTGAAGTCGGCTAAAATGCACTACAAAATTTAAATGGGGTGCTAGGTGCTATGAACTTGCACGTGTGCACACACAAAATCATAATTTTTGGACTTATTTACCATCAACAGCACTAAGCGTTGGCTCGAGGTAGATGAACAGGAATTACATTATGCTTTATGAGTAAATCTACTTGTAATTTCTGTCGTAGATAACCTATTTCGATACCGAGCATCCTGTGGTAGACTGGTTTGACCGGAAATACTTCAAAAACATTACTATGCTATGTAGACGTATCAGCCGAAAGGATCCCAGGCACTATGTGGAGCTGTTCATACATACACTTTTCACAGTAAACAATAACTTAACGGTAAGTTGGAACCAATAAAGAAAAGGACCGCAATATTAGTGGCCCCTGCTAGTGACATAGTACTCGTATCAATTGTGTTTCTAGTATACATAGAGGATAGCGTAGACATTAACCTTCGGTTGTCAAAAAAAAAAACTGCTGTTTCATGGAAAACAGCACCCTAATTACGTAACACACTATCTATCACAATCTGAATCAATTTGAAGTCTATTTCAGTCCTAAAATTGGAACCTACAAGAATAACGCCCACTAGTGACGTTATACCAAGCCACAAAGAAATTATAAATTTACTAGATTCTGATCATTGCGCGCAAAGGATTACTATCCAAAACAAAAACATCAAAGTGGCTATAAAGGATATTACTGTTAACCCTAAAACTGGCTTGTTTGACTCGCTTGGAAGCTTTTAAAGTTAAAATCATTAATAAATTATCAGTTTTGTCTATTCACGTTGATCCTAATCATCTATATGATGATTTCTTTAATTTATACTGTAAACAATTTGATTCCACCTTTATTCCCAAGACTATTTTGGTAAATAGTAACGTATCTTTCAGTGATTGGGCTACCATTGGTATTCATAAAAGTAGAACACGGCTTTATGAGCTATACAATGAAAGGACTTCTGTAAACACTGCTGAATTTAATTTATATGTCAGAAATTATTCAAAATTATTTAAACAAGTTTGTTGTATGGCCAAGTCGCGTTATTTGATTTCGAAGATTAAAAACAGTAGTAATGTAATTAAAACGACTTGGAATATTATTATTAGTGAAACGGGAAGGTCTAGGAGCCGAAATACTGACTTCAGCCTGTCCATTAATGACAGTATAATAAAATCAGACTCACAAGTCGCCGCGGCCTTTGAAAATTTATTTTCGGATATTCCCATTTCAACTACTAAATCCCTAAACTCATCACCTTCTGTTGCTGAGTCTTTGCTTAAAGAAAATGTTAATGTATGCGATTCGGAATTTCATTTTGAACATATTACCTGTAGAGATATAATTAAAACCTTTCACACTTTAAATGTTAAAAAGACTGCAGACCTGTGGGGTAATTCTGTAGAAGTTGCTAAGTCTATTATTGACATTGTAGCACCTATTTTAGCTCTTATCCGTAATAATTGTATCGACTGTGGGGAGTTACCTGAAAAAAAGTAAAATAAAACCTTTGTTTAAATCAGGTGGTACTTCAGACCCCACATACTATCGACCTATTTCAGTACTACCTACCTTTAGCAAAATTTTTGAAAAATTAATTTTAAACCAATTGCAAAGATTTTTTAATAAACATAAATTATTACATAGCAAACAGTTTGGTTTTACAAGGGGTCGTTCAACTACTGATGTGTTGAACTTTTAGGACATATTTATAAAGCATGGGAAGATATATGCGATGCCTTGGGCATCTTTTGTGACTTGTCCAAGGCATTCGATTGCGTTCTTCATGAAACGTTAATCAGGAAACTCCGCCACTACGGGATCCGGAACACCGCTCTGGATCTTCTTACTTCTTACTTGAGTAATAGGATTCAGAGCGTTGACGTAAATGGAGAAATATCTCCCGGATCTATAGTAACAATGGGAGTCTCGCAAGGCTCAATTCTTGGTCCTTTCTTGTTTCTTATTTATATTTATGACTTGCCTTACCTCATAAAGGATAATCATGATATAGTGTTGTTTGCGGATGACACTTCACTTTTGTTTAAACATAAACGTCAGCAGCTGGTTACTGACGATGTAAATATCGCGATCTCAAAAGTAGTTAACTGGTTCAATGTTAATAATTTACCTTTTAACGAAAACAAAACCAAATGCATTAAGTTTACGCTACCTCACGTTAGACAGGTGAAAACTAATATATTGATGAAGGGCAAAGAATTTAATCTTGAAGATAGCACAATATTCTTGGGCTTAACTTTGGATGCTAAGCTTCAGTGGGGCCCACATATAGATAAATTGTCAAAAAGCTAAGCTCCGCAGCATACGCTGTAAGAAAAAATCGTAATTTAACAGACATAGAGACAGCCCGTTTAGTGTACTTTAGCTATTTTCATAGTGTTATGTCGTACGGTATTCTGTTGTGGGGAAATGCCGCCGACGTTCAGACTATCTTTGTTTTGCAGAAAAGAGTTGTTCGATCAATTTATAAATTAAGTCCGAGACAATCTCTCAGAGAGAAATTTAAGGAGATTAATTTAATAACTGTGCCTTCTCAATATATTTTTGAAAATCTTTTATATGCCCATAAAAATATAAAATTGTTAAAAAAATACAATGATATCCATAATATAAATACTAGGAACAGACACAAATTTGTTGTACCTACAACAAGGCTCAAGAAAATAGGTGGCTCATTCAGATGACAATGTATACGCTTTTATAATAAACTTCCAAGCCATGTTCAAGATCTAAGCCTTAATAAATTTAAATCATTCATTAAACGTAAGTTGTGCCAGAAAGCCTTTTATACCGTTAAAGATTATATTGAGGACAAAAAGGCTTGGGATTGAGTTGCTCCAATTTTTTGCATACTGAATGTATTTTTTTTTTGCTATTTTTTAATTTGTATTTTACACAAACTTTGACATTTGATAATTATTACATATAGAATGACATGACAATTAACTTTCTGAAGTATAACATTATTATCAAATTATTGTGAATGTGAGGACTATGTGCGTCAGTTTAATTTTTTTTTTCACTTTCTCAGGTAGTTTCAATGATGATCTGGCAGTTTGAGTGTTTTATGCGGACTACCCAAATGTCCTTTCTTTGGTATTGTTCGTCTAATGGTTGAGCTCCTTTAGTTCTAAGTTGAGCTTCACGATTACTGACAAATGCGTGCACTGACTGGACAGGTCCACTCAAATCTGTATGGTTCTTTCCTCAAAAGACCATTTCAGACACCAATCTTACATGGTCCTCAAATGATCTAACCTAGATTATTTCAGGATTTTTATATACCTATTGACATTGATGAATATTCATAAATATATTGACATGAATATTTACTTTGTAAAATAGTATATTATTTTAATTATTGTGAATGTAATGGCTATGTAGATCATTGTTTTTTTCTTTTTTTTTTCTTAATTAGTTTTAATCTTAGTCTGGCAGTTTGAGTAATTTATGCAGCCTACCCAAATGTCCCTTCTTTGGTATTGTTCGTCGAATCGTTCAGTTCCTTAAGTTTTGAGTTGAGCTGCACGATTACTGACAAATACGTGCACGACTGGATAGGTCCACTCTTTCTGTGTGGTTTTTTTCCTCAAAAGACCATTTCAGACTCAAATCTACATGGTCTTCACATGATCTGACCAAGATTATGTCTGGACTTTAAAAGAGACTGTGACCTCTGAGTTTGTTTCGGCCTTTCTTCTCAGAGTAGTCAGATAGGAAACGCCGACCTCATCTAGTTCTAAAATATGATTGACGTGTAAAAGTGTTTGTACAAACCTACTTACAGAAATAAAATCATTTATCATATATCATTTAAGTAATATTTATTATAGTTGAATAATGGGTAATAATATGATTATGAATGTTATTAAATAGATAAACAAAAAAAAACACTGTTTATGGTCAAGTACTATATTTATGAATCATGTGTGTTTATGTCGGCCGCGGTAGTGTGTTAAGTTCACCAGACTTACCCGAGCACGGTCGAATGTTGGGCGCCAAATTTACAATACTATTTATTCAGTTTTTGATGAAAATGCATGAGTTTAGGTAAAGTAGTGTATGAAACTGCACATAACTAGGCATTAAATCACTCCTGTGATACAACCAAAGCTTAATAAACCCTAATATCTAACAGTTTCTTAAACTACTATTATGTTACAGATGGATTTTTACTTCTACCAGTTTTTAACAAACAGATACCGTCCCAGTTTCGTTGAGATGCATTTTAGATTTTGCGACATGATTAAATCCGACTTATTTTTTGGTCAAGCAATGCGAAACGCACTAGGAGGCCACCTCTGCCCCTATCCTCCAGTAAGTATAGTAATATATGAAAGGATGTTTTCCACCAAACGGCTCGCATCGCATCGTATCGGAACGGATTTTACAATCTTTAAACGATACTAAATCGTGTACACAGTGTTTAAAGTCTATAGTACGAAGCCGCGCCCAGCAGCTTGACCGCGGGCGTCTTCTGCGACACGCGATCGTAGACGAAAGTATGCTGCGACGCGCAATCGGCTCCGTTCGCCTGTCGTATCCAATCACACATTCATCAGAATTAGAACACGGCAACACGGTACAATGAAACTATTTGATTAGGCGCAGAAAAGGATACGTTCACAAGCGACGCGCGACACAGTACGGAGCCGATCGTATGCGTTGACATCCTGCCGGACGCGATCGGCTGTCGCCGCATCCATTCGTATCCTTTGCGATGCGATCCGTTTGGTGGAAATCATCGTTAACACATGAGATGTTTAACGATAGTATTTATTTAGTAAATGTAGCCGGTAAATCTCACTTTGGCGAGTAAGAGTTTGCGAATTCGATCCTTATTTACGATTGAAAATTTTGAAGTAAAGGACAACAGGCTCAGGCATTTGTACCACCGCAGACGAGGGAGGGACTAGCTACCAACGATTTTCTCTCCAAGAATCGTACAAAAGATTGGACGTACCGTGTAGGTAAAATAGAGACATATGTTAATAGTGGTTCGCTGAATGATCACAGCGCCAGCGAGTACTCGCTCAGCGACGATCGCTTGGTGGGCAGAATAATCGCTGGGAGGCTCACGCCTGGCACAGATGCATACCAGCGAGTAATCGCTCATCGCCGTCGCGCACTCGCTACTCGTTGCTCGCGAAATCGTTTTTAGTTGCTACCTCTACTCGATTTAGCCAAACCCTTCATTATACACTCCCAGACTCCTAAATCGAGCCACCGTGCAGTTTTATGTTTAAAGTCAACACATCAAAATAATGATAAGTTAGAGAAAAAGTTTTTATTCAGCTTTGAAGCTAACTTACTGGCCATCATTTTGGTATTACAATTGTTCCAAATTTGAATTCACCAATTAGAAAAAGAGAAGAAACTCGGAGTTTGGTCGCTGTTAAAGAAGTAGTAAGTATTGATTAGAGCATCTATAAATATATAGTTATTTGTTTTGTTTTGCATAAAAAGAGTACCGAAATAGTTTTTCCCTATTTTTTTTATCCCTTCTGACATTCAAAATATGGATACTGCACCTGGAGTAGCCGCGCAAACACTTCTTCAATCTGGGCTTAGTCAGCGAAACGTAAGTGCACAACTTCATAGAACTTGGTCTGCTGTTCAAAGAATTTACCATCCATACCTAGAGACTGTCGGCTTCACGCGCCATCCAGGACGACCACGAAACCTGGTCACTGTAGCACGACAAGATCGGTTTATCTGTACCACCACCCTGCGTAATCGTCTCCTGACCTCAGTACAGGTCCAAGGACAGCTTTGAGACTTACAGGGACTGACTGTTTGCGCTTGAACTGTTAGAAGAAGACACGAAGAACGTGGCCTGAAACCTCACAAGCCAGCCAATGATCCCAAAATGACACGAACTCACAGAATGGCGCGCCTACAGTTTGCACGCGCACATTTGTATTGGACTCAACGTCAATGCAACTGCAACTGTGCAGGAGCTGTCATCTTGAAAGCATGGGAGAATATTGCACAGCACGTCATAGTGGCATTAATTAATATCCATGCCGAAACACACGAGGGCTGTCGTAAATGCTCTTGGAGGTAACACCAGTTATATAAACCATTGTTTTCTTCAATAATTCCACGCTGATTTTGCCCCTGAGAAACGCGAAAAGACGATTTATTGCAATTAAGCTTTTTTTTTAGTATTTCTACTGCAAATTTGGAAAAACGACAATCTAAAATGATAATGAGTGACTGGCTTCAAAACCACAAATTTTATTTTCGTTGTACTATCTAAAAACATAGAGACCTTTTAACAAAAATATGCAGGGTGGCTCGATTCAGGTGTCCTGGAGTGTATAATATATGCTTGTATTAAAATAAGTGGGTGATAACTGCTTTGTAATTTTTTCAGGGTATATATGATATGAAAAATATGTCGATCCCATATGTGCCGAATGGCTTCCCGTTTACTAAAGGCCGTATCTACTTAAATGCATCACTTACTGTTGGGAGTGTGACCAAATTAATAGGTTACGGCAATATTGATATGGAGGTAAAGGTGGTTAAAATACGTAAAAACTAAAAAACCTTTGCAGTTGGGGGCCCCCGTCAGGAACGAAGTTCCGTTCGCGATACTTGCACACTCACACTCGTATATAATATAAAGGTACAGAGAGAGTATGAATTTAATACGCATTTCTAATAGAGAGCCATCTAGTATAAGTATTTAGAAGCTCTAATAAAGTTATAGCCATCTTTGATTTTCATTTGGACCTCGCAGCGGCTTCAGCACCATCGAAAACCGTGAAAATTATCTAAAAAAAAAAAGTGACTAAGAGAAAGTCGCATGGAATCGTCACGTGACGATTTCTACCAGTTTACTCCTACCGCAAGCCGAGTTAAAGAACTACGTTCCCAAAAAATATGTATCTGTTATTAATATAAGGTGCACTTGTATTGACATTGTGACTGCCCTCCGTGACGTGGCAGTGGCGAGTCAGAGAAGCACGGGGACGGGCGAGGGTGGCCTACGCATAGCTGCGTGGAACAAACATGTCAGCGAGACTCACAGGGTGGCCAAATTCCCCAGCTCGTGGAGGGCGTGATGAGCGCTCTGTTCCCTTCGCGGGGAGAGCATACTCCCCCACCCATGGCTCCGCCTCCTACGGTGCCAAGTGTGGACCACACAACCGACGATGACGATGCTCCTAAGGTGACCGAGGTAGAACTGAGAGTGGGGGTACGTAGGCTGAGTGCCAAGAATACCGCCCCAGGACCCGACGGCTTACCTGGAAAAGCCTGGGTCCTGGGCTTGGAGGCTTTCGGGCCTCGACTAAGAGGGCTCCTAAGCGCATGCTTGGAGGAGGGCCAGTTCCCACTTTGTTGGAAGACGTGGAAACTGGTCCTCATTAAGAAACCGGGGCGCCCAGCGGACTCTCTGTCCGCTTACCAGCCCATCGTAGTGCTCGACGAGATGGGCAAGCTCTTTGAAAGAGTCATTGCAGACCGCCTCGTCCGGCAGCTGGTGCGGGTGGGGCCGGATTTGGCGAGAGCCAGTTTGGTTTCCGCAGGGGGCGCTCTACGGTAGACGCCATCATGCGCGTGCGAGCCCTCACGACGGGTGATGGACGGGATGCTGTGGCCCGGGGTAGGGTCGTCTTAGCGGTGTCTCTAGACATCGCCAACGCCTTCAATACCCTGCCCTGGAGTTACATTGGGGAGGTACTCCGGTATCACCTGATGCCGACCTGCCTCTGTCGTATAGTCGAGGCCTATCTGACGGATAGGGCAGTTATTTACCCCGGTCACCAGGGAGAGTGGAACCGGCGACATCACACACACACACACATCTGTGGGACATCGGGTACGACTGGATGCTCCCTGTGACCTCCCTAGCGGCGTCAGCGTCGTTTGTTACGCTGACGACACGCTGGTCCTGACGCAGGGGAGGTCGCACCAGTTCGGGTTTCGTCCCCGGCTGTCCACTGAAAGTGCTATACTGTGTCTTAAGCATACCGTCAAATACTACACAGACCGTAAAACACCCGTGTAGGCGTGCTTCCTTGATCTGTCCAAGGCTTTCGACCTTGTAGTGTATGACCTGCTGTGGAGCAAGCTGAGGAGCATAGATTTGTCGCCGGAGCTCATCAGCATGTTCCAGTACTGGTGTGCGCATCAGTCAAATAGTGTTAGGGCGGCGGGGGCAATGTCGGATGCGTATCAGCTCGAATGCGGAATCAGGCAGGGTGGCTTAACATCTCCTACTCTGTTTAATTTATATGTGAACGAGCTGATCGTGGCGCTCAGCAGCCAGCATGTCGGCTGTCACATTGACGGTACATGTGTCAATAATTTAAAATATGCTGACGACATGGTGCTGATGAGCGCTTCGATTTGCGGCTTGAGAAAGCTGTTACAGATATGCAAGGAATACGCTTGTGGTCACGGTTTATTGTATAATGTAAAGAAGAGCCAGTGTATGATCTTCGAGACCGCCAGTGCGAAATGTCCGGGAAGCATACCTCCGGTCAGACTCAATGGGGTTCCTTTGAAAAGGCTTGACCAGTTTACATACTTGGGGCATGTTTTGACTGTCGACCTCAAGGATCACGCAGACGTGGAACCGGAGCGGAGGGCGTTGTCTGTTAGAGTGAACATGATCGCCCGCAGATTTGCGCGGTGCTCTAATGAGGTTAAAGCTAGGCTCTTTGGAGAGTACTGTACATCGCTGTACTCATGCAGTCTGTGGGCTCACTACACTAATAGAAGTTACAGCGCCATCCGCGTCCAATACAATAACGCGTTCAGGGCGGTGATGGGGCTACCCCGATACTCCAGCGCCTCGGGTATGTTCGCAGAGGCCCGCACCGATTGCTTTCACGCGACCATGTGCAAGCGCGCTGCGTCCTTGGTCCACAGGGTTCGGATTAGCCCCAACATCGTACTGGCGATGATTGCGGGAAGGCTAGACTGCCCATTCATTCGACAATGTTTCAGCAGACATGTTGCTGTACTAGTGTCGGAGAGAGTGTATTAATTTTAGTGTTTTGATTATTTATTTTGATTTAATTTAATTCGGTTTATTTTGAAATTTTTACATAACTTATTTTCATTTGTAATTTTTTTTATTTTTTTTATTTGGTGTTTGATTTTATTTGATTTTATTGTAATTGGTATTCATAATTTATCATTATTATCATAACTATTAATTTGTTAATTTATATCTGGCTATGGGTGCTATTTACCTGAAAATAAATGAATTTATTATTATTATTATTAAAATAAAATGATGACCTACTAACTTTGTTTATTTTTTCGAGATTTGAAGGTTGGTCCCACAGCAAAAATTATAATGATGAGTAAAATTACCCATTTTCAAGTTTAGGGTAAACAGAAACTAAGATTGTATTATATTGATGATATCCTAACTATCCTAACTATCCTAACTATCCTAACTATATTAATATTATAAATGCGAAAGTAAGTTTGTTTGTTTGTTTGTTACCTTTTCACGCCTAAACCACTGAACCGATCATCCTGAAATTTTGCATATACGTTGTCAGGTATACAGAAACGGACATAGGGTACCTTTCATCCGGCAAAAAAGTACTGTTCTCGAGGAAAACTACAAAAACGTTCTTATGATAATAGATGGCGCCACGTGTCTTTCGAATCATGATTGAATTATAACCCGAATTGATAGTCAAATACTAAATTATTGCGAGCGAAGCCGCGGGCCAAAGGCTAGTTGTTATATATTTTAAACTAGTCCGTTGAAATTGAAAGGAGAATGCTCAAAAAAGAACCCAGAGCGAACAGATCCAGGATGTAGGTCAGGATTTTGGTGATATTTAATGATATCATTCTGTAAATATTTCACTTTAAGATTCGATGGCCAAATTTGTGATATTGTGCTATTTGTGTTTCATCAGGGGTGATTATTTTTCTTAAATATGTCTTCGATTTGGGTATACCCAACGATATAAATACATACATACATACATATAATCATGCCCATAATCCCGTAGGAGTAGACAGAGACTACAGATTGTCTAAATCAACTATTTACAGCCTAGTTTTCGCCGGTTTTCTGCGAGACTCAGCATGATGAGTGGCAAACTCTGTCACCTCGTTTTGAATTTTAAGTCTCATCTCCAATCTCTTAGTTAACTTTTACGACACGTCGAGAAGAAGGCACCCACACATACACCCACACTCCACATCCAGACACTACTTTCACACTACATTTTCAATACCCTAAAGTACTATTGTAATTTCTGTATACTCAAAATTATCATGTTCATTAAATATCTTAATTGGTATAAAAATATAATGTAATGAATTGGGAGAAGGCGCTGAAATCTGACATACAGGTTTTTACCTAGTTTGGGTTTCAGAGGCTTCATAGGTTTTGTAACTCTTACCTTATTTCAATAAAGATTGTTATTATTATTATTCGTTTATTTTGCTTAACACATACTAAGTACATTTTTAAATACTTTTATAGAAAAAAAATGAAAAATCATTTAAAAATATAAAAAAGAGGTCCTCCGGTATCGGGAGCAGGGTCCAAGCTACCGGTGGTTAGGACTCCAGAGACAGGAACCTCCTCACGATGCGAGCCGTATCGAGGAGTACTGCCTTCTGGATCAGGCCCTTGATCCAACCGCCTAACGAGAGCCTGGAGAGATGCTGATCGAGGCTTTCAGCCATTGGCCGATACGACAATCGGCACAATGATAGCCGAGCTCATATTCCACATGTCCATAACCTCGTGTGCTAAATCGAGATATTTAGTAAGTAAGTAAGTAAGTAAGTAAGTCGTTTATTTTGCAAATATTGGTACAGTAAAAGGTGATAATTTTTAAACAGATAGGTTCAGCCATATCTTACCGACAGGCATGCAAAACTTAAATAAGAGTTTCACGCTAAAACAACAACAAAGGCAATCATATTATGATACATTGAAGAGCACTACTACAAAAAAGTTTTTTTTTTTTTTTGATAAAAAGCATATGACTTTTAAGATACGTGATACAAAATTACAGTTTTAGTGAATATGCTGATTACAGCCTTACAAGTCTTGTTATTGAGTACTTACATGTTTTGCCATTATGGCGTACAAAATTAGTCTAAGTAGACAAATAAATAATAAAAGTAAGAAATCACAATGTCAAAATTTTTAATTAATTTTAATCAAGGCACAATTTAAATCAAATGTCAATATTTAAAAGTAGAGTAGTAGAGTAAACAAATATAAAAATAAAATAAAGCAAATCAATTTGGAGAACAAACAAATTCTTTCTCCGTAAGGAATTCGCTGATATTATAATATGCTTTATGCGTTAAAAAGCGTTTAAGCCTAGTTTTGAATATTGTTAATGGTAGTTCTTTCCATTGCTTAGGTAATTTATTATAAATAACCGGACCCATGCAATAGACACTCTTGCGCAGTAGTGCCGTTTTGGCGGGATGGGAGCATACTTGGTTATTGTCGCGTCTATTACGTGGGACTACGTCGGCTAGACGTTTAAAACGATTTGGGTTTGACTTCACAAACACAGCTACCTCCAATATGTACAAGCTAGGAAGTGTTAATATTTTGTGTTGTTTAAAGTATGGCATGCAACTATCAGTGGATTTAAGCTTAAACATAGCCCGTAAGCATCTTTTCTGGGCTTTAAAAACTTTGTACTTTTAACTTTGTAACTTTGTACTAATTTGTTTCTCTTTTTAAGCTTTCACGAGGTTCTCATCATGCGGAATGGTAATATCGATAATCATTGTGCGAAGCGCTAATCGAACTATCACCACTATATCAGGCTTATTGGCGACAATAGTCCCATCAGTAATGATAGACCGATCCCAGTAGTAGATATGGTCATTTTCGAGAACTGGGTCGGGCACATACTTGTAGTACGGTACCTCAGAATCCACTAGTTTATATTTCAAAGCAAGTTGCTGGTGAATAATAATGGCTACTTGGTTCTGCCTGTGCAAGTACTCGCCGTTAGCTAGATGAGAACAACCAGAGATAATATATCTGATGGACTCACCCGGACGATGGCATGCCCGACACACGTCAACTGTCCCATCTTTCATAGTCTGTCTCCGGTAGTTATTCGTCAAGATAACATCGTCCATAATTGCACAGACGAAACCTTCAGTTTCCCCGAAAAGGTCACCAAAACGTAGCCAGGATACGGACGCTAAGAAATCTACACCGAGCTCATGAAGAGCCCGATAGAAGCGTCCGTGAAGCTCCTTGCTTTGCTATACTTCCTTGCGGTCATCTGTAGTAAGTACCACAGGTTTGCGCCAGTTTTCTTTAGCCATGGAGAGCGGGGTGAGTCCCTTGTCCACTGCTACCACATCACGGTGCATACCCACTTCGGCTTTAAAAAAATATTCCTTGAGACTGCACACTTCGCGGTTGAGGAGGGTCTTTGCATTTAAAAAGCCGCGACCCCCGCACTTCCGCGGTATGTACAGTCTCATCACCGATGATCGTGGGTGATGCATCCGGCTTGTGGTCAGCAGTGTACGGACCCTTCCATCCAGGATGTCGAGATCAGTCTGAGTCCATTTGAGTATGCCGAAAGAGTACATCAAAACCGGCATGACCCAACCGTTGAAGGCGCGCACCTTGTTTCCGCCTGAAACAAGACTAATTAATACTTTCTTCAGGCGACCAAAGAAGCGCTCCTTCAACGATTGCTTCATGTCAGCAACGTTGATGCCTAATGCTTCCGACATACCTAAATACTTATAGCTTTCGGATAAGGAGAGGGATCTAAGGTGTATGGAATCCAAAGTTGAATTCCCTCGGATTCCATAATCTCACCTCGCTTTACATGCATGACTGCACATTTGTCCACACCAAATACCTTCAGTAGCTCCGTCAGTTGCAATTTGTTGGGGGCAAAGAGTTTCAAGTCATCCATGTAGAGGAGATGAGATTTGACCTGACCACCTCTCCTCAACCGATAGCCTAGTCCAGAATCCTCAAGTAGTGTGCTTAAAGGATTCAGAGCTAAGCAGAACCAAAGTGAACTCAAACTGTCACCCTGAAATATTCCCCGTTTAATCCATACAGGCTCATCGCTCCCCTGGATCTGTCGACACCCTGGGTAGCGAAGAACCGTTCTCCATTGCCCCATACATAACCTAAGGAAGGTGCGTAGAGTAGTATCTATCTTGTACAACTCCAGCACCCTCATGAGCCATGTATGTGGCACCGAGTCATAGGCCTTCTTATCATTTATCCAGCATGTCGACAGATCCTTGCGGGATCGACGAACCTGTTGGTTTATGGCCATATCGATGAGGAGTAGCTCCTTAGTACCGCGGGACCCGTTCCTACATCCATTTTGAGAGGTTGACATGATCGAGCTACTTTCAATGTGCGTATTAATTTTCGCTCTCAAAATGGATGTAAGGAGTTTATAGACCATCGAAAAACACGTGATCGGTCTATAATTCTTGGGATCCGTTGGACTACCTGACTTGTGGAGCAGGTGGGTAATACCTGTTGTTAGAAACTGCGGAAGCGACCCAGACTCTAAAGATGACTGGCACTGAGATGCCAGGCAGGCATGTGAACTAATTAGCCATTTCAACCAAAAGTTGCGCAATTCGTCCGGTCCCGGTGATTTCCAATTCGGTAACGGACGGACTGCTTTTTTTTTTTTTTTTTTTTGTGGGTGGGAAATCATCAAATGACGTCTCCCGCTCTGGGCGGAGCGGAAGGGCGTGTCAGACTCTTACTGACTAAAGTCCACTCGTGTTCCTTCAGTTGCCTGTGCGCCAGGGCCACGGTAACTCTTTCGAACAATCCGCAGCCCCGGCAGGCATCGGTCCTATCGGACCCCGTCAATTTTGCTGACATCTCTTTGAGGCGCGCGTGGAACACGACGCGCCGTCGACCCGGGCCTGGTCCTTACCGGACGGCGAGCTGCCCATTGCTCGCCGTCCGCAAGCCCGCGCCTACGGTGGCCGGGAGTCGGCAATCGACTCCCGACGCCCAGGGTGTCTCCTCCTCCTGCGGCGGCTAGGGGCGCGAGGGCGCAGAGATTGCCTCTCCCTTTCGCGCTCCGCCTCCTCCTTCGCGAGCATTACTGCTTCGCAGAAGGAGGTGACGGCTTCCCATTCCCTCTCGCTCCGTACCATGGCCTGAACCAGGGCCGGACGCGAGAGGTCGCCGCCGCCGATCGCCGCCACGAGGACACGGCGGTGCTCCGCCCAACGGACGGACTGCTCTGGCGACGTCTAATGGCGTAATTAGAACTGCTTCCATTTCTGGTACAGTTTCACACGCTCGCCCGACATCCAGTATCCAGCCAGCCTCAGAGTGACAGACGGGCACTGACCAGATGTTGCGCCAGAATGTACTCGTGGCGGCATCATCCGGGCGGCACTCGTCTGTCACATTTTGTTCAGGTCGCTCCCAAGTTCTATACACCCATCTCTCATCGCTATGGAACATGCGATTCTGTGTGTACCGATCAACCCGCCGCTTATACCGCCGAACACGACTCGCCCATGCACAAACTTTCTGTCATGTATTTATGTATTCTCGAGGGCTGATTCCAGTCCCCGAGAATGCCCGCCTTACAAAGCGCATCACTCGTAGTCGTGTATTGCCTTCCCTGAAGCAGTATAGTTTGCCGATGAGTAACCTGGCCCCATCGATACGACGCTCGATCCTGCACTGCCAGGCTGGTACGGCTGGTTTTGGTCGAGTAGCCCCGTCACAGTTTGGAAACCTGACGTTAGCTAAACAACATGCCGCAACAGCCGCACAATACAGGATCGAATGTGTATCGACGAAATCCTTGCTACTCTCGAACACATTCTTAAGCTGCGAGTCCAGGGCACACCCCAGCGCCCTATTTTTTTTGTGCATAAGCAGGCATGGTAATCGGGGTCTAAGTTCGGTCGGAGTGGATCTGTACTCACGAAATGCATCCTCCAGTGCGCTCCTCAATCGGGCGTTGCACTGGCTACTTACTGATGCAACCATAACATCTTCCACTTCTACACCATGATTAGACCGCGACGGTATTTCATCAATGGTTGATGCGTGTATCGCGGTTTGTGCTGGACTTGAGACGATATAGTTGCTCAGCTCTGAGCGCAGCCTATCAAGTGCGGCATCGTCCAACCTATGGTTGCGTTGGATGACCCGCACCTGATCCGACAGTCGTTGGGCCGAGACATTAACGGTTGGTTCTAGTTCCCGAAACAGAGACAGCATCCTATCACGGTACGCAATGAGGTTAGTTCCCCCCTCTGTAGACCTGTAATATGCGCGCATGACGTTCTCGTTCATAGACTGAGTCCATTTCATACGCTGCACACAACCACCGGCAGCGGGGACCCGGCTCGGGGCCGGATGGCCTCTAAGCCCCAAGCTCCTCGGTGGCTGGCCTCTCCCTTGCCGATGTAAAGGTGTTGGCGACGTTGGTGGAGAAAAATACTCGTCGCTCGAGCTCGACGCAACTACCGTGGCCGGTGTCATCACAGCGCTCACGGTGGGGCTGGATACCGGCGGCGGCGAGGCGGAGCTAAGCGAAGAGTCCGGAAGTGGTGGGCGTGCTCGTCTCGTAGCAGATCTCGTCAACATAGTTTAATTATTCATAGGTTTTTTGGTGTTGTTTGTTTTATCGGAGGTAGCTTGACAGATGTCACCTCCGATTCGGCAGTTTTTGATGGAAACGTTTAAAATTCTCTTTCATTTTACTTTCTTGAAAATATTTTGTATTTATTTGGATTTTGGGATTGTAGGTTTTCGCATAAAATATATAAACTGTGTCTAAAATTAGTAAAACTGTGTGAAAATTATGAATAAAAATTTTGTAACTCGTTGATGTCAGTGTTGCCTTTCCCATTATTTTTATTATTATTAAGGCGTTAGTGCTATTCGTAACCGACACCACATGGCTTTGATAAATAAATACATGGATAAACTCAAACTCAAACTCAAAGCATTTATTTCAATTAAACCATTTACAGGCACTTTTGAACTGTCAAAGAGTCGGTCAGTTAGTCAGAAAGTTGAAGCTAGTTGCCCATTCCAAAACGTAGATCTCTATGGAGAAGAACGGGCAAGAAACTCCAAGGACACTGTTAACGCCATCTATTGGCGCAAAGACGACAACACGCGGAACCCTCTAGCGTCGAGTAGACGGAGGCTTGGCGGAAGAGGAGGGAGCGATAGTGGCGCACGGGGAGCGCTGATTGGTCGTCGCCGAAGAACCTTCGAGAACATTCGATTCCTTCGTTCTACGGATCAACAGTTCGACACAAAGAAAAAGATGGTAGTCGGTCCACCATTACAATTTTAATCTCAATGTACTCGTATATTCCTTAATAAACGCCTAAAACCCTTACAAATAAAAGGACAGTTCATTGAAGAAGCCTCACCCTCAAAACCCACAAACATATTGGACCTTCGAGCTGGATCGGAGCGGCTTCAAGAAGAAGTACAGGTGGAAGTCGGCAACCACCAGAAAATAAAACGGTCAGGCCATTCAGTGTTCCTATCCAAACCCATCCATAAGGATAATTTGTGCTAATATCGTGTATTCTTGTGCAAAATTCCAGTTACCTAGTTGTGCCGTGATATTGAGCGGCGTGATTTCGTGTTCGATCAAGCAAGTTAAAAACTGTAAGTACTTTCTCTTGCCTCTTTTAATCTCCCAAAATGCCATTCGACCAATATAAAGATTTGATTAAGAAAAGGGGTGTAGTGAAAGGAAAGTTTACTGTATTCATTAAATATGTCCAATCGTTACAAGACGTAGAAATATCAGAATCACAGAAGATAGCTCTAGAAGATCGTTGTAATAATATTATGTCACTATTAGAACAGTTCTCAACAATTCAGGATGAGATAGAATATCACCAACAGGATTCAGAACTAGACTTAGAAAAACAATTAATTGAAAGAGAAACCTTTGAAAATCTATTTTATGAGATCACATCTAAGGCGAAATGCATGCTAAAGAGTAAAGAAATTATTGATAACAATGTTGAAGTCTGCAACAAGACCTCTAGCATTAAATTACCCACTATTTCATTGCCTTCCTTTGACGGTTCATTTGAACAGTGGTTAGAGTTTAGAGATACCTACATATCTTTGATTCATAATTCGAAAACTATAGACGATATTCAAAAATTCCATTACTTGCGTTCCGCGCTCACTGGCACTGCTAGTCAAATAATAAAATCGTTACAGTTTACTGTTGAAAATTACACAATAGCCTGGAGTGTATTGGAGAACAGATTTAATAATAATAGATTACTCGTTCAAAACCACGTTAAAGCTCTGTTCTCATTACAGTCTTTACACAAAGAATCTGCATTTCATATTCGTAAGTTGATAGATAACATACTAAAAAATATTCGTGCTCTTGAAGGTCTAGATGAGCCCACAGATCAATGGGATACTTTAATCATATTCCTTATTGTTACTAAGTTGGACTCAACTACCGAGAAAGAGTGGGAAAACCATAAAAGTGCACTTTCTAAATTAACAAGTCACGCTAATAAAAAATTAACACTAAACGATATGATTACATTTCTTACCGACAGGGCAGACATGTTAGAATCTATTAAAGGTACACATGATTCAGGCAAACAAACGTCCGATGGTTCCGTAAAGAAATCATCATCTTCCAATCAATCAAAGCATACTAGCTCACATAGCTACGTTGCAACACGTAATAATAATAATAATTCGTCTAAATCATCACAAAAACCTAATTCGAACAATGATTCAAAACGTTACCAAAGGTGTAATATGTGTAAAGAGAATCATCCGCTATATTCGTGCAGTAAGTTTAATGAACTTCCTATGAAGGACAAATTATTATTCGTAGACGAGAACAAACTATGTAAAAATTGCTTGCGCGCTGGACATACAGTGTCTCATTGCTGGTTCGGCGCCTGCAAGCTATGCAATCGTAAACACCATTCGCTTCTTCATGGCGACTGCTGTGATAACGGCAGCACGTCAAAGTCAATAGGGCCGCACGACGCGCAAGCGCCGGCGTCCACATCGTGTCGCGAGTCCGAAGCGACGGGCAGCGCACACAGTACAGCGCTACACAGTGCGTCAACTTCAACGCGTCAACAAGTTGACAGTGGGTATTCATTTCAAGAACCCGTTATTCTTTCGACTGCATTACTAGAAATTTTAGACCGTGATAACAAGTATCACACTATTCGTGCTATACTAGATAATGGCAGTCAACATTCATTTATCACAAAATCGCTATGCGATAAATTAAAAATTCGTTTGATACAGTCCACAATACAAGTCGCAGGAGTAGGTAATTCGGTAACCCAATCTACACAATCATGCAAAGTGCAGTTGCGATCTAAAAATAGTGAATTTAATACGTATTTAAATTGTCTCGTCCTACCTTGCATTACCGCAACGTTACCTTCCGTTACTCATAATATCGCAAAGTTTATGATTCCGACTAATGTATCACTCGCCGATCCTGAATTTTCTATGTCCAATAGAATCGATTTATTAATCGGCGCAGAAAAATTTTGGGAGCTTTTGAGTAAAGGATTAATTCGACTTACAAACGGCCCATACCTACAAAATACTAAGTTAGGTTGGGTTGTATCTGGTGTCATACATGATACAAAAGGTTCATCCGTTAATCGAGTCCAATGCAATTTTGCGCAAACGTACGATAACTTAGATATTCAATTATCTAAATTTTGGGAATTAGAGGAGATAAGATCAAAAACAGATAATATGTCCACAGAAGAATGTGATTGCGAAAGTTTATTTGTAAAAACAACTACACGTGATAGTCAGGGTCGTTTCTCTGTGCGTATCCCTCTACGCGAATCAGCTGATCAACTAGGTGATTCATACTTACAAGCCGAGAGTCGGTTCCTCGCGCTCGAACGCAAGTTAGGTCGATGCACACCGAGTTATAAAAAATTATATTTCGATTTTATGCGCGAATATTTGGAACTCGGTCATATGACAAAAATATATACTTATACCTCTCCACATTATTTCTTACCGCATCATGGTATATTTAGAGAACATAGTACAACTACGAGATTACGAGTAGTTTTTGACGCTAGCGCTAAAACTACTTCCGGTCAATCGCTAAATGACATCCAACTGATTGGCCCGTCTTTACAAAACGATATTGTTGCCATTCTATTAAGATTCCGTCAGTACACGTATATTGCCTGTGCAGATGTCGAAAAAATGTACAGACAAATATTAATTCAACCCGATCAACAATATTTACAATTAATTTTATGGAGAGAAAATCCGTTAGATGCGCTTGGTGTGTACCGGCTTAACACAGTTACTTATGGCACGGCGTCCGCGCCATACCTAAGTATGCGATGCTTGCAACAGCTGGCGTCGGAATGCACTGATAACGACATCGCTAATATTATTTACAAAGATTTTTACGTAGACGATTTAATAACGGGTTGTGATGATAAAAAGGAATTACTAGACATTTGTAATAAAGTTTCTACAGTTTTACAATCGGGTTGCTTCTATTTACGAAAATGGTTGTTCAATTTCGATTTGTCAACGTTAAACGAGTCAAAGAATTTATCTTTAGGCGAATCCTGTCAAAGTAAAACTTTAGGTTTAGGTTGGTTCGCAAATACCGATGAGTTACATTATACGACTAAACTTAAATTAACCGGGACTCACGTTACTAAGCGCATCATGTTATCGGCAATCTCACAAATTTACGATCCGTTAGGTCTATTAGCGCCTATTATAATACTTGCAAAAATGTTATTACAGAAATTATGGACGTATAAAATCGGATGGGACGATCCGGTACCTCATGATATTTTTGTTAATTGACAAAAATTCGTTGACACTCTTGACTGTTTGGGTAAATTACGTATACCACGTCAGGTTATAAATAGCAAAATGCAATATACAGAATTGCACATATTTACTGACGCCTCTCAAAATGCTTACGGCGCTTGTGCTTACGTACGTACGTACTCGGATAACAATACCAATGTATCTGTGGCGTTGTTATGCGCTAAGTCGAAAGTCGCGCCTGTCAAGCCGATAACTATACCGCGTTTAGAATTATGTGGAGCATTATTAGGCGCAAAGTTGTACACAAAAATTATAAATTCACTACGTTCAAATTTCACTCATGTTTATTTTTGGTCTGATTCCACAATTGTGCTGGGATGGCTACGAATGTCACCTAACAATCTTAAAACATTTGTACAAAACAGGGTAGCTCAAATTAATGAACTCACTGGTAGTTTACCATGGTTGCATGTAGGAAGTAAATCTAACCCAGCTGATTTGGTGTCACGCGGCGTCACGCTGGACGCGCTGCGCACAGCTGATATTTGGTGGCACGGCCCGACATTTTTGCACGAACGGCTGTGTAATTTTAGTTATGATCATAGTTGTCATAGTGTTAATTTTAACGAGTTGCCAGATATTAAATTAACTACCACACTGTTAGTACAACAAATTAATGAGAATACGTTTCCGTTTGACAGATTCTCTTCATTTACTCGTCTAAAGCGTGCGTTTGCTTACATATTACGTTTCATTGATAACGTTCGTAATAAACTAAAGGCAAATCGTAAATTCGGCCCGCTTCAAGTAGATGAGTTACAGATATCTATTATTAAGTTGGCTCAAATGTCACAAAATCAATCGTTTCCTGATCTTGATATTTCATCAAAGAGGAATGTAACCTTAAAGGCGACCTGTAATATTTCTGGTCTTAATATATTTGTTGATAATGATAACATTATTAGAGTAGGGGGTAGATTACATAATTCTTTAAGTTTTTCATACAATAAAAAGCACCCCATCCTACTATGTAGTAAACATAGCTTTATACGTTTGTTATTTTCAATATGAGCATAAGCGCCAGCTTCATGCAGGTCCTCAATCACTGTTAGCTAGCATACGAGAGAATTGGTGGCCCCTCAGAGGCCGCAATCTGGCTAGAAATGTTGTACACACATGTGTGACATGTACACGTATTAAGGGTAAAACTATTTCAGTTCAAATGGGTAACTTACCTGTAGAAAGGCTAGAACCAGGTTATCCGTTTATAAGGTGCGGTGTAGACTATGCAGGGCCCATGTTTATTTTGAACCGTAAAGGGAGGGGCGCTAAACTAGAGAAATGCTATATTTGTTTATTTGTCTGTTTCTCAACGCGTGCAGTTCACTTAGAATTAGTTACTAACTTAACAACTGATGCTTACATATTGGCTCTAAAACGATTTGTGTCTCGACGGGGTAAACCTGCTGAAATATTTTCAGACAATGGCAAGAATTTTGTTGGGGCAATGAATGAACTTACACAATTTCTAAAGAACAATCGTGATAATATTATGGAGATTTTAGCTAATGATAATATAAAATTTAATTTCATACCTCCATATACACCGCATTTTGGGGGATTATGGGAGGCAGGAGTAAAGTCTTGCAAATATCACATCCGTCGTGTTATTGGCAACGCGAACTTAACGTACGAGGAGTTTAGCACGATACTAACTCAAATCGAGGCCGTCCTTAACTCTCGACCCATGTACCCACTGTCCACAGACCCAACTGACCTCCTTCCCCTCAGCCCTTCTCTGTTTCTGATTGGCCGACCGCTCACCGCACACGCCAGCCCAGACCTGACGACTACAGCTTCACATCGCCTGTCCCGTTATGACCGCGTGGAACAGATGCGCCAGCAGTTCTGGCAGAGGTGGTCAAAGGAGTACATAGCGGAGCTTCAGACCAGAACGAAGTGGAAGACCAGTAAGGAAGAATTAGTACCTAATACTCTTGTGCTTATTAAAGAGGATAATCTTCCACCTCTCAAGTGGCGCTTGGGAAGAATCCTTCATACTTTTCCTGGGAAAGATGGCCTGTCACGAGTCGCTGACATCAAAACGGCGACCGGGACGGTGCGAAGGGCATTCTCAAAAATATGTCCTTTGTTACCACAAGAAGAGAAAGAGAAGACGGATCCACAATAATCATACATTATCTATTAAATAATTCAACGCCATCGGTACTTCGTTGGAAGCAGGAACTTCCAAGGCCGGGGGCATATGTTAACGCCATCTATTGGCGCAAAGACGACAACACGCGGAACCCTCTAGCGTCGAGTAGACGGAGGCTTGGCGGAAGAGGAGGGAGCGATAGTGGCGCACGGGGAGCGCTGATTGGTCGTCGCCGAAGAACCTTCGAGAACATTCGATTCCTTCGTTCCACGGATCAACAGTTCGACACAAAGAAAAAGATGGTAGTCGGTCCACCATTACAATTTTAATCTCAATGTATATTCCTTAATAAACGCCTAAAACCCTTACAAATAAAAGGACAGTTCATTGAAGAAGCCTCACCCTTAAAACCCACAAACAGACACTCTTTTTAAATCAAGATATTACAAAATCCTGGGTACATTATTCGTGTTGCTTCTATATGCGAGAACAATAAAAAAATATATATAAAAAAACAATTCAAAATATAAGATTAATAATAAAAATAAGCCGTGGCAGTTAAGAGATGACCAGTCTCAACTGACGGCGCCCGTTCACGAACATGACGCGTGGATCAGCACCATCCAGCTCAACCATTTTGTAGGGAACCGAATGATCCAACACACGCGCCACCAACAGTGAGACATTTAAGTGAGCAGGACATAGTCTCTACTGCCATGCTGTCAAGTCAACATAATTATATAATAAACGAATCCATTGTACTCACATTTACAAAATTGCAATATGCTTCTAAATTATACAAAACTATAGTTTGCTATGTATTTGAGCAATGAATAAAATTTTACTACATAAAAGAAAATAATCATTAAAATATCTATTGAGTTATTCAATAATAAAACATATTTTATAAAAAATAAACAAACATTAAGTTCGCAATGTCAGAAAAATAAAAGGGGGAATAAGAAAGGAGTATCTCTTCCAAACATTCAAATTTTAACTAGTGCGCCCGGCTGTGGAGCAGGACCAGCATTAAGCCAAGCATTTTTATCTACTATATAGTCATTGAACTTATAATATGCTTGTCTACATAGTGTGCGTTTAATGCATGTTTTAAATTTCTTCTCATTTAGTTGAAGAATATCGAGTGGTATTTTATTATAACATTTTACACAGTACCCCATAAAAGAAGTACCTACTTTAGATAACCTGAAACGTGGTTGATCTAATTTGTTCCTATTTCTAGTGTTAAAATTATGCCTGTCACTTATCTTACTAAAAAGATGTAGATTTTTTCGAACATACATAATGTATGATATACATATGTATGATATATACTATATACCGGGCAAGGTGTTATTGGGTTTTTACATCAGGGATTTCTCAGTAGCAGCCCGGAGTCTGGATTAGTGCTTAGATGATGGAAATAGGCTCGCCCTCTATTGTACATGACTTAAACATGAGTAGCGAAATGTCCCATAAAGTAGCCTCACACTTTAGGTACACCCTGCCTAACCCGTGATGATGGATTGTTGTGTAACGTTATTTATCATAATTATGGTACATTTCAACTATACTGTTCAAAGGAGAACGCTTATCAAGTTTGACAAAAAAACCCAGAGCGAACAGATACAGGATGTATATCAGAATTTTAGTGATAGTAAAGATATCATTCTGTACATATTTCACTACAAGATTCGATGGCTAAATGTGTGATATTGTGCTATTTGTTTTTCATCAGGGGTGATTATTTTTCTTTAATATATATTCGATTTGAGTATACCCGATGATATAAATACATACATACATGCATATACTATTGTTTTATTATGCATATACATATTGTTTTATTGTTAATGTTGTTAATTTAAATTGCTCCTTTTTATTATTTTATTGTTTACTCTTTGTATTTCCTGTGCATGTCCCAAATAAAATGTTTTTATTTACTTCTTTAAAAAAAAAAAAAAACTTACTCAAACTCAAAGCATTTATTTCAAATAAACCAATTACAGGCACTTTTGAATTGTCAAGGGGTCGGTCACTCAGAAAGATGAAGCTAGTTGCCCATTCCAAAGCGTAGTAGGTACCTATGGAGAAGAACGGGCAAGAAACTCCATGGACACTCTTTTAAATCAAAATATGGTTACAAAATATTGGTTACATCATTCATGTTGAAATTATGCAAGTGAGAACGATGCAGAACGTTAAAAGCGTCCGTAATAAAGAGACAAAAACAATTCAAATATTAAATTAAAATAAGCCGTGGCAGCCAAGAGATGACCAGTCCCCACTGACGGCGCCCATTCACGAACATGACGTATGGATCAGCACCATTTAGCTCAACCATTTTGAAGGGAACTTAATGATCCAACACACACGCCACCACCAGCGAGACATTTGAGTGAGCATGACATACTCTCAGCCGCCAGGGCACATTCAAGTCAATGAAAGACAAACTTAGAAAATGGTAGCTTTATAGTAGGTACATAGTACTCACACATGTGCAATTATACAATACTAAAAGATTGAATTTATACAATGTAAAGACAGTTTTTACAATTTTCAGTAGTTGTCCTTGTGGAGCAGGACCAGCGTTGAGCCAAGCATTTTTATCAGCGATGTAATCCCCCAACTTATAATATGCTTGACTGCATAGTGTGCGTTTTATAAAAGATTTAAATTTCGTTTCATTCAGTTCATGTATATGGGGAGGTATTTTGTTGTAACATTTTAAACAGTACCCCATGAAAGATGAGTCTACTTTAGCCCGCCTGAAACCTGGTTGAACTAATTGGTCCCTATTTCTAGTGATGTAATTGTGTCTTTCACCTCTTTTACTAAAAGTATGTAGATTTTTCCTTACGTACATGATGTTTTCATAAATATATTGACAAGGTACCTTCATGATGTTAATATCTTTAAACCTTCAGTTGATTTTGAGATTTCATAGCCCAACAATTTGCACCTTCCACGTTTTCCATCGCTGAAAGTATTTATCACGTAATATTTAGGTATCAAAAATGCACGGAGGACGTTGGAATAGTGACAGGAATTCAAACCTTCAAAAATGAATTAGAAACCTTTGGATTCAGCTTATAGTACCTACTTATTTATTTATAAGGAGACTAGGAAGTCTAATCTTTTTTATACAGAATTTGTTGAACAACAATAGAAGGTACAGGTTAATACAAAACTGTAACAATACCAAATGCCCCAAAAATACTTTTAGTCTCTTTTTGAACTCGGTCCTATTGAGAATTTTGGATCTTTTATCCCACCGTGTTATTTTCGACTGCATTTCCAACAATTCTTTGGTATTTTCTAGCTTACATTTTTTGATGGAAAAGAAAGGGATGTTGCAGGCTGCAAGTGCTTTTGTAAAATATTAGGAATTGTTCTAAATAAAGTTTATGTTTTTTGTTCAACAATTACTGTTACTACGGTACTCGGCAATACCATAGCTTCCCATTATTGAAAGAATTTTCGGAACCGGAGTCCATTTTATAATATACTAGTTTCACCCGGCCCGGCTTCGCACAGGTAGCACCAACCTACCTACCTATCCTACCTACCTATCCTACCTACCTACGCTACCTACCCTACCTACCCTACCTAGCTACCTACCAAACCCGTAAGACGTTGTCCTGTAAACATTTTTCTTTGGGTTTTTCCTATTTTTTTTTCTTTTAAAACACCCCTATAAAGAAGTGAATAAAACAAAAAAAACAAATCGGTCAAGCCGTTTCTGAGTTTTACCGAGACTAACGAACAGCAATTAATTTTTATGTATATAGATAGATATACAGGGTGTCCCGTAAATAATGGATCAAACGTAACAGGAAGCTAGCTCACTTGATTGCCAACAACTAATTTGAATAGTTTAAAAAAAACCGCAATAATATATTTTTTTTATTGAAGACATAATTTTTCTCGAATTTCACCATTTTTTTTACCAGAATTCCGTTTTTTTAATGCTATCGCTGCAAATGATAACATTTTTAGGTATGATTTTTGTTAAACATTTCTGAATAGCTTAATAATGTAATAGGATACCATTTTTATAAATAAAGTTTAATTTGCCTTAGAAAAAAAAAACTTAAATTGAAAAGATTTTTTTTCACCGTGAAAAGACCAAAATTGAAAATAATAAAAAACTTTTCAAATTAGTTGTTGGAAATCAGGTGAGCTGACTACCCGTTACGTTTGATCCATTATTTACGGGACACCCTGTATATATATAAATATTTAATAATAACATTATAAAGAGGTAAAATTTGTGAGTTGTATGTAGGGGGTAATCTTCGGAACTGAGATTCCGGTTCCGAAAATTCTTTGACTACTGGGAAGCTATCGTATTGCCGAGTACCGTAGTAACAGTATAGAGTATTATATATATTATTACTAACGTAAATCTAGTTCATCATGGTCGGGTGCCGGTGGACCGGTTGGGGCGGCGGCGCCCCGGTTGAGGGTGCGGGCCTGTAAGCCTACAATTTCCTGCAGGTCTCTGCCACCGAATAGCTCATTTCCGAGCCGTTCCACCGATTTGAGCGATCGACTGTAGTGGTGCCATGATTAAGAGTGATGCGGGAAATTCTCACTGGATTTTTCTAAAAGTAGTATTTGATTTTCCAGTCTATTCTGCAGGTAATTGAAGTACCGTCAAACGGAGTGAATAAGGATGCAGGGGTGAATCGGAACGAAACTTTAAAAGGGATTTTAACGTAGTTATAATATAGTTTGTTGCCAACAAGGGCACTTAATCGTTAATTATAATTTTTTTCCTACTTATTGATTCTTTATTTGATTAATTTAAATTTAATTGAGTACATGAATAACAACTTATATCTAATTAATTAACCTAACCTAACTAAAACTATTAACAAACTAAAAAATGGCGTCAAAAAATTCCTCCGCATCGCTGTCGACTGGTAATGTACCCAAGAGACTGGCGGCATTGCCACGTTGTATGGCAATGCTTAGCCTCTGGCCTAGGAAAAAGCCAGCCCTTGGGTCACGGGAAGTGTCAAACAGGCGTTTGGAGATTTCCTTAAATAAAATATGGGCACTCGGACCCCACGGCCCGAGGGTTTCAACCCCAAACGGCTCGAAAATATAATTACCGACAAGGTTGTTATACTTACGCCGCTTGAGGTTTTCTGTAGCCGCAGCAGCGGCGCCAGCACAGCACGCCGAGACAGGAAGATGGGATGGCGCAAGAGTATCGACACATGTTGCGTCCCAAACTAAAGGCCTACCCACCTTCCATGGAAATAAAGTCATGCTGTCCGGTCTCTTGCCATCGTCGCGTGCCAAGCCATTAGGTTCTAATACAGCTGGAACGCCGACGGTGACAAGAGCTCGTCGGATAATGTCATTAATGTTCGCGTGCCGCGGTATGCGACCCGCACTACGGCTGCAAGACAGACCGTGGTGTCCGAGGCTGTTGACTACTTCTCCACAGTGACAGCGATGAGGAGAACAAAAAGGAGCTCCTAGACGCAGGGAAGCAGCGAGGCGGAAGGTAGTGTCGTCGAATAAAGTTCCTATGTTCGACGACGGTAGTGCATGAAGCCAAAGACCCGACTCCCACTTACCCACAGCCAGTAGGCGCGCACGCTCCACAGTAGTAGCAGACGTGTCAATTAAATTATTCTGTACTACTCTGCAGAGTGGCTCATCCCACCGTCTCTGGGAAGATGGATTGTCGGGTGGATCTGAATTCGGGCAAGCGAGACGCCAGGCATCTATAGCCTCGGTGAAACATGGCACATCAAAATCAATCAGTGTGGATGCTAGGATTTTCCTGATTAATTTCTCAGTGCCGTAAACCGAGGATATGTAAGCCGGTAAACTAATACTAGCAATTTTGCGGACGCCGAGGCCTCCCATACGAATGGGAAGAGTAGCTTGTGTCCAAGCTCGGTCGTCCATGGCCACATTTAAAATCGAAGTTAATGTATGTCGGATAATTTGGTCCATTTTGTCTAAAAGGTGAGTGTGCTTCCATAAATGGGAAGCGCGAAGGAAATATGTTAATTTAGGGCCGAAACGGCAGTAACGGATTAAGGTTATGGCCGAATGCATGTTAATTTGGAACAATTTTTCCGAAACGTCATTTAATTTTTTTATTTTTTCCTCAATAAAAAAGGAAAAGGAATTATCAAAGATTGGACACCCAAGGAGACGAAGAGAGCTTTTTTCAATAATTTTTATTTCTGGAGCTATCGCGTTAAATTTGGAAAGTGTCAGATGTCTGTCAGTACTGTCCGCTAAATATAGTTCACATTTCGAAAAGTTGAGATCAAGGCCAATAGAATGAAGTTCATTTTTTAAGAATTGAAGGTCATTTAAAACAGTTTCTACATCGCCTCCTAAGGTTCCATCATCAAGATACCAAACGTTAAATTTGGAATTTAGCTGTCGAATAATAGGGTGAATGGCTAAACTAAAGATCACTGGCCCGAGGGGATCACCTTGTTGACAGCCAACAGAAGATTCCAGAAGTTTGTCCCGATACAGTAATTTAGACGGGTGTCTGTAACATTGCCAGAGGAAACTAAAAATTTGGGGTATTTCTTTTTTAGTTTCTGCCAGCAAGGTGTCCCTATTAACAGAATTGAATGCATTCTTTATGTCAACCTTCAAGATGACCTCTCCTTTGCCAGAATTTAGATAGGTCGACAAGGCGTGTACGGCAGCCTCGCAGCCCCCTTTGGAGCCATAATCTAGCTGCAGGGGCTGAAATTTTTTCGAAACAAACTCACCATAAAATTTACAGCAAATCTTGGCTGCCATACGACGGTAAGTTGTTCCCACGGCAATGGGACGAATGCCGCCATCCCTTTTACGCAGGGCGCATAAATTGGCCCCGTAAATAACGTCGATGACGGCCTCGTTCACCTTGCCGGAGAGCATTAGGTTAACCAGAGCCGTAAGCTCCTTCAAAAGCAACTCACCAGCAGCCCCGGCGCCTAAACAAATAAGGTCCTTAAGGTGCTGAGGACTCAGGCCGTCTAGGCCGCCGGCGGAGCCGCTGCGGAAGGAGTTAACGGCTGTGATTAACTCCCGACCTGTAATGGTGAGAGAGTGGTTATCCAGATTAGGGGGGTCGGGGAAGGAAAGGCCATCCGCTGGGGCAGGGTGTTTGCTCTCCAGTGCTGCGAGCTTTTCGGGAGAACAAGGAGCCACCACATCACTGCTAAAAAGAATCCTGGCTGCACCGCTTATGTCACCGTCCCCTAACTTCGATTCTACGAGATGGGATATACCCCTTGAAGAGGTATATCTCTGTGTCTGTAATTTTGAATCTAAATTGTGAGCCGAAATATGACAGTTTTCTTTAATTTGCGCGGTTAATGTCTGTTTAGTTGCCAAATTCTTTTGTACATGTAGGATTCTGTAAGGGAAGGTGAGCAGCTGTTCCCAAGCACTTTGCGAGTTCTCCCGGACGGCAAAACGAACGCAACCTGCTAGGTGTTGTGCCACTAGAGGTCTAGCACCGCGGGGAACTCGCTTCAAAACAGGAACAGAGTTTTTTAATTTTGAAAGGGTTTTCCAAAACGGGTCAAAAGTGGATGTAGCTGGTGTTGGAGGTATAGATGTTGAGACAGGGTCTGAAGTGAACTCACTTTTTGGTCTGTGTACTTTACCAACATGCACATTCAGACCCCGCTTACCTTTAAAAAAACTATTAACTAATTATAATACAGTAAACATATGAGAGTTCTTTTTAAACTTTAAAGTTCCGTCTCGATTCACCCTTGCATCCTCCCCCCGTTTTTGAGGGTATTTGTTACTGATTGTAACTTTTCTGCAAAAAACGATTGTCCAATAATCTATTTTGAAGAAAAGAACAAAAGACATTAAAAATAGGTTTATTTGTCATTTCACACACACACACACCCCCACCCCCCACCCCACCCCACACACACACTCAAAATAACCACCATAATATTATAATATTACACCAACATAATCTATCTCACCGATGTAAACGTCAGATTTATAAAAAGTTGTTGAAAAGACTTCAAATAGGAAACGATTGCTATAGTACAAGATGTAGGTACAGACAATTATTAGCCACAGGTAAAACATATATTTTATCTATCTAACTTTTATTGTTAGAAAAAATACCAATTTTTCTACAATGCTTTCCCAATTTTTCTCAAGAACGCTGGCAACACTACATGAACGTCGCCCTGATCTCATATTGGGGGACAATAGGCAATTTATTGCTCCGAAAGTAGCGTGTATTTTAGTAGCGCAGAGCTTTTCTGCAGGATTATTTTATTTGTGAATAGTTGCTACAGGTTTTCAGCTTTCACATTTTTAGGGCGCTTGCTTCTAATTTTCTTTGCAACATTTTTTAAATTGTTATGCTTAAAATTTAAAAAGTCATCTTTATCTTAATATTGAACGGTGTTAGCAGAATGTAATCGAGTTTTTTTTAAACATATTTACCTACTTACTGCTTCCCAAATAACTTAATAAAAGTTAGGGCAAATTATTGTTTAGAAAATTGATTATCGAATTAAATGATCCGTAAATTTAAATGACGACAGTCATTTATTGACAGCTGTATAACATTTAGTAATTTACACACCATTTTGGCGTAGTATGTCAATCTGTTAAGCAAAGCTGACTATAAATTCATTCCAAAATAAATGTAATGAGAATGGTCCTTTGAAACATTAAACTTACCTACTCACAATTTTTTTTTTATTTAAACACAACAAGTTGCTATTTTAATCGCACAGGCGTCCATCTTTAAATAAAATCCAAATAGGTTTACGTCGCTTACGATCTCGGGACTTCAACCACAGAATAGTACCAACAGAAGGTCAGCTCCAACGGGAGAAAACAGGTACAAAGACGCGTACGTACGTACGTACGGCAATCTTAAACAAATGCCGGTCGTGTGTGCTCTTGCACTCGCTAAATAATATCAGCCGCACAGGTTGATCGGAGGTTAAGGTACGCTTGCCGAGGTCGGTCCAAGGATGAGTGACCATCCATTACATACCTTCCGTACCTCGGAAAGCACGTTAAACTATTGGTCCCGGCTGTCATTCGTAACTCTTTAACAGTCGTTACGGGTAGTCAGAAACCCGAAAGTTTGACCACCAGCTAGAGCTACGCAGATTATGATGAGAGACCTAATTCAGCAACAAGTAGAGAAAGACTATTATGGCGCAGATCTGGATGACTTTAAAAATAATTCAGTTTCAGATTCATCGAGTCACGACCTCGATCAATGATCAGCTGGTCAATCGGGGCTGGAGTCCTAAATAATCAGGCAATTGTAGAGAAACCAGTCCGACTAAGGGATGCTATGTTACCCAGTACTTGGGTTTTGCAGAGGTTAGATAGGCAGTCGCTTTAAAATATAATTCAAATTCAAATTCAAATTCAAATTAATTTATTTCGTGAACACAGGGTATATACAGAAGATGTTGTAATAAAATAGATTAGAGCCGAGCTGTGTCCCGCCAAAAGGCATACAAAATATCAAAGGTCCTTTTTCTCTTTTTTTTCCTCTCTCTAAAACAGATACATTTTAGCTATCAAAAGTAAAATCACAATAATTATAGATCATGTCAAAATTAGATAAAAAAAAAATGTCTAATTAAATAAAGTAAAAAAAAAGAAAAACGAAAAAAATATCAAAATAAAATTAACAATGTCACTAATTCAATAATACAACAACACAAGACAATACACTAATTCAATATTAACAAAATCATTTCGTATGTCACATAACATAAAAACAGATTAGATTTGTACAGGAATTAAAAATTAAAATTTGTCATTTAAATATTCGTCAACAGAATAATACACCTTGTTATTTAATAATTTGAATAGATTTCTTTTAAATTCGTTAATGTTCACACTTGAGATAACTTGTCCTGGTAACTTATTATATAGTTTTTGAGCCATTGCATAAAAGCTTTTGCTATAAAATTGTGTTTTTGTTGCTAACACCTGCAGCTTTTTTGAGCGCCGTATAATATTGATATAATATTGATATTCAGCTGCATCCGGTTAGACCGGACGCCGACCTCGAAAACGCTAGGCAAGATTGATTGTATGGAGCCGACCTTCTGTCCTACTATCAAAATGTTGGTGGAAAGCTAACCCCCGTTGCGTGGTACCTATATTAAATTCCCGGCTGACCCGTCACGCCGCTTACTATATTGCTCTAGGGCACAGACGTACATAAACTTTTAGACCTCAATTTTTGTTCCACGTAATCATTTTTCCTCGTATTTCAGTCTTAAAATATCTTAGCTAGGAATATGACTAGGTACCTACATAGGTATCATGATGAAAAAATCGTAAAACAGCTCAAAAAACATTTTTTTTTTGTGTAATAATTCTAAAAATGTTAAGCGTAAACTATCGTATTTTATGTAAATAATAATAGAGGGTTTTCAATCAGCTAAAGAAATACCTAAAAATCATTCCACTGAGCCGTGCATTTATTTTTTAATTTAGTTATAACTGCAAAATTTGGTCATTCAATTTTAAGATAAGATAAGATTTCTATATTTGTTTAAACATTGTATACATACAAAGAGCATGCAAGATATTACAAAGTTTGAGTCCAATCTTGTTTACCTGTAAGTATCGGCGTACAAATATTTCCATAACTTTGAAAAAAAATTACAAAAATGAAACAAAAAAATGACCTAGAATAGACACAAATTTTATAATTCAGAAACTTTATGAATTAGAAATTATTTTTATATTATAATGTCAAAATTCCATATTCATATAAAGGTAATATTAGTGTCAGAATAAAGATAAAATTATTCAATAAAAAAAAACTTTTTCGGCTAGAAATTCGGAGACACTATAATAGGCTTTCTGCTAAAGAAACATTTTTAATTGACGCTTGAATGTCTTACTATTTAGCTCCTTCTAACGGTTACACAATATGTTAATTTGTTAATGTTAATTGGTTCAAATAACATCAAACGCATTGCTATTTTGAAGCTTAGTTGTTACCGCGATGTGTTATACACATCAACACGTGTGATAAAACGGAATCGAGTAAATGAGTTAGCAACAGACGATCGACATCGTATTTTTTGTCGATAAAAGAAAGAAAGAAAGAAAAATGCTTTTATTGGCATTGCAGCAACGCTACTGTGTGGGGTGTTTTGGTCGATCTATAACTCAACAATTGCTGCTTGATGTTAACCTTGATATTTGAAAGTACCCAAGTTACCCAACAATAGATAAAATCGAAAAATATTAAGAAGCTGAGAAATTTTATTGTGTGTCAAAACACAGCGTGATTATCGAGCGCCAATAACGGTCATCAAAAAGCGAGCAAATGTATGTAGGTAGGCACTTTAAGGTTACTCCCGAAATTTTAGTATTATGATAAATGATAAATGATTTTATTTCTGTAAGTAGGTTTATACAAACACTTTTACAGGTCAATCATATTTTAAAACTAGATAAGGTCGGCGTTTCCTATCTGACTACTCTGAGAAGAAAGGCCGAAACAAACTCAGAGGTGGCAGTCTCTTTTAAAGTTCAGACATAATCTTGGTGAGATCATGTGAAGACCATGTAGATTTGTGTCTGAAATGGTCTTTTGAGGAAAAACCACACAGAATGAGTGGACCTGTTCAGTTAGTGCAAGCATTTGTCAGTAATCGTGTAACTCAACTCAGAACTTAAAGGAGCTCAACGATTCGACGAACAATACCAAAGAAAGGACATTTGGGTAGGCCGCATAAATTACTCAAACTGCCAGACCATGATTAAAACTAATTGAGAAGAAGAAAAAAACAAAAAAAAACAATGATCCACATAGTCTTTACATTCACAATAATTAAAATAATATACTATTTTACAATGTAAATATTAATGTCAATGTATTTATAAAAAATCATCAATGTCAATAGGTATATAAAAATCCGGAAATAATTTTGGTCAGATCATTTGAGGACCATGTTAGATTGGTGTCTGAAATGGTCTTTTGAGGAAAGAATCACATAGATTTGAGTGGACCTGTTCAGTCAGTGCACTTATTTGGTTGTAAGTTGTTTAAAGTGTGATTTTGCACGGTAACGAATAATTATGTATAATCATCATCAAAATTATAAGAAAACGGGATTTTTTACGAAAACCTCATCTATTCGAGCATCCTCCTTAAGTACACGTACGGCACGTACAGCGCACCCTATGTATAAAAACTCAAAACTCAAAGCATTTATTTCAAATAAACCAATTACAGGCACTTTTGAATTGTCAAGTTAAGCTTAGTAGGTACCTATGGAGAAGAACGGGCAAGAAACTCACAACGTTAAAAGCGTCCGTATTAAAGAGACAAAAACAATTCAAATATTAATACTATATTAAAATAAGCCGTGGCAGCTAAGAGATGACCAGTCCCTACTGACGGCGCCCGTTCACGAACGTGACGTATGGATCAGCACCATTTAACTCGACCATTTTGAAAGGAACTTAATGATCCAACACACACTTCAATAATTCTGCCCTGCTACAAATTATAAATAGCAGCTTTATTATGGCCATCGCGGCCACTGGCGGTGGACCACTTTCAACCTTATTTCTTAGGAAATAAGTGTGAAATGTGATCAACAGCCATTGTCCGCGGTCGTAACTATATTTTTAAATAATTCTAGATCCATTAGGTATAGCAATACAGACTATTATTTTTTTAAACACAGTAATTATAATAGGCGATCTAGTGCATCGTTATTTTAAAAATATGCAATTCGTGACACCAATGCCTAGATATAATTATTATGATCGCCATAAACCAATTTATAATCCGTGTTATTATCTTTTTAAACACTAGCTTCTGCTTGCGACTTCGTTCGCATGGAATTCGTAAGACAACACAATATATACTCCTCCAGACCGTATTTCGGCCATGGCGGCCAATCTCAACGGAAAGAAGCCTTCGGCGCGAGAGATGTTATAGTGCACAAGTGCGTGCGCAGACACAGGAGCACTCTCTCTTCCCTCACTTTCGTAGTCCGATGGGACGGCACACGACCGGAGAGAGATCAGGCGCAGGACCAACGGCTTAACGTGCTTGCAGAGGCACGGGGGTATCACGCCGCCAACTTTCAAACTCCGGGCTGTTACTAAGAAATTCCTAATGGAAAAACCCAATAACACTTTGCCCGACCTGGGAGTAGAAACCAGGACAACACTATATACTACAATAACAACCACATTTTTATAAAACTTCCCTGTATACAATGTTTGTAGTTTTGGTCTCAGCAGCCAAAATATAGGTACAGAAAGTCAGGACTGGTGACGCTGTAGCACGAGACGTACAGTTGTTCGTGTGAGAAGCAACTCGTCCTGAGGTCGACACCCGCAGCCTTCAGTAGCAATTTCCCATTGCTTGCGAAATTTTCGTTTTTATTGAAATAATGACGCCTGCGTTTCTGCATAATAAATGGCAGAACAACTTAAAAAGAAGAAGAAGAAAATATTAATGTTACACAACAAATAAATACATCACAGATGACTCAATCACTCACACCCTATAATCTCGCCTTACACTACGACACGACTCCAGCGACTGAATATTTTGATACCGAACTAACCGTATACACACCAAACAGCATTCAATCAACTTCAGATGAATCCACATCATTACAAACAGAAACTATGTTTGACCCTTCTTTAGTAGAGACATTAAATAACGAATTAGAAACAAATATATTAAAATACAATGGAATGGATCCTGCGTGTAGACCATGGCTGCCGAAAATTATATCAACTCGTAAATTATTGGATATGATTAGCATATTTAACCAAAACATTATCTCGCTTAAAGTTTCAGCCCAAGAAAATTTATCCGACAGACATTCATTAATATATGAATAACTCACAGTTAGTAAACAGTTTCAATTAAAAATGTATATAGATAGGTCTAGCTATAAAACCAGAGCAGCGAACGAACCACCATGACAAAAAAGATTAGAAATGGACATAGACCTACTAAGAAAAGATATAAATAGATTAACACAATGTAATAGCGGTAACACACCTAGAAAACTTGAAAAGAAAATCAAACAAATCATTGAAAAGACCAAACAACACAGTTCACATGAAAATTTGATTAAGAGAATTCAAGATCACCCAGACACATAAGACTAACAAGATACAAAAAAGCCAAATGAAGAAAGGATAACAATAGATTCTTTACAATAAGTGAGAACCAATTTTATAAAAAGCTTAAAGGTGACGATACCACAACCCTAAACCCTCCATCTCAAGAGGCCCTAAAAGAATTCTGGCAAAGGTTTTACTCAGACAGCACTGAACATAATAAAGAAGCTGAATGGGTACAGGAAGAAACAGTTAGATCAGAAACAATAGAATAAATGCCGTTTGAGGATGTAGGTGCTCTTGAAATAAATACAATTACAAATAAAACGCACAACTGGAAAGCATTAGGAATAATTTACATAATTTTTGGATTACAAGATTACAAGCATAGAATAATATCTAAACAAATTAATGTTTTTTTTTAAAAGGGAACCAAAATCTCCCATAATTTGTGACTAAAGGAATCACATACATGATCCCAAAATCGAGTAGAACCCAGGATCCCTCGCAGTACAGACCATTTTCTTGCCTCCCAACTATGTACAAAATCATCATATCATGTATTACTAATAAAATTATTAAACACACCGAACAGTATAACATTCTAACTGAAAATCAGAAAGGCTGCAGACGAGGACGTATGGGTTGCAAGGAACAATTAATTATTGACTCCACTCTTTTATAACACCTTCAGAAACCAAGAAAAAACTTATACATAGACTACAAAACAGCATTTAACAGCGTGCCACACTCATGGTTGGTTCAAGTACTCAATATATATAAAATCATTCCATTACTAATAAATTTTCTTAAGAATACCATGGGGTCCTGAAAAACTACACTTAACTACAAACGAAAACCACAAACTTATCCATAGATGAAATAGCAATTAAAAAAAGGTATATTTCAAGGGGATTCACTAAGCCCTCTTTGATTTTGCCTAGCCCTAAATCCCCTCTCTCGCGAATTAACTTAATCTAGACTAGACTTTGACATCAAGAACAATAGATCGATATTAAACCAAATAACACATTTCCATTTTAAGGATGATTTAAAATTATATGCCAATAAAAGTACAGATTTCCATGGATTATTAGACATTGCAACATCGTTTGTGAAAGACATTAAAATGGATTTTGGACTAGAAAAATGCCGAAACCTTTGTAAAGAAAAGGGTAAGATTGTGGGACGACAATACTCAACAGATTCGGAAGAAGCAATGAAAAATGAAGAACTGTATAAATACTTAGGATACAACCAAGCACGACTTTTAGAACACAAAGCTAATAAAGATAATGGCAAACAAGAATACTATAAGAGTAACTCTCTTATAGTATTCTTGTTTTCGTTTATCTATTCTATCTATCTATCTCTATCTATATATAGCTATCTATATCTATATCTATCTATTCATTATGTAAAACGTATCTAGCCTGTAAAAATATATTCAAATTCATAAATACTTGCTATACCTATAGTAACTTTATTCTTTCGGCGTTATAAAATGGTCCAACACAGAATTACATGCACTCGAAATTAAAACTAGAAGTCAAAGTCAAAGTTTTATTTTAATGCGTTTTTTGGTGATACAACATGATCTTAAAAATATTTTATAGTAGCTCAAAAATCTACCCTATGCATTGTTAAATTACAATATTAGAAATTAAGTTAAATATTACATGACATAATGAAGTAATTCATATCTATAGAAATTAAAATACACGATATAATATATTGTAATAAATTCATAGACATATGTATATGAATATAACAATAAAACAAATTCTTATACATCATTGATATCACCACCCTAAGTCAGCAATAGAAAGGGTAATGTCCAGAAAAGAAGGAGGCAGAGGACTTATTGAAATATCACACCTACACAAAAGACAAATAATAAACTTATCAAAAGTGTGTAGGGATCAAGGTGTATTTAACTAACATTAGTTCAAACTGTTTTATCTTTAGCATAATTTGCAGTAGTACAATTAAGACTAAAAATAAATAAAAAGCTTTGTTCACCTTAGTTTTAAATCAGTTTTAACACTGACAAAACTGTCACATGTTTTCTTCTAGGCAAAATAAAACAACGAACAATAGCGATGATGATAATCATGCAAAATTATTTGATAGGTACTGTATTACCATCCAATCTATGCCAATTATTATAAATCATCTGATTAGAATAAAACAGCAACAGATTTACTAAACGATCATTCGCGAATGCACTTCCGTGTAAGTTACACCTACCTGCCAAATAACTTGAATTAATAATGAATTTGAAATATATTTTCTTTGGTTTACTTTTTTATTGGCTTTACCAAATTAATCAGTGTGATTCTGAGACTGTAAGTACCTATTTATTAAAGATTCTTTATTAATGAGGTTTACGTAAGTGAGTGATTTTTATATGTAAGCAAAGACCATGCTATAGACAAAAACATTAGATTAAAAAAAACCGACTTCCATAAAATAACAATAAAAAGTGCAAAATAAGTTCAGTTCCGGAAGTTGGTATCTTTGGTTTTGTTTTATTGTTTGGAACCGACTTCCAAAACTAAAGTAATTTTGCAGTTCGTTTTTTTTTTTTTTAACTTTTGTCGGTTTTTGTCGTAAAAATGTTTAAGTATTTTATTTTAGTAGTGTTACACATATTCGTGTACCATTATTGAGTATTGCTATGAAAATATTATAAGTTTATAACATCGTCAACATAGACGAAGTGGAATAATTACGCATTAAGGCTTATCAAAATCAATTATCAAATGATAACTAAAATATAGAACCAACCATTCTTTCCAATTTTTTTTTTAAATCGATATCGTTAAAGGATAATGCTCATCAGGTATTAAAAAAAAACCCAAAGCGAACAAATATAGGATGTAGCTCAGAATTTTAGAAAGCGACATCATACGGCTTAAATAAATAAATACATAGGTACACGATATAAATACATTATTCAATGGTGTTATTACACTTCCTGGCCATTAGGTAAAGATTAAAGCAACAATACTGCAAAACAACGTACTCATTGCATGAAAGACCCCAAAAATTCTTACTAAATACACCTACTATGTATTTTACGACACGTTGAGAAGGCAGTGGTGCTATTCGTAACCGACACCACATGGCTTAAATAAATACATATATACAGTTGTGGTCATATAATTAGGAACGACTGGTACCAAAGTCACTTTTGGATAAACAAGTGGCTTTTACTTTTGGTTCAAATTACAGATAACAACTATGAACCATATAAAATAATAAATGTATTAGTCGGTTTTAATGATTCATACTCAATAATCAAAATAATTGCGCCTCCTTATAAAAGTAAATTTATCGTAAATTGACTGTATTTCAAAAGTACTGGCCGCTTTTTTTCTTGGGTGGGAAATCACAAGTAACTTCTCCCGCTCTGGGCAGAGCGGGAGGGCGTGTCTGAGTTTTAAAACGTCTGACGTCGTCGACGTCTAGCGTGTTCCTATAGTTGCCTGTGTGCCAGTGCCACGGTAATCCTTTCGGACAAACCCGCGACCCTGGCAGGCATCGGTCCTAACGGACCCCGTCAATGTGACCTGACATCTCTTTGAAGCGCGCGTGGAACACGACGCGCCGTCGACCCGGGCCTCATCCTTACCGGACGGCGAGGTACCCATTGGTCGGGCCGCTGGCCGCATCGTGGACCTCCAGCATCCGACCTCCAGTCGCAGTGACTCCTACCCGGATGCCATCAGCGACGCCTAGCTCCCCCAGGTTCACTGCCGCCCTTGCCTTGGCGAGCACGACGCGGTAGGACACGACCGTCTTCTCCGCTTTCAACTGTAGCGTGATCACTACAGCTGCGGACTTCGGGACGCGGAGCCTAGCCGTGACGCTTCGCTCCCTTACGCCGCTGCCGCCTTGCTTTCCTTTTGGCCGCCCTTGCTGCTTTACTTGCCTTCCTAATCTACCCGCCTATATGCTATTCGGCGTTGACTGGAGGAGAATAAGGAAGTTGGGGGGGGGGGGGCGTCTCGCCACCAGGGCTGGGGCCCTTGTCACCTGCGTAGGCTCCCTTCGTGGGTTTGGGTGGCGCCGACCTCGCCAAGGGAGGCCCCGCGGGTTCCAGGACAGGCCCGCCTTTAGACGGCCCGCCGATCCTGGCCTGGCCACAACGACAGCAAACGAGACATGCTGGCACGTCGCTAGTGGCGGGCGCAAGGCAATAGCCTCCAGAGCGGAAACCGACTCTGAAAAGTTACTAACTACTGCAGCACCCGGTTTGGAACCCGGTCCTCAGCAGACACGGGCCGGCCTTGCCCATGCTGCCCCCCTGCGGCACTCCCCGGGGGCCGGCTGGCCGGAGGCAGGCCAGGTCCGCTCGAAGCTGCTCATTCTCTTTTCGGCGAAGCTCCATGGCGGCTATCAAGCGGGTGACCTACGCCGCATCTCGGACATTCCGTCCGACGGAGGCCCGAAGTGAATGGCCTCTACTGCCTCCAGATGCCGGATGCCGATGTCATTTATATTACATAAAAGTCTATTCAAATTGATGTTTAACCATGTTGTTTAAAGTTATTATCAGTAAATTGATACAAAAATAACAGAAACTTGTTTATCGAAAAGTGACTTCGGTATCAGTCGTTCCTAATATATGTAACTACATATATATACACTATAAATACATTATTCAATATAGTGCATCAATGGTGATCCATTGACCCATTTTAAATAATTTAAAAAAATCTATATAAATGAAAATTAAATTCTGCTCGTTTGTAAGCGTATCACTTGAGAACGGCTGGACCGATTTTGATGCATATTTTACTAATGCCTTAAGGATATTACCAGAAATGTTTTTGCACAGTTAGTACAAGATTCAAATGAAAATAATGGAAAACGTCAGTAGACAAATCAATCAAACAAACATTTGCAGTTGGGCCAACTACTATGACCGCTGGGTCATTGCAGTCTGTAAGAATTCTGTTGGAGACAACAGACTTCTTAATGACTTTTAAACATAATAGACATATTATGCCTTAAGTCCTGACTTCCTGAGTCGAGCTGCACGATTACTGACAAATGCGTACACTGACTGGACAGGTCCACTCAAACTGTGTGGTTCTTTCCTCAAAAGACCATGTAAGATACCAATCTGCATGGTCTTCGGATGACCTGACCAAGATTACGTCTGGACTTTAAAAGAGACTGTGACCTCTGAGTTTGTTTTGGCCTTTCTTCTCAGAGTAGTCAGATAGGAAACGCCAACCTCATCTAGTTTAAAAAACATGATTGACGTGTAAAAGTGTTTATACAAACCTACTTACAGAAATAAAATCATTTATCATTTATCATTAGTCTTCATAAAATAAATAAATGTTGTTAATAAGTTTATTTTTAAAATATATAAGAGGTATATTTAGTAAGGTATTTTGTGTTTTTACATGCAATGATTACGTTGTTTTGCAGTATTGTTACTTTGATCTTTACCTAATGGCCAGGAAGTGTAATATCACTATTGAATAATGTATATATATCGCGTATATACATATGTAATTATTTATTTAAGCCGTGTGGTGTAGGTTACGAATAGCACCTACGCTTCTCAGCTTGATGTAAAAGTCGACTAAGAGACTTAGATGAGACTTAACATTCAAACGGCGGCGACAGAGTTCGCCACTGATCACGCTGAGTCTCGCAGAAAACCGGCGAAAAGTGGGCTGTGGATAGTTGATTTAGACAAACTGCAGTCTCTGCCTACTCCTATTGAACTATGGGCGTGAGTATATGTATGTATATGTATGCATTTATGTAGTCGGGTATACCCAAATCGAAGATTATTAAAGAAAATAAAATCAGCTCTGATGAAACACAAGGAGCACAATATCACACACACAGCCATCGAATTTCATAGTGAAATATTTACAGAATTATATCACTAAATATCACTAAAATTCTGAGCTACATCCCGTATCTGTTCGCTCTGGCTTTTTTTTGAGCATTCTCCTCTTTCGCTGAAGATCCAAAAATGATACCGATGTATGGAGGTTCTCCTCCTCTTTTGAAGTCGGCTAAAATGCACTACAAAATTTAAATGGGGTGCTAGGTGCTATGAACTTGCACGTGTGCACACACAAAATCATAATTTTCGGACTTATTTACCATCAACAGCACTAAGCGTTGGCTCGAGGTAGATGAACAGGAATTACATTATGCTTTATGAGTAAATCTACTTGTAATTTCTGTCGTAGATAACCTATTTCGATACCGAGCATCCTGTGGTAGACTGGTTTGACCGGAAATACTTCAAAAACATTACTATGCTATGTAGACGTATCAGCCGACAGGATCCCAGGCACTATGTGGAGCTGTTCATACATACACTTTTCACAGTAAACAATAACTTAACGGTAAGTTGGGACCAATAAAGAAAAGGACCGCAATATTAGTGGCCCCTGCTAGTGACATAGTACTCGTATCAATTGTGTTTCTAGTATACATAGAGGATGGCGGGGACAACGATGCGCAAACGGTAACCATGAATTCAGAACATGATTCTAGCTTAGAAATTAACCTTCGGTTGTCAAAGAAAAAAACTGCTGTTTCATGGAAAACAGCACCCTAATTACGTAACACACTATCTATCACAATCTGAATCAATTTGAAGCCTATTGCTAATCCAATGCTTCATATGTTCGAAGAATTTGTCTGCTCAACAACGTACATAACGCAATGAATGTAGTTGAACTGTCAAAATGAAACCCATTCCTACTGCTAGTGTGTTACGTAATTACCCCGCAGGAATACCTACGCGGTCGAAATGTATGGGACAGCAATTTTTCTTTTAAATAACCTACCTAAAATTTCAACGCAGTGGGGTCCAGAATCATGTACAGAATCCATGGTCGCGCGTCGATGTGCTTGCCATCCTGTATAATTACGGTGACACACCAACGACACCAAGTATTGCAAATTTCCATAGAAGTCGACCTCTTCACACAATCATATGATGACCCTAACCACCACCTAATTAAAAAAAAACTGGCACCTAATGTTAAATAATCTGACAGACTAATGATAAATGTTACTTTTGTTACGGAGTAATGATAATGTATGTATTTATCTACACTCATATCGTAAAATTCTAATTATGGTATCAAATGTAGTTTCTTATTGACAGACTTTATGTACGTGCGACTTCAATAAAAGTATAAAGTAATTTTATACCACACTTTCTCTAAAAATATTACGCTTTAAAAAAATAAATAAATGAGTTAATGTATAGCTCGATCAATGATTTCTCAATACATAGGCTCTAGACGCTGTCGACGATTAAAATACCTAATTAAATTAGGTACACAACGTAACTTTTTGTAGTAAAATATTAAGTCTATTTCAGTCCTAAAATTGGAACCTACAAGAATAACCCCCACTAGTGACGTTATACCAAGCCACAAAGAAATTATAAATTTACTAGATTCTGATCATTGCGGGCAAAGGATTACTATCCAAAACCAAAACATCAAAGTGGCTATAAAGGATATTACTGTTAACCGTAAAACTAACTTGCTTGACTCGCTTGGAAGCTTTTAAAGTTAAAATCATTAATAAATTATCAGTTTTGTCTATGCACGTTGATCCTAATCATCTATATGATGATTTCTTTAATTTATACTGTAAACAATTTGATTCCACCTTTATTCCCAAGACTATTTCGGTAAATAGTAACGTATCTTTCAGTGATTGGGCTACCATTGGTATTCATAAAAGTAGAACACGGCTTTATGAGCTATACAATGAAAGGACTTCTGTAAACACTGCTGAATTTAATTTATATGTCAGAAATTATTCAAAATTATTTAAACAAGTTTGTTGTATGGCCAAGTCGCGTTATTTGAGTTCGAAGATTAAAAACAGTAGTAATGTAATTAAAACGACTTGGAATATTATTATTAGTGAAACGGGAAGGTCTAGGAGCCGAAATACTGACTTCAGCCTGTCCATTAATGACAGTATAATAAAATCAGACTCACAAGTCGCCGCGGCCTTTGAAAATTTATTTTCGGATATTCCCATTTCAACTACTAAATCCCTAAACTCGTCACCTTCTGTTGCTGTGTCTTTGCTTAAAGAAAATGTTAATGTATGCGATTCGGAATTTCATTTTGAACATATTACCTGTAGAGATATAATTAAAACCTTTCACACTTTAAATGTTAAAAAGACTGCAGATCTGTGGGGTAATTCTGTAGAAGTTGCTAAGTCTATTATTGACATTGTAGCACCTATTTTAGCTCTTATCTTTAATAATTGTATCGACTGTGGGGAGTTACCTAAAAAAAAGTAAAATAATACCTTTGTTTAAATCAGGTAGTACTTCAGACCCCACAAACTATCGACCTATTTCAGTACTACCTACCTTTAGTAAAATTTTTGAAAAATTAATTTTAAACCAATTGCAAAGATTTTTTAATAAACATAAATTATTACATAGCAAACAGTTTGGTTTTACAAGGGGTCGTTCAACTACTGATGTGTTGAACTTTTAGGACATATTTATAAAGCATGGGAAGATAAATGCGATGCCTTGGGCATCTTTTGTGACTTGTCCAAGGCATTCGATTGCATTCTTCATGAAATGTTAATCAGGAAACTCCGCCACTACGGGATCCGGAACACCGCTCTGGATCTTCTTACTTCTTACTTGAGTAATAGGATTCAGAGCGTTGACGTAAATGGAGAAATATCTCCCGGATCTATAGTAACAATGGGAGTCTCGCAAGGCTCAATTCTTGGTCCTTTCTTGTTTCTTATTTATATTAATGACTTGCCTTACCTCATAAAGGATAATCATGATATAGTGTTGTTTGCGGATGACACTTCACTTTTGTTTAAACATAAACGTCAGCGGCTGGTTACTGACGATGTAAATATCGCGATCTCAAAAGTAGTTAACTGGTTCAATGTTAATAATTTACCTTTTAACGAAAACAAAACCAAATGCATTAAGTTTACGCTACCTCACGTTAGACAGGTGAAAACTAATATATTGATGAAGGGCAAAGAATTTAATCTTGAAGATAGCACAATATTCTTGGGCTTAACTTTGGATGCTAAGCTTCAGTGGGGCCCACATATAGATAAATTGTCAAAAAGCTAAGCTCCGCAGCATACGCTTTAAGAAAAAATCGTAATTTAACAGACATAGAGACAGCCCGTTTAGTGTACTTTAGCTATTTTCATAGTGTTATGTCGTACGGTATTCTGTTGTGGGGAAATGCCGCCGACGTTCAGACTATCTTTGTTTTGCAGAAAAGAGTTGTTCGATCAATTTATAAATTAAGTCCGAGACAATCTCTCAGAGAGAAATTTAAGGAGATTATTTTAATGACTGTGCCTTCTCAATATATTTTTGAAAATCTTTTATATGCCCATAAAAATATAAAATTGTTAAAAAAATACAATGATATCCATAATATAAATACTAGGAACAGACGCAAATTTGTTGTACCTACAACAAGGCTCAAGAAAATAGGTGGCTCATTCAGATGACAACGCTTTTATAATAAACTTCCAAGCCATGTTCAAGATCTAAGCCTTAATAAATTTAAATCATTCATTAAACGTAAGTTGTGCCAGAAAGCCTTTTATACCGTTAAAGATTATATTGAGGACAAAAAGGCTTGGGATTGAGTTGCTCCAATTTTTTGCATACTGAATGTATTTTTTTTTTGCTATTTTTTAATTTGTATTTTACACAAACTTTGACATTTGATAATTATTACATACAGAATGACATGACAATTAACTTTCTGAAGTATAACATTATTATCAAATTATTGTGAATGTGAGGACTATGTGCGTCAGTTTAATTTTTTTTTTTCACTTTCTCAGGTAGTTTCAATGATGATCTGGCAGTTTGAGTGTTTTATGCGGACTACCCAAATGTCCTTTCTTTGGTATTGTTCGTCTAATGGTTGAGCTCCTTTAGTTCTGAGTTGAGCTTCACGATTACTGACAAATGCGTGCACTGACTGGACAGGTCCACTCAAATCTGTATGGTTCTTTCCTCAAAAGACCATTTCAGACACCAATCTTACATGGTCCTCAAATGATCTAACCTAGATTATTTCAGGATTTTTATATACCTATTGACATTGATGAATATTCATAAATATATTGACATGAATATTTACTTTGTAAAATAGTATATTATTTTAATTATTGTGAATGTAATGGCTATGTAGATCATTGTTTTTTTCTTTTTTTTTCTTAATTAGTTTTAATCTTAGTCTGGCAGTTTGAGTAATTTATGCAGCCTACCCAAATGTCCCTTCTTTGGTATTGTTCGTCGAATCGTTCAGTTCCTTAAGTTTTGAGTTGAGCTGCACGATTACTGACAAATACGTGCACGACTGGATAGGTCCACTCTTTCTGTGCGGTTTTTTTCCTCAAAAGACCATTTCAGACTCAAATCTACATGGTCTTCACATGATCTGACCAAGATTATGTCTGGACTTTAAAAGAGACTGTGACCTCTGAGTTTGTTTCGGCCTTTCTTCTCAGAGTAGTCAGATAGGAAACGCCGACCTCATCTAGTTCTAAAATATGATTGACGTGTAAAAGTGTTTGTACAAACCTACTTACAGAAATAAAATCATTTATCATATATCATTTAAGTAATATTTATTATAGTTGAATAATGGGTAATAATATGATTATGAATGTTATTAAATAGATAAACAAAAAAAACACTGTTTATGGTCAAGTACTATATTTATGATTTATGTGTGTTTTTTTTGGTACTATCCATATTGGGGCGTTCCAAGGTGATGAAGATGGTTGAATAATACCCTGGTGTAGCATTGATTCTATTTGGTTTTGTACTTCTTTCTTATGTACGTACGGGTATCTGTAGCTTTTACTGTATACCGGCCTGTCATCTACGGTTCTGATATGATGTTTGATTTCGTTGGTAAAGGTTAGTGGTTCATTTTCAAGATAAAATACGTCAGCATATTCTTTGCAAAGATTAATTAAATTGACTGTCTCTTCTGCGTTTAAATGTTCTATACGCAAGTGCGATAAGACTTGCTGAGTTCGCATATCGGTATTCACGGTCGTGTCTAATGTTCGAGTTACTGGCATTGTTTGTTCGTTAAAAATATGTGCGAAGATAGGTTTTGTTAAAGAAATTACAATGTCATTATCCGTCGGATTTGAAATTTGTACATTAGTATGATTATTTTCAGCGGATGATAAGCATTCGCTGATGTAGCAATCAGAAATTGATTGTTCTTCAATATAAATGTCTCCTTGCGCAATATTTGTAGGCACCTTGATTAACTGAGTAGTCTGTGCTGGTATAGTAATTTGATAACAGTTTAAGCATCCAGGATTATATAAAATTATAGGAACTTTAGTGAGTTTCGTCTCTAGCGTATGCGTAGCAAGGTCGATTTTAGCGTTCCATTTTTTTAATAAAATTGTTCGCAACCTATCAACCCATCAAAGAAATTATGAAATTTATATAGGTATAGTTTTATCGGGATTTTATCTTTAACTTCATCGAAACAGGGCACAGTTAACGAGTAATAATTTTGGGTAGTCGCGTGGGTATTTGTCACCAAAAAAGGTTCATAATTAAGTTGGATATGCGGGTAAAATTTTTCGTAAGCTTCCGGGCTTATAAAGGACTCATTTGCTCCGGTGTCGATTAAAAGTTTTATTGGTGGATCATTTATTTGAATATAGGGTAAATGGCGTTTGCCATGCATATTTAGTTCTATTCGGGGGCATTTTTCTCCAAGGTTGGGTAAAAATTTGTATTCTGATGGTTTTGGATATCAAAAGATTGATTGTCAACGTCAAGGTTGTTCAAGAAAATGTTAGGGTAGTTCGTATTTGTGTCAGAAACATCAGTGTTCTGCATATTGCAATCATAGTAGCAATAAGTATCGTTAACAGATTCGTTGAAGTTCGCTTCTTTAATCTGTGGAATATTAATCGGCGCCAACCTGTGTCTATCATTGTAGTTCGTGGGAGGCAGAGTACGCGCGACAGGATAACTAATGCCACTCATAGGTTTTGGATAATTATTCTGAGGTGCTTGGCGTAGTGGGATTCGAAATCCAGTTGATATGTTGGTAGGGGGTGCTCTGAACATTTGTTGAGTCTTTGTAGGTCTCGGATAGGGTTGCTTGAACTGATCTGGTCTTGCATGATATTGTGGATATTGAAATACCAAAGGCTGGATTTGAGGTCTCGGGCATGTTTGAAATGTTGAATTTTGATTTTCTGGCCTCACTGAACGAGAATTAGGGTGTGACCAAGAAGTAGAAGGATTAACCTGCTCAAAATTTTGGAATTTTTCTTTTGATGGTACACATTTATTTCTTTTCTGTAGATATAATATATTTAATTCGTCTTGAGCGTATTCAAGAGCGCTTTCAAGAGTTGAAGGTCTCATACATCTTATCCTAGACCCCAGTGGTTCTTCTAAACCTTTCAAAAAGCTCTGTAAAGCTAGTTTTTTATAAAGAGTTCGTTTGGATTCTATGGTAGTTTTTATGGATTCGTGTAATTCGACGTACGTCATAATTGTGCATAATAAATGTTGAACTTTTTCGTAAAATAATTGTATCGTATCGGTTCCCTGAACTAAGAGAGAAAGATCAGTATATAACGACGATTCATCTCTGTGATCTGAAAATGTATTAATTAAGGTTGATCTTATACCATTCCAGTCACTTGGAATTCCGTTAGTTGCCAAAGTACGTGCAGCATTACCAGTAATCTTGTTTAAAATCCCATTGATCAGAGATAAGTTCGAAAGCTGATGTCCTGGTTCTGGACTGATATAATTGAGCACTAACTGATCACACAAGTTCAAAAATCTAGTTAAAACATTAGGATTTCCGTCAAATTCCGGAACTAGTCTAAGTGATTTATAAATCTTATCTGATAAATCTATCTGATTCATGTCGAGTTTAAAACTACTACTCGATTCTGTCATGGTTTCAAAAATTTCTGTTATATCTTCTAAATTACGAAAGGCGTCACTTCGCGCGATGCGGAGTTGATTGCGCCTACTAAGACTAAGGTCCCTATTACTACGTAGGTGAAAAATTTTGGACAATTATAGTACCTTGCGTTAGAAATATAACAACCAACAATAGGACTTATGTACTTACATGAGTAGCATTGCTTGCGATCGTTGTTTTATCGATTTTCGGATGTCCCAATCTTCGTAGCAACAGCTTCCTCGACAGGCCTCCAATAGGTTCTTCGTCCAGACGGTTGATGCGGCGTTTTCCTGATTTTTAGGTATTTCACATCACCACACCTTAAGTCTGTGACGAGCTCCGACTGCGCCAAATATGTATGGGGGCGTGTGTCGGGAAACTCTCCAATAAAATATGTCCTTTGTAGGTTACGAAATATATTTGAAAGTTCGCAAATTTCACACAATAATTATAAAATAGATTTCTTATTAGTTAGGTTTAATATATCAGTGTCCGTTCCCACTGAAGTTAGGTAAAAGAAAGGCGATGACAATAGTCGGTAACGTGGGAAGCGCGGTGTCGTAATACCATCGGTCACTTTGTCGGTACGATGTGCTGAGCTTGCAAGTGAGCTCGTAACATGGGTAATAATATGATTATGAATGTTATTAAATAGATAAACAAAAAAAACACTGTTTATGGTCAAGTACTATATTTATGAATCATGTGTGTTTATGTCGGCCGCGGTAGTGTGTTAAGTTCACCAGACTTACCCGAGCACGGTCGAATGTTGGGCGCCAAATTTACAATACTATTTATTCAGTTTTTGATGAAAATGCATGAGTTTAGGTAAAGTAGTGTATGAAACTGCACATAACTAGGCATTAAATCACTCCTGTGATACAACCAAAGCTTAATAAACCCTAATATCTAACAGTTTCTTAAACTACTATTATGTTACAGATGGATTTTTACTTCTACCAGTTTTTAACAAACAGATACCGTCCCAGTTTCGTTGAGATGCATTTTAGATTTTGCGACATGATGAAATCCGACTTATTTTTTGGTCAAGCAATGCGAAACGCACTAGGAGGCCACCTCTGCCCCTATCCTCCGGTAAGTATACTAATATATGAAAGGATGTTTTCCACCAAACGGCTCGCATCGCATCGTATCGGAACGGATTTTACAATCTTTAAACGATACTAAATCGTGTACACAGTGTTTAAAATCTATAGTACGAAGCCGCGCCCAGCAGCTTGACCGCGGGCGTCTTCTGCGACACGCGATCGTAGACGAAAGTATGCTGCGACGCGCAATCGGCTCCGTTCGCCTGTCGTCGTATCCGATCACACATTCATCAGAATTAGAACACGGCAACACGGTACAATGAAACTATTTGATTAGGCGCAGAAAAGGATACGTTCACAAGCGACGCGCGACGGTACGGAGCCGATCGTATGCGTTGACATCCTGCCGGACGCGACCGGCTGTCGCCGCATCAATTCGTATCCTTTGCGATGCGATCCGTTTGGTGGAAATCATCGTTAACATATGAGATGTTTAACGATAGTATTTATTTAGTAACTGTAGCCGGTAAATCTCACTTTGGCGAGTAAGAGTTTGCGAATTCGATCCGTATACACTCCCAGACTCCTAAATCGAGCCACCGTGCAGTTTTATGTTTAAAGTCAACACATCAAAATAATGATAAGTTAGAGAAAAAGTTTTTATTCAGCTGTGAAGCTAACTTTACTGGCCATCATTTTGGTATTACAATTGTTCCAAATTTGAATTCACCAATTAGAAAAAGAGAAGAAACTCGGAGTTTGGTCGCTGTTAAAGAAGTAGTAAGTATTGATTAGAGCATCTATAAATATATAGTTATTTGTTTTGTTTTGCATAAAAAGAGTACCGAAATAGTTTTTCCCTATTTTTTTTTATCCCTTCTGACATTCAAAATATGGATACTGCACCTGGAGTAGCCGCGCAAACACTTCTTCAATCTGGGCTTAGTCAGCGAAACGTAAGTGCACAACTTCATAGAACTTGGTCTGCTGTTCAAAGAATTTACCATCCATACCTAGAGACTGTCGGCTTCACGCGCCATCCAGGACGACCACGAAACCTGGTCACTGTAGCACGACAAGATCGGTTTATCTGTACCACCACCCTGCGTAATCGTCTCCTGACCTCAGTACAGGTCCAAGGACAGCTTTGAGACTTACAGGGACTGACTGTTTGCGCTTGAACTGTTAGAAGAAGACACGAAGAACGTGGCCTGAAACCTCATAAGCCAGCCAATGATCCCAAAATGACACGAACTCACAGAATGGCGCGCCTACAGTTTGCACGCGCACATTTGTATTGGACTCAACGTCAATGCAACTGCAACTGTGCAGGAGCTGTCATCTTGAAAGCATGGGAGAATATTGCACAGCACGTCATAGTGGCATTAATTAATATCCATGCCGAAACACACGAGGGCTGTCGTAAATGCTCTTGGAGGTAACACCAGTTATATAAACCATTGTTTTCTTCAATAATTCCACGCTGATTTTGCCTCTGAGAAACGCGAAAAGACGATTTATTGCAATTAAGCTTTTTTTTAGTATTTCTACTTCAAATTTGGAAAAACGACAATCTAAAATGATAATAAGTGACTGGCTTCAAAACCACAAATTTTATTTTCAGTGTACTATCTAAAAACATAGAGACCTTTTAACAAAAATATGCAGGGTGGCTCGATTCAGGTGTCCTGGAGTGTATAATATATGCTTGTATTAAAATAATGTGGGTGATAAATGCTTTGTAATTTTTTCAGGGTATATATGATATGAAAAATATGTCGGTCCCATATGTGCCGAATGGCTTCCCGTTTACTAAAGGCCGTATCTACTTAAATGCATCACTTACTGTTGGGAGTGTGACCAAATTAATAGGTTACGGATATATTGATATGGAGGTAAAGGTGGTTAAAATACGTAAAAACTAAAAAACGTTTGCAGTTGGGGGCCTCCGTCAGGAACTAAGTTCCGTTCGCGATACTTGCCCGCACACACACTCGTATATAATATAAAGGTACAGAGAGAGTATGTGTAGCGGCATCTACAACGCCACATGCGAGCTACGCGTCAGACTGACGTCACGCAAAATCCTGCATCGCGCAATCAGAGTTTACCGCGCAACTAGCATATATACAACATCCCGACATCAATCGTAGGGCAGTTGCCCACCAGACACGACACCCGTCTGGTCGGAGGATCCTCCCTTTTCTATGGAGGTTTGAGTGAACTTTACACCCTGTTCCTCATACCTCTATACTGGTGACCCCGAACATGAACGTCAGCGCAGCCTTCGTGCAAGTACATCAGCGTGATGTCATCATCACTTCCTTCAAGCTTTCGAGCGGCGAGTCACACAGCCAGCCAGCACCCACGGCTTCCACGGGTATCCTGACCACCAGCATGCAGCGACCGCGCATACCTGGTCATCACCCTCAGCCTCATCAGCAACCTTGGCACAGCACACTGCACTCTCGGCCGGTCCACAAGCAGAGCCTTCAAAACCCTCTCCTGGTCGACGCCAGCAGTCAGCCACAACTTGGCGCTGTACCACATCCGACGCACTGGAGCATAACGCAGCGCCACCCCGACTCACTGGGGAATCTTCGCAGACAGTTCCGACTCACCGCGAACTATGCGATACCCGGTTCCGACTCACTGGAACCTCACCTGGCCCTGGCAAGCATCGCAAGATACAAGACTCAGCCCACTATCGACATCCGGTCTCCGGGGGGGAGTGATGTAGCGGCATCTACAACGCCACATGCGAGCTACGCGTCAGACTGACGTCACGCAAAATCCTGCATCGCGCAATCAGAGTTTACCGCGCAACTAGCATATATACAACATCCCGACATCAATCGTAGGGCAGTTGCCCACCAGACACGACACCCGTCTGGTCGGAGGATCCTCCCTTTTCTATGGAGGTTTGAGTGAACTTTACACCCTGTTCCTCATACCTCTATATATGAATTTAATACGCATTTCTAATAGAGAGCCATCTAGTATAAGTATTTAAAAGCTCTAATAAAGTTATAGCCATCTTGGATTTTCATTTGGACCTCGCAGCGGCTTCAGCACCCTCGAAAACCGTGAAAATTATCTAAAAAAAAAATGTGACTAAGAGAAAGTCGCATGGAATCGTCACGTGACGATTTCTACCAGTTTACTCCTATCGCAAGCCGAGTTAAAGAACTTCGTTCCCAAAAAATATGTATCTGTTATTAATATTAGGTGCACTTGTATTGACATTGTGACTGCCCTCCGTGACGTGGCAGTGGCGAGTCAGAGAAGCACGGGGACGGGCGGGGGTGGCCCACGCATAGCTGCGTGGAACAAACATGTCAGCGTGGCTCACAGGGTGGCCAAATTCCCCAGCTCGTGGAGGGCGTGATGAGCGCTCTGTTCCCTTCGCGGGGAGAGCATACTCCCCCACCCATGGCTCCGCCTCCTACGGTGCCAAGTGTGGACCACACAACCGACGATGACGATGCTCCTAAGGTGACCGAGGTAGAACTTAGAGTGGCGGTACGTAGGCTGAGTGCCAAGAATACCGCCCCAGGACCCGACGGCTTACCTGGAAAAGCCTGGGTCCTGGGCTTGGAGGCTTTCGAGCCTCGACTAAGAGGGCTCCTAAGCGCATGCTTGGAGGAGGGCCAGTTCCCACTTTGTTGAAAGACGTGGAAACTGGTCCTCATTAAGAAACCGGGGCGCCCAGCGGACTCTCTGTCCGCTTACCAGCCCATCTTAGTGCTCGACGAGATGGGCAAGCTCTTTGAAAGAGTCATTGCAGACCGCCTCGTCTGGCGGCTGGTGCGGGTGGGGCCGGATTTGGCGAGAGCCAGTTTGGTTTCCGCAGGGGGCGCTCTACGGTGGATGCCATCATGCGCGTGCGAGCCCTCACGACGGGTGATGCTGTGGCCCGGGGTGGGGTCGTCTTGGCGGTGTCTCTAGACATCGCCAACGCCTTCAATACGCCTTCGCCCTGGAGTTGCATTGGGGAGGCACTCCGGTATCACCTGATGCCGACCTACCTCTGTCGTATAGTCGAGGCCTATCTGACGGATAGGGCAGTTATTTACCCCGGTCACCAGGGAGAGTGGAACCGGCGACATCACACACACACACACACCTGTGGGACATCGGGTACGACTGGATGCTCCCTGTGACCTCCCTAGCGGCGACAGCGTCGTTTGTTACGCTGACGACACGCTGGTCCTGACGCAGGGGAGGTCGCACCAATTCGGGTTTCGTCCCCGGCTGTCCACTGAAAGTGCTATACTGTGTCTTAAGCATACCGTCAAATACTACACAGACCATAAAACACCCGTGTATGCGTGCTTCCTTGATCTGTCCAAGGCTTTCGACCTTGTAGTGTATGACCTGCTGTGGAGCAAGCTGAGGAGCATAGATTTGTCGCCGGAGCTCATCAGCATGTTCCAGTACTGGTGTGCGCATCAGTCAAATAGTGTTAGGGCGGCGGGGGCAATGTCGGATGCGTATCAGCTCGAATGCGGAATCAGGCAGGGTGGCTTAACATCTCCTACTCTGTTTAATTTATATGTGAACGAGCTGATCGTTGCGCTCAGCAGCCAGCATGTCGGCTGTCACATTGACGGTACATGTGTCAATAATTTAAGTGATGCTGACGACATGGTGCTGATGAGCGCTTCGATTTGCGGCTTGAGAAAGCTGTTACAGATATGCGAGGAATACGCTTGTGGTCACGGTTTATTGTATAATGTAAAGAAGAGCCAGTGTATGATCTTCGAGACCGCCAGTGCGAAATGTCCGGGAAGCATACCTCCGGTCAGACTCAATGGGGTTCCTTTGAAAAGGCTTGACCAGTTTACATACTTGGGGCATATTTTGACTGTCGACCTCAAGGATCACGCAGACGTGGAACGGGAGCGGAGGGCGTTGTCTGTTAGAGTGAACATGATCGCCCGCAGATTTGCGCGGTGCTCTAATGAGGTTAAAGCTAGGCTCTTTGGAGAGTACTGTACATCGCTGTACTCATGCAGTCTGTGGGCTCACTACACTAATAGAAGTTACAGCGCCATCCGCGTCCAATACAATAACGCGTTCAGGGCGGTGATGGGGCTACCCCGATACTCCAGCGCCTCGGGTATGTTCGCAGAGGCCCGCACCGATTGCTTTCACGCGACCATGTGCAAGCGCGCTGCGTCCTTGGTCCACAGGGTTCGGATTAGCCCCAACATCGTACTGGCGATGATTGCGGGAAGGCTAGACTGCCCATTCATTCGACAATGTTTCAGCAGACATGTTGCTGTACTAGTGTCGGAGAGAGTGTATTAATTTTAGTGTTTTGATTATTTATTTTGATTTAATTTAATTCGGTTTATTTTGAAATTTTTACATAACTTATTTTCATTTGTAATTTTTTTATTTTTTTTATTTGGTGTTTGATTTTATTGTAATTGGTATTCATAATTTATCATTATTATCATAACTATTAATTTGTTAATTTATATCTGGCTATGGGTGCTATTTACCTGAAAATAAATGAATTTATTATTATTATTATTAAAATAAAATGATGACCTACTAAGTTTGTTTATTTTTTCGAGATTTGAAGGTTGGTCCCACAGCAAAAATTATAATGATGAGTAAAATTACCCATTTTCAAGTTTAGGGTAAACAGAAACTAAGATTGTATTATATTGATGATATCCTAACTATCCTAACTATCCTAACTATATTTTAATATTATAAATGCGAAAGTAAGTTTGTTTGTTTGTTTGTTACCTTTTCACGCCTAAACCACTGAACCGATCATCCTGAAATTTTGCATATACGTTGTCAGGTATACAGAAACGGACATAGGGTACCTTTCATCCGGCAAAAAAGTACTGTTCTCGAGGAAAACTACAAAAACTTTCTTATGATAATAGATGGCGCCACGTGTCTTTCGAATCATGATTGAATTATAACCCGAATTGATAGTCAAATACTAAATTATTGCGAGCGAAGCCGCGGGCCAAAGGCTAGTTGTTATATATTTTAAACTAGTCCGTTGAAATTGAAAGGAGAATGCTCAAAAAAGAACCCAGAGCGAACAGATCCAGGATGTAGGTCAGGATTTTGGTGATATTTAATGATATCATTCTGTAAATATTTCACTTTAAGATTCGATGGCCAAATTTGTGATATTGTGCTATTTGTGTTTCATCAGGGGTGATTATTTTTCTTAAATATGTCTTCGATTTGGGTATACCCAACGATATAAATACATACATACATACATATAATCATGCCCATAATCCCGTAGGAGTAGACAGAGACTACAGATTGTCTAAATCAACTATTTACAGCCTAGTTTTCGCCGGTTTTCTGCGAGACTCAGCATGATGAGTGGCAAACTCTGTCACCTCGTTTTGAATTTTAAGTCTCATCTCCAATCTCTTAGTTAACTTTTACGACACGTCGAGAAGAAGGCACCCACACATACACCCACACTCCACATCCAGACACTACTTTCACACTACATTTTCAATACCCTAAAGTACTATTGTAATTTCTGTATACTCAAAATTATCATGTTCATTAAATATCTTAATTGGTATAAAAATATAATGTAATGAATTGGGAGAAGGCGCTGAAATCTGACATACAGGTTTTTACCTAGTTTGGGTTTCAGAGGCTTCATAGGTTTTGTAACTCTTACCTTATTTCAATAAAGATTGTTATTATTATTATTCGTTTATTTTGCTTAACACATACTAAGTACATTTTTAAATACTTTTATAGAAAATAAATGAAAAATCATTTAAAAATATAAAAAAGAGGTCCTCCGGTATCGGGAGCAGGGTCCAAGCTACCGGTGGTTAGGACTCCAGAGACAGAAACCTTCTCACGATGCGAGCCGTATCGAGGAGTACTGCCTTCTGGATCAGGCCCTTGATCCAACCGCCTAACGAGAGCCTGGAGAGATGCTGATCGAGGCTTTCAGCCATTGGCCGATACGACAATCGGCACAATGATAGCCGAGCTCATATTCCACATGTCCATAACCTCGTGTGCTAAATCGAGATATTTAATTTGTTTCTCTTTTTAAGCTTTCACGAGGTTCTCATCATGCGGAATGGTAATATCGATAATCATTGTGCGAAGCGCTAATCGAACTATCACCACTATATCAGGCTTATTGGCGACAATAGTCCCATCAGTAATGATAGACCGATCCCAGTAGTAGATATGGTCATTTTCGAGAACTGGGTCGGGCACATACTTGTAGTACGGTACCTCAGAATCCACTAGTTTATATTTCAAAGCAAGTTGCTGGTGAATAATAATGGCTACTTGGTTCTGCCTGTGCAAGTACTCGCCGTTAGCTAGACGAGAACAACCAGAGATAATATATCTGATGGACTCACCCGGACGATGGCATGCCCGACACACGTCAACCGTCCCATCTTTCATAGTCTGTCTCCGGTAGTTATTCGTCAAGATAACATCGTCCATAATTGCACAGATGAAACCTTCAGTTTCCCCGAAAAGGTCACCAAAACGTAGCCAGGATACGGACGCTAAGAAATCTACACCGAGCTCATGAAGAGCCCGATAGAAGCGTCCGTGAAGCTCCTTGCTTTGCTATACTTCCTTGCGGTCATCTGTAGTAAGTACCACAGGTTTGCGCCAGTTTTCTTTAGCCATGGAGAGTGGGGTGAGTCCCTTGTCCACTGCTACCACATCACGGTGCATACCCACTTCGGCTTTAAAAAAATATTCCTTGAGACTGCACACTTCGCGGTTGTGGAGGGTCTTTGCATTTAAAAAGCCGCGACCCCCGCACTTCCGCGGTATGTACAGTCTCATCACCGATGATCGTGGGTGATGCATCCGGCTTGCGGTCAGCAGTGTACGGACCCTTCCATCCAGGATGTCGAGATCAGTCTGAGTCCATTTGAGTATGCCGAAAGAGTACATCAAAACCGGCATGACCCAACCGTTGAAGGCGCGCACCTTGTTTCCGCCTGAAACAAGACTAATTAATACTTTCTTCAGGCGACCAAAGAAGCGCTCCTTCAACGATTGCTTCATGTCAGCAACGTTGATGCCTAATGCTTCCGACATACCTAAATACTTATAGCTTTCGGATAAGGAGAGGGATCTAAGGTGTATGGAATCCAAAGTTGAATTCCCTCGGATTCCATAATCTCACCTCGCTTTACATGCATGACTGCACATTTGTCCACACCAAATACCTTCAGTAGCTCCATCAGTTGCAATTTGTTGGGGGCAAAGAGTTTCAAGTCATCCATGTAGAGGAGATGAGATTTGACCTGACCACCTCTCCTCAACCGATAGCCTAGTCCAGAATCCTCAAGTAGTGTGCTTAAAGGATTCAGGGCTAAGCAGAACCAAAGTGAACTCAAACTGTCACCCTGAAATATTCCCCGTTTAATCCATACAGGCTCATCGCTCCCCTGGATCTGTCGACACCCTGGATAGCGAAGAACCGTTCTCCATTGCCCCATACATAACCTAAGGAAGGTGCGTAGAGTAGTATCTATCTTGTACAACTCCAGCACCCTCATGAGCCATGTATGTGGCACCGAGTCATAGGCCTTCTTATCATTTATCCAGCATGTCGACAGATCCTTGCGGGATCGACGAACCTGTTGGTTTATGGCCATATCGATGAGGAGTAGCTCCTTAGTACCGCGGGACCCGTTCCTACATCCATTTTGAGAGGTTGACATTGTGACTGTACCCGGCGGACCCCAGCCTGATAAAATTTTCGTTTTTCCTAATTATGCTAATATTAGTATTAAGATCGGCTTTCCTTTGAGGGAAAGGGAACACGCCCCCCCAGCCGCGTGTTCCTGTAGGGCTCGTCACCAAACTTGGACACCCTCCCACCGTTATAAGAAATGAATTCCCATAAACTAGACTGCCTTGTCCCGACTTAGAAAGCTAGGGGACAAGGAGGGGACACAAGGTGATGTTAATATTGGGAATTCACAGTTAGGAAATATAAGTATTATAATTATAAATATGTGAAGTTTAAGAAGACGAGAGGGTATACAAACGTATATAATATATGATTAAGTACTCGTATTATAAATATCGTAACGCCGTCGTCTCCCTTCTCGCAGGTGAGCGCTAATATCTGCAATAGTTTTGATAATATGAAGGGGTAAAAGGATCGTTACGCTTGCACTTACATTAATCATTTATAGCTACGTTAATTTATGTGTTTACAATGTACCCACTTTAGTGAGACCGGGAACCGTTTTACAACGTCTGCCTCATTATACGTGTCCTGCTAGACCTAACGCATAGAACCTCTGCGGACACTAGTACGATTCTAATAGAACACGTTTCCTATGCACTAAATAAATGTCTTACTCAATCCTAAAGACAGAGTACTGCGAAGTCCAACTGCCATTGAGTGAGACAAGGGTTGATTAGTACTAAACGCGTACTAATGTTATTGACACCCTTACGGCGGCCTAGCCCCCTTTTTACTAAGATAATAGAAAACTAGTACAAGCGTACCGTAGACTCAGTCTGTAGCAAAACTCAATGCGATCGTACTTGGTGCACACCGAAGTGGTATTTCGTCACTTCACATTTCCTTAATCTTCCCCATTGAGAGAATGCAGTGCGGTTTTCACCGCATAAGCATCCATATTGACGTGTCTCGATAAATAGTGTCGATTAATAAATGGCATACCATAGCCGGTTGTAGATTTTTATCGAGATACGGTCCCTAGCGTTCTTAGAACTACTACCAATCCAGGTTGTGATTCTGAGTGAAACCTACCCCCTTCCCTGGATATGTGCATGTACGAAGCCTCACGCAAGGTGTTCTGTGGCCAGACCTTTTTGGAAGCAGTAATCATCACTAACATTTGATTAATTCATAATGTAATTAGAAATCGGCTTTATAGCCTAGTTTGGTTTAGATGAACTGTATTTACGGTTCTACCTTCCATATGTGGTGCGTCGGTTAAGGGTCAACAATTGTCAAGAGTCAGGAGCGTTGGTGCTCATTGTCAAGTTTAGCGGTAGGCCTTCTCCGTTTCCCTATAACCAAACGCAAGTGACAAAATCTGGCAAGGTACGGATTAGGAGGTGGTCACTTAATACAAGAGAAAACAGCATTAATTATAAACTACGATACTAAATATTAAAGTTGACACTTACCAAATATCTCCTTGGAGGGAATTATACTTACGGAATACTGCACGTATTACCAGTTTCACCTCGGGCACAACTCACTGAACTCAATTGTCTAGCGTACACTACGTCGTTCGTTACCTAACGTGGTCTTTAACCCACTATCAACTTAATAAGTAATGCTCGGTCCCTTACTGTCGTAATGGACTGGCATTCCTTAAGTCTCCTAACTTAACTACCCTGGACTAGACTATCGTGTCTATCACTTCCCGGGGTCCTAAGTCGACTCCTAGAGTATCGTGTCTATCACTTCCCGCGGTGCTAAGTCGACTCCTAGAGTATCGTGTCTATCACTTCCCGCGGTGCTCAGTCGACTGCCATACCATTCGTTTCTTTTCATCTTCTAACATCCCCATCACTACACCAGCCTCCTGTTTTTTGTAACATAAACCCAAATTCTCGCAAGTTCGCAGAATACGTTTCTGTAGAATTCCTCCTTTGTTTCAAGGGTTCGTTTGATATCAAGTTTTGGCGGCCAGATGTCAATAATCGCTTTCTTTCTTTAGAAATAGTTGAATTATTGCATCCTAACTGACGTCAAATATTGCCCTTCGACTAATGGCTGGCATAAGTGCCACCCATTATACAATTTCAAGTAAATAAGTGTTTTGTTATTAATTAGGGTAACATGTCAAACTGACAGATCATAAAATAGAGATTTAATGTGTCTCTAAGAGTCCCGAAATCGTGGGAAAGTTTTAAAACAAATATAATATTTTGTTATTAATTAGGAATAGGTGACAGACAGTCACATTCCCCCCTCTGAAAATCAGACGCGTGACGTAGTACAGCGGATGAGCTTTCACAATACGTGGAGCAATGCCTTTATATGAAAGTGTTATAGAATATATACCCATAAGTACGCTATGTTCATCTAATCAAAGAATTATATTCGTTCCAGTTGGAACTTGAATCCAATAAGATAAGTAAGATGCAATCTCTGCTATAATTTAGTTCCGTTTCGCAGAAGCATCTTCAATCAATGCGTTATAATTGCTCTATGATATTTGAACTTAATCTTCTAAAAAGTACTCTTGTCATATCATTCAGGTGAAACTAGCTCGCTTCAAATAAGATCCGAGAACCTGTGCATGCTTATAATGTAGTTTTACATACCAGGGTCTCTTTAAAGAGTATTTGTGCTATTGAGCCACGCTACCTGCGGTGCTACCTCGTTATAAACTCAGCCTATAGCAGTTGCCGCTGGACAGAGGCCTTTCCTTATGCACCTCAACGCTGAGTCAGCTGCCCGCAATCATATCCAATAGCAGCTGAAATAGTCGGCACATGAACATATTAGAGTTTATTCCAATAGGACGCCGCCCTCTTCTGATTCTTAGAAGTTGGAACAGTTTTCAAAACCAATTGAGTTGGGAAGCTTATTCTGTTTAGAAAATATAGGTATCCTAGACTGTGCAAATTATTGCCTCAGTGTTACAAAATGTTGTCATTTCTCCCTCCTATTATAAAATGGAGCAGCTGAAACAGTCAGCACATAAACGTATTATAGTTTATTCCAATAAGATATTATAGTTTACGCCGCCCCCCTCTGATTCTAAGAGGTTAGAGCAGTTTTGAAATCCAATAAGAGTTGGAAAGTTATACTGTTTAGAAAATATAGGTGTCCTAGACTGTACAAACAATTATTGCCTCAGTGTGACAAAAGGTTGTCATTTCTCCCTCCGATTATAAAATGGAGTTGTCAGCACATAAACATATTAGAGTCTATTCCAATAAGACGCCGCCCCCTTCTGATTCTAAGAGGTTAGAGCAGTTTTTTTTGAAATCCAATAAGAGTCGCGTAGTTATACTGATTAGAAAATATAGGTACATAGGTATCCTGGACTATATAAACAATGATTGCCTTATTGTGACAAAAGATTGTCAATTTCTCCCTCCGGTTATACAATAATTATAGGAAAATTCCCTATCATATCTGAACTGATAACTATAGTGCCATAGCGCAAAACATATTGATATTAAGTGGGATAACAAAAATCATACCGCGTAATAACGGGTAACTGAAGTGCCTAATAAAAGTAAAACTTAGCTTCGTAACAGGAGTCACGCTACAGCCACTGCTGTTGGAGGCAGCCGATGTCAGCTGATTTCGAAGAAACTCCAAACTAAGCGCAATGCACAAACCAAAGGTTTAGACATAGCGTACCCAGTAGCAGCCAAGTGAAGATTTAAATATCCTGGTATTTGAAATAAGGCCAAACGAGTATCTATTCAATTATACGACATACGTCTCCGAATTTCCGAAAGTGGAAAATAATTATATTTACTCCTTATGATGATAGTTAATGTACCATCTTGGTAAATTAATTGTCATTTTACAAACTTCACGCTTCGTAGGTCTTACTTACTAATATTATTGGTTTTACCCATAATAAGGGTATGTCTTATACCTAAGTTCACTTCACACACACTTATACCTAAATCTCAAACGCACTTGACACATTTCACATTCATAAGCTGTCCGATATAAAACTCACGTTTGCAGGGAGTCGAACCCATTATTACAGTAGCACAAGAGCCCAAAGCCCTACTATCAATACCATTTATGCGGGGTTTGAACCCACACAGGCATCCAAGTACTCATCAACCATCAACATCATCATCATACGGGAATTCAACCCGCTACCAGCTGTTGAAGAATTCAACCAACATTATCAAGCCATTACCTAATTAAAACATAAGTTATTGTAGCCGTTGTAACTTTTGTCGTCTCTAACAATATATAGAACCATAAAATTACGTTGTGTTATTGTTTACGTTGTGTTATTGTAGTAGTAACCCATATGTAGTTCTTTCTCGTTGCACTGAAATGAATCAGTACATTTAATGACGAGAATCCTGGTCACGGCACCACAAGGGTTCGTTTGATATCAAGTTTTGGCGGCCAGATGTCAATAATCGCTTTCTTTCTTTAGAAATAGTTGAATTATTGCATCCTAACTGACGTCAAATATTGCCCTTCGACTAATGGCTGGCATAAGTGCCACCCATTATACAATTTCAAGTAAATAAGTGTTTTGTTATTAATTAGGGTAACATGTCAAACTGACAGATCATAAAATAGAGATTTAATGTGTCTCTAAGAGTCCCGAAATCGTGGGAAAGTTTTAAAACAAATATAATATTTTGTTATTAATTAGGAATAGGTGACAGACAGTCACAACATGATCGAGTTACTTTCAATGTGCGTATTAATTTTCGCTCTCAAAATGGATGTAAGGAGTTTATAGACCATCGACAAACACGTGATCGGTCTATAATTCTTGGGATCCGTGGGACTACCTGACTTGTGGAGCAGGTGGGTAATACCTGTTGTTAGAAACTGCGGAAGCGACCCAGACTCTAAAGATGACTGGCACTGAGATGCCAGGCAGGCATGTGAACTAATTAGCCATTTCAACCAAAAGTTGCGCAATTCGTCCGGTCCCGGTGATTTCCAATTCGGTAACGGACGGACTGCTCTGGCGACGTCTAATGGCGTAATTAGAACTGCTTCCATTTCTGGTACAGTTTCACACGCTCGCCCGACATCCAGTATCCAGCCAGCCTCAGAGTGACAGACGGGCACTGACCAGATGTTGCGCCAGAATGTACTCGTGGCGGCATCATCCGGGCGGCACTCGTCTGTCACATTTTGTTCAGGTCGCTCCCAAGTTCTATACACCCATCTCTCATCGCTCTGGAACATGCGATTCTGTGTGTACCGATCAACCCGCCGCTTATACCGCCGAATACGACTCGCCCATGCACAAACTTTCTGTCATGTATTTATGTATTCTCGAGGGCTGATTCCAGTCCCCGAGAATGCCCGCCTTACAAAGCGCATCACTCGTAGTCGTGTATTGCCTTCCCTGAAGCAGTATAGTTTGCCGATGAGTAACCTGGCCCCATCGATACGACGCTCGATCCTGCACTGCCAGGCTGGTACGGCTGGTTTTGGTCGAGTAGCCCCGTCACAGTTTGGAAACCTGACGTTAGCTAAACAACATGCCGCAACAGCCGCGCAATACAGGATCGAATGTGTATCGACGAAATCCTTGCTACTCTCGAACACATTCTTAAGCTGCGAGTCCAGGGCACACCCCAGCGCCCTATTTTTTTTGTGCATAAGCAGGCATGGTAATCGGGGTCTAAGTTCGGTCGGAGTGGATCTGTACTCACGAAATGCATCCTCCAGTGCGCTCCTCAATCGGGCGTTGCACTGGCTACTTACTGATGCAACCATAACATCTTCCACTTCTACACCATGATTAGACCGCGACGGTATTTCATCAATGGTTGATGCGTGTATCGCGGTTTGTGCTGGACTTGAGACGATATAGTTGCTCAGCTCTGAGCGCAGCCTATCAAGTGCGGCATCGTCAAACCTATGGTTGCGTTGGATGACCCGCACCTGATCCGACAGTCGTTGGGCCGAGACATTGACGGTTGGTCCTAGTTCCCGAAACAGAGACAGCATCCTATCACGGCACGCAATGAGGTTAGTTCCCCCCTCTGCAGACCTGTAATATGCGCGCATGACGTTCTCGTTCATAGACTGAGTCCATTTCATACGCTGCACACAACCACCGGCAGCGGGGACCCGGCTCGGGGCCGGATGGCCTCTAAGCCCCAAGCTCCTCGGTGGCTGGCCTCTCCCCTGCCGATGTAAAGGTGTTGGCGACGTTGGTGGAGAAAAATACTCGTCGCTCGAGCTCGACGCAACTACCGTGGCCGGTGTCATCACAGCGCTCACGGTGGGGCTGGATACCGGCGGCGGCGAGGCGGAGCTAAGCGAAGAGTCCGGAAGTGGTGGGCGTGCTCGTCTCGTAGCAGATCTCGTCAACATAGTTTAATTATTCATAGGTTTTTTGGTGTTGTTTGTTTTATCGGAGGTAGCTTGACAGATGTCACCTCCGATTCGGCAGTTTTTGATGGAAACGTTTAAAATTCTCTTTCATTTTACTTTCTTGAAAATATTTTGTATTTATTTGGATTTTGGGATTGTAGGTTTTCGCATAAAATATATAAACTGTGTCTAAAATTAGTAAAACTGTGTGAAAATTATGAATAAAAATTTTGTAACTCGTTGATGTCAGTGTTGCCTTTGCCATTATTTTTATTATTATTAAGGCGTTAGTGCTATTCGTAACCGACACCACATAGGTTTGATAAATAAATACATGGATAAACTCAAACTCAAACTCAAAGCATTTATTTCAATTAAACCATTTACAGGCACTTTTGAATTGTCAAAGAGTCGGTCAGTTAGTCAGAAAGTTGAAGCTAGTTGCCCATTCCAAAACGTAGATCTCTATGGAGAAGAACGGGCAAGAAACTCCAAGGACACTCTTTTTAAATCAAGATATTACAAAATCCTGGGTACATTATTCGTGTTGCTTCTATATGCGAGAACAATAAAAAAATATATATAAAAAAACAATTCAAAATATAAGATTAATAATAAAAATAAGCCGTGGCAGTTAAGAGATGACCAGTCTCAACTGACGGCACCCGTTCACGAACATGACGCGTGGATCAGCACCATCCAGCTCAACCATTTTGTAGGGAACCGAATGATCCAACACACGCGCCACCAACAGTGAGACATTTAAGTGAGCAGGACATAGTCTCTACTGCCATGCTGTCAAGTCAACATAATTATATAATAAACGAATCCATTGTACTCACATTTACAAAATTGCAATATGCTTCTAAATTATACAAAACTATAGTTTGCTATGTATTTGAGCAATGAATAAAATTTTACTACATAAAAGAAAATAATCATTAAAATATCTATTGAGTTATTCAATAATAAAACATATTTTATAAAAAATAAACAAACATTAAGTTCGCAATGTCAGAAAAATAAAAGGGGGAATAAGAAAGGAGTATCTCTTCCAAACATTCAAATTTTAACTAGTGCGCCCGGCTGTGGAGCAGGACCAGCATTAAGCCAAGCATTTTTATCTACTATATAGTCATTGAACTTATAATATGCTTGTCTACATAGTGTGCGTTTAATGCATGTTTTAAATTTCTTCTCATTTAGTTGAAGAATATCGAGTGGTATTTTATTATAACATTTTACACAGTAACCCATAAAAGAAGTACCTACTTTAGATAACCTGAAACGTGGTTGATCTAATTTGTTCCTATTTCTAGTGTTAAAATTATGCCTGTCACTTATCTTACTAAAAAGATGTAGATTTTTTCGAACATACATAATGTATGATATACATATGTATGATATATACTATATACCGGGCAAGGTGTTATTGGGTTTTTACATCAGGGATTTCTCAGTAGCAGCCCGGAGTCTGGATTAGTGCTTAGATGATGGAAATAGGCTCGCCCTCTATTGTACATGACTTAAACATGAGTAGCGAAATGTCCCATAAAGTAGCCCCACACTTTAGGTACACCCTGCCTAACCCGTGATGATGGATTGTTGTGTAATGTTATTTATCATAATTATGGTACATTTCAACTATACTGTTCAAAGGAGAACGCTTATCAAGTTTGACAAAAAAACCCAGAGCGAACAGATACAGGATGTTTATCAGAATTTTAGTGATAGTAAAGATATCATTCTGTACATATTTCACTACAAGATTCGATGGCTAAATGTGTGATATTGTGCGATTTGTTTTTCATCAGGGGTGATTATTTTTCTTTAATATATATTCGATTTGAGTATACCCGATGATATAAATACATACATACATGCATATACTCACGCCTATAATCCCATAGGAGTAGGCAGAGACTGCAGATTATCAAAATCAACTATTTACAGCCCACTTTTCACTGCTTTTTTGCGAGACTCGTCGTGATGACTTGATGAGTGGCGAACTCTATCACCGGCCTTTGAATATTAAGTCTCATGTAAGTCTCATATTCTACTTTTACGAGGGCTGCACTAAAAGTATCGGGAATGGAATATTTCCACTGTTCCTGTCATATTAAAATCTTTTTAATTGAAAACTCCTTGGTTTTAAAAATCGAATACCATTTATTTATTTAAAAAAGATTCTCGGTCTTGTCACAAGGTTTTGTCAAACTTGTTTAGTCGTTGAGAAAATGGAATTGACTCGAGAAAACTCAAGAGCGATGATTTATTATGACTTTCGAAGTGGTTTAACACAAAAACAGTGTGTTGACCGGATGATTTCTGCATTTGGTGATGCAGCCCCATCCAAAACCACAATTTATCGCTGGTTTGCTGAATTACAACGTGGACGTGTCAATCTCAGTGATGATCCCCGTCAAGGTCGTCCAAAAACTGCAGTCACCCAAGAAAACGTTGATGCTGTGCGTAATCTGATTGAAGAAGATCGACATGTGACATACCGCGAAATTCAGGCAACTTTAGACATTGGCATGAGTCAAATACAAATAATCTTGCATGAATAATTAGGTGTAAAAAAGTTGTTTTCCCGATGGATACCGCATTCGCTCTGTGAAGAGCAAAAAGCGGCTCGCGTTACTTGGTGCGTCAGAACTCTCGAAAGATTCCACGCAGGATCCTCAAATGCTGTATACAACATCGTATCAGGTGACGAATCCTGGATATACGCGTACGAACCCGAAACAAAAAACCAGTCACGAGTTTGGGTGTTCGAAAATAAGTTAAGCCAACAAAAATTGTTCGTTCACGGAGTGTTGCAAAAAAAATGGTGGCCACGTTTGTCTCCAAAACCGGCCATGTTACGACTATTCCTCTTGAGGGGCAAAGAACGGTTAATGCAGAATGGTATGCTAGCATTTGTTTGCCACAGGTCGTTTCTGAACTCCGTAAAGAGAACTGCAACCGCCGCATCATCCTCCATCACGACAATGCGAGTTCTCACACCGCGCACAGAACAAAAGAGTTTTTAGAGCAAGAAAACATAGAATTGTTAGACCATCCGTCGTACAGCCCCGTCCTAAGCCCTAATGATTTCTATACTTTCCCTAAAATAAATTGCGTGGACAGAGATTTTCATCACCTGAAGAAGCTGTGGACAAAACGGCTATTTTGGAGACCCCAACTTCCGAATGGAATGGTTGCTTCAATGATTGGTTCCATCGTATGGAAAAATGTGTCAAATTTCGCGGAGAATATTTAGAAAAGCAATAAATACATTTTTAAATAGTTGTTCCCCGAAATTTTCAGTGCCGCCCTCGTACGACACGTCGAGAATAAAGTGTTGGTGTTATTCGTAACCGACACCACACGGCTTAAATAAATAAATACATATATATGTGCGACATAAATACATTATTCAATAGTGTTATTACACTTCCATGGCCATTAGGTAAAAATTAAAGTAACAATACTGAAAAACAACGTACTCATTGCATGTTAAAAACACACAAGAATTCATACTAAATTCACCTACTATGTATTTTAAAAATAAACATAATACAACATTTATTTATTTCTTATGAAGACTATTGACTTTTAAACATAATAGAAACAACAAAATTCTTACAGACTGCAATGACCCAGCGGTCATAGTAGTTGGTCCAACTGCAAATGTTTTGTTTTATGGATTGATCTAACTGTTGTTTTCAATTATTTTAATTTTAATCTTCTACCAACTGTACAATAACATTTCTGGTAATATCCTTAAGGCATTAGTAAAAACTGCCTCAAAATCGGTCCAGCCCTTCTCAAGTTATGCGCTTTCAAACGAGCAGCATTTAGTTTTTATTTATATAGTTTTTCTTTAATTATTTAATAAAGGCCAATGGTGACTGTGGTCGTGAAAGTGTAATAACACTAATGAATAATGTATTTATATCGTGTCTATTCATGTATTTATTTATTTAACCCATGTGGTTTCGATTACGAATAGCACTAACACCTTCTTCTCATCGTGTCGTAAATGTCAACTGAGAGACTTAGATGAGACTTAAAATTCACACGGTGGCGACAGAGTTCGCCACTCAACATGCTGAGTCTCGCTTAAAGGGGCGAAAACTGGGCTGTAAATAGTTGATTTAGACAATCTGTAGTCTCTGTCTACTCCTACGGGATTATGGGCGTGTTTATATGTATGTATGTATTTATATCGTCGGGTACACCCAAATAGATGATATATTAAAGAAAAATAATCACCGCTAATGAAAAACAAATAACACAATAACAAAGAAAGAAATATATATTATTTGAGACACGCACAGGAAATACAAAGAGTAAAAAATAAAAATAAAAAAGGAGCATTTAAAACTAACAAAATTAACAATAATAAAATTAAAAAACAACAATAATCAAGTAAAAACCTGTGCGAAACCAAAAAGGCTCCTATCTCAGCATAATGCTGCGATATTTAAAAATATAAGTACCGCAGCGGTGGTGTCAAAGATTTAGCCATCGAATCTTATAGTGAAATATTTACAGAATGATATCACTAAATATCACCAAAATTCTGAGCTACACCTGTATCTGTTCGCTCTGGGTTTTTTTGAGCATTCTCCTTTCAATTTCAATGGACCAGTTTAAAATGTAACAATATCATCAATATAATACAATCTTAGTTTTTGAATACCCTAAACTTGAAAATGGGTAATTTCACTCATCATTATGAACAACTTTTGTTGTGGGACCAACCTTGAAATCACGCAAAAACAGGCCCAGGCCCTATCAGAATACCAGCGCTGCGGTACTTATTTTTTTTAAATATCGCAGCATTATGCTGAGATAGGAGACTTTTTGGCCTCGTACAGGTCTTTAATTTTTTACTTGTTGTTTTATTGTTAATGTTGTTATTTTAAATTGCTCCTTTTTTATTATTTTATTTTTTACTCTTTGTATTTCCTGTGCATGTCCCAAATAAAATGTTTTTCTTTCCTTTTAAAAAAAAAAAAATTATTCAAACTCAAACTCAAAGCATTTATTTCAAATAAACCAATTACAGGCACTTTTGAATTGTCAAGGGGTCGGTCACTCAGAAAGATGAAGCTAGTTGCCCATTCCAAAGCGTAGTAGGTACCTATGGAGAAGAACGGGCAAGAAACTCCATGGACACTCTTTTAAGGACACTCCATGGACACTCTTTTTTCTTTTGACACAGCCGGGTCAATCTGTAGTTCTGGGGGAATACCGCACGCAAACTCGCCACCGAAAAGCATCGTTGAAAACGCCAGCACGTGCATCGATCCGATTAACCACGACGACATACGAAGCAGAGAGACTTCTGCCACCGCGGATACAGATTTAAAAATATCAAGTCTACAGGCAACTAACGAGGAGCCAGCTCATCTAAATCTGCAGTTGATGTCAAAACCACAAACTAAAACTCAAACAAGTGCTACCCAGAGAGTCATGATTTTTGCCGATCAATTAGGATATGATGTCCGAAACATTCTCCAGGACTATCTTGGGGAGAAGTTTGCCGTGACTTCATTTGTAAAACCGAATGCAACTACTAAAGAAGTATTAAAAACCTGCGCAAGTATGTGTAAAGACTTTAATCAATCTGATTTCGTGATAATTCTAACAGGCTCCAATGACATAAACCCTATGGACATTCAAACGTACTTACACCACACACTATGTCAATTAGAATTCACCAATGTTTTAGTTGGTCAAATTTACAAACATAATTATTTAAATGAGAAAAATGTTAATAATTTATTGAAATTTGTATGTTATAATTGTAGAAATTCGTGTTTTGTACCATTACATAATGATTTTAGCATGTCAACAAAATATGTGAATAAACTGCATGCCTGTAGATTAATTCATAGGCAAATCCTCCATGTAAATTACAAAAATATTTATCAAAATTATACTGTGAAATTGACTAAGAAAGGGCAACAATGTACTAAGAACGTAGGTGTACAAACCTGTAGTTTAAAGGATGTGGGTGTACAGACTGACAGTAATATTAATATTGATACGGCGACTCAAAAAAATTATGATTTTTTTCGTGAACAAATGTGAGTCTAGCTTAACTATTATGCATCAAAATATAGCCGGGGCATTAAACAAGCGTGATGATATATCGTTTGCCATATTGGAATTAGTAAATGAGGAAATTAGCGTAGATGTCTTGTGTCTTACTGAAACATTCTTGCTTGGAGGGACGGAAAAAAACTTTCGCCTTAAAGGCTTCACGACAGCAGCATACTATTCGAGGAAAACATCTAAAAGGGGGGGCGTCTCTATTCTCATAAAAAATGACATTGAATTTAAAGTTATACAGGAAACACAAAAAATAAGTGAAACATGTGTGTTTGAATGTTGTAGTTTGGAGCTCATTAAATATGGTATAATATTAATTTGTCTTTATAGAACACCTTCATCGAATGTTACAATTTTTCTTAATAAACTAGACACTCTTTTAAGAACTCTCTGTCGTAATACAAGAAAGCAAATTATTGTGTGTGGAGATACTAATATAGATATTTTAAAACAATCTAAAGAAAGTAGAGAATATAATTACTTGTTAAATACGTACAACATAAAACATGTTATCTTAATGCCTACTCGAGTAACAGAAATGACACAAACTTGTATTGATCACATCGCAACAAGTGTTGAAAAAGGTTGTGCAAAAGTACACGACTTGGGTTTATCAGACCACTCAGCCCAAACCTATTCCTGGCCTGTTACAAAGAGGAAGCAGCCGGTTCTAAAATGGTGGTATGAACTTAAACGAGATTATAGTGAAGAAAATAAGGATAAGTTTTTAAAATCAATTTCATGTTTGTCTTTTAGTGACGTATTTGAAGAAACTTTAACGAATGAAGCATTCCGTAAATTTTTCGAAACATTTTCACTATTTTATAACTTGTGTTTTCCTACCATTCGCATAAAGGTTACTAATAAATCATTGAATAAATTAAATTGGCTTACTAAAGGAATAAAAGTAAGTTGTAAAAGTAAAAGCCAGTTCCACTATAAACTGAAGCATAAAAATAATGAACCTCATAGAAAGAGGTACAAAAACTATTGTAATTTATTGAAAAAATGCATTTCAATGTCACGGAAAAGTAATAATACAAATTACATCAATAAAGCTCAAAATAAGTGTAAGGCCGCATGGAATGTGATAAAAAAACATACTGACACAGATATAAAGAATACATGTATCTCAAAAATTACTATTAACAACATTGATTATGTAAATCCTGACTCTATTGCAAATAATTTTAACAATTTTTTCATTAACACTGTTACCAGGAATAGCCCGGCCAGTTCAGAACATTCTGGTTTAAATCATATAGAAAATATTGAATCAATCGGCAATTCTATATTTCTGTGCCCATTGGATTGTAGTGACTTAAAAAAAATTGTGATGTCTCTAAATGATTCCAAGGCGAGTGGTTATGATGAGATTCGCACTGACATTGTGAAATTATCTGTAAATATAATTCTGGAACCACTTTTATATGTTATCAACCTTTCACTAGAACAAGGAATATTTCCCGATATATTAAAGAGATCAGTTGTGAAACCATTATATAAAAGAGGGGACAAAACTCAAATGGATAATTACAGACCCGTTACATTAATACCTATATTTTCCAAAATTTTTGAAAAAGTATTTCATAATATATTGTCAAATTTCATAGAAAAACACAACATTATAAGTGATGAACAGAATGGTTTTCGCAAAAATAGAAGCACCTCTTTAGCAGCCTTTCAATTAATAAAGTCAATAACGGACTCTATTGATAGCAAAATTCCTGTCTCAGTGCTGTTTATGGATATGAGCAAGGCGTTTGATCATGTCAGTCATGACCGCTTATTAGATAAAGTTTTCAGATACGGAGTCAGAGGAAAAGCGTACGACTGGCTGGAGTCATACCTATCTAATAGAGTACAGGCGGTCGAAATATCAAGTTACAATGCTCTATCTAAAACGAGAGAGTTATTCCAGTCTTCATTTTTGTTGAATCGTTATGGCGTCCCACAAGGCAGTATTCTAGGTCCACCATTGTTCTTGCTCTACATAAACGATTTTCCAACTATTTTGAACCATAAATGTGTATTGTTTGCGGACGATACTACTATTATATTGAAGGGCAACGACAAAAATACTTACGAGCAGGAAATAAACACGGCCCTCCAAACTTCTATAGAATGGCTTGAAACGAACAATTTAAAGGTAAATATTTGTAAAACAAAATTTATGCAGTTTCATACATACCGAACAAAACCTTTGAACTTAAATGTAGCATATAAAGGGGTCTCCTTAACAGAGACTGACTCAGTAAAATTTCTTGGGATAACTTTGGATAAATTTTGTTCTTGGAAAAACCATGTAAATGACATTTGCGGTAGAATAAATAGTTTTGTCTACCCTCTGAGACGTATTAGCTGCGAAATCTCTCGAGACGCCGCAATCACTGCATACCACGGCTATATTTCCTCCATTTTGCGATATGGTATCGTTCTTTGGGGTCGCTGTGTGGAAATTGATCAAGCATTCGTGATGCAAAAAAAATGTTTAAGGGCTATATTTGGGCTGAAACAAATAGATTCTTGTCGCCCTTTCTTTAGAAAATATAAGATACTTACATTACCGTGCATCTATATCTTGGAATCATGTCTATTTGTTTTCAAGCATAAGAATCTTTTTCAGCAGGCGACAAGCTACTATGCCCCTCGATCTCATAATACTAATAAGTTGTATCAGCCCAAGACGAATCTCACACTTACGTCCAACAACAGCTATATTATGTACATCAAATTGTATAATAGAATTCCAAATACATTAAAGACACTTCCATTTTTAAAATTTAAGCGTATTTTAACAAAAATACTCATTGATAAGTGCTTCTATAGTGTACTTGAGTTTTTGGATTATAAGTTATGAATTTTGTAGCTTGTAGTATAATGTCATTTAATTAATTTAATATAATTTACTAATCGCATGCATTATTCAAGTAATTTAATTTATTTATTAAAATAATTAATGTAATAAGTACCTAAATATATTATGTAAAATTTGCACGCCGAAATTAAAGGCATAATAAGAGATCGTTAATTTATCATAAGAACTTTCTGTACCTTATTTATGCAAATAAATGATTTTTGATTTTTTTGATTTGATTTTAAATCAAAATATGGTTACATCATTCATGTTGAAATTATGCAAGTGAGAACGATGCAGAACGTTAAAAGCGTCCGTAATAAAGAGACAAAAACAATTCAAATATTAAATTAAAATAAGCCGTGGCAGCCAAGAGATGACCAGTCCCCACTGACGGCGCCCATTCACGAACATGACGTATGGATCAGCACCATTTAGCTCAACCATTTTGAAGGGAACTTAATGATCCAACAAACACGCCACCACCAGCGAGACATTTGAGTGAGCATGACATACTCTCAGCCGCCAGGGCACATTCAAGTCAATGAAAGACAAACTTAGAAAATGGTAGCTTTATAGTAGGTACATAGTACTCACACATGTGCAATTATACAATACTAAAAGATTGAATTTATACAATGTAAAGACAGTTTTTACAATTTTCAGTAGTTGTCCTTGTGGAGCAGGACCAGCGTTGAGCCAAGCATTTTTATCAGCGATGTAATCCCCCAACTTATAATATGCTTGACTGCATAGTGTGCGTTTTATAAAAGACTTAAATTTCGTTTCATTCAGTTCATGTATACCCCATGAAAGATGAGTCTACTTTAGCCCGCCTGAAACCTGGTTGAACTAATTGGTCCCTATTTCTAGTGATGTAATTGTGTCTTTCACCTCTTTTACTAAAAGTATGTAGATTTTTCCTTACGTACATGATGTTTTCATAAATATATTGACAAGGTACCTTCATGATGATGATGTTAATATCTTTAAACCTTCAGTTGAGTTTGAGATTTCATAGCCCAACAATTTGCACCTTCCACGTTTTCCATCGCTGAAAGTATTTATCACATAAGATTTAGGTATCAAAAATGCACGGAGGACGTTGGAATAGTGACAGGAATTCAAACCTTCAAAAATGAATTAGAAACCTTTGGATTCAGCTTATAGTACCTACTTATTTATTTATAAGGAGACTAGGAAGTCTAATCTTTTTTATACAGAATTTGTTGAACAACAATAGAAGGTACAGGTTAATACAAAACTGTAACAATACCAAATGCCCCAAAAATACTTTTAGTCCAGTGCCCAAAGTCAAATACAATACGAAACACACACAAAAGGCCCTTCATACAATCCGAATGAGTCTATTGAGACCCCCCCTTCGTTCAGTCGTTCGGTCATTCGGTATCTGTAGATCAGAGTCAGCTCAAATATTGATATGCTACTCTCCCTCCATCGTCGACGCCGCCTGTCCAATCCTCCTTTGAACTCGGTCCTATTGAGAATTTTGGATCTTTTATACCACCGTGTTATTTTCGACTGCATTTCCAACAATTCTTTGGTATTTTCTAGCTTATATTTTTTGATGGAAAAGAAAGGGATGTTGCAGGCTGAAAGTGGTTTTGTGAAATATTACGAATTGTTTTAAATAAAGTGTATGTTTTTTGTTGAACAATTACTGTTACTATGGTACTCGGCAATGCCATAGCTTCCCATTAGTGAAAGAATTTTCGGAACCGGAGTCTATTTTATAATATACTAGTTTCACCCGGCCCGGCTTCGCACAGGTAGCACCAACCTACCTACTTATCCTACCTACCTATCCTACCTACCTACGCTACCTACCCTACCTACCCTACCTAGCTACCTACCAGACCCGTCAGACGTTGTCCTGTAAACATTTTTCTTTGGGTTTTTCCTATTTTTTTTTCTTTTAGACCACCCCTATACAGAGGTGAATAAAACAAAAAATATATATTCAAATCGGTCAAGCCGTTTCAGAGTTTTAGCGAGACTAACGAACAGCAATTCATTTTTATATATATGTATATAGATAGATAGATAGATAGATAGATAGATATATATATAAAAATATTGAATAATAATATTACAAAGAGGTAAAATTTGTGAGTTGTATGTAGGGGGTAATCTTCGGAACTGAGACTCCGGTTCCGAAAATTCTTTGACTAATGGGAAGCTATGGTATTGCCGAGTACCATAGTAATAGTATAGAGTATTATATATATTATTACTATCGTAAATTTAGTTCACCATGGCCGGGTGCCGTTGGACCGGTCGGGGCGGCGCCCCGGTTGAGGGTGCGGGCCTGTAAGCCTACAATTTCCTGCAGGTCTCCGCCACCGAATAGCTCATTTCCGAGCCGTTCCACCGATTTGAGCGATCGACTGTAGTGGTGCCATGATTAAGAGTGATGCGGGAAATTCTCACTGGATTTTTCTAAAAGTAGTATTTTATTTTCCATTCTATTTTGCAGGTAATTGAAGTACCGTCAAACGGAGTGAATAAGGATGCAGGGGTGAATCGGAACGAAACTTTAAAAGGGATTTTAACATAGTTATAATATAGTTTGTTGCCAACAAGGGCACTTAATAGTTAATTATAATACAGTAAACATATGAGAGTTCTTTTTAAACTTTAAAGTTCCGTCTCGATTCACCCTTGCATCCTCCCCCCGTTTTTGAGGGTATTTGTTACTGATTGTAACTTTTCTGCAAAAAACGATTGTCCAATAATCTATTTGAAAGAAAAGAACAAAAGACATTAAAAATAGGTTTATTTGTCACTTCATACACACACACACACACCCCCACACCCCCCCCACACACACACACTCACCATAACCACCATAATATTATAATATTACACTAACATAATCTATCTCACCGATGTAAACATCGGATTTATAAAAAGTTGTTGAAAATATTTCAAATAGGAAACGATTGCTATAGTATAAGGTGTAGGTACAGACAATTATTAGCCACAGATACAACATATATTTTATTTATCTAACTTTTATTGTTAGAAAGAACACCAATTTTTTTACAATGCTTTCCCAATTTTTCTCAAGAACGCTGGCAACACTACATGAACGTCGCCCTGATCTCATATTGGGGGACAATAGGCAATTTATTGCTTCGAAAGTAGCGTGTATTTTAGTAGGGCAAAGAGCTTTTCTGCAGGATTATTTTATTTGCGAATAGTTGCTACAGGTTTTCAGCTTTCACATTTTTAGGGCGCTTGCTTCTAATTTTCTTTGCAACATTTTTTAAACTGTTATGTTTTAAATTTAAAAAGTCATCTTTATCTTAATATTGAATTGAGTTAGCAGAATGTAATCGGGTTTTTTTTACATATTTACCTACTTACTGCTTCCCAAATAACTTAATAAAAGTTAGGGCAAATTATTGTTTAGAAAATTGATTATCGAATTAAATGATCCGTAAATTTAAATGACGACAGTCATTTATTGACAGCTGTATAACATTTAGTAATTTACACGCCATTTTGGCGTAGTATGTCAGTCTGTAAAGCAAAGCTGACTATAAATTCATTCTAAAATGAATGTAATCAGAATGGTTCTTTGAAACATTAAACTTACCTACTCACAATTTTTTTTTATTTAAACACAACAAGTTGCTATTTTAATCGCACAGGCGTCCATCTTTAAATAAAATCCAAATAGGTTTACGTCGCTTACGATCTCGGGACTTCAACCACAGAATAGTACCAACAGAAGGTCAGCTCCAACGGGAGAAAACAGGTACAAAGACGCGTACGTACGTACGTACGGCAATCTTAAACAAATGCCGGTCGTGTGTGCTCTTGCACTCGCTAAATAATATCAGCCGCACAGGTTGATCGGGGGTTAAGCTACGCTTGCCGAGGTTGGTCCATGGATGAGTGACCATCTATTACAAACCTTCCGTACCTCGGAAAGCACGTTAAACTATTGGTCCCGGCTGTCATTCGTAACTCTTTAACAGTCGTTACGGGTAGTCAGAAACCCGAAAGTTTGACCACCAGCTAGAGCTACGTAGATTATGATGAGATACCTAATTCAGCAATAAGTAGAGAAAGACTATTATGGCGCAGATCTGGATGACTTTAAAAATAATTCAGTTTCAGATTCATCGAGTCGCGACCTCGATCAATGATCAGCTGGTCAATCGGGGCTGGAGTCCTAAATAATCAGGCAATTGTAGAGAAACCAGTCCGACTAAGGGATGCTGTGTTACCCAGTACTTGGGTTTTGCAGAGGTCAGATAGGCAGTCGCTTTAAAATATAATTCAAATTCAAATTAATTTATTTCGTGAACACAGGGTATATACAGAAGATGTTGTAATAAAATAGATTATAGCCGAGCTGTGTCCCGCCAAAAGGCATACAAAATATCAAAGGTCCTTTTTCTCTTTTTTTTCCTCTCTCTAAAACAGATACATTTTAGCCATCAAAAGTAAAATCACAATAATTATAGATCATGTCAAAATTAGATAAAAAAAAATGTCAAATTAAATAAAGTAAAAAAAAGAAAAACGAAAAAAAAATCAAAATAAAATTAACAATGTCACTAATTCAATAATACAACAAGACAAGACAATACACTAATTCAATATTAAAAAAATCATTTCGTATGTCACATAACATAAAAACAGATTAGATTTGTACAGGAATTAAAAATTAAAATTTGTCATTTAAATATTCGTCAACAGAATAATACACCTTGTTATTTAATAATTTGAATATATTTCTTTTAAATTCGTTAATGTTCACACTTGAGATAACTTGTCCTGGTAACTTATTATATAGTTTTTGAACCATTGCATAAAAGCTTTTGCTATAAAATTGTGTTTTTGTTGCTAACACCTGCAGCTTTTTTGAGCGCCGTATAATATTGATATTCAGCTGCATCCGGTTAGACCGGACGCCGACCTCGAAAACGCTAGGCAAGATTGATTGTATGGAGCCGACCTTCTGTCCTACTATCTGAGAAAACCCTACAATGCTGCAATAAAATGTTGGTGGAAAGCTAACCCCCGTTGCGTGGTACCTATATTAAATTCCCGGCTGACCCGTCACGCCGCTTACCATATTGCTCTAGGGCACAGACGTACATAAACTTTTAGACCTCAATTTTTGTTCCACGTAATCATTTTTCCTCGTATTTCAGTCTTAAAATATCTTAGCTAGGAATATGACTAAGTACCTACATAGGTCTCATGATAAAAAAATCGTAAAACAGCTCAAAAAACATTTTTTTTTGTGGAATAATTCTAAAAATGTTAAGCGTAAACTATCGTATTTTATGTAAATAATAATAAAGGGTATTCAATCAGCTAAAGAAATACCTAAAAATCATTCCACTGAGCCGTGCATTTATTTTTTAATTTAGTTATAACTGCAAAATTTGGCCATTTGATTATAAGATAAGATAAGATTTTTATATTTGTTTAAACATTGTATACATAAAAGAGCATGCAAGATATTACAAAGTTTGAGTCCAATCTTGTTTACCTGTAAGTATCGGCGTACAAATATTTCCATAACTTTGAAAAAAAATTACAAAAAGGAAACAAAAAAATGACCTAGAATAGACACAAATTTTATAATTCAGAAACTTTATGAATTAGAAATTATTTTTATATTATAATGTCAAAATTCCATATTCATATAAAGGTAATATTAGTGTCAGAATAAAGATAACATTATTCAATAAAAAAAAACTTTTTCGGCTAGAAATTCGGAGACACTATAATAGGCTTTTTGCGAAAGAAACATTTTTAATTGACGCTTGAATGTGTTACTATTTAGCTCCTTCTAACGATAAGACAATATGTTAATTTGTTAATGTTAATTGGTTCAAATAACATCAAACGCATTGCTATTTTGAACCTTATTTGTTACCGCGATGTGTTATACACATCAACACGTGTGATAAAACGGAATCGAGTAAATGAGTTAGCAACAGACGATCGACATCGTATTTTTTGTCGATAAAAGAAAGAAAGAAAAAAAAATGCGTTTATTGGCATTGCAGCAACGCTACTGTGTGGGGTGTTTTTGTCGATCTATAACTCAACAAGTGCCGCTTGATGTTAACCTTGATATTTGAAAGTACCCAAGTTACCCAACAATAGATAAAATCGAAAAATATTAAGAAGCTGAGAAATTTTATTGTTTGTCAAAACACAGCATGATTATCGAGCGCCAATAACGGTCATCAAAAAGCGAGCAAATGTATGTCGGTAGGCACTTTATGGTTACTCCCGAAATTTTAGTATTATGATAAATGATAAATGATTTTATTTCTGTAAGTAGGTTTATACAAACACTTTTACACGTCAATCATATTTTAAAACTAGATGAGGTCGGCGTTTCCTATCTAACTACTCTGAGAAGACAGGCCGCAACAAACTCAGAGGTGACAGTCTCTTTTAAAGTCCAGACATAATTTTGGTCAGATCATGTCAAGACCATGTAGATTTGTGTCTGAAATGGTCTTTTGTGGAAAAACCACACAGATTTGAGTGGACCTGTTCAGTCAGTGCACGCATTTGTTTGTATGTTGATTAAAGTATGATTTTTCACGGTACCGAATAATTATGTATAATCATCATTAAAATTATAAGAAAACGGGATTTTTAACGAAAACCTCATCTATTCGAGCATCCTCCTTAAGTACACGTACGGCACGTACAGCGCACCATGGGTATAAAAACTCAAAACATTTATGTCAAATTAACCAATTACAGGCACTTTTGGATTGTCAAGAGGTCGGTCAGTCAGAAAGATGAAGCTAGTTGCCCATTCCAAAACTTAGTAGGTACCTATGGGGAAGAACGGGCAAGAAACTCAGAACGTTAAAAGCGTCCGTATTAAAGAGACAAAAACAATTCAAATATTAAACTATATTAAAATAAGCCGTGGCAGCTAAGAGATGACCAATCCCTACTGACGGCGCCCGTTCACGAACGTGACGTATGGATCAGCACCATTTAGCTCAACCATTTTGAAAGGAACTTAATGATCCAACACACACTTCAATAATTCTGCCCTGCTACAAATTATAAATAGCAGCTTTATTATGGCCATCGCGGCCACTGGCGGTGGACCACTTTCAACCTTATTTCTTAGGAAATAAGTGTGAAATGTGATCAACAGCCATTGTCCGCGGTCGTAACTATATTTTCAAATAATTCTAGATCCATTAGGTATAGCAATACAGACTATTATTTTTTTTAACACGGTAATTGTAATAGGCGATCTAGTGCATCGTTATTTTAAAAATACGCAATTCGTGACACCAATGCCTAGATATAATTATTATGATCACCGTAAACCGATTTATAATCCGTGTTATTATCTTTTTAAACACTAGCTTCTGCTTGCGACTTCGTTCGCATGGAATTCGTAAGACAACACAATATATACTCCTCCAGACCGTATTTCGGCCATGGCGGCCAATCTCAACGGAAAGAAGCCTTCGGCGCGGGAGATGTTATAGTGCACAAGTGCGTGCGCAGACACAGGAGCACTCTCTCTTCCCTCACTTTCGTAGTCCGATGGGACGGCACACGACCGGAGAGAGATCAGGCGCAGGACCAACGGCTTAACGTGCTTGCAGAGGCACGGAGGTATCACACCGCCAACTTTCAAACTCCGGGCTGTTATTAAGAAATTCCTAATGGAAAAACCCAATAACACTTTGCCCGACCTGGGAGTAGAAACCAGGACAACACTATATACTAAAATAACAACCACATTTTTATAAAACTTCCCTGTATACAATGTTTGTAGTTTTGGTCTCAGCAGCCAAAATATAGGTACAGAAAGTCAGGACTGGTGACGCTGTAGCACGAGACGTACAGTTGTTCGTGTGAGAAGCAACTCGTCCTGAGGTCGACACCCGCAGCCTTCAGTAGCAATTTCCCATTGCTTGCGAAATTTTCGTTTTTATTGAAATAATGACGCCTGCGTTTCTGCATAATAAATGGCAGAACAACTTAAAAAGAAGAAGAAGAAAATATTAATGTTACACAACAAATAAATACATCACAGATGACTCAATCACTCACACCCTATAATCTCGCCTTACAACACGACACGACTCCAGCGACTGAATATTTTGATACCGAACTAACCGTATACACACCAAACAGCATTCAATCAACTTCAAATGAATCCACATCATTACAAACAGAAACTATGTTTGACCCTTCTTTAGTAGAGACATTAAATAACGAATTAGAAACAAATATATTAAATACAATGGAATGGATCCTGCGTGTAGACCATGGCTGCCGAAAATTATATCAACTCGTAAATTATTGGATATGATTAGCATATTTAACCAAAACATTATCTCGCTTAAAGTTTCAGCCCAAGAAAATTTATCCGACATACATTCATTAATATATGAATAACTCACAGTTAGTAAACACTTTAAATTAAAAATGTATATAGATAGGTATAGCTATAAAACCAGAGCAGCGAACGAACCACCATGACAAAAAAGATTAGAAATGGACATAGACCTACTAAGAAAAGATATAAATAGATTAACACAATGTAAAAGCGGTAACACATCTAGAAAACTTGAAAAGAAAATCAAACAAATCATTGAAAAGACCAAACAACACAGTTCACATGAACATTTTATTAAGAGAATTCAAGATCAATTCAAGACACATAAGACTAACAAGATACAAAAAAGCCAAATGAAGAAAGGATAACAATAGATTCTTTACAATAAGTGAGAACCAATTTTATAAGAAGCTTAAAGGTGACGATACCACAACCCTAAACCCTCCATCTCAAGAGGCCCTAAAAGAATTCTGGCAAGGGTTTTACTCAGACAGCACTGAACATAATAAAGAAGCTGAATGGGTACAGGAAGAAACAGTTAGATCAGAAACAATAGAATAAATGCCGTTTGAGGATGTAGGTGCTCTTGAAATAAATACAATTACAAATAAAACGCACAACTGGAAAGCATTAGGAATAATTTACATAATTTTTGGATTACAAGATTACAAGCATAGAATAATATCTAAACAAATTAATGTTTTTTTTTAAAAGGGAACCAAAATCTCCCATAATTTGTGACTAAAGGAATCACATACATGATCCCAAAATCGAGTAGAACCCAGGATCCCTCGCAGTACAGACCATTTTCTTGCCTCCCAACTATGTACAAAATCATCATATCATGTATTACTAATAAAATTATTAAACACACCGAACAGTATAACATTCTAACTGAAAATCAGAAAGGCTGCAGACGAGGCGTATGGGTTGCAAGGAACAATTAATTATTGACTCCACTCTTTTATAACACCTTCAGAAACCAAGAAAAAACTTATACATAGACTACAAAACAGCATTTAACAGCGTGCCACACTCATGGTTGGTTCAAGTACTCAATATATATAAAATCATTCCATTACTAATAAATTTTCTTAAGAATACCATGGGGTCCTGAAAAACTACACTTAACTACAAACGAAAACCACAAACTTATCTATAGATGAAATAGCAATTAAAAAAGGTATATTTGAAGGGGATTCACTAAGCCCTCTTTGATTTTGCCTAGCCCTAAATCCCCTCTCTCGCGAATTAACTTAATCTAGACTAGACTTTGACATCAAGAACAATAGATCGATATTAAACCAAATAACACATTTCCATTTTAAGGATGATTTAAAATTATATGCCAATAAAAGTACAGATTTCCATGGATTATTAGACATTGCAACATCGTTTGTGAAAGACATTAAAATGGATTTTGGACTAGAAAAATGCCGAAACCTTTGTAAAGAAAAGGGTAAGATTGTGGGACGACAATACTCAACAGATTCGGAAGAAGCAATGAAAAATGAAGAACTGTATAAATACTTAGGATACAACCAAGCACGACTTTTAGAACACAAAGCTAATAAAGATAATGGCAAACAAGAATACTATAAGAGTAACTCTCTTATAGTATACTTGTTTTCGTTTATCTATTCTATCTATCTATCTCTGTCTCTATCTATCTATATATATATATCTATATCTATATCTATCTATTCATTATGTAAAACGTATCTAGCCTGTAACAAAATATTCAAATTCATAAATACTTGCTATACCTATAGTAACTTTATTCTTTCGGCGTTATAAAATGGTCCAACACAGAATTACATGCACTCGAAATTAAAACTAGAAGTCAAAGTCAAAGTTTTATTTTAATGCGTTTTTTGGTGATACAACATGATCTTAAAAATATGTTATAGTAGCTCAAAAATCTACCCTATTAAGGCATGCATTGTTAAATTACAATATTAGAAATTAAGTTGAACATTATAGAAATTAAAATACACGATATAATATTGTAATAAATTCATAGACATATGTATATGAATATTACAATAAAACATATTATACCTGACATTTTCACAACTAGGAATTTGTCTATTCAAAAATTATTTAGTTTACGTTTAAATTGTGAACAATTCTTATACATCATAGATATTCACCACCCTAAGTCAGCAATAGAAAGGGTAATGTCCAGAAAAGAAGGAGGCAGAGGACTTATTGAAATATCACACCTACACAAAAGACAAATAATAAACTTATCAAGTCATCAAGTGTGTAGGGATCAAGGTGTATTTAACTAACATTAGTTCAAACTGTTTTATCTTTAGCATCATTTGCAGTAGTACAATTAAAACTAAAAATAAATAATAAGCTTTGATCACCTTAGTTTTAAATCAGTTTTAGCACTGACAAAACTGTCACCATTTTTTCTTCTAGGCAAAATAAAACAACGAACAATAGCGATGATGATAATCATGCAAAATTATTTGATAGGTACTGTATTACCATCCAATCTATCCCAATTATTATAAATCATCTGATTAAAATAAAACAGCAACAGATTTACTAAACGATCATTCGCGAATGCACTTCCGTGTAAGTTACACCTACCTGCCAAATAACTTGAATTAATAATGAATTTGAAATATATTTTATTTGGTTTGCTTTTATATTGGTTTTACCAAATTAATCAGTGTGGTTCTGAGACTGTAAGTACTTATTTATTATAGATTCTTTATTAATGAGGTTAACGTAAGTGAGTGATTTTTATATGTAAGCAAAGACCATGCTATAGACAAAAACATTAGATAAAAAAAAACCGACTTCCATAAAATAACAACAAAAAGTGCAAAATAAGTTCAGTTCCGGAAGTTGGTATCTTTGGTTTTGTTTTATTGTTTGGAATCGACTTCCAAAACTAAAGTAATTCTGCAGTTCGTTTTTTTTTTTTAACTTTTGTCGGTTTTTGTCGTAGAAATGTTTCAGTATTTTATTTTAGTAGTGGTACCATTACTGAGTATTGAAAATATTATAAGTTTATAACATCGTCAACATAGACGAAGTGGAATAATTACGCATTAAGGCTTACTCAAAATCAATTATCAAATGATAACTAAAATATAGAACCAACCATTCTTTCCAATTTTTTTTTTAAATCGATATCGTTAAAGGATAATGCTCATCAGGTATTAAAAAAAAACCCAAAGCGAACAGATATAGGATGTAGCTCAGAATTTTAGAAAGCGACATCATACGGCTTAATTAAATAAATACATAGGTACACGATATAAATACATTATTCAATGGTGTTATTACACTTCCTGGCCATTAGGTAAAGATTAAAGCAACAATACTGCAAAACAACGTACTCATTGCATGAAAGACCCCAAAAATTCTTACTAAATACACCTACTATGTATTTTACGACACGTTGAGAAGGCAGTGGTGCTATTCGTAACCGACACCACATGGCTTAAATAAATACATATATACAGTTGTGGTCATATAATTAGGAACGACTGATACCAAAGTCACTTTTGGATAAACAAGTGGCTTTTACTTTTGGTTCAAATTACAGATAACAACTATGAACCATATAAAATAATAAATGTATTAGTCGGTTTTAATGATTCATACTCAATAATTAAAATAATTGCACCTCCTTATAAAAGTAAATTTATAGTAAATTGACTGTATTTCAAAAGTACTGGCCGCTTTTTTTTCTTGGGTGGGAAATCACAAGTAACTTCTCCCGCTCTGGGCGGAGCGGGAGGGCGTGTCTGAGTTTTAAAACGTCTGACGTCGTCGACGTCTAGCGTGTTCCTTCAGTTGCCTGTGTGCCAGTGCCACGGTAATCCTTTCGGACAAACCCGCGACCCTGGCAGGCATCGGTCCTAACGGACCCCGTCAATGTGACCTGACATCTCTTTGAAGCGCGCGTGGAACACGACGCGCCGTCGACCCGGGCCTCATCCTTACCGGACGGAGAGGTACCCATTGGTCGGGCCGCTGGCCGCATCGTGGACCTCCAGCATCCGACCTCCAGTCGCAGTGACTCCTACCCGGATGCCATCAGCGACGCCTAGCTCCCCCAGGTTCACTGCCGCCCTTGCCTTGGCGAGCACGACGCGGTAGGACACGACCGTCTTCTCCGCTTTCAACTGTAGCGTGATCACTACAGCTGCGGACTTCGGGGCGCGGAGCCTAGCCGTGACGCTTCGCTCCCTTACGCCGCTGCCGCCTTGCTTTCCTTTTGGCCGCCCTTGCTGCTTTACTTGCCTTCCTAATCTACCCGCCTATATGCTATTCGGCGTTGACTGGAGGAGAATAAGGAAGTTGGGGGGGGGGGGGCGGCCGTCTCGCCACCAGGGCTGGGGCCCTTGTCACCTGCGTAGGCTCCCTTCGTGGGTTTGGGTGGCGCCAACCTCGCCAAGGGAGGCCCCGCGGGTTCCAGGACAGGCCCGCCTTTAGACGGCCCGCCGATCCTGGCCTGGCCACAACGACAGCAAACGAGACATGCTGGCACGTCGCTAGTGGCGGGCGCAAGGCAATAGCCTCCAGAGCGGAAACCGACTCTGAAAAGTTACTAACTACTGCAGCACCCGGTTTAGAACCCGGTCCTCAGCAGGCACGGGCCGGCCTTGCCCATGCTGCCCCCCTGCGGCACCCCCCGGGGGCCGGCTGGCCGGAGGCAGGCCAGGTCCGCTCGAAGCTGCTCATTCTCTTTTCGGCGAAGCTCCATGGCGGCTATCAAGCGGGTGACCTACGCCGCATCTCGGACATTCCGTCCGACGGAGGCCCGAAGTGAATGGCCTCTACTGCCTCCAGATGCCGGATGCCGATGTCATTTATATTACATAAAAGTCTATTCAAATTGATGTTTAACCATGTTGTTTAAAGTTATTATCAGTAAATTGATACAAAAATAACAGAAACTTGTTTATCGAAAAGTGACTTCGGTATCAGTCGTTCCTAATACAGTGAAACCTGGTTAAGTGGGACCTGGATAAGTGAGAAACCTCTATTATTGAGAATTTCAATGAGGTCCCGGCACTTTTTCATCCAATTACCTCTGTTAATGGGACTTTACGAACCTGGTTAAATAAGATTTGATTTCTAGGATTTTTTCGATGTTTACCTCTATAATTGGGAGTCTGTAGCTCAATTCCCTGTATAAGTGAGACATTTTTCAGGTTGGGACAGGTTTCGACACGTAACAATAACAAATATCACCAAAAATACGCATTTTTATTAACCTTTCCACCTCTATAAATGGAATAACAGTACATTTCGACCTCTATAAGCGGGGGCCTCTGTAAATGAGACAACGATAATTTTAAACCTCTCTAATTGGAAAACTGGATAAATGAAAACCTCTTTAAATGGTACAAAATCCTTGGTCCCTTGAGATCCCAACTAACCAGGTTTCACTGTATATGTAACTATATATATATACACTATAAATACATTATTCAATATAGTGCATCAATGGTGATCCATTGACCCATTTTAAATAATTTAATAAAATCTATATAAATGAAAATTAAATTCTGCTCGTTTGTAAGCGTATCACTTGAGAACGGCTGGACCGATTTTGATGCAGATTTTACTAATGCCTTAAGGATATTACCAGAAATGTTTTTGCACAGTTAGTACAAGATTCAAATGAAAATAATGGAAAACGTCAGCAGACAAATCAATCAAACAAACATTTGCAGTTGGGCCAACTACTATGACCGCTGGGTCATTGCAGTCTGTAAGAATTCTGTTGGAGACAACAGACTTCCTAATGACTTTTAAACATAATAGACATATTATGCCTTAAGTCCTGACTTCCTGAGTCGAGCTGCACGGTTACTGACAAATGCGTACACTGACTGGACAGGTCCACTCAAACTGTGTGGTTCTTTCCTCAAAAGACCATGTTAGATACCAATCTGCATGGTCTTCGGATGACCTGACCAAGATTACGTCTGGACTTTAAAAGAGACTGTGACCTCTGAGTTTGTTTTGGCCTTTCTTCTCAGAGTAGTCAGATAGGAAACGCCGACCTCATCTAGTTTAAAAAACATGATTGACGTGTAAAAGTGTTTATACAAACCTACTTACAGAAATAAAATCATTTATCATTTATCATTTATCATTAGTCTTCATAAAATAAATAAATGTTGTTAATAAGTTTATTTTTAAAATATATACGAGTATAAAGACACGTGGGTACCTATATCAGAATCATTCATCTCAAAGTGGGTAATCGCACGAGGTATTTTGAAAATAAGTAGACACGTCTTCGAACAGCAGCCTTATAATCACGGTTCTCAATTTAAATTACAATAATCACTCAAGTTAACACAGATGAAAATGGATTTAGATTTAGGACGTAAGCGATCCGTCGTAACCGTCTAGTCCACGCTATCGTTCGATACCAAATGTCACGAGTACGGTGGTTGTTTGACGTTTATGACGTTCCGCCAGAGTGACAACTGTGCTGTCACTCTCGTCCGCACAATGTTCATTCGATCAATCATACAATCAATGTCAAAATAGGGTTTTCAATCTGTACTACTAGATGGCGCCAGGGACGCGCCTTCACGGCCGGACTGACAATCGCCCGTCCCCGGGCGAATATGTATTCCTGCAACAAGAAGGTACCATACTGTTAGTTGAGCAGCCATGCTCGTCCACCCTGACATGAGCCAGTGCCTCTTACTTTAGGCCACAGCCTATTTCGAACTCACTCTCGCAACTTGCACCGCTCTTTTTTCCTCATACGATGCGTAGCCCGGACAAATGCGTCCCTTCGACTTGCCCCGAGTGCAAGACCGGACAACACCGTCCCTTCGACTAGCCATCGGCTCGCTCATAATTATGATGCGTAGCCCGGACAAATGCGTCCTTTCGACTTGCCCCAAGTGCAAGACCGGACAACACCGTCCCTTCGACTCGCCATCACTCACGTCAACGAACTAGATTCGTACGTCCCTTCGACCAGCACCGCTAAGCCCGGACAATACTATCCATTCGTGACACACAGACGCATGCGTCCCTACGAACCTGCTAGCACTCTAGTCAGGACCGGACAACATCTCTTCTTTGGGTTTGCGTCCTTTCGAGTTACCAACCAATGGGCAAAACCGGACAACAACATCCACACGTAATCACATCACATAATTTGAACGTACCTTAGGTTCTGAACACTATGCTCGGTGGATGTCTACTTCTACATCAAAGGTTATAGGTCCCTCATCTTCCGAATCAGCACTAGCTGTCTCAGAAGGGGCCGTAAGCGTTTCAGACGATGCAGTCAGAGTAGCGGAATCTGCAGTCAGGGTGTCAACACTGCGAGCCGACATAATCTCAAAATCGGCGTCAATAATGCCTTCTGACTGCATATCTACCGCCTTCACGGCTTCCTCGTCATTTATAATGCCTTCAGCTAATTCTAATAAGCCCTCGTGACCTCCCGGCACCAAACGCAAATTTTCGTGCGAATACTTTAACGTACGGCAAGGACCATCTACACTTTTTAATTCATAGCGGTCATTTTCCAGAACATTGGTGATCACGAAAGGTCCCCTGAACTTTCGGTCAAGTTTCGTCTGATTGCGTTCAGAACTTTTTACGAAAACGTAATCACCTTTATTAAATGGCTTTACTCTAGCTCTTCCGCGATTAAAACGAATAGTATCAGCGTTAGCAGCTTTCTCTATATTCTTGGATGCATTTAAGCGTATCGCTTCTAAATTTAAGCGATCGTGTGGACCATCTCCAGTTGAAAGCTTAGAAATTCCTAACGAGTACGATTGAACTCCAAACATTAATTCAGTCGGGGTATATTTCGTGACGGTAGACCTTGTACTATTTAGAGCAAGTTGCACGTTGCCCAACTCATCGCGCCAATTCTTGTGCGGATCATTTTCAATGATTGTAAGTAAAGATTTTAGAGTTCGCATTACCCGTTCGACCTGACCGTTTGCTCTACTTGAGCCAGTGGCGATGAAGTGAAGGTCAATGTGATGTTCCGCACAAAATTTCTTGAATTCACCGCTAATATAGCAGCGACCCTGATCAGCTACAATTCGTTTAGGAGCCCCGAACAAACAAACAGCTTTCTTCAGTACCATAATGGCACTGGCCGCATCTAAAGAAGTGGTGTGTTCTAACAGGACGTACTTGGTGAACGCATCAATGATGACAGAACAGTATTCTTTTTGATCACTCTTACCCGTCAATTTTCCAGTAAAATCTATGTGCAGCGTGTGCCAAGGGGTTGGCTCTTTAGGAATGGGGTGAAGTCTAACTGGTTGGGCACCTGAGGGACCTTTCGAGGCTTTACATATTATGCATGAGTCGACAAACCTACGAACACTTTTCGACATCTCGGGGAACCAATATAGATCGTAAATTTTGTCGAGGGTCTTATCGGGGCCTAAATGTTGAATTTCTGAATGAATGTGACTGATCAGAGTCCATACCAATGAGCGGGGTACTATAGGTAGCCAAGAAACAGTTTTATTGCGGTTAATTTTCCGGTAAAGAATACCATTCCTAACGTCATAAGTTTGTGCTACATTCTCCGGTAAATCGCCATCCGAAAATTTCTTTATAATGTCCTGGATTTCAGCGTCGCGCTTTTGTTCGACAGACAACCAACCTGCATGCAACTCTACGAATTTAACTGTCTTCTTTGCAGGAGTAGAACTAGGAGAAGCTTCAAACTTATCTGAACAATGTTCTACAGTTGCGATCTCAGGTAGGTGATTTCGCGATAGATAATCGGCGTGTTCCATGCTTTTCCCTTCACGATAAACAATATCAAAATCGTACGCTTGAAGCATGGCCCACCACCTATGAACGCGGGGTGTCAAATCGACCTTTGATTTAGACGCCTTCAACGAGTTACAGTCTGTATAAACTGTGAACTTCCGGCCGTGCAAATAGTGACGGAAATGTTCGACCGCTCGCACGACTGCCAGAGTCTCTAGTTCATATGAATGATAACGAGACTCAACCTCAGTCGTGCGGCGGCTAAAATAAGCCACTACGTGTGGCATATTGTTTTTTCTTTGGATAACTATAGCCCCGTATCCCTCCGAACTAGCATCACAGTGGAGCTCTACTGGCAGTTTTGGGTCAAAAATTGTCAAAACCGGCTCTGACGTGAGAATACGAATAACGTTTTGTCTAATCTCTTCGTGTTTTTCCGTCCACTTAATGCCTCCTTTTAATTTTGTAAGAGGGTACAACGGACCAACTATCTGAGTATAACTAGGAATAAATTTCCTAAAATACGAAGATAGGCCAAGAAATTGGCGAACTTGAGTCGCTGTCTTCGGGGGAAGAGCATCGGCCAGAGCCTGAATTTTAAGGGAGTTAGGTCTAACCTCGCCGGCTTGGATAGCATAACCTAAATAATTAACTTTGGTTTTAAGAAACTTGCACTTACGTAAATTCAACGAAAACCCAGCTTTCGTCAGAGCTTGCAGGCATTGGTCTAACCGTTGCAGACCCTCTGTAACGTCCGAGGAATGGCATAGAACGTCATCCATGTACACTAGAGGTCCATCTTTCAAATATTTAAGTGCATTATTAATGCACCTCTGATATACCGACGGCGCATTGCGTAAACCAAACGGCATTGCAACATATTCGTATTGCCCCTCGGGCGTCACGAAAGCCGTCTTTTCTACGGATTCTGGGTGTATCAAAATCTGGTGGAAACCAGAGGCCATGTCTAAAGACGAAAAGTAATAAGCTCCCGTGAGCTGGTCTATTTGGTCGTCTATAAGTGGTAGGGGATAGTGCTCAGGTCGCGTATTTGAATTGAGTTCTCTGTAGTCGACACACATTCTATCCGTGTCGTCTTTTTTTCTTTACTAAGAGAATCGGACTAGCAAACGGCGAGGAACTCTCTCTAATAACGCCAGCTTTCAATAGCTCCTGAACCTTATCCCTCACCACCTGTTTTTCGATGGGAGATAAACGATACGGTCGCCGTTGGACTATTTTATTAGAATCAATAAGTTCAATTTTCATTAGACCCGTATTAACACGTTTAGTTGGAGTACCATTTATAAAGTGATCAGTATACTTCGACAAAATACGCAGTAAGGTTTCCTTCCCATCCCCGACTAAATCTGTATCTACAGCCGCGACGTCAATACCTTGTACACTTGTTTCACAAAAATTTATTTTCTCATTAGTGGAGATAAGAAGATTTTCGTTATCAATCTCAACCCGCACTCCATTTTCCAATAAGTCCCTACCTACAATAACGTTTTCCGAAATACAATTGTCTGGAACTATATGAAACAAGAGAGTCAAGCAAAGATTATCAATTTGGACCTTGCTAGAAATTTGTCTATTACACTCAATATCGTCTCCCCCAATGCCAGTCAAATAAACGGTGTTATTGCGTTCAGTGCCAGGAAAATCCAAAGACACAGATTCTTTAATCAAAGAACAAGAGGAGCCACTATCAAAAAGAAAACAGATATGCTCACCAGATGCCGTCGTCAGTTTACCTCTCGAAGTCTTGTGCTCGCAAGTGTTGACCTCCCTGACCACTGCGCCGCCTCTCTTCTCAGGGCATGACGTAGATACGTGGCCAGGCTTCCCGCACGTGAAACAGGTGATTGGTGCCGATTTGGCCTTGACCTGATCCGTGTTGGGACCATCAGCTCGATTAGCTGGATCATCACGTCGCCTTTTACACTCTACTATTTTGTGTCCAGGAACTCCACACCGATGACATTTTCCATTGAACTTCGAGTCGGACAGGCGAGGTCTTTTTGCTTTATTGTCATAACCATCATTATCTTCAGTACGACGCTTTAAAGAAATCCCACCGAGTGTCCGAAAGAGTTGAGCACGAGTTGCGATAGCATACAAATTCAGTTCACGACGAATCATGTGGTCTTTCGAGCTCAGAACGGAAATAACGAATCCAGTGATTGCCTCTTCTGACATCTCGACTTTAGGGATTCGCTCGATTAGTGCCCATAAACGCATAGCCGATTCACTAGCAGTCTCCCTTGCTCCGATCTGAAAGCGCAACACGTCATCGAAATAGTCCTGTATCAATTTGGGCTCTGCAAATTTCGCCAGCAATGTTTGCTTCACAACTTCCCAGGTTAAGTCTTCCAAACGCAACTTAGTCAGAACAGATGCCGCTCGTCCTTTAAGCGCGGTTGTCAGAGCAACTAAAAGTTCCACGCCACTCAGATTCTTGCTGTTAATAATCAACTCGGAAACACGGCACCAGCCCTTAACATCGGCATCTTCATCATCTGGGTCGAACTTGATCAACTGAACCGCGTTAGTGTTTGCTGCAGACTGCGATGTTTGCTGCGGCATCGCTAACAAACGGGTTAGCAGGGCTTCCATATTGGTGAGCAATCCACTATTGCTAGGTTGATTATGCGGCTGAGTATCTTTATCCGACTGTTTTTCGCATCCCACTTCTGATAAAGACACGTGGGTACCTATATCAGAATCATTCATCTCAAAGTGGGTAATCGCACGAGGTATTTTGGAAATAAGTAGACACGTCTTCGAACAGCAGCCTTATAATCACGGTTCTCAATTTAAATTACAATAATCACTCAAGTTAACACAGATGAAAATGGATTTAGATTTAGGACGTAAGCGATCCGTCGTAACCGTCTAGTCCACGCTATCGTTCGATACCAAATGTCACGAGTACGGTGGTTGTTTGACGTTTATGACGTTCCGCCAGAGTGACAACTGTGCTGTCACTCTCGTCCGCACAATGTTCATTCGATCAATCATACAATCAATGTCAAAATAGGGTTTTCAATCTGTACTACTAGATGGCGCCAGGGACGCGCCTTCAAGTATAATAGGTATATTTAGTAAGGTATTTTGTGTTTTTACGTTTTTACGTTGTTTTGCAGTATTGTTACTTTGATCTTTACCTAATGGCCAGGAAGTGTAATATCACTATTGAATAATGTATATATATCGTGTATATACATATGTAATTATTTATTTAAGCCGTGTGGTGTAGGTTACGAATAGCACCTACGCTTCTCAGCTTGATGTAAAAGTCGACTATGAGACTTAGATGAGACTTAACATTCAAACGGCGGCGACAGAGTTCGCCACTGATCACGCTGAGTCTCGCAGAAAACCGGCGAAAAGTGGGCTGCGGATAGTTGATTTAGACAAACTGCAGTCTCTGCCTACTCCTATTGAACTATGGGCGTGAGTATATGTATGTATATGTATGCATTTATGTAGTCGGGTATACCCAAATCGAAGATTATTAAAGAAAATAAAATCAGCTCTGATGAAACACAAGGAGCACAATATCACACACACAGCCATCGAATTTCATAGTGAAATATTTACAGAATTATATCACTAAATATCTCCATCTTGCCTTTCCTCTCAAAAGTCCTTGAACGCCTTGTCCACAATCAGCTCAGTGCTTTTCTTTGTAAAAATAGTCTGCTGAATCCTTTCCAATCCGGTTTTCGTCCTGGTCATAGCACCGCTACAGCCTTAGTTAACGTCACTGATGACATACGGTTAGGCATGGAATCGGGAAATCTGACGGTACTTTGCTTGCTGGATTTTAGTAACGCGTTTAATACTGTCGATTTCGATATCCTGCTTGGCATGCTTCGTTCGCTTAACATATCTCCAACGGTGATTGACTGGTTTCATAGTTACCTGTATGGCCGCCGGCAGCGTATATGCATGGAAGAGTCTTGCTCTTCTTGGTGTTATACTTCTGCCGGTGTACCTCAGGGTGGCGTTTTATCTCCTTTACTCTTCGCAATATTTATAAACTCTATTTCCAAAAAACTTCTTTCTTCCTACTACCTTTATGCAGATGATTTACAAATATATAGACAAGCTGCCCTTTCGGATTTGGCTGATGCAATTAATATAGTAAATAAAGATTTGGGTTCAATTTGCGAGTGGAGTGAGGCACATGGGTTGCAGGTTAATCCATCGAAGACTCAGGTCATTGTTGTTGGCAGCTCTAGGATGACACCGAAGGTAAACTGGTCACAGCTTCCCCAGGTACAATTTAACGGAGCTGCTATTCCAGTCAGCGAAAAGGTTAAAAACCTTGGGGTTTGGATCGACAAACATCTTTCTTGGGGTCCTCAGTTGCAGGACGTAAGTCGCAAAATGTTTGCATCTGGTAAGTCCCTGAGACGATTGCGGAACTTTCTTCCGACTGCCACTAAAACTGCGCTTGCACAATCCCTTTTACTTCCCATCCTTGACTACGCTGATGTCAGTTATCTCGATCTCACTGAGGCACAACTAGATAAACTTGAGCGACTTCAAAACTTTTGCATAAGATTTATATTTGGCCTGCGCAAATATGATCACATTTCTGAATTTCGTACAAAGCTCAATTGGCTTCCCATACGTCTTCGCCGGAATTCACATATCTTGTTTCAGCTCTACAGTATTCTATTCAACCCTAAAACCCCCTCTTATCTTAAAGAACGTTTCAAGTTCCTTCATGACACACATAATAGATATCTTAGGTCATCGGAAAACTTAAGACTAGAGATGCCGATGCATTCCACCAGCTTTTATGACAAGTCTTTTACAGTTCAAGCAGTACGGTTATGGAATGCCTTGCCCGAGTCGATAAGGCGTGCTCAATCTTTGTCCACTTTTAAAATTATGGTTAAAAAACACTTCCTCTCTCCTTAAACATCATCATTACATTTAGTTTCCTTGCTCTTGTTTCATGTTTATTATTGTATATATTATATGTAGATAAGTATATGTTTTATGTATGTATGTATTTGTTGTATATGTAAATGGTACACCACTGACTACCTGCATTATTGTCTCTCCTTCTCCCTTGAATCCATCCAAAGGTTGTCTGTAAAAGATCGCTTTTAGCGATAAGACCGCCCATTGTGTCACCCTGTGTAAAATGTCTACATTTATATCTGTAATTTTTTATGGTGTACATAATAAAGAGTATTCTATTCTATCACTAAAATTCTGAGCTACATCCCGTAACTGTTCGCTCTGGTTTTTTTTTTGAGCATTCTCCTTTTTCGCTGAAGATTCAAAAATGATACCGATGTATGGAGGTTCTCCTCCTCTTTTGAAGTCGGCTAAAATGCACTACAAAATTTAAATGGGGTGCTAGGTGCTATGAACTTGCACGTGTGCACACACAAAATCATAATTTTTGGACTTATTTACCATCAACAGCACTAAGCGTTGGCTCGAGGTAGATGAACAGGAATTACATTATGCCTTATGAGTAAATCTACTTGTAATTTCTGTCGTAGATAACCTATTTCAATACCGAGCATCCTGTGGTAGACTGGTTTGACCGGAAATACGTCAAAAACGTGACTCTGCTATGTAGACGTATCAGCCGACAGGATCCCAGGCACTATGTGGAGCTGTTCATACATACACTTTTCACAGTAAACAATAACATAACGGTAAGTTGGGATAAATAAAGAAAAGGAACACAATATTAGTGGCCCCTGCTAGTTTGATAGCATCAATTTTGTTTCTAGTATACATACTAAGTGGAGGGGACATCAATGCGCAAACTTTAACCATGAATTCAGCACATGATTTTAGCGTAGAAATTAACCATTGGTTGTCAAAAAAAAAAATAATTACGTAACACACTATCTATCACAATCTGAATCATTTTGAAGCCAATCCATTGCTTCATATGCTCGAAGAATTTGTGTGCTCAACAACGTACATAACGCAATGAATGTTGTTGAACTGTCAAAATGAAACCCATTCCTACTGCTAGTGTGTTACGTAATTATCCCGCAGGAATACCTACGCGGTCGAAATGTATGGGACAGCAATTTTTCTTTTAAATAACCTACGTAAAATTTCAACGCAGTGGGGTCCAGAATCATGTACAGAATCCACGGTAACAGGTTGGGCGTCGATGTGCTTGCCATTCTGTATAATTACGGTGACACACCATCGATAGCAAGTATTGCAAATTTCCATAGAAGTCGACCTCTTCACACAATCATATGATGACCCTAACCACCACCTAATTAAAAAAAAACGGGCACCTAATGTTAAATAATCTGACAGACTAATGATAAATGTTACTTTTGTTACGGAGTAATGATAATGTATGTATTTATCTACACTCATATCGTAAAATTCTAATTATGGTATCAAATGTAGTTTCTTATTGACAGACTTTATGTACGTGCGACTTCAATAAAAGTATAAAGTAATTTTATACCACACTTTCTCTAAAAATATTACGCTTTAAAACAAAAATAAATCAGTTAATGTATAGCTCGATCAATGATTTCTCAATACATAGGCTCTAGCGCTGTCGACGATTAAAATACCTAATTAAATTAGGTACGCAACTTAACTTTTTGTAGTAAAATATGAAGTCTATTTCAGTCCTACAATCTTGTATACCTATTTTTGGAACCTACAAGAATAACCCCCACTAGTGACGTTATACCAAGCCACAAAGAAATTACAAATTTACTAGATTCTGATCATTGCGCGCAAAGGATTACTATCCAAAACAAAAACATCAAAGTGGCTATAAAGGATATTACTGTTAACCCTAAAACTGGCTTGCTTGACTCGCTTGGAAGCTTTTAAAGTTAAAATCATTAATAAATTATCAGTTTTGTCTATTCACGTTGATCCTAATCATCTATATGATGATTTCTTTCATTTATACTGTAAACAATTTGATTCCACCTTTATTCCCAAGACTATTTTGGTAAATAGTAACGTATCTTTCAGTGATTGGGCTACCATTGGTATTCATAAAAGTAGAACACGGCTTTATGAGCTGTACAATGAAAGGACTCTGTAAACACTGCTGAATTTAATTTATATGTTAGAAATTATTCAAAATTATTTAAACAAGTTTGTTGTGTGGCCAAGTCGCGTTATTTGAGTTCGAAGATTAAAAACAGTAGTAATGTAATTAAAACGACTTGGAATATTATTATTAGTGAAACGGGAAGGTCTAGGAGCCGAAATACTGACTTCAGCCTGTCCATTAATGACAGTATAATAAAATCAGACTCACAAGTCGCCGCGGCCTTTGAAAATTTCTTTTCGGATATTCCCATTTCAACTATTAAATCCCTAAACTTATCAACTTCTGTTGCTGAGTCTTTGCTTAAATAAAATGTTAATGTATGCGTTTCGGAATTTAATTTTGAACATATTACCTGTAGATAAATAATTAAAACCTTTCACACTTTAAATGTTAAAAAGACTGCAGACCTGTGGGGTAATTCTGTGGAAGTTGCTAAGTCTATTATTGACATTGTAGCACCTATTTTAGCTCTTATCTTTAATAATTGTATCGACTGTGGGGAGTCCCAAATAACGGTAGGAGGGGTTCACATCGGCGTCGAGTCGACGATGAAGTACCTGGGACTCGTCCTCGACAGCCGGTGGAACTTCGTGGAGCATTTCCGACGTTTGGCTCCCAGACTGCAGCGGGCCGGGGCTGCTTTGAAGCGGCTCTTGCCCAATCTGGGGGGGCCAAACGGTCCATGGCCCTTTACGGGGCGCCAGTGTGGGCGCGTTCATTAAGGCTCCGGCCAGCCCGCCGGTCGAACGCGTCCCAAAGGGTCATGGCCATCCGGATGGTACGGGGATACCGCACGGTCTCCTGCGAGGCGGTGAGCCTCCTTGCCGGATTACCGCCGTGGAATCTGGAGGCAAAGGTCCTCGCGCACGTTTGGGAGTGGCGCGAGGAGGCGAAACGCCGGGGCGTTACTCCGCTGCCGCGAGAAATCGCGGCACAGCGGACAGAGCTCCGGCGGGATCTCATGGCGGCATGGAGAGTGCGACTGTCGCAACCCAGCGCAGGGCACGCCACAATTGCGGCGGTAAGAGCCCTCTTTGAGGAGTGGCTTGAGAGGCGCCACGGCGTCCTCACCTTCCGCCTGACGCAGGTCCTCACCGGACATGGCTGTTTCGGGAGGTTCCTGTTTCGGATAAGGCGGGAGGAAACGCCCGGGTGTTACCATTGTGTGGATTGACCGGAGGACACGGTGGAGCATACGGTGGAGGTCTGCCCGGCTTGGGCGGAGCACCGCCGTGTCCTCGTGGCGGCGATCGGCGGCGGCGACCTCTCGCGTCCGGCCCTGGTTCAGGCCATGGTACGGAGCGAGAGGGAATGGGAAGCCGTCACCTCCTTCTGCGAAGCAGTAATGCTCGCGAAGGAGGAGGCGGAGCGCGAGAGGGAGAGGCAATCTCTACGCCCTCGCGCCCCTAGCCGCCGCAGGAGGAGGAGACACCCTGGGCGTCGGGAGTCGATTGCCGACTCCCGGCCACCGTAGGCGCGGGCTTGCGGACGGCGAGCAATGGGCAGCTCGCCGTCCGGTAAGGACCAGGCCCGTGTCGACGGCGCGTCGTGTTCCACGCGCGCCTCAAAGAGATGTCAGCAAAATTGACGGGGTCCGACAGGACCGATGCCTGCCGGGGCTGCGGATTGTTCGAAAGAGTTACCGTGGCCCTGGCGCACAGGCAACTGAAGGAACACGGGTGGGTTTTAGTCAGTAAGAGTCTGACACGCCCTTCCGCTCCGCCCAGAGCGGGAGAGGTCATTTGATGATTACCCACCCAAAAAAAAAAAAAAAAAAGCACCTATTTTAGCCCTTATCTTTAATAATTGTAACGACTGTGGGGTTTCCTGACCTTAAGAAAAAAAGTAAAATAATACCTTTATTTAAATCAGGTAGTGCTTCAGACCCCAGATACTATAGATCTATTTCAGTACTACCTACCTTTAGTAAAATTTTTGAAATATTAATTTTAAACCAATTGCAAAGATTTTTTAATAAACATAAATTATTACATAGCAAACAGTTTGGTTTTACAGGGGGTCGTTCAACTACTGATGCCATGTTGAACTTTTAGGACATGTTTATAATGCATGGGAAGATAAATGCGATGCCTTGGGCATCTTTTGTGACTTGTCCAAGGCATTCGATTGCGTTCTTCATGAAACGTTAATCAGGAAACTCCGCCACTACGGGATCCGGAACACCGCTCTGGATCTTCTTACTTCTTACTTGAGTAATAGGATTCAGAGCGTTGACATAAATGGAGAAAGATCTCCTGGATCTATAGTAATAATCGGAGTCTCGCAAGGCTCAATTCTTGGTCCTTTCTTGTTTCTTATTTATATTAATGACTTGCCTTACCTTATAAAGGATAATCATGATATAGCGTTGTTTGCGGATGACACTTCACTTTTGTTTAAACTTAAACGTCAGCAGCTGGTTACTGACGATTTAAATATCGCGATCTCAAAAGTAGTTAACTGGTTCAATGTTTATAATTTACTTCTTAACAAAAAAAAAACCAAATGCATTAATTTTACGCTACCTCATGTTATACAGGTGAAAATTAATGTATTGATGAAGGGCGAAGAATTGAATCTTGAAGATAGCACAATATTCTTGGGATTAACTTTGGATGCTAAGCTTCAGTGGGGCCCACATATAGATAAATTGTCAAAAAGCTAAGCTCCGCAGCATACGCTGTAAGAAAAAATCGTAATTTAACCAACACAGAGACAGCCCGTTTAGTGTACTTTAGCAATTTTCATAGTGTTATGTCGTACGGTATTCTGTTGTGGGGAAATGCCGCCGACGTTCAGACTATCTTTGTTTTGCAGAAAAGAGCTGTTCGATTAATTTATAAATTAAGTCCGAGACAATCTCTCAGAGAGAAATTTAAGGAGATTAATTTAATGACTGTGCCTTCTCAATATATTTTTATATGCCCATAAAAATATAAAATTGTTAAAAAAATACAATGATATCCATAATATAAATACTAGGAACAAACACAAATTTGTTGTACCTACAACAAGGCTCAAGAAAATAGGTGCCTCATTCAGATGACAATGTATACGCTTTTATAATAAACTTCCAAGCCATGTTCAAGATCTAAGCCTTAATAAATTTAAATCATTCATTAAACGTAAGTTGTGCCAGAAAGCCTTTTATACCGTTAAAGATTATATTGAGGACAAAAAAGCTTGGGATTGAGTTGCTCCAATTTTTTGCATACTGTATGTATTTTTTTTTTGCTATTTTTTAATTTGTATTTTACACAAACTTTGACATTTGATAATTATTACATATAGAATGACATGACAAGTAACTTTCTGAAGTATAACATTATTATTAAATTATTGTGAATGTGAGGACTATGTGCGCCAGTTTTTTTTTTTTTCTCTTTCTCAGGTAGTTTCAATGATGATCTGGCAGTTTGAGTGCTTTATGCGGACTACCCAAATGTCATTTCTTTGGTATTGTTCGTCTAATGGTTGAGCTCCTTTAGTTCTGAGTTGAGCTTCACGATTACTGACAAATGCGTGCACTGACTGGACAGGTCCACTCAAATCTGTATGGTTCTTTCCTCAAAAGACCATTTCAGACACCAATCTTACATGGTCCTCAAATGATCTAACCTAGATTATTTCAGGATTTTTATATACCTATTGACATTGATGAATATTCATAAATATATTGACATGAATATTTACTTTGTAAAATAGTATATTATTTTAATTATTGTGAATGTAATGACTATGTAGATCATTGTTTTTTTCTTTTTTTTTCTTAATTAGTTTTAATCTTAGTCTGGCAGTTTGAGCAATTTATGCAGCCTACCCAAATGTCCTTTCTTTGGTATTGTTCGTCGAATCGTTCAGCTCCTTAAGTTTTGAGTTGAGCTGCACGATTACTGACAAATACGTGCACTGACTGGATAGGTCCACTCTTTCTGTGTAGTTTTTTTCCTCAAAAGACCATTTCAGACTCAAATCTACATGGTCTTCACATGATCTGACCAAGATTATGTCTGGACTTTAAAAGAGACTGTGACCTCTGAGTTTGTTTCGGCCTTTCTTCTCAGAGTAGTCAGATAGGAAACGCCGACCTCATCTAGTTCTAAAATATGATTGACGTGTAAAAGTGTTTGTACAAACCTACTTACAGAAATAAAATCATTTATCATTTATCATTTAAGTAATATTTATTATAGTTGAATAATGGGTAATAATATGATTATGAATGTTATTAAATAGATAAACAAAAAAAACACTGTTTATGGTCAAGTACTATATTTAAGAATCATGTGTGTTTATGTCGGCCGCGGTAGTGTTTTAAGTTCGCCAGACTTACCCGAGCACGGTCGAATGTTGGGCGCCAAATTTACAATACTATTTATTCAGTTTTTGATGAAAATGCATGAGTTTAGGAAAAGTAGTGTATGAAAATGCACATAACTAGGCATTAAATCACTCCTGTAATACAACCAAAGCTTAATAATTCCTGATATCTAACAGTTTCTTAAACTACTATTATGTTACAGATGGATTTCTACTTCTACCAGTTTTTAACAAACAGATACCGTCCCAGTTTTGTTGAGATGCATTTTAGATTTTGCGACATGGTGAATTCCGACTTATTTTTTGGTCAATCACTACGAAATGCACTAGAAGGCCAGCTCTGCCCCTATCCTCCGGTAAGTATAGTAATATATGAAAGGATGTCTTTCACCAAACGGCTCGCATCGCATCGTATCGGAACGGATTTTACAATCTTTAAACGATACTAAATCGTGTACACAGTGTTTAAAGTCTATAGTACGAAGCCGCGCCCAGCAGCTTGACCGCGGGCGTCTTCTGCGACACGCGATCGTAGACGAAAGTATGCTGAGACGCGCAATCGGCTCCGTTCGCCTGTCGTCGTATCCGATCACACATTCATCCGAATTAGAACACGTCAACGCGGTAGAATGAAACTATTTGACTAGGCGCAGAAAAGGATACGTTCGCTAGAGACGGTACGGAGCCGATCGTATGCCTCGACATCCTGCCGGACGCGATCGGCTGTCGCCGCATCCGTTCGTATCCTTTCCGATCCGATGCGATGCGATCCGTTTGGTGGAAGTCATCGTTAACACATGAGATGTTTAACGATAGTATTTATTTAGTAACTGTAGCCGGTAAATCTCACTTTGGCGAGTAAGAGTTTGCGAATTCGATCCTTACTTACGATTGAAAATTCTGAAGTAAGGGACAACAGGCTCAGGCATTTGTCCCACCGCAGACGAGGGAGGGACTAGCTATCAACGATTTTATCGCCAAGAATCGTAAAAAAGATTGTAGGTACCGTGCAAGTAAAATAGAGACATATATTAATAGTGGTTCGCTGAATGTTCACAGCGCCAGCGAGTACTCGCTCAGCGACGATCGCTTGGTGGGCAGAATAATCGCTGGGAGGCTCACGCTTGGCACAGACGCATACCAGCGAGTAACCGCTCGTCGCCGTCGCGCACTCGCTGCTCGTCGCTCGCGAAATCGTTTTTAGTTGCTAGCTCTACTCGATTTAGCCAAACCCTTCATTATACACTCCCAGACTCCTAAATCGAGCCACCGTGCAGTTTTATGTTTAAAGTCAACACATCAAAATAATGATAAGTCAGAGAAAAAGTTTTTATTCAGCTTTGAAGCTAACTTACTGGCCATCATTTTGGTATCACAATTGTTCCAAATTTGAATTCACCAATTAGAAAAAGAGAAGAAACTCGGAGTTTGGTCGCTGTTAAAGAAGTAATAAGTTTTGATTAGAGCATCTATAAATATATAGTTATTTATTTTGTTTTGCATAAAAAGAGTACCGAAATAGTTTTTCCTTATTTTTTTTATCCCTTCTGACGTTCAAAATATGGATACTGCACCTGGAGTAGCCGCGCAATTACTTCTTCAGTCTGGGCTTAGTCAGCTAAACGTAAGTGCACAACTTCATGCAACTTGTTCTGCTGTTCAAAGAATTTACCATCCATACCTAGAGACTGTCGGCTTCACGCGCCATCCAGGACGACCACAAAACCTGGTCACTATAGCACGACAAGATCGATTTATCTGTACCACCACCCAGCGTAATCGTCTCCTGACCTCAGTACAGGTCCAAGGACAGCTTCGAGACTTACAGGGACTGACTGTTTGCGCTTGAACTGTTAGAAGAAGACACGAAGAACGTGGCCTGAAACCTCACAAGCCAGCCAATGATCCCAAAATGACACGAACTCACAGAATGGCGCGCCTACAGTTTGCACGCTCACATTTGTATTGGACTTAACGTCAATGCAACTGCAACTGTGCAGGAGCTGTCATCTTGAAAGCATGGGAGAATATTGCACAGCACTTCATATTGGCATTAATTAATATCCATGCCGAACCACACGAGGGCTGTTGTAAATGCTCTTGGAGGTAACACCAGTTATATAAACCATTGTTTTCTTCAATAATTCCACGCTGATTTTGCCCCTGAGAAACGCGAAAAGACGATTTATTGCAATTAAGCTTTTTTTTTAGTATGTCTATATCAAATTTGAAAAAACGACAAACTAAAATGATAATGAGTGACTGGCTTCAAAACCACAAATTTTATTTTCTTTGTACTATTTCTAAAAAGATAGAGACCTAATAACAAAAATATGCAGGGTGGCTCGATTCAGGTGTCCTGGAGTGTATAATATATGCTTGTATTAAAATAATGTGGGTGATAACTGCTTTGTAATTTTTTCAGGGTATATATGATATGAAAAATATGTCGGTCCCATATGTGCCGAATGGCTTCCCGTTTACTAAAGGCCGTATCTACTTAAATGCATCACTTACTGTTGGGAGTGTGACCAAATTAATATTTTACGGCAAGATTGATATGGAGGTAAAAGTGGTTAGAATACGTAAAAACTAAAAAAACGTTTGCAGTTGGGGGCCCCCGTCAGGAACGAAGTTCCGTTCGCGATACTTGCCCGCACACACACTCGTATATAATATAAAGGTACAGAGAGAGTATGAATTTAATACGCATTTCTAATAGAGAGCCATCTAGTATAAGTATTTAGAAGCTCTAATAAAGTTATAGCCATCTTGGATTTTCATTTGGACCTCGCAGCGGCTTCAGCACCCTCGAAAACCGTGAAAATTATCTAAAAAAAAATGTGACTAAGAGAAAGTCGCATGGAATCGTCACGTGACGATTTCTACCAGTTTACTCCTACCGCAAGGCGAGTTAAAGAACTACGTTCCCAAAAAATATATATCTGTTATTAACATTAGGTGCACTTGTATTGACATTGTGACTGCCCTCCGTGACGTGGCAGTGGCGAGTCAGAGAAGCACGGGGACGGGCGGGGGTGGCCCACACATAGCTGCGTGGAACAAACATGTCAGCGTGGCTCACAGGGTGGCCCAATTCCCCAGCTCGTGGAGGGCGTGATGAGCGCTCTGTTTCCTTCGCGGGGAGAGCATACTCCCCCAGCCATGGCTCCGCCTCCTACGGTGCCAAGTGTGGACCACACAACCGACGATGACGATGCTCCTGAGGTGACCGAGGTAGAACTGAGAGTGGCGGTACGTAGGCTGAGTGCCAAGAATACCGCCCCAGGATCCGACGGCTTACCTGGAAAAGCCTGGGTCCTGGGCTTGGAGGCTTTCGGGCCTCGACTAAGAGGGCTCCTAAGCGCATGCTTGGAGGAGGGCCAGTTCCCACTTTGTTGGAAGACGTGGAAACTGGTCTTCATTAAGAAACCGGGGCGCCCAGCGGACTCTCTGTCCGCTTACCAGCCCATCGTAGTGCTCGACGAGATGGGCAAGCTCTTTGAAAGAGTCATTGCAGACCGCCTCGTCCGGCAGCTGGTGCGGGTGGGGCCGGATTTGGTGAGAGCCAGTTTGGTTTCCGCAGGGGGCGCTCTACGGTAGACGCCATCATGCGCGTGCGAGCCCTCACGACGGGTGATGGACGGGATGCTGTGGCCCGGGGTAGGGTCGTCTTAGCGGTGTCTCTAGACATCGCCAACGCCTTCAATACCCTGCCCTGGAGTTGCATTGGGGAGGTACTCCGGTATCACCTGATGCCGACCTGCCTCTGTCGTATAGTCGGGGCCTATCTGACGGATAGGGCAGTTATTTACCCCGGTCACCAGGGAGAGTGGAACCGGCGACATCACACACACACACACATCTGTGGGACATCGGGTACGACTGGATGCTCCCTGTGACCTCCCTAGCGGCGTCAGCGTCGTTTGTTACGCTGACGACACGCTGGTCCTGATGCAGGGGAGGTCGCACCAGTTCGGGTTTCGTCCCCGGCTGTCCACTGAAAGTGCTATACTGTGTCTTAAGCATACCGTCAAATACTACACAGACCGTAAAACACCCGTGTATGCGTGCTTCCTTGATCTGTCCAAGGCTTTCGACCTTGTAGTGTATGACCTGCTGTGGAGCAAGCTGAGGAGCATAGATTTGTCGCCGGAGCTCATCAGCATGTTCCAGTACTGGTGTGCGCATCAGTCAAATAGTGTTAGGGCGGCGGGGGCAATGTCGGATGCGTATCAGCTCGAATGCGGAATCAGGCAGGGTGGCTTAACATCTCCTACTCTGTTTAATTTATATGTGAACGAGCTGATCGTGGCGCTCAGCAGCCAGCATGGCGGCTGTCACATTGACGGTACATGTGTCAATAATTTAAGTTATGCTGCCGACATGGTGCTGATGAGCGCTTCGATTTGCGGCTTGAGAAAGCTGTTACAGATATGCGAGGAATACGCTTGTGGTCACGGTTTATTGTATAATGTAAATAAGAGCCAGTGTATGATCTTCGAGACCGCCAGTGCGAAATGTCCGGGAAGCATACCTCCGGTCAGACTCAATGGGGTTCCTTTGAAAAGGCTTGAACAGTTTACATACTTGGGGCATGTTTTGACTGTCGACCTCAAGGATCACGCAAACGTGGAACGGGAGCGGAGGGCGTTGTCTGTTAGAGTGAACATGATCGCCCGCAGATTTGCGCGGTGCTCTAATGAGGTTAAAGCTAGGCTCTTTGGAGAGTACTGTACATCGCTGTACTCATGCAGTCTGTGGGCTCACTACACTAATAGAAGTTACAGCGCCATCCGCGTCCAATACAATAACGCGTTCAGGGCGGTGATGGGGCTACCCCGATACTCCAGCGCCTCGGGTATGTTCGCAGAGGCCCGCACCGATTGCTTTCACGCGACGATGCGCAAGCGCGCCGCGTCCTTGGTCCACAGGGTTCGGGTTAGCCCCAACATCGTACTGGCGATGATTGCGTGAAGGCTAGACTGCCCATTCATTCGACAATGTTCCAGCAGACATGTTGCTGTACTAGTGTTGGAGAGAGTGTATTAATTTTAATGTTTTGATTATTTATTTTGATTTAATTTCATTTGGTTTATTTTTCAATTTTTACATAACTTATTTTCATTTGTTATTTTTTTTTTGGTGTTTGATTTTATTTTAATTGATATTAATAATTTATCATTATTATCATTACTATTAATTTGTTAATTTATATCTGGCTATGGGTGCTATTTACCTGAAAATAAATGAATGTATTATTATTATTATTAAAATAAAATGATGACCTACTAAGTTTGTTTATTTTTTCGAGATTTCAAGGTTGTTCCTACAGCAAAAGTTATAATGATGAGTAAAATTACCCATTTTCAAGTTTAGGGTAAACAGAAACTAAGATTGTATTATATTGATGATATTGTTATTTATTTTAAACTAGTCCGTTGAAATTGAAAGGAGCATGCTCAAAAAAGAACCCAGAGCGAACATATCCAGGATGTAGGTCAGAATTTTGGTCATATTTAATGATATCATTCTGTAAATATTTCACTTTAAGATTCGATGGCCAAATTTGTGATATTGTGCTATTTGTGTTTCATCAGGGGTGATTATTTTTCTTTAATATGTCTTCGATTTGGGTATACCCAACGATATAAATACATACATACATACATACATATAATCATGCCCATAATCCCGTAGGAGTAGACAGAGACTACAGATTGTCTGAATCAACTATTTACAGCCTAGTTTTCGCCGGTTTTCTGCGAGACTCAGCATGATGAGTGGCGAACTCTGTCACCTCGTTTTGAATTTTAATTCTCATCTAAATCTCTTAGTTAACTTTTACGACACGTCGAGAAGAAGGCACCCACACATACACCCACACTCCACATCCAGACACTACTTTCACACTACATTTTCAATATCCTAAAGTACTATTGTAATTTCTGTATACTCAAAATTATCATGTTCATTAAATATCTTAATTGGTATAAAAATATAATGTAATGAATTGGGAGAAGGCGCTGAAATCTGACATACAGGTTTTTACCTAGTTTGGGTTTCAGAGGCTTCATAGGTTTTGTAACTCTTACCTTATTTCAATAAAGATTGTTATTATTATTATTCGTTTATTTTGCTTAACACATATAAGTACATTTTTAAATACTTTTATAGAAAAAAAATGAAAAAATCATTTAAAAATATAAAAAATTGTGGTCCTCCGGTATCGGGAGCAGGGTCCAAGCTACCGGTGGTTAGGACTTCAGAGACAGGAACCTCTTCACGATGCGAGCCGTAGCGAGGAGTACTGCCTTCTGGATCAGGCCCTTGATCCAACCGCCTAACGAGAGCCTGGAGAGATGCTGATCGAACCTTTCAGCCATTGGCCGATACGACAATCGGCACAATGATAGCCGAGCTCATATTCCACATGTCAACAACCTCGTGTGCTAAGTCGAGATATTTAAATTGTTTCTCTTTTTTAGCTTTCACGAGGTTCTCGCCATGCGGAATGGTAATATCGATAATCATTGTGCGAAGCGCTAATCGATCTATCACCACTATATCAGGCTTATTGGCGACAATAGTCCTGTCAGTAATGATAGACCGATCCCAGTACAACATGATATGGTCATTTTCGAGAACTGGGTCGGGCACATACTTGTAGTACGGTACCTCAGAATCCACTAGTTTATATCTCAAAGCAAGTTGCTGGTGAATAATAATGGCTACTTGGTTCTGCCTGTGCAAGTACTCGCCGTTAGCCAGACGACAACAACCAGAGATAATATATCTGATGGACTCACCCGGACGATGGCATGCCCGACACACGCCAACCGTCCCATCTTTCATAATATGTCTCCGGTAGTTATTCGTCAAGATAATTTCGTCCATAATTGCACAGACGAAACCTTCAGTTTCCCCGAAAAGGTCACCAAAACGTAGCTAGGATACGGACGCTAAGAAATCTACACCGGGCTCATGAAAACTTTTAAAAATGTCTGCAAAGCAGCTAAAGCGTCATTCATTAGCAACAAGGTTAAATCAGCAGACAATAAAATAAAGACAGTTTGGAAAATTATTAACAATGAAACGAACAGGAACAAAAGGCATAATATTGATTACACACTGGACACTTCCCGCGGTCTCATTAGCGATAACATTGATGTTGCTCAGGAATTTGCAACTTTCTTTACTAATATTCCAATTAAAACTACAGAAACTTTAAATTCCTCGCCCTCTCTTGTTATTGATTTATTAAGAGTGAATGTGCCAGCCTGTCCTATAGAATTTAAATTTAAACATATAAGCCCTGTGGTCGTTGTAAAGGCATTTAAGCAATTTAAGATTAAAATTACAGAAGATCTGTGGGGCATGTCTACTAAAGTTTGTCAATCTATTATTGAGACAATTGCACCCTATTTAGCTTTAATATTTAAGTTATGGGTAGATCAAGGGGTATTCCCAGATTTAATGAAGTATAGTAAAGTAATTCCACTTTTCAAATCTGGGGACAGCAAAGACACTAATAATTATAGACCCGTATCGGTTTTGCCAGTTTTCAGCAAGGTGTTTGAAAAAGTAATGTTAAATCAAATGCTCAGTCATTTTAATCGTAATAACATCCTACACGATCAACAGTATGGTTTCACCATAGGACGTTGTACAACCGATGCCGGTGTTACATTATTAAAACATATTTTTAACGCATGGGAGGAGGCACAAGATGCAATAGGCATCTTTTGCGACCTATCCAAGGCATTTGATTGCGTGAATCACGAAACACTGCTCTTGAAACTTGAGCATTACGGACTGGGTAAACTTGCGCTTAGCTTAGTAAAATCATATTTGAATGATAGACTGCAAGAAGTTCAAATAAACGGTGTAAATTCATTGGGCTTAAAAGTCAAAATGGGTGTACCGCAGGGTTCAATATTGGGTCCGTTCCTCTTTTTAGTATATATAAATGATTTACCTCATTTACTGAAAATCCGACCTCAAATGGTGTTATTTGCTGATGATACATCACTGATTTTTGAAATAAACAGACATGCACATGAGCTTGACGACGTAAATAACGCCATGCTTAAGGTTCATAATTGGTTTACTGTAAATAATTTGGTATTAAATGAGAAGAAGACTAAATGCATAAGATTCTCGTTACCGAATGTTAGAAGTAGTAAATGTCACGTTGTATTGAATAAGGAGATACTAGAATTCGTCAAAAAAACGGTTTTCCTGGGGATTACGCTAGATTCAAAGCTACAGTGGGGTCCTCACTTAACATCATTTGCAGGGCGGCTAAATTCAGCCGCTTACGCTGTTTGGAAAATCCGTCAATTAACAGACGTGGATACCGCGAGACTAGTATATTTTAGTTACTTTCATAGCATCATGTCTTACGGTATTCTGCTGTGGGGTCGGGCTGCGGATATTGATTCTATCTTTATTCTGCAAAAGCGGGCTGTCAGAGCCATCTACAACCTCCGCAAACGCGAATCTCTAAAGGAATTGTTTAAAAAAAATTAACATCATGACGGTACCTTGTCAATATATATATGAAAACATTATGTATGTTCGAAAAAATCTACATCTTTTTAGTAAGATAAGTGACAGGCATAATTTCAACACTAGAAATAGAAATAAATTAGATCAACCACGTGTCAGGTTATCTAAAGTAGGTACTTCTTTTATGGGGTACTGTGTAAAATTATATAATAAAATACCGATCGATATTCTTCAACTAAATGAGTAGAAATTTAAAACATGCATTAAACGCACACTATGTAGACAAGCACATTATAAGTTCAATGACTATATAGTAGATAAAAATGCTTGGCTCAATGCTGGTCCTGCTCCACAGCCACTCGGGCGCACTAGTTAAAATTTGAATGTTTGGAAGAGATACTCCTTTCTTATTCCCCCTTTTATTTTTCTGACATTGCGAACTTAATGTTTGTTTATTTTTTATAAAATATGTTTTATTATTGAATAACTCAATAGATATTTTAATGATTCTTTTCTTTTATGTAGTAAAATTTTATTCATTGCTCAAATACATAGCAAACTATAGTTTTGTATAATTTAGAAGCATTTTGCAATTTTGTAAATGTGTGTACCATGGATTCGTTTATTATATAATTATGTTGACTTGACAGCATGGCAGTAGAGACTATGTCATGCTCACTTAAATGTCTCACTGTTGGTGGCGCGTGTGTTGGAACATTCGATTCCCTACAAAATGGTTGAACTGGATGGTGCTGATCCACGCGTCATGTTCGTGAACAGGCGCCGTCAGTTGAGACTGGTCATCTCTTAACTGCCAGGGCTTATTTTTATTATTAATCTTATATATTGAATTGTTTCTTTATACATTTCTTTCATTGTTCTCGCATATAGAAGCAACACGAATAATGTACCCAGGATTTTGTAATATCTTGATTTAAAAAGAGTGTCCTTGGAGTTTCTTGCCCGTTCTTCTCCATAGAGATCTACGTTTTGGAATGGGCAACTAGCTTCAACTTTCTGACTAACTGACCGACTCTTTGACAATTCAAAAGTGCCTGTAAATGGTTTAATTGAAATAAATGCTTTGAGTTTGAGTTTGAGTTTGAAGAGCCCGATAGAAGCGTCCTAGAAGCTCCTTGCTGTGCTATACTTCGAAGAAAAATGAAATCCTACTATAACGAAAATGAAATGAAAGTGTGGATGTTTGGATGTTTGTTACTCAATCACGCAAAAACGGCTGAACGGATTTGGATAAAATTTGGCACATAGGTAGACCATGACTTGGATTAAAACATAGGATACTTACTGTCTCGATATTTCATCGGGATCGAGACTTATGCGAGTGAAACCGCGGGGCGCAGCTAGTAAGTACATAAATTATGATTCTGCGTGTGCACACGTGGAAGTTCATAGCACCCCAATTTAAATTTTATAGTGATTTTTAGCCGACTTCAAAAGAGGAGGTTCTCAATTCGTTGGAATCTTTTTTATATCTTCAGCGATAAAGGACAATGGGCAAAAATGTTCTAAACTTGGTCCAAGAGCCTCCACTGATGAGACTTGGGGGAAATGAAAGTACTTATATGTCTTATGATTCTGGCAAAATTCTATTAGATTCTGTCCCGGGGTTCTGTTGTTATGGACATGTTTGTCCTGACTATAAATATATGATACTACGTTTAACGTAAATGTTGTGATTAAACATAGCGATGCAATGCTAAGAGTAAGGATCACAATAAGCTCAACGTAGATAGTTTCTGGATTAATAAAACAAGATAGTGGGGAAAAATTAACATTTATTAATCTATTATTATGGAATCTAAAAATCTGGCTGGTTAATGTATATATTCTTCTAACGGGCATAGCCTAGATACCATATGATTACCATGATATGTGCACAGCATCCCACGGTGCGTTTTCCCGCTTTGCATGAACAATAGTAGTGTTCGACTGCATCCAAGCCAGTTTCATTGTTTTTTACTACCACATAAGAATAATGGCTGCGTGCACGCGTGTGCTTCGATTTTGTTTTGCCTCTCAATAACCATAAACTCTCTCCAGGAATACCCGCTTCATTCAAATCGGTAGTCAGCCCTTTGGAATCTCGATACAACTCGATTATATATTCGCCATCATTACGTACGTGCTCGGCATAATAGCTGTTGGCCAGTTTCAGCTGGTATGACCCGAGTGCCAATAAGATCAGGTCGTCCTGTGTCAATCTTGGAAACGTCTCAAAACCTAGCAATTCTGCGTCCATATTTTGGAATGCTACTCGTTGTCCGTTAAGACGACGACGCTGTACATATTCAGCCAGAACATTTTGCATCTCCCTCCGTATTGCAATTCTCTCAAGAAACACAGGAGCATGTGTGTTGTCCGTAATGGGAACATGGAATGCATTTGTTAGTGCAGCTGCTATCCTAAAGTCCGCAAACATGTGGGGCATTGCGTTGTGAAAGTACTCCTGGCGAAATAGTTTGAAGTCACGTTTAATGCGTCCGTTTACGGCTTCGACCACCCATCTGGTCATTGTTAACATTCTCGACTCATTTGCTTCAGAAACAGTTAATTGTGTCTGACCGACCGCGACACTTGCTGGATATGTGCTTCGTAGCCCAACGCTTCGAGATCATTCATAACGTCTCTGAACCCTCGGTCGAGAATGAATATATCACCAGGATAAAAAAATACATGAAAAGGATGTTCCTCATTGTTCAATATATCCAAAGTTATGGATGCATCTGACTTTTTGGCTCCATAGGGCCCAGTTACGTCAATTATTTAGCCATCGCTGCACACTATCATATACACTTTCAGTAAGTTGAGATACTAGTGCGGGCTATATGTTTCGATTTGAAACCCGAAGTTGCTGCTTTTAAATATATAAACATAAGACCCGTCAATTACAGTAATAAGCTTGTTATTTGCAGGGATTCCAAAAAGTGCATTTGGTATCAATAAGTTCCGTTGCAGCAGCCTCTCTCTTTCAATATGGTCCCAGCCAAGATGGCGTGTGACATATTCTTGAGTCAATGCTTCTCTAGCAGATTTCATTAATCGCTCAAGTTTCCTGCGACTCATGCGGAAAATCAATGCTAACCTCTCATTCGGTTCTCCGGTCGTTAGCTTTGCAAGTATTATAGCAAGAGCAGTTTTGGGTTCACCGCACTCATTGAGTGATGGAGTCTCATTTAAGATTGCAGAAATATCTTTTTTTGTTCGACCGGTCCAATAATATAACTCGTCATCATCCATTTGTTCGAGATTTTCAAAATCATGTATGTTTTTACTTTCTGCAACTTGTTTCACCGTGTTAATGATGTCAGTTATTTGTTCACTATTGAAACTGTGACTAAGATTTGGTGCTTCTAATAATTCTTCACAAACATTTGATTCTAAATGAAACTGACACACTCTTGCTGCTTCGGGAACATAGTAGTTTTTATCTATCAGCAATCGCTTCTTTATAGCGTCTGAAAGGCGACGGCGAGTTCGATGGCGGCAACCAAAAAACATACAAGCATTCGACGTATTTGGTGGCCGAGAATAAGCAGGTAGCTCTATCACTGGATTTGCTTCCTGATGTGGATCATTTTGATCATTATCAACAAGTGGGGGATCCGCGACGTTTTCAACATTTGGTGGTTGTTCTATGTCACGTTGCTGACGAAGGCTTCCTAAAACACCTGCCCAGCAAGGTCTACAAATGTATTCAGCGTTGTTAAATAATATCTGAAAAAAAAAGTCACTAGAGTCTGTCCAGAAAGAGAGTCGTCGTGGCCAAAATGTGAACTAACGAACTAACTATTCATAGGAGCTGGTTTTTTTCAGCTGGTATCTCGAATCATAAACTAAAAGAAAAATTATCAAAATGGCACAGATGCGCTATTGTATTGCTCGCTAAACAAAAAAAGGTAATTAAGTAAGATGCGCCCTCAAATCCCATAACGGCTCTCTTTGCGAAGCTACTCAAATATTTTAAGGTAAAACTATGTATAATATATCACACCAATGTTTAAACTACAGTGTAAACTATATGTCAACACTTAAGAGACTGCGTATTATGGTGTTATTGAGAGTTGTCGTTAAATGGAGAGAAGAAAAATCAATATTATTTTACAATTTGAAAAAGTATTAATTAACAAGTTTGAAAGTTTGTGAGCAAGTAAGAAATGATAACGTATAGACAATGCATAACAACCTAACGACAGTCTAGCAGTCGAGGTAAACACGTGCAAGGTTATCACAAAAAACAAAATAACGAATTTCATAGAATCTTTGATACGTATGATGCCGACAGTCGAGGTAATTACGTGCTAGACAATAAATAACAGAATAATAAACAAAGGAACGTACACAGCTGCAGTTCTTATGAATTTCGGTAACTTAAAATGTACTGTTGATTGCTTAACAACACCAATGGGTTGTTATTTAGAGTGGTGTTAAATGGAGTTTACACTGTATTTATTAATGGTGATTCTGAATAATAAAATAACTAGCTCTCGCTCACATTCATTTAGTATAATTTTCTTTTTTATTGACAAAAATAATAAAAATAATGATTATTCTCCATACCTGATATGGTTGCAGATTTTCTGTGATAATCACAGCAGTTTCTGGATTGTCCTGAAACAGCGTTTCGGTAATAGTCATCCGTCTTTTACGTTACACAGAATGGTTACATAGTAGACAAAGAACTCCCGCTGAAGGTCGAAACATATTGATAATTTACTCACTATGTCCAATCACAAGGAAAAAGAAAAGTATACGTTAACAAGCATAAGTCGGTTCGGTTATAGCGGCAGAAATCAAGTCCATTCAAAAGAAAAAGGTCGGTATTTAAAAAAATCGAAGATTACAACAAAAACAGCAAATACAGTGAGAGTTAGCCCAAGACTGCGTGTGCGCTGGCTGGCGGGGGTGGTTACCACCCTCGCCCGCCCCCCGACGTTCATATCGGCTCTAGTACCTAAAGCGGTGTCCAACACGACGAGCGAGCACGGGGAGGCTTAGGAGAAGTGGAAGGGGCATCGCATTCCAGAGAGATGCAGAGTGACCGTGTCAAAATAAACACTATGTTAAACGTAAAATCATATTATTTATAGTCAGGACAAACATGATCATAACAATAGAACCCCGGGACAGAATCTAATAGACTTTTGCCAGAATCATAAGACAAATAAGTACTTCCATTTCCCCCAGGTCTCATCAGTGAAGGCTCTTGGACCACTTTCGCCCATTCTCCTTTATCGACTTTGATCTTTCTTTTTTTATTGGAAAGAATGGCTGGTCCTATATTTTTGTTATGATCTGATGAGAGATTTTGAGTAAGCCGTATTTAAACGTATACGTAATACGTATTTAAACCACTTTGTCAATGTTGACGATGTTTTAGTATTCTCATAGCAATACTAAGTAATGGTAAATGATTTTATTTCTGTAAGTAGGTTTGTACAAACACTTTTACACGTCAATCATATTTTTTAAACTAGATGAGGTCGGCGTTTCCTATCTGACTACTCTGAAAAGAAAAGCCGAAATAAACTACCGGCCGGTACACGGATAGGTGTGGGATACCACTACTAAAATAAAATAAACATTATTACAACAAAAACCGAGAAAACTTAAGAAAAAAAACCATTACGAACTGCAAAATAACTTCACTTACTTTTGGAAGCCGGTTACAAACAATAAAACAAAATCAAAGATACCAACTTCCGAAACTGAAGTTATTTTGCACTTTATATTGTTATTTTATGGAAGTCGGTTTTTAGGGTTCCGACCCAAAGGGTAAAAACGCGACCCTATTACTAAGACTTCGCTGTCTGTCCGTCCGTCTGTCTGTCACCAGGCTGTATCTCAAGAACCGCGATAACTAGACAGTTGAAATTTTCACAAATTATGTATTTCTGTTGCCGCTATAACAACAAATACTGAAAACGAAATAAAATAAATATTTAAGGGGGCTCACATACAACAAACGCGATTTTTTTGCCCTTTTTTGCTCGATATCAATAATGGCAACAGGTAGGCACTTGAAATATTCACAAAATACTCAGTTGTATTTTTACTTTAATAATAAATAATAAAATTAAAATAAAATATATATTTAAGGGGGCTCCCATACAAAAAACGCCATTTTTTGCCTATTTTTGTAGAATGGTATAAATGGTAACAGGTAGGCACCTAATTTGTGTACCTCCTGTTGTTTACCTAGTCAATGGTACGGAACCCTTCGTGCGCGATTCCGACTCGCACTTGGCCGGTTTTCTTTTTTTAAAACTAATATTTTTTTATAAAGCTATTGCATGGTCTTTGCTTACATATAAAAATCACTCAGTTACATTAACCTCATTAATAAAGAATCTATAATAAATAGGTACTCACAGTCTCAGAATCACACTGATTAATTTGGTAAAGCCAATAAAAAATCAAACCAAAGAAAATATATTTTAAATTCATTATTAATTCAAGTTATTTGGCAGGTAGGTGTAACTTACACGGAAGTGCATTCACGAATGATCGTTTAGTAAATCTGTTGCAGTTTTATTTTAATCAGATGATTTATAATAATTGAGACAGATTGGATCGTACTAAGTACAGTACCGAATAATTACGTATGATTATCATCACCGTCATTGTTCGTTATTTAATTTTGCCTCGAAGAAACCATGGTGAGTTTTGTCAGTGCTTAAACTGATTTAAAATTAAGATGGTTAAAGTTTATATTTATTTTATTTTTAGCCGTAGTTGTCCTACTGGCTGGGTAGGTCGCGTTCTGTAGTTTCTGTCTACCCCCATGGGAAGTAGGCTTGAGTTTATGTATGTATGTATGTTGTCCTACTGCAAATTAAGCCAAAGAGAGAACAGTTTTAACTAATGTTGGTAAAATGCACCTTGATCCGTAGACAATTTTGGTAAGCTTATAATATTGATTGTGAATCTCTGTTCAAGTCTTTGAAAATTCTTACTTTTCCGTCTTTATATATTTTGGAAATGGCAATTTTTGTAAAAAGGATTTTTTTTTTTTTTGCTAAGGTCTAGGACACAAAGAAAGGTCCCGTGAGAAGTCAATACAAAAACTTCTTAAGTATCGGTGACTATAAAACAGCGCTACTTAGGAAAAGTGTTGTCTGCATGGGTCCAATAATATTTAATAATCTACCGGACAGCATAAAGGGTGACGCCCTTCAACAATTTAAAAATAAACTCAAGGCTTTTTTGATACAGAAATGTTATTATTCGTTAAGTGATTTTTTTAATGACCCTATGACACATGACATCTCAACAATTTAATATTATTGACATTATTTGATACACTTTTTTGCATGCACCTGGACTTGTTAAAATAATTTATTAATCTATTAATTATTTCATTATTTTGCTCATGAGCTTATTGATGTTTACATTATTTATTAAATTTTGCATGCCATAACTCAGGCAGAATGTACCCGGCTCACTATGTTTTTTTATAACAACTTTATTGTACACTACCTATATTCTATGCCAATAAATGATTTGATTTGATTTGATTGACCCCCTGTCGATATGTACAATATAGTAACAAAATATCACGGATATATTCCGCGAAAGTGGAGTATAATATGCTATTGAATGTATTTGAACGATTCCGTTTACGAATTCATTGTACCTACGACTGTAATGGACCATAAAATAATTATACATCTCCATATTACCATTAAACCTTTTTTTTTCATTTCCTGCCAATTTTGTGAAAAACTAGCAGTCAGAACAATGACATTGGTTAAGGAAGGTTAGTCATTTCAGTCTGAATTACTGACCCATCGCAATAAATTGCTCGGTATCTATAAGTCAATTACATAACATTATTTTCCCTTGTTATATTGAAATTGCTCCCATTTAAATCGTTGATAAATAATAATAACCTTCCGATAAAACCATGATTCGGAAAAATAAAACTATAAACACACTAAAAACCTCTACCAGTTAAACAGTAAAAATAATAATAATGAATTTAAAATACTTATTATTTGGTTTGCTGTTTTATTTGCATTGCCAAAACCAAATTAATCAGTGTAATTCTTAGAGTGTGAGTACATAATTATATTATTTTCTAAATAAAATAGTTCATATGTAAGAGTTATATGCTTTGTCCAAGCAACAGTCAAGATTTTATGACGAAATCGTCCGATAAATGACTGACTTCCAAACAAACACTACAAAGTACAAAGTAACTTTAGCTTCGGAATTCCGGGTCCGTAGTTTTGTTTAATTTTTATGGTTCTGTATACCAAAAAGAAAAAACAGAACCATTATAGGGTCACTTCATCTTTACTGTCCGTCTATCTATCTGTAAGTCAGTCAAGTCGAGTTGAGATCCTTAAGTCCTGACTTCCTTAGTCGAGCTGCACGATTACTGACAAATGCGTGCACTGACTGGACAGGTCCACCCAATCTGTGTGGTTCTTTCCTCAAAAGACCATTTCAGATACCAATCTGCATGGTCTTCGCACGACCTGACCAGGCTTATGTCTGGACTTTAAAAGAGACTGTGACCTCTGAGTTTGTTGCGGCCTTTCTTCTCAGAGTAGTCAGATAGGAAACGCTGACCTCATCTAGTTTAAAAAACATGATTGACGTGTTTGTACAAACCTACTTACAGAAATAAAATCATTTATCATTTATCAAGACCCTTTTCCTTGGAACGCGTGGAGGTATCAAGTTGAAATTAATATCAAATGCGTATGTACTGTCCTTTGGAGGTATAAAAAAATTAAGCTACTATGTCAACGCAAAAAAATACGGCTATTTATGCAACATATTTCGATATTCGCAAATAAATCAAAACCTATAGTGTAGTTCCCGTTCACCTAGAATCATGAAATTTGGCAAGAAGCAAGGTCTCACAACACAAGTAATCGTGAAGGACAAACTACGAAAATCGTTAATTTGTAGTTTGATCACATTTTTTTTTGTGATTACAAACTTACATTTGCAGTTGGAGACAGTTGCTCAAATACCTCTGCGCCGCCGCCCAACGTCATATCCTACTGTTTTAATTAATTGTCAAGATTAAACGATTAGTATATTCAGTTCCAATTTTCTGTGCACCTCCATTCATCAGGACCTTTAAGGGATAATAAGCACAACATAATGTTATCATCATTTTAATGTTAGTTATGCTTCTAACCCCTTTAAGTACATATTTAGATAGATAGATAGATAGATAGATAAATCGTTTATTTGGTGAACTCAACACAACATACAAAGCACGATTAAATAATGATTTAACGTGATTACAATTTAGTTAAGTAGGTACAAAGTGCCAATATACAACAAGAGAAAAAAAAAAGAAAGGAAGACATAAAATAGTGACGATGACACTTTGTGTCACAAATCAAAATATAAATGATAATAACGTGCGGTTGAAGACAAAAGTGCGGTGTGTCATCAGATTACAACAAGATAATAGCGTTTAGGTAATATGTGACATTTCATTTAATGAGTGCATAGGCCACGTAGACAATTAGTTAGTAGACAAAGAGTTAGAAGGTAGATTGCATTACTGTACAAGTTATGGCCTTAAAATATAATTTTCTTTCGATAACTGTGTAAACACCTACTAAGTACTTGCCAAATAATATAATTTTTTAATGAATTTTTAATACATATATGTATATTACTTTGGCTTGCTCGTTTATTTGCATTACTGTAATTTAATCTCATGAAGCGACGCGCGCTTTACTTGTGGTTACTCGTACCAACTGCACAAACACGCTGTAAATGTGTGTGTAAGCCCAAGAGCTCTCGATACCGTCCGAGACAATGAAGAAGTCGGAAGTGTGTGTGTGCGTGTGTGTGTTATGTGCTGATACTTCTAGTCTACACGCACACATTCAGAACGTGTTTGTACACTTGGTAACCACAGGTAAAGCGCGCGTCGCTTTTTGCGATAAAAAGACTACACCAAAATAGTAGGTGCAGTTGTGAGTGTCAGTAACTATTTATAGTTTTTCTCTATAGGTATAAAATTGTTTTAACGGAAGTAATGTTGTAATAACAATTATTTACCATAAAGTGCAAACTTCGACGGCTCACCTCATTGCGCTGCCGTCGGTACATAATGCTGGCAGAACAGTTGACATCACAAAGCGGGCAAAAAGGAAAAAAATCTGACTGATTGACAGACCATGCGCTGCTTAACCCCTGAAGGCAGAATTTGTTTGGAATACCCGGGGTGTATGAAGACTCTGGCACAAGCTATAACATGTATAATTATTCATTGAATGATCCTGACGTATTGATTTTAATACCCTGGAATACTACGCCATAATTCTGATGTTTTAACCTTAAATAATTATTTATGTTTCTTGGGCGTTGCTGTAATTTAAAAAAGTTTTTTTTTTGTTGTAACTGTTTTTTTATTATTATTTCTTTCGTAGATAACCTACATAAGTACTGAGCGTCCAGCGGTCAACTGGTATGACACGAAATACTTCAAAGACTTTACTTTGTTAAGTAGACGTTGGAGCCGACAGGATCCTAGGTATTATGTGGACCTGTACGTAAATTCACTTTTCACAGTAACCTGATGGTAAGTTGAAACTAACGAAGGAAAACCCACTAACCACTACGGCTACGGTGTCCTAGAAAAGCGGTGACCGCACATACCAGAGAAAGTGACTGCTGTCGTGAAAATTATGACAGCGGCAAAGATTGAAATCGTTAGATACACCCTACCACGTCAAAAGACAATCAATGTCATGGTAACGCTATATAATAATGTGTGAGCTCACTCTTCTCTTATGGACACTTTTTTGCGTGACTAAGTACAGTGAGGGCAAATCTAGCGATTTAAATCTTTGGGCAGCGGGGTTTGACTTTACGGTGTCAAAAACGCTCTCTAGGAAAACACACCAACTTTCATAAACAAAATTTCAGTGACGTCATGCCCGATAAATTTCGGACGCTATGTGCCCACATAGCGTCTGAAATTTACCGGGAAATTCACCGCTCTCCGGTAAACCGTAGTTTAACCCACCATTAGGCAGGCCGTCTAATTGTTTGCCTATTACAACAAAAATATATACTGCCAGACTTATGATAATCTGACAGAGTAATGATAATTGATAATGTCGTTTATGTTACAGCTGGACTTCTACTTCTACCAGTTTCTCACAAACATATATAAACCCAGTTTCGTTGAGATGCACTTTAAATTTTGTGAGATGTTGCACTCTGACGTAAATTTTGGTCAAGCAATACGAAACGCAGCAGGAGGCCGAAATTGTCCATGGCCTCCGGTCAGTAAAATGTAATACTATGAGCCTCTTGGCAGGTACATTAGAGCCAGTCCACACAGCGCATTGCGTAAGCATTGCATCGACGTGGCGCAGTCGCTGCGTCGTTTTACAAACTAATAACCATAGTTTACACACGGTGCGCTGCGTCGACGCAACACACACACGACTGACTGCAGCCCCGAAACGAAGCGGGAGGAGTGTACTCATTGCTCACGCTGCCGCTGGAGCGGCATGTGGCAGCGCTTAGTTGTTTGTGCGTTGATATGGGAGCAGACACACGCAAGCTCATTTCGTTTTTTTTTACGTATTTTTGTATTCAGATTTATTTGTAGTGTAAAATGAGTACCATTGAAGAAAATGACATGGATTACTTCATTGCATTGATTCAGGAAAGAGAAATTATAATGGACCTTGCGTCGCCACTACGACGACGGAATGTTACGTCTGCGTCATAGTAACGCTATGATGACGCAGCGCCTGTGAGGCCGGCTATAATAATAATAGAAATTTTCAGTAGCGCCATCAGAATGGAATTTGGTGTAGACAAATGTGCGGTCATGCATGTAAAGCGAGGGGAGATTGTGGAATCCGTCGGAACCCAACTCTCGGATTCTATAAACCTTAGAACCCTCTCTGCATCCGAAACCTATAAGTATTTGGGTATGTCGGAAGCATTGGGCATCAATGATACTGACATGAAGCAATCGTTAAAGGAACGCTTCTTTGGCCGCCTGAAAAAAGTATTTAATAGTCTTCTATCAGGCGGAAACAAGGTACGCGCCTTTAACGGTTGGGTCATGCCGGTTTTGATGTACTCTTTTGGCATACTCAAATGGACTCAGACCGAACTCGACGCCCTGGATAGGAAGGTCCGTACACTGCTGACTGCAAATCGAATGCATCATCCACGGTCATCGGTAATGAGGCTGTATATCCCGCGAAAATGTGGAGGTCGAGGCTTTTTAAATGCTAAAAACCTCCACAATCGCGAGATATGCAGTCTCAGGGAATATTTCTTAGAGGCCGACGTGGGGATGCATCGAGATGTGGTCAAAGTGGACAAGGGCCTCACCCCGCTCTCCTTGGCTAAAGAGAACTGGCACAAGCCAGTAGTGCTTGACACTAATGATCGCATGGAAGTATGGCAGAGTAAGGAGCTTCACGGACGCTTTTTTCGGGCCCTACATGGACCCGATATAGATCAACTAGCGTCCGTAGCCTGGCTGCGTTTCGGTGATCTCTTTGGAGAAACCGAAGGTTTTGTCTGTGCAATTATGGACGAAGTTATGATGACAAACAACTACCGGAGATTTATTGTGAAAGACGGCACGGTTGACATTTGTCGGGCATGCCACCGTCCAGGTGAATCAATCAGACACATTATCTCCGGATGTTCTAGTCTAGCTAACGGAGAATACTTGCATAGACACAACCTTGTAGCCAGGATTATCCATCAGCAACTTGCTCTCAAATACAGCCTTGTAGAACCGGAAGTGCCGTACTACAGGTATGTGCCCGACCCAGTTCTCGAAAATGGAAATATCACATTGTACTGGGATCGACCCATCATCACTGACAGGACTATTGTTGCCAATAAGCCTGATATAGTGGTGGTGGATCGATTAGAGCGGCGTGCAATGATTGTTGACATAACGGTCCCACACGACGGGAACCTCGTGAAAGCCGAGAAAGATAAACAAATCAAATATCTTGACTTGGCTCGCGAGGTTGTCGACATGTGGGATGTGGACTCAGCGATCATTGTACCGATAGTCGTTACAGCCAATGGACTAATAGCCAAGAGCCTCGACCAACACCTGAGGAGGCTCTCGTTGGGTAGCTGGATCAAGGGCTTGATTCAGAAGGCGGTACTTTTAGACACGGCCCGCATTGTTAGGAGGTTTCTCTCTCTGGAGCCCTGACCGCCGGTAGCTTGGACCCTGTTCCCGATACCGGTGGGCCACTATTTTTTATATTTTTAAATGTTTTTATATTTTTATATTCTAATATTTAAAAATATAATTTATATGTATATATATGAAATAAAGGATAATAATAATAATTTAATTCAGACTTTTGTCCATATAGAGTTAGTAATACACTGAAGCTTAGAACTATGTTAGTAATACACACATACAAAAACAAACTATAATAATTATCCTATGTGTAGGCGAATCCAGTGCCTCCAGATAGGACTCTCAACATGTTCAGCAATGACCCTCAGGTAGCTGTTAGGACTGTCTCTCACTCTGCGCATCAACGATGCTGCTCTTTTTCTAATTATGGCATAATAGCCATCCACTTGTGATTCTGCAAACATCGCTGACGCACTGCAATAGCGAGGCAGTCCCATCAACACACTGAAGCCATTGTTGTACTGAACTCTCAGAGCACTCACGACCCGCTGCGTGCAGCTAGCCCACAGGCTGCAGGTATAAAAAGATTGGCAGAAGGCCCTAAACAATGTCATTTTGACTGCTTTTGAACACTTGGCAAACCTACGAGCCAGCATATTACAGCGAAACGCGAGCCCCCTCCGTTCCCGTTCCATATCTACGTCATCAGTCAGGTTCTCATTCACAACATGTCCTAAGTAAACAAACTGAGAGACTCGTCTTAGCGCAAGCCCGCCTAGTGTCACGGGCGGTACATATGAAGGATGCGTCAAAATATTTTCGTTGCAACGACGCAACGCAAAGCAACGCGCGGTGTGTACTGGCCCTTAGGCCACCATCATTGGTAACACTTTGACTTTGTGCTGGCCTAGCGTAGTACGGAGTTTCAATAGAATGAGAGGCCAGGCCCTGCAGTCTCGACATTAGATAGCGACAAAAATCGGTCGCTAAGTCGTATCGATGTCAAATTCCTTTAATAGATTTTCAACCTTATAATTTCGTAATAAAGTTGAAAATTTATTGAAGGAATTTGACAACGATACGACTTAACGACCGATTTTTGTCACTATCTATGTCGAGACTGCCGACCCAGCTCATACTGGTATCGTTACCACTGACGTGCGGTCTACCGTGCCAGTTGCACATGGGTTGTGGGACTTTTTTTTGCGGTAAGGATTGGCTTAGTTAATTAAAGTCATGACTTCAATCCTAACTTACCATTAGGAAATTCTAAGGTTACTGGCAACAGGCTAGCCTTCCATAATGTAAGACTTACTCAAGGTATTTACCTACCTTTGCTCAACCCATCGGGAAATATAATGTTAATGAAAATTATTGTTTTTTCCAGGGTGCATATTATTTGAATAACATGTCCATACCGTATGTACCGAAAGGCTTCCCATTTCCTAAAGGTCGCATCTACTGCAATATATTAATTACTGAAGACGGTGTGCCCAAAAACATACTTGGAGCCAGTATTGACATGGAGGTAAAAGTGGCTAAAATAAAATAAAATAAGATGAAATAAGTTTATCTGTTACTCGATATTTTAATGATCGGTATTTTCTTTTATGTAGTAAATTTTATTCCTCGCTCAAATACATAGCAAACTATAGTTTTGTATAATTTAGAAGATTTTTTTCATTTTTGTTAATGTGAGTACCATGGATTCGTTTATTATATCATTATTAGGTATGTTGACTTGACAGCATGGCAGTTGAGAGTATGTCATGCTCACTTAAATGTCTCACTGTTGGTGGCGCGTGTGTTGGATCATTCGGTTCCCTACAAAATGGTTGAGCTGGATGGTGCTGATCCACGCGTCATGTTCGTGAACGGGCGCCGTCAGTTGAGACTGGTCATCTCTTAACTGCCACGGCTTATTTTTATTATTAATCTTATATTTGAATTGTTTCTTAATACCTATTTTTTTCCATTGTTCTCACATATAGAAGCAACAAGAATAATGTACCCAGGATTTTGTAATATCTTGATTTAAAAAGAGTGTCCTTGGAGTTTCTTGCCCGTTCTTCCATAGAGATCTACGTTTTGGAATGGGCAACTAGCTTCAACTTTCTGACTAACTGACTGACTCTTTGACAGTTTAAAGTGCCTGTAAATGGTTTAATCGAAATAAATGCTTTGAGTTTTGAGTTTGAATTAACTCAGGTTGTATGTATTAAAATAATATTACTACTAAACTTATTGTTCTATGAATTTATTATTTAAAAGATGGCTTATATTTCCTAAAGAAATCAAGTCCTTACCTATCTATACTCAATACCTACACAAATATACATAATTATACAAACACATAAAATAAATAAAACAACAATACAATTATATACAAATAAAACAAATAAATAAAATTGAAGTGTCTGTTTGTAATGTCAAAATAACAGCTTTTTACTAAATGCATATGAAAGTATATACGGTAGGTACTTATAACAAAAAAACGATTTTTAAAATTGTTGTCTACCTGTCGGTCTGTTTGTCCCGGCTAATTCCCGAAACGGTTGGACTGATTTTGATGAAACTTTCACTGACAGATAGCTGATGTTATAAGAAGTAACATATGCTACTTTTTATCCTGGTAGTTCGTTCTCGTGGAATAATTTCTGAACTCGACGCGGGCGAAGCCGCGGGCAGCAGCTTGTATAAATATATTTGAAACCATAAGCTTTAACACGTTCTGTCACCGGAGCCCTCCTGAAGGGCTTACTCTACTCACATATGGGGTGCCGGGAGCCCTCGCGGTGGGCTCATTTTACGTGGGTTTTTTTTTTATGAAACCAGCATTAAGAAGTGTGAAAATAAAATCTTTTGTATATTTTAACAATATTTATTAGTATACGCGTTGGTTTTGAAATTCACGAAATAGCGACAAGACTTCCTGAAAACACTATTTTACTTCGAAAAACAAACAAAACCAAAGCCAACGGCCTCATGATCTTCCCAGCCTTTTACCAACTATGTTTGGGTCGGATTCCAGTCTAACCAGGTGCAGCTGAATACCAGTATTTTACATGGAGCGACTGCTTATCTGACCTCCACAACCCAGTTACAGGGTAAAACTAGTTTTCGGACTTTCGGGATTCTGACGACCCGTAACGACTGTCATAGATCTTCGGATGACCCTCGCTGGGACCAGTGGCTTGAGCGCAGGCCACACCAGCTATCGAGCGAGCAAGCGAGCTGGCGGGCGAGGGAAACTATATAAACTAAGCGAAGCTTTGGCGAGCTAACCTATGTGGGTTCACACCGAAAACTATGGACGGACGGGCGAGCGAGTGGGCGGGCGGGAGAGCGAGGGGAGCGTTCCGTCTCAAGCGCAGGCCACACCGCCAGCTAGCGAGCGAGCGAGCCGGGCGAGTATCATTTCACCTTTTTTCATACTTCGGTTCACACCGCGAACTACAGAGCTAAACTACGCTAAAGAGGTGAACGAATAACATCGTTGGCATCGTCGGATATTTTGTTCGCATCGTTAAATGGGGTTTTCGTTAAAAATCCCGTTTTCTTGTAATTTGAATGATGATTAAATACATAATTATTCATTACCGCGCCAAATCACACTTTGATCAACATACAACCTGATACTATAATTTTGGGAGCAACATTGGGGTGCCTACCTACACAGATATTTTTCGGTTTTCGCCCGATAATTTTGTAGTGTTTTGATGACCAATAAGATCTGTCAGCTTCTTAATATTTTTCGATTTTATTTATCGTTACTGTCGCCTGTTAATGATCGATAAATATCAATGTTAAAATCGAGCAGCACTTATTGAGTTATCAATCTACAAAAACACTCCACAGTAGCAATCGATAAAAAAATCGATGTCGATCGTCTGTTGCTAGCTCATTTACTCAATTGTGTTTGATCACACGTGTTGATCGTCAAAAGTCGAGCATAGGATCGGAAGGCAACCTTAGCGCATTTGGAGACACATAATTGTAACCTGCTTCAATGCGTTTTAACGCTCGTCTAGTCACTACCCCAAGACGTAGAGTTTTCATTTGCATCTGCGTCTTGTCGCTGCGACCTGGCACAGAGCAGTCAATTGCATCTGCAACTAATTGTTACTTGAGACTTCCAAAGAGCGATAAATTTCTTCGAGATTTCGAGACAAAAAGTCGTGTTGTTCATCTTGTGCGTGAATATGGAGCCTCTAGTAGCCTCTAGTGCTTATCATGCGAATACTGTCGCTGACCTGACGCATGCGACAGTGGTCAGGGAAGCGCGTGCACCGTGCGTCTAGTCGCTGCGACAAGTAGCGAAATCGTGCAACTCCCCTACCCTGTCGTTGCGACTCTGCACATCGACGCCAAGTGCACGGAGCTTTGAACAAAATATTTGAAAATTGTCGGCCGCAGCCTATCTTTGCGTCTAGTCGCCGACCTGTCGCAGTCGCTTGTCGCATAGTCTGCGCCTTGTCTAACTTAGCCCAAATTCTAGGTTTGACAGCCATCCATCATTGTGCCACTGTCCCAAACAAATGAGAATCGTTATCAGTATTTAAGTTGCGGTTTCCGATAATGCTATTTACAAAACGAACGAACGTTTTGTCAGTCTGACAAGTTTGGACTCGCGGAGAATTTGTTACGATGTTATCGGGTTCACTTTGGGTCGAAGTTTAAGAGGGAATAGGTAGGTATACTTATTCTATGTAGGTAGGAACTGTTTTAATGTCAAGGAGATTTTAATTTGAAGAGTGCTTCTTTATCTATTGTTAACTGATATTCTTACTTTTTAGCTTTTTGTTACCTAAATGATAAAAATGTGGTGAGTAATTCGAATGCTAGATGCGGTGTTGGCCCAATAGAACGCTGACACGACTGACACTTCTGTCTTTAAAACGGATGTTATAGTTAAACTTGACAATTATCACCCGCCATTAGCTATTTATATTAAAATTAAATCTACACATATTTTTGATGTCATTGAACCAAGTAACATTGATACCAGTAACTACCATAATTTAAAAAAAAAATACCGAGTTGAGCTTTTAGATTTACTTTCGAAAAATTCATGGGATAAGGTCGTACAAACTAACGATGTATATTTAACTACAGAGTACTTTTATGAGTCAATTTATTCAATCTTCGATCGTCGACGAGAGAGAGTAAAACTAATTGAGAAGAAAAAAAAATAACAATGACCCACATAGTCTTTACATTCACAATAATAAAAATAATATACTATTTTATAATAAAGTAAATATGCATGTCAATGTATTTATACAAATTCATCAATGTGCTAAGCTAAAACGTAGCAACTATAGTACCTATTTAACCAAATACGAAGGTTTGCTACTGAAAACTGCTTTCATAACTTTTAGCTGAAGAATAAATATACCGACTTGACCTATTTTCTGTACAAAAGTTCTCTGTATAAAACTTGCGGTTTGACAGTTTTTAAACTGCAATGTTTATTCCTCGGACAAAGTAAAAAAAATATAAATAAAATAAAATAAAATTTATTGTGTCAAATAATTGGTCTTACAAATTGTTGTGTTCGGAATCTTCTTTTACACAAATAATGCCTGTAGTAGAAGAAAGTTATATGAAGATGGCCACCCTGTCCTAAGTTTGCCAAGTTTAAAAAATTCATTACTTATAATCGCCTCAGACCCACATCGTTCTCATAATAATATATAATCTTATAGCGGCATCTACATCGCCACATGCGAGCCACGCGTCACACTGACGTCACGCAAAATCCTGAATCGCGCAAACAGAGTATACCGCGCAACTAGCATATATACAACGTCCCGACATCAAACGTCGGGCAGTTGCCCACCAGACACAACACCCATCTGGTCAGAGGAGTCTCCCTTTTCTATGGAGGATGAGTGAACTTTACACCCTGTTCCTCATACCCCTATAATCTGACCATTACAAGTAATTTTATGGACTTTAAAAAAGACGGACCTCTGAGTTTATTTCTGTGTTTCTTCTTAGAGTAGTCGACTGGCCAACACCGACCTAATCTATATTAAAACAAAATAAAATACGTGTATAAAGTTATTTTTAACCAATTTACAAGATATAAGTTTTCAGCTGACAGCTTACCTGTTTATTATGTTTTCTGTACAATTTATGCTGACCGTAGGATTGAGGTAGACAAAGAAGTTAATTTCGTTAAAACTTTGGAATTGTACATCATAAGTCTGTGAAATAGTTTTAAAGGGCTTACAAAATATGTCTGTTTGTATGTATAGATTAGAATAACGTATGTTTCGTTTGATGATAAATGATATTTGATTCTGTAAGTAGGTATACAAGGACTTTTACACGCCAGGGAATGTTTATTTATTTATTAAGCTATTGCATAGCTTTTATCGGGGGCTTTGAGCACGGCGACCGAATCAAGAAATTCCGTAACGAAAATAAAACCTAACACCCCCCACTCCGCCTACCATGTAGCTCGGCCGAGTGTTCGCTTAACGTGTATGTATATGGTACGACTGTACTTGAATTAATATCAAAGAAAAATAAAATACTGCATAAATAAAAAATAAATAAATAATTATAATTGCATAAGTTGATAAAAAATGCTATGAAATAGCTTTACCGCGGCAGTCCCCGAGTGCCACACGGGTTTTTTATTTATTTTATTATTTATGTACACACAGTAAAATAGATACAGATATGGCATATTAGTATTAAGTACAAAGGTACTGCTTATTTCTTAAGAAATTTCTTCCAGCAGACCTGCGAAAGGAGAAATGAAAAAGAAATGTAGACAGTAGTGTGTGAGAACAAGAAGAGAAGAATTTGATTTGTGACGACGACGTGTGTAATTTATGATTCCTATTTGATTTGCAGATATTATGCTTTTCAAGGATTAACATAAAATCTTTTAGTTAGTTAAGTACGTACTTGTCTTAATTTTATTTTAATTGCTCTTTTTTCCCAGAAACTGGAACTTGCTTTAGTATACAAAAATACTTAATGTTTTATTGAAAAGAAAAAACATGAATGCATAGTAAATAATTTTATTTTCATACACGGACTACATGGCTATAGCTAACTCTTTCTAGTGGCGGTTTATTTTAGCCACTTTTAACTCCATATCAATGCTGCCTCGGCCTATAGGTTTAGATGAACCGCCTTCAGTAAGTGTTAAATTGCAGTAGATCCGACCTTTAGTAAACGGAAAGCCTTTCGGTACATAAGGTATTGACAAGTTTTTCATGTCATACAAGCCCTGAAAAAAGAAAAAAAACTGTTATGTATACCCCGATGTTTTAGGCTGAGTTGTAACTTTAGTAAACCTATAGAAAGTCCTATGCAATAAAAGAGAGTTGGTTTTCATTAACCTTACAGTTAGTTCTAGTGCAAATACCCTATAAATAGTTTGCCCGACCCAAAGGTGAAGATGTTATAAATTTCTAAACAGGAAAAAAAAAGTGGGTTCCGTACTTCAAACTGGCATTAGATCGGGCAAAAATAGGAATATCCACAACCGGTGTATTTTAATAGAACATTCATGAAATAACGTATTAAGGAAATATTTTTAAAATAATGACTTTTTGAAACTAGAATCGAATACTGAATCCTTCAGCATTTGCAACGAATTGATGAAATAATGTTGAAATTAAAAACGTTGAACACTTGTTAATTAATTAGTACGCCAATTTAATTAACAAGTACAACGTTTATCAAGTGAGCCTGTATCATTTTATTTACCGGAGGTAAAGGGCAGTCCTGGTTTCCTAATGCGTTTTTCATGGCTTGGCCGAAAAATATGTCATTATTCACCATGTCGCAAAATTTAAAATGCATCTCAACGAAACTGGGACGGTATCTGTTTGTTAGAAACTGGTAGAAGTAAAAGTCCAACTGTAACATAAATTATATTATCATTACCCTGTAACATTATCATTACTCTGTCAGATTATAATTATTCTGCTAGTAATCTTTCGTGGTACTGGATGGCAATCTATCAGACAGCCCGTAATTGGTATCGACACTCTTACCACTAACTGCCTATGCCTTGAGAATAAAGAAGTTAGAGTCGCGTCATAACATAAATTTCAAGTCGTTTGTGGTGCAGGTTCCAACTCTGTACCTAGAAATCTTCATGAAAGAAGAGTTTTGGCCGTAAGGTCTGGCGTACCGACGTTTTCGTGGATGGTTACGCGACACCCCGCAGCGCAACACGACGCCGACACAGCCGTCACTGCAACATTTATTATCGACTGGCATAATTTTTTAATGTGAATGTACATTACGTAAATTTAAGATGCGGAAGAGTGGATTCGAGTGTCCTAATACAGGCATTTATTTGCTTAAAAGGACATTTCTATCACAGGCTATGTAGTACAAACCTTATAAAAAAAAAACTATTTGTATTTGCATTTTTTGTGTACAATAATTTATTTTAAAGTAATTTATGTTAAATCGAGGTGTTTGCGTCGCCTGAAATAAATGGATTATTGTTAGGTATTATACGCCATCTGCCAATACCAGATAAATGATAAATGATTTTATTTCTGTAAGTAGGTTTGTATAAACACTTTTACACGTCAATCATATTTTTAAACTAGATGAGGTCGGCGTTTCCTATCTGACTACTCTGAGAAGAAAGGCCGAAACAAACTCAGAGGTCACAGTCTCTTTTAAAGTCCAGACATAATCTTGGTCAGATCATGTGAAGACCAAGTAGATTTGAGCCTGAAATGGTCAGAGGAATCACACGTGCGTTATTGTCCCAAAGACAAAGGTGATGCTGATGCTATTTTAGAAATTATAAATTAGACCGAAACAGCATTACTTCAGCGTCCTCCTTAAAAAATAACTTTTTTACAACCAGCCCTTCTACTTCACTATCATTATTATAAAACAAGTCCCCCCGCCGCGTCTATCCGTCTGTCTGAACGCGATATATTCAATGACTACCGATCGGATTTTGACACGGTTTTCACAAATGGACGTAATGATTTATGAGGAAGGTTTAGGTGTATAATTAATCAAGGTTTTGTGTAAATTAGTCGAAATAAGACGACGATTATTGATGAAAACAGAAAAAGGAAGTCGGCATGATTTGCCGACTTTCACGCCAGTAAAGCGCCGCGAAAACCAATAGAGTTATATGAATACACGGTTATAACCTGGATTAACACACATGATACATTTTATCACAGCAATACGTTCCTGTCGTCGTCCTGTAGTTACGAATTATTGCAATGTTTAATTTACGACGTACATCTACAACTTACCTTTACGGCATTGGAAAATGTGATACGTGTATCCAAAATCAACTCCACATAGTGCCTAGGATCCCGTCGGTTCATCCGTGCACTAAGCAGAGTTACGCGTTTGATGAATTTCGGCTCGAACCAGTAGACCGCTGGACGCTCAGTACTGATGTACGTTACCTACGAAAGAAATTGTATTAATTTTGCACTACATTGTTACTTAAATTTAAAAAAATGAGTTTTTCTTCGTATTTCAGTCAAGATATTAAAGTCAATGCGTCTCGGTCTTTGCATAAATCTTTATTGGCCCTAATTTAATTTGCAGGGGCGCATAAACTAATTGATTAGCATTGAAACTACTATTGGAGCTGCTGAAGATTGTCAAAACTATCTTTGCATTGTATAAATTCAATCTTTTAGTATTGTATAATTGCATAGCACATGTATGAGCACTATGTACCTACTATAAAGCTACCATTTACTAGGTTTGTCTTTCATTGACTTGAATGTGCCCTGGCGGCTGAGAGTATGTCATGCTCACTCAAATGTCTCGCTGGTGGTGGCGTGTGTGTTGGATCATTAAGTTCCCTTCAAAATGATTGAGCTAAATAGTGCTGATCCATACGTCATGTTCGTGAACGGGCGCCGTCAGTAGGGACTGGTCATCTCTTAGCTGCCACGGCTTATTTTAATTTAATTTAATATTTAAATTGTTTTTGTCTCTTTATTACGGACGCTTTTAACGTTCTGCATCGTTCTCACATGCATAATTTCAACATGAATGATGTAACCGGTACTTTGTAACCATATTTTGATTAAAAAAAGTGTCCATGGAGTTTCTTGCCCGTTCTTCTCCATAGGTACCTACTACGCTTTGGAATGGGCAAATAGCGTCATCTTTCTGACTGACCGACCCCTCGACAATTCTAAAGTGCTTGTAATTGGTTTATTTGAAATAAATGCTTTGAGTTCAGTTTGAGTTGAGTTAAGCTGGCGTGGTCACGATAACTCCCGAAAAACTTAACTAATCCAGTCCATTTTTTTTAAACGCTTCAGTATTATCGAAATTTAAAGCCTTTCGAAAATCACGGTCTCATTCAATGTTGTTGTATGTATGTTACTTTTCAACTTTTTCATAAGTAAACCCGTAGAGTAATAAAAATTCAGAAAATGTTGGTTGAGTAGCTGGATATTACATCTCATCCTGTCTTTTAATCAATTAATTCTCTAATCTCTAAATTAATTGTTATTTTTTATAGAATTGAATGAGATCATGAGGCGTGCACTTTTGGATTTTCCAAATATTGTTATAATTTTTAGTACTTCATAAAAGCGTATTTATTTAGGTTTTTTAAGGTTTTTTTTTATACTCTAGTATATTATTCATTTAGTTAATAAGTTTAAAGTCACCGAAGTTATGACTTGAGTGGTTTACTAGAAGCCACTGAACATTTCCACTATCACTTCTTGGCTCCATCTTCGGATCCTCGTTACCAAGCCCAGTCTATTGGACTGTCAAAGCGAATCATATTAACCAAAACTTGAGAGGTTTACTAGTAGCAATTGGAGAGTGCCACTATCCACCTCTTGGCTCCATTATCAGGCCAGGTCCAAGATACCAAATTATAATTTTGTCATCCAAACTACATATACATACAAAGTTTCATTTCTATACGACAATTAGAAGTAGGTTAAAATTGATTTCTAAGTTTTTATTACATTGTTTGTTAGTTACAAGTAAAGCTAATAAAAGCGTGCTAATAAAAAATCTTTATTTTTTAATTTTTTATTAATTTTTACATACATAGATAAACTGACGGCTTCTTCCCATGGGAATGGGCAGAAACTTCAGAACGCGACCTGCTACGATCCTTACATACTCCTTTTGCCTCGTTTACGTTCATACATATGGTCATACACGCACGCCGGTTACGAGTACTACGCACCTGACCTTTCTGAAGAACATTACCAATAAGGTCAGTATATATTCCACGGCATCTCCTCCCGGCGTTTCCACTCACATCTGCCTTGTTAGTCGCCTTTCATTCATCCTCTCAACATGACCAAGCCATCCAAGCACTCTTTCAATTTTTGTCAATACATCTTCAGTTTCCGCTCTTCAGTTTTTTTATTGATTAAAATTTACAAAAAAAAGTATAAATAGTCCGTAGTATAATAGGTCCCCTTTCAGTGTTTCACTTGTTAATTTCGTAATGCAAATCAAAAAGCAAACCAAAGAAAATTATGTTTAAATTTATTGTTTACTAGCTTTTGCCCGCGGCTTTGCCCTCGTTAATTTAGACTTTGACTATCAATTCGGGTTATAATTCAATCATGATTCGAAAGACACGTGGCGCCATCTATTATCATAAGAACGTTATTGTTGTTTTCCTCGGGAACAGTACTTTTTTTCGGGATGAAAGGTACCCTATGTCCGTTTCTGTACACCTGACAACGCAAATATGCAAAATTTCAGGATGATCGGTTCAGTGGTTTAGGCGTTAAAAGGTAACAAACAAACAAACAAACTTACAACTAAATAAAAGCGGTCTTGTTTGTACCTATGCATTAAAAATTGCTTAATTGCAAACGTCATCGAAGAACCTGCGGGGGTCTACTCCGACGTGATAAAACCGAAGTATCGGCCGAACATTCCAACGTTTTCTGCTACGAACTTCATTCTATTTCGTCCGGTCGGTTCGGATTGGTTCGGATTCGACCGAACTTCATTTTGACATTTGTTGTATCGTGAACGAAAAAGTCCGACCGATAATTTGAGTTTGACAAGAGTCACATCGTCAAATTAATGTCAAAATTGACGACACCAAAATAGCTACCTTTTGAGTATCGTAAGTATAAAATTTAATGAATTATTACAATTATCTTGAGTTTTGTATTTGCTAAAAGTGTTAAAGTGAAAGTCCATACCTATAATTGTAGCTGTACGTATGTTTTTGGTGGAAGAAGCTCTCAGAGAAGAGCGTTTGGAGCGTAGAAGGAATCGCAGACGACTTCGTGACTGCTTCAATACAAATCTAATGCCCGACCTTAAGTTTGTAGTTAATTACAGACTTAGTCGAACACTTTATGAAGAACTCTGCCAGGACATAGTGCCCCTGTCACCCCGGAAGCGTAATAGCCGTGCAATTGAGCCTGCTACAAAGGTGAAAGGTGAAAGTGAAAGTCGAAAAAATAGTAATTCATATTTATTTAAGTAATAGAAAGTTATTTAAATAGGTACATTCATAGTACACTTTCTTAAAAATACAAATATTACCTACTATTAATCAAAATTAAGGAGAGGCCAATTATATTTCACATACAACAGGTTTGCGGCTTTGTCACTTTTCAAACGATTTCCTAGGGGTCCATAAATTAAGCCAGCTGCACTAAATAATTGTTCACTTAGCACTGAACTTGACGGCGCCGATAAGTGCGAACGATGGGAGCAAAAACTTCATATTGAATGGTATTATTTCTCCACCACAATAAAGATTCATCGTCTAATCTGGTTTTGTTTATTATATTCACTAATTAATGATTTCCATACCATAGGTTACTATTGGGGCTTTTTTTTTTTTTTTGGGTGGGAAATCATCAAATGACCTCTCCCGCTATGGGCGGAGCGGAAGGGCGTGTCAGACTCTTACTGACTAAAACCCACCCGTGTTCCTTCAGTTGCCTGTGCGCCAGGGCCACGGTAACTCTTTCGAACAATCCGCAGCCCCGGCAGGCATCGGTCCTATCGGACCCCGTCTATTTTGCTGACATCTCTTTGAGGCGCGCGTGGAACACGACGTGCCGTCGACCCGGGCCTGGTCCTTACCGGACGGCGAGCTGCCCATTGCTCGCCGTCCGCAAGCCCGCGCCTACGGTGGCCGGGAGTCGGCAATCGACTCCCGACGCCCAGGGTGTCTCCTCCTCCTGCGGCGGCTAGGGGCGCGAGGGCGCAAAGATTGCCTCTCCCTTTCGCGCTCCGCCTCCTCCTTCGCGAGCATTACTGCTTCGCAGAAGGAGGTGACTACTATTGGGGCTGCCTGATGTTTCTTTAAATCTTGACCATTTCGCACGCAACACGAAGCCAAGCGGCCGCGTCGTCGAGTGTTGCTGCTCGCTGCTCGCGCGTTGTATTACGAATTTAGGACGTAAATAAATCGGATTTTGTAATAATAAAAAACTTAAGCGCCCCTTGTTTGTTTACTTGTCATCCTTTGACTTTTTTATTTTGACAAGCGGCAAAGACATAGACAATCTGTATGTCTGCTACAAATAAGTATATTTTTTCTGGAGAAATATTACAATGTTTGTATGTATACATACTGAATTAAAAGCAAAGTACAATTTCCTTACTATAAAAAAATTTTTTACTCTGTAATTCAACGGTTAAATTATATCAAAATGAACATTAATGACTAATCGATAAAACGTTCAACTCTAGCACTACATTTCGTTCGGTCCGACATTCTTCCGAATATTGACTATGGTGCCGACCGCACTGAGCCAATGCGAACTTTGTTCGTAGTAGGACGACAATGGTTGCATATTAGAAAATCAAAACTTTCTCGAGCAAATTTCAAAAGAACAATAAACGAAATAACAAAATTTAAATGACCAAATGGTTTATTTAGAATTTTTTTTAAATCCCAATGTATGTGACATCAAATGAACGACTGATCAAAAGTTGCTAGATGTAATTTTAAAATATCAAATCATTACTAATCAAATTACAACAAAACAACAAAACATTTCCGCGAGCAACTTGGAATTAGCGCTCGCCGGCCGCTGCCGCGGCACCGCTCGCTACGCTCGCTCGGCTCGCGCGCGGTTGGTCACAGTTTTAACCTTTTTTTTTTTTTTGTCGCTGAGAAATGCTTTATGCACTTCCGCTCGTCGGGGGACGAGACGGGGTATGTGGGACTCCTGCCCGAATGACAGTATACCCACTAAAACTCAGCGGTGTTCCCACATCGCCGTGGTGGGAGGGCCATGGGAAACCGGCTCAGCCTTTACATCCACAACCCTCCCGGCGCTTGCCCGCCTAGCTGGCGGGCCCCGCATGCCCCCCAGGATGGGGGGCTACAGGAATGGCCGGGAACACCTGGCCATTCCCGTCCGACACTGGTGGAGGCCTGTGCAATACAGGCAAGGGTGCCCCCGCACCCGTTGCCTGCTGGTCTCCACCCGAGAGGAGTCGGAGATGATTGTCGAACTGACGTCTTCTTCGACCCCTCCTCCGCCTTCGGAGCAGCGCCGCGTGAGGATCCTCCTCCCGCGCGCGCTCCGCCGCCTCCTTCTGGGACATGACGTGTTCGCAGAAGGAGGCGACTGCCGCCCAGGACCTCTCGTCCCCCAGCATGGCGTTAACCAAGCCAGGGAGTGAGAGGTCTGGTCGGATCACCGCGATGAGACTGCGGCGCGTCTCGGACCACGAGGGGCACACCTCGAGGGTGTGCTGCGCTGTGTCCTCCACCGCGCCACAGTCGTGGCACGACGGCGTCTCCTCCCGTCCGATCCGGTGCAAGTACGATCCGAAGCAACCGTGTCCGGACAGCACCTGCACCAGACGGAACGAAAGGAACCCATGCGACCGCTCGAGCCAGTCTCGCAGGACAGGCCCAATCGCGTCGAGGGTTCGGCGGCCGAAGGCTGCGGTTGCGAGTTCCCCCGTCCAATGGACGACGATGGCGTCCCTCGCCTCTTGCCGGACAGCCTCGCGCTCTTCCGGGGCTGGGCGTTCTCCTCGCGCCCTCCGCCCCGCCGTTCATTCATATACTCTGGCAAGCACCCACGCCTCGAGTTCCCAAGGAGGGGTGCCGGCCAGAGCACATGCTGCCGCGAAGCCCACCGTGTGGTAAGCCCGCGCCACCCGCTGGGCTATGGCCCTTTGGGGTGCCCGCAAAGCGGCGGCGTTCTCCCTCCTTCGGAGGGAGTCCTCCCAGATAGGAGCCCCGTAAAGGGCCATACTCTTCAAGATGCCGGCGTAAAGTTGCCGGCATCGCGCGCTGGGCCTCCCCAGGTTGGGAAGCAGACACGAGAGCGCGCCTGCGGCCTTCAGCAGGCGCGACGACAGCCCGGTAAGATGCGGACCGAAGCGCCACCTGCTGTCGAGTACAAGGCCCAGATATTTCATCTGGGCCTTCACTTCAATTCTGACGCCCTCCACGAAGATGTGGGCGTCAGGTGGGGGGCGCTGCCGAGCTCCGTGGAAGAACACGGCCTCGGTCTTGTGCAGCGCCACCGTTAAACCTAGGCGGCGGATCCTCCCCGCGACCAAGGATTCGCCCGCTGAGGCCAGGTTGGCCGCCTCCCTAAAGCTCCCCCCCCCGGGCGGTGAGGAGAGTGTCATCCGCATAGCAAACGACACTCGTGCCCCGGAGGAGAGTTCCGCGCAAGAACCAATCATAGGCGATGTTCCAGAGGAGAGGTCCTATGACTGACCCCTGCGGAACGCCAGCCTCGATGGCATACCGCCGGACTTGACCAGTCCTATTAACCAGGACGATCGTCCGATCCTCTAGGTAGCTGGCCAGCAGACGACGCATGTATCGAGGCACTCCGTGAAATCGGAGCGCCTCTAGGATGGTGGAGTGGGGAACGGAGTTGAAGGCATTGGCTATGTCGAACGACACAGCCAACAATCCCCCGTCCCCCGCCTCCATCGCCCCCTGCACCTGGCCTTTAAGGCGGGTCAGCGCGTCCACCGTGGAACGCTCAGCCCGAAAACCGAACTGAGCGTCCGACAAGTCCGGCCCGATACGCCGCAGATGGCTTTTTATGCGGGCAGCAATTATCCCCTTGAACACTTTTCCAACCTCATCTAGCAGAACGATGGGCCGGTATGCCGAGGGGGATTCTGCTGGGCGGCCCTCCTTGCGAAGGAGGCACAACTGCCCCTCCTTCCACGGTTTCGGGAACCTCCCAGACGCTAGACATGCGCTGAAGAAGTCCCGAAACCTCTCCTCCATTTGAGTGGCAGCGATGGCCACCACTCTTGCCGGAACACCGTCGGGGCCCGGAGCCGTCTTCTTGGCGCGGATATGCAGAATCGCTGCGCCGAGTTCCGAATCCGTGACAGGGGGGGCCTCCTCTTCTTCCTCAGCTGGCGGAGCTACCCCCAGCGGTGTGCCCATCACTGGCGGGGCGAAGTTGTTGTCCCCGCACGGGAACAGGGACTGAACCACCCCGTCCAGAAATGAGGGCTCCAGGGTCTCGGCCACTGGGGGACCAAAGGGGCGCAATTTTCTGCGTGCAGCCTTATATGGTCTCCCGTAAGGGTCGTTGTCGAGACCCTCCAGCATCTCCGCTCTCGCCGAGTCTCTGGCGGCGGCGATGGCCCGATCGAGGACCATTTTTGCCTCCATGTATACCTCATAGAGGTGGTCCTCGTTGGCGTGGTCTCGTCGCCGCCGCCGCTGGCTTCGCGTGTAGGCTCTCCTTGCCTCCACGCACGCTGCTCGAAGCCCCGCCAGCTCCACCGACCACCAGTACACGGCGCGTTTGGGTGGTGGTCGGCTAGACCGAGGCATGCTAGAGTTGCATACCTCGGTCAGAGACTCTCTCAGGTGCCCCGCCACGGTGTCCACATCCAGGCCGACGGAAGGCGGTGAAAACCAGTCCTGGATGAACGCCGCCTCCACCGCTGCCTCCCTGTCCAAGCGGGTGAGAGCCCACCGCGGGAACGGTGATCGAACCGAGAGGGGCCGCGGCTCTCCGGGGCCACCGGTGGAGATGTCGAACCGAACGTAGCGGTGGTCCGACATAGTCTCCACCAGGTCCACCCGCCAGTTCAACACGCGTGCGGCCAACGCAGGGGTGGCGAAAGTGACGTCCACTATGGAGCCACCCTGCCGCCGCACGCATGTCTGGACGCTTCCTCTGTTCAAGAGGGAGAGTCCAGAGGAGGCTGCCCACATTTCCACTGCCCGCCCGCGAGCGTCGGTGGCCCGGTTGCCCCAGGTCACCGACTTGGAATTCAGATCTCCCAGTATGGAGACCTGACGCGGCACCGCCCTGCCGACCACGGCGGCCAGGACTCCGAGATAGTTCTCGAAGTCCTGAAGAGGGCGGTTTGGGGAGAAATAGACGCCCACAAGGGCTAATTCTTCCCACGCGGCGGCCACGTATCCCGCTCCTCTCTCTAATAGCGAGAGGGGAGGGGAGTCTGTGGAAGACCGCGCCGCTAGTGCCACCAAGCCGTCCTCATCACCCAGCCAGCTGCCGGGGACTGAGTAGGGCTCGGCGACCACCGCTACGTTCACCAACCACTCGGCCATGACCTGCACCACCAGGTCCTGGGCCGCCCGGCAGTGGTTGGTGTTCGCCTGGAGGATGTGGTAGTTGGAAACCATTATTCCAACATCGCACATCCCTCCTCGGCTACCGCCGCTGGGGCTTCAGCGGCGACGACGGCGGTGGTGGCAGCAGGGCGAACCTGCGCTGGCATTATGCCCTTCCTCGCGGGAGGCTTACAATTCCTGCCCGTCATCCTGTGGTCCGCGGGGCGGCCACTGGCAGCACACGCCGCGCAGCGTAGCGTGGTACCGCGGCAAGCGGCGCCCTTGTGTCCCTCCTGCCCGCATCGGAAGCATGAGTCTCCCCAGTCGAACTTGGAGGGACACGTGACTCGGGTGTGGCCGAACGCGAAGCACTTGAAGCAACGCGTAGGCTGTTCTTCAAGCGGCCGGACCACAGCCGAGCTGAGCCCCACAAGCAGCCGTCCTTTGGTCGCAGTAAGGACGGCCCCAGCCGCGGTGACCGGGCACTCGACGCGGATGGCGCCCATGCCGCGGCGGCCGAGCCTGATGGCTCCACCCTTCACCGCGCCAGCGTCGCAGCCTCCAGCCGCCGCAACGGCCGCCACCACGTCCTCTTTGGTGACCGAATCATCCAGATCGGCCACCTCCAAGGCTGCGGTCTTTACAGGCCTGACGACCGTTGCCGCATCCGCGATGACCTCTTGCACCATTTTTGCGAAGAGGTCCGCGTTTGCGCCGCGCTGCTCCCCCGAGAACTCGAAAATTCGAGCCCCGGCTAGGGTTCGGCGGCACATGATGTTGCCGATCCCCAGCCGGGAGGGATCCGCGTTGGTACGAGCCCGTCTTAGGACGGACTTATACGTCTCGCCCCGCTCCACGGCTTCCGGGGTGATGGTCACCACGACGGCCGCGGTTTTGGGAGGAACCTGTTTCCTCCCGCCGGCTGGATAATTTTTTGCTGCTGCAGAGGCAGTCGCAGCGGGCTTGGGGGTCGAATTCTTCCCTTTTCTCCCCTTGACCACTTTTGTCCACGGCTGGTTGGACGGGCTGGTGGAGAGAAGAAGGGCGTCCTCTTCCTGCGAGTTCCGGGGGACTGCTGGAGTGGCAGACGACCCAGACGCTTCCTCCGCGCTCGTAGTGGGCGTTTGAAGAGGCACCGTGGTCGCCTTGCCCTTGCCCTTGCCCTTGCCCTTGGAGGGCTTCGGGGCCCGGGGCTGCTCGCCCAATGCCGGGCCTCCCAGAGGCGCAGGCTCCGGCTCCGTCGGCGGTGGACTCATATCCGCCGCTAGCGGCGGGCGGAGCCGCCTTTCCGGCAAGAGTCGGTCCTCGATGCCCGCGAAGCAGCCCCTGATGAAGGCCCTCTCCTCCATGACAACCCCGCGGATAATTGCCTCAATGCTGGCAGGGGAAGAGGAGCCCTCCACCACTGCACCTGCGGCAGATTGGGCAGGTCGGGCCGTGACCTCAGCCAGCTTCTGGTGCAGCTGGCTGACCTCCGCCTGCAGGCGATCCACCTTCGCCTGCAGCTGCCGCGTCTCGTCCGAGGCCGTCCGCTTCACCAGCTCCATCACGATGCCGTGCATGCTGGTGGCCCGGCATTTGAGGGCCTTCTGGAAGGTCCCCTTCAAATTGTATGACTTTGAGGCGACCTCCAGGACCTCCTCCTTGTCCTCTTGCGCCATGCGCTCCAATTCCGCCAGGGAGTGGTCAGCATATAGCACATTGGATGCACCATAGCCAGCCCTCGACCTGGCGGCTTGCGCCTGCCGCTCCTTTGCCGCGACCCTCTCCTCCAGGTCTTCCTGGAGCTGCGCCCTTTTCGCCAGGTTTAGCTGGCGCTCGGCGTCCACCAAGCCCACATCGTGAGCATAAGCCGAAGTAGAAGTTGAAGCATTTTTAGACTTCGACTTTTCTTCGCCCTAGTTCCTACCGACTCCGAAGAGCCCCCGGACCCGAGCCTCATATCGGCCCTCTTCCGCTTGGGGCGGTCGTTTTCGGCCGCCGATGTGTCCATATTGGACTCGTGGGCGTCCGACAAATCGTCCGGCCTGCTGAAAAAGCTGGCCGCAGATGGTGCGCGGTCAGCTTCCGTCATAGCGCCGCCGGCGTGGCCCTGATAAGGGCCGCTGGATTGGCCCTGAGAAGGGCCATTGGGTTGGCCCTGAGAAGGGCCGTTGGTTTGGCCCTGAGAAGGGCCATTGGTTTGGCCCTGAGAAGGGCCGTCGGTTTGGCCCTGAGAAGGGCCATCGGTTTGGCCCTGAGAAGGGCCGTTTGAATCACCCTGGGAGGAGCGATTCGAATTAAAACGCCCAGAAGCGGCACGGCTTATTTTTTTCGGCATATCCGCAGACGACCTCGTTTTTGTCTGCGAATCACAGCGCACTTTAGCCGCCGGTCTGCCACTCCGTTACGGTGGTCAGACACGGCGTTGCCCGGGGGAAACTACGTGGAAGTATGCGCTGTGGGGGATCCCCCTCACAGTTTTAACCTAACCTAACCTATTTCACCCAGTTCAAAATTACGAATCATACAATCTGCCGCAGAAATGTTTTTACCATTGTCTAATTATCCACTCGCAGGCAAATTGTATGATTCGTCATTTGTTACAAAAATGCAATACCTACACGGTCAAATTGTATGGAACAGTTGTTTTTTTTTCAACGCAGGGTTGTCTAGAATCCTGCCGGGGTCGCGGATTGTTCGAAAGCATTACCGTGACCTTGGCGCACAGGCAACTGAAGGAACACGGGTGGATTTTAGTCATTAAGAGTCTGACACGCCCTTCCGCTCCGCCCAAAGCGGGAGAGGTCATTTGATGATATCCCAACCAAAAAAAAAAGGGTTGTCTAGAATCATGTACTAAATCCATGGTAACAGGTTGTGCGTTGATGATCGTGCCACCCTGTATAAAAATAATGATCAACTATTTAGACTGATTGTACCATTTTAAGGGACAATAATAGCAATACTTATTAGCTTAAAGTTACCGTGTGGTTTATTTGAATGAGTCTAATTACTTGAGGATACAGTAGAGCATACGGTGGAGGTCTGCCCGGCTTGGGCGGCGCACCGCCGTGTCCTCACGGAGGCAATCGGCGGCGGCGTTCTCTCGTGTCCGGCCCTGGTCCAGACCTTGGTACGGAGCGAGAGTGCATGGGAAGCCGTCACCTCCTTCTGCGCAGCAGTAATGCTCGCAAAGGAGAAGGCGGAACGCGTGAGGGAAAGGCAATCTTTGCGCCTTCACGCCCCTAGTCGCCGCAGGAGACGTCCTGGGCGTCGGGAATCCCAAGCCGATTCCCGGTCACCTTAGGCGCGGGCTTGCGGACGGCGAGCAATGGGTAGGTCGCCGCCCGGTAAGGACCAGGCCCGGGTCGACGGCGCGTTGTGTCCCACGCGCGCCTCAAAGACATGTCAGTACACACTGACGTGGTCCGCTAGGGCCGATGCGATGCCTGCCAGAGTCGCGGGTTTGTCTGAAAGGGTTACCGAGGCCCTGGCAGACAGGCAACTGAAGGAACACGGGCGGGTTTCTGTCAGTAAAATTCTGACATGCCCTCCCGCTCCGCCTAGAGCGGGAGAAGTTATCTGATGTCTTCCACCAAAAAAATACTATTTACGTAGGTCTAATACCTCGGGTTTGTGGTTTAATGATAATTAAGAAAGATTTGACGGTAATACAGTACTGAATAATTTTTTATGACTGTCATCATCGAAGAGGGGCTCGTGGCTAAATGATAACAGTCGTTCAAGTCCATCGAAGGTTAAGCTACACTTGCCGCGGTCGGTTCGCAGATGGGTAACCATCCATTACATATCGAGACTAGTTCGTGCCGTGGAAAGCACGTTAAGCCGTTGGTCCCGGCTGTCATTCGTAGATCTTTGACAATGGTTACGAGTAGTCAGAAGCTCCAAAATTTGACAACCAGTCTTACCCAAGGGGTATCATGTTACCCAGTAACTGGGTTGTGGAGTTCAGATAGACAGTAGTAATAGTCAGCTGCATCCGGTTAGACTGGAAGCCGACCCGTTGGCTGAATAGTTGGGAAAAGGCTAAGTAGATTGATTGACGTGGGTCTATTACCTGCTCAATTATAGACCTACACAATAAAACAAATCTGCGGGGTAGTTACGTAACACACTAACAGTAGGAATGGGTTTCATTTTGACAGTTCCACAACATTCATTGCGTTATTTACGTTGTCGAGCAGACAAATTTTTCGAACATATGACGCAATGGATTAGCAATAGGCTTCAAAATGATTCAGGTTGTGATAGATAGTGTGTTACGTAATTAGGGTGCTGGAACAATTTTTGTCAATGAGTTAGTTAAGAATAACCGTAATGAAAAAACTTCTTCATTTGGTTCTATAGTCACTTGGTGTTACATTATTGTAATTAATAGTGTAGATTGTACGAAATAAAAACTATGAATTTATCCGTGTCTTCGATATCATTAACTACTGCAAGCCGACATTCTTTTCTACCCAAAATAATGTTCGAGACCACATATTAAGAAATGAGATATTGTAGAAGATTTGGCTAATTGCGACGAATTCAGTACAAAGACTCAAGGAACGTTATCTTATCAAAATCGAGTTATTATTTTTCTAATAACTTAATACAATCTATGTGACCAATCGACTGACTGAAGTTACACATCTCGCTGATTTTGACACTCAAGTCGCAGTTGAATAATCAGTTGCTTAGAACTTCTGGCTCAACAGTTAGGAAGGAACTAGTAACCTGTATTATACGATAACCTAGCCACTCACCGTTTCTGAAGCACACCTTAAGCAAAACAAAGAAAATATAAAATAATAAACGATACTAAACTGCTCTGCCATAGTCCAATGAACAACACTCTTCGATAGAATTTAACAGAATATTTAATGCAAACATTATTCAGTTTTTATATTGTTTATTGAAAAGTGATTTCATGGTTTTTAAACATATAAAACCAAGTAATTTCATCGTAATTGCGAAGGAAATTGCGGTCAATGCGGAAGTGAACTATTAACGGGGAGATGCGCAGGAATCAAAACAAAATAAATAGATTACAGGAAGAAAGATAAAAAGGATGTGTTGGTCTTGCCAATAATCAAAATAAATAGATTGATGTAACAGCTGAAATTGGTACAACAGATCGAGTTGAAAGCAATCAAGTTATACTGCAATCGTTTATCGTTTGTGAAGTTAGTATAAATATTTTGTTGCACTACCAATTACAAGGCTAGATCCAGCTCTAGATGTCTATAAACCTAAATAATACTTCATGATAGCCCCGTTAACATCATACCCAGGGATATTTCGAGAACAACCTACCGGAAATAGCATAATTAAGTCATTTATGCAAATTGGCACCGGAAATTATGTGTGGTAGATACCTAGCAACAAATAATTTTGATCGTTAGATATCATATAAACTCATGTTAATTTCAACATGAATGATGTAACCGATTTTTTTTTGTAATGTTATATTGATTTAAAAGAGTGTCCATGGAGTTTCTTGTCCGTTCTTCTTCCATAGGTACCTACTACGCTTTGGAATGGGCAACTAGCTTCATCTTTCTGCCTGACCGACCCCTGGACAATTCAAAAGTGCCCCTAATTGGTTTATTTGAAATAAATGCTTTGAGTTTGAGTTTGAGCCTAGATTATAAGCCGAGATTTCTAGTGGATGGACAGATGACCTGAAGATAACGCCGTTCATTGTATGTTAATATGGTATTAGAATGTTTTACTACTGGAGGCATCTAGGTACTAAGAAGGTCTGTTATATTTAATAACATTAGGTAGTATCCTTGCCGCCCAGTAGCAGCTATTATATTATTTATATACACATACATACATAAAATCACGCCTTCTTCCCATGGGGGTAGGCAAAAACTACAGAACGTCACCTGCTACGATCCTTACATACTCCTTTTGCCACGTTTACGTTCATACATCTTTTCATACACGCACGCCGGTTGCTAGTACTACGCATCTGACCTTTCTGAAGAACATCACCAATACGGTCACTATATGTCTTCCTAGGGCGTCCCCTCCCGGCGATTCCCCTCACATCTGCCTTGTATATATTGTTAGTCGCCCTACATTCATCCTCTCAACATGACCAAACCATCTAAGCATACCCTTTTCAATTTTTGTCACTACATCTTCTTTTACACCGCACCGTTGCCTTATCACATCATTCCTCAGCCTATCATTCATAGTCGGTTCCCTATCCATTTGCATAAAATTTTAAGACCTAATATAACTTAGCATAATTTTGTTTGGCATAATTATATTTTCGCATAATATAATTACGCATAGCAGCTTACGCATAATTTTTTTAAGCATAATTTCTCTAACCATAATAATGATTAAGCATAATATTGTAAAGCATAAATTTATTAAGCATAAAGTTCTAAAGCATAACTTTTTTATGAACAATTTTGTGGGTTTTTTTTTCGCTGTAGGCAGCATGAAGCAAGCAAGCATACAGCATGCAAGCAAGCATACAGCATGCAAGCAAGCATGCAAGCAAGCATGCAGCAAACAAGCAAGCATGCAGCATGCAAGCAAGCATGCAGCATGCAGCAGGCAGGTTTTCTGTCACGGCTCCGGCGCTGCAGGCCTCCGGCGGCCCCACGCATGCTAATCGTCGCAGACGGCTTTCGCTCACTACCGCAGCTTCGGGTTGTTGGCCGGCTTCGCCGGCCAGCCTCAGCCGCGGCGGCTCGCTCGCAGCCGCCTGCTCCTCAGCCCGCGGGCCGCCTCGCCCTTACGCGCCTACGCGATTTTAAATTACACTCTAGGGGTAGGACAAACAAGACTACGTGGAGTCGGTTTTGCAGCAATTCGGTTCTGTCACTAACTTTTGTTGCACAGCATATTAAATTTTTAACCAACAATATTATGCTAATAGTCATTAGGCCTACTAACGTTATGCGAATCAAATTTATGCCAAAACAAATTAGTATTTAAGATGATTATGCCAACATAAAATGTATGCCTAAAAAAATTATGCCGAAGTATTATTATTCCAAAACAAATTGTGCCAAAATCGTTATGCCGAAGTATACTAGGACAAAGAACATTATGCGAAAAGAAGGGATCCCTTCATAGTCACACCACACATGCTTCGCAAGGAACGCATTTCCACAGCATTTATTCTACTTTCATGCTTTTTATATTTATATATAAATACTTTATTGTTTTCTGTGTATTGCCGTATGCCCAATGAGCTGTGGGTGAAAAAAACCACTACGTGGAGCCCTGACACAGCCAGAAGGCGTCGCGGCAGACTCCGTAGAAGATGGCGGGACGAGGTAGGGAAAACGAATGACCAGTGGTCTACTTTAGCCCTGGATCGAAAGAGTTGGAAGTTATGGGGAGAGGCCTTTGCCCAGCAGTGGGATGATGCAGGCTAATAGTAGTAGTATTGTACACCAGAAAAATACATTACAAAAGAAAAGAAAAAAAGGGTAATGAATTATGTTTAAATAATTATTAGGTTTATTGATATTCTCCTGGTAGCGAATTATAATTCTTAGAAAATGTTTTTACTGCCCAAAATAAAAACCTACTTTTCAAATCGCTGTATGACTTCTTGACGATGTTAACTGAACAATAAAAAAATAAAGAAAAATAGTTTATTCTGCACAAACAAAACGCACCTAACAAATGTACGACATTAATTTAGAGACACATACAAAATAGCCAAAAGCCTCGTATTCAAGTTATAAAAGTTTCATAATTTCGTCTATTGCTTGATGTTAAAGCCAGGGACCAAAGACAATACACATTGCTCTGTGTTGCGACACTGGCTAATGACAACAAACAAACGATCAAAACGAAAACAAAATACCGATTGCAGTGTGGAAAAATGACTACCTTTGTAACAAACAAACAATAATAATAAGAACAATTAAGCAGTGCGTCGCATCTGTGCAAGAACAGGTCGTTACTCAGCAAAATGCTGTGACTTCGGACGAACCTATCGTCTACAGCGCTGATTTTCAGCAACTACTTCTTGAATGACGTAATGACGTCCCCCTGTGTGATGTAATAAATCGGGTACGTATAATTTTCCACAGAATTAAGTGTGATTCTAGACGTTACGATTATCCATTAAATCCAAAGCCGTGGGCTGAGGTTAATATCAGCCGCCATAATATGATCGTCACGACTCTTGATCAACTCTTCCCTGCAATCTCCCACATCATAAACTTTTCAGTTTAAACCGGTGTTTTATCATGTCAACGCCAGCTGTCGCTGAAAACCAGCGCAGGGGCTCTGTCTCGCATAGGGTCGTAACATTATGCTGAGCGATTGCCGTTTTGCGTGAATGTGACGCATATTTTCCCCAAACTTGTACTTTTTGTGTTTGTGTGTTTTTCTCTGCGTCATGTTTACCGCAAATAAACGTATTTCCTTTCTTTGTTTTTTCTTTTCCCTTCCCTGTGGCGTAAAACCCTTGTTCGATCCCTGCCTAAGATACCCAATCCCTGACTCATACTACACCAAATTCCAAGAATATCTTACACCATTTGTGCAGAACTCGACAATATAACTTGGTTGATTGCTGGATAACAGAACATAGGTAATTACTTGAAACTTGATTAGGAATTAAGGTAAAGTATCAATCAAATTTACTTGGTGCTATTTAAAATTAAAAGTAGAAAGGAGATGGAAAACGGTGGGCCCAAATGTAATAACTTGAGATATGATCTAAAAAATTAGTCATATTTTTTTATCTTAGAATATGAAAAATCACCTCAATTCTCAATCTAGAAGCGGAGAAATATGAGAAAGATAGTTTTCGTGAGAGTATCGATTGAGTAATCGATTACACATTAACGAAAATAAAACCTTTGCACTAAATAATTAACTCAAAGTAACGAAATGCACTATATATACTTATATGCAATATAGTGCATATAATTATAGTCATATTAATAAATAAAATATCAATTAATTACTGAAAAACCAACTTAATGATTATCGATTTCATATCGATTAAAATCAATCTTCTATTTTTAGTCTATGTCACTGGCATGACAACTGACTGACATTGACACTAGACAGTTGCCGACTGCTCATGTTTGCTAACTCGTATTGTGTTTTCCGATGCGTTTTGAGTGCTTTCCCGATTATTCTTCATTTTTCACGACCACTGCTTTGTATTTTACGGATTCCGACCCTGCCTACCTTGTACGACCCTTGCTTTCATACTGGAAACCGAAGATCACACACACATTTGACTTGGAAATGTTATTTTGGAATTTACCGCCAGCTTGTGGATTGGATATTGTTCAAACGATGGATCGCTGTGTGAATTGTGGGATAACAACTGGTCACTGCAATACAGTGTCAATACATTGTCTACTAAATATAATAACTATTAGTGCGAAAGAACATATTTTGCACTTCGGTAATCCGCTGTTAGTTAAAGATTGTAACATAACCTCACTTTTACTTAATCTTTTATATCGCTGTTCTCAGATTGACAAATTCCGTAGAATTTTTAGTGAAAGGTTGATAATATGTATGCTATTAATTGACACCACTTTCATCTTTTTACATCCAGGCCCAAGATTGTATGTAATCGTTTCAGTCTCCTTTATAAAAATCGACTGGATTCAATTCATATTTTTCAGCAACTGAAGTTTCTAGGATACGTCTTAAACAAATTCTGAAAATTTTAAAAATAATAATACAAATATTATCCGAGCTATCTATCCCGTATGTTGCACGTGTCATGTTTTGTCTCTGCATTACCCTGAGGTTGACTGGTGGAAAATGCCTCAGGCATTAATTCCGCCTTTGTACAATATTTTTTACTGGTGCATAAAGTTTAAATATACTACAAATAAACATAACTATCTAAAATACTAGCTGCCATTTTGGGGCCATTCGCGCCAATCTCTAATTACAAAGCCGTTCGACCCACATCGTCCCAACTGACCGTACACAAACAAAGTTATTTGGTATCCCTCAAGGAGGGCAAATTAATAGAATAATAGATAAAGTATGTAATCTTATAATTTATCGGTGTTCTGCTGGGTGGCGTGCACGCAATCTGTCTGTGTCGCAACTTGTGGCCAACAATAAAACTTTGGTGTTTTGGTCGGCGCGCACTTTTTACCGAGATTACGTACTCGTAGCTTGATCGAGATGTTTTGATACTTGGGATATTCTGACTGATATCTTCAGTTTTTCATGCTTGTGGTAAGTTTTCTCAAAATTACATAGCATCACGCCAGTATTCCTCGAAAGGCTAGGCAGAGGTGTTACCTATAGTAAACCCACATTTCGCCAGCTATGTTTAATTCGCATGTAATAATAATAATAATAATTTATTTCAGACTATTGTCCATATAGAGTTAGTAATACACTGAACCTTAGAACTATGTTAGTAATACACACATACAAAAACAAACTGTAATAATTATCCTATGTGTAGGCGAATCCAGTGCCTCCAGATAGGACTCTCAACTTGTTCAGCAATGACCCTCAGGTAGCTGTTAGGACTCCGTTTCACTCTGCGCATTAACGATGCTGCTTTTTTTTTCTAATTATGGCATAATAGCCATCTACTTGTGATTCTGCAAACATCTCTGACGCACTGCAATAGCGAGGCAGTCCCATCAACACCCTGAAGGCATTTTTGTACTGAACTCTCAAAGCACTCACGACCCGCTGCGTGCAGCCAGCCTACAGGCTGCAGGTATAAAAAGATTGGCAGAAGGCCCTTAACAATGTTGTTTTGACTGCCTTTGAACACTTGGCACTTGGCACCTGCAAGCCAGCATATTACAGCGAATCGCGAGCACCCTCCGTTCCCGTTCCATGTCTAGGTCATCAGTCAGGTTCTCATTCATAACATGTCCTTAGTACACAAACTAAGAGACTCGTCTTAGCGCAAGCCCGCCTAGTGTCACGGGCTGTACATATGAAGGATTCATTTGCCCCGCCCGAAACAGCAGCAACTCGCTTTTTTTGACGGTTACGTCAATCTATGTGTTTCAGCATATGCCTCACACACAGTAATAAGACACGAGCCTATTGCCATCAACCGTACACAAATCCAGACTCCGGGCTGCTACTGAGAAATTCCAGATGGAAGAACCCAATAACATTTTACCCAACCCGGGAATCGAACCTAAGACCTCAAGCTCAGCAGTAGTGGCTTGCGACCACTAGACCAAAAAGGCAGTCGTTTTCTCAAAATGTATAAAATAAATAAACTCGGAGGCCCTAAGACAGGTAAGATCAAGAGGTACAAGACAGAGAGCAGAAGAATCCTTTTATAATTATAAAGTACTGTTGCCAGCCGTAACTATTGTCAATATACCTTTTTACCGCGATTACATAGTTTGAGTGAGACGTCTTGATACTTGGAGTTTTGTGATTGATATCTTCACTTTTCTATGTTTGTGATCTCATAACCGTGTATTCCCGTTCGTCCCCTCGACTTCGTCCCCCGAGGGGGACGAACGGGAATTTACAAAAATAATATTTAATTTGTTCCCGATCGTCCCAATCCTAATTCAAGAGAGGACGAATGGGAATATGTTCTTCGATTAGTGCCATTCGTCCCACTAAAAAGATTTGTGCAGAAAATATGTTTATTCGATGTTTCGTAGTTTACTTTTAAATTAGTTTCTTCGTTTTTTTTTTTTTTTTATTCTTTGTTTAATTAGGGACTTTTATAACGACAATGCGTATGCCAGTCCCATTAGTTTCTTCGTTAGATTTAATCATTATTTTACAAAATTCTTCTCTATTTTTTTATGAATTATAAAACGTACGAGTATCCTAAGTTTATCATTGTTTCATTATGTTTACCTACACTAAATATAGCAACTCTGACGGGAAGCGCCGGCGATTCTGGTAGTTAACAAAAGAGTGCCGATAACATTGTGTTATTTGCGTAAATCCTATTGGTTTACCTGACATTCTCTCCCTTTCCTATCCTTAAATTAGACCGGTCGGGTTAGTGTTGACAAAACAATGAAAGTGCACGGGTGTTAATGTAATAATATATATTCGACACGAGTTCTGCGGAAAACTACTGATGTAAGTACCTACATTTTTGTAAGTTACAAATATTATTAGATTGTTTATAGTCAATACTATATTGTCTCATGTCTTATTAATTTATGCTAATAATGTACGGTATCAATATTTGTATTCAATTTTAGTATTTAATTTTATATATTAAATATCATTCTAAATTATATTAATAAGTGTGTAATTGTTGTCTCCTGTTTTTTAGAGCTTAACAATGTCACAAGAAGCGCATCCTGGTCCCTCTGGTAGTACAGGAAGCTGTTTGCAGTATATACAAAGGAAAGGTGGAATCGTGCTTCTGCGTGCTGGATACCAATTTTTAAGGAAAAGGCAAAACAAAAGTGGAGCTGTTGTATGGGAATGTCATCTTAGAAGAAAGAATAAGTGCAGTGGGACCTTAACCATAAAAGTAAGTACCTACTTTTTTGACTTCTTTTTTCATGCAAAACCAGACAATGGATAAATAAATTATGCACGTTTATTGCAGAATGATCAAATTTTGAAAGAAACCACACACACATCCTGTACACCGGACTTCAATAAAAACATAATAGACATTCCTATTGATGAATGCAAGAAAAATATAACTTCTGATGATGTACCTTGCGTACCAGCCGCCTTTAATTCAACAATTTCGAAAATTTTGGACGAAGGACTTGATAAAGTAACTTTACCCAAAGATATTCCTAATTTTGCAAACATCAAAAGCACTTTGTATCGCCATCGAAATAGCACTTATAATATGAGTAAAATCACTTTCAATGACGTTAAAACGGTTGAGGTTCCTCAAAAATTTCAATCATTTTTGTTAGCAGATTACTGTTACGGTAACACACGCTTACTCATTTTTTGTTCCCAAGAAGATAAAGAAAAATTGATAGTTTTAAAAAATATATTTGGTGACGGTACATTTAAGAGTTGTCCACCTCCATTCCAACAGCTCTACACCGTTCATGGTGATTTAGGAAGTAATAATCAAAGCACAGCTATGACGCCATTATTTTACGCTTTAATGTCAAACCGTAAAAAAGAAACATACGAGATACTTTTCAGACTTGTTAAATCTCAAATCAACGATTGGAATCCTACATCATTTACCAGTGATTTTGAAGAAGCAGCTATGTCTGCTATGCGTACAATTTTTCCAGAGATAAGTATCCACGGCTGTTATTACCATTTTAATAATGCTATTTGGAGGAAAGGCCGTGAATCAAATCTAACAAAAAATAAAACTTTAAGACGTCAAGTAGCCCTAAGTGCGGTGCTTCCATTATTACCAGAGGAACGTATTTTTGAAGGCTGGTTTTATATCGCTAGCGAAAGCCCCGGTGATAGCCAAAGTGAAAAATTTCGGCAATACATGCTATCGCAGTGGCTTCAATCGAATTTCGTAAAAGTGTGGTGCAGTTTTGGAAAACGACACCGTACTAATAACTTTGCCGAAGGGTGGCATTTTAAATTAAATAGTGCCATAGGCAAAAAAAAACCTAATATTTTAAAATTGCTTACGGTGTTACATCAAGACTCTAACTTATACAGCGTGAAAGCAAAACAAAATCCAAAACGGCGTAAGCTACATTCAATCTTGACAGACCAATATATTATGGATTGCCAAATGCAACTTCTTAATTCAGAAATAACTGTAGGACATTTTTTAGAAAAACTTACGTAGGTATTAATCATAATAAGTAAAGTGCTCGATGGTTGTGTACGTTGATGTAATCTCTAGGCTTTGTGTGCAATAATTATTACTGCCTACTGTTATGACCTCGACTACTTTCTTCAATACTTGTGAATTTTTTATTGTTGTTACCCTCTATGATGTTTTGTGTTCATGTTTTTTCACTTTGATTTTGTATATGTTTTTTATTTTGATTTTGAAATTGTGCTAATTTATTGACGCTATTTATATGTAAAATTAATGTGTAACCTGTTCTGATTCCTTATACAATATGTAACACAAAAATGTGACACCGTATACCTATACATATAAGCAAATGTGACTTTTTAAAAATTAGTACGATAAGTTTTTTTTTGTTATTTTTATCTTGATTTCGTGATATTTTAGGTATTTTATTTAATTTTGCTTTTGAAAGTGTGATAATTTACTGACCCTATTTATGTGTTAAAATAATGAGTAAACTTTTCTAATCACTTACATAACGTAAAACGTAAAATCTTGCCACCATACATATAAGCAACTCTACGAAAAATAGTGACTTATATTTCAAAAGGAAACAACCTGAATGGTAAAAAGTCTGTTTGTAGTGTTTAATTGTAATATAATACAGACTTTTTTTATTGTAATCTGTATACACAGATTTTTAAATCATAATTTTTAGTTATAAGGAGAATTTTATTCATAATTAAAAAAATATTATATATAAAAATATTGCGAGTTATCGCAAAGTTGATTCTGTGATTTTTACTGTGATTTTTATTCCTTAATAAATGACTGATTTTTATTTCAATTTTGTTTTTTTACCAATTAAAACCACCAGTCTTATATTATTTAGTGGGACTCATAACATAAACTCACGCCTTCTTCCCATGCGGGTAGGCAGAAACTACAGAACGCCACCTGCTACGATCCTTATATACTCCTTTTGCCTCGTTTACGTTCATACATCTGGTCATACACGCACGCCGGTTGCGAGTACTAGAAAGAAAGAAAGAAAGAAATAACAATATTTTATTTGGGACATGCAAAGGAAATACAAAGAGTAAAAATAAAAAAGGAGCATTTTAAACTAACAAAATTAACAATAAAAAAGAAAAAGAAAAAAAAACAACAATAAACAAGTAAAAAACCTGTGCGAGGCCAAAAAGGCTCCTATCTCAGCATAATGCTACGATATTAAAAAAATAAATACCGCAGCGCTGGTATTCTGATAGGGCCCGCTGTGATGCTACGGACACACCTACGGACATCTTTATATCCCACTAGGGGATTATTAACATAAATAAAACTAAATAAAAAAATATTATAAGAAAATAAAGCAATATAAAATTATTTAGAAAACAAAAATAAATAAATAAAAACCATGATATGTATGACAGTGATTAAAGATCGACCCAAGCCCGACGCTCCAAAATCACTTGCACCTGACCTTTCTGAAGAACACCACCAATAAGGTCACTATATGTCTTCCTCGGGCGACCCCTCCCGGCGTTTCTACTCGCACGTTTTTGATATTGGGAATTAATTTAAATAAAAAAGCATGTTAAGATTGTAGCAGGTAGCGTTCTGTAGTTTCTGCCTACCCCCATGGAAATAAGGCGTGAGTTTATGTATGTATGTTTGCAACTTTCATAAAACAACTGGATAGAATATTTAATTTTAAAAATATGTATGTCAATGTCAGTATTTTTTATTCAGAATAGAATAGAATACTCTTTATTATATACACCATAAAAATTACAGATACAAATGTAGAACTTTTACACAGGGTGATACAATGGGCGGTCTTATCGCTAAAAGCGATCGTTTACAGACAAGCTTTGGATGGATTAAAGGGAGAAGGAGAGACAATAATGCAGGTAGTCAGTGTTGTACCATTTACATATACAATAAATACATACATACATACATAAAACATATACTTATCTACATATAGTATATATGACGGGGAAGGAACTTCTATCTCGTTATTATCATTCAAATTTTAACTACTGTGGGTGTACTATGGGAAGTGTTGGTTATTGCGCAATAGAAAAACCGTTTGCAGTTAAAATCAAATTATTTACGAACAAATTAATCACACTAGCGAATCACACACTGTAGGTACACGACACAACTATACGGAACGCGCGACAGTTTCTAAACGTGTTCACTGCTTAGCCGCCAACAACAAACTCTGCTTTAACTCTGGTCAAGCGTTATGTTATAGACTCTGTCGAGCGCCACCTGGTGGCGCTAGCGTCACGATTGGTCAAAGTCAAACGATTGATTTAACGTATTTCCGATATATACAATAATAAACATGAAACAAGAGCAAGGAAACTAAATGTAATGATGATGTTTAAGGAGAGAGGAAGTGTTTTTTAACCAGAATTTTCAAAGTGGATTAAGATTGAGCACGCCTTATCGGCTCGGGCAAGGCATTCCATAACCGTACTACTTGAACTGTAAAAGACTGAATGAAAATTGAATGAAATCTGGTGGAATGAATCGGCATCTCTAATATTAATTACACTTCGTATGCGATGATCTCTAATCTATGTAGGTACTTACTAATAACCTGAAAAGTTTTTTTTTTATGTTTGAAAGCTCTAATCTCTGGAACCATCAGTCAGATTTGAAAAAATATTTTTGTGTTTGATTGCCCAATTCTTCAATTCTTGGATTTTCTACGACCCTTAGGAGCCGAGCAAAAAGAGAAAGATCAGAAAGAACGTTAAGCGAAAAAACCAAGTAATTGTGCGGGTTGGCGATAATCTGGCGCGGACGAAGTCGCGGGCTGAAGCTAGTACTAATAATGAAGCTGAAGGGTTTGTTTGTTGGTTGATCAGTTTGAAGGAGCTAATCTCTGGAACTACCAGTCGAAAAAGTTTTTTTTTTGCATTTGATAGTCCAATTCTTGAGGAAGGTTATAGGCTATTTAACATCACGCTGTGACCCTTAGGAGCCGAACGAAAAGAAAAAAGCCCGAAACAACGCTAGGCGAAATCGAAGTAATAGCGCGGGTGGGCGATGCGATGCGACGCGGTGGTTCGGGGAACGAGAAATTTCTTATATCTAGGCAGAAGCTAGTTCTTTATATCTTAGCACATAAAAATACTAGGTAGTAACAACATGGTGAGTCCAAGTTTAAATATTCAGAATTTACTTGAGTTGGTAAACAATTCTAACTTAGAATACGAATCGCCTACAGCTACCCTAGTGCACAGGTACTGTTTCTTGTTTGTGTTGCATTTCTGATTGAAATTTTGCTACATCTGGATACTTTACTTTATGTATAAGTAAACGTATTATGTTCAATGAAATACAATTGGGGAAATTAATTGTTAAGCAAATTGACACCCTACGTCAATTAGCCGTGTTATAGTCATACAACTGAATATACGGACAATTTTCTTTGGAAGTAAATTTTCTTAACAGTTAATTTCACTGAATTTACGCACAACAGTTACACACACGCACACATCACACACACAACACACACACACATGCAACACACACACAACACTCTCACACAACACAAACACACAAAACACAAACACACATTCACACATTTCATCTTTAAAAAAGTCTGTAACTTATACCATTTACAAAGTAGCTACAAAACTGTTTTTCCAAGCACTCGTAGCCCATGGCCTCGTAGCGTCGTAGCCGCGTAGCGCCGTAGCCTCGTAGCAGCGTAGCCCGTACTCTCGACCGCGCTCCGGCGTCACTCGCCTTGCCAACTCAAACAATGTTGTTTTACGTTCACTGTACCAAACTTTAACTAAATTTGTATACTTATCGTGGCATCGGACAAAGCCGTTTGTTTTGGCAAAGTTGTATTTCGTGTCTGTTAAGTAAATGCAGATTTTCGGTCCGCGGATATGTTGATGTACGTAATCATAATATTTTAAGTAAATAATTTTTGTGATATCTCTTGCTGAACTAATAGAAAAAGTCTTGCGCTCATTTTGGCTAAGGTTCCAGGAAACAGGAGATTTTATGACACTTGTATTATTAAGGTACCTCTTACGCATACCTTAGAATAACCATAACAATAGGTATCCAATATCTGGACTGCATTATGTTTGCATTCATGAATTATCCACATATTTTAGTACTTATTGTTTATTTTAAAATCTCAACTTCATCTACCTAAATTATCACTACAGTTAACCATTTTAGCAAACACTAATTCCAAAGTGAAGAAAAGTCTAATTGTCTAAGGCAGAGATTCCTAAAGCGGGTTCCGCAGAACCTAAGGGTTCCGTGGAAAAGTCACCAGGGTTCCGCGAAATGATTTATTTTAAATCGCCTGTTAAGTTGCATTGCATTTTGCATCGACCTTGTAGTAAAAATATGCCATCTGATTTAATGAAAGTTCTTGATGAAGCGGTAAAGGTCGTCAAGTACGTGAAAAGTCGTCCCCTTCAGACAAGACTGTTCGAAAAGTGTGCGAAGAAATGGGTAGTCAATACGAAACACTCCTCTTGTACACCGAGATCCGATGGCTTTCGAGAAACAAAGTTCTAGCCAGGCTATATGAACTTCGTGACGAGCTGAAGGTTTTCCAACTGGGGCAAAACAAGTCTGAGGCTGTAACCATTTTCGAAGTATTGCATGATGGACAACGGCTTATAAAATTAGCTTATCTTACCAATTTTTTTTTTAAAAACTTCATCGAAATTTCGACATACAGTTTGGCGGCGAAAATCAACAACCATATTCATGGCGAGAGACAAATTATCAGCCTTTAAAAGAAAGTTCAATGGATGGATAACCTGCGTAGAATAGGACAACATTGAATGTGTTCACACCTGGTAAATCTCCTGAAACCACGATGAGATTACTTCCAGAAAGTGACATTGATATCGAATGGGTACACTATCCATTTAACATCAGAAGTCAACCGAGGATGCTAACCGTCGTGGATTGCGAAACATTAATAGATCTTCAGAGTTCTTTCACATTAAAACGCACATTTCTTTGTCTCTGAACGAGTTTTGGATTGGTGTTAGGAGTGAATACGAAGTACCCAAAAAGGCTATCTTAATGTTGCTCCCTTTTGTCACAACGCGCCGTTGGGTAAAAAGTTTTCAGCTCTACAAAAAGAACACTTTTACAGAAAAACTACTTCAGGTCGAGATTGGATGATGCCCTAGACATGCGCATACAGCTGTCGGACACAAACGAACCAAAAAGCAATTATTAATAAAACAGTGAAACAATTTCATTCTTTACATTAAAGTTTAATTTCTATTTTTTTTCGTTTTTTTTTTTTATAGTTCACTTAGATAAAAGTTTCAATTTTAAAATGTTCCTAGGATTTTTTTTTTTTGTTCTTATTTAAATTGCACTATCTTTGATTTGTAATCATTGGGTGTGAGGTTCCATAAAATAAAAGGAATTTGGTGAGTGTTCCATTACCTTAAAAGTTTTGGGAACCCCTGGTCTAAGGCACCTGACCCACCGCCGGCGATTAACGGAAAGCAAGTAGAGCTAGCAACTAAAAACACTTAAAAACGAGTTGGCGAGCAACGAGTAGTGATTTCTCGCTGGTATGTGTATGACCCAAGCGTGAGACTATCAGCGAGTGTTCTGCCCGCCAAGTGACTGTCGCTGAGCGAGTACTCTCTTCGATAGCTGCTGTCGCTGCGACAAACGAGTTCTCGCCGGCGATGTAAACAGTCAGCAATCAACTATTAATACAAGTGTGGCGGCATCTACATCGCCACACGTGAACTACGCATCACATTAACGTCACGCAAATCCTGCATCGCGCAAGCAGAGTTTACCGCGTGACTAGCATTTATACAACGTCCCGACATAAATCGACGGGTAGTTGCCTACTAGACACGACACCCGTCTGGTCGGAGAATCCTCCCTTTTCTATAGAGGATTAGTGGACTTTACACCCTGTTCCTCATACCTCTATACTGGTGACCCCGAAGTGAACATCAGCGTAGCCTTCGCAGCTTCGTGCTACTACTTCAGTGTGACATCGTCATCATCATCACTTCCTCAAGCTTGCGAGCGGCGATTCACACAGCCAGCCAGCACCCACTGCTTCAACAGGTATCCTCAGCCTCATCAGCAACCTTGGCACAGCTCACTGCACTTTCGGCCAGTCAACAAGAATAGCTGTAAATACCTCTCCTGGTTGACGCCAGCAGTCAGACTCAACGCGTCGCTGTGCCATATCCGACACACTGGACTATAACGCAACGCCACCCCGACACACTGGGGCATCTTCGCAGACAGTTCCGACTCACCGTGAACTATGCAGCACCCGGTTCCGAACCAATAGAAACTCAACTCGCCCTGGCAAGCATCGCAAGATACCTCTATAGGAGTATCTCTTATACTTACACGGGACGTATACGTTTCTTGAGCGAGAAAATCGTGATATTTAGTCGCTTCCTCGCCAGCAGTGAAATAGGTGCCTTAGTAACATAGCTATGTAACATAGAAGCTTGCTCGAAGGGAATTTGCAAGTCATCTACAGGGGAACACTTGACACTATAATATATTTTAGTGAGTCGACAACTGACTTGTATTCATGAATATAGAATGAGATGGCAGATCTCACTGCTTCTTCTGAAATTATGCCTATTGCCCATGTAATGGAAGCACAGGTTGTAAAAGTCAGAAAATTAGGAATTATTTTAAATCAAAATCAAAAGTCGGTTACTCAAATTAGGCTAAGTATTGGCACTTTTTGAGCATCAAAATTACATAAGACAGTCCCCCAAAACGCCCGCCCTTCACCAGTTCCTTGTGCTTAAGCTGGGAAGAAAGAGTGGCGGTACAAACTCCCCAGTAGGTAGACTTCGGAGTTAATAGCTTGGAGCCGATAAATCTTAAATTAGAATCAATTAACCATTGTCCCCTAAAAGTCTCGAATAATTATTTGAAAATTTAAATGGGCAACATTCTACCAGTTTAAGAACAAATCACACAATTATGTTCATCGGAAAACACAATGTTCATTTAGTGGATACACGCTGAGAACCCCCGACACAAAAGAGCTGATGACCTTGATACGGCTGAACCGATTTTGATAAAACATGTTGAAGATAAGATAAGATAAGATTTATTTATTTGCATAGAATGTAGGTAACGAATACATTTAGGTGTTACAATATTTTGAGATCCTTATACATTCTGCCTCATGGCATGCAAAAATTTTATTGCTTAAGTATATAAATTAATTATTAACTTATTACAGTTTCTTATACAATATATTATTTACTATTTTTATTATTTAATTTATTTAGAGGTACTTATTTGTTTAATACATGTACATAGTTATTAAAAAGACTTGTCATTTAAGAAATCTGGTATAGAGTAATAGCATTTTTTTACTAGTAATATTTTCAAGTACTTTTTAAATATTCTTAGAGGTTGCTCTTTAATATTTCTAGGTATATGGTTATAAATAAGAGGAGCCATACTGTAACCCGTCAAGTGGAGTTGTACAGAATTGGTTAGGAGACTGGATGTTGATTGTCTCCTTCGGTGTTGTACTTACTCATCACCGTGCTAAAGTAAATTTGTAGGGTATAATAAGCTGCTAGGGAAAGATTAAATTAAACAAGTACCTTCTTATACAATGCAATGTTTATTATAATAACACACTATTGAAGGTTCACAATATTGAATGTGGCTGGCCACATACCTTTCCCCATACACCTGGGCTTCCACACCAGTACAACCAGTCTCGGGTCTAGTTGTATTGGTGTGTTGACCTGCAATGAGACTATTACAATATACTCAGAGTCGCTATAGCGAGTCCGTGAGATGAACCACTTAATAGATACTAGCTCAATCATACAAGTACCTACCTATCAAGGTTGTGCTAACAACGGGAACATAAGATTATGCTAAGCAATCCGCGACACAACACTTTATGGCAACTGGTCTCATCACCCAGTCCATACAATAGGCCTAACTCTCTCAGACTAAATCGCTACCTTACCGATTATTCTCAGTGATCTCTCAGTACTAATCCCTTCACTTGACAGGACTACGACCCTTGGCATCAAACACAGGATACCCCTGTGTTCGCACGTTGCGTGGCCTACGGGTAAATAATGACGCTTCGTTACCTGGAGCGGCGAACTTCCCTCATCACCGATATCGGTTAAGTAAAGCCTTCCTGTCAAACGGATGACCACACCTCAAAGGTTGCCTGCACCCGGATCCATTCCAATCATCAGACCACGGGGCTACTCCAAAGCATCACGTCTCAATTATGTATCAGAGATACAAGAGAAAAAAGGGCTAGCATAAACAGCCAGACCGGATTCAGCTTCGAATGGGACTTACTGGAAACCCATCGGGTTATTTGGGTACAGTCTGTTCCTCCAGAACTAAGTCCCTATTCCAAATCCTATTCGTACCGTGTCACACACGTTGCGGGTCTTCCCCATGCCGGATCAATGTCACAAACCCTCGAGAAGCTTCCGCTACCATAGACTAAATAGAATTCTTGTCTATTGGTTATTTTCCATTTCTTAGGCATTGTTTTTAAATAAAATGTGGGAAATTATGTCTGTATGTTTATTTATTTAAATTAACTAATACTCTTGTATATAATTTACATGACATAATTTCTCCAGTGTTATAAAGAACACTCTGACAGCCATGCCAATGCCTGACACAAGATGTCGCTACTTGTTGCGTAATTTATTGATTTTGCAACGTCACAATACACATAACACTTTTCCTCAATAAAGCAGTTTTATATTTACCTAAGCATAACTTGTCTTCGTATTGGGTTCTTAAACATGTAGTCCTATTTCTAGTATTTTTCAAAGTCGGGAATAAGTGAGCATTTGTTTTAACAAAAATGGCCATTTCTAATATATATAGACATGTAAAAGTAAGCAGATTATTTTGTTTAAATACAGGTACACAGCTGTCGGTTACTTTAAGGTCAAAAATACATCTAATACAGCGTTTTTGCGCCTTAAAAATATTTTCTCTTTCACTGCAGTTGCCCCAGAATATTATACCAAACCTCAATACAGAAACAACTAGACTGTGATATGCTATCAATACTGTCTGTAAATTAACTTTTTTTGATAAACTATATAATGCGTAAGCGGCTGAACTTAATTTTTTGCATACGTCATCTGCTTGAGTTTTCCAAGTCAGTTGGCTATCAATTGATATTCCTAAAAATTTTGTAACATTGGCCTTCTCTATTGTTTGTCCATTATAATTTATATTCATATTTGTGTCTAGTATTCTTTGATAGAAATGCATTACTTTTGTTTTGTCTAAATTTATAATTAAATTATTTTCATCCAGCCAATTCACGAATTTATTAAGCGTACTATTGATATTAGCTTCATAACTATCTTTATCGTTACATTTAATTAGTAAAGTGCTGTCATCAGCAAAAAGGACCATTGGGTTTGGTATTTGGCTTGGTAGATCATTTACATACAGTAAAAATAATAAGGGGCCGAGAACGCTGCCCTGTGGGACACCAAATTTAATATTTCTGCTGGAAGAAGTGTACTTTTCTTCTTTTTTTGTTTTTGCGCAAACTCTAGAAATTTCTGTAAATTGTTTGCGTCCTTTTAGATAAGTTGTAATAAGATTATGCACATTTCCTCGTATACCGTATCTATGAATTTTATTTAAAAGGATGTCATGATTTACGTAATCAAAAGCTTTTGACAGATCCGTGAATAATGCACATATAGGTATTTTTTTATCAATACTTGGCATTATGATATTCAGAAAGTCGAAAATAGCCATATTAATGTTAGTGTTTTTTCTAAAACCTTTCTGCTCGTTACATAAGATATTAAATTTTGTCAAAAAGGCGTAAATTGAATTATAGATTATCTTTTCTATTATTTTGGAAAAAATTGAAATTAACGAAATTGGTCTATAGTTTGTGATTTCATCTCTGGCGTTCTTTTTATATAGAGGCTTTACCTTAACGATTTTAAGTTGTTCTGGAAATTTGCCAGCTGATATGCATGCATTAATTATATGAGCCAAAGGTGCGGCTATATAACTATCGACATATTTAATTGCCTTTGTGGAGACACCATCATAGCCAAAGCTTTTTTTGTCTTTCAAAGATTTAATTATGCGTATGATGTCTTGAGGAATTACTGGAGGTATAAAAATAGAGTGTGAATTTTCCTTCACAACATTATTAGACTCACTTTGTGATACTGTAGCAACTTGATCAACGAAAAAATTATTAAAAGATTCTGCTAAGACATAAGGATCAGATAGGACTGTATTATTGTGTTTTATTTGCGAGATAGGAACACTTATACTTTTATTTTTATTTATTACGAGTATTTGCCAGACTGTTTTAGGTTTATTTTTAGATTGATTAATTAAGTAATTATTTTGCGATTTTTGAGTTAATTTTATAATTTTCTTAAAAGTACGCGAATAATTATTGTATAATATCTTATTTTCTTTTGATGGTTTTAATCTCTGTTGCCAAAGTAGATGTCGTTGTTTCCGGCTACAAATACGTATGCCACGTGATAACCAAGTGATCTTTTTTTGAGATTTTATTGTGACTTTTTTAAAAGGAAAACATAAATTGTGTAATAAGAAAAACATATCCATGAAATTATTATACGATTCATCAGGATCTTCTACGTTGTACACGTCACAAAATGATAAATTTTTGAGATGATTTCTAAAAGTTTCAAGATTTTCCTTGGAAATATCTCTTTGCATAATGTGCCAAGATTTTATTAAGCAAGTTTTGTTAGTTTTCACATTCATAATTTGTGCAGTATGATCTGACAATCCAAAATCCTTTATTTTATATTGACCACATTGTTTAAAATTGTGAGCAAAATTATCAAGACAGGTATTGCTAGCAAGTCGAGTTGGTTCATTAATTTGTAACTTCAAATTGTAGCTTATGAGAAAGTATTCAAATTCCAATGAATGTCTATTATTTTTTTAAATATCGATATTGAAATACCCACATATAATTAGTTTTTTATTTTTAATACATATTTTTTTAAAAATGGCATCTAAAATTTCATAAAATTTATTTATATTTGTAAACTTGGGGGGTCTATACACACAAATTATAATCAACTCTTGTTGCGTAAGTTCAATAGCGCAACACTCAATTATTCCCGCTATAGAGAAATTCATAATCTCTGGTAATTCTTTAAATTCGTAACCGTTTTTGACCAAGATACAGGAACCACCTCGTTTTATATTACTCCTTGCATAACTCGCTGCAAGTTTATAATTCGGCAAATAAAGTAACTTTTCCTGACCTGACATTTGAAAAACCACCGCTAGAAAACCTGCTTTCAAACAAAAACCGCATCCAAATCGGTTCACTCATTTAAGAGCCACGGTGCCGCAGACAGATACTCAGACAGACCCACATACCTAGCCGTCAAACTTATAACACCCATCTTTTTGCGTCGGGGGTTAACAAAAAGTGAAGCGTCCGATAAGTAAATAAATGATAAATGATTTTTCAACACACTTGCTTGTTAAATGACTCTTATGGCAAGGCATTTAGGTTCATAATTCAGCTTATTATACAATCGTGTTTTTTACTTTACATTTTCTTTTTCAAACTCTGCAAAGGGTTTTTATGTATAAAGTCAATGAATATTTTTGTGAATAAATAAACTATTTAGGTTACATATGATAAATTAATCATCAAATTTATCATCATTGCATTAAATTATATATTTATCACTACATATTAACCTCAATTTGCGTATTTAAAACATTATTTTATCTTTATTATATTTTTAATATAGGATGTTTAGCGGTTTTACCAGTGCCTTTATTTACATCTGCACTCGCATCGCTAGCGCGGCGCGCGGTAAAAACAAAACCAGGCCCTGGCCCTGCAGTCTCGACATTAGACAGCGACAAAAATCTGTCGCTAAGTCGTATCGATGTCAAATTCCTTTGCCCTGCGCGCCATTTTCCATAAATATTTGTTAACGTTTTCGTTGTGTGGTTAATTATTATCAAAAATGTCGACTTCACGTAGGGAAGACGAGCAATACGTAGATTTGACCCCGCTGGAAATACTAATCGAGGCATTGCCACCCACGGCCCATTTAGAACATTCATCTAACTCTGACGAAAGTATTTCATCACCGTCGACATTTACCCAAAAAAATTAAAATAACGAAATTATTGATAATACCAATCCCATAACACAAACTGTAACAATGCCAACCAAAACTGTTTAATAATTAAAGGTAAATAACAATACAAGTCTGTTTTTCTCCTCGCAAGTGTGTTGAAAAACGTCGTATGAAACGCGTGTGCATCGATCATTACTATTCATTACACACTCGGCTCCCTTAAGGTGATAGCACAAATATCAAATCGGAAAGGGATCGTCACCGTATCGCCTTTCGCCTCGCCCTCAAACAGGCGTCAACCGTTGTTTTTTTTTTTGCGTGTGAAATCATCAAATGACCTCTCCCGCTCTGGGCGGAGCGGAAGGGCGTGTCAGACTCTTACTGACTAAAACCCACCCGTGTTCCTTCAGTTGCCTGTGCGCCAGGGCCACGGTAACTCTTTCGAACAATCCGCAGCCCCGGCAGGCATCGGTCCCCGTCAATTTTGCTGACGTCTCTTTGAGGCGCGCGTGGAACACGACGCGCCGTTGACACGGGCCTGGTCCTTACCGGACGGCGAGCTGCCTATTGCTCGCCGTCCGCAAGCCCGCGCCTACGGTGGCCGGGAGTCGGCAATCGACTCCCGATGCCCAGGGTGTCTCCTCCTGCGGCGACTAGGGGCGCGAGGGCGCAGTGATTGCCTCTCCCACTCGCGCTCCGCCTCCTCCTTCGCGAGCATTACTGCTTCGCAGAAGGAGGTGACGGCTTCCCATTCCCTCTCGCTCCATACCATGGCCTGAACCAGGGCCGGACGCGAGAGGTCGCCGCCGCCGATCGCCGCCACGAGGACACGGCGGTGCTCCGCCCAAGCAAACAGGCGTCAACCTAACGTAAGTACGTAATCAAAGCGGATCAGCAGCTCCGATAGGTCGACTCGGCTACGGCTAGGCAATGCCGCGCTTACGGCTCGCCGACCCCGAGGCGAGGCGATTACGTTACGATTCCGATTAGTGTGCGTTGCAGTAGGGAGTTTTATACAAAGAATAGTGAATGCCTCGAATTGATACGGTGTCGATCCGTTTCCGATTTAATATGTGTGCTATTTCATTTATCGCGCGGATGATACCGCCTCGTGATTAATGACCAATATAGCACACTTGTATCATAATGTACTATTATTTCTGTAAATAGGTTTGTGTAAACATTTTTACGCGTCAATCATATTTAAAAAACGAGATTAGGTCGGCATTTCCTATCTGACTACTCCGAGAAGAAGCACCGAAATAAACTTAAGATCACAGTCTCTTTTAAAGTCCTGACATAATCTTGGTAAGATCATGTGAAGACCATGTAGATTAGTGTCTGAAATGGTGTCTGATGTCAGCTTTATCGAACAAAACTTAGACGCTGCATTATTTATCGGCGGCCTATAAACAAATATAACAAAACAAAGAGTTTAGCAAGACAGATGGCGCTGTGCGACATCCCTATATTTATTACCAACGCGTCGAGAAATGATAAGTGGTTGCTATTTCTTTGGATAGACACGACAAACCTAACTATACACTCAAAAATCTGCAAACTATACCTTATTGCTAAGACTTTAAGAGAGATGGGAGAGTTTCTGGGGTGGTGTTGTAATGTTGTTTTGCAAGTTTTGAGGTACAGTTATTCTGGAAGGCACGGGGATATTTCTTGCTGATAGCGTCGGTATCAGATTTACAGAGATTCTGATCGAGACTGATTTGAAACTACGGGTTTCCAATTATTTATCTGCAACTTCTATAAAGTAATATGTCTGTTAAAAAGTTCTATACCTAGAAATTGTTTAAAACAAAGTCACGTTTCGTCTCTCTCTTTGTGACCGCGTTGTTCTTTTAAACTACGCAACGAATTTTGATGCGGGTTTTCACCATCGTTTACGTGTTTATGTTTTATCAAATCGTAAAAACAGAGCAAAAAATTTTTAGATTTAAAAAAAAACTAGTAGGTACCTAAGCCAAATAAGCTTCAAACTGAATACGAGCTTAAAAACAAGAAAATAACCAGCTACTATTTCGAAAATTTTTATTACTATCGTATCCTTCAAAATTCTCAAAAAAAACATTGTAAGCTTGTATACATTTCATGTCGGTCTTGGCCAAGCCAAACACATTTAGTTTTCCCAACGCATTGTTTACCCAAATCCGTATCCTAAGTAAAAAGTATTGAGTATCCTTAAAACAAGATTTACAGAGCATTTTGTATTTTCGTTGGTGTCGACACTCCCTGATTCATGGCTCCCTCGTTCCGCTCCGATGGTGCCAGCAAGTTGGGACCGCGACTAGGGATTTCAGTTTTTCGGTAAAAATATTTCGTTTCTACTTCTAGTTCTTGTTTAAGTATTTATCCAATATACTGTGAAAATATGACGACGTTGATTTTGAGAGGTTGTGAATTATTTTACCCCTATTTTTTTTAGGTTATTGAGTGGCAAACTATCGGAGCCCATAAGATTGTATGTGGTTACCTAATGAGGACTATCGCGTTTGAGTTCGCCGCTAGAGGCGCTAGTGTAGAGTAAGGTCTCTAGATGATAAAATATGTACTGAACTTTTTCTGTTAGCGGGATTTTTTATCACGGATTTTAACGAATAATTCATAATACCTGTAATGGTTGTGCTATTCTTGATTAATTATGGCTTAAGATTTTAAGTAAAAAGTTAGGATCTAATTTGGTAGCACTTGAAGGAAGAATAAGATTTATCTGCTTCATGCTTGCCAACTTTAGGAACATTATAATCTAAATATTCATTTGAAGTTTTAAAATGTAATAAATATAAACATACTATGAATATAAGGGTACTTAAACATATCCGAAACATTAAATAAAAGTATTACAACAGGACCTTACTCGACAGTGGCGCCAACTGGTGAGCACAAAAACGATAGCCCCCATTCTATGTATAGACATACGAAAATCACTAAGGGAGTCATAGATGCGTTACCATTCCTGCCGGAGGCTCTATGCGGGGGTCGTGCGGTCCATGGCCCTTTACGGGGCACCGGTGTGGGCGCGTTCGTTAAGGCTCCGGCCAGCCCGCCGGTTGAAAGCGTCCCAAAGGGTCATGGCCATCCGGATGGTACGGGGATACCGCACGGTCTCCTGCGAGGCGGCGAGCCTCCTTGCCGGATTGCCGCCGTGGGATCTGGAGGCAAAGGTCCTCGCGCACGTTTGGGAGTGGCGCGAGGAGGCGAAACGCCGGGGCGTAACTCCGCTGCCGCGAGAAATCACGGCACAGCGGACAGAGCTCCGGCGGGATCTCATGGCGGCATGGAGAGTACGACTGTCGCAACCCAGCGCAGGGCACGCCACAATTGCGGCGGTAAGACCCCTCTTTGAGGAGTGGCTTGAGAGGCGCCACGGCGTCCTCACCTTCCGCCTGACGCAGGTCCTCACCGGACATGGCTGTTTCGGGAGGTTCCTGTTTCAGATAAGGCGGGAGGAAACGCCCGGGTGTTATCATTGCGTGGATCGACCGGAGGACACGGTGGAGCATACGGTGGAGGTCTGCCCGGCTTGGGCGGAGCACCGCCGTGTCCTCGTGGCGGCGATCGGCGGCGGCGACCTCTCGCATCCGGCCCTGGTTCAGGCCATGGTACGGAGCGAGAGGGAATGGGAAGCCGTCACCTCCTTCTGCGAAGCAGTAATGCTCGCGAAGGAGGAGGCGGAGCGCGAAAGGGAGAGGCAATCTCTGCGCCCTCGCGCCCCTAGCCGCCGCAGGAGGAGGAGACACCCTGGGCGTCGGGAGTCGATTGCCGACTCCCGGCCACCGTAGGCGCGGGCTTGCGGACGGCGAGCAATGGGCAGCTCGCCGTCCGGTAAGGACCAGGCCCGGGTCGACGGCGCGTCGTGTTCCACGCGCGCCTCAAAGAGATGTCAGCACCATTGATGGGGTCCGATAGGACCGATGCCTGCCGGGGTCGCGGATTGTTCGAAAGAGTTACCGTGACCCTGGCGCACAGACAACTGAAGGAACACGGGTGGGTTTTAGTCAGTAAGAGTCTGACACGCCCTTCCGCTCCGCCCAGAGTGGGAGACGTCATTTGATGATTTCCCACCCAAAAAAAAAAAAAAAAAAAGATGCGTTACCATCCCATAAAAAAAGGTTGAAATGCCTCGTATGCCTGTAATAATTATAACCACTGGATACCGGTAAGTGAAAACGAACCGCCGCGCGCCGTGTAGCCGCATCTGCATTGAGAAACAAAGTTGTGGGGGAAAAACAATCACCACGCGTAGGTCTTAGGGCACATTTTTTTACGCCTATAAAAAATTAAAGGGTTTACTGAAAAATTTACTACTCTTCTTCTTTTCGAGTCGATGGTAAATAAATAAATATTTTTTATTGAGTTGAGGCCAGTATGTGACCACGACAATCGCGGCATCAGTTAGACTGAGGTTCTGAGAAGTCCAGGTATATGGACACTGTGGAAACACCAACAACCAACAGCACATTGTACACCAACACCAACCAACACTGACACCAACACCAACACAGCACACCAACATATTGTATGTTTATATATAAATTGGATAAATATTTTAGATTTTATGTATTTTGTTTTCCCTTCTACTCTTACACACGTTGTCTACATCTCTTTAATATACTCTCCTATCGCAGGTATGCTAGAAGAGATTTCTTTAGAAATACGCATCACCTTTGTACGTATTTTTCTGTTCCTTTCTTCTTGTCTGTTTATATATGTGTGTATATAAATGGTTAAATAAATAAATAATAAATAAATATAATTATATGGGACACGGTTTGGTCAGGAGAACCCCATTCCAATTGGTATCGGTAGGATCCCTAATCTCCCTCTTAGCTAGATTGTGCTTGCAATTGCTGTGTGCTTGCAATGTGGTTTACTATGCTTACGGGTTTGGGTTAAATGGGCTTTTATTTTTATTATTTTATTTATGTTTTATATAGATTCTTCTATATTTTGTGAATTTGAGAACGTTTTAGGCCTAACTTGTAGACTGTAGATTTGTAGACCTTTTTCTATTTTGTTGAGTACCTTTTACTTGTTGATAGGACTACACTGTCCTCCTATACCTATTAACACTGTAATTTGAAAACATTGTAAAAGCCCCTTATTTTTAAAAGAGTAACCGTGGAGTTTCTTGCCGGCTCTTCTCCATAGGAAACAACCAATTGGAACCGTGCCCCTAGCTTCAGACGTTTCATAAGTGCCCATGTAAGTTTATGTGAAAAAAGATATTTAGATATTTTGTTTTTTTTTTTATTTTACGGTTTTTTTCTTTGTAACTTTTTTAATATTTCTCTGTTAATAGTATCTTTGGTACTTACATTTCTTGATTTACAGGTATCCTACTATTCGCAGGGATTAGTTTTCATGTCAGATGACAAGCGGGTCATATTGTGAATCTGAGAGATGTTGTGACAATGTCACGAGTGTCAGATAGAGATACGACACGTATACCTTATGGACAGGGGTTGACAACTGTTGCCGGGAATAATAAACTCCTCGACTTATGTCAACTTAGCTTATAGCTTGATTTAAGAGACAACTAATACGCTTTTATGGTAGTTAAGTCGTTTTAAATAGACTTGAGCTGTTGCTAGCTTGCATTTCGGTAAAGTTGCTTAAAGTTTTTGAAGTATTTACCTACATAATAATATGTAAAACGATTTTACGCTCAATTGTACCTGCGTCTTTCTTCATAATTATAATTTCAGCTACGATTACGCTTTTCTAAAGTATATTTTAACTAGTTTCTGCCCGCGACTTCGTCCATGTGAAATTTCGGCCCACTACCGCGTCGCAAGACATCGCCCGTCCGCGCTATTGCTTGGTTTTCGCTTAGCGTTTATTCTGACTTTTTTCTTTTTGCTCGTCTCCTAAGAGTTGTAGCGTGATGTTAAATAACCCATAATCTTTCTCAAGAATTAGGCTATCAAATGCAAAAGAAAATAATATTTCAAATATGACTGGTAGTTCTAGACATTAGCACGTTCAAACAAACAAACAAACTCTTCAGCTTTATTGTATTAGTATAGATTACTGAAATTATTTGAACAATCAATCCCTATTTTCGACTGTTACTTATGGTAGGTACTAAAACACGCAGCGATTTTGATCACTGGCGATTACAGAATTTCACATGCACACACAGATTTTGACACTCGGTTTGTCGCTAGCGATGTCAGAATCGAAAATCCACAGAAGATCACGGGGAAGACATAGATGAGACTCGGACAGACCACGGAGGGCACAAAAGTGAGAACGCCTATACTCTGCAGTGGGTGGAACGAGGCTACCAATGTTGATGATGTCAAAATATGTGTGTACCTAGCAATAGTTAGATTTAAAACTAAACAAAACAGTTAATTTAAAAAATCTAAACATTCAAAACACCCAAAAGGTTGTCAACTCCCGGTCGCGACGTGATTCACGGTACGCTGAGTCCAAATAATGAGCCGGTAACATATAGACATCGTAGACACCTGCATCGTGTCTACAGAAGCACAGACGAACAGACAATAGCTGAGCTGTCCTATGTGCACAAGAACAATCTCGGTGTTATAAGTAAAGACGGAGATGCTAAGACACGTTTTCAAGATGTTCTGGGGATAATAAAATTGTATTTCGTTTATTGTTTTTGCTTTAAGTTTAAAATGTTTATATACAATATACAGGTTGGAAATTTGGTGTGAGGTGAACTTTAAAAATGACTATTTATTCAAAATTATGATTATATTGCGGTTTACCAACAGTCGATTGGTCAGGCTTGAAACAGTTTGGAGTCCAAATGTAAAGTTTCAAGTTTTTAATCTTAAGGTGCAATAATTTAAGGTGCAATAAGTTATTCTTTTTATTTGTTTTTCGATTAGTCTCCTTGTAGCGGTTAGCCTATCCATAATAAAAAGTAAGTTGTAGCCTCATTTCCTACAAAATGTATGGGTAAGTTTTTTGAGATTTCTGACTTTTCTAGAACCCAAACCTCAGTTGGTCCAATAGAGATTTTTGATCCTTATATGAGACATGATCGATTGGCATTAAAAAAGGTTTTTGTGAAAATTGGCCATTTTCCTGCTGACTGTTATTGGCTATTATTATTACTTATTATTATTACTATTACTTATTATTTATTATTATTTACATTGCCACGTTAAATGGCAATGCTAATATTCTTTGGTCAACAAACCGAGCCATCCTTAAACTTAAGTGTGGCAAGTTTGTGTGTCGACGTACGTTGGTGAGAACATGATTATAATAACTCATTTTATTTCAGACAAAATCAAGTCAAGTAAAAATCACACATACAAAATAAAATAATACTCAAACTTTCGAATTACATACTTAAATAAAATAAAATTACACCCACATGTCATTCAAACCAAATCAAATATAAAATACATACAAATGTCATTCAAAAAAAAAATTTATTAAATTAAAATCCACAACTCACATTCACATTCACATTTTGATTCAATTTCATCCAAAACTAATAAAATAAAACACATAACACAAAAATATAACACAATATGAGGGGAGGCGCCACTATGAAGCTATATCCACCTCTGCAACAGCGGCAGATCCCACCGCTCAGACAATACCTTCAAGACGCTGTTCGAGCTGTTTTGTAGGCGACTTAGTAGCGAAGCGCTCCGTTTCGACCCGTGCGGCTGTTATTAATTACCCACGAGCCCCTCGTTCTAATAGTTATCGTAACCCATTATTAAATCAATTTAATCATCAAATTCCATTGCTGTCTCCTCCTGGAAATTACACGTTTCTCAAAATGAGCCTCAATTAGTCTGTCCCATTTAAAAGGTCGTCGATCCATAATTACATTCTACAAATTAACACTACATGATTATCCCGTTAATTGACAACAAACACGTAGGTAATTAACATTATCCCTTTGTGTGAACGTAACGACAGTAGAATGCTGTGTCCTCGTTAAAATATACAAGTAAATAAGTGTAGGGAGACGTGCTGCATCTCAATTTTTCAATAATATTACATTTAATTTTAATTCACGCCCGCCGCCTCGAGTTTGGTACAGTCAGACGCGAGTGTCAGAAGTAAATGGATGGAATAAAATTGTTATCGATGAATGAAAGAATATTAACTTATTCCTAGTACTAGACTGCCTCGTCAGTCTAGTGGTCGCAGATTCCCAGGTCGGGAAAAGTGTTATTGAGTGTTTCCCATCACGAATTTCTCAGTAGCAGCCCGGAGTCTGGTTTTGGGCGAGGTTGGTGGCAATAGGCTCGCCCCCTATTACTTGAGACTTAAACATAACTGGCGAAATGTGGGTGCTCCTCTGTCTAAGCCATCGAGGAATACAACCTATCCTAATTATGAAATTCACTCACAAAACTTACATATGAATAAACTGAACCATTAACAAAACTTCATTAAGAACCTCAAAAATATCGATCTAAAATAGCACAACAATAATTTTAACAAGCAATAAGTTTCATTGACTGTACCAGATAGTTTTCAATAGGAAATTGAACCTGTCCTGGGGCCGTCTGCTTCCTAGGGTTGCCATCGTCCAGGGATTTTAAAATTAATTAAAACTGATCGGCGGATTGATTAAAAACGAGTTTAAACATTTTTTTCATGCGAGTACTCGTATGCTGTAAGGCTTTTTATGCAACGCGTAATTTTTTGTAGACTGTGCTGAAATATTGTGAAGAAGTTGGGATTGCCTTTGTTAAAAGTGATGTAATGAAAGTAACTTCGCTTTGTGAAAGTTATGGTTTAATTTATTTTAACTAGAAGTCGCTCATTGGTCTAAATTCGACCTTAATTCATTATCAATAAAGCACAAATATCGATTAGACAAATTGTAGAATAAAAGCACTTTTTTACAAAAAAACAACCGACTTCCAAAAAACACTAAAAACTACTAAAAACTCGGTGTCTTTGGTTGGGTATTTTCGTTTTTGGGCACCGACTTCCGAAATTAAAGTTATTTTTCACGTTTTTTAGTGTTTTTATTAGGAAGTCGGTTGTATTTTTTTTGTAAAAAAGTTTTTAAATTTCACTTTTTAGTTGTGGTACCTACCCCACACACATTCTTATACCACTACTTGATATGTAAATAACCGTGACAGGAAATTATTATAACATCATCAATATAAAATAATTATGCGCATTATTAAGAATAACTCAAAAACTACAGGTCAGTACTAGATCAAATTTAAATGAAACCACATGTGAAGCACCAGCTTTCAAATAAAAAAAGAATCATCCAAATCGGTTCTCCCAGAAAAAAGTTCTGAGCTAACACACATAAACAGAAAAATACAGTCGAATTGAGAACCTCCTCCTTTTTTGAAGCCGGTTGACAAAACAGGTTTCATTCTACTCTTTATTTTTTATAAACCTTTACTTTGGTCATCTGAATCCATAGCAATCGTTTGTTTACATGGCATTACATGCGTGTGTGTCAAATACATGGTATAGTGTGTGCAATGTATTTTTTTTTTTTGATCTTGAAGATAATTAAAATTTATTTCAATTAATTATAATATATCTTACATAATCTACAAATAATATTAATAGTATGTACAACTAAATAACAATAAATAAAAATAAAAAAGAAAGAAGGAAAAGAATCATAGGGCATCAAAAAATTCATCCGCATCGCTGTCGACAGGAAAACTGCCCAAAAGGCTGGCAGCATTGCCTCGTTGTATAGCGATACTGATTCTTTGGCCATAAAATTATTATTTTTATTGATTTAATGTATCTTTTATGCAAAATTAAAAAAAAAATGTTAGCATTCTGCACTCCTTCTCTATATAAACTATAAGTGTGCGAAATTTCATACTCCTCCGTCCGCGCAATTTTCGTAACAAAGGTTAGGTACAAAGTTTTTGCTCCACGTATTAATATAATAATTTTGTGAAGCTTTTTGCCAGTAAATATTATTTTATTTTACTTATAACGACGGAATCAGCGTTAAGGCTGCTTCAAGCAGGCGCGACACGCGACGCAAATCGCACGCGACCCAAAGGCACCGCTCATCGCATGACAGGCGGTGCCTTTGTGTCGCGTCGCTTGTCACGCCTATTTGAAGGAGCCTTTAATTGTATCATATCTAACATCCCAAAGACAACTTTTTGATGAAAAGAATTACTCAAACTCAAAGCATTTATTTCAAATAAACCAATTACAGGCACTTTTTAATTGTCAAGGGGTCGGTCAGTCAGAAAGATGAAGCTAGATGCCCATTCCAAAGCGTAGTAGGTACCAATGGAGAAGAACGGGCAAGAAACTCCACGAACACTCTTTTAAATCAAAATATTGTTATAAAAATTGGTTACATCATTCATGTTGAAATTTTACACATGAGAACGATGTAGAAAGACGTGCACGTTAAAAGCGTCCGTAATAAAAAAGACAGAAACAAAAAAAACAATTCAGAAATTAAAATAAGCCGTGGCAGCTAAGAGATGACCAGTCCCCACTGACGGCGCCCGTTCACGAACATGACGCATGGATCAGCATCATTCATCTCAACTATTTTGAAGGAAACTTAATGATCCAACACATGCCACCACCAGCGAGACATTTGAGTGAGCATGACATACTCTCAGCCGCCAGGGCACATTCAAGTCAATGAAAGACGAACCCAGTAAATGGTAGCTATAAAGTAGGTACATAGTGCTCATACATGTGCTATGCAGTTATAAGAGATTGAATTTATACAATGCAAAGATAGTTTTTACAATCTTCAGCAGCTCCAACAGTATTTTCCAGTGCTAATTAATTAGTCTACGTGCCCCTGTGGAGCCAATACGTAATCGTAGGAGCAGGGTACTTTTTAGAAACACTTTTCAAGGTAATGCATGATATACATATAGTAGGTACTTAGGTACCTGAAAAAATACGACCATATTGGGTGACGAATTGGGAAAACCTTACTGACAACATACAGGGTGATTGGAAGATGGGTGCAAAGCTTTAAGGTGAAGATAGTATAGACAATTTAGAACCATTTAAGCCATGGTTGTCTTAGACGAAGTCTTACCAAATTTTTTTAACCAAATTTTTAAGTTTTATTTTCGGAAATTCTCAAAATTTAATGTAAACTGCATAATTACGGCCAAATTGAATGATAAATGAATTATTTTTTTATTTATTTAATTAAAGTAATGTGTAAGCAACCAAGCAAAACATGTTTTAGGCTTCTGTATCATTAGACATTTTTTTTACAGATATTTAAAGCTCAGAAAAAATAAAAAATTTGTACAATACGTCTTTTAAACCTTATTTAAAAAAAACGGAGGGTGCTTTTTTTGTTCAAACCTTTTTGAAGACATGCTTAATAATTGCTCTTTCTTTTGAGGTATCATTTATGCGGATATCTTACAAATTATTGAAATTAGGACCTACAAACCAATTCGAGGGAGAAATTTTAAATTTTAGGCAGTCTAACAAAACACAAAATGTTTGCTTAAAAGAATACTTTATGTGCTCGAAATGATAACATTGTTCAATTCTAAGAATTTTTGGCACATGCAGGAACCAATTGAGGGGAACCCATTGAGGGGATTCTCTAAACAATGGCCACCGAGCGCGGTGCGACGGCATTTCCAGGTAGAACGCCCAATGAATAGCAAAAAGCGATAAGAGTTGGTTTTTACAGCAAAATGGTCTTAGTTACTGAGGCAACAAAGTCGTTTTTCTTTAGTCAGGGTCAGTCGGTCTGTGATGAAGCCGTTACATCTTTTACTTATTAGTCAAACTACTGCCCTTGTGAGTGGACGTTGTCGTGTTGATTCACAATTTACCGTGTTCAGTTGTAGCCCTTTGCGTTCCTGCACGTGTTGTTTGCGTTAGTTTTGAACTTTTTTGTTTCACCGTGTCCAGTCGTAGCCTCGCGCTCCTGCACGTGTTGATTTTTGACTTAATTGTGTTGAGTTGACATTTAGTGCGCTCCTACGCCGTTTTTCTTAATTGTTAAGTGACTATGGCTACTTTTTCCAATCAAGAATATGCGGATATCGTATTTATGTACGGTAGAGCAGACGGCAATGGATCTTTGGCGCGACGGATGTATCAAGAGCGCTATCCGAATCGCAGGATACCGAATGTCCGAGTGTTTTACAACACGTTTCGTCGTCTTGCCCAAGATGGGTTTCACCGCGTGGAACCTGGAGTCAACCCGGGCAGACACAAAACTGCCGTCGACGAAGACATTTTAGCAGCATTTCAAGCGGATCCTACTACCAGTACTAGAGCAGTAGCTCGAAATTTAAACATTTCTCAATGGAAGGTGTGGCATACAATGCACCAAAATGATAAGTATCCGTTCCATGGCAGGAGTGTGCAAGGTCTAGTAGAGCAAGATCCTCAAAGAAGAATTCAGTTCTGCCGTTTCCTCCTCAACAGAGACATCGAAGATGCGTGGTTTCTGAAATCAATCTTGTGGACGGATGAAAGTAAACTTTCAAGGGAAGGTATTACAAACTTTCACAACATCCATGAATGGGCCGACGCAGAGAACAATCCACATTTTAAGAAGCAGGTGTCATTTCAGATGAAATTCTCTGTGAATGTATGGGCTGGAATAATTGGCAGAACATTGATTGGGCCCCACTTTTTGCCTGATCCATTGAATGGCGAAAATTATTTGCAATTTCTGCAAATTGATTTACCACTGCTGGTAGAGGAATCAGGTGTCCCGATCTTCGAAAGAGACCGAACAGTCATCTTTCAGCAAGACGGCTGTCCAGCGCATTGGACTTTAAATGTAAGGGAACACCTCAACAATTGCTTTCCTGATAGCTGGATCGGCAGGGATGGACCCATCCCTTGGCCCGCTCGCTCCCCAGATCTGACCCCGTTGGACTTTTTCGTGTGGGGCCGGGCCAAGGAACTAGTGTATAACAACATAGAAATAAACACTAGAGAAGAATTGATACAAAGAATAAATTCAGCGTTTGAGACAATGAAGCAGGAGATGATGTTGAAAATAACGACTACAGAAGTTAGAAGACGGGGCCGTGCTTGTATTAGGAATCATGGCCGTCATTTTGAACATGAAAAATAAATAATTTTAATTCAAATGTTGTTTTAATTAGTCTGCCTGAAATAAAAAATGTCTCCCTCAAATTGGTTTGTAGGCCCTAATTTCAATAATTTGTAAGATATCCGCATAAATGATACCTCAAAAGAAAGAGCGATTATCAAGCTTGTCTTCAAAAAGGTTTGAACAAAAAAAGCACCCTCCGTTTTTTTTTTTAATAAGGTTTAAAAGACGTATTGTACAATTTTTTTATTTTTTCTGAGCTTTAAATGTCTGTAAAAAAAATGTCTAATGACACAGAAGCCTAAAACATGTTTTGCTTGATTGCTTACACATTACTTTAATTAAATAAATAAAAAATTAATTAATGTATCATTCAATTTGGCCATAATTATGCAGTTTACATTAAATTTTGAGAATTTCCGAAAAAAAACTTAAAAATTTGGTTAAAAATATTTGGTAAGACTTCGTCTAAGACAACCATGGCTTAAATGGTTCTAATTTATGTGTACTATCTTCGCCTTAAAGCTTTGCACCCATCTTCCAATCACCCTGTATATTATTGAGGCTTAATTATTAATTTTTTGGATTGTCGGCCTAGATATGATGAATGCATTATTATTATAAGCTTTTATTTAACTTGCCTTGTTAGTTATTTAGTATGTATGGGTCAAATCTTGCAAGCTGGATTAAAACAACTTCCTCTTATCCTACGAAGTTGAAATTTTACATGATGATTTTGTTTCGAAGACAATGCATTTTTGTATAATGCATGACCTGATTTTACACTCAGGATTGGCTCCAAACGACGGAAGTCCTTAACGGTCAAAAATAAAGACACGAAATTTTATAAGTACACGCAATTAATTATGATAGTCCGTTCTAAAGTTAGACGTTAGAAAAAGAAAGACGAAAGAAAGAAAGTTAGACGGCACGGTTGGCGCAGTGGTAAAGCGATTGACTGCTGCGCTGCGTGTCGCGGGTTCGATTCCCGCACGGAACAAATATTTGTATGACCTACAAGTAGTTGTTCCGGGTCTGGCTGTCTGTGTATGTGAGTTTTAATATTTGTAAACGCACCCACAATACAGGAGAAATTCCTAGTGGGGCACGTAAAAAAAAAAAAAAGTCTATCAAGACCTGACTGCTGCACCCAGGATTGGCTCCAGACGAGGAAACTCCTCAGCGTTCAATAGAACAGACACTAAATTTTATCAACGCATTCGTACACTATAATCTCTCTGCTGACCCAGGATTGGCTTCATACGAGAGATCTCCTCAGCGGTCAACAGCACAGGTACAAAATTTTGTATATGCATTCAATTATGATAGCTGGTACTAAAGTATGGCATGACTTGGATAGTGCAACTTGGTAGGCTTCACACCATGACTTGTGTAAAGGCGTGTCTGGGTTCGTTGGATTTGTATTTACAAGTACTTTTCAAGTGAGGGTGATAGATAAAAGCTACAATTTAAATGCTCACCAAAAATATTTTTAGACCCTAAGACTAAGTAACAAGTAAAATATGTTAACTTCAAATAAAATAAACCCACTCTATACGGAGGTGTCTAAAGAACAACGTTTTAAGTCCCTAAATAATTATACACTCCTCAGAATAATTGTACGTGTTGTATTTATATTCCTTTTGCCTACCAAAATTGATAAATGCTCACCAAATCTTGTTTAAGTTGCTCATTAAAAATAAGTTTGCTTCAAAATGCAAGGGTGGGATAGGATGCAAGAGCGAGCGAAGCGAGCTCGGGACTTGGTACACCCCGACTCGGACAGGTTAGGTTAGGAGGGGATGGCGGGGTCTGAAAGGCCCCGACATTCCCTTCGTGGTTATTTTTTATTAAACCACCCAAAAGTAGGAGCCCCGCCGTGCGGGGCCCCGTCGACTACGCCTTATAAAGAAAAAAGGAAAATAGGTTCATTTCTACAACACTTTATGAAACAAAATTTGGTGAGCATTTATCCATTCTGGTGGACACAATTTGATGAGTATTTCGAATTTTTTGATAGTAAAATAGGTACTTTTCTGGTAGGCGTTTAAACACAAGCCGTAGATAAAACAGATATTCAAACAAATTCCAATGCTAACAAGTAAAAAATAAGGTGTAAGTAAAAACCTTTTTAGAAACAAGCTTTTAATGAACTCAAAAGTACAAAATAAAACTAGAACTTAGACTTATAGAACTTTAATATTTTCTTAAAAGCTTGAGGTTAATCTTAAAGTGTAAGAAGGATGTTCACGCCTCAAGCTTTTTAATTTTTAAACTTGAATCATGCTACTATTGACCATACTACTATACTATCTTGTATATATATAATATATTTATTTACTTATATATATGTCGGAAATACGTTAAATCAATCATTTGACTTTGACAAATCGGGACGCCAGCGCCACCAAGTGGCGCTCGACAGTCTATAACATAACGCTTGACAAGAGTAAAAGCAGAGTTGGTTGTTGGCGGCTAAGCAGTGAACACGTTTAGAAACTGTCGCGCGTTCCGTATAGTTGTGTCGTGTACCTACAGTGTGTGATTCGCAAGTTTGATTAATTTGATTGTAAGTTATAATTTGATTTGAACTGCAAACGGTTTTCCTATTGCGCAATAACCAACACTACCCATAGTACGCCCACAGTAGTTAAAACTATGGCTGACGATAACGAGAGAGAAGTACCGTTTCCGTCATAAAATACTATTATAAATGCGTAAGTAACTTCGTCCGTCTGTTAGTTGCCTTTTCACGTCTTAACGGCTGAACAGATTTCGATAAAATGTGGCACAGAGGTAGACCATGACCTGGGTTAGGACACAGGGTTTTTATTTATCCCGGTAGTTCGTTCCCGTGGTATAAGTTCCAACTTCAACGCGGGCGAAGCCGCGGACAAAAGGGTTATGACGTGGATCATTCTAATTCCTTTACAAAGGCTGTTCCTTTCATATCGACCATCAAACCCGATTATTCCATAAGGCCATAGGCAGCCCTGCACCTCAAATGTCTGCAAACACTCGCTCTTTGATACCGCTATTACAAATCTGAATAACAAAGTCTGCAAATTTGGCGGCGGGTCCCGGAGACCTGTCTTGACGAGCACCGGTACTCTCCGGCCATGTTTTATACATTATGTAAGTACGGTAATGTTATGAATATAGTGTTTTAAAATTATGTTTTGTCAGGCTTATTAAGTTTTCTGAGCAATAATAATGATCAATTTTACATACATGTTACAACTAGCTTTTGCCCGCGGCTTCGCCTGCGTGGAGGTCGGAAATTATCCCACGGGAAAGTACTACCGGGATAAAAGTATTCTACGTGTTAATCCAGGTTATAAACTACCTGTGTTCGAAATTCCATCCAAATCTGTTCAGGAGTTTTTTCGTGAAAGAGTAACAAACATCCATCTTTCATATTTATAATATTAGTAGGATGAATAATGCTGACATATTGACGAAGCCACTGCATCGACTAAAACATGAAGTTTTCACCAAAGCAATGGGCTTGCGTTCAGAAGAGGATTTCAGAAAAAAGTAAGAACGCAGGCAGCCTTGTGGAATCTCCTAAACAAATGTCTGCCAGTTACACATTGTAGGCCTCAATAGCGTTTGACATATAATGTGTCATGTGTGTTCTTTCATAGTTAGCTTCTTGTTAGCTTTTACAACATGTACCTTGATATATTGTATTGTTAGTAAAAAGTATTCAAACTGCTGAAAGTCCTACATTTTTTCTATCCAATCGGCCTATTGTAACCCACATAAGACTCTCTCGAAAATCTTTGCTTTACTTGGCAACGTATGAAACTAAGGAGTAAAGAACTTAATGCTTAGTAATATGTAAATATTTACAGTCCTGTCAGAACAGTTATTTGAACTCTGACTGTAACCCGAGCAGCAACCCAACAGTATACCCCTTATTGTAACGAAAAAAACCACAGTGACTTAAACAATGATGCAAAATCAGAGGAAAAAAACAATTATAAAACAGAGGAACCGGAATTACATACGAACGAACTAGTTAATAAAAACTTTTAATATCTTTGAAAGGACCGTAACATGGCCTCCGCTATAAATCAGGCTGTTGGAACTTCCCTGTAGGTACGACAGTCATATAATTATAATCGTATAGTAAATGATAAATGATTTTATTTCTGTAAGTAGGTTTGTACAAACACTTTTATACGTCAATCATATTTTAAAACGACAGTCACGACGGTAACGACAGTCATATAATTATAATCGTATAGTAAATGATAAATGATTTTATTTCTGTAAGTAGGTTTGTACAAACACTTTTATACGTCAATCATATTTTAAAACGACAGTCACGACGGTAACGACAGTCATATAATTATAATCGTATAGTAAATGATAAATGATTTTATTTCTGTAAGTAGGTTTGTACAAACACTTTTATACGTCAATCATATTTTAAAACGACAGTCACGACGGTAACGACAGTCATATAATTATAATCGTATAGTAAATGATAAATGATTTTATTTCTGTAAGTAGGTTTGTACAAACACTGTTACACGTCAATCATATTTTAAAACGACAGTCACGACGGTAACGACAGTCATATAATTATAATCGTATAGTAAATGATAAATGATTTTATTTCTGTAAGTAGGTTTGTACAAACACTTTTACACGTCAATCATATTTTAAAACGACAGTCACGACGGTAACGACAGTCATATAATTATAATCGTATAGTAAATGATAAATGATTTTATTTCTGTAAGTAGGTTTGTACAAACACTGTTACACGTCAATCATATTTTAAAACGACAGTCACGACGGTAACGACAGTCATATAATTATAATCGTATAGTAAATGATAAATGATTTTATTTCTGTAAGTAGGTTTGTACAAACACTTTTATACGTCAATCATATTTTAAAACGACAGTCACGACGGTAACGACAGTCATATAATTATAATCGTATAGTAAATGATAAATGATTTTATTTCTGTAAGTAGGTTTGTACAAACACTGTTACACGTCAATCATATTTTAAAACGACAGTCACGACGGTAACGACAGTCATATAATTATAATCGTATAGTAAATGATAAATGATTTTATTTCTGTAAGTAGGTTTGTACAAACACTTTTATACGTCAATCATATTTTAAAACGACAGTCACGACGGTAACGACAGTCATATAATTATAATCGTATAGTAAATGATAAATGATTTTATTTCTGTAAGTAGGTTTGTACAAACACTGTTACACGTCAATCATATTTTAAAACGACAGTCACGACGGTAACGACAGTCATATAATTATAATCGTATAGTAAATGATAAATGATTTTATTTCTGTAAGTAGGTTTGTACAAACACTTTTATACGTCAATCATATTTTAAAACGACAGTCACGACGGTAACGACAGTCATATAATTATAATCGTATAGTAAATGATAAATGATTTTATTTATGTAAGTAGGTTTGTACAAACACTTTTACACGTCAATCATATTTTCAAAACTTGATGAGGCCGGCGTTTCCTATCTGACTACTCTGAGAAGAAAGACTGCAACAAACTCAGAGGTCACAGTCTCTTTTAAAGTCCAGACATAATCTTGGTCAGATCATGTGAAGACCATGTAGATTGGTGTCTGAAATGGTCTAATGAGGAAAAGCCACACAGATTAGTGGACCTGTCCAGTCAGTGCACGCATTTGTCAGTAATAGTGCAGCTCAGGTTTGCTTGGGCAAATAAATTTTTATCTTATATCTTATCTAGCTCAACTCAGAACTTAAGTAATTGATACCGACGGCTTAATCTGCTCCCCGAGGTTCTGATTCTCAATGTGTTAAGTTAGCCATCCTTGAGCTGACCACAGCATGTAAATCTTAGCTTCTCGAATCTACGCTGCAGCCTATCCTGTTAGCAGAATCCCTTCTTTTACACCTAAGTAATTAATAAATTACGTAACCAAGTCACTTAGTCTATTCTACAATCCTAAAACAACAGAATTAAACAATTTGCCGGTCTTCAGATTAAAAACAAGGATTTCGCTTATCTAACCTAAAACGGCGTCCTAAGCCTGAATTTTAAAGCGTCCGTCCGTAAAAAGAATTTAAGATCGAGGCCATTCTGAGAAAATATTAAACACTAAGTAAATATCTAAGCGAAGGGAACTCGCCGAGGGCTGCCAGTAGAGCCAACTTAAATTATACAGCTGCGTCCCAGAAATTATACAAAATGAAATCTTTTTGTGCAAAAAATAATTCCTGTAGAACTCATTTTTTTAAAGCAATTTGTAACAGAACGACGAACAACAAACCGTTTTTGTTTGCAAAATGTTGTATGTTATATAGCACAAGTAAGAAGTATGAAGTACAAGGACGGTTATTTAAGCAACCGGTTAAAAACATAAAGTTGTAAATTCGAATAATTATAATTCTTGTATCCGAAGCAATCGGCATACACATCTGAACACACGCAAGGCTAAAAGAATATTAGTAAAACACAACTTCCAATACATAAAGAAAAGTGTAAGGGAGGTAATGAAGAAACCAAGAGTAAAGATAATAGATATTGAAAATGTCGCGGACGAGGAGGATGTACGTGCGCGCTGCTTTGACAACATCGACGACTACTCGATCGGCTCGCGTCACGCACCTGCCCAGCACCCACCTTCTTCAGCCCTCCGCACCCTAACAAGCTCCTCGAACGTATGTACGTTCGAGTTTTTTTAATAAACTTAAGAGAAAAATGTCATTCTCTAAGTTTATTAGTAAACAAAAGGGTACAAATAATAATATATATTAAAAAAGGTAGACATATAGGTTCGCACGGTTAACAAAAAGGATAATAAACTTATTATTGAAATCCTTAGAACTGCCCCTTTAACCCTAACAGGTTATGGGCCCGGTACAAACAGGATACAGAAGGTGTCAAAATAATACAGATTTTGTATCAAATTATACAATCTGGCAGCCCTACTGGGGAATGCGAGATGTTAAAGAAATACAGAATATAGGAGGGGCGGTTCCTGTGAGCCAGTTGTGACAGCGAAACGCCTTTGCTATACAGTGGCAGTTTAGGGTTAGCTTTGAATAAGGACTATTATTAGTCTAGTACTTGGGTATTAAAATTGACGGGGATATATGGTGGAAGGGTTGAATAAAAAGAAATTGGAATGATTCGGTCTTCCTAAAATTACAGAATTAAATACTTAAAAAAAAAACACTCCATTGGTATATTGAAAGCATATTACACTATAAATGAACATTTAGAAGAAAAATAAAATCCGTAATACTTTTTTCTCAGATTTATTTAATTAAACCTATTTACTTTAGTTAATAATTTTTGTTACCTTAATTTTCATTATGTTTATATTTTATTGCTAAAGATTTAAGACTGTTATTATACATTATTTTTTAATTATACAGCCTATTTACCTTTTACAGTGTGTAAGCAATATTCGTACGCCTTGCAAGGCAGCTGATGTGACACAATATTTTTTGATTTTATACAATCATGTACCACTAAATTATACCTATGTGTATAAATAAATACATTTGAAATTGAATGTAAGACCATAGTATCCCTAGAATGTGAGTAAACTGACTGGAAAAAACTAGTTATTAGATAAATTCTACTATTTACTAAAGAACTTTATCAGTGCTTATTTGCGAACCGTTCCATTAATTACTTACTAACCAATTAATGTAAAACAGACTACATAAAATCTAATTAGGGGTCTAAATATTTAACTTCGGTTTATATAATCCTAGTTTTTACGATGGAAACAACAAATTAAATTGGGGAAGGCAATTAATTAGAAGGTTTTATAGTAGGTAATTAATTGTAGCTAAGTTTCTGGTAAGGACAGCGCTGGATAATTTGTAGTACCTATTAAGATTTTCATCGTAAAGTTTTTCAGACAGAGGTCGTGATTAGGGTTTGGATCCCGAGACGTCTCCTGTCTTGAAGTTCCGAGACTTTTTGTAAATCTAGTCGTCTCGGGTTCAGAGACTTTCGGGTCAAGACTCGAGACACTGGCCACCATAGGTTACAGACCCAAAATACGAAGATGAAATCTCTCAATATTGTACGAACAAACTTACATTTGCAGTTAGAATGTACGGGAGAACACGATTTTCAACTATACTGTTAAGGTTGTTTTTGAGATAAATTATCTTGGGACAAAAAAAATCGGGTGGGGCTGTGGCGGGGGCACACGGTCGTTGGTTTAGCGTGACACGTCTATGTCAGCGAGTCGCTTTTAGTGTAAAAAACAAAAAAATGATACTATGGAGGTATGAGGAACAAGGATATTACAAATTAGAGAATTATATCCTAGATAAGAATGCTTGGAAACATGCTGGTCCTGCTCCATAGGACAATCTAGAGTCGTGACAAAATCGAACTAGATGCTAATTTAATTGTATAATTTATAATTTTTATGACATTGATTTTTACATTATGTACTTAACTACTTTAGCTCACACAATAAATTATTGCTTGTTCAAATTTTGGGAAAATCATCTACTTTTCAATATTTGTAAATATGTGAGCACCATGTATCTATCACATATCTAATTTACCTGTCTTTGCATTATATTTAATTCTTTTTACCTATTGTGGTATAGTAATTTTATTGTAGATGCATCGTGTTCACATATAATTAATGTGAACCTACATAATATTGGATAATATTTTAAAAGAGTAATGGTGGAGTTTCTTGCCCAATCTTCTCCATACGAAACTACCTTTTGGAAGGGGCAACTAGAATCAATTCTATTTTTTTGTAATTTTTGACGTTCAAAAGTGCCTTTTATGTGCCTATTTGAAATAAATGATTTGACTTTGACTTTGAAGGTGTAAAGTTCACTCATACCTCCATAGAAAAGGAAGTATCCTGCGACCAGAAGGGTGTCGTGTCTGGTGGGCAACTGCCCGACGATTGGTGTCGGGATGTTGTATATATGCTAGTTGCGCGTTAAACTCTGTGTTGTGAACTCCTACTCCATAAATGCACATCATGGACTAATAGTGACATCTCGAGGAAAGAAACAATACCACACGCTACGTCATACTAATCTCTCGACCGTGGTTGGTTTTATTTTAAAATATTGTTCCCACTCCCTTGCCCTTGAATCTTGTATGTAAGATGGCGAATACATAATTTGCTCGTTAAAACTAACGCATCGTTTTTTTATTATAAAATTCCTCAACACAATCTCTGGAACACCTAAGTTTTCACAAAACCTCACCGCTGCTGCTACACTCTGCTTGCGCGATGCAGGATTTTGCGTGACGTCCATGTGACGCGTAGCTCGCATGTGGCGTTGTAGATGCAACTACAATACAAACCCGATACTGAATGGTACCATAATATTTATTTCGATTCATATTCGACAACAATTTTGTTTAACAGTTGTCTGAGAAAAGTGAAAACTGTAAGTAGAATATTTTTGAAAAAAAACTATACTGTTACGAGGTATGGCAACGATTCCAATGCCGAAAAAAAAAGTTTTTAGAATGTTTGTCTGTTTATCTGTTTGCCTGAATGTATGTTCCAGCATCATACAAATACTACCGAATAGATTCTGTTGGAATTACTGTCTTTTCATTTCGCAGCCGAAAGACGTCCACTGCTGGACATAGGCTTCCCTCAAGCACCGCCACTTCGACCGGTTCTGTTCTTCTCGCATCCAGCGGATTCCTGCGGTCTTTACAAGGTCATCAGTCCACATTGTGGGATCGAACGCTACCTCTTCCAGTACGCGGTCGTCACTCCAGAACCTTTCGCCCCCATCGGGCATCTGTTCTACGAGCAATGTGCCCTGCCCACTGCCACTTAAGTTTGGCAATTCATCGGACTTTTTATTTTCATAGGTAAATGTAACTCAGACGTGAATTTATATTGGTAAATACTAGTTCGCCCTCGTGGAGGTCAGAAATTATATCTTGGGAACATACTACCGGGATAAAAAGTTTCCGATGTCATAACCCAAGTCTTAGTCCACCTGTATGCCAAATTTCGTAAGTTTAGGCGCAAAAAGGTAGCAGATAGACAGAGTTACTTTCAGATTAATAATATTATTAAACATGGATTAGTATGGATGTAATAAAATACAAGTAAAATAATGATTTTTAAAAAATACAAAAAAATGCATATCACAAATTACTTGAGTAAGTAAATTATCATCAAAAACAGAACAAGTATATGTTTTAAGTGTAAATATTGAAAAATAATTCACAAGTTCATTATAAAACTTCTAAACGATGTTTTCTCAAACGCAATATGTTTCAAGCGTGTGTCTTACACATATTAAGAGTAACTGTAAAGTGTAATAAGGCTTTGTCCTGGGACTGAGACCCAATCTTCACGTGTCTGACGCCTGAGGGTTAAGTACGACTAGAGGACACTTGGGCTTACATGAACAACGTCATGGGTAAAACTTTGTATAAAATTGAAAGCTTTATTAAAAAGATGCAAAAGAATCAGGGATTTTAATAATGTCAAAGTCAAATCATTTATTTCAAATAGGCACATAAAAGGCACTTTTAACGTCAAAATTAAATTTACAAAAAAAAATAGAATTGATTCTAGTTCCCCCTTCCAAAAGGTAGTTTCGTATGAAGAAGAATGGGCAAGAAACTCAACCGTTACTCTTTTAAAATGTTTTACAATATTGTATCGTATTAATGTGTAGGTAAATTATACTTATTTCTTTCTTTTACGTAATTTAAAATACCCGGCACAAATAATAACCTTTTAAAAGTAAAAAAATTCAACGTATGTAGGTAATATTTTGATACAAGCGTCGTGCGTACGCGGAGGGACGTTTATACAGTATAAAAATAGGAATTTAACAGCAGATATCCTTTCTACAATAGCATACATTAATTATTACTGCGTATAAGCCCCGTCTGTTTGTCATTTTCACTAGCCGTCCCCCGACGCGAGGATTCTTGGATCAAAATATTACCTACAACTTATTTATTGAACTTAAAGGGCCAATACAATACATTTTATTCTTTAACGTTTATTGGGAGCTTTTTAAAATTTTAATTTTACTTTTATTGCCTGCATTTTAGGGTTCCGTATGTCCTAATGAAAAAATAGAACCCTTATAGGATCACTCGTGTGTCTATCTGTCTGTCCGTCTGTCACAGCCAATTTGCTCCGAATCTACTGGACTAATTCAGTTGAAATTAATACACATATGAATTTTTGTGACCCTAACACGGACATATAACGAAAATAAATGAATTTTGTATATGGGATTAGTTTTGGGGGGCCAACTAGTAAATTATGAAACAAAAATTTTGCAAAATGACCACGCTAAACGGTGACAGCGACCGCGCGTTCCAGCCTTTTAGTTTTTTGATGTGAAACATCTATAGCCGTGGATAAAACCGATAGTCAGGGTGGCGACGCATGGCATATGATCAATCAATCAAACAAAGTCAAAGTCAAATCATTTATTTCAAATAGGCACATAAAAAGCTCTTTTGAACGTCAAAATTTACAAAAAAATAGAATTGATTCTAGTTGCCCCTTCCTCAACTTTATCAGATCGATATTACTTGGTTTTTATCACAACACAATTCACAGGTTAAAGGTTTTTATTTTATTTATTATTTATTTATTTATTTTGTCCAACTTACATATATCATTACAGGGGTAACCTAATGCGATAGTGTACTCTAAAGTCTCATCCTAAGTAATCATTAACTTATTATTATAATTAAATTTTGTAACGTATTACAAATAATGCATTCTTTGTGAATTCACTCAGAGAACAACAGAATAGGTCCGAGTCACTAGCTATGAGGTTGAGAGTGCGGAGTGCGCGCGTCAGTGGCGCCTCACTTAAAAGATTGGTGCTCGTGCGCGGCTCCGCCAGCAGCCGTGGCTGTCGTCGTCGCCACACGTACCTGTCCGGAACACACAAACCTATGTGCCCTAAAATGTCCGCATTATGTAACTTCCCTCTAAGTACTTTGAATATGTGCTTTGATTATTATCTATAGCCGCGGCTAAAACCGACTATTGACGTGGCGACGCATCGCCACGCTATATTTTCTATACAAAATAGTTTCGATGTTTCACATCTGCCAGGCGTCCTGAGATGGCTCAATTTTTTATATTTTGGAATTTTATGCGAGAACCCACAACTTGTATTCCATATTATTTAGAAAATTGGATAAATGTAGCATATTTTTGCCAAAATCCGTGCGGTTGTATCGGAATTACGAACGAAGTTTATCTGTGGTTGAAAATCAGTTTGCGAACTGAGTTGCGGTCGTGCGTTCTGACAATTCTCGAGAGTTCATTCGCGCGGTACTTTATATGTCAAAAGTTTGGATGAACCCTGGTAAATGTTATGATTTCATTGGTTAGTTAATTAACGGAACTTCATTTTAGTTTAAAAAAAACATAGGGTCATCGCTTTAGATAGTGAAATAAAACTAGTTACAGCTATAAACAGTGAAATAAAACGAGTTTATTTTAATAAAAAAAAAAAAATGAAGTTAAAGTTACTATAGTTCTAAAAAATTGTTGCATAATCTGGCCTGGTTTGTCCATTAACCCGTCGCGCGTCAAATTACAGACACAATAGAAATTCTATTGTTATCGGTACACATGGTGTACACTTAATATGCGAAGAGTTAAAGGAAACAGTCATTAGTTTACTATCAGTTCATAGAATTCTTTTGTGTATAAGTCGTGTATAAGTGGCTAGGCGCCCCGTCGTGCGCCGACAAAAAACCTCCGGGACAATCGAGGCACGGTTACGCAGGTATACCAGGACAAGTTACTATCTGACTACTCTGAAAAGAAAGGCCGAAACTAACTCAGAGGTCACAGTCTCTTTTAAACTCCAGACATAATCTTGGTCAGATCATGTGAATACCATGTAGATTAGTGTCTGAAATGGTCTTTTGAGGAAAAACCACACAGATTGAGTGGACCTGTCTAGTCAGTTCACGCATTTGTCAGTAACCGTGCAGCTCAACTCGGAACTTAAGGAGCTCAACGATTCGACGAACAATACCAAAGAAAGGACATTTGGGTAGGCCGCATAAATTACTCAAACTGCCAGATCATGATTAAAACTAACTGAGAGAAAAAAAAAAATCACATGTCTTCGAATTTTAGGTTCGAGGACATGCCGGTTTCTTCACGATGTTTTCCTTCACCATTTTGAGTGGTGATGAAATAATTTACATAAAATAAAGGCCCTGCCTGAGTTCGAACCGACGACCTATAAGTTAAGTCACGGCGCGACCGTTACCACCGGGCCACCACCGCGTTTAAATATGTGTAGCAGAAACTACAGAAGTATGAAAGATCCTATCAGATGGCGCCTGATCCGATCCTTACATACAAGGAGTATTTAATTATTATTATTAATTTAAAAATAATAAGCTAGGTGAAGTCGACATTTCCTTACTGACTACCCCTGAGAAGAAATGGCGAAACAAACTCAAGCGGTCAGTCTCTTTTAGATTTGATAAGTGGTGCGAGCGGGCTAGAAGAGACTGATCCATGTATTCCAAAAACCATGCACAAAGCTGAAGTTTCTTTTACAACCAACCAGAGAAAAAAAAACAATAGAAATATAATATGAAATCAATGTTCCAGTGTAAGTTTATGTGGCGGCATCTACATCGCCACATGCGAATTACGCGTCACACTGACGTCACGCAAAATCCTGCATCGCGCAAGCAGAGTTTACCGCACAACCAGAATAAATATACAACGTCCCGGCATTAAGCGTCGGGCATTTACCAACATTTGCCTAGACATGATGACGATATCCGTCTGGTTGGAGTATCCTCCCTTTTCTATGGTGGATGCGTGAACTTTACACCCTATTCCTCATACCTTTATAGATAAGACGTTTTAATTATTATCCCACGGGAAACTATTATACGGGGATTAGAAATAATATCCTTTGTCCTAACCCAGGTCATGATCAATCCGTGTGCCTTTCATCGAAATCCTTTCAGCCTTTTAGGTATGAAAAGGTAACAGACAGACATAGTTACTTTCGCATTTATAATATTAGTATGTAAAGCGTATGTTTTTGTGAAAAAATGCCGAAAAGAAATTGCATTTGCTCCATCATTTCTTCAAACGACGTTCCTTATCGCACGTAACTGCATACTTGGCGAATGAGAGTTAGATCGAAAAAGTGTAATATTTTGACCGTCACGACAAAGCGAAAGCGAAAGGAACTTCGTTCCAAACGGCTGTCAAAAAAAAAAACAAGAGGTGTCGTGTCTCGTATTTTTTTTCATCAATGACTTTTGGGTAAAGATGTTTCTCTCCATAAATAACCAAAACAAAGACACTCTAGGGATATATAATTTATCAGCCTCAACGCTACAAGTAGCCATAAACCAAGGTAGGTAGAGGTATCAGCTCTAGTATCATTATTAGTCCGATCCCGCGGAATCCCGCGAAAAAGGTTAATTCTCCTACAATTTAGTGCGGTACCAAATTACTTTATTGCACCTGTAAAACAGTTACCAAACTGTAAATGTTTATATTGAATTGAGTATGAAGGTAGGTTAGATGCAAGATAGAGAACACAAGCTCTACGTTTGTTTTATTCTTCGCTAAATACAGTAGCCATGGCCGATGGGGACGAGCGGCCTATACAGGGTGTCCCGTAAATAATGGATCAAACGTAACGGGTAGGTAGCTCACCTGATTTCCAACAACTAAGTTAAATAATAAAAGAAAAAACCGTTACTGTAACCATGATAAAAAAAACTCATTGAAAAAAAAACTTTTTAATTCATGTTTTTTTTTCTAAGGCGAATAATTTTAGTGATATTTACTTTAGTAGTATGTATGTATGTTCTCATATTGTATGTTTATATTTAAATTGAAAATTATTTAAGATTTTATGTATTTTGTTTTCCTTTCTACTCTTACACACGTTGTCTACATCTCCTTTCCTTTGTACGTATTTTTCTGTTCCTTTCTTCTTGTCTGTTTATATATGTGTGTACATAAATGGTTAAATAAATAAAACATTATTTAAAAAAAAATATGTCTTATAACATTAATAACCTACTCAGAAATGTTTAACAAAAATCAACCTTAAAATGTGATTATTTGCAGCGACAGCATTAAAAAAAACTGAATTCTTGTAGAAAAAATGGTAAAAATAGAAATAAAAAAATCTTGGTTACCATTACAGTTTTTTTTAACTATTCAAATTAGTAGTTGAAAATCAGGTAAGCTAGCTAGCCATTACGGTTGATCCATTATTTACGGGACACCCTGTATATAATTAACTGGCTTCACTACAAGGTGGTGAGGTATCGTGATACGCGGTATACACAAAATGTAACTGAAATAACTGAAAACCTGAAGAAAAAAGTTCGACAAACAAAAAAACGTTGACTTTGAAAAAAGTCAAGTTCTTCATATAATTAAGTCCGCTTAACTCGACAAAATACTTGAAGAAGCTGATTTTTAATTGTGCTCGCAGAACAGATGGCCGATTGGGCCAAAAGGTTTTGGAGTGGCGACCGCGTAGCGGAAGACGTAGCGTTGGAAGGCCTACTACAAGGTAGACCGATGTCCTTATGAAGGCCGCCGGAATCCGCTGGAAGCGAGAAACACAGAACTGGTCGAAATGGCGGTGCTTGGGAGTTTTGAGATTCAGCTGAATAAAAATAGACTGAAAGCCGACCCCAACAGAGTGGTGTAATGGCTATGCACATGATGACGTAATACTATTTCGTAGAAAAACAATAGTTCTGATATATCCTGGTTAGTCGTGGTTCTGATGCTAATAATTACAAAGTTTACAATAATAACAAGGCGTGAAATTATCTAGTATTTGATAGTCCGTAATCCAATCAATTTCATTATTTCATAGTGTAATGTAAAATCATTATTTTTCATCGCAACCGTATTTAAAATAGAATGAGCTTATAGAGGTATGAGGAACAGGGTGTAAAATTCACTCATACTCTATGGAAAAGGGAGGATCCTCCGACCAGACGGGTGTCGTGTCTGGTGGGCAACTGCCCGACGGTTGATGTCGGGATGTTGTATATATGCTAGTTGCGTGGTAAACTCTGCTTGCGCGATGTAGGATTTTACGTGACGTCAGTATGACGCGTAGCTCGCATGTGGCGATTGTAGATGCCGCTACAAGCTGACTGTATCATCCAATAACTTCAAAACTTAATGGTCATCAATTTACTTCCCTATCAATTTGTAAAATTGATGATGCATTGCAATTAGTTTAAAAACTTGTAGAACGTGTTTTAAACGAGGCATTTAAAATCCTTATTGTGCTAAAATTCTACTAGAAGTGAAGACCTGCATATTTTGAAACGCATCATGACCTTTATTCATAAACTATTTTGTGAAAAATCTCACCGTGAAAACTTAAGTGAAGCGAGCTGTAATTTTTTTTTTTTAACTTTGCCCTGCACTTAGAATTTCTCCTGTATTGTGGGTGCGATTACAAACATTCAAACTCACTTACACAAACAGCCAGGCCCGGAATAACTACTTGTAGGTCATACAAATATTTGCTCCGTGCGGGAATCGAACCCGCGACACGCAGCGCAGCAGTCAATCGCTTAACCACTGCGCCAACCGTGCCGTCATTCCACCGGGTGTATAACGTTTGTAATAATAACAAAAGTTCTAATGCTCATATGACCTTATTTCATTTCATATACTTTTTATTATATAACCATAAAATGATATAATGAATTATTGATATAATTTAATTTTCCCTAATTTTAAATGGTATAAAGAACATTTTCTATAATGCACGTTTGAATTAATATTCAATTAGTATAATATTCAGTTACTATAATGTTAGTAACGTTTAATATAATTTAGAAACGTCTACTTTGTTTTGTATATTTTTGCAAAAACTGATTGGATTATAAATCATAAGAGTTAGGTTAGATTAGAACAGTAACCAATAACGCGCTAAGGCGAGCGAGCGAAGCGAGCATGCCGCGGAAGCGGCCGTCGAGCGCCAGATCCCCTCTATTGTTGGTGAATAATTTCGGTTAGATGAGGTTATAACAGTATGATGTTTCGTTATATTTACTTATTCATTACAGATTTTTGGCTGAAAAATAGTAAATATGAAAATTAGGTCAACTGAACGTTACACAAAAAGAGCATTAGACATAATGAAAATGATGTTTTTTTTTTTTTTATTAGATTCAAAGAAGTTTATATGAAATATGAAAACATTAGATCACACGAAATTAGGTTATTTGTTTATATAGCATATGAAAATTATATCACGTGAATGTTATTTCAAGTTATATTGTACTATCTGTTTTTATGCCATATATTACACACCCCATTCCACCATGCTACGGATTGACACTATTGACACTCACTTCAAACTCACTTTTCCTTAGTTTTCATGGTGAGATTTTTACAAAATACGTCAGCTGATTAGTCAAAGCTAGTCTTATGTTTTTGATAATCTTAATATCAAGTACAAGAGTATAGATCCATCAATACTCCCAAAAACCTCTCTCTAGATCACTTGAGAACAAGAATAGTAGTTCAACAGTAGTTAGTTTTTAACTGAAAATTAAATCATAATTTGTCTGCCTCTGAACTCTTAGACTAATCTATGAAGAAAAGGATAGTCATCGGTCCCATGGCACAGTATTTTTGTTACCCACAGTAATGCGGTGTGAAAATTTATATAGAAAGCGCGACTTGTGGCCCGGATTGCGGCCAGAGCCGGCCCACGAGGACCCGACTAGGTTATTTTATTATACCACTAGTTTAATACTTACGGATCACCCAAATTAAATAGAATTTAAAGTCCACAGGGAATTGGCTAAAAGATACATTGACCATTCGGGATTTGAATTGAAACAGATTTTGGGAAAATAGGTAGGTTGTTTTTTACTTGAGATAGTTTTGGAAGAATATTCTGTATTATTTTTGGAAGAATATTTTTTATTGTTTTTGGAAGAAAATTCTTTATTGTTTTTGAAAGAAAATTCTTTATTATTTTTGGAAGAAAATTCTTTATTCCTTTTGGAAGAATATTCTTTATTGTTTTTGGAAGAATATTCTCTATTAAGTTTGGAAGAATATTCTTTATAACTTTTGGAAGAAAATTCTTAATTATTTTTGGAAGAATATTCTTTATTATTTTTGGAAGAATATTCTTCATTATTTATTGCTGTCTCGTTAGTTTAATAGTCACAAGTGCGACTGCTGAGTATGTCGTTCTAAGTTTTATTTGTTTGGGTGAAGAGAAATTCTCAATAGCAATCTGCATCTATTCTTCTTCGAGTCGCTAATATGACAGTATTTCAAATATTGTTAGCCGAAAACTCCACCATTTCTACAGAAACCTGTATATATTAATGCCAATAGTCACGCTCCACACTACATTAGTCTTATAACATAACTAATGTAAATTTAAAACCATATATAAAAACGGCCAAGTGCGAGTCGGACCACCTTACTTACAGTATAATTATTTTCTCAATGTCCCTCGGCAAACTTCGTGGTTCGTCAGTTTCCTCCCATTTTTTAAATAAATTACATTAAGTTAAAAGAGTTAAAAGTTAAAAGAACAACTCTATATACTTCCAAGTCTATTGAGAGCGTCCGGTCTGCACCAGGTGCAAAGGGCAACTGATAGAAATCTGACGACCGACGAAACACGAAGTTTGCGAGGGACATTAAGAAAATAGTTATACTGTACATTATTTAACACTAGATATTTCTCCAACGCCCCTGCCCCTGCTCGCTGTGCCTGCAGCCAGGACCAACCTACTGGCGAGAACTCCTCTCACTAGAGCCATACACGTGGTGAATAAGGTTCACGGGAGGGTTGATGTATTGTGGTGCAACTTGAGTGAATTGGTAAAAGTTACACTATATGTAATAAGTTATTTAGATTAAGATATTTTTTAACTAGGTACAAGGTGTAGATTTAGGATTAAGTTAGTAAGGCCACTCTGTCGCATTGGATCATAGATCTGTAATGATAGTGTAGGTAAGATTGATATAAATAAAAATAAAAAATAAAAAAATAACACGTTTCTTGTATGGGAACCCCCTTTAATTTTTAATTTATTATATTTTTATTATTTGTATTTATAGTGGCCATAGTACACACTTTGTGAAAATTTTAAGTGTCTACGAGTACCTATTACAGTCCAAAAGTTACAGCCCTGTGACAGACGGACGGATGGACAGCGGTGCCTTAGTAATAGGCTCCCGTTGGCACCCTTCGGGTATGCTTCCCTAAAAACGAGTACATGTTTTACATTTTAAAATAAACTCCACAACCCACCTATGTACTCATATTTTAATATTAATAACTTAGAATTTGTGTTGAAATTAGTCAAATTATTTAACTAGCGTCGCCCTCTGTCTAGAGAATTTCATCTGGAGCCACGAATATGAAAGTCGTCAGCTTTTGGATAGTATAAAATGAAAGACTAATAGAAATTAGTGTGAAAGGAACTTTGTAGAAATTGTGGGATTAAAGTTTAAATATACTTTGTATGCATTGTAATGAAGAAGTTATGATTAAGAATGAGCGAGGTGATAAATAATATGTTTTTCTGTCTGGCAATTTCTTACGATACTTTAATTTTTGTCTTGCATACCCTGGGCTATCAGCCTCGGTAAATATCCAGTATTTTACCATGATACGATCTATTCTGGTTACGTAAAATACATACATACATAAACTCACGCCTTCTTCCCATGGGGGTAGGCAAAACTACAGAACGCCACCTGCTACGATCCTTACATACTCCTTTTGCCTCGTTTACGTTCATACACGGACTCCGGTTGCGAATAGGTACTACGCACCTGACCTTTCTGAAGAACATCACCAATAAGGTCACTATATGTCCTCCTAGGGCGACCCCTCCCGGCGTTTCCACTCACATCTGCCTTGTAAATACCTTTTGTTAGTCGCCTTTCCTTCATCCTCTCAACATGAACAAACCATCTAAGCATACTCTTTTAAATTTTGGCACTACATCTACTTTTAAACCACACCATTCTCTTATCACAAAAAACATATTTCCAGCCTTATAAGGAGGTAAATATTTAAAGACAGGTCATAAATGTTTCTTTTTTTTAAATTGTCTTCAATTTGATAAGCTTGCAATTACTTAGATCCTAAGTAACAGTTAAGTAAGTAATGCTTTTTTATACTCTGTATTCAAATTAAATAAAGTTATCATTTCAGTTTACTCTAAGCTGGATTGTCCTCACCTCAAATTGAATTCTTAAAATATTATTTCAAAAAAAGTTCATAATACTTTCTACGATGCAAATTCTTTGAAGGAGGGTAGGTACTTTGAAAGTGAATCCCCGCTTATTGAGACGTTTGCTCTCGGAGTTTGAAAAGCGGTTACAATTTACTTTAGGATTAAGCATTTGGACTAGAAACGTTATGATCAAAATTGAAGGTTGTTTTAGCGTGAAATGAGCGATATTCGGATGATTGAAAATATATTTGCAAACGATTCATTAAAAAGAGCTTGTAACTAATAAGAAATACTTCATTGTATAGTACAGATGTCAATATTAATGAAACGGTTTTGGAACCGATCTCTCTTATTAAAAATTCACCCTTTACTCCAATACCGAGGGTCCTATAATGGTATCCGAGTATATTGTTCTTATGTCTATTAGTAAGACTAAAACCGACGAGGAACACAACATTTTCCTAAATTAAAGACTGATTTACATTGATCCAGTAATTAAATCCAGCATTCGAACCCTGCCCCACTGGATCTAAATTAGCGGCTGCTCTATTCCGACCCAGTCAATCAATCAATCAATCAACTTTATTTTTCTCACCACAATATACATGAGTTATTTTACATTGGTCAGATTCGACATTGTTACACAATTCAGGTAAGTATATATTGTGGGAGACTGGTGCCTAAGCTAGGCTCGTGGCCTGTGTTTCAGGACACCAGGATCCCACCCCTTTATATTTTCATTTTATAAATTATGTACTAAGCGCGCTGACAGAATGTAGTAAAGAATCATACGACATTTTATAGTTTTTTATAATATGATCAATATCTAAGTATGCGAGACGAATGTTAGTAGATGTATAGTGTGGGTGATGTGCGGGTGTGTGAGTGTGTGGATGTGTTAGTGTGTAGGTGTGTGCTGGATATTGGATGCTGGACTGGATTGAAAAGTATTTAAATTGATACAGCATCGATCTATTGTCAATGGATTTCAGCGCTGGATTGAAATACTGGATCAATGGGACATCTTTTTGTAATAAATTAACAAAAATAAATAAAAGACAGACCAAGAAAGGTAGTCACGAAAAGCTTCACAGGTACATCTCCTTAGAATATTTTTTTAAATATAAGTATATTATTATAGCTATAGTTACTGATAGCTGTTTCTCTAACCCCTCTAAGCGTAAACTATAGCTTTAGCTACCGACAGCCGTTTCTCTAACGCCACTGAGCGTAAACTATAGCTACAGCTACCGATAGCCGTTTCTCTAACCCTTCTGAGCGTAAACTATAGCTATAGCTACCAATAGCCATATCTCTAACCCTTCTGAGCGTAAACTATAGCTATAACTACCGGTAGCCGTTGCTCTAACCCCACTGAGCGTAAACTATAGCTATAGCTACCAATAGCCATATCTCTAACCCTTCTGAGCGTAAACTATAGCTATAACTACCGGTAGCCGTTGCTCTAACCCCACTGAGCGTAAACTATAGCTATAGCTACCGATAGCCGTTTCTTTAACCCTTCAGAGCGTAAACTATATAGCTATAACTTTCGATAGCCGTTTCTTTAACCCTTCTAAACGTCTCATTCAATGTTACCCTATCAATCGTTAATATTGTTTGCAGAGTACTCTCAATTGATATCGAGCGTCTGTCGGCGTCTGTTTGTTGAGGCAATGACCGCGTTCGAATACTGCGCTAATATAAGATGTAAGACCCCGCTGAGATCATGACGAGAATAGGTTGGGGGATCAATAAAGCGTGGACAAGGGTATTATTTGTTTTAAAGGGGTAAAGTCAGAGAGTCTACGTTTTGTAAAATGGTTGAGGCAGCAAATAGAGCTTTAAATAATACAATAGTTATAATTTAAGCTGTCAGAAATGGAAACAATGGAGCTGGGTCTTTTCCTAGTAATGGGACACTGCATGGGCGCAGCAGAGGGCCCTATCAGAATATCAGCGCTGCGACACTTATTTTTAAATGTCGCAGCATCATGCTGAGATACGGGCCTTTTGGCCTTATACAGGACTTTCTGTTGTTATTTTCATTTTACTTTTGTGTTATTTTATTTTTTGTTTTTATGAGTGTGTTCAGTTTAGTTTGGGATAATCCTGTGCGAGTCCCAATAAATACTTTTTCTTTCTTTCTTTCTTTCATGGGCTTGTAGCGGTATCTACATCGCCACAAGCGAGCTACACGTCACACTCACGTCAAGCAAAATCCTACATCGCGCAAGCAGAATTTACCGCGCAACTGGCATATATATAACGTTCCGACAACAAAAGTCGGGCAGTTGCCCACCAGACACGATACCCGTCTAGTTGGAGGAGCCTCCCTTTTCTATGGAGGTATGAGTGAACTTTACACCCTCCTCATACCTCATACCTCTATAGGCTGATAAAATAATAGATAAACTTATTGGCCTATAACTAAAATGTATTCTAGAGTGTGTAGTTTATTGTCCTGTGTCCTGCTTTTTACACTGCAAATTAAAGGAGGTGGGTTAGTAAACTATGTAAGGCATTTAATGACAGCTAAACACAATTAACGCTAAACTTAATAATTACATTTATTTATTTTAGTATATGGGTACTAGCTGCGCCCCGCAGTTTCACCCGCATAAGTCCCGATCCCATTGGAATATCAGGATACAAAGTCCCATCCTATGTCCTAATCCAGGTCATGGTCTACCTATATGCCGAATTTCATCCAAATCCTTTCAGCCGTTTTAGCGTGAAAGCGTAACAAACAAACATACAAAAATCTAATATTTTCGCTTTATAATTTTACTACATTTTGCCCGCAGCTTCGCTCGCGTTAATTTAGATTTAGACAATCAATTCAGGTTGTTGGAACACATTGAAAAAAGTTTCTAATTTTAATAATATAATTCAATCATGATTCGAAGGACACGTAGCGCCATCTAGTTCTCGTTCAGATGTCAATGTATACGCTTTTATAATAAACTTCAAAGCCACGTTCAAGATCTAAGCCTTAATAAATTCAAATCATTCATTAAACGTAAGTTGTGCTAGAAATCCTTTTATACTGCCGTCAAAAATTATATTGAAGACAAAAAGGCTTGGGAATGAGTTGCTCCAATGTTTGCATACTGTTTGTTTTTATTTTGATTTTTTGCTATTTTATTTTTATTTTACATAGGCTTCGACATTTGCTCAGTGGATAAATGATAAATGATTTTATTTCTGTAAGTAGGTTTGAACAAACACTTTTACGCGTCAATCATATTTTAAAAACTAGATGAGGTCGGCGTTTCCTATCTGACTACTCTGAGAAGAAAGGCCGAAACAAACTCAGTGGTTTAGGCATGAAAAGGTAACAAACAAACTTACTTTCGCATTTATAATATTAGTTACAATTAGGAAGCTACGATATTGTTGATGTACAGTCACCAAAGGAGATAAGTATCCAGGGTCGCAGGCCTGCCGGGGCTGCGGATTGTTCGAAAGAGTTACCGTGGCACACAGGTGGCGCACAGGCAACTGAAGGAACACGGGTGGGTTTTAGTCAGTAAGAGTCTGACACGCCCTTCCGCTCCGCCCAGAGCGGGAGAGGTCATTTGATGATTTCCCAACCAAAAAAAAAAAAAAGGGTCGCCGGATATAGTTGAACTTTAGTAAGAAACCGATGAATATTTTCCAATGAAATTTAATTTGATAAATGACCTGTTTGTTTCCTATTAATTTTATTTTATTTTATCAGAAATCATTCATCGGTTTCTTACTAAACTTCTACTATATCCGGCGACCCTGGATACTTATCTCTTTTGCTGACTATACACACAGTAAAATACATAGAGATACAACATAATTATAATTCATATAATTGATATTAATTATCATTCTATTTTTATCAATTGTTTGTAGTTGACAGAGACAGAATAATGTTTGTAATAATTATGTTTAGATTACAGAATGAACTGGCGTATAGACGGAAATATTTGTATAGGCTATGTATATGTATGTATAAATATATAATGTATTCAATTCAGCCTGACAGCAAACTAACGTACGGGTAATTGTTCGAAAAATATCTGCAACGAACTATTGTGAGCTGCTGGTCAAATATTCACCGCACAGGCTTTATTACGTGTTTTTATGGCGATGGACATTGTCCGCTTAAATATTTAATCCAAGCGAATAATCAACACTATATGAACGTCAAAAGTTACATAGTAAAGACTAAAACGCCCACGCTTTTCACTTACATTTTTTTTAACTCAGGGCCTAAACAAGGTAGCAACCACTTTCAAACCGTTTCGTAATTCTACAACGACTTTCAAAAGGATTGGCATAAACCAATAAGTAGCCTGCTTATGTCAATACAATACTTTTTTACTTTTTCACCATCGTTGTCGCTGAGAGAATTTACTTTTCCCTGGTAAGAATTAACTCGTGGAACAACGAACTATTCAACAACAGTATTTCGAAATGGGTGCAGATATAATCAGATATCATCATAGTATTATTCTTAGAGTTCGTCTTTTTAAGAATCTATTAAGAGAAGTTTCTGGAAAACTTCTACGTTGCATTATGCGGGCTTTATACAGCACCCTAATTACGTAACACATCCTGAATCCATCCATCCATCACAATCTGAATCATTTTGAAGCCTATTGCTAATCCATTGCTTCATATTTTCGAAAAATTAGGCTGCTCAACAACGTAAATAACGCAATGAATGTTGTTGAACTGTCAAAATAAAACCCATTCCTACTGTTAGTGTGTTACGTAATTACCCCGCAGGTGACTATAGCCGCACGAGTTTCGCCGCGCGGCGAAATCTTGTGTCTAAATCGCAATTCGGCTAGACCGCAGGTGACTAAAATCGCAAATTCCAAAGTAGAGTAGGTTTCGACTTTTGCTGTGCGGCGACAGCTTGCATGCGGCGGGTGACTAAAATCGACCATGAAAATACTCAGTCGATCGATCGCCCGCCGCATGAAGGTCGACATTTTGATGCAAAATGAACTTATCACCTGCAATTTTTATCGACCTGTGTAATTGGGGGGGCGATTCAGCTTGTGAGACGATTTGGTAAGCGACCAGTCACACGGCGAAAATCGACCTAGTGTAAATCCTTCATTAGCGACTGCATCTGACGTACATTTTAGTAATAGGTAACATGCAAAAGCTGCTACCACAAGCCGTCAGTAAAATTCACTCCAACTAAGCAATCTACTCATTATAAATCCAAATTCCCAACATTTTGCAACCAAAACTAATAGCAATAGCAATTAATAGCAATAGCCTATAATAGCCTATATTAATACAACACAATAACTCAGTCTCTATTATGACACAATACAAATAGTGGTCCAATGGACGTGACCGTTTGACGTCAACTCATGTGCACTGATTTGTCGTCACATCTAGCCATACGGAGGTCCTGGGCTGGTTAATTATTATCAATTCTATACGTAAATGAGGGGGAATTGATGGTCTGGTGGTTTGCAGTATTGGCGATGTGATAGTAATAATCCCAAGCGGTTTTTGTATTACTGCAAGGCAGAAACCGGCACTATTCAGAGGAAGAATGTCCAAAACCACGCTTGCTCTTGCGTGTTGGTAATAATAATAATACTTACACTTACACACACACTCACACACACAAACACACACTCACACACACTCTCACACCTATACTTGTATTCTCATGCTGATATTGCCAATGGTGCCATATTGTCTTTTATAAGAGCCTATGCTCATGGCGTTTATTTTACGCGCAGTCAAAGTGCGTATACGTGCTGCAAACGCAAATTGTGTTGATTTTTCAAGGCAAATAACGCGCCGTCGCTTTCGCCGCGCGTTACATGGAACGCGCGTATAAAAAACGTCGGTTGTATAACCTTTACCGTAGTGACCAAAGGCGTAAGACGTTAACTGCCGAACGAGAGTCCTTGACTTTGATCTCCACCTATTATTGACTCCTGGCAGAACAAGCATATTTTTATGACGTGACCGTTTGACGTCAACCCATGTGCACTGACTCGCCAAGTCACATGTAGCTATACAGAGGTACTGGGCTGGTTAATTTTAATCAATTCTATAGGTAAATGACGGGAAATTGATGGTGTGGTGGTTTGTGGTATTGGCGATGTGATAACAATTTCCGGCGATTTTTGTATCACTGTATTGCAGAAACATTTACTCACTCAAAGGAAGCATGTTAAAAACCACGCTTGCTCTTGCATGTTGGTACTTTATAGTCTAATTCTGATGATATTGTCTTTTTCACGGCATCTATTTAACGCGCATTCTGGTTTACAGTATTGGCGGTGTGATAGTAATAATTTCAGGCTGTTTATGATCATTGTAGGGCCACTGCTTTGATCACTGTATCCTTTGTTGCGATGTTTTTATCACTGATATTCAGCATCCAAGATTAATTTAGAGACTAAATTACATAATAAGAGAATTTAAAAGTTCTCATGATCTGTCAATCAGCAAATCTGCGTAGTTCCAAGATTATAAATGTTATAGGTCTGAATTTGGGAACAACCTGGATAATATTTTGTCTCTGTATCACACTAAGGAATGTGATCAAGTGATAATGCCTAGTCATATAATAGTCAGAATCAGACCAAACAAATAATTTAAAGAATGACAGTCAAAACAAAAAACGACCCTCAAATCTTAACAACACTAAAATTAATTCAATTTTTCTTACTCCCACAGCAGCTACAGAGGTAGTCAGAGAAATAAAGTAGTTAAAAAATACCCATAGCGTGTTCAACGATGGTGTCTGCACCAAAGTCATAAAATATGTATACCCGGATTTTCAGCTCATCTATTCTACATAATTAACTTATGCATTTCTAACGGAATATATCCAGAAAAACTTAAAACGTCCATTGTCATTCCACTACCCTAAAAAAAAGACAAACGAAAAATGGGAAACTTTAAACCCATAGCGTTGATCCCCATTTTCTCAAAAGTATTTGAAAATATCTTATATAGCCGACTATACAGTTTTTTAGAAAAAATATAATATTTTGGTAGACGAACAGAAAGGGTTTCACAAGAGGAAATCAATAAATATGGCCATTTATGACCTACTGAAAACTATTTTGGTCGCCATGCATAAAAAAATACCAACATGTGCTACGAGTATGTTTATGAATATGAGTAAAGTCTTTGACCGAGTTGACCATACGATACTAAGGCAAAAATTAAGTATGTATGGCATAAGAGGTAAAGCGCTAGATCTCATCTTTTCATACCTACATAATAGAAAACAAATAGTAGAAATAAAACAAATATGTCAGAAAACACGAAATGAGACAAACATAAGTCAAACTAGAAATGTATAAAATTTGGAGTTCCACAAGGTAGTGTCCTAGGCCCTTTCCTGTTCTTGATATATATCAATGATCTTCCTAAACATATCAACCAACAAGTGGTACTATTTGCAGTTTATAGCACAGTTATAATAAACAGCGACAAAGAAAATGATTACGAGCACGTAGTCAACCAAACCTGAAGTAGCACGTAGTCAACCAAACCAAACCAAAATGTCCTTGGAGTTTCTTGCCCGTTCTTCTCCATAGAGATCTACGTTTTGGAATGGGCAACTAGCTTCAACTTTCTGACTAACTGACCGACTCTTTGACAATTCAAAAGTGCCTGTAAATGGTTTAATTGAAATAAATGCTTTGAGTTTGAGTTTGAAACATTAAATACGATAATACAATGGTTAACCGAAAATAATCTTAAAATAAATATGGACAAAACGAAAATTATACACTTGCACCAGAGATCTCAACTGACAAATTATATGAATTGATATATCCTCATTTGCACAAAGCAAATGAGGATATATCAATTATTTAAAAACTCTCGAAAATTGTTAATCAAGAAGCCGTATTAGTTGCTTATCACGGACTTGTTACACCTGTCCTAAGATATGGTATTATATCAGCATCCAGCGCGTCAGTCTGTGGACCCGAACCCATCTTGCCCATCCCCTTCAACCAGCTACGTTGATGGTTACAGGAGTACACCCACACAAGCGGAGAGCTGGTGGACCTCGACACCAGGCTGTAGGCAGTCCAAGGATGCCATGCCATCCTTGGATGGCAAGTTTACCAGACGCTTATTACGCCTGAACAGGAACGGCCTGCGCCTGGTGACGGGGACCATCACGGGACACTGCTCGCTAAACAAACACTTTCACACAATAGGCATAACGGACAGTCCTCTGTGCAGAGCTTGCATGGAAGTTGAGGAAACCGTTGCGTATGTGCTCTTTGAATGCACAGGCGTCACCCAAATTAGGTCACAAACCCTCGGGGCACCCAGATCCTACACAGATGCTCTCAACAGACAAGGAGATATCATCAACTTCTGGAGGGAGGTGGGCTGGTTGGAATAACCACCGACGGCCGCCAGGGCCCACGCACAATGGTCCACTTGAAGGACTAAGTGCGGAAACCAAATCCAAAAGAAGAAGAAGAAGATGGTATTATATCTTGGGGAACGCAATCGATAAGGAACCTGTATTTAAAGCTCAAAAGAAATTCATTAGAGCAATGTGTAATGTAGACAACACTACCAGCTGTCAACCCTACTTTAAAAGCTTAAAAATTCGGACACTGCCTTCGTTATACATATATGAACTAAATGTGTTTGTGAAATTGAATCCTAATTATTATAAGACTGCTTTTTAAAGCTGACACTTACGTGACAAAAAAAGATTAGAAATTGATATACCATATCGGAAAACAGCACTAATCAATAAACGTATTCTTTGTATGGCATCATTGATTTACAACAAGTGGCCTGATGATGTCAAAAAGTTACCTGTTCATCAATTCAATTCGAAGCTGCACAAATCCCTAGTAAATAAATGTTATTATAATGTCAAGGAGTACTTACAGGATAAAAATATAGATAGATACATATAGTAAGAGAAATTTATTGACACTGAATAATATGACAACACAAATAGTGTGACATACTATACCTAATCACTTAATTTGACATCTGTATAATCTTATTTTAATTTGGACCAATATTTTAATTCAATTTATTTGATTGTTAAGTCTACGACATGTATTAAAATTCATCTGACAATTTTTATTTTTAACCTTTGACATTTGCTTTGATTTTTTTTTTGAGTATAATAATTTTGTAATGTTATTTTGATAATTATTTAATTAGTTCAGACAATAATACAAATTTTTGCACACCTTATTAGGTAATAATACAGAGTAATTTATATTTATTTGTAACATCTGTTTATACCTACCTGTAATAAGCAAATAAAAATTTGTTTTATAAAGTTAACTTCATTACATCATTAATTTTTTGTTCACAATTCATTTAATAAATTTATATTTATTTGTAACATCTGTTTATACTTACCTGTATTAAGAAAATAAATAATTTGATTTATAAAGTTAACTTCATTACATCATTAATTTTTTGTTCACAATTCATTCAATAAATTTATATTTATTTGTAACATCTGTTTATACTTACCTGTATTAAGCAAATAAATAATTTGATTTATAAAGTTAACTTCATTACATCATTAATTTTTTGTTCACAATTCATTAAATAAATTAGTAATACCATCCATTTTTCAATTATGCACATTCCTTTTCTATCCATCAGTACTTCTAGTAATATTATAAATTCGAAAGTAACTGTCTGTATGTTACCTTTTCATGCCTAAACCACTGAAAGGATTTCGATAAAATTTGGCAAGGAGATAGATGGCATCCTGGGAAAGAACATGCTACTTTTTGTCTCAAAAATAATCTTAAAAAAGCAGGTGAACCACTCCTTTTAAGATTATTTTTATAAGGGATGAAAGTTTGTATGGAAAACTTAGTATTTCTTAAGCTTTAGTAAAGCTTTTAGTAAGAAATAAAAAAATATTTGTTTCAGCGATTTTGTAAAATCATCTCCCAAGGGGATATAAGAGGGGATTTTTGTCCCGGTAGCACGTTACCGTGGGAAAATTTCCGACATCCAGGCGGACGAAGCCGCGGGCGGAAGCTAGTTTTCAATATATTAAAGCCACAGCCAATCCCTGCACTGCTAAGACCGACTGCACCCCTAAGCTCTTTAAGCCACTTTTTATGACTGTGCAATATCCGTTCTGCGCCAATTACGTTGCTCCAGCGCAATGAGAGCGCGTTCCAGCTCCCAGCTCACTCAGGATATTAAGCGGTTGACGTGTGACAAATGAACCATGTTCAGCCTGCTTGGTGCTTTGTGAAAGAACTTTGATATTGGAACACTTGTGGGACTGTTTTTACAAAGTGCTCGTGTACCTATGCTACTGTGGTGTTTATGAATCGGATGTAAATAAAATTAAATTCTTATTAATTAAAATAATTGATTATTTAGAGTATTTTAGAGAGTAGAAGCACCATAAACTTACCTCCTTCATTTCCACTTTGTTTTATCGCAGAATCGTAGTATCACTGCTACGAAGCTACGCCGTAGACGTCTCGTAGCAGACCGCGTAGGCCGCGTAGCACACCGACATTTAAGGGTTTATCAACACACTAGCTGCTGCCCGCGGCTTCGCCCGCGTGTATGTCGGAAATTATCCCACGGGAACGTGATTCCGGGAAAAAAACTAGCCATATAACATCAGCTATTAGCCTGTGAAAATCCCGTCAAAATCGGTCCAGCGTTTCGGAGATTAGCCGGAACAAACAGACAGACAGAAAGATAGACAAAATTTTAAAAATTCTTATTTTATTATAAGTACCGTTTATACTTTCATACGCTTTTAGTAAAAAGCATTTAATTTAAACATACACTTCAAGTTTATTTATTTGTATGGATTAATGTAGTCAAGTCGAGCAATGTGTATAAAATATAACCGAGCACATATCTAGGCAGGCACAGATTAACAGATTGCCTGCAATATCGGAAATAATGCTAAAAAAAGGCTTCTCCAAGTTAATTAAACAATCCTTCCATAAGAATTTATAACCAATGTTCCTATGAGTTTTAATCGCTAATATACAGTGTCTGGTCACCGGTGTGCGACGCGTTAAGACGAAGCAATATGATCAATTTTATCGTAAAGTCCACGATATTAAGGCATTTTGCCCCTACTATTTTAACCTCTATTTTAAAATTTAAAAAGTTAAAAATACAACCAAATTGTTTCACATTTTTTACGTTTAAAGTGTTTTTTTAAGGTTGTTATGGGAGTTTTTGATAAACCGCAAAATAAATGAACCTATCCACACTCCGTAATTTATTTTTATGAAAATGGCCGCCATTTCAAAACAGTAGGCGTAAAATTCCTTAGTATCGTGGATTTGCCGATACAATTGTTCATATTGCCTTCCCTTAACGGATCGGACACCGGTGACCAGACTCATTGTATAAATTAAAGCTAGCATTATAATTAAAGTATCCGCACCACATTATAAACCTAACTTTATATTCACGGTTCGTGTCCTACAGGCAAACCGTGAAAACGGTTTTGTGGGGCATAGTTTTGATGTACTATTGTAATCTTTTTATATTTATTTGTAATAACAACTTAAAGGGCGACTGACTATTTGCTACTAAAAAAATAACTTGGCAGCGATGAAATATTTTAGCAATAATTATATTAGATGAGCTTCAAAATGCAAGGAATTATAAAAACTAAAAAATGGCTGTTACTTTAAGGTAGCGGACTAATTAAACAGGGCCAATTGAAAATATAGGCGAGGTGCTATAAATAATGACATGGCGACTACTATTTACAGTGAGCTAGGATGCAAGAGCGAGCGAAGCGAGCTCGGGACTTGGAGCACCCTGACTCGGATAGGGTAGGTTATTAGGGGATGGCGGGGTCTGGAAGACCACATCATCCCCTTCATAGTTATTTTTTTTAAACCGCCCTGAAATAGGGAGCCCCGTGAGCCGGTGCTCCGTTGACTACGCCTTATTATTATTTTGGCATTCAGAAATAGGAGGCCTCGCCAAAACAAAAACTCGATGCCAGTTTAAATTAAAACAATGCTTACAACTGATTATTAAGCTGCTACTTTCTACTTAAAATTTTTCTTCGCTGTAGCTGCCAACTTACTACTTTTGCTACCGCGTTTAATTATTTTTTATCCCAAATTCAGATTAATTTGTCACCGTGTTAAATACATGCCTAACAATAATAACCGGAGCATGAGCAATTATCCTATAACTCGTGCCACCAAGAAATAAGAAAACGCCGAACCTATCGATACAATGACATCGACTAATCTTTGACCAAAAACAGAGAGAACCATACTAAAACAAAAGCACAATACCAATTTTAATCGTAGAATCTTCCCATTAAAACATCTAAAGCGATTATATGCAGAAATTATCCTTATTCGCGGAGTTTAGACGAACCGTCTCCGTTCAGCGCTCATCTGCATTTAAATTATGGATTTAAATAAAACCGCCAGTAAAAACGCAGACGGCTGGATAAAGAAGTGGTCAAGATGAGTGAGGCGAGGATTGTATAGGTTCCGTACGATTGAGATTAAATTAAGGAATGTTTTGATCGCCAGTCGGCATGTTTCAAGCAGCATTTGTTCAATCTTCAAATACGTAATATTAAATTATATTTAATTGCATACTAAAACTTAGCAATTGCGCGGCATCACGAAACTATGAACGAATCGTTGGGCTTCTTAAGTTCTGAATTGAGCTGCACGATTACTGAGAAATGCGTGCACTGACTGGACAGGTTCACTCAATTGTGTGGTTCTTTCCTCAAAATACCATTTCAGATAGTAATCTACATGATCTTCACATGATCTGACCAAATTGATGTCTGGACTTTAAAAGAGACTGCGACCTCTGAGTTTGTTTCGGCCTTTCTTCTCAGAGTAGTCAGATAGGAAACGCCGACCTCATCTAGTTTTAAAATATGATTGACGTGTAAAAGTGTTTGTACAAACCTACTTATAGATATAATACCATTATGCTAAAAATGTACCCCATCTACCAGCAATAAAAATGTTTATAGAAATTAAGCTTTACTTAATTTACTTTGAAAATAATGCAAATGACCACTTAATCATTTAGATAAGAAGACATACGATTACTTGAAGAGAGTCTTCTCTTAGAAGGGTAGGCAACGCACCTGAGAAGCTACTGGCATTAAGACTCTGACTTTTGGTGTGCCTCAAGGCTCTATACTTGGAGCCCTTTTGTTTATTTTATATATTAATGACATCAGCCAATGCTTTTGCAATACCAAGTTTTTACTATATGCCGACGACCTCAAGGTATATAGAGCCATTGGACAAACAAATGATTGCCTTCTGCTGCAACAAGATCTGGATCGACTATCCTGTTATTGCCAGGAAAATAAGTTGCAACTAAGTTTAACCAAATGTAACTTCATAAATTTCACAAAAAAGAAAACTAAAATAAACAATACATACACGTTGTGCAATGCCCCCCTGCCTAAAGTGGACTTTATTCGTGATCTCGATGTTCTTCTTGATTCCAAGCTTTGCTTGGACCAACACATAGGAAAGATTCAGCGAAAAAAAAAAAAAAAAAAAAAGAAAAGATAAAGCGTATCAACTTTACGGATTTGTAATGCGATCAACAGTCGATTTTAAAAAGCCTGATTCCTATATTTGCCTGTATAAGTCTCTAGTGCGCTCTCAACTGGAGTATGCCGTGTCCGTCTGGAGTCCATACTACAAAAAGTATGTTGAGATGATTGAGTGTGTTCAATACAAATTCCTGCGTACCATGCATTATAGATGCCATGGATATTATTTGCCTTACCAAGATTTGCTTGGAAAGTATAAGCTCGCAACACTTGAAAATAGACGAGAGTACTTAGATGCCGTGAATCTATATAATATTGTTAGAAATAAATTTGACTGCATTGAACTGTCTAATATGTTATGTTATGCGGTTCCTAGGACAGTCCACAAGCGTAAGGTGCGCGCTGGCAGATTGTTTTCGGTGGGCGCTTGCAAGTCCAACTCTGGCTTGCGTTCGCCTGTTCACAGAATGGTCGATTCCTACAATAGGACTTTCGAACATATAGATATTTTTGCATGTGCTCCCTATATGTTCAAAAATTTTATACATAAGGAGCCCTCGTAATTTTTTTTTGTCTATATTTATCTTTATAGTGTTAATTGCTTCATAAATACTATTTATATCTTAAACTCGATAGTTAATTAGTTAGAAAAAAAAGGAACGGTATCAATTTGTAAACCTAGCGATTATTATTTTATTATTTTTATCCCATAGTTAATCTGTGAACAGCGTTGTGGGCTGCAATATTGTATATGTGTTTTGTGTATTTCATATTTCATGTTTTATATTGTAGCTGTTTGTTGTTCCTTTTCAATAAAATTTAAATAAAATAAAGACTATCTTTGCATTATATAAAGTCAATCTCTTTAGTATTATGCTATAATTTTATAGCACAGGTGTGAGTCTTTTGTTGACTTGAATGTGCCCTTTTTTTATTTATTTTTTGGGTGGTGAATCATCAAATGTCCTCTCCCGCTCTGGGCGGAGTGGAAGGGCGTATCAGACTCTTACTGACTGAAACCCACCCGTGTTCCTTCAGTTGCCTGTGCACCAGGGCCACGGTAACTCTTTCGAACAGTCCGCGACCCCGGCAGGCATCGGCCCTTTCGGACCCCGTTAATGATGCTGACATCTGTGTGAGGCGCGCCTGGAACACGACGTGCTGTCGACCCGGGCCTGGTCCTTATCGGACGGCGAGCTGGACTTGAATGTGAAAAAGATAAAAAGAGAAAGACAAAGATATTTTTTTTTTCAAACATGCGTTTACATAAACTTACTTAATCAGAGATGCAAGGTATTGAATTAATAGATGTTGTGTACGTCCATGTTTTGCCAATAACGGCGTACAATTTTTTTAGGTATATAGTTGATCGAAGGGTATAAATTACATTTAATTGCATTTTACATATAGTCATTCTAAATTTCATTACAGAATACAAAACAAATAAATAATAATGATTGATGTCATGCTCACTCAAATGTCTTACTGACGCGACGGTGGCGCGTGTGTTGGATCATTTAGCTCCCTTCAATATTGTTGAGCTGAAAGGTGCTGATCCAAACGTCATGTTCGTGAACGGGCGCCGTCAGTTGAAACTGGTCAATTGTTGAGCTGAAAGGTGCTGATCCAAACGTCATGTTCGTGAACGGGCGCCGTCAGTTGGAACTGGTCATCTCTTATCTGCTAAGGTTTATTGTAATTACTTATTTTTGGATTGTTTTTTTTTGTTTCCTTTTATTTGCTGTTATCTGGACGCTTTTAACGTGTACTTCCTTTTTAAATCGTTCTCACACATACTTATAAATTCCACATTAAAAATGCACTTCCATACAGCACTGAATTTACTGAAAAGGAGACAGAAAGATATAGTTTGCCCTCAAAAAAGTACAAAACATGCTTTCACGGCCAAATTTTATATGTACCTCGGACCGCTACTCTATAACAGGCTAAATGAAATAGGAAACATCTACTCCTTAAATCATAGTAACTGCAAGAAAATCCTTAAGGAAACTCTTCAAACTATGTCATGAAGATACAGAGAAGTTATTACAAGTGCTAAAGTAAATATTGTTTGTATTATTGTTATTTTTTAATTAGTTAGTTAAGTTAAGATACTATAATTTTATATACCTTTTTACATTTATGTACCAATAAGATTAATATGATATGTGATTATTTAATCAATTACTGTTACCTCCAATCGCCTGAAACACAGGATTACCTAGTTCAGGCACAAATCATGGTTGAATTTGACATAAATTTAAAAAAAACTGTATTTAACGTTATACCTAATATTTTTGAATATATTTTTCGTAACAATATAATTTAAAAAAGCGGCCATGGAGTTTCTTGCTCGTTCTTGTCCATAGGTACCTACTACGCTTTGCAATGGGCAACTAGCCTCTTCTTTCTGACTGACCGACTCCTTGACTGTTAAAAAGTGCGTGTAAATAGTTTTATTGAAATAAATGCTTTGTATTTGTGTTTGAGTTGTCTATGGGCGGCGGTGACCTTACGTAACATGGTGGGCCACGTGATTTTTTGCCGCTCTATGGTATAAATATGGTCCTTTTCCCCACGGATCCCTAAAAGTGTCTATAAAATAAGCGCGGAGTCCTCCAATCCTGTTTATGGGGCAGTAACCGGGATCCCACATGGTCTTTATTTACGTAATTATATAAACGAATATTTTATCTATTGTTTACTGGGGCTTATCGTTATGTATTGCCGATTGGAACCGAGTATTTACACTTTATGTTTGTTCGCAATTGGGTATTTGTTTAATGTCTATTTATTGTAAGATTTGGGAAGATTTGTTGTTTACGCCTGATTTAGATTGGAAAGTAATCTATTTGAAGTAGATTTTGTGTTAATGTAGGAACGAACTTCCTCTGTTTTCTTTCGGAAATAGAGAACTCATTTATTTTTAGGAAAAGAAAGAAAAAGAGCTAAAATGAAGTTATGCGACAAAGATTAAGGCACACAAAAAAGAACCGGCCAAGTGCGTGTCAGACCACGCACCATGAAGGGTTCCGTAGTGTTGCCTCATAATATTTAGTCGAGTTATTTCTCATGACGGTGTCACTTATAATCGATTATTTACATTTCATTTCACTATCCGTATTTAACTGTCATGCCGTTACAGTTGTCATTATACTATGACAACTGTCTAATTCAATTTTGAGAAGCTCACTGGATATTTAGCCATCGAATAGAACGGATTAAATCCAAATATTGCTGTGCAATCTTTGTTTTATTCAAGTAAACCTGCACTGTTCCATCAGTAGGTTAATTTATTGCGTTGACTTAGAAGCTTGATTTTTCTAAAGCTTCAAGGGACCGTAAACCTACGTATCTGATATAAATTTCAACTTGTTACCTCCATAGGTTCCTGAAAAAAATGGTCTTGACAAACTGACATACAGTCAGACAGACGGACGGACAACAAATTAATACTATAAGGGTTCCGTTTTTTTTCCTTTTCAGGTACGGAAACTCAAAACAGAAAAAAATTAGGCGACTCTACCCATAAACAGAAAACACAGAACCATTCATAAAGCTCAGCTCATTTACTATTCTAGCTCATTTTATAATGAAAACGGAACCACATGGTTACATAAGTATTTAAACAGTTCATCGCTTTTTATTCGAAAAAGTTAGTTTGGAGCCCACTGTGGTATGTGGTTACCACCACCTCTGGATATAAAAAAAAATAAAAAATTAAAATTATTACTAACAAATATAGAAGTATTCTGTTATTATAATTATTGTTATTATATATCTGTAATACCACAGGCATCAGAGAAACGTTTGCTATACTCGAAATAAATATCGCACCTTCGAAATGACAAAAGTTCTAAGAAAGACTTAAGTATACCAAAGTGCTTTAAAAAGTCCCTTTCATCCGGAGCAGGGGCGTAGCTACCGCCGTATCAGCCGTATCAATTATACGGGGCCCCCACGCTACAGGGGCCCCCACGTGTGTAGTAATAATTCGAAAATATTACCCAAGACCTTATTCTATTGATAAGAGGCCCGTAATAAATGAACACTAAGTAAAAGCTTGTAAGCTGTAGGCGTGGCACATCGTACTGAAAATCTACCCTATCCGAGTCAAGATGCTCCAATTTTCTATCTTGCTTCGCTTGCTCGCATTCTCATAAAAAAAGTTACAATGAAAACTACCAATCCCGGTTCAAAATACTCCAATTTAAGAGCTCGCTTCGTTCGCTCCTCAATGGAAAGAAAAAAGAAAAGAAAGAAAATACATTTATTAATGGAAACTTGCCGTATTCGGGTCAGGATATCTTAATTTACTACCTGGCTTCGCTCGCTCTTGCATTTTCTTTGTAAAGACGCAATAACAACTGGCAAATGCGTGCACTAACTGGACAGGTCCACTCATTCTGTGTGGTTTTTCCTCAAAATACCATTTCAGACACAAATCTACATGGTCTTCATATGATCTCACCAAGGTTATGTCTGGACTTTAAAAGAGACTGTGACCTCTGAGTTTGTTTCGGCCTTTCTTCTCAGAGTAGTCAGATAGGAAACGCCGACCTCATCTAGTTTTCAAATATGATTGATGTGTAAAAGCGTTTGTACAAACCTACTTACAGAAATAAAATCATTTATCATTTATCATTAACAGTTTAACCTATTGACTGTGGATGTTATTTTAATTATTTTGTTAAAACAAAATATCGCCATTTTCAGCGGCAGTCGGGTACAAAGGGCCCCCAATACATTTTTATACAGGGCCCCTTTAGGACTAGCTACGCCACTGATCCGGAGAAAATGACCCTGTATCAATATCAGTTTAATGCCGCCAGAGAGCAACAGTACCTTTGTCATATTGGTGCATTTTTTTAATCATCTTGGCGCGACCAAATCTTAAAATGGCTCTCCTGTAAAATCACTAAAAGTACAGTCATGCCCTTGTCTACCGAAATTAATGTCTCATAAAACAGAAGAAACAAGATTTTGTTTTGATACTGCACAAATCAGACGCACATTATAAAGGAAACATAAAATACACACACTAATACAAAGTATCCAAAAGCCTAGGTATTCGACAAATCAAAAACAGACAGAGAAGTAAAAAAGTTTAAATTTTATAAATATCGTCCAGTGCTTGATGTCAGGACAAGTCACAATATAATAGTGATGGCCTGCAGTGAGTGTTTTCTGAAATGACGTTCACTAGGTGGCAACACTAAGACGTCAGGTCCGGCCACCTGTCAAAAGTGTCAATGCGCCTATATTTTCTTTAGTCGTGACTGAATGATGAACGAATGAATGAAAAGAATGATGAACGTCATCATATATTTTATATTCATTGTCGAAATGTAAAACCTCTTGTCAAAGCAGCGCGAATTTTTATGAAAACCCTCGTTGCACCTGAGGAGGTTAGGATTTGAACTACTACATATCCATTTTTTCAATAAGGCAGATATCGAAAAAACTTAATAAATAGTGAGCACATAATTTTGTATTTTTTTTTAAAGAATTCCATGTACGTACGTGATAAATAGGTCCTTAAAACAGTTTTTTTTTAACCCGGCTAATGTCCCGGTTATTATTTGTTATTAAGCTGTTTTGAACTAAACAGTTACTGCTGGGTTTTATCATTTTGTGCAGAAGTCGTGAAAAAAAAATACGAAATTGCCAAGAGTGGATAATTATGTGGTTTTGATCCTAACCTCCTCACCTGACCAATCCTTCATTATTTAAAAAGACGCCAGCCCGTCCCATTTTCCTTTATTAGTTTCTGATACATAAGGCCTGCTTGTTATAAGATGAGCGTAGAGATTAGACCATGATAGATGTAGTTTAATTAGCTTCGGACAAGCTCCTACATCCTTTGTGGAGGCCCACTATCATCACAATCTGTTCTGTGGATTTGCTTTCTTTTAACACGGATATATCACGACTAGAAGTGTTGACTACCTCGTTGATCTGGTGGTCACAAGCTTTACTGCTGAGACGGACAGAGTATTATTGGATTTTTCTATCTGGAATTTCTCAATAGCAATCCGGAGTCTAGATTTGTGCCCGGTTGATGGCAAAAAGCTTGCCCCCTGTTACATGAGAATTAAACATAACTGGCGAAATGTGGGTGTATTATAAGTACACCTCTGCCCAACCCTTCGGGGAATACGGGCGTGAAGTTACGTATATATGTAGAAGTGCTACTTAGACATGATCGGCAAAGAAGCGGAGTAACGCGAAGAGAAAAATTCCTGCGGAGGAACATTCGTTAGTGGACCGAAGTCGCGAATGCTGCAGAGCTCTTCCACCTCGCAAAATATACACAGTTGAGAAACCTACAGCCTCATTGGAGAGATACCAAAGATACGGACTACATGATATTTATGAGTCGAAAAAGTATTTTTTTATAATGAGTTTTAAGTACGGATTCATATTAAAAAGTATTTTTAACAAACAATTTTAATACTGCTGAGAATTACCCATAAATATCGCGTTTCAAAAATAGTTTTTGTGCTAATATTAAACGCTGAACCTCACGGACATCAAGAACTTGCTACCAAAAGACCAATGAGATATCAAACAAAACAAAAGGGCGATGTAAGAATACATAGCATAAGAATACAGCATAATTAGCCTATAATGTTCCCACTGCTGGGACACAGGCCTCCTCTCTTTGAGAGGGAATGGGCTGTAATCTACCACGCAGGCCCAGTGCAGGTTAGTAGATGTCTTCGAATTTTTGGTTCTAGGACATGCCGGTTTCCTCACGATGTTTTCCTTCACCGTATTTGAAAGCAGTGGTGATGAAATTATTTACACAAACTAAAGCGCCTGCCTGGGTTCGAACCCACAACCTACGATTCGTAAGTCGCGGCCGATACCGCTGGGCCACCACTGCGCCTAAGAAAAATACTGAAGTGATCTGACTGATATAGAAGTAGGAATACTGCATGTAGTTTATCCATAGCTCCAGGACAAAAATGTGTAGCTTGTGTTTATAGGTAGTGTAGGTATACTTACGTGCCAATTATTCGAAAAACAACCCAACCTAACTGGACGAAGTCACTGGCTCCTGAAATACAGGTACTCTAACCTAGCTCTGGAGTCAACACATTTCTGTTTATGCCAATGAAGAATTTATTATTATTGTTATAATAATAATTCTTTATTGACATAATAGGTTACAGAAACTTGTTTGAAGCCTCTGACTCCTGAACTAGGTATGTCTGTATGTCAGGAGTCAGTGTGTTATATAAAAAAAATGTCTTGTCTCTTCCAGTAAACTTTCCCCAAATCCACATCTGTGTACAATCGTCCATACAATACGCAATTCAATAGAACAGATCGCGAGCCCATAAATAAAGCGATGGACACATCCAATTTTACCGCGAGGACGCTTGCCCACTCGTCTTGCGGAATGGCGCCGTTGAAATACAGCCTTATTGCTGGCCCTTTCTGTTCGCCATTGAATAGAACACTATTGTTTGTTTTTTGAAGATTTTTCGGAGATTTTTTTCCTCTTTTTTATTTGGATTGGGGATTTATTTGTTTAAGGAAGGTTGAAGTTTTTTGAAGGTGTTCGATAATGGCAACATTTTAGTTTATACTGAAGGAAGTTAACTCACATTGTTGAATTCACAATACCATTATAAATTGTTGTAGGTATAATCATACATATCGCACCCCTAAGTAAAGGGTGGCACAACTCAAAATAATCCAAAATCGAGTTATTGCGATTATCGGGGTCTGTATGATGTTTTATATTATTTTACGAAGGTATTCATTGAACAAATTAATATCTTAGTCAAATAATAAACAACATCGTACAACAATAATTTTAAATCGGTCAAATAGATAACGAGTAAAAGGTTTTTTGCTGTTCCTGAAAGAAGGGGTATTTTGAGTTGTGCTACGCTTTATCTAGGTGTGCGATATTAGGTATTTCTCGCCCGCAATGCCTCTTTTCAACCGTTGGCTTATTTCCGCTTCAAAACTTTGTTCATATAAAACTAGTAATTAAAAGTATACCTTACTTTTTATGGCCAAGACATAATTATTATGAGAAATATTGTATATAGAATAGAATAGAATACTCTTTATTATGCACACCATAAAAATTACAGATATAAATGTAGACATTTTACACAGGGTGACACAATGGGCGGTCTTATCGCTAAAAGCGATCTTTTACAGACAACCTTTGGATGGATTCAAGGGAGAAGGAGAGACAATAATGCAGGTAGTCAGTGGTGTACCATTTACATATACAACAAATACATACATACATAAAAAATATACTTATCTACATATAATATATACAATAATAAACATGAAACAAGAGCAAGGAAACTAAATGTAATATATAGTCCTCCAGACCGTATTTCGGCCATGGCGGCCAATGTCAACGAAAACTATCCTTCGGCGCGTGAGATTTTGTAGTCCATAAGTGTGTGCGCAGACATAGGTGCACTCTCTCTTAAGAAAAAAAATACCTTGAGAAATATTAGTTAGTTCGTTCAAACAAGTCTACAACATTGTTAGCTTTTGTCAAACGATAATTATATATACCTACCTACTTTACTATGTACCTATCTATGTACCTATGACTATAAATAATTTTAGATACAATAATAACCAATGCCAAATCCGTTTTTGCGTAGGTCTGTGACCTTTGTAAATGTTTCATTTAACTAAACTACGTCCAATACAATTCGTCAGCCAGCGAACTCAAAGCGCTACAAACTACAAATTGATTTGGATAAAATAAAAGCAAAACGTACAAATATAGATAGTAACTACAGAAAATATTTTTTTTATTGTTCACATTCGAACAAATCTAAATCAAAGTGAAATCATTTATTTCAAATAGACACATAAAAGGCACTTTTGAACGTCAAAATTTACAAGAGAATAGAATTGATTCTAGTCGCCCCTTCCAAAAGGTAGTTTCGTATGGAGAAGAATGGGCAAGAAACTCCACCGTTATTCTTTTCAAATGTTTTACATTATTTTGTATACATTAATTATATAATTATATGTGAAGATGATGCACTTTGAATGTGAATACTAAAAAACGGTTCAACTAGAAAAAAGTTCTGATGTAACAAAAATTTTAAAAAAATAGTTGAATTGAGAACCTACTCCATTTTTAGAAGAAGGTTAAAAAAAAATAAGTCCGGTATTTTGTTTATTTCTGTACATTCCGAGTAATAATAGGAGTTTATTCATAATAATAAAGAACAAAGTCAAAAAAGAATTAAATAATGTCGAAATTAGTTTATATCTCGGGGACTTTCTGACCCTGAACACCTTATTTCGAGAACAATATGTCTCTATCTTTTACGGCCACAATAAACCACATTTAACTGGCAAAATGTGGGTGTAGTACTTATTTATCGGTACTGTAAAGGTTGTCTGCAAAAGCCGACCTTATGTCGTACAGGCTGGTAGTAAAATAACTCTAGCTTTATACGAACAGTCAAGCAAATTTAAGAATGAGCGTTCTAATTATTTGAATAAAGTTTTTGTTTAGAAAAACGAGTGAAAAAAGATGGGCGCGTTGATGTAAACACGAACGCTTAGAATAAACGTAATAACTAAACAACGCCTTTCTCTCCTACATCCCCGTAGTTATTACAGTAAGAAAAGAGAATGAAGAAAGAAAAATATTTTATTTGGGACACACACAGGAAATACAAAGTGTAAAAATAAAAATAATAATAAAACGGAGCATTTAAAACTAACAAAATTAATAATAAACAAGTAAAAAATCTGTGCGAGGCCCAAAAGGCTCCTATCTCAGCATAATGCTCCGATGTTTATAAAAATAAGTACCGCAGCGCTGGTATTCTGATAGGGCCCGCTGTGATGCCACGGACACACCTACTGACATCTTTATATCCCACTAGGGGATTATTAATAAATAAATTTAAACAAAAGTACCTACACCTCTGCCTTACCTTTCGGGGAAAACCGGAGTGATATTACGCTATCTAAACTATTTACTTATTAGAAACTCGTTTGAAAAGTGACAAATTAATGTCCCAAAAACGACCAAAGAGTTTTTAATTTATCACAAATGAAGACATATTTTCTTCTATAAATTACCTAACTTGTCAATCTGTCATAACATCTTCCGTTCAAAAAAAGAACTCCGACCTCCTTACAAAGAGACGAATTTTTTTCTAACAAAAAAGAAATCTAATCTGTCCGAATCGGCAGCAGTTGTTTCAATCCCGTCTGTGCCCGAGGTGGAATACGATTTACATTGAAATGCGGGCCCTTGGCCAACGCTCTCATAAAATTTGCTCCACCCTCAGAAATCGAACCAGAGACGTTTGAGGCCTTTTTCAATCAGAATCCAAAGTTCAATGTAATAATACCGGGGATTTTGAGAGATTCTCAATATGAATACTGGTCTTTTTGCACGGAGTTCAGTAATCTGTGAGGTTGAGAGGATAATGTTTGAATTGAAAAAGTTGTAGGTGTTTTTTTTTTTAAGTTGTAATAAGTAGACGTGGATGTTATTAGAGGCCGGATGCATGTTAAGTTTTAAGGCGCTGAAATGCTTACTAAATATCTAGGTAATTTTAAATCTTCTGGACCAAATGACATAATGCTAACGTTATTTTAAACAGGCTTCATTAAAAGATGGAGGTTCTCAATTCAAATGTTTTTTTTTTTCTTTTTTTGTGTGTTACCTCAGAACTTTTTTCTATATGAACCGATTATGATGATTATTTTTTTATTTGAAAGTTGGTGTTTCTCATGTAGTCTCATATAAATTTGGTCAAGATCTGACTAGTAGTTTTTGAGTCATCTTTAATAATGCGTATTTTTCCACTTAGTATATATTGATTAACTTCCTGTCACTGTTATTTACATATCAAGTATGTGAATATGAATGTGTGTATATGAATTTGTGTGGGGTAGGTACGATAACCAAAAGAAACAACCGACTTCCAAAAAAAAACACTAAAAAGTGAAAAATAACTTTAATTTCGGAAGTCGGTGGCAAAAAACGAAAATACAAAACCAAAGACACCGACTTCCAAAATTAAAGTTATTTTTCACTTTTTAGTGTTTTTTTTTTGAAGACTTCTGTTTTTTTTTTTGTAAAAAAGTGTACCTAACGTCCAACCAATTGCTCAAATGACAATTTCCCGAATATAATGGCTAGATTATATATTAGACGAATTCTCGAAATAATGTCTGAAGTACATCCTGTATAGCATTCTCTACTAACTTGCCAAGTTATATTTAAATGTCTTAACATATTAGTTACAAATATGTTCCATTTAATCTAAGTAATAAAGTCATTCGCAGCCTTTACCAGTCGTTACGGGCAGTCAGAAGCCCGAAAGTCTGACTCTTACCAACTGGTATCGTGTACCCAGTAACTGGGTTGTGGAGGTCAGATAGGCAGTCGCTCCATGTAAAATACTGGTATTCAGATGCATCCGGTTAGACTGGAAGCCGACCCTTACAGAGTTGGGAGAAAGGCGGAGCAGATCATAAAGTGTACAGTTACCATAAGTGATACGTCGGATATCAGTTGTAGTTTAGTAAGAAACCGATGGATATTTTCGAATAAAATTTAATTGAATAAATAGCAAACAAACAATTAAATTGCATTCGAATACATCCATCGGTTTGTTACTAAATTTCAGCTATATCCGACGACCCTTTTCTTTTTTGGGTGGGAAATCATCAAATGACTTCTCCCGCTCTGGGCGGAGCGGAAGGGCGTGTCAGACTCTTACTGACTAAAACCCACCCGTGTTCCTTCAGTTGCCTGTGCGCCAGGGCCACGGTAACTCTTTCGAACAATCCGCGACCCCGGCAGGCATATCCGACGACCCTGAATACTGAAGTCTTTTGGTGACTTTAAGTCTTTCACACATTAGGTGGCTTCGTCTAGCTACTTATGACTGCGTTTTGAGGTATATTAACACACTAGCTTTTGCCCGCGGCTTCGCTCGCGTCAATTTGGACTTTGACTATCAATTCGGGTTATAATTCAATCATGATTCGAAAGACACGTGGCGCCATCTATTATCATAAGAAAGTTATTGTTGTTTTCCTCGAGAACAGTACTTTTTTGCGGGTTGAAAGGTACCCTATGTGCGTTTCTGTACACCTGACAACGTATATGCAAAATTTCAGGATGATCGGTTCAGTGGTTTAGGCGTGAAAAGGTAAGAAACAAACTTACTTTCGCATTTATAATATTAAGTTAGGATTAATAGTTAGGAAGTTAGGATGCATAAATATAACGAAATCCCATTACCATGTCCACGTAGACAGCTCACAGCAATATTCACCTATACCTAGGCAACATAATTATTCAGTGATTGTTCCCAAAAAGTAATCAAAGCTGAACTTTGGTTCAATTAAGTCGGACACGGGGAGGGCCGGTCGCACGGCTGTGGTCCGGTGTTTGAACAATCTGCCTCAACGAGTCGCCTCCATTTATTAAGGGTGATAGTCTGCTTTTCTGATTACGTTTCGGTTAGATTAAACCGGTATCCGTACTAATATTATACATAAACGCGAAAGTTACTCTGTCTGTTTGTCAGTCTGCCTGTTACCTTTTCACGCTTAAACAGCTGAATGAATTTGGATTAAATTTAGCGCACGTAGGTATAGATAAACCATGACCTTCACCCTAATTGCGTAACACACTATCTATCACAATCTGAACCATTTTGAAGCCTATTGCTAATCCATTGCTTCATATGTTCGAAAAAGTTGTCTGCTCAACAACGTAAATGACTTAATGAATGTTGTTGAACTGTCAAAATTAAAGCTATTCCTACTGTTAGTGTGTTACGCAACTATTCCGCTGGGTTAGGACATAAGATTTTATCCCGGTAGTATTCCGATAGATCTCTTGGGAAAATTTCCGATCTGCACGCAGGTGAAGCTGCGGTCAAAAACTAGTCTATCTATACGTATATGAAACCGTTCTATCTACCTCTACAAGGCTTACAGACATGATGTTGTGTCAATATGTGTTAGAAGCTGTAGATAGAGGAATACTTCTTCTTTGTTTCGTGTTAAAATGATAGGTATACTGTAATCTAGGTGACAAAAGGTGAAGTAAAAACAGTACCCTTCTTCCGGGGAAGTCGGATAAAAACTTAAACCAGTCAGCTAGGTTTTTCAAAAACTTCAGTCTCGGGAAATTATAATGGGAAGTAGCTATTTATTTGTCGGAAAACCTCCGAACTTCTCTCCTCTCTCTTCTTCTCTTCCGATTCTTCTTCTCCTCTTTTCTCGATGTCTGGACGGTAAATATTTCAATTCATTTTTCGCAAAAAATCTAAAAGGTACTTATAGTTAGAGTAGAACAAAATACCCTTTACAATTTTTTTTTATTTCACATTAAAACTTCATAAAGAAAGAAAAAGACAGAAAATACGTTTATTTGCGGTAAACATGACGCAAATAAAAACACACACAACTCAAATAAGAACGAGTTGGGGGAAAAGTCACCTTTTACTATAGCAACACTGAACTGCAATTGGAAACAATTATACGTACAATGTCCCTTTTATTTAAAGTACCAAAACGAACACTAACAGTGCGGCTTGTCGTGCAAAATAAAACGTTATTTTGTGTACAAAACATTATTTTCTTTTCCGTAAAATGAAACTGTTGAGGAACAAAACGTACAACTTTACTGTTAGGGTGGTAACACATGAGCGGGTTACAGCCAATGAAAATAGATTATATTACAAATTTATTATGTAGTAGCAGTTTGTAGTACCCCGTGGTCGCTTGACTTGTTCTCTTGAATTTAGTTGTGTTTGAGTACACATGCATGAGTTTTAAATAGTATAATTATATGTGAGTGTAATATAAATGTAACACAGTGAGTGAGTGAGTGTAATGTACATGTGTATGAACAGTTAATGTCGGCTAAGTTTTGTCCGTACCATAGTATAAAATAGGTAAGTTATGTGGGACTTGGCTTCAATTATGACAAACAGAAGGCAGTAATAGCCCAACAATCAAACGCAGACTGACAAGCACAAAGTCTTGAGGGCGATCCCTGTCCTGTGTGCTCATTAGAATAAAATAACTAAAATAATTTAATATAGGTACTTAACACAATTCAAAAGTCTTGAAGTCTAGACTGTTTTAAGTATTCTCTATAATAAAATAAGTAGCATCTATAAACATTTCACTTATATAACTGCTATAAAATAATTTCCAAGAAGTCGCCGGTCTGTCTTAAGCCTTAGTTCTCCACATCGCGTTCCTCAGTCTCATAATTGTCAACTAATTTGAAAATTAAGTCGGGTCTCCACTGTTTAACGTCTCCAGCCTCTTATATTAACTTGGAACGATTTTTTGAAGGCACTCATTAAAATATTGGAAAAGATCTTCTTTGTTTACTTTTTAGCTGTGGCAGGTCCACAGCTAAAAAGTAAACGAAGAATCGTTTTTCCAACATTTTAATGAGTACTTCAGCATCACGAAGTTAATTAGTAGATAGGTGTTTAAAATTCTGAACTGGTGTTCAAAACAAACGAAATAATGATTCTTCTTACTAGACGAGTACAGTGCTACTAATGTAAGTGTAACGAATGCTAATTTCCATGTCCATCAATTATTAGATTTATCGTGTACAATAATTTAAATTCAGAACTTACTTTAATTGTTGTTACGTCAAAACAAAACAACAATAAAGTACTTAGTTCTGAATTCAAATTATTATACACGATAAATCTAATAATTGATGGACATGGAAATTAGCATTCGTTTGTATTCGGAAATTCGATAATTCCCAAGGGACATTAAGAAAATAGTTGTACTATACAAAAGTTTCAAGTCGGAAATCGGACACCTGTCTTGAGCAAGCATAGTGATCAACGCTCGTGCCTTCTCTGTATGAAATTTGACGATCTATTCTGTCTGTAAAACACCGTGAAGACTAAAGTGAAGTCAGCTTGAAGTGAACTGTCACTAGTGGCAATCAAATTACAGCTCTCTTCACTTAAGTGTTCACGGTGTGATTTTTGCAGACTACCTAGATAATAGAATAGAATACTCTGTATTATGTACACCATAAAAATAGTATCTAGTTACTGCTGTAAATACTTATTAAAAGTTTAATTTGAATAAAAGTAAATTGTTCTTACTTCAACAATTTTCATGAATATGCATACTAATATTGTTGAGGTTGTAATATAAAATGTGAATTTGTAATAAATTGAAGCAAAGTAATGAATACAAAGCGCTGCAAGTAAAATTACTGCCATATCGTGTTGTGCTGGTTACTAAGCTTATATAAAACTTTACATGCTACGAAGGAAAAGCCAATTTGGTTTATTTATTTATTTATAAATTCTTTATTGTACACCACAAAATAGATAACAAAAAATAAATCAAACACTACAAAATATACAATGGGCTGCCTTATCGACTTGTGCGACCTCTTCAAAGTAACCTTAGAATGGACACTGATTTGCCTGCAGGCTTAGCACGAGCACCGTTTTGTCGACGGAAGAATAGACAAAAATGACGTTCTGTGAAGACAGTACGACGGCAACAAAGTAGAAATAGTCAACTGCACTTTTTACGAAATTCAGTAGTTTAGTCACGTTGTTCTTTAATTTTGCTTATACAAAAATGGTGTGTCATATCACAAAAATAATGGAAATTTCGACCTCCTTTATGAAACACTTAAACACCTAAAACTAAACATGTAATTAATAATTTTGCACATTTTCCATACAAAAAGTGAAAAATTCAATTTTTCCATTCCATTTTTATACTTTGTGCAATGAGTTTATATAATACTAGAGGCGCAACGTCCTACTAACAATTTCAGAAAAACTTAACCACTTACGAGTTTAAAGTCGTAGCTTTGAAACGGATACTTAAATATATCAATCTGTCAAAATAATCTATGTTTGTCTCATTTCTTCTACCCTCAAACTAATTACGTTGGAATGAGACAAGACATTGTTATCGGAAAAACAGCCAGGGCTGCCAATGATCAACATAATTTCCCCAGAATTCATTATGGTAGTTATTGAATCAATTATTATGAAAGGTTGTATTTCTTCTTCTTTAAATCTTTAATCTATTAATAGTTCCATACTATCAATAGATTAAAGTTTTAAAGAAATTAACAACGAATAGGTACATTAAAGAAGAAAAGAAACAAATGCGTAAACGTAAATATTATATTTAAAAACTATTAAGATCTAGTCAAATTACTTTTGTTTAAAATGGAATGATATTATAATTTAGAATTACAGGAACATACATTCGTCATTCAGTAAACTCCCAACAATCTGGCAAAATCAAAATCGTTTTTACTGGTAGCACTGATGGCAAAAACAATGTTTGATAAATTTATTTCGTCTCGTAATGTTTTTTTTGAATAATCTGAAGAAAATTGGGAAAATTTACTTGTGAAATGTAACACCACTTGCTTTATTGATTTTTTCAGACCGTTACTTTTTACCATTTTGATATTTTTTATTGCTAAGCAATTGCTCACTTGACGTCAAGCTGACAACTACGACATATACGAAGTAGTAACACGTCGGCGCTGTACACTGCTGATCTAGTCCTATAAAACATCATTGACTTTGTGACTTTGACAATTTGGGATAAAAAACTTTCTTCTAAAATAGTCTACATAAAAAAGGACCTAGACAAAGATCGGTAGAAACAAAAGACAAAATGACAGATTGTAGAAGGATTTTTACGGTGCGATGTCAAAAATGGAGAAACGAAACGTCACCTTGTATAGAAATAGCTATGTCTATTCTTTTAAGAAATAGAAAGCGTCATGCTAAGCCTGCTGAACATAAAATGGGGCTGTCGTTGGAGCAAATAATAAATAAATAACTATACAATACACTAAAACCTGTACTTGTATTATAATTATGTAAAGACATAAAAGTTAAAGGACCAATTTATTATTTAAAATGTAGTAGAAATTGTTATAAGAGTAAACGGATAATGTATAATAGCTGTTGCTCGCGTTTTCGTCTGCGTGTATTTTGTATTTCATAATTTTTAATACAAATATAACTCTAACATTGTAAATATTATGTGAGTCTATACTAAGACTTGCACATACCTACTTGCTAAACCAGGCTCACAAATAAATAAGTTATTTCATGTCAACGCAAAATTAAATAATAAAAATATGTTTATATGTTTGTAAAGGCGACACAGCCTATGTAACAAATAATTTCAGGATTTGTATACAAATAGAATAAGATCATTTGTAAACATTATTGTAACAACGTGTATGTAAATAAAGACCTTGAAAAACAAACAACAACAACAATACAAATATCCAGGATGAATAGTAGCCCATGTCAATCTACAGGACTCAAAAAAAAACTCATAGCATTTATTTAAATTAAACCATTTACAGGCACTTTTCAACTGTCAAAGAATCGGTCAATTAGTCTGGAAATTTAATCTAGTTAGTTGCCCATTCCAAAACGTAGATCTCTATGAAGAAGAACGGGCAAGGAACTCCAAGGTCACTCTTTCAAATCAAGATATTACAAAATCCTGGGTAAATTATTCTTGTTGCTTCTATATATATTATTTATTTATTTTTTATATTTTATTTATCTATGACCTGACTTGCCTAAAACTAAATGGATTTATTATTATTATTATATGTGAAAACAATGTAAAAATATAAAATGATGAAAAACTTCAATACATAAGATTAAAAAATAAGCCGTGACAGGTAAGAGATGACCAGTCTCAACTGACAGCGCCCGTTCACAAACATGATGCGTGGCACCATCCAGCTTAACCATTTTGTAGGGAACCGAATGATCCAATACACGCGCCACCATCAGGTCTCAGGCTACCTCTAGAGGCATGAGAAACAGGGCGAAAAGTTCACTTATACCTCCATTCGAAAGGGAAGATCCTCCGACCAGACGGGTGTAGTGTCTGGTGGGCAACTGCCCGACGATTCACTCGACGTCTTCTCTGTTAGTAATCTGTGTTGGGGGTTTTTGGCCCCTTGCTAGGCTTCGGTCTCTCGGTCCCCAAACTTGGGGTCCAGTCTTTGGGTTACCCTCCCCCTCCCGTAGGAGGGGGTGGGAGTGCTTTATTGCACACCTAGTCGCTGCGTTGCCTCAGTGTTCTGTTGTGTGTTTCTGGGGGTGTAACTGTGGGAGCGCCCGAAGTGCTTCACGACGCCCGTGCAACCAGGCCCGTGCCGGGTGAGATCCCTAATTCTCTAGGGAAGGCCCAGCAAGAGCCGATCAAGCAGCGCGGGCGTCGGTTTTGGTTGCCGCTCGTCCACAGTGGCGGCTGTCCCCGCTCTCTACAACGTAACCAGTCGGTAGCGTTGCAGGACGCGGAGCGTTGTAGTGAGTATCGAGTGACTTGAGGTATGTGTACGTCGCTCGTGTGGTTTATCTCTGTGTTTTTCTGCGAGTGTGGAGTAGTGTATATGTGGGCCGCGCACGTGGCGCCTTATTAACTTAGGACGCATTGCGCGCGGCGGGTGTCATGTCATGAGTGTGAAGTTCTATTGTTTGAGTAGATCACGTGTAGAGTGAGGGCGACTTACTCAGACGTCAAGTCCGGTGGCGCGACGTCTGCGACAAGGTCACGTGAGAAGCGCTTGTAGTAGGGGTGTCGCCCGGGCCATGGTGCAATGTCCCTGATATGATGTTGTTGAGAGACGTCGGCACGCGCAAACATCCTCTTCGCCAGGTTTCTGCTGAAGTCATCGATGCTCTCGACATGCAGGTCCCTGTGGATCACAGAGTTCCTCACGTACCGAGGCGCCTTAACGACGCAGCACATAGTTCTGCTCCGTCCGGAGCTTCTTCCTGTGGGTCTTGGCCGTGAGGGCGAGTCAAGCTGGGGCGGCGTAGGTGAGTTGTGGTCACACGTAAGTCTTGTAGATCCCCAGCTTGACTCGCATGGAGAGGCGTGACTAGAGCACCGGGCGAAGTAGGTGGCGGGTTACTTTTACCCGCGCGACAGTTTCGTAGACGTGCGGGCCAATGGAGAGCCGATTGTCGAGTGTGACCCCCAAGTATTCGGCGGTCTTGGTCCAATTGACTTCGGTCCCCATGAGCTCAAGGCTCGGTGGGCTCATACGGCTGCATGCCGTGGTGATGATCGCCTGCGTCTTACCTGCATTCACCGCCAGTCTCCATTTGCTGAGCCAGTCGGGGAGGTCGTCCAGTGCGCGCTGCATCTTGATGACCGCGTGGTCAGCTGACAGTGAAGAGGTGATGTACGCGGCGTCATCAGCGTACACCGCGAGTTTGGCGGTGAGCGTGGTAGGTATGTCATCGGTGTACACAGAGTACAACGCAGGCGAGACACAGCTTCCCTGTGGCACCCCCGCGGTTACGGGGCGTGCGCTGGAGAGCTCGTTTTCCACCGAGACCTTGATTTACCTATCCTGTAGGAAGGAGAAGACCATCTGTATCAAGCGACGGGCCGCTGTGGTGAGGGTGAGCTTGTAGATTAGGCTGGCGTGCCAGACCCGATCGAATGCCTTCTCCATGTCGAGGAATACTGCTGCGGCGTATAACTGCCCGACGTTTGATGTCGGGACGTTGTAAAGCTAGTTGCGCGGTAAACTCTGCTTGCGCGATGCAGAATTTTGCGTGACGTCAGTGTGACGCATAGTTCGCATGTGGCGTTGTAGATGCCGGCTACATGCTAATTTCATAATGATCGGTTCAACGGTTTAGGCGTGAAAAGGTAGGTATGGAAAAGGATATAGACAGACAGACAAAGTTAGTATGGAAGTATGGATTATATTCGTGGTAGGTACCTACCTAACCTAACCCAATGATATTTCTTTTCCCAAACAAAAAAACCAAACTTACCTTACGTGATTTATAGTTTTAAGTGATTTGAGCCTTGAAACATAAGATTATTAACATGACATTATCTAGCGTTAGATCTCCGAAGAGTTAGGCAGAGGTGTACCTAATAGTACACCCACATTTCGCCGGTTATGTTTAAGTCCCATGTAATAGGGAGCGAGCCTATTGCCATCAACCGGGCACAAATCAAGACTCCAGGCTGCTATTGGGAAATTCCTGATGGGAAAACCCAATAACACTTCCGCCTAGTATTCGAGATTTAAAATCTATTTCTCATTTCAAATACCGAGTAAAAGAGCATTACCTTTCCTTTTAACTGTAAGAGTTTATATATATAAGTTTATTTATTTTAGCATTATTTAAGTATATGTTATTTTTATTTTGCATTATATGTAAGTATATTTAATATTCTAGTTTAAGACGGTACAAATCAAATTCTTCTCTTCTTGTTCTCACACACTATTGTCTACGTTTCTTTTTCATTTCTCCTTTCGCAGGTCTGCTGGAAGAAATTTCTTAAGAAACTTTGTACTTAATATTAATATGCCGTATCTGTATCTATTTTACTGTGTGTACATAAATAAATAAATAAACACTTTACCCAACCTAGAAATCGAACCCAGGACCTCGAGCTCGCGCTCGCGCTTGCAACCACTAGGCCAACGAGGTAGTTTATATTAAAAGTATTCATTTTCTATTAAAATTCGGTCACCATACACACTTTTTGTAATAATAAACCTCTAAAGCAAAAAAGCACAGTCCAAATCATTACGAGAAAACGTCTGTTACCTTTCAAAATATTTCATTAAGGAAGTAATTAAAAGTCAAAATGGTCCAGCGTCCTTTTAATTCACCTCTGGGACTTCCAAAAGGAACAATGGGCAAAGGAAATAAACAATTTGCTCATAAAAAATACACATTTTCTTTTTAATTTTTTTTCTACAATTATTGTGTCTCACTCCTTCTTTTTGCCAGAACTTTTGTTTTAGATGTTTGAAGTTAATTTTTAGTATTGTTCATTATAAATCGTTTCTATGGGTAGCAAATTAAGTCGTTTGTTTTAAATTGCTTTTCATTTTATTGCTTTTTGGCAATACGATTAATTAAATTGTAAATTGGTCAAAGTCTTTGTAGACATGTATTTTTATTTTGCTAAATTATTTATTGGCATTCATTTAGAATTGCTTGGAACTTGTGTATTTTTGCAGGATCAATGTTAGTATAAGGATACTTTTATAATATGTGAGAATGTCGATAAACACAATGCTTTTGAACTTCAAGTGAGTTTCTAGAAGTGGGTAGCCCTGTGATATTTTGTTTTTTTAAAGTTGCCACAGTCAAGCCTTTCTAAAAAAAAAATACTGCGAAAGTGCACGTCAAATTCATATGGTGTCCCAAAAACACTAAATACAGAAACCCTTTAAAAACTTTTACAAGTGAGCTACGTGGTACAAAATAGCGAGGACTTAAACGATAAAGTTGTTTTATTCCAAAAGATACGCGACGCACAATGATTAGCATAGATAAGTATCCGTCCCAAAACTTTTCAGCGAAATAAATATAACTTCCCTTGAATATTTTAAGTTTATTGTCGAAACGGGGGAAAAATACCGTACACACATAGCTAGAAATATTTTTTACCGACATATTAAACAGTTCTGAAACTGACAGCGAACACCCAAAACCAATGGAGACTAAAACTTGATACGAGCGTATATTTTACGCTCCTGACCAGGCCCTGCAGTCTCGACAAATATAACGACAAAAATCGGTCGTTAAGTCTAATCGATGTCAAATTTCTTTAATAGATTTTCAACCTTATGCTTTCGAAATAAAGTGCAAAATCTATTAAAGGAATTTGACAACGATATGACTTAGCGACCGATTTTTGTCGTTGTCTAATGTCGAGACCGCAGGGCCTGGCCCTGCAGTCTCCACATTAAATAGCGACAAAAATCTGTCGCTAAGTCGTATCGATGTCAAATTTCTTTAATAGATTTTCAACCTTATGCTTTGGAAATAAAGTTGATAATCTATTAAAGGAATTTGACAAAGTTACGACTTAGCGACAGATTTTTGTCGCTATCTAATGTGGAGACTGCAGGCCCAGGGCCTTATTTAAAACTAGCGACCCGCCCCTGCTTCGCACGGTTTTTACGACTTGACAAAACATCGAGGTTTCCTTATTATATTATGTAAGTTTCATGATCACCAGCATATAGCAGCAACTGCTGGATATAGGCCTCTTCAATTGCACGCCGTTCAGATCGATTCTCGGCAACTCTCCAGCTGCTACCAGCCACCCTGCGAAGATCGTCGCTCCACCTGCCTGAGGGCGTCCTACCTTACGTTTGCCGATTCGCGGTCTCCACTCAAGAACACGTCTACCCCAACGGTCATCGGTTCTACGGCTAATATGGCCGCCCATTGCCACTTCAGCTTGCTTATTCTGTGAGCTATGTCGACAATTTTGGCGCTCTGCCAGATCACCTCGTTCCGGTTTCTATCCCTCAGAGAGACTCCAAGCATAGCTCGTTCTATAGCTCGTTGAGCAACCTTTGATTTATGGACCAGCCGTACCGTGAGTGTCCACGTTTCGGCTCGTAAGTCATAACAGGCAGGACGCACTGATTGAAGACTTTAGTCTTTAAAATTTATGTAAGTTTAATATTAATCCTAACTAATATTATAAGTGCGAAAGTAAGTTTGTTTGTTTGTTTGTTACCTTTTCACCCCTAAACCACTGAACCGATCATCCTGAAATTTTGCATATACGTTGTCAGGGGTACAGAAGCGGACATAGGGTACCTTTCTTCCCGAAAAAAAGTACTGTTCCCGAGGAAATCAACAATAACGTACTTATGATAATAGATGTCGCCACGTGTCTTTCGAATCATGATTGAATTATATTATTATAGAAACTTTAGTAGTGTGTTAAGAGCTTTTTTTATTATTATTTAAGTACTTAATACATTTTGTGAGTCTAGAGTGTCGATAGACCGGTCTTTCATCCTCCTAACTATAATTCCCCGAACAAACCGAATTGATTGTCAAATAATAAATTAACGCGAGCGAAGGCGCGGGCAAAAGCTAGTGTATTATACATGACGAAGAAGGTACATCTCTCTCGTTATCATAAGTCATATTTGGACTACTGTGGGCGTACTATGGGAAGTGTTGGCACAAGCAAATCGCAGACTGTAGGTACACGACACAACTATACGGAACGCGCGACAGTTTCTAAACGTGTTCACTGCTTAACCGCCAACAACAAACTCCCCTTTAACTCTGGTCAAGCGTTTTGTTATAGACTCTGTCGAGCGCCACCTGGTGGCGCTGGCGTCCCGATTTGTCAAAGTCAAACGATTGATTTATCGGATTTCCGACATATACATAAACCTTCCGGAATAAATTGTCTAAATTATGGTAAACACTACATCAAAATCCGTTGCGCAGTTTAGAAAAACAACGCGATCATACAAACAAACATGAAAAGTGACTTTAATTTATAATATGTGTTGATAACTGACAACGCGACATATTGGTCAATAAATTACTCAATTGTCACAATTTCACAACAGCGGGGTAGTTACGTAACACACTAACAGTAGGAATGGGTGTCATTTTGACAGTTCAACAACATTCATTGCGTTATTTACGTTGTTGAGCAGACAAATTTTTCGAACATATGAAGCAATAGATTAGCAATAGGCTTCAAAATGATTCAGATTGTGACAGACAGAGTGTTACGTAATTAGGGTGCTGTCTTCAATCAATCAATCAACCAACAAGCAATGTGTGACAAAAACTTGCAAAATTGAAAGTTTGATTACCGCTTGTCACCTGTCGCTTTTATTAAATAGGCCCCTGAATGTACCAAAAGGTGCACTTAGAACGGATTGTAGAGTTTAATATATGTAGTGTAAATAGTTAGTTGTGTAATATTTGTAAAGATCTCAGGGCACGACGAAATTGTTCCAATAGAGTCTGTAGCTAAATCCCATCAAGCAAATTCATTTTAACTTAAAAATCTTTTGCCGTTTCCTGCATTAATTAAACCATCATGAGACTGTAAAAAAAAACAAACTAACATAAGTTAGTTAAATTAATAAAAAGAAAAGAAAGGTATTTTTCAATAATGAAAAGCAGCGTAAGTTGCAACTTACGATATTAAACATTAATTGCACCCTTGAAAAGAATAACTAATTGCCGCCCGGACAAAGAGGTGAACTCGTTAAAAGTTCCGTAAATTCGCCCTCTGCCCTCAGCCCTCAGCCCTCTGTGCAGGGCTGTCGCTAGTCAATTTCAAAATTTAATATGTTCCATCATTAAATAATTATAACGTAAGGGAATTTTTTTCGAAGCTCTTTTTTAATTAACTTGATTTCTCTTTCTTGTTTTTGAATAATTTGGTAATTTAGGGGCTGAATTAAGAGTCACAGGCAGAAGTCTGTTATCGATGGAATAAAATTTACTTCTTATGTTTTTGTACGAAAATCTGTGAGAAAATCAAAATGCACTCGCAGCATAAGGCTTAAAGTATACAGGGTGTTAAAGAAATCATTGCTTAGCAAGTACACAGTAAGCTTCCATTGCTTAGCAGTAAGCTTGTACAGTATCGATCAAGGAACCCAGCACGCGTAGCATGACCATTATAGGAACGGGTTTTGTCGACGGGAGAATAGACAAAAATGACGTTCCGTGAAGACAGTACGACGGCAGCAAAGTACAAAGAGTTTACGTACTTTTTACGAAATTCAGTAGTTTATTCACGTTTTTCTTTTATTTTGCTTATATCTCGAAAATGGTGTGTTCTATCGCAAAAATAATGAAAATTTCGACCCCTTTATAGAATCCTTAAACCCCTAAAACTAAACATGTAGGTAATACTTTTTCACATTTTCCATACAAAAAGTGAAAAATTCCATTTTTTCATTCCATTTTTATACTTTGCGGCCGTCGAGTACAAAGTTTTCTATTGTCTTTAGCATGGCGATTACAAAATCAAATTGTCTTCACTACCTTAGACAACTGACAGTTGTCAGTGTGATTTTGACGTTTGGGATACAAAACTTTCTTTTGAAATAGTCTATATATAAAAAGACCTAGACAACGATCGGTAAAACGAAAGACAAAATAACGGATTTACTATGACGAAATAGCTATGTCTTGTCTTCCAAGAAATAGAAAGCGTCATGCTACGCCTGCTGGAAATATAAAAATAAAATTAAAAAAAAAGAAAAAAAAATTGAAGGAGATAAGCACGCTAAAGTAGGAAGAAGAAATACTTGAAATTGTAATTTACGTACCTAGTTACCTATCCTTTACGCGGCGTTATCGAAGTGTTCGGGCGTAGGTATTTCATTGTATCGCTAGTAGGTAGGTAACTCTAGGAAATTAATAATTAGCATTTAAACAAAATAAAAACTTATTTTAAGCAATTTTTTAATCAATTCTAAACGACTGCTATTTAATTAGTAGGTACTACATTAAGTTCTTCTTATGATAATTTTCGGTTTTTGTAAACTTTTTTAAAGGTATTGTATTTTTATTTTTTACGGGTTCCTTTATCGATACTGAACTCACCCTGAAGCTATGGCACGCAATTTCTTTAATACCCTGTATTCAGATATAAGCGATATCACTGTCGCGCTCGTTAGCGATACTGATGGCCTAGACAAAGTAACAGTCGATACGCGATGACGCTACTAGAAAAGCCAAAAAATATATGGGGTTGACATAAGCTATCGAAATGTCACGTGATCATAGGTCAACGAATAGAAATTAGCTAGACAATGTTAACATCATTCGATTCTATGAAACGAATCAACAGTGTCGATCGATTACTTCCTTAGAAACGCATAGCCAAGTGGCACTTTTTGACAAGCGTTATCGCTAGTTTTCGATTCGTATGATGGAAACATTAGCGAAAGCGATAGCGATTAAATCAAATAGAATCGCTCCAAAGCGAATGCCATTTATCTAGGACTTCAGTATCCCTACCGAAAGTGGCAGTGACATCGTTTATATCTGAATAGGCCTTTATACAGGCATAAAAGTTTGTTCAAATTCATTCTAAGAGGTGAACCACTACTAAGATAGTTTCCTATTCTCAGAGCAATAAAGTTATGTACAGTCACCAAAAGAGTTAAGTAACCGGGGTCATCGGATATAGTTGAATTTTAGTTAGAAACCGATGGATGTTTTCGAACGAAATTTAATTTGATAAATTAACTGTTTGTTTTCTATTAATTAAATTAATTTTATTCAAAAACATCCATCGGTTTCTTTTTAAACTTCAACTATATCTAACGACCCTGGTTACTTATCACTTTTGGCGACCGTACATGTTGATGGACGTGAGAGTGACAATATTGCTATGTAACAGCTCAGTGGGGAAAGAGGAGTTATCATTAGGCCCCGTTCACGACATCGAGCGATGCGACTTGCGTCGCGACTTGCGTGAAGCGAAACGCGCGCCTGTAACGTATTTCCGTCCGCCATTCCGCATGTCGCGTCGCGATGACTCGTCACATGCTCTAATCAACTTCTTTCATTTATTTTCTCCGCAGTCGCTGTCGCAAGATGCGTGTCGCTTTGGCGTGTAGCTTGTGCTTAGCTGTTTGGCTTACTATGTATCGTTCGTCAGTAGGACTTAAAATCAGCCAAATTACCCGTCAAAAATCATGATTTTTATTGGATTATAAAGCTACATTTATTTAAAAAAAATAACAACAGTTTATTTACCACTAACATATGAATTAGATGACATAAGTCGACATTTCCTAAGATCCCAAGTGAAATAAAACGTCCTGGGAAAAAAAAGGACCTTGTCAAAAGAAATTCTTAAGGATGGCAACCCTACTGCCGTCTGTCTTACGTGGTGAAATACAGCGTCTCAAGGACCCCTTATAAGGAAGCAAGACGGAGGTATAAGTAAAGCAGGAGTTAGAAAGAGACAGGAATCGTTTTGTTAATTTCAACGTGTCAACATGAAGTTAAATTATCACTTAGAGGTGTTAAACATCTTTAATGGTGACTGGTATTATTTTAATTAACAGTTTTCTTGGAATTTAATGTTAATGATTTTATACTTACTGAAAATACAATGATAATTACAGTTACTTCTCCGTTCTTCCCCGAATCTCTTCAGGGAAATAACTGTAAGTTAGTATGGTAAAACAATTATTATTTATTTAATTATGTAGGCATTTTAGTATAGCTACATAGGTACACTTCACCAAAATCTTGATCCTTAAATGAGTAAGAAATTCAAATGATCAAAATTATTGGCCCAAATGGTGACTAGTTTATAAAAGGAACTCTATCTTCAAAAAAACTGGACACGGACCGGACGGATCGTGCGAGTTGAACTCGCGTGGAGAGGGTTCCGTACAATGAAGATGTTACCTACCTAAAACATTTCATGTAAAGTAGGTTGCCAAGACTAACATAACGCTTTCACTGTTAAAAAGTTACCAGATCTAATTTAGAGCCCAGCCCCTAGCTCTACAAGGCTTAACTCTACAAACCTTACATCTTGGTCAAAATGTACGGCTTGGCTATTTCGCGGCCGTCGCAGTCACTCTTATGGACTTATGGTAAAAAATTAAGTCACTGGTCCTTAATGTTGTGTCATGCAATAGTTCAATAGAACGGCCAAGCCATACATTTTGACCAAGATGTAAGGTTTGTAGAGTTAGTTCTGTAGAGTTAAGGGCTTGGCTCAACATTAGATCTGATAACTAAATTCGATTCTACATTCTACTTTAGATCTGATAGGTGGGATTTAATATATTTTTGTAGGATGCTCTATTTATTTTTATTTTAGCGTTGACATTGTACTGATATAACACAGACATGTCAAAATCATAATCCTTACTTCTTGCATAGTCGGCTAAAAAATGTATTTCTTGCACGCTAGGAGTTACTTTATTCATAGCCAACGAAAAAGAGTTTCTTCTTTGTTGTTTATGTGTACATGCTAATCTATCTTTCATAACAAATGGAAGTAGGTATACCGATTATCGGTAAGAAATACAGACTTGCTCCTCCCTTTAAGGGGTTTGGAGGGTGAAAGTCACTAACTTATTTGTTTTTGTTGTTGTTTATGTGCAAATCCTAACCTGCATACCAAATTTCAGCTTTCTATGACTTCGGGAAGTGCCCTAGTGGTTTTGATGAGCGACTGAGTGAGTCAGTCAGTGACGAAATCGACGTTTTTTAAGCATTATTAAAATCCAACGTATGAAAGCTAGACACATTCAACTTAAAATGTTTTATAAGTCTGCTAACTACATTTTATCCTGAGAATTTGAGCTCTCTAGCATTATCCAGGCCAAAGCTATGAGGGTATGAAAATAAAGTAGAAATAAAATGAAAGAAATAAAATACGTTTATTTAGCACAGACTACAAAGCACACAACACAACATATACAAGTAAAAAAGAAAAATAAAAAGTGTAAAATGTGTTCTGAGAAATTAGCAGGAAAGTGTGCCTCGCGGCTGCGCCAAATAGGTCCAGTTCCAATACGACGAAACGCATCGAGAAAAGGTAGGTAGTGCCCCTGCTTTTTGTTTATGGCTCGTCTTGGCGGATGTTCTACCGTGTAAGAACAAACTTGACATGTTCTCCCATACATTCCAACTGCAACTTACTGTAAGTTTGTACGCACCACCACCATGTTATTTTAAGACCATAGACTTCTTTTAGATTTTTCTGTAATTTGTAAGTAAAAAACGAATTTCTGTATTTTTTTTTTAATTTTGGTTCAGTAGTTTTGGAGATAAGGGGTTTAGGAATGGTCAATTTTCATTTTTTTTTTTAATTACTGCAAAACTGTTAATTTTTAAGATTATACAACAAATATGTTTGAGACCTTCACACCAACCCCTTTCATTTGAAATCTCACACGGTACAGTTTACGAAACATTTGTTTTTAATTTTCTAGTTTGCCCCCCAAAAGTGACCCCCATACTCAAAATTCATTTATTTACGTTGCGCGTCTGTATTTGGATCACAGAAATTCATATGTGTACCAAATTTCAACTTAATCAGTCCAGTAGATTCGGAACAAATAAGCTGTGACAGATGGACAGACAGACAGACACACGAGTGATCCTATAAGGGTTCCGTTTTTTCTTCAGGTCGTACAGAAGCCTAAAAAGCAAGGCATAAAAAATACAGAGCTTCAAATTCAGCTTAATTTTTGGCAGTGTCGATAAGGTAGCAAAAAAAATACGTTCAAAACCTACTAATCCACAGACCTTATCAAACAATTGATCAATTCCCACCCTACCATCTCACCTCAAAAACACAGATGTTTCCAAACCGATGGTTCAATACTAATTGAATACTAACGAAAATCAGCATTAATTCGCAATCTTAGCAGAACTTGGCCCATAAAACTGCGGGAGGGAAATCTTGGGGTTGTTTCTACCTATTCTACCCCCATGCCATAGAATAGAGAGGTACAGAACCTCGGCTTCATATAACAAGCTATAACAGGCGCACGCACACATAGACGTGTAACATAATAAGTCTTGAACGTTCCCACTGCTGGGACACAGCACAGGCCTCCTCTATGTGAGAACGCGGGCCCAATGCGTGTTAGTGGATGTGTCTTCCCAGGAGGACATGCCACTTTCCTCACAATGTTTTCCTTCACCATTTTGAAAGCAGTAGTGATGAAGTAAATTGCACAAAGTGTTTGCCTGGATTCGAACCAATGATCTGTCACCACTGGGCCACTAGTGTTCTACATAAACGCGTATGTATGGCGCGGCGAGCCCAAACAAATGCCGGTCGCGAGTGCGCTTGCACTCGCTGTACGTGAAGAATGTCTATGTGTGCGTGCGTTTGTTCTCATCGTCGTATAGAGCTGACCTTCTGTACCTACCTATTCTGTGCCAGTGGGGTCGTTTGTACCCCAGTGGGTGGCTAATTATAACTGGATGGAATGTTAATTCTGCTAATTAATGTCGTCTTACGGTTGATAGATGTGATAACTTGGCAAATTTGCTTAGATGTCACAATTGCTGAACATCTCGTGATTTGTGGCAGTAATTTGCTTGTTTGACATCGTTCGTCAAATAGCTGTGATGGATAGCAAATGTGCTGACGAATTGTTTATGCCGTGCTTTTCGAGTAGCCAAAGGAAATAAAAATTTTTACGACTTTTCAATTGATTTGAAAGCTCTAATGACGTTTTACAAACATTACGCTACGCCTGTATTCCTTGAAGGCTTAGGCAGAGGTGTACATGATAGTGCACCCACATTTCGCCAGTTATGTTTAAGTCCCATGTAATAGGGGGCGAGCCTATTGCCATCAACCGGGCACAAATTCAGACTCCGTGTTACTACTGAGAAATTCCAGAAGGAAAAACCGAATATCAGTTTGCCTGAGCCGGGAATCGAACGCAAGACCTCATGCATAGAAGTAGCGCTTGCGACCACTAGACCAACGACTCAGTCTGTATTTTTTTATATAATGTGACTAATGCCCGTTTTCACTAATACTACGGGACACCTAAATGAATGTCAAAATAAAAGCACGCTGTGGGGTTTTGAACGCTCGGGTCAGTGCCGAAAGCTTAAAATCCAACAGCACGCTTACGTTTAGACATTCAGTTAGGGGTCGTCAATCGTTAGTGAAAACGGGCAACAGGCTCTTTAGTTTGTTTTATCTGAATAGTTTTGTGTGTTTTATAGGAAAACCTATGCTTTTAAACTGACACGGTTGTCATTTATCAAATAAACGAGTCTGTCTCTGCGTAGCTTAAAATTGAATAAATGTTCCCCGCGCACCTTAACAAAAATACTTAAAACAAAAAGCGCGCGCAAAGCGAAATGGCCGAGGTATGATTTTTTTTAAGTTTTCAACCCTTTATCTCCGGCATTTTGACAAATTTCGAAAAACTGAATCGACTATAAATTCCATATAATTATAATTATCGAACCTGCTCACAAAATTTCACGACAATCAGTTGAGAAATGCGACCTGTTGAAGAGAACTGCCGGACATCTGGACATACGAAAGCATTTTTGTCCAAGCTGAAACGGAGACGCTTCGCGCTCGCTCGGTCAATTAATGTTAAAAGTTCTCTACACACAAGAAGATCTCCGAAATTATTTCCAAATGACCACTATAATCCCATTCAACGCAATGCATAATTATTGAAGTTAATCAGCATTGAATGCAATCAATAGTAAAATTAATCTAATTAGTCTACTAATTAGTCTAGTGACTGGAATACCTACTCCTGTATAGCTCTTAAGACCTCCTTCAATGGCTTTGATATACGGATTCATAATGTACACAATCAGTAGGTACATAACTAAATGCAAACATAACATCACACCTTTATTCCGCACCGGTGTTAGCAGAGGTGATTATACAGGGTGGCAAGGACATTGATCCGCAAACTAAAACCATGAATTCAGCACATGATCTAGAATCATCACAATCACCCTCTAGAGCAGAAATTAAGCCTAAGTTATAAAAAATAAAACTCCTGTTCCATAGAAAAGTGCAACGGGAACACCCAAATATCCCGAAATATTTTATTCCAAATTTCGATTTTCCGATTTTCAGAAGTCCGAATTTCATAATACCTAATAAAATGTCTATTATAAAAAATCACGAAATTTATATTACCGAAAGTCGTAAATGCGATTTGTTTGTTTTCCAATTTTCATACGTTCGAAGAATCAAAAGCTCGATGGGTTTTCGGTCCGAAAAACGACATTCCGACTTCGAATAAACTGCTAAAATTAGGATTCTGATTCAATTAGTATAATATTCAGAAATTCAAAATTTGTAACGTTTAATGTAATTTAAAAAGTCTAACTTTGTTATTCATATTTTATTCATATATTGTTTTTGTATTTTCATCTTCTCCTTATATACCTTACCTTACCTTATATACCTGCGTCGGGTACCATCGACCGTTATTGAATTCTTTGGGTTAAGTTAGGTTAGAACAGTGACCATTAACGCCCGATTCCCCTCTATTGTCGGTGAATCACTTCGGTTAGGCTAGATTAGAACTGTGACCATTAACGCCAGATCCCCTCAGTTGGTTTTTATTTCGGAATTTAAATAATCGGTACTTTAATAATCGGAATTCGTATCTTTGATGTTTCGAATTATCATTAAGTCGGACTTTTTGTTATTCAAACTAATGAAACTCGGTATTTCGAGAATAATAATTATAAACGTTAGGAATATTGAAATTTCGGAATTATTAAAATAGGATAAATGATAAATCGGAGTTTTTATATTATGAATTTTGAACCATTCAGAATTATGAAAATCGGTATTTTGAAACTCGTATTTGTGACTGACGGAATATTTTTTTTCGTATTTATGTAGTGTACCCAAGTGCAATACCTACGCGGTCTAATAAAAATGTATGGCAGAGCATTTTCTTTTTTTAATAACCGACGAAAGATTTCAAGGCCCCTAGTGTGGTTTTAGAATCATACTGTACTGAATCCATGGTAACAGGTTAACACCCTGTATATATACCCACATTTCGCCAGATATGTTATAGTCTGTTATAGTTCTTAGGTATAGTTTTATAGTAATAATGCTGTTGCGAACGTTGACTTATTGCTATTTATCGGGCAATAGCCCAGAATTCAATCTGCTTCTAAACAATTTTTTAAATCTTTGTGACCGACCTGGGAGTCGAATCTAGGGCCCCATGCTCAGTAGTCGCGCTACGACAAATAGACGAGCAAAACTATCAAAATCAAATAAGAAGAAATGAAAAATGAGAAAGAAAGAGTGGATGAAGCGAAAGTTAGAGTCAAAGTAATTAATACCGACTCTTGTTGGGTGATAAGAAACATGCTACGGACACGAACTTGTGAGTATTAGTTAATTTTAGAACTTAATAACGGAAGACATCAAAGGAAGAGCGCGTCTGAGATGAGAGCGAGCTGAGATCTGTGTTATGTGGCGCTGGATGCGACAAGATATAAGGTAAAATTGTTTTGTTTGGTTTCACCTCACGATCTCCGGAAAGGTCCAGCTAATTTATCTGGTACAATTTTGTTGTTATTTTTTTTATTTTTATTGGAATGAAGTTCTTTATCGCATGGTACGGACTTGGCGGACGCTAGGCGAAAAAAGTGTACGAATTTTCCGTCACGAGTTTCCGTCACGACCCTTTGAACGCGCTAATCTCAGGAACTACTGATTGGAATTGGAAAAATCTTTTTGTGTTGGATAATCCATTTATCGAGCAAGGGTTTAAATTATATAACATCACGCTACGATCTATAGGAGCGGAGCATAAATGAAAAAAAATGCAAAAACGGGAAAAAAAAATATACCTTTTAAGAGCATCCGTTGCGTGCGCTGCGTAAACGGTTACAGTTACGCAAAAATCATGTATGACGGAATTATTTTTCTTCAAATTTCTAAAAAAAAATCCGCGACATCATATGTCTAACAGAATTGCATAAATAAAAACAAACAGAACTGTATAATCACACTGATTTAATATATATACTTTTCAATCAAACAGAGTTTCAGCTTAGTCGTGTATTCGCAGCAACAAGCGGCTGAAAATGAACTTGCAGAGCTTTATATAACTTTTCCCCCACTGAAGGCGTCCGGTAGTTATGGCGGTGGCTTGGCTTGGCTGGGATTGGCTGGCTTAAATGGCGCTGTGATCGGCTGCGGCAGTGTGGCGTTACATATGTCTATATTTTAAGGTTGACTCAATATTAGCCTTTTTATGGTAATCAAATTTGTTCTATGGATGTTCTAAATATACTACGAAAGGAGCTTCGTTCCAACCGAAAGTTCCACGACACTCACGCATTTTTATAGATAGTGTCTATTCAGACAATATGGAACAGGTCACCAGCGAAAATAGTAAGTTAATTTTTCTAAAATATTCTCATAATTCTTTATAGTATTTTACATAGATTGCCTTGACTCTCGGTGACCCTCAGTAACAGTGTTTAGACAGTACGAGTAAATAAGTAATAGCATCAGATTTGTTTTCTTTATCATTATTTTAACTTACCTCCATAGTATAGTTACAGACACATAAGTTGGCCAAAGATTTTCATAGTGAAGGAAGTTCGCGCATGAAAAAATGTATGAAATTGTGCGTGCGCGAACTTCCCCCACTACAAAATCTTTGGCCAACTTACGTGCCGGTAACTGTAGTCGCTTCTAGTAAATAAACATCTGAACGTTCCTTTTCCACGTAACTTTTCTAATAATAATGTTCTGGCCATGAAACTTCGCTCGCGCCCTGTCTCCTCTTAATCGACGATTATTATAGTTTAAACCACGGTTAAAACAAGTTAATCTCCGGTTTATATATGAAACTTGCCGTGTCAAACTTTAGAATGTTCGCTTTTATTATCTTACTAGCTTATGCCAGGCATGCGTTGCAAAGCATATTATTTTCATCATGCTGAGATAGGGGCCTTTTGGCCTCGTACAGGACTTTGTTTTTTTTTTGTTTTTTTTTTGCTTTTATGAGTGAGTTTAGTATAGTTTGTGATAATCCTGTGCCCAATAAATACTTTTACTTTCTTTTAGTTTTTATTTTTTTTCCTAACCTTCCCTCTACTAAAGGGACCACAACAAAAAAAAAGATTGAAATTGGTTAAGCAGCTTTTGAGTTTTAATGAGACTAACGAACAGCAATTTATTTTTATATATAATAAGAAGAAGAAATAACAAAATAAAGACCTGAGGGCCTAGACAAAGTAACATTCGTTTAGTAATGACGCTAGTAAAAAAACCCAAAAAATGTATGGGGTTGACATAAGCAATAGAAATGTCACGTGATCATAGGTCAACGAATAGAAATTAGCTGGACAATGTTAACATCATTCGATTCTATGAAACGAATCGACAGCGTCGAATGATTACTTCCATAGAGATCCGTAACCAAGTGGCACTTTTTGACAAGCGTTATCGCTAGTTTTCGATTCGTATGATGGAAACATTAACGATGGCGATTGTAGAAATAGAATCGCTCCGAAGCAAAAGCCATTTGCCAACACAACCAACACATTTGTATTAGAACAATATTTTCTATTATAGGTTTGTTTATTTTCTTGATTCATATTTCTACGGAATCCTAGAAGAACACTAGTCATTTAATATCAGTATTTTTTAATGATTTTATAGTGTTTTATTTACTTTTATTTAGTAGGTATGCCTAAGGATATATCAAAATGGTATTTAGTCAGGAATTCAGGGAATGAAACGCCGGGAAAGTGAGTGGAAACGCCAGAAGGGGACGTCCTAGGAAGACATATAGTGACCTTATTGGTGATATTCTTCAGAAAGATCAGGTGCGTAGTACTCGCAACCGGCGTGCGTGTATGACCAGATGCATGAACGTAAACGAGGCCCAAGGAGTATGTAAGAATCGTAGCAGGTGGCGTTCTGTAGTTTCAGCCTACCTCCGAGAGAAGCAGGCGTGATATTATGTATGTGTGTATGTGTAAAAAGTAGGCAGGGATAAGTTAGTTCGGTAGGCACGTCAAAATGTGATAAACTGATATTAAAATGTATAACATAAAATCATGCTTGTATTTCCCAAAGGACTAGGCAGAGGAGCACCTGCAGTACACCCAAACTTCGCCAGTTATGTTTAAGTCACGTGTAATAGGGGGCCAGCCTATTGCCATCAACCGGGCACGAATCCAGACGCCGAGCTGCTATTGAGAAATTCCAGATGGAAAAACTCACCAACACTTTGCCCGACCCGGGAATCGAACCACCAGGCCAATAGACTAACGAGGCAGTGTACAAAAACGAACTAAAATACATGTTTGTGAACCTGCTCTGAAATTATAGCTATTTATTGCAAAAAATCGCATCGATGTCGGCCTAATAGTTTCCAAGGAAAATGGTAACATACATATATACACACAAACAGTCTCTAACCCCAAACGCGTATATACCGCCTCCGTTTCGTCGTGGGTAAAAATGGGCATATTGTACAAGAATTTTTGATTATTTTCAACCAGCACCTTAATTACGTAACACACTATCTATTACAAACTGAATCATTTTGAAGCCTATTGCTAATCCATTGCTTCATATGTTCGAAAAATTTGTCTGCTCAACAAAGTACATAACGCAATGAATGTTGTTGAACTGTCAAAATGAAACCCATTCCTACTTTTATTGTGTTACGTAATTATCCCGTCGGCTTGATTTCTTAAAAAAAAAAAAACATCGACTCGCTTTAGAAATTAACACAGAACTGTCCACATAACCAAACTCGTTAACCCAACTACTTACAGCCGTTATATTTTATTCCTGTACCCAAAAGTTCTAAACCAGTACACACATTAAAAGGGCCAAACATACAAGCCAACATACATTATTTTTATGTGCTATTTAAATGAGATGGCCGGTTTAAATTCAAGTAGTGTTATTACATCCTTTACGTGTGCCATCGTTTAAGTTTTTGGGTAAGTACTGTGTATTATTTGCAAAGCTATTAACATAATGTAGTTGTTACTAAATATATACAGTATGGAAACCACATATATGCAATAAATGAAACCATATACTTGACGGCGCGAGATGATTTAATCAATTTATTGTAACACTTTTTAAAAGTTGTAATCGATTATTTTTACTCTGTGACTTAGAATTTATTTCTTAGTGGTATTTTTAACTTAGAGCGGGTAACACCGAATGAGGTTGTGAGTGTCATGGCGGCGACGGCAAGCACTTTGTGATGCGACCGTGGATCGTGCGATTACTAAATACAAGTTTAACAATTGTTGTGATTAGACTTAATCAGTGATAATCGTTGTAATCATTAAAGTTTATAGTTAAGTCTCGTTGCGATATTTGAAAGTAAATTAAGTATGTTATTTTGCGAGTATTATTTTCCAAACACCTGCATGTACACGCCCATGATGAAGGACCAACAGATGACGGATCAGCAACGACACGTGGTGTCTCAGCGGCTCGAACATTCCGTCATACTTATTATCGCCTTTGCTGACGATTGTAATCCAAGTTTCAAAGAAAGCAAAGTCTGTATAGCTTTATAATCAGTTTAATAACATTACTACACTTCGATAACACTATTTCAAAATACGCAAAATACGTCTTCGCTCTACGAGTGTTCAAGCTTCACTGCCATGTTCCCAAGTGAGACTGTACAAGTAGGCTACCGTTTGACAGCTAGTTGCTGTCAACCGGCAAAAGTCAGTTTCGTAACAACTAATCATCAATGTAATTTCACTTGGGCACATGGTTACAACTTTACAAAATAAATGATAAAAACTACAAATACATGATTATAAAAATAAATAATATTTAGAACAATACTTTACAGAATTGAATAAAATAATAACAATAGCTAACACGATATACAAAAAATGAACGAAATCGGTCCAGTAATTAGGTCAAAAACAAGAGTTTTAATTTTGAGCAAATAATACACTGTAGAATTGGATCACTAGGTCAATGATTTAATGCATTATTTGTATCCTTGAACATTGAAAAGCGACGTTGCCACGCGGTGCAAACTATCACGATGCTGTTACGTAATAAACTATTTTTCTTTCTTTCTTTCTTTTTCTATTCTACTTTTTTGCCTAAAATGTAAAATCGATACACCTAAACGACAAGGTATGAAGGTACGTTGTCTAAACAGAGCGTTTAATTTTAGTGAATTTACTTCGATATTTATTTTGTTAAAAAAAAAACACTTTTCTAATATAACATCGACTCAGTTATAACAATATACAGTTTTTTATTTAATATTTCATTTTGCTACATTTCTGTGGACTATTATTGCTTGTGGTTTCGTTTATTGCATATATGTGGTTTCCATAATCCAACCTAAACCAAACCAAAGGAGATCATACATTTTGGGCAAATTAAGAAAGTATTTTTTTAAATATATTTCTTTAGAATATGTTATTATAAAATTTTCACTATGAGACCAAATCTGTAGGGTCATTCCCTGCGCTGTTACACTTTCACATTTAGCCCAAAAAATTATGGATGGTGAATGATGTCCTTACTCTGAAATAAACGAATTACCTATTATTTATTTACCGGAGACGTTCGCGCTGTTTCGCACTGATGGCTTTCATGCCATCATTCGCAAAAAGACGTTATCTGTCGGCAGAATGCGTGGCAGCCGCAACAAAATCATCCCCGCTTTGGAGGCCCTTTGTGAAATCAGTAATTTAATCATAATTTTAATATTTTCATTTTAATTATAATAACCGTTTCAATATCCATTTTAATTTTAATTATAACATTCATTTCAATTTTCATTTTCATTTTCATTTCTGTAATTGCTCAAGCTTAATATTATAATGTTTTTATACGTATGGATCATATCTTAATTATAATTTTTTTTTTGGTCACCTAGTTAGTGTGCAAATTATTTCAGTAAGTAAGTATGTACCTTCAATAGTTATTATTATTAAGCTTCAAATGAGCAGTAAGCAGAAATAAAGGCAAAAGTTAAATTGATAAAATATTTCAGTCTGACAGTCAGTGAAGAAAGTATTAGAATGTGGTATTCAGTTGCATCCAGTTTGCTGGAAGCCGGCCCCAACATCGTTGGAAAATGGCTTAGGAGATGATTCTTCAGTTAAGGCAGTACCTACAAAATTAATTTAAATTTTTTACATTGGTATTCAATGTGTTTAAACAGTTTTATAGAGGTATGAGGAACAGGGTGTAAAGCTCACTCATACTCTATTGAAAAGGGAGGATCCTCCCACCAGACGGGTGTTGTGTCTGGTGGACAACTGCCCGACGTTTGATGTCGGGACGTTGTATATATTCTAGTTGCGCGGTAATCTCTGCTTGCGCGATGCAGGATTTTGCGTGACGTCAATGTGACGTGTAGCTCGCATGTGGCGATGTAAATACCGTAAGAAAATATATGTAAATTGACCATTCCCCGCTGCTCAACCGTGAACAAGCAACAACATCGCACCGTCATCGTCAGCGCTAAGAAGTGACATACTGAGATCTCAGCTTCATCGGCTCGATACACACACAACACACATGTAAGTGTTGTGTATCAATGTGTATTGACCACAAAACTTGTATATAATTAAGTTAATGATTGTAATAAATGAGTCATCAAGCTGGAGTCAAGTTTGATTCGTCTCCTATACCTCCTCTTACTGTGGCCGAGACACTTTAGCCATCATCGGTCCTATGAGTCTGTGGGATCGGCAGTAAGAAAACCATTTCCTGTGTACATTGCACGGCGTACACAAACCCCTATTCCGCGGTCCTTATCTCCGAAGCTAAGCAGTCTAAAATATAGAAATAATTTCTTTACTTACAGATTCCAGGAGAACCTACAAGAAGTCTAGGGTCTTAAAATAACATGGTAAATCTTTCAATATTGTGCGTACAAAATTACTATTGCAGTTGGAATGTATGGATGAACATGTTTTACAACTGCAATGTCAAGTTTGTTTATTTAAGTTTTCATTTGCTGCTTGCGCACTTATGTAGGTATACTTAACGAGCCTGTTATTTTATCTGTGCCCCTATTAATAAACTGCTCTGTTAAGATTTTATGTTTTTTAATTTTAATGAGACAATTTCATGTTTAATATTATAATTACTTGCAATCCCAAGTAAGTTACCGTAAACAATCATTAACGTTTTTCAGGAATCCGTTCCTCAAAAGGACCAAAACGGATCCCTTATAGGATCACTTCGTTGTTCATCCGTCTATCAGTCTGTCATGACCCTTGTTCTCAGGAACGCGGCGAGGTATCAAGTTGAATTTAATATCAAATAACTTGGAGCTCCAAAAAAATGAAGCTTCTAAGTCAACGTAATGAAAAAATATGGCCTAGTATGCGACATATTTTTACACTCGCAAATAAATCAAAACCTATAGGGTACTTCCCGTTGACCTATAATCACAAAATTTGGCAAGAAGCAAGGTCTCACAGCACACGTAAAGGAAAATGTCCGAAAATCGTTAATTTGTAGACATATTACATTTTGTTTGCGATTACAAACTTACATTTGCAGTTGGAGAATTGACCGTGACGTATATCGATCTATGGGAGAAATTATTTGCAACTACAAGGTTAAGTTTGTTCTTGGGATAAATTCATCCCAACTACGGAACCCTTTATTATGTGTGGTCCGACACGCACTTGACCCGTTTGTTTAAATGTACTCGTATGTCTTTCCCTATTTAGACTCTAAAAACGCTTTATGAGTGAATAGCTTTTGTTGGCGGCTTCGTCCGCGGTGTTAAAAAAACACCTTAATTCTCAATTGTGGGCGACTTTTTTTCTTTAATTTTTATTTTATGAGTACGCCCTGTTATTTCCAGTCATTACTAAGTTGGTTTCATCGTTATAGATCGTTTAGTTTAAAAGTTATACCGATTTGTTTACACAGGGGTCACAGCACCGAACCAGAATTTTAGAAATGTTTTTTTTTTTTTTAAGTATTCTTTTTTAAATATTTTTTCTCTCGATAACATTCAGCTTAGTTTCCCTCATTTCGATATGTGCACATTATGTAGAATCACACTGTATAATATTAAGTACCTACCTATGGATTCTTTTTTAAAGCTTATCCAAAGTTTATCAATACAAAACTTAGTGAGAAAAATATTGGCAAAGACAATCATGTGCTGTGAAAGACCGAAATAATATTTTTCAGTAACTTGAAACTACATGTAGAAAACATGGTGCTCGACGGGGCGACCGCAGTATCACCGGGCATTGTCCGGGGAGCTACAATAGTAACAAATTGCCCCATTATTGCCTCCATAACACCTCACACCTTTACTGACGTCACAGGAATAGTGTGTTCCTTCCAGATACAGATATATAGTACCTGAATATAATTTATAGAAATAAAAAAATAAAAAGATTTTTATTTTTATTTTTTTGTTTTGACTACCGTAGGTAGTGTAGTTGAAATATAGAAAGAAAGAAAAAAAGAAGAAAGAAAAATTGTTTATTCTGCACAATGAACACGCACAATACAAAAAAGCTATTGTAGAAAAAATACATACACTAATAAAAAGTAGCCAAAAGCCTCGTATTTAAAAGTTAAAACGTTAAAAGTTTGACATTGTTGTCTGTTTCTTGATGTCCAAAGACCAAAGACAATAATATACATTGCGTAATGCGTTGCGACACTGGCAAATGACAACAAAAGACAAACGAGACATGGAATGATCTACTTTTGTAAATATCAGTTTAAAAAATCAGATTTTCTGTGTAAACTTCACAGGCGTAATGGGTAGATATCGATATCCTAACACGATAAGAAACCGGATTTTCTAAACCCATACTTCAAGCAATACCAGCCAGACCAAGACCAGCAAGACCAGCAGTCGTTGACGCTAAAAATTCTACTAAATGATAAATGATTTTATTTCTGTAAGTAGGTTTGAACAAACACTTTTACACGTTCTACTATCTACTATTCTACTATCTACTAATATTATAAATGTGGAAGTGTGGATGTTTGGATGTTTGTTACTCAATCACGCTAAAACGGCTGAACGGATTTGGATAAAATTTGGCACATGGGTAGACTATGACCTGGATAAGGACATAGAATACTTTTTATCCCGATATTCCCACGGGATCGAGATTTCTGCGGGTGAAACCGCGGGGCGCAGCTAGTATTTCATAATTTTTTGTGTTTTTTGTTTTATCGTGTTTTGATATCGATAGTTTGGCCCATCACTTCCGCGGAGTTTCGATAGCAAATTTAATTTAACCCTGTATACATGGATGGAGGGGTTTATTTTATTTTATATATAACCCACGAAAAGTTTCAACGCAGGTGGTTTCAGAATCATGTACTGAATCCATGGTAACAGGTTGCGCGCCGATGTCCTTACCACTCTGTATACAGGGTCAAATTAAATTAGCTAGTTAAACTCCGCAGACGTGATGGGTATCCATATCCAAATATGACAAAGTAAAAAAGAAATTAATCTGATGTTTTTTTTATAGGGTCATCGACCGCAATTAGTGTAGTCACTTGAAATTACAGTTTAAAAATCTGTTTATTTTCGTGTAAACTCCACAGAAGAGGTAACACAGAGGAGATATCGGTATCTAAACACGATAAAACAAAAGAAAACAGTTTTTCTCAACTCCTACTGCAAGTAACAACACGACCAGCAGTCGTTGACCTCAAAAGAAAAAGGTCAAATCTTTTATTTTGAATTTTATCTTGTTTACTTATCATGTCTGCAGAGTTTCGCCAGCTAATTTAATTTGACCCTGTATATAGTTTTAGAAAGAGACTACCACACAGCTGGGTCAGAGAGGAAGCCATCTTTTTACCGTGCAGTAGGCCGCACGTCCGTGGTAACTAAACCAGTATAAGCTGACCTCTTACTATATTAAAACATCGTACTACGCTAGACCAGCTCAAAGTCGCAGTGTTACCACAAACGTGCGGATGACTGTACCTACTTAAAGAACGTAACGTTCCATATTATTTTCAAAGATTATAGCTTAGTAATACTGAAAATATTCTGTTAATTAACAGAATATTAGGGTATCCAATTAGGGTAATTACCTTAATGGGATCTTTTCACACTTACTATAACATACAAATTGGCAGCACGGTTGGCGCATTGGTTAAGCGATTGACTGCTGCGCTGTGTGTCGCGGGTTCGATTCCCGCACGGAACAAATATTTGTATGACCTACAAGTAGTTGTTCTGGGTCTGGCTGTTTGTGTGTGTGAGTTATTAAATGTTTGTAAACGCACCCACAATACAGGAGAAATTCCTAGTGTGGGGCAAAGTTTTTAAAAAGAAAAAAAAAGATATATATATAATTGAACAAAGCAAAAGGAGTATGTAAGGATTGTAACAGGTGGCTTTCTGAAGTTTCTGCCTAAATCTATGTGAAGAAGGTGTGAGCAATGTAGGTAAGAATTGGGTTGTTTTGTTTTTTTAATCAGTTATTTCCAATAGGCACATAAAACGCACTTTTGAATGTCAAAATTTACAAAAATATTGAATGGATTCTAGTTGCCCCTTCCAGAAGGTCGGAGAAGAATGGGCGAGAAACTACACCGTTACTCTTTTATTTTTAGATTATTTTACGAATAATCTTCCCTAACAAAATACCCGAAATATCACAATATTGTCACTACAAAACAGAAATAAGGTACCACCGGGTACCAAGAGTTCATATCACGCAGGCGTTCGCAAACCACAATAGAAACAAATTGCCCCACTATTGGCCACATTAGACCCCTCGCACCTCGGCGCTCCTGGTACAAATACCGTGAAATATTGAGGAAAACCTGATATAGGACAATAAGTTTGTTGTCGATGTGCGTCACTGAGTAATATTTATTGCGAACTTTGTTCGTGTTGTTGGTATTCTACAGTTTTCTCATGTTTTTGCTGTATTTGCAACTAGAACCGTGTGAGAAATTTTTATCTCTAAATAAGTTAGGACAAAAATTTAAAAAGTATGCTTAGATGGTTTGGTCATGTTGAGAGTACGAGTTTAAGTTTAAGTTTAACAGAAGGTATTTATAAGGTGGATATAAGAGGAAACGCCGGGGAGGGGACGCTCTAGAAGGACATAGTGACCTTATTACTGATGTTCTTCAGAAAGGTCAGGTACGTAGTACTCGCAACCGGCGTGCGTGTATGACCCGATGTATGAACGTAAACGAAGCAAAAGGAGTATGTAAGGATCGTAGCAAGTGGCGTTCTGTAGTTTCAGCCTGCTCCCATGAGAAGTAGGCGTATGTATGTAAGTTATTGGCCTATGTTTTATATCACTGTTCTTCATAGTAGCCAGAATCCGATTACTAATAAATTAGGACTACGAAATTGCTACGCCGTAGGTGGCGTAATTGCTACGGACGCCTACGATTTCGTAGCAACCCGGTACTAGGAAATAATTTGAATTATACGTCGACAGTTCACGCTTCTATAACAGCGAAATTATGAGTGCTTCTGATTTTGAGTGTGAGTGTTTTTTTTTTTGTGCTTTAATAATAACAAGAAATCATGCTTTCTAAGCTTTAATAAACTTAAATCTTTTATAAAGCGGAAACTATGCCAGAAAGCCTATCATATTGTGAAAGACTCAATATATTGAGGACAAAAAGGCTTGGGATTGAGCTGCTCCAATAAATTTACACAGTGAATGTTGATTTTATTTTGCTAACTATTATAGACATGAATATTTACTATAAAAAAGATTATATTATTGTCATTATGGTGAATATGAGGACTATGTGGGTCATTGTTTCAGTTTTATTCTTGGTCTGGCATTTTAAGTAGTTTATGCGGCCTACCCAAATGTCCTTTCTGTGGTATTTTTCGTCGAATCGTTGAGTTCCTTAAGTTCTGAGTTGAGCTGCTCGATTACTGACAAATGTGTGCACTGACTGGACAGGTCCACTCAATCTGTGTGGTTCTTTCCTCAACAGACCATTTGAGATACCAATCTGCATGGTCTTCGCATGACTTGACCAAGATTATGTCTGGACTTTAAAAGAGACTGTGACCTCTGAATTTGTTTCGGCCTTACTTCTCAGAGTAGTCAGATAGGAAACGCCGACCTCATCTAGTTTAAAAAATATGACTGACGTGTAAAAGTGTTTGTACAAACCTACTTACAGAAATAAAATCATTTATCATGATTTTAATATTTTGGTAATAAGGTCGAGTTTTCATTAAAAAGTGCTGTAAAAATCTCAGAAGTGAGCTGACATTCCACCTCTAGCGATCTATTCCACCTGCAGGTAGGAATGACGGCTCCCTTCACCTTAGTTTTCACCGTAAGATTTTTACAGGTTCGACCGGTCCTTTTTCTGGAAAAATCCCTGTAAATTCCAGCTACATTCTGTTAAGTTCTCAACGAATTCAATCGGTGCGAGCCTGAGTGGCCAGGTGTTGCCAGTGAGTACAAATAAACTCCTTTAAACGACCTTTTAATAATGCGGGAGCAGCCAGGAACTTTTCCCGACCTAAACAAATGCCATTTAACGATGAACTAACAATTACTGGATGCGACAGAGAAAGAATAACAATGGCAAAACGAAGTTATTTATTTATTTAACCATTTATGTAATAAACAGAAAAGAAGTAAGCAACAGAAAAATACGTACAAAAGTGATGCTTATTTCTAAAGAAATCTCTTCCAGCATACCTGCGATAGGAGAGTATATTAAAAGAGATGTAGATAATGTGTGTAAGAGTAGAAGGGAAAACAAGATACATAAAACCAAAAACAATATTCCAATTTAAGAATTATATTTATTTAAAGTCAGAGACATTATTTTTTTAGCAAATCGACTACCAAGTGAAATTGTCCATAATATTTTTAAATCACAACTGGCATTCTATGAATTGGCTATAAAATGGCATATTGGCCTAGTGTCAATTTGGCAACACAAGATATTTCCCTGGCTGTACCCAATTAATGATATAAGAATTAAGTTAAGAATCGTGTACATGAACGGATTCGGGAAGTTTCAAAACGAGTATTTAAATAGTTCCTAGTCCTTGCTTTCTCCAATGTTATCTCATTTCTCGTTATTCTTTCTTTCTTTCTTTGTTCAAACAATAAGTTCAACCATTACTAAAGGGGTATTCAAAGAGTACACAATGACCCATCAAACACGCCAACTAAAAGAAAAAGAAAGAAAAATATTTTATTCGAGACACACACAGGACATCCGAACAAAAAAATAAATTAACTATAAAAAAATAAAATACATAAAAAAGGAGTATTTAAAACTAACAATAAAATAAACAATATAAGAATAAAATTAAAAGTAAAAATAAAAGACCAGTGCGAGGCCAAAAAGGCTCCTATCTCTGCATAATGCTGCGATAACAACATGAACATGATGCGAAGTGCATGATGATTCCTGACGTGACATATAGATCAATATACATTGATCTTTATTTTTTGTTACAATAAGGTTGCTTTTGTATTGCTGCTGCCAGAAGTAACATAATTGTCAATGCATTCTGATATGTCAACCAAAAATGACGACCTTTCCTTTCTTAGTTTAATAGTCATAAAAATAATTATGAAACTAGCCTAAATTAAGTTCAGCTTGTGCAAAATAGAATCGGCTCGATTCTGTAACCAATCTGATTAAACTCTTTTTTATTAAGAAGGGAACCTACCTACATTGTTAAACCGTCCAACTTAATCATTTATACATTTTTTCAACTTTTTGAAATCCTTAATTTAATCATTGTGTCTTTACTTTCTCCTGCCCCATCTGACAGCTATAACCCCTTGTCTCCGCTGTAACTAATCGGGTCCCGACCCGAACCCCCAATAAGCCGCTCATTGTTTACCTTATAACAACACTGCCACGAATTTCTCAGCTAATAAGTAGTTTTAATTTGTTTTGTAGGAGCAAGATGGGACGGATTAACTGACGTTAATGCCTTTATTGTTGTTGTTATCTGTCTGTCTGACCTTCAGTTTTAGTGGGAAAGAGCAGAGAGCATGGTATCGCCGTGCCAGCAGCGTCTAGAGACGGCTGTGATAATAAAGGGCATGTCTTTAATCGAACCTCTAATTATTATTCCCATTTAGCGCTCCTAAAAATATTATTGAACACTCTAATATAATGATTGCGCCTCTTTTTGTGAACATCAAATTCCTATTTTGGGAACCTAAAAATACTAAATAGCCAAGTAACTTCGACCAACACGGATGTAAGTAGCGTGATTGGTTTTAGTTCTAACCTAACCTAATTCATTTTTTCGTGGTGAAATCATCAAATGACCGCTCTGGGCGGAGCGGGTTTTTTTTTTTTTTTTTTGAATGGCAACTCGCAGTTTTGACCACTGGGGGTCGTGGCTGCTTAACCGGTCTGTCCTGTGGTTGCCTTTCGGATTTTACTCTAAAAGGCCTCCAGCCAGGAGCGGAAAAATTTAAAACTAAAACTTAAATGTTAGATGACCGCACGCTAAGGGCACCCCCTATGGGGTACGGACCTCGGCTTAGGGCGTCATCGGGAGAGGGCAGCGCGATATTGGGGACGGGCTGGATCGAATGGTACTGGGCGGAGCGGGACGGCGTGTCAGACTCTTACTGACTAAAACCCACCCGTGTTCCTTCAGTTGCCTGTGCACCAGGGCCACGGTAACTCTTTCGAACAATCCTCAACCCCGGCACGCATCGGCCCTTTCGAACCCGGTCAATGATGGTGACATGCATAATTTCAACACGAATGATGTCACCAATATTTTGTAACCATATTTTGATTTAAAAGAGTGTTCATGGAGTTTCTTGCCCGTTCTTCTCCAAAGGTACCTACTACGCTTTGGAATGGGCTAGTAGCTTCATCTTTCTGACTGACCGACCCCTTGACAATTCAAAAGTGCCTGTAATTGGTTTATTTGAAATAAATGCTTTGAGTTTGAGTTTGCGAGAAAAAGCCAGAAACGTAAAAAGAGTCTCAATTATTTAAAAAAAGTATGCATCATTAGAAGTGCACAAAGTTTTTAGAGGTTCATTAATATAAAAAGCGCCCATCATTAAAGGTCAGTAAGTTTTTAGAAGATCAGTTAAATATTCCCCTAACAAAATACGTGGCGCCAAAAATGCATTTAGCGCACAACTTCTGTCATGGACCGCCTTTATAGCAGTCAGTTTCTGTACTTCATTCGTGTAGTAGTGCAAGTAACTGGTGACACAATTATTGGCAGTTACGTTTAAAGAAAAATAGAAAATACGTTAATTTGCGGTCCCATGTTGTAGGGGGCGAGCCAATTGCCAACAACCGGACACTAATCCAAACTCCGCAGCTACAGAGAAATTCCAGATGAAAAACCCGTTAACACTGCCCGACCCAGGAATCGAACCCAGGGCCTCATCCTCAGCAGTGCTTGCAACCACGGGACCAACGAGGAAGTCTTACATTCATATTTCATCCTATACATTAATTAGATATTCCGAGGTGCCGTTTAAGGAAATAGGGGATTAAGCTTTTATTACAGCGACCTGAAGAGGAGCGGCCTTCCTCAGATCCAAGAAACAGAAAGGACGTGCTTAAAAGGAGGTGTTAACAATTAAATATGACAAGTTTCGTCCATAATCATGATTCTGATGTTATACCAATTTATTTGGGTCGGCGCATGTGAATCAGCGTAGCGTTTTCCCAACTATGTATGTTGAGTCAGCTACCAGTCCAACCGGATGCAGCTGAATACCAGTATTTTATGTGGAACGACTGCCTATCTGACCTCCAGAACCCAGTTACTGGGCAACATTATACCCCTTGGTAAGACTGGTTGCCAGACTTTGTTTGACTACCCGTAACGACTGTCAAAGATCTACGAATGACACGTGCTATACGCTAATGAACGTGCTTTCCCAGGCACGGAGGGCTCTTGATATGTAAAGAATTGTCACCTATCCACGAACCGACCGCGGCAAGCGTAGCTTGACCTTCGATCGATCCGTGTGGCTGTTACCGTTTCGCCACGAGCCACTGTTCTAATTTAATACAACTAGTAATCTAGGTAAACCTAAACCTAGCTAAACCTATTGGTTTCTAAAATATCTTTTTCATTTCTCATACTTACTCGGACTCGGAAAGTAATGTTTGTTTGATCCCAGTAGCGGGTGAAAGACGCTGCTCCCCATCTTTGGGCGGGAAAGACTAAGTAACTGCTTCCCTCTCTAGGGCAGGAATGAACTTTAAAAATAGAACTAAATTAGGTTAGGTAGTCGGCTACATTTTTTTTTACATAATTAAGAAAAATATCGACTAAAATAACAAAAAATGCTGCGATCTTGTGAGTGTATAAACGGACAGTTAGAATTAAAAAAAACCTATTAAGCGGGACAGCCCGCGGCGGCGACGTGGTTTGTTCCAAATTTAAAATTTAAAACAGACTATTTGGCGGGATATTAACTCTGTAATTATAGCCACCCCCACTGCGCTTGGGTGAAAACCGGAACCGGTATGGGAATTGATTCCTTTCGACCCTTGTATAACAATCTACTAATGCTTAAAAAAAAATAGCGAACCAGCTATCAACGACGTCAAGTGTACAGTATGCAACCGTCCTCCGGTAAGTTAACGTTGCCGACGACGCCATATTACCTCAATACGTTGATGCCCTATATAATTTGAAGGCTCATTTTTGTAGCGAAACTGAGTGCTCTTTCTGAACAGTGTACAATACTGAACCGTCACGCTCGGGTTGGTAATGTTGAATCGCGTATACTCGGCTGCAGTCGGTTGGTTATGCTGAATCGCGTATACTCGGCTGCAGTCGGTTGGTGACGCTGAATCGCGTATACTTGGTGCTGAATCGCGTATATTTGGCTACAATCGTTAGTTTTCAGTTCTATCGTGTGTTCGTGTGACCTTTTTGTCTCTTTCTTTTCATAACAATCTGTTACTTAAAATGAGCACAGTTTACTCCTCACTTTTTCTGTTTAACCGTTGCACAACAGACACCGGAACGGCAATTCCCGTATTTTTAAGAACGTTTTGTTACCGCATTACTTTACTAATTTCACGTCACTACACTCACTACGGTGTCTACGGGAAACTAAACTGAAATCACTAATCGACCGCTGCAATTGGCCAGGCTACGATGACGCGACGGCTAGTCGGCCAATCAGAAGACAGGAAATTTGTGGTCTGTGAGTGGACGCGTAAAAAGTGACGTAGAAATAATGAGAGAACGAAGTTGCAACAGAACGTGCTCGTTCGAATTGTTAAAACTAAAACCTGTAATTTTTCCAATACACCAGTTATTTGTAAAACAGGGTGTCCAGTTATTTCACCGGCCTCAATCCTCAAACAGTAGCATCAACAGTTTGTATTCTAATCTGGGGTCCTACTACCTTAGCACGAAGTCCGTAGTTTCGGCCGAGGTTACGGATGTTTCTTATTCCGAACCACTGTCGGACATAACATTAGTCCGGGACCCGAACTAAGAATTAACGATTGACACGACAGTTGTCCTTTCTCCCGATGTGTTTTTGCCCGTCCGAAAAAGTTCATTCGTCTGGAGTAGGTTTAATTTCTAAGTATGCAACTACTTTCAAATGGACCCGTATCTTCGTTGACGGACTTAGGGTAGGAGTAGGCCCCCTGTCTCAATCTGTCAAAAATACCTCTAATTTACCTAAATTTTTGAGACGTTTTTGACATTAATTGTCGCTTAGATGAGATTGCGACTAGATTTTTTTATGTTTTTAATTACGGGAATAGCCTTCTGTTTAAATGTATTTTTTCCCGAGCGCATATCTATTTTTCTGCGATCCTGGCAAACTCACGCCCCCATTAAATTAACTACCTACCACCATTGTTTACGAGCTCGTCCACTAATCTTTTAAATTATTTTTTGTCGCTATTAGACTTCTAATTGCTAGAGCTTCCTTTTTTGGCATTTTAACGGAGATAGTAAACTTTGTAATTGCTACAGTTAAACAGTTATATAACATCGAAGCTATGAAGCTTCGATGTTATATAACTGTTTAACTAACTAACATACCTTCTTCATATATGTATATATACGTGCATACACTCACGCCTTCTTTCCATTGGCATAGGCAGAAAATGCAGAACGCCACCTGCTACGATCCTTACATACTGCTTTTGCTTCGTTAACGTTCATACATCAGGGCCGACAGTCTCGACATAGATAGCGACGCGGTCGCAAAATACCGATCGCTAAATATTAAGGTGACACCTCACTTGTAGCCCGCCAAATGCAAATTTTCTTTGAATTTGACAATTGATATGAAATTGATAATTATTATTCGATAAATATATAATACCCACAGTCGAGAATCGCATTTTGATCAACATACGACGTAAAACAAAGCTGCAATTAGCAAAAAACTAAAGAACATTTGAATTTTGCGGGCTACAACTGAAGATTCACCGTAATATTTAGCGATCGGTAGTTTGCGACGGCGTCGCTATCTAGTCGATACTGCCGGCCTGGTCATACACGCACGCCGGTTGCCAGTACTACGCACCTGACCTTTCTGAAGAATATCACCAATAAGCCAGAATCACCTACTTTATCTACTAAATATTTACATGCCACCATTACATGGCGGAATATGTCTTTGCACTGAATTTTAGATATAACACCTCTTAAAGGTACATATATATGTATATCACTTTGTATGCAAATAAATGATTTTGATTTTAAAGACCTAGTGAACTTGGCCATTAACAAAGTTATTTTCTTTTTCAATGGGATTCATGAATTTGCCTCGCCTTTTCACATCTATGGTGGAGTCGGCTTCCAGTCTAACCGGATGCAGCTAAATACCAGTATTTTACATGGATCTGACCTCCATAAACCCAGTTACTGGGTAACACGAAATCCCTTGGTAAGACTTTTCAATGTGATTATTCTTTTAAAATTTTCATTCATTATGCTTTCTCGTTTGGACACATTAAATTACCCGTGACAAAAACACCGCGAAGAATACTTTATTTTCATCGACAAACGTGTTATTGTAATTCATCTGAAGGAATGTAAAAGTAGGTTATGGAATTTAACAATATTCCCAAAATACAATTTCCCGCTTGTCTTTGAACACATAACAAGCATAACAACATCGTCTTTACAAAATACGCCAACGGAGAACCAATCTCCTGAAATAATTCAATTTCTGCTCCTTCTTCCCTCCAGCGATCGCTCATCGTTATTTTTATTAATATTATCAAATGACAGACGAGAACAAAGCAAAAAGAAGTTTTATTTTCCTAAATATATTTTTATGGGAGATGATATTAGGATTATTATAAGAAGATTACTAGTTAAAGTATGTTTGAAAGTATGGATAGAATGGACATAAACGAGCAAATTAACTGGATAAATGCATGAGAATTAGAATGCGTAGCACAAACCATTTCCTAATCTATTACAAAATATTCCATCTTATTACAAAAACAAAATTTATCTTCAGACGCAGGTATAAACCATGGAGCCATTTTTCTATTTCGATCTTTATTCAAATTACGGTAAAGTTCCTAATGAAAAACTGACAAGTTAGTACCGGACTAAGTTCACAGGAGACGCCCTGGGCGTCAGGAATCAATAGCCGATTCCCGGCCACCGTAGGCACAGGCTTGCAGACGACGAGCAATGGGTAGCTCGCCGTCCGGTAAGGACCAGGCCCGGGTCGACGGCGCGTCGTGTTCCACGCGCGCCTCAAAGAGATGTTAGCTCACATTGACGGGATCCGTAAGGGTAAAAAAAAAATACCGGACTAAGTTGCCAGTTTTGTATAAAGAATATTTCAATCACAGTTACGTTCGTATTACAAAAACTAGCTCGGTGGTTTAAACATGATTTAAACCAAGTCAAACGAAAAACCTTGTGTAATCACCGCTCGAGTTTAACGAAAGCTGGCGATCGAAAAACACGTAACTTTAACTCAAAACACCTTACGGAGATCCATTTTTTTTTTTTTTTTTTTTATATACACCTTGGCAGCAACGTCGACGCGCAACCTGTTAGCATGCATTGAGTACATGATTTTGGACGCCCCAACGTTGTAATTTATCGTAGTTTGGTAAAAAAAAAAAAATTCCATACATTTTCACCGCGCAGATATTGCACTTTTCTATGAAACAGAATGGTTTAGAAACATTTGCATAATTCATGATTACGGTTTGCACATCGATTTCTCAGCCAGCCTGTAAACGTACAAACACATAAGAAAAATATGATTTAAAACTGAACCGAAAATACGTGAAAAAACATAAAATATCATACACGGACGCATTTGTTTTTGCTGCTGTACCGAAATATTTCCTGTGTTATGTTTGTTTTTATGTGTACCTACTGAATTTCCCTAGGGCACACCTGTACCCCTGTTACAATGTTTAAACTCACCTTACGGCTATTTTGGTACTCCTGGTATGGTATGTGATGGGATTACTAAAAATGCTGCTGATAATTTGATAGCAATTACGTCATAAAAAAATTGCATGCAACGCAATCATAAAAAAGACCAGCAGAAAATCCAAAAATTATAATAAAGTGGAAATTACTAATTAAGGCAAAAGCGTTAGGGTAGCCCGCGAAATTAAAATTTTCTTACGTTTTTTGCAATTTGCAGGTCAGTCTCAGGTTGTATATCGATCTAAATATGTCGATTTATAAGCACGAAAATCATCAATAAATCTCTATAAGTTCAAATTACCCTATTGAACGACTACTTCATGAAATCTTGACATTTGAGGCCAATTCTAACTTAAGGAGTTGTATTGCTGATTCTAATGATTATAATTATGTTAAGCCATATTTGTTACGGCCGCGAATTATATTTTAATCAACATACAACCTGACACTGACCTGCAAATTGCAAAAACCGTAAGTAAATTTGAATTTCGCGGGCTACCCTATCACATCCTCCATAGATAAACAGTTCCTTTGTACTCTTCTATCTTTATATATTTTTTCTATTACGTACAGCGGCCGGCAAAAATACGAGAGCATCAAGAAATGCCTGGTTGCGGCCAAGGCTTGTATGGTACGTTTTTCTAGTAATATGCGGAAATTCAAACTAATTAGTACGTACTTATGTAGAACATTTTATTTGAAAATTATAAATCCCTACATCAATGACCAACAACAAAAAAAATCACGTGCCAATGTGTTAATTTGTTTCTCTTTGGAACGAAATTCCTTAACGCGGCTTGCGTAGAAATCGTCACGTAAGGGAAAAGCGTTATGCCCCCTCCCCGCGACTTTCTCTCTCTATCTCTGTCTCTTTTTATTATACAGGGTGGCAGGGACATCGACGCACAACCTGTTAACATGGGCTCTATACATTTTGACCGCATAGGTATTGCACTTTTGTAGGAAACAACAGATTTTTTTTTAATAACCGACTTATAATTTCAACGCAGGGGCGTCCAGCATCATGTACTGAATCCATGGTAACAGATTGTGCGTCGATGTCCCTGCCACCCTGTATACGAGTGTGCGTGCGTACAAGTATCGCGTAAGGAACTTCGTTCTTGACGGGGGTCCCCGTACAGCACATGTTTGTTGTTTACTTTTAATAGCTCTATTGGCAAGCCAGTTCGAAATTTAAATAAAATCTTTGATAAGTTACAGTCCGCGCAAAACTTTATGACCCCTCTGAACATAGGCCCAAGAACGACAACGCGCATGGTACAGTTGAGTGAGAGTGAGAGAGTTTCCTCGGAAATCTCTATTATGCATTCTGCGCAGCCACTCGCTGCAACTTCCGAGAGCTCATAAAGTTTTGCGCGAATTGTACCTGCTTGGTTGCCATGTTTAAAAGTAAAAAGTTCGTTCCATTTTTAAATTACACGTAGTAATTTATTCAGCCGCGAGACATGAGAGATATGGATTTTCATACTAACATTGCCGGCCGCTGCTCGCATGTATTTGACCAGTACAGCATTTTCGATTTATCTCGAAGGAGGTTGTCAAAATAATGCTCGAATTTCAAAGCATTTTTGAGAAAAATATATAAACAGTCTTTATTATATTTTCCGAAATGGGGTACAACGATAGTGTTTTGTTTTGTAAGACCATCTAAATATCAAAACCACGATGTGTAATAAGGCAGATTGCTATCACTAATCCTACCAAAGCTTGGTATATATGGCAATTTCCAAGTTAGAAGCATTTACACCAATCCCTACCGATGGATTTAATTCCATCATCCGAAAATAACGGCCTCACTCGTGAGCAGAATAAGAAGCAGTCACAATAGTCTCCTGAAGGCTGTGACAGCAGACACTTCCTCCGCCATAATAAGGCAATTTGTGCGAAGACTTAAACCATAGATTGCAATTCTCGCTGTCGACATTTGATGGCTGTTCTTCTCATTAATTCGTCTTTAGTTTAGGCTACCAACAATAGTACCTATTTTAAGTGCAAACCTGCGTTACTAACAATTTAAGAATCTTTTAGCTGTCAGAAAAATAAATTGTTTTATTATTCATGAATAGCATTATAAGCTCCCACTGCTGGGACACAAACCTCCTCTCTGTGAGAGGCAGTGGGCCGTAATCAACCACGCGGGCCCAATGCGGGTAGGTGTATGTAACGTGTCGTAGAAATTTTAGTTCTAGGATATGCCGGTTTCCTCACAATGTTTTCCTCAGTGGCGATGAAATACATTACACAAAATAAAGCGCCTGCCTGGATTCGAACCCACGACCTAAAAATCGGAAGTCGGAGCGTAACCACTGAGCCACCTCAATCTCTTTATGAATAAGTAGAAGTCTATACATAACTATATTGACTTTCAAGCCTCTGGAAAAACATTGCTATATCCAACATAGGTTAGGTACAGTCACGCAAAAACTATCCATTTTTTTAGACGCTGCCGGGCCCAAATAGATTTTATTTTTCCGTTCGTTTGGTATCGTTCGTCCGTGGTGTCGATAGTGTGAAAATTGCTAAAAAACATGCAAAAAAAACTTATCGGGTTTCAATCAACAAACCTTTTACATTTGACACAGCGACATCACGACCATGGCTTTTTGTATTTGGTTTTTTAAACCGGCTGCAAAAGCTAAATGAGTAATAAATTCAAGTTAAAAATAACTTAGGAAATAACACACGATATCAAATTAATGTTTTAATAACTCTAGGTAACACGGTTTGTATATTTAAATAGTTTGACTTCAAATCCTAACCTTGTTATACCATTCAAGTTCAATAATTACACAAATCAGTAACAATTTACTGTTAGTTATTATATTATTATTAAATTGTTATTACTATTAAATTCTTTTGTAGGAAACTGTGATTAGCGAATGGGGCGAATGACTCCAAAATGGTACCCAGCATTTGAAACATAGGTATCTTCAGCGAACGACGTAAAACAATTCGTATAGCAGACGAAACATTTTACTAATGATTTTTTTATTTTGGGTACACAAAAATATTTTAAGAATATTAATTCGCTTCAATGACAATAATCTAAATATTAAAACAAAATTCATTACCTTATAATGCTGACTGTAACACGTGCTAATCTTTTACAATCACAGACTAATCGGTATAAAAATTGCATGACGTAATAACAGACCATAAACTAAAAATTATTCAAATAATAATTTAGGGTTTTTCGCCTCTATGGTCGCCAGTCTCATGTCTATGAATCCATCTGCCACTCTAGCTTTTGCCTTTGTATTGGTAAAGTTCGCGTATATGCGGCCTCTGGTGAACGGGAAGCCTTTGGGGATTATTGAGGGGTTGATCGTCATATTTCGTAGATTGTATGGGCCCTGAAAATAAGAATTAACTGTTTAGACTTGTCTACAGACCTGTAAAATGTAAAGCAGATTTGTATAAGTATACTGTTTTGGTACAAATCAAGATATTATATGCGGTGTGCCTAAACACAATTGGAATGAATATTTTAAATACCCGGTACAATTCGCGATACATAATAATCATAAAATTAACAATCTAACCCCTTGGCAATGAGCTACACGCTCAAGCGACACGCGTCTTGCGACAGCGACTGCAGATAATAGTAAATTATGATACAAGTGTGCTATGTTGGTCATTATACTCGAGGTGGTACGAGTATTATTCCTGCGAGCCGTAGGCGAGTGCGATAAGTGAACCGAGTGTGTAATGAATTAATGATCAATGCACACGCGTTTCATACGACGTTTTTCAACAGACTTGCGAGGAAAAAAATAGACTTATATTGTTATTAACTTTTCATTATTGAAACAATTAGTGAAAGTACAATTCTCAAAATGATACCGAAATGTTTTTGTTGGCATTGTTACAGTTTGTGTTACAGTATTGTTAATATTAATAATTTCGTTATTTTTATTTTCTTGGGTAAATGTCGGCGATGATGAAATATTTTCGTAGGAGTTGGATGAATGTTGTAAATGGGCCGTGGCGTGGTAAAAACTCTTTACGGAGATTGAAAAAAAGTAAAGTAATAAACACTAGTGTGGTAACGTAAAATAAAAAAAAAACACGACTGTATAATCAACTGAATTATGAACTTAAACGCGTTGCCCTAAGAGTTACTTTACAAGCAAGTGTGTTGTCAATCTCTTTAATTACGTTATTGAAGCATAAGTTCTTACAACTAACTATTTGATCTCTTTGCAGGTTGCGTTAATACTCGGTGTTACTGGTGCGTGTAGATGTCAAGAGCTTAATGATATTACAACAACGGATGTAGAAACCCACGGTGAAATGCTTCTCGTAAAAATTACCAATACTAAAAACAAGATTCCACGATCTTTTACAATCCATGTCCCGTTTTATGAAAAAATAAAAAAATATCAAGCTCTCCATTCAACAAATGCAAAAACTCACCACTTTTTTTTTCATTTCCAAAACATTCAATAATGTAAATGTACAGCTCAATCCATTGGTATCAACTTTAGAGCCATGCCAAGAGAAATTGCTAAGTATTTAGATTTGCCCGAGGCTGATTCTTACACTGGGCACAGTTTTAGAAGAACTTCGGCTACACTACTGGCTGATTCAGAACCCGATACATTAACCTTAAAGCGTCAAGACGGATGGCGATCTGACACAATCGCTGAATCTTATGTCGAAGATTCTATTCATAACAAGGAGAACATTAGTGCTAAAATAACACATGCAATTAATTTGGAGCCACAGACGAAAAAGTCTTGCCCTGAGCCGCGACAATCTAATCCTCGTGACACTAGCTATTTAATGCCTCCTGCTCCCACTAATGAGCCCTTATTTTTACAACATTCATCCAATCCAAACAATCCAATACAATCAACCAATCCAATCTAATCCAATGCAATCCTTACATTTTATTGACACGGCAAATTCTGTACAACTAAATAAAAGCGATCTTGTTTGTACCTATGCATTAAAAATTGCTTAATTGCAAATATCATCAAAGAACCTGGTTGCAAAATATGTCTTAGTTACCTACGATGAAGCAGGAAGTTGTTAAGTAAGCTAACTATTTTAATTTGAATAAAACCATAGTTTGTAGCCAGATAAGTAATTTACTAAGTATTTGTTTAAGGAATTTTAGATATTTTTTATTGTATGTATACCTTGAGCGAGATACCTGAGATACAGGTTTATTCCTAGTTCAGGTAGAATCAAATTATAATATACCTTTAGTTTAAGGCCCTAATATTGTAAACATTTGTGTACATCAATTATTTCAATAAAACAATTTCAATTTCAATTTTTTTTTTCAATTTCAATTCCTATGAAAATATTCCATCGCCGACATTTACCCAAGAAAATGAAAATAACGAAGTTATTAAAATACTAATACCATAACACAAACTGTAAAAATGTCAACAAATACTGTTCGGTGTCATTTTGAGAATTGTACTTTTCACTAATTGTTTCAATAATTAAAAGTTAATAACAATACAAGTTCGTTTTTTTCCTCGCAAGTGTGTTGAAAAACGTCGTATGAATCACGTGTGCATCGATCATTACACACTCGGGTCACCGCCTCAAGTGTAATAACCAACTTAGCACACTTGTATCATAATGCACTATATAGAAATGAAGTTTATTAGAGCATGCCACTTGTCACCGCAATGCGACTTGCTGAGCGACCCACGACGGACGGAAACAGATGACTCGCACAGATTTTGCTTGACGCAAGTGCCTCGATCCATGGAAATTTTCCCAGACTTCATACAGCGCGGTCATTGCGTAACATGCTATCAATGGCAATGCCACACATTTTGATAATTCAACTACATGCATTGCGTTATTTACGTTGTTGAGCGAACGAATTTGTACAATCACAATTAAGTAAGCAATTACAATTATTATGAAGCAATGGATTAGGAATTTCCTTCAAAATCCTTAGGATTTTAAAAGAAAGTGTGTTCCGCAATTAGAGCGCTGGTCACCGCGATGCGGCTTGCGGAGCGACGGACGGAATCAGGAGACGCGTGCGCTCCATGGGGATTTTTCACTGACTTCATAAAATTTAAATGATAAGGACAGCGGGGCAATTCAACAAAATTCTTTGCGATATTTACGTTGTTGAGCTGACGAATTTTTCAAACATATGAAGCAATGGATTAGGATTTTCCTTACAAATCATACGGATTTTGATTAAAAGTGTGTTCCGCAATTGGGGACCAGATCCAAAGCCAAAAGTAAAGGGTATATATTAATAAGAGGGTACCATATTTACCGGTGGATGAGGACAGGTTTTGTTGCGCAACCCGGCTGCCCTTAAAGCGGCTCCGAAGAACTTGTCCGTCTCTGCCAGGTAACACCAGTTAAAGTGCATCTCGATGAAACTACGTTTGTACTGATTCGTCAGCAACTCGTAGAAGTATATGTCTACCTGTAGGTGACATCATGAATCATGATTATAAAGAATGGTAGTAGTTAGTCAGGGAATTTCTTTGATTCCAGTACCTATAATTATATAATTAATGTGAACCTATATAATATTGTAAAACATTTTAAAAGATTAACGGTGGAGTTTCTTGCCCATTCTTCTCCATACGAAACTACCTTTTGGAAGGGGCAACTAGAATCAATTCTATTTTTTTGTAAATTTTGACGTTCAAAAGTGCCTTTTATGTGCTTATTTGGAATAAATGATTTGACTTTGACTTTGACTTTTTTAACAGATTCCTATTGCCTTACTGCAGGTTAAATGCCTCTTCTCAGAGAAGGGGGAGCATAGTCTCCACGCTAACCCAATGCGTTGTGCCGATTTCAAGCGTTTAAATTTCAAGTTTCTTCATGATGCTTTTCATCCCAGTTACTCAGTCACCGCAGACCACAATACAATTGAAACATTATTTTAGCACATTTCAAGATTGAAACCTGCTGCTCCGTCGCGATTTCACAATATTTCTTTTTTCAAACAGAATTACCTAATTTTAACTTGTTTGCTGAAACTGTTAAAATTCACAATCCAAACTCTTTCGAGAAAAAAAAAAAAAAGAAAGTACTCACATAAAAACTAGTATCGAGAGGTACAATAGCTTCAAAGTTAAGTCCAACGTAGTAGATAGGGTTGGCGCGGCCGTACCGCACAGTTGTCAGGTTCGCGTATGCCAGGAACTTAGGATTGAAGTACGTCACTCTAGGATGCTCCACGCTGATGTATGTTATCTGCGGGATAATTACGTAATACACTAACAGTAGGAATGGGTTTCATTTTGACAGTTCAACAACATTCATTACGTTATTTACGTTGCTGAGCAGACAAATGTTACGAACATATGAAGCAATGATTTAGGAATAGGGTTCAAAATTATTCAGATTGAGATAGATAGTGTGTTACGTAATCAGGGTGCAGGATCGAGTTGTTTTATTATTTTAATCTTAGATAAGGATGTTGAAAGCGGTAGAATTCGAGTATTACTCAAGGGGGTTAGACAAAGTAATGTTCTATCAGCTTGAACTATCAGTGATAACGATCATGAAAGTCAACAATGTATTGTATCGAGACATGCCACCGAAATGCTTAGGTATCCTGTTGAAAGTCATTGTAGAATTATAAAACGCTTTGAAAGCGATTGCCACTTGTCTAGGCCCTGAGGTTTTTATTACGAAACAATTTTCCATGCCATGAGATTTTATTAACAATATTTCGGAGTTTCACACGATAAACTCAACTCAAACTCAAAGCATTTATTTCAAATAATAATATAATAATAATAAATTTATTCAAGTATAAAATAAAATTATGATTTACATTAATTACAATCGAGGAAAATTTTAATTCTAACTGTAATGTAGACCTGTCTGATCTAGGTTTATAAAACCTGTGTTTCAGGCCATCAATTTATATCAAGCATTTAAAAAGATGACAACAATAAATTTATTAAAAGCTTAATTTAAAGTAGACATAATATTTTCAATGACTTAAAGAGTAACTAATTGATTATATTATTATAAAACTAGATTATGTAAGATATATTTATGTTTAAATAATATTAAAGTAGATAAAACGGAGACTATTATAAATTAGGTAAAAGAAGAGACTTATATTTGAGTAGGTAGATAGAAATTTTATTTTAAAATCTCTAGTAGTTTTTCCGTATCTGCATAATTAAGTTTTGCCAAATAAACTATAAATCTTTAGCACTCTGTTAAACTGGTTATACAAGTAGGGTCCTAAAAATAAATAAAATCGACTAACAAAAGCATGTTTAGTCTGAGAGTTAGCACAAACCAAATCTGTTCTTCTCCTATCTGAAGGTACTGGGTTAAAATAAAGTGTTTAAAATAAAGTGTTGGAATAAAACTACATTCAAAACAAATAATTGACGTACTGTTAGCACCTTACATGCCATATAAAGCTGGTGTGTAGGAAATCTAAATGGACGAAAAGTAGCAACCTTTAAAACTGCTCTTTGGGCACGTTCAAGGTGCAGTAAAGTTGATTTAGCGGCACCACCCCAGGACGTTATGCAGTAGGTAATAATAGATTGACACAAAGCCAAATAAACCTGTGTAATTAATTTAAAGTCGGCAATGTTACGTAAATTTTTAAAAATATATATATTAGTTTACGTACTCTGGTGCATAATAAATCGATGTGTTTGCGGAAGTTCAAGAAAGAAATCAATTACAGGCACTTTTGATTTGTCAAGGGATCGGTCAGTCAAACAGATGAAGCTAGTTGCCCATTCCAAAGCGTAGTAGTTACCAATGGAGAAGAACGGGCAAGAAACTCCACGGACACTCTTTTAAATCAAAATATTGTTACAAAAATTGGTTACATCATTTGTGTTGAAATTATACAATGTAGAAAGACGTGCACGTTAAAAGCGTCCCTAATAAAAAATATATAAACAAAAAGATATTAAAATAAGCCGTGGCAGCTAAGAGATGAACAGGCCCTACTGACGGCGCCCGTTCACGAACATGACGTATGGATCAGCACCATTCAGCTCAACTATTTTGAAGGAAACTTAATGATCCAACACACACGCCACCACCAGCGAGACATTTGAGTGAGCATGACATACTCTCAGCCGCCAGGGCACATTGAAGTCAATGAATGACGAACCCATTAAATGGTAGCTTTATAGTAGGTACATAGTGCTCATACATGTACTATGCAGTTATATAATACTAATAGATTGAATTTATACAATGCAAAGATAGTTTTCACAATCTTCAGCAGCTCCAACAATATTTTCGAATGCTAATTAATTAGTCTATGCGTCCCTGTGGCGCAGGACCAGCGATGAGCCAAGCATCTTTGTCAGCGATGTAATCCCCGACCTTACAATATGCTTGGCTGCATAGTGTGCGTCTTATACAAGATTTGAAATTCGTTTCATTAAGTTGGAGTATGTGGGGAGGTAATTTATTGTAACATTTTAAACAGTACCCCATGAAGGATGAATCCACTTTAACCAGTCTGAAACCTGGTTGAACTAATTGTTCCCTATTCCTAGTCCTATAGTTGTGTCTTCCACCTCTTTTACTGAAAAGATTTAAACTTTTCCTTGCGTACATGATGTCATAGATATATTGACAAAGATGTCACGATGTTAAGATCTTTAAAAAGTCCCTTAGAGAATCGCGCCTGCGGAGGCACTATATTGCTCTGATAGCTCTTTTCTGCAAAATAAAAATAGACTCGATATCTGCAGCCCGTCCCCATACAATAATACCGTAAGACATGATACTATGAAAGTAACTGAAATAGACTAGCCTCGCGGTATCTACATTAGTAAATTGACAGATTTTACTTACAACTTAAGCTACTGAACTTAGCCGTCCTGCAAGAGATGTCAAATGAGGACTACATTGCAGCCTTGAGTCGAGCGTGATCCCCAGGAAAACAGTTTTATCGACGAATTCTAGTTTGTTTTTCTTTTTACTATGTCACAATTACTACATTTAACATTCAGTAAAGCAAATCTTATGCATTTAGTTTTTTTTTCTTCCATTTAATACGAAATTATTAGCACTGAACCAATGTTGTATTTGCAGTAGGGCGTTATTTACGTCGTCCAGAACGATGATGACGTTTGATGAACGTCTATTTATCTTAAAAATTAAGGAAGTATCATCAGCAAATAACACCATCTGTGGTTGTTTTTTTAATAAATGGGGTAGATCATTAATATATACTAAAAAGAGGAAAGAACCTAATATCGAGCCTTGTGGAACACCCATTTTTACTTTTAAACCAACTGAGTTGAAAAATTTGTTTGTACTTTTTGCTGTCTATCATTTAAATAAGATTTTACTAAACTGAATGCAAGTTTACCTAGTCCGTAATGCTCAAGTTTTAAGAATAAGGTTTCGTGATGAACGCAGTCAAATGCCTTGGAGATGTCTCAAAAGATTCCTATGGCATCTTGGGCCTCCTCCTTCGGTAAAAAATAACGATAAAGTATTTGGTAGAGCCACCCGTGCCTGATGGGCCCAACGTCAATTCAAGCTTGGTTAAATCTAGTGTATCCATGGAACAAGTTCAACAAAGAAATATTTTATGAACATAGTTTGAGAAAGAGCAAAAAGCAAAACAAATAAACATAATTAATGATATGATTTGAAAGCATCTAGGTAATTAATTTGCAATATAAATGCGTTTTCTTAAGTTACTTTTTGAAATCTTTAAAATGTCAATTTATGTAAAGTTCACTTTTAAATTACCATTACCCTCTGCAAGCCGACATACTTTTATACACAAAATAATGTTCGAGTTGACATGTAAATGAGACACTAGAAGATATGGCTAATTGCGACGAAATTAGTTCAAAGAATGCTATCTTATCCAAATTGAGTTATTATTTTTCTAGTAACATAATACAACCAATGTGACCAATCGACTGACTGAAGTTACGCATCTCGCTGCTTTTAACACTCAAGTCACAATTGAATAATCAGTTGCTTAGAACTTCTGGCTCAAGAGTTATGAAGGAACTAGTAACCTGTATTATATGATAAGCTTGCCACTCACCTTTTCTGAAACACAACTGAAGTAAAACAAAGATAATAGGAAACAATAAACGATGGTAATTTGCTTAGCCATACTTTAATGAACCACACTCTGCGATAGCATTTAATAAAATATTTAATGCTAACATTATTCAGTTTTTATATAATGTAGGTACTTGTATTGTACAATGAAAAGTGATTTTATGGTGTGTAAACATCCTAAATTCATCGTAATTGCGAAACAAATTGCGGTCAATGTGGAGGTGGATGGTTGAAGAATTACTAACGGAGAGATGAGTGGGAGTCGAATGAAAGAAATGGACTAAAGAATGAAAGAGAAAAATGATGTGTTGGTGTTACCATCAATGAAATTACTATAAATGAGTAAGGTAACTGCTAAAATTGATACAACAGATCGAGTTGAAAACAAACAATTAAGTTTTTTTGAATACGTGTTTATTTGTGCAGTTAGAACAAATATTCTGTTGCACAACCAATTTCAAGGCTAGATCCAGCTCTAGATGTCTTTAAACTTAAATAATACTCCGTTATAGGCCTGTCAACATAATAATCATGGATATTTCGAGAACCATCTACCGGAAATAGCATTTATGTAAATTGGTACCGCAAATTGTGTGTGGTAGGTACCTACCTAGCAACAAATTATTTTGATCTTTATCATATAAACTCATGTTAATTACGTTTTGAGTCCAGATTAGGACAGTAAGGCTGTTGAATATAACACAGAGTTTCTTGGTACATGACTCCAGTAGTAAAATATACTAATACCTACTTAGCATTCAGATATTTCATTTAAGCTTCTCGAAAATAGGGATAATAGAGTTCTTAATTTTTTGGGTAACGGAGTAACGATTATCAAGTTATTAGCATTTTTAAATGAATAACCGTGGAGTTTCTTGCCGGCTCTTCTCCATAGGAAACGACCAATTGGAACCGCGCACCTAGCTTCTGACGTTTGATAAGTGTCCATGTAGGTTTATGTGAAATAAAATCTTTTAATTTTGATTTAGATGTAGGTACGTAGGACAAAGGTACGGTGCCCGTGTTTAGATTAGACTCGACGAATAGAATTAGGCAATAAAAAAATATGAGACTAAAGTACGACATCCGGAAAATTGTGAAAATACCGACAACATGAGTATATTTTCATGACAAGTGACATCTCCCATAGTTGTAAATGCAGCACGCCAACAACGAGTATGTCAACTCTTTACTTTCCACTAAAATAAAATGGCCTCCAACTTACAGGGCTCCAAGAACTTCGTATCAAGACTTTTTACATAGCATGAATCTCTGAATTTTTCTTGCTTTGTTCTCATAACATTCCCAGAATTCAGCATTGTTAAATAAAAACTTGTAAAAAGTAACTTAATAGTCAAATAAATAAGGTTTATTGCATTCTTAACTCATTTACAGCGAAAAGGCGACTGCTTATTGTTGTCTTGAATGGCGAAAAACATCTTCTTCGCAGAGGTAAAATTGATGGAAGAGGCAGATTATTTTCTGAGCGTGATCTGCCAAATAGCATGTTTTGTAGACCGATACGTCTCTGTGATCTATGAAGATTGGCATTGCATTAACAATGGTCAAACTACAAGAGACTTCAACAGTGCCATTTTACAATACTTTAAATCGTTATAGCGCAACGGTTAATGCTCCGTCAGAAACGGTTTTAGTTCGAAGAAACTCCTTGCACTAGATACTGAAGTGAAACTCACCAGCGTATTTAGCTTACTTAGTCGATATTTGATAGTCCGTTATAGTTTATCTGAAGAATAAATTTGTGGTTTGACAACTTTTCTATAGAAAATAATATGTCAAACTGAGATATTTGGTCTTGAGATAAAAGTTATCTAACGGTGTAGCGGCATCTACAAACGCCACATGCGAGCTACACGTCACAATGACGTCACGCAAAATCCTGGATCGCGCAAGCAGAGTTTACCGCGCAACTAGCATATATACAACATCCCGACATCAACCGTCGGGCAGTTGCCCACCAGACACGACACCCGTCTGGTCGGAGGATCCTCCCTTTTCTATAGAGTATGAGTGAACTTTACACCCTGTTCCTCATACCTCTATAACGGTTAAAAGTCAGCCCTCAGGAGTCTTATCAGAAAATATCATTGAAGAATAGACATAGGTAGGTCCGACAAAAAAACCATTTCGTGGAGAAGGGAACATTGAATAACAAAGAAAATAATTCTCCTAAATTAATTATATTCCTTTCCAGTGAAGTTTAAGTAAAGAGGTACAAATAAATAACATTAACATGACTGTAAGAGTAACGACCGCTGAGACGGCGCGATGGCGCGAACAATACATTTTGTTTCTTTTAAAGAAGCCCTTTTGTTTAGAATACAATTCTTTTTAATTAGTATGTCACGAGCATACGTACCTTAGTGAGCACACCTATGTACCTTTCAGGTAGATACGCAAAATTCAAGAGCGATTTTCTCGTGAAATAAAAAATGCAACTTTGAAAAAGGACATATTTCGTTATAGTATGGTTTTGATAATACTATGTTCGAACACAATAAAATATCTACACATCAAAAGTGTCTACGGATCCAAGCACTTTTTTCCTAGTTTCTAAAAATCATGTTTTTAATTTAAAAAATTGCAACTCCTAAGGATACTTTTTGGTACATTTCGTCATTTGAAAAGGGAATAATTTTTGGGTTTCGTTTCTTTTTTTTCTATATAATCCTGGAACGGGTTTGAGGTCAAATTAGTAAAATTTCTGCCATACTTCTGAGTGGAATCAATACAAAACATTATTATGGAGAGAGAAGACGACATTTGACCTAAGAAGAAATAATCAGAGCCGTGGGAATGTTGGAAGTTGGTTCTCGGCAACGTGGTGTAGCAATCGCTCTGGGCACTAGGCAGAGTGTTATAAGGCGACTTTGGACACGTTACCACATCACTAGCAGCGTGGCAGAGCGACATGGAGGACGAGCTCTCATCACCACACGCAGACAAGATCGTTACATACAAATTACCTCCACGAAGTCGTTCAATGACCGCGATGATATTGGTTACGAGGCTTGATAGCTCTTCCGAGATGTTAATAAGCGATGAAATCATAAAAAATTGCTAGCATTAAGTATATCTCCGTTCCCGATAGCCTCTAAGTGTACCACCTATTGAGCCCCGCAATCGCAGAGCCGTTTACAATGGGCTCGTGAACACAGAAATTGGACAGAAGAAGAGTGGCGTTTTGTGTGTTTTTCTGACGAATCTCGCTTTGGTATGAGGCCAGATACTAGACGTACACGGTAGTGGAGCACCCCTGGATGCCAAGAACGTTTTTTTTAAATCATGTCAGGAAGTATTTGCATAGGTTAAGTTAAGGCTTAAGTTTTGAGTTGAGCTGCACGATTACTGACAAATGCGTGCATTGACTGGACAGGTCCACTCATTCTGTGTGGTATTTTTTCCTCAAAAGACCATTTCAGACTCAAATCTACATGGTCTTCACATGATCTGACCAAGATTATGTCTGGACTTTAAAAGAGACTGTGACCTCTGAGTTTGTTTCGGCCTTTGTTCTCAGAGTAGTCAGATAGGAAACGCCGACCTCGTCTAGTTTTAAAATATGATTGACGTGTAAAAGTGTTTGTACAAACCTACTTACAGAAATAAAATCATTTATCATTATCATTATCATAGAGTGGTGGAACAATCATGATATGGGAGGGTATTTGGATCGGCGCGCGGAAGAACCGAACTGATTTGGATCAGAGACAATCTTAATGCACAGATTTACGCTGATACGATTGTATCAGATGTTGTCATTCCTTTGCGGACCCAATTTGGTGCTTCATTTCTGCTTATGCATGATAATGCACGTCCACACACTGCCAGAGTCGTTGCAAACTCACTTGCCGCAGCTAATATCAACGTCCTACCATGGCCTGCTCAATTGCCAGACTTGAATCCCATTGAGGATGCATGGGATATGCCACACCAGAAAATATATTCGCTGGTTACAACGGGCGTGGGCGGCCATTCCGCAACATGATTTGGATGAACTCATATCGAGTGTGCCAAATCGCTGCAATTGTGTTATACGCGTTAACAGGGGAAATACACACTACTAATTGTTTATTTTACGCAATAAAAACTTTTATTTTTATCTTTTTATCACTTTTTAATGTCAGGATTAACTAAGGTGAAAAATCCAGCATGAGCAGAAAACGCGAAAAGTCTTTATTAATGCAAAAGCAGAGAGTACTTGGTCCATCTACTCATACGAAAACATTTTATTTATTTATAGAGGTATGAGGAACAGGGTGTAAAGTTCACTCAAACCTCCATAGAAAAGGGAGGATCCTCCGACCAGACGGGTGTTGTGTCTGGTGGGCAACTGCCCGACGGTTGATGTCGGGATGTTGTATATATGCTAGTTGCGCGGTAAACTCTGATTGCGCGATGCAGGATTTTGCGTGACGTCAGTCTGACGCGTAGCTCGCATGTGGCGTTGTAGATGCCGCTACATCACTCCCCCCCGGAGACCGGAGGTCGATAGTGGGCTGAGTCGTGTATCTTGCGATGCTTGCCAGGGCCAGGTGAGGTTCCAGTGAGTCGGAACCGGGTGCCGCATAGTTCACGGTGAGTCGGAACTGTCTGCGGTGGTACCCCAGTGAGTCGGGGTGGCACTGCGTTATGCTCCAGTGCATCGGATGTGGTACAGCGCCGAGTTGAGGCTGACTGCTGGCGTCGACCAGGAGAGGATTTGAAGGCTCTGCTTGTAGACCGGCCGAGAGTGCAGTGTGCTGTGCCAAGGTTGCTGATGAGGCTGAGGTTGCTGATGAGGCTGAGGGTGATGACCAGGTATGCGCGGTCGCTGCATGCTGGTGGTCAGGATACCCGTTGAAGCCGTGGGTGCTGGCTGGCTGTGTGACTCGCCGCTCGAAAGCTTGAAGGAAGTGATGATGACGTCACGCTGATGTACTTGCACGAAGGCTGCGCTGACGTTCATGTTCGGGGTCACCAGTATAGAGGTATGAGGAACAGGGTGTAAAGTTCACTCATACTCTATGGAAAAGGGAGGATCCTCCAACCAGACGGGTGTTGTGTCTGGTGGGCAACTGCCCGACGGTTGATGTCGGGATGTTGTATATATGCTAGTTGCGCGGTAAACTCTGATTGCGCGATGCAGGATTTTGCGTGACGTCAGTCTGACGCGTAGCTCGCATGTGGCGTTGTAGATGCCGCTACATATTCAATCTAATTACATACACACAATATCAATAAAATAGACATTTTTATTTAAATTCAATACGGCAATAAAATATTGTTATGTACTCTCATATCATAAAATTCGAATCCTAGACTTCAAAACGAATTAATGTCGACGAGTTTATTGTCGATATATTGACATACCAAATTTAAAAATAGAATCATATTATAACACTTTTTCTCAAACATTTTTTTACCAATACGATACAGGGCGAATCCAAGAAGTTAATATCACCAAGGAGTTTCCATAGTTTTTTTTTTTTCAAATGGAACGCTTAACCGGTGCGCGCCATTTTTATAGCATTACAAAAAGTTTGGATTCCAATTTTTACTTGTCTATGGCAGCGCCTGCTTTAGCGCATGCGCGGTGATGTGCTGGGTTTTGACGCCATTCATAAGTTTTGTTGTACTGAATTTGGTGGGAAACTTTGATTTTTTACTTAGTAGGTTCAATCCCAATGTATGAGACTATGAGAGTAGATAAAGTAACTGCACATAACTAGGTATTAACCCCTCATTATGTCATTATTTCAATTCAATTCATTTTATTTCAGATAAATTACAATCTTTAGTTATAAATCCAGATTATTATTATTATATCCATTATGCAACAGTTTGATAAACTACGATTTTTAAATACTTCGATCCCTAGACCCTTTTGATGTGTGTCTTTAGGAAAACATTGTTTTTGAATCTTGCGTTATATGCATAGTCTTTTTTCGTGACCGAAAAACACATTTGACGCAGCGACATCACCGTCCAAAGATTTTATTTGATTTTTTAAACCTGCTGCAAAAGCTAAACGAATTATAAACGTGCATTAAAAAAACATAGAAAATAACACACGACATTAAATTAATATTTTAATGACGTTAGGTAGTAGTTTGACTTTAAATCCTAACCTTGTCATATCATTGAAGTTCAATAATTAGACAAATCAGTTACAATTTCCTGTTATTTGATATTTTTTTGTAGTAAACTGTGATTAGAGAATAGGACAAAAGGCCCCAAAATGGCAGCCAGTATTTAAGATCGATAACATCAGTTAACATCAAACAAGTCGTATAGCGGTCAAAGTATTTTATGCCTGAATAAGCTTAGGTATGTTTTTGGGTAGATTAAAAATATTCTAAGAATAATGATTCGCTCCCACGGCAATAATACAGTCTTAATAATTACCTATTTAAATATAAGTAATTCATTACCTTTTAATTGCTCACTGTGCTACGTTTACTATCATAGACAAATCGGTATAAAAACTGCATGTAATAACTGACCATAAACTAAAAATTATTCAAATAATGATTTAGGATTCTTCGCCTCTATGGTCGCTAGTCTCATGTCTATGAATCCATCGGCCACTCTAGCTTTTGTCTTTGTATGGGTAAAGTTCGCGTATATCCGGCCTCTGGTGAACGGGAAGCCTTTGGGGATTATTGAGGGGTTGATCGTCATGTTCAATAGATTGTACGGGCCCTGAAAACAATAATTAACTGTTCAGGCTTATCTGACAGACCTGTGAAATGTAAGGCAGATTTATGTAAATATAATGTTTTGGTACAAATATAACGAGATTTGCGGTGTGCCCGAACAGGATTGGAATAAAACGTTGCAAATATATAGAACCTATCCGATACAATTTGCGACACATATACATATTACACATATACATTTTGAATGATAATGAATTAGATTATTATAATTAATATTAAGACTGATAATGTTGGGACCGATGTGGAATGTATTCTTTGTTTCTTTTTTTTTTCCTGGTATTGTATTACATTTATTGGGAAAACTACTGTTCGACACAAATGTAAATTTGTTGAGAATAAATAAGTAAATACAATAAAAATGTAATGACATCCAAAACTGTATATTGAATATTTAAAATAAAAATTGTAATTGCTACGAGGTGTGGGAACGAATCTGATGCCGATTTTTGTCCGTTTGTCTGTTTGTCTGGATGTCTGTTCCGGATTGGCGCAAAAACAGCAGAACTAATTTGAATGAAATTTGACACACAGATAGTTTATAACCTGTACTAACACAGAGTACTTTCCCGTTTTAATCGCGGTAGTACGTTCCCGTGGGATATTTTCCGACATCTACGCGGGCGTAGCCGCGGAAAAAACTTAGTAATAATCATAAAATTAACAACCTAACCCCTTGGCTACGAGCTACATGCTCAAGCGACACGCGTCTTGCGACAGCGACTGCGGATAAAACAAATTAAAGAAGTGAAGTTGTTTAGAGCATGCCACTGGTCACCATGATGCGACTTGCGGAGCGACGCGGGCGGACGGAAACAGATGACTCGCGTGCATTTCGCTTGACGCAAGTTGCATCGCTCTGAATGGGGCCTAACACGATCCATGGGGACTTTTCCCTGAGTTCATAAGATTTAAATGTTAAGAACAGCGGGGCAATTCAACAACATTCATTGCGTTATTTACGTTGCTGAGCAAGCGAATTTTTCAAACATTTATGAAGCAATGGATTAGGAATTTCCTTAAAAATCCTTCGGATTGTGATTAAAAATGTGTTCCGCAATCGGGGAGCAGTTCCACACCCAATATAAAGAGTATATATTAATAAGAGGGTACCATATGTATCGGTGGTGGAGGACAGGTTTTGTTGCGCAACCCGGCTGCCCTTAAAGCGGCTCCGAAGAACTTGTCCGTCTCTGCCAGGTAACACCAGTTGAAGTGCATCTCGATGAAACTGCGTTTGTATTGGTTCGTCAGCAGCTCGTAGAAGTATACGTCTACCTATAGGTGACATCATGAATCATGATGATAAAGAATGACAGTAGTTAGTCAGGGAATTTCTTTAATGATAAATGATAACTGATTTTATTTTTGTAAGCAGGTTTGTACAAACACTTTTATACGCTAATCATATTTTAAAACTAGATGAGGTCAGCGTTTCCTGCCTGAGTACTCTGAGAAGAAAGGCCGAAACAAACTCAGACGTCACAGTCTCTTTAGAAGTCCAGACATAATCTTGGTCAGATCATGTGAAGACCATGTAGATTGGTTTCTGAAATAGATTTTAGTGGGCCTGTTCAGTCAGTGTACGCATTTGTCAGTAATCGTGTAGCTCAACTCAGAACTTAACGAGCTCAAACACTCGACGAACTATTACCAAAGAAAGCACATTTGGGTAGGCCGCGTAACATAGCCGAAATCGCCAGCCTATTATAAAGTCATGTATTCAATCTAGCCTGCATGCTACTCACATTCACAGAGAGTTTACTCTAAAATATCATAAGTTATGTCACGTCAATCAATAAAAATTACATTATTAATTCTAAAACACTCAGTATAAAATGGTTTGTTGCTTGGGGATACATTAAAGTAGCTTAAATAATCCCAAGCCTTTTTGTCATCCAAGTACTCTTTAACTTTATAGAAACCTTTTTGACAGAGTTTCTGTTTAATAAATGATTTAAATTTATTGAGGCTCAGTTCTTTAACGTGGCTAGGGAGTTTATAGTAAAAACGTATTAGTACTTTGGCACTTAAAAGAATTAATTATTTTTTGGAGCCTGGTCGTGGGTACAATAAGTAAATCTTTAGAAATGGAAATATAAATTATTTATTTGCCAATAATGTAATTATACAGATATGATGATTATTTTGACGAGCCCCGATTCATTTTGCCTTACGGCATGCAAAATTACTTAATTTATTGCATTTACCAGACAAAAAAACATTAAAAAATAACATTTCATTCACTAAGCAACATTACCATTATTATTAAAAAATACTCATATTATTTAAAAACATTTGGCAATGGCAATAAATTAAACTACAAATGTCAACAAATTAATAAAAATGAAATAAAATTAGAATTGCGATAAAACTAAAGATAGAAATGTCAGTAAATTAAACCACAAAGAAGCAGCATACATACACACCATCAACAGAAAGTTTTGTCATCAACACAATCTTTAATTGCGTAGTAAAACTTGTCCAGTAGCAATTTTATTAACTTTTTTTGTAACTTTGGTGGGTAATTCTTTTAAATGTATCGGTAGTTTATTATAATTATATAAGAGGACCCATTGTTAAAATATTTTTTTAAAGTAAAGACTTTTGGTAACCACCTGTAAAGTTGATTTTTATATTGTGACCATATTGGCCCTTTTTTTTTGGATGGGAAATCATCAAATGACCTCTCCCGCTCTGGGCGGAGCGGAAAGGCGTCTCCATGGTCTAAAAAAACAAGGTCTGACATTCCGGGAGTGACACAAGCTTATGTCACTATCCAGTTGCCACTTTATTGCAACAAAACACGAATTATGGAAACATTCTTAGCCACCATTTTGTTAAAAAATTTATATAAACCATTTAAATTGTCGTTTCATTTTTTCTAATCAAACTAAACAATTCAATTTAAACATATACCAACGTAATTTTTAGTTAAAACCTCTTTGTTTTATCGAATTGTCACAGGTAATAAAGGCGATTGGGGAGATATTATTGCACACTACTGGTAACACAGCGGTGATGACGTAGGCTTGCGTCACCCCCATGACCGGAATGCTATACCTGGCGAAGTATATTATTATACCATGGGCGTGTCAGACTCTTACTGACTAAAACCCACCCGTGTTCCTTCAGTTGCCTGTGCCATATTGGTCCTGAGCGTTGTCTATTATCTACTGTTAACTGACGTAAACGGGTGCTTATTTGTTCTAACGAAAAGAGCAATTTCTAGTATATACAACAATGGCAATGTAAGTATCCTTAGCGATTTAAAAACAGGTTGACAGCTTTCTGTAGTTTTAAGACCTGTCATTGATCGAAGGCAACGTTTTTGGGCCTTAAATATTCTTTCTGCAGTTTCCCCAAAATATGACACCAAATCCAAATCTTAGTGAGGAAGCAACTAAACCATGATATGTTTCTAATATTTATGTTATGGATGTCGCTGTGTTTAGAATATAGGTTAATAATCATTTTTACATAAACTAGGTTCTCATATACATATTGAGATGCGACTGTCATTATGTTTATTTCCTTAAACACTTAGAGCATAGTCTCCACGCTGCCCAAAACATTTTGCCGATTTCAGGCTTATAAATTTCAAGTTTCTTCAAAATGTTTTTCTTCCCAGTTACTCAGTCACCGCAGACCACAATACTTAGAGCACGCCACAATTGCGGCGGTAAGACCCCTCTTTGAGGAGTGGCTTGAGAGGCGCCACGGCGTCCTCAACTTCCGCCTGACGCAGGTCCTCACCGGAAATGACTGTTTCGGGAGGTTCCTGTTTCGGATAAGGCGGGAGGAAACACCCGGGTGTTACCACTGTGTGGATCGACCGGAGGACACGGTGGAGCATACGGTGGAGGTCTGCCGGGCTTGGGCGGAGCACCGCCGTGTCCTCGTGGCGGCGATCGGCGGCGGCGACCTCTCGCGTCCGGCCCTGGTTCAGGCCATGGTACGGAGCGAGAGGGAATGGGAAGCCGTCACCTCCTTCTGCGAAGCAGTAATGCTCGCGAAGGAGGAGGCGGAGCGCGAAAGAGAGAGGCAATCTCTGTTCCCTCGCGCCCCTAGCCGCTGCAGGAGGAGGAGACACCCTGGGCGTCGGGAGTCGATTGCCGACTCCCGGCCACCGTAGGCGCGGGCTTGCGGACGGCGAGCAATGGGCAGCTCTCCGTCCGGTAAGGGCCAGGCCCGGGTCGACGGCGCGTCGTGTTCCACGCGCGCCTCAAAGAGATGTCTGCACCATTGACGGGGTCCAACAGGACCGATGCCTGCCGGGGTCGCGGATTGTCCGAAAGAGTTACCGTGGCCCTGGCGCATAGGCAACTGAAGGAACACGGGTGGGTTTTAGTCAGTAAGAGTCTGACACGCCCTTCCGCTCCGCCCAGAGCGGGAGAGGTCATTTGATGATATCCCACCCAAAAAAAAAAAAAAAAAGACCACAATACTTACAATAGAAACATTACTTTAGCATATTTCAAGGTTCAAACCTTCTGCTTGAGAAGCGGGTTTATCGCAAGTTCACGATATTTTATTTTTCAAATAGAAATACATCATTTGAATTTGTTTACGTGGTCAAAGCTGGAACTGTTACAATTCAGGATCCAGAATCTTTGGAGAAAAAAAAAGGAAAAAAAAGCACTCACTTATAAACTAGTATCAAAAGGTACAATAGCGTCAAAGTTAAGTCCAACGTAGTAGATAGGGTTGGCGCGACCGTACCGCATAGTTGTCAGGTTCGCGTATGCCAGGAACTTAGGATTGAAGTACGTCACTCTAGGCCCTAGAGTGACGTACTTCAATCCTAAGTTCTAGGGTGCTCCACGCTGAGGTATATTACCTGGAACAAGTTGTTTTATTATTTTAATCTTAGATAAGGATGTTGAAAGCGGCAGAATTGAAGTATTACTCAAGGGGGCTAGACAAAGTGACCTTCTATCAGCTTGAGCTATCAGTGAATGCGATCATGGAAAGTCAACAATGTATTGGATTGACATATGCTACTGAAAAGCCTAGGTATCCTATTGAAAGTGCTGTAGAATTATGAAACGCTTTTAAAGCGATTGCCACTTGTCTAGACCCTAAGGTTTTTATTATGAAATTATTTTCCACACCATGAGATTTTATGACCAATATTTCGGAGTATCGCACGATTAAAATGAACAATAATGTTTTGGTAAACCCACCCGTGCCTGATTGTACCAACGTCATTTCAAGCTTGGTTAAATCTAGCATATCTGTCGCAGCCAATTAGCTAAATTAGCATTTCAGTCAACAGCCTACCTTTTTGACTAAACGACGCCATTCAACTAGCGGCCTGAATGATATTCAGCCGATGCGTCAGATACAAATTTTTTTTTTGGAACTGGCTGGTTTTTTTTTTTTTTCTTTTTTGGTATGGCAACTCGCAGTTTTGACCACTGGGGGTCGTGGCTGCTTAACCGGACTGTCCTGTGGTTGCCTTTTAGATTTTACTCGAAAGGGCCTCCAGCCAGGAGAGGAACTGGCTGGCTGATGCTTTGGCTATTTATACAACAGCGTGACCATGTCATGAAACTAAAAAAACTTTTTTTTTTTTTATATCTGACGTTAGTAATTGTCTATGTCACCGATTTAAAGCGGCAATTGTTTATTGTTGTTTGGTAAATGAAAAATTACAAAATGCGTTTTGATTAACAAGTTCGGCAGTAAACTAAATAAAAATGAGTCATAACAAATATTTAAATGGGTAATTAAATAAATACTAAGCAGTAAAACGGCTTCACGGGCAATTACGTGTGGGCAGTTAACAAATCGGAATTAGAATTAATTAATTAGTCGAAGTTAGGAATTAGTCAGTAAGAAAATTTGAAAATAGCGCTCGCCAGCCGCTGCCGCGGCGACGCTCGCTCGGCCCGCGCGATTTTTCACAATTCTAACCTAACCTAACCCATTTGGTCGGGGTGCCATGGCTTAGTTACTGCGACCAATTTGGCTCACGCGTGGTTGGTCACAATTCCAACCTAATTTATGAACTGCCGAAGTATTTAGCTAATTGTTTGTAAAACAAGCACATCTATTATTGCAACACTGATTTACTGCAGGCCTACAACTACATTTTTGGAATTCCTGGCCACCGAAAAGAGAATGACTTGCCACAGCCCCTCTCAAAGAAATTCGATTCTCCGATATTTCGATAGTCCATGACAGTCCTTCCGGAACTAAATTTACTAATTATGCTAGTTGGTTGTGATATATCCATGGAAACTGTTGGAGTGGTTTGCAGAGCGAAAACACAGGAAAATAATGTTAAGCATTTATTAGGAAGGTATAAAGGTTTATCTAAGAACAATGTGGAAAGATGGAGTCTCGTACAAAATGATATGTCAAGTTGTATAAGTTTTCTATCTAGCCAGTGTTAGTACATGGAGGTGATATACCTTCAACAGAAACAAGTTCAATAAAGAAATATTTGATGAAGATAGTTTGGGAAAAAAAAGCAACAACAAAACAAAAAGCAAAGCTATAATAAAACAAATAAACGTAAGTATTGATTTGATTTGAAAGCATCTAATTCATTCGTAATATTATGAATGCGTTCTTTTGTTACTTTAGAATTTGGAATCTTTAAAATGTCAATATAAGCAAAGTCCATCTTTAAATTATCATTACCTACTGCAAGCCGACATTCTTTTCTACACAAATTAATGTTCGAGTCGTCATATAAAGAGACAATGTAGAAGATTTGGCTAATTGCGACGAAATTAGTCTAAAGACTCAAGGAATGTTATCTTATCCAAATTGAGTTATTATTTTTCTAATAACTTAATACAATCTATGTGTCCAATCACTGACTGGAGTTACACCTCTCGCTGATTTTGACACTCAAGTCACAGTTGAGTAATCAGTTGCTTAGAACTTCTGGCTCAACAGTTATGATGGGACTGATAACCTGTATTATACGATAACCTTGCTACTCACCTGTTCTGAAACACAACTGAAGCATAACAAAGATAATAAAAAAAAATTAACGATGGTAATCTTCTCTGCCACAGTCCAATGAATGATAAATGATAAATGATTTTATTTCTGTAAGTAGGTTTGTACAAACACTTTTACACGTCAATCATGTTTTTTAAACTAGATGAGGTCGGCGTTTCCTATCTGACTACTCCGAGAAGAAAGGCCGAAACAAACTCAGAGGTCACAGTCTCTTTTAAAGTCTAGACATAATCTTGGTCAGGTCATGCGAAGACCATGCAGATTGGTATCTGAAATGGTCTTTTGAGGAAAGAACCACACAGATTCAGTGGACCTGTCCAGTCAGTGCACACATTTTTCAGTAATCGTGCAGCTCGAGTCAGGAAGTCAGGACTTAAGGAGCTCAACGATTCGACGAACAATACCAAAGAAAGGACATTTGGGTAGGCCGCATAAATTACTCAAACCGCCAGATCATAATAAAATTAAATTAGAAAAAAAAGAAAGCAATTACCCACATAGTCCTCACATTCACAAAAAATAAAATAATATAATACTTTACAAGTAAATACTCATGTCATTGTATAAATATTTATCAATGTCAATGTGTATATATAAATTCGGTACAAATGTTTGAAGAACCACACTCTTCGATAGAATTTAACAAAATACTTAACGCAAACATTATTCAGTTTTTATATTATGTTTTTGTATTGTTTATTAAAAAGTGATTTTATGCTTTGTAAACATTCTAATTTCATTCATAGAATTTTTATTCTAATTTAATCGTAATTGCAAACGAAATTGCGGTGAATGTGGAGGTGGACGGTTAAAGAACTATTAAAGAGGAGACGTGCAACAGCCTAAAGAAAAAACAGGACGAAAGAAAGAAAGAAAGAGAAAAAGGATGTGTTGGTTTTGCCAATAATCAAAATAAATAGATTGATGTAACAGCTGAAATTGGTACAACAGATCGAGTTGAAAGCAATCTAGTTATTCTGCATTCGATTATCATTTGTGCAGTTAGAATAAATGTTTTGTTGAACAACCAATTTTAAAGCTAGATCCAGCTCTAGATGCCTATAAACCTTAATAATACTTCATTATAGCCCCGTTACCATCATACCCATGGATATTTCGAGAACAACCTACCGGAAATAGCATAATTAAGTCATTTATGCAAATTGGCACCGGAAATTGTGTGTGGTGACCTAGCAACAAATTATTTTGATCGTTATCATATAAACTCAAGTTAATTTTGAGCCTAGATTATAATACGAGATTTCTAGTGGATGGACGGATGATCTGAGGGATCTGACGCAGAATGTCCCATTCGCAAAAAGTCCAGTTGGCGCAGAATATCCCATTCGTACAAAGTCCCATTCGCACAAAGTCCCATTCGCATAATGTCCCATTCCCATTTTCTAATGTATTTCTCTGGTGTACAACAAAGTATATACTCGTATAAATAAATAAATAGCTGCTAATGGTGCAGCTTGTATAGTACCTTATTTATTATCTTTGTAGCGGTATCTAAATCGTCACATGCGAGCTACACGTCACAATGACGTCACGCAAAATCCTGCATCGCGTAAGCAGAGTTTACCGCGCAACTAGCATATATACAACGTCCCGACATCAAACGTCGGGGTACATGCATCCGTTGCGTAGCGTGTTCTAAGTTAATATAGGCACGCTACGTCATCGTACCACAGACAAACACGTCTAAACATTCGCCTAAACTCACAAGCGAAGGCGCCGCGCGGGCGGCGCTTCGCGTAGACACTGAGCGGTGTTACACGCATTACAATACCGCTCACACACTCACGACGACTCCTTAGTCCGGACCGTAACCGGCTAGCTCTGGAAGCGGGGCGGGCGGGGGTCAAACACCTAATTCTGTAGGAGCGTCGAGTCGGCACCTCCGTCGCTGGTCGTCTTCGTCGGGCCTCCCCTAGGTAACTAGGGGTCTCACCTGGCGGGGACCGACCGCCGAGGTGTCGTGAAGATAGCGACGCTATGTATTAGCGTCGTGGCGCGCCTAAAGAAATACAACTAGCAATCACACATATGGGCGCGCGTAGCTACGCGCACCCAATAAGCCGCAAGCCATTGTTGCGCACACTATGAGGGGCCCGTATTGACGGATCCCAGACATGATGCCGCGGCCAGAGGGCAAAGCGCCCTGGCACCCGCTCGCCACGCCCCCTTGCGGGGGCGTCGCGGTTTTCCACAAGAAACGTCGGGCAGTTGCCCACCAGACACAACACCCGTCTAGTCGAAGGATCCTCCCTTTTCCATAGAGTATGAGAGAGCTGTACACCCTGTTCCTCATACCTCTATATCTTCTTGGTACCTACATTTCTCCAGTAGTCAAATATTCTAATACCTAGTTGGCTAATTATATTGAGACATTTCATACAAGCATCTCAACTATTAGTCCACGTCCACACGGACGTAAAAATATCGCGGCGGGATTTTTCCGCACACTGGATCTTCAACGTACTGCTTAGCCCCGAGTGTTGAAAATCCAACAGTGTATTTTTTTGACCCGCTGTGTTGCACTCTGTTGGATTCTCGATGCTTGGTTAAACACCGAGAGTTGAAAATTCAGTACGCAATATTCTTACGTCTGTGCGAACATGGTCTTATTCTACTATTACTTTATTCCAACACAATTTGTTTATTCCAATCAAGTAGGGGAAAGGAAGGTAAAACGGCCCCTGCAGGTACAATGGTGGTGGATCTTTGATAATAAAAAATAAAATAATTTTGAAAGGAATAACGCCATCTCTGAATGAGCGGTGTCACCAGGAAGCCCTTCATGCTCACTCTTAGTCAGCGATCTCAACGCCGCCATCCACGTGAGCACTGTTTCAGCAAAGAAAGTAAATTTTTCCATGTTTTGATAATTGGATTGGCGATCTTCAATCGACCTACAGTTTTCTTTCCATGGTTATGGTTTGGCGGTTTCTGTTTGCAAACTGACGTGATTGAACTAATATCAAACTATTTGAACGATAGCAATACGCATTAACCAGACTTAAGTGTAGATGTGGTTTATGCCAAAAGGCAAAACGGACCGGAAGAATAAGAAGAGATAAAAAAAGTCATTCACAGACATCAGAGGAACAAAAACTTCTAATAAAGGGAAAACAATAATGATAAAGAGATACAAAAAAAGAAAAGAAAGAAAGAATTTTCGATTATGGTTACGTTGTGCTTGCGCTGGTTGTGACGAAGATGATGATGAGGTAGTCTGTCTCTGTGAACAAAATGCTCTGACATCTTTTTTATGAAAGTCCGTTTTGCCTTCCTGTGTAGTCCGTTTTGCCTCGCTTATGAAGGTAAAACGGACCAGTGTGAGTTTTTAGAAATCGTCTAATATCTTAATCACCTATGAATATAGTCCAATGAATAAGGAACTTAAAGTAAAGATTGATGATCAGTTTAACTCTCGGAAATTTTGTATTAAACGAGTAGTTTTTTTTTAACATTAATTCTTGCTTAAGTGGTCCGTTCTGCCTTCCCTTTCCCTAGACACTGTGAAGAGGGATGCTGCTGGCTGAATAGAACCTCGTTCTCACAGTTAACTTTTTTTTGTTATGAAAAACACGTTTCAATACTTGGTAGAGGTATCGCTTTTTCACACGGCGCATCTTTCTTTAACATTGCACAGAGTTGGTGAAAAGCTAGACTTAACACTAGTGACTAGTGTATTTCAGAATCTATACAAATAAAATGTTCACTCCATCACCCCTTAAAATGTGATGAAAAGTTTAGAAACTTACTCATTTCTCTGATCTAAAAGGGCCTTTAACCTCCCCGATACCTAACTTTAACAGTAATATTTCACCCAACATCCCTGAACTTTAATGCTACAGATTAACTACTAACTATTCCCGGACAATAGATTTACATTAACCGACAATTCAGTGAAATTGAGATAAGACCCGCTAAACGGAGGGATTACAGGAATATGAATATAATATATCTTATTTGTATCCGTGCTGGCTTGCTAAGTGGGGTGCATATCAATTTGGTATACCTCGAATATTACGAGTACATCGCCTCTTTACAAGAACAACGTGATATTTTTTAAACGACAACTTTACAGGAGAGAAATTTTAAATATTTAAGCGTTGATAAATTCTAAAATATTGATAATTTTACCGTCGAAAATAGTTAAATTGTTGGGGTAATTAATGTGCTTTCTGAAAATAAGCAAAAAATAATTCAGTTCAATATGAATGAATAAAAAACGTTTTTATGAGATGTCACGTTGCTCTTGTAAAGAGGCGACATGTAATATTAGAGGACAGTGGTAAGATTTTAGAAAGCATTATAACCATGATAAAGTACAATAAATTGGTTTACTTGAGCGGCTCCCTAATTGAGTTACACCCTTGCAATTGTAATCCATATATTATAAAAAAATAGTAATGAAGTCAAAACTATGTATGGAAAATTTAAAAAAAGTCATTCCTAGGAGGTGTGGGTACGAGTCTGATGCCGAAAATATAGTTTTTAGATTTTTTGTCTGCTTGTCTGTTTATCTGGATGTATGTTCCGGATTGGCGCAAAAAAGAATGAACGGATTTTGATAAAATTTAACACACAGTTAGTTTAATCTGGATTAACACGTCGGTACTTTTAATCCCGGTAGTACGTTCCCGTGGGATATTTTCCGACATAGAACCAGTCCATACTAATATGATAAATTCGAAAGTAACTCTATTTGGCTGTCCGTCCGTCTGTTACCTTTTCACGCCTAAAACCACTGAACGGATTTAGATAAAAAATTGGCAAGGCATTGGCATTGGCATTTTTATCTCAGAAATAAACTTATAGAGTATGACAGTTTGTATTGGAAAACTAACATTTCTTCAGCTTTGTTTTATTTTTCAGACCTAGGGATATGAAAATAAAAATTTATGCTTTTGATAAGAAATAAAGAATTACGTGTTGCAGCGTTTTTCTAAAATCCTTACCCAAGTGGGTAAAATAGGGGATTTATAAATTCACTCGTAATGTTGTCACTTTTGGGAATGCTCTTCTTAAGAGATTTAAGGGATTGGAAATAGAGTCAGAGTTCGTATTTTGACGGTAACATTTAGTTTTTATTTAATTAAAGTCCGTCCACTCGGTCAAAAATTATTACAATTTAGTCGTAATACGTATTAAGTGGTCAACGCACTGCAGTATTTCTAATAAATGGTAATAATAATGAATAATGATTATTATTACGTTATTTGAATTTATTATCTATCCGTCTGTTACCTTTTCGCACCGTTACACAGCTGTAAAGAAATGGATTTAGATTAAATTCGACATACATATAGTTTGGTACCTGGATTAACACATAGGTTACTTTTTATCTTGGTAATAGATTCCCGTGGGATTATTTCCGCAATCTACACATTATAAAGGCCATGATTCTTACCGGAGCAGCTAAATGAGAGATCGTGTTAATTCCCCGAATCCCAATTATCCCTTATAATTTACTTACCTATATTAATTACTACTATACAGGCTGGCAGCCTGTTACCATAGATTAAGTACATGATTCTGAACGAACCAGCACCCTAATTACGTAACACACTATCTATCACAATCTGAATCATTTTGAAGTCTATTGCTAATCCATTGCTTCATATGTTCACAAAATTTGTCTGCTCAACAACGTAAATAACGCAATGAATGTTGTTGAACTGTCAAAATGAAACCCATTCCTACTGTTAGTGTGTTACGTAATTACCCCGCAGCTTTGAAATTTTTGGCCGGTTATTTAAAATAAAATTAGCTCTGCCATTCATTTTGACCGCGTAGGTATTGCACTTTTCTATGAAACAGCTGTTTTTTTTTTATAACCGACGTTAATTACTGCGCTATAGGGTCTAGATCTAGAATCATGTGTTAAATTCATGGTTTCAGTTTGCTCGGCGATGTCCCTGCCATCCTGTATATTCCTTTTAATAAATTTATTAACACTTAGGTATAGCTATTATCATTCATAATATTATAAAAAATCTAAATTCAATTAATTAGGTAACCATTTGCGTCTTTCAATTCATTAGAATTAAAATCAATTATCATTTTATCAGTAGGTATTAAATGAGCCCTATTACTCTGCCTTATATCTACTGTTCTTATCGACATGCAAACTGCACACAATGCCACAATATTGGACGGTCGATTTTTCCAGCCACGTCGTTAATAATGCCGCTGCGATTGCCGCAGGCACGACAAAGCAATGATGCAGCTCTCTTTCTGAGGATGGCATAAAAGCCATCAATGCATCAATGCGAGTGTCGGCAAACATGCCCGACGCTCTACAGTGCCTCGGCAGCCGCATCAGCATCCTAAAGTCATTGTCATTTCCGACATTCACGCGGGAGTATCCGCGGGCAAAAACTACTGATAATGATATTTATTTGTACCTCTTTACTTAAACTTCACTGGGACGGAATAGAATTAAGTTAGGAGAATAGAATAGAATAATTTTATTTTTGCAAATATGGGTAGATGATACATCAATAGGTGTTAGTACAGTACAAAGATCAGCCACATTTTTCCATTCAGTATGCAAATATTTACGTCAAATAATTATTATTGTATAGTATCATTTACATCAAATTATTATCATAATTATATTATTTACATCAAATTATTATCATTTATTATTTACATCAAATTATTGTCATTTATTATTGACATCAAATTATTATCCCATTATTATTGGCCCTTGGGCCCTATGTGAAGTTTCTACATTTATATCTGTAATTTTTATGGTGTACATAATAAAGAGTATTCTATTCTATTCTATCAATTATTACTAAATTATATACCATTAAATTAATCATTATTCAATTAAATTAGAGCTCCTTATGTATAACGAATACTAGAAAAGTCAACTAATATTTTCTCAGATAGGAACTCAGTCACACTGTAGTACGTTTTATCTAAACGTTAGAACGTACGTTCGTTCGTACGTACGTTCTTGTTTTTAGAATTGTATCTTCTTTGTTATCCAATGTTCCCTTCTCCACGAGATTGTTTTGCGTCTTCACTGATATTTTAAGCAAAAACGACCTTTGGGGTTTCAATGATTAAGTAGGTACCTACTATTTATAAATTATTATGTTGTGACACCAAGTTGCCGTGTCTGACAATACCGCTGTTAACCCCGCGATCACCGCGGTGGTTTGTGTATATTCTTGTTAAACCTACTTAATTTTTTAAATTATAAGCGATGAATAAGTAAGCTATGTAAGCGTTGTGGGTTTTATTTCAATAAGTAGGTAGTGCAACTAGGTTGATTGAACTAAAACTCTCGTTTACCGTTCATTGTAACAGGGCACCGTTGAAATTAAGTCTCTTGTTAATTGCTACAACTGCTAATGCAATGCATATCTTCACGGATCACGGAGTTATACCGGCCTATAAAACATGCCATTTGGCAGATATCGCTCAGAAAATAATCTGCCTCTTCCCTCAATTTTACCTCTGTGGGGAAGATGTTTTTCGCCATTCAACGACGATACTAAACATGGCAGTCACCTTCTGGCTGTAAATGAGTAAAAAATGCAATAAACCATATTTATTTGACCATGAAGTTACTTTTTACAAGTTTTTACTCAACAATGTTCAATTATGAGAATGTTTTGAGAACAAAGCAAGAAAAGTTCAGAGATTCATGCTATCTAAAGATGGCTTGATGTGAGTTTGTTAATTTTTGTAGAAAGTAAAGAAGTTGACATAAATGGCGAGATGTATTTAAAACTATGGCAGATTGTCGCTTGTCATGAATGACTCATGTTGTCGGTATTTCCTGAATTTTCCCTATGTCGTAGTTCAGCCCCATATTTTTGGGCTATTTGTCGTGCCTAATCTAGACACGAGTATCATTCAGCACAGATGCACAATACTTTATGAAAAATGGCTACATAATTGATTACTTACCTACATCATTCGTATAAACAATTTCAACAAGAGTTTATTGACCGAGTGATCATACCAATTTGTAATTGTACAGCAATTATACTGCACATTGATGAACAAAAAACCATGTAATTACTTCCAATTTTAATATCAAGTAATAAATATTTATTGCAGCTTTAAAAATTTTCAAAAGTCTTTCATTTTTATCTGACTCGTCTACGGAAGTTGACGCTTAACATGAATTTTTATCGATTTTGTTTGTTGTTGTATTTTTTTTGTCAACTGGAAACGTATATTACTGAAAAGGTGAGTTACAGCTATTTTTCTTGAAAAATTAATAACCAGCATCTTGTGTAAGTCTAAAGTGTTAATAATAATGTTAGTTATGTCCCGTTATGTCGACGGTGCCATTTTTTTTGTCTGTCACATGTCAACCTAGGAAGGTGTTCGCTGTTTAACCGAACTATTCGACTGCGCCACTGTCTACATAGGACCTATCACTTTCCACACTGAAGTAAGAATGAAATAATACTGCTATAAGAAGGAGGTGAAGCCCTGGGCGCCTACCACCACGGTAGGCCCCCAGGGCATAACCTCCTTCTCCAGTTTCCAAGCCTTTGCCACAGTACAATAAAGTAAGCAGTATTACGTCTTGATACAAATCTGCCGAAACGACGCGCTTCGAAATCTCGGTCTACACCAGTATTCGCAGTCGCGCGTGCGCCACAGTTCCGTAAGTAAGAACGCGGTCGTTGTGAGACTCTCCCGCACATTTATTTACTTAACATATGGCACTAAGATATCGATTATATGGTGTTCAGTGTATGGATGTTTGAATTCATCAATATCAAAACCGAAAATAATATTTTGAAATTACCAACTCAGTTGGCATTTTTTGTTTTCATTTATTTACGTTATGTAGGTATTTCTATATTTATTGAAGCGTAGCAAGCAAAATTTCCTTGACAGGTTGTTAGTAGGTGAGTTCCTCTCTTTTTCCAAGTGATCGATGCCCAATTGAAGGAACAAAATATACCTATCTACCTGCTCAGTAGATTTCAGTCTGCCACAGAAAGCCTTTATCGTTCGTCTCGCTATTAAAAATACGTTCGTGAAAAACTAAACTATTCATCCAAATTATTTGGTTTAAATGCAATTTTTATCTACATTTCGATAGGGATTTAACATTACCTACTTATATTACCCTAGTCTAATTTTTATAAAACTGTCATATTTTATCAATATATGAATTAAAAGCATTTTTTTATGTCATTGTGGACTTTATTATGTAACGTTTCAATAGAAAGTATTTTATTTTTAAACCTGAACAAATATAAAATATCTAAAAAAAAAAACAGACTATCTGAATGGCTTCTGCTGATCTGCCGAAACGATTTAGCAAACAACCCTTACATAAACTACCGGATTTGTGAAAAACATTTTAATGTACAAGGACGTACTATTACTACCTTCAACACTAGGATCGATGCGACTAGAATCAATTCTATTTTAATGTAAATGTTGACGTCTTAAAGTGCCTATTTGAAATAAATGCTTTGACTTTGAAGAATTTGCAAGATTTTAAAACAGAATGCTCTCCCATGTTTAAAGTCGGACTCCTATAGTTACAACGCAAGAAACAATCAGCGGGCAACCCTAGTTATACTAGATTATTATTTCAAGGACACTGCCGAGACGTAATACTGCTTACTTTATTATACTGTGCCTTTGCCTTCCTAAGGATGTCGTTATTTCTAGACTTTATCATATTTTGCAGGTCAGTTACATAGTAACCGAGCGCCCAAGAGTGGTGTATTTCAACAAGAAGTTCATAAGAAACTTCTCGGTGACCAGTCGCCGGTACAGTCGCGGTGACCCGATTTACTACATCAATGTTTTCACAGACACACTTGTGCCTATCGGAAATAACGTTTCGGTAATAATTTGAAGATTTTTTAAACATCTTCTGCCACGGGTAACGTAGGACGATAACGAAGGCGCGTAATGGAAGAGTAGTGCAGTGGCACCTGTGACACGGAGCACGGAGACGCCTCTGCGGCCGCTCCTAGAGTGCGCGCAAAATAAGTCTGCGCGCGGCCAAAATCGGAAATAATCGTTTGCCGCCATCTTGATGTTTATATCAGGTGTCAAGAGAGTGTGCTGTATTCCGTGTTTTCCAAAGTAAATAACTGCCATCATTATGCCGAAAGTGTTTAAAAGTGCTGGCAGGGATATAGTCTTAAAGGTCAAACACGCGCGCAGACTTAACTTGCGCGCTCGTTAGAAGCAGCACTGTCAAAACTTTCCATAAAAAACCATCATGTTACCATTTACTCACAATACGACATAAATGATGTATAGAAATTGACGGCTTTCAAGGCGATCCTTGACAGAAATTGTACAATCAATGCACTTTCGGCCAAATGTTTGCTGAGACCCACACCGATGGGTTTCAAGCCATTGTAGCGGTATCTACAACGCCACATGTGAGCTACGCGTCACACTGACGTCACGCAAAAATCTGCATCGCGCAAGCAGTTTACCGCGCAACTAGCATATATACAACGTCCCGACATCAAACGGCGGGCAGTTGCCCACCTGACGCGACACCCGTCTGGTCGGAGGATCCTCCCTTTTCTATAGAGTATGAGTGAATTAACACCCTGTTCCTCATACCTCTATCATCATCAGCCTACAGCAGTCCACTGCTGGACATAGGCCTCTCCAATTGCACGCCATTTAGCTACCATACCTCTATAGGCATACCAGTAATGGAATATTTTCAGTATTACAGCAGGTGCACCCCTGTCGCTCAACTTGTCCCAAAGCATATCATAGGAAACAAGATCGAAAGCCGTTAAGAGGTCAAGGAAACAGGCGTACAGGTCTTACGATCAGTATAGTATTGAACAGTATGCTTGAGACTCATGAGACTTGCCCGTTCTTCTCCATAGGTACGTACTACGCTTTGGAATGGGCAACTAGCTTCATCTTTCTGACTGACCGAACCCTTTTTTTTTTGTGGGTGGGAAATCATGAAATGAACTCTTCCGCTCTGGGCGGAGCGGAAGGGCGTGTCAGACTCTTACTGACTAAAACCCACCCGTGTTCCTTCAGTTGCCTGTGCGCCAGGGCCACGGTAACTCTTTCGAACAATCCGCAGCCCCGGCAGGCATCGGTCCTATGGGACCCCGTCAATTTTGCTGACATCTCTTTGAGGCGCGCGTGGAACACGACGCGCCGTCGACCCGGGCCTGGTCCTTACCGGACGGCGAGCTGCCCATTGCCCGCCGTCCGCAAGCCCGCGCCTACGGTGGCCGGGAGTCGGCAATCGACTCCCGGCGCCCAGGGTGTCTCCTCCTCCTGCGGCGGCTAGGGGCGCGAGGGCGCAGTGATTGCCTCTCCCTCTCGCGCTCCGCCTCCTCCTTCGTGAGCATTACTGCTTCGCAGAAGGAGGTGACGGCTTCCCATTCCCTCTCGCTCCGTACCATGGCCTGAACCAGGGCCGGACGCGAGAGGTCGCCGCCGCCGATCGCCGCCACGAGGACACGGCGGTGCTCCGCCCAAGCCGGACAGACCTCCACCGTATGCTCCACCGTGTCCTCCGGTCGATCCACACAATGGTAACACCCGGGCGTTTCCTCCCGCCTAATTCGAAACAGGAACCTCCCGAAACAGCCATGTCCGGTGAGGACCTGCGTCAGGCGGAAGGTGAGGACGCCGTGGCGCCTCTCAAGCCACTCCTCAAAGAGGGGTCTTACCGCCGCAATTGTGGCGTGCCCTGCGCTGGGTTGCGACAGTCGCACTCTCCATGCCGCCATGAGATCCCGCCGGAGCTCTGTCCGCTGTGCCGTGATTTCTCGCGGCAGCGGAGTTACGCCCCGGCGTTTCGCCTCCTCGCGCCACTCCCAAACGTGCTCGAGGACCTTTGCCTCCAGATCCCACGGCGGCAATCCGGCAAGGAGGCTCGCCGCCTCGCAGGAGACCGTGCGGTATCCCCGTACCATCCGGATGGCCATGACCCTTTGGGACGCTTTCAACCGGCGGGCTGGCCGGAGCCTTAGCGAACGCGCCCACACCGGTGCCCCGTAAAGGGCCATGGACCGCACGACCGACGAGCCTCCGGCAGGAGGCGTTTGGCCCCCCCAGATTGGGCAAGAGCCGCTTCAAAGCAGCCCCGGCCCGCTGCAGTCTGGGAGCCAAACGTCGGAAGTGCTCGACGAAGTTCCACCGGCTGTCGAGGACGAGTCCCAGGTACTTCATCGTCGACTCGACGCCGATGTGAACCCCTCCTACCGTTATTTGGGAACCCGACAGTGGCGCGTTCCGAGGACCATGAAAACACATGGCCTCGGACTTGTGCAAGGCCACCTCGAGTCCCAACTGCCGGATCCTCTCAACGACTGTCGCAACCCCGCGTGTCATTAGTTCGGCCGCCGCCTGGTGCGACCTCCCCTGCGCCAGGACCAGCGTGTCGTCAGCGTAGCACACTACGCTGACGCCGCTAGGGAGGTCGGCGCGCAGCACCCAGTCGTAACCGATGTCCCACAGATGCGGCCCCAGGACCGATCCCTGTGGGACACCGCACGACATCTCTCGCCGGTTCCATTCTCCCTGGTGACCGGGGTAAATAACCGCCCTATCCGTCAAATAGGCCTCGACTACACGACAGAGGTAGGTCGGCATCCGGTGATACCGGAGTGCCTCCCTGATGCAACTCCAGGGCAGGGTATTGAAGGCATTGGCGATGTCTAGAGACACCGCCAAGACGACCCCACCCCGGGCCACAGCATCCCCCGTCGTGAGGGCTCGCACGCGCATGATGGCATCCACCGTGGAGCGTCCCCTGCGGAAACCAAACTGGCTGTCCGCCAAATCCGGCCCCACCCGCACCAGCTGCCCGACGAGGCGGTCTGCAATGACTCTTTCAAAGAGCTTGCCCACCTCGTCGAGCAGCACAATGGGCCGGTAAGCGGACGGAGAGTCCGCTGGGCGCCCCGGCTTCTTAATGAGGACCAGTTTCCCCGTCTTCCAACGAAGTGGGAACTGGCCCTCCTCCAAGCATGCGCTTAGGAGCCCTCTTAGTCGAGGCCCGAGAGCCTCTAAGGCCAGGACCCAGGCTTTTCCAGGTAAGCCGTCGGGTCTTGGGGCGGTATTCTTGGCACTCAGCCTACGTACCGCCACTCTCAACTCTACCTCGGTCACCTCAGGAGCAAAGTCGTCATCGTCGGGTCTGTGGTCCGCAGTTGGCACCGCAGGAGGCGGAGCCATGGCCGGGGGAGTATGCTCCCCCCGCGAGGGGAACAGAGCGCTCACCACGCCCTCCACGAGCTGGGGCCGGAGACTCTGCGTCAGCGGGGGAGCCCATGGGCGGAGTTTCTCCCGCACCACCTTATATGGGCGTCCCCACGGGTCCCTGTTCAGAGTCCCCAGCGACTCCTCACGGACCAGTCCCCTGGCCCGCAGGATCTCCGCTCGGAGGGCGATCTTCGCCACTCTGTAACCCTCGTACAGCTCCGCCTGAATGGCTTCCGTATCCGGAGGGCGGATACGGAGCCTGCGGTGCCTGGTGTACAGGCGCCGCGCGGCAACGCACGCCTCACGCAGAGACGTTAGTTCCGGCGACCACCAGTACACCTGGCGCCAGGCGCGTCCGGGCTGGACCCGGGGCATTGCCACGTCTCACACTTCTGACATGGCCTCCCGGAACTACTCTGCCTCGTCGTTGATGTCAGCAGGCCTGTCCGGTGATGACACCCAGGCCTGCACGATCGAGGCTTCCAGGAGAAGCTCCCGGTCCAGCTTCTTCAGCGCCCACCGCGGACCACTCGGGGCCTGTCGGACCAGCGCGCTCGAGGTCTGGGCGGAGACGTCAAACCGGATGTACCGGTGGTCGGAGTACGTCTCCACCCCCTCCATGACACGCCAGTCAAGGACACGCGGTGACAGAGCGGGGCTGGCGAACGAGATGTCCACCACTGACTCACCCCGCATCCGCACACACGTGGGGACAGAACCCCGGTTTAGGACGACCAGGCCTGTCTCCAGAGCCCAGTCCTCCACCATCCCGCCCCGTGTGTCCGTGTACCGGGAACCCCAAGCCGTGTTCTTGGCATTGAAGTCCCCGAGTACGAGCACGGGCAGGGTATGGTACCCGACGACGACGACTCTCAACTCCGCAAGGGAGTTGTGGAACTCGGCGAGAGTTCGGTTCGGGGAGAAGTATACCCCCCCTACCACAACAATCTCCCCGAACCGTGCTGCCACGCAACCCCGTCCCCTCTTGACTGCCTCAAGCGACGGGGTACCGGCGGCGGCCGACGAAATGAGGGTCACTGAGCCGCTCAGGTCCTCCACCCAGTCATCCCTGGGCGGGACAAAGTACGGCTCAGCGACCACGGCGATGTTGATCGACCACTGTGCCATGCTCTGGAGTAAGAGATCCTGAGCGGCGGCGCAGTGGTTGATATTCGCCTGGAGGAGGCGTAATGGGGCCATTATTGGCACTCCATGTCAGCCCCCTCCCGAGCCCCCTGTGAGGGCCCTGCCGCGGTGTTTGCGGCGACTACTATGGCGGGGGTGACTGACCCCTTGACAATTCAAAAGTGCGTGTAATTGGTTTATTTGAAATAAATGCTTTGAGTTTGAGTTTGAGTTCAAGATAACAGTTTCAGTTGATAGTCCAGGCTGAAACCCGAACTGTGCTTCATGAAGACTTAAAATATTTTTGAAACATGAGCCAAGCATACTGTCCAATACCTTAGCCATGATCGTTGCCAAAGAAATCAGACGATAGTGAGGGCTATCGCGCTTGAGTTCGCCGCTAGAGGCGGTAGTGTAGAGTAAGGTCTCTAGATGTCAAAATATGTACTGAGTGTTCACTGTTTGCGGGATTTTTTATCACGGATTTTAACGAATGATTGATAATATTAGTAATGGTTGTGCCAATCTTGATTAATTATGGCTTAAGATTTTAAGTAAAAAGTTAGGATTTAATTTGGTAGCACTTGAAGGAAGAATAAGATTTGTCTGCTTTATGCTTGCCAACTTTACATATACACATATATACTTTATACAACTTTAAAATCGAAATATTCATTCTCATATTCTTCTCTTCTCTCTTCATTTCTTTCTCATCTAATCATAATATGAATTTATGGGTACTGAAACATATCCCAAACATCAAATAAGTACATATCCCAAACATCAAATAAAAGTACTGTAACAGGACTTTACTCGCCAGTGGCGCCAACTGGTGAGCACAAAAACGATAGCCCCCATTCCCTTCACTCGATACGCCCCTAACCTGTTCTTAATAATGGGAACTACAATAGTTTTCATTAAATTTTCTGGCATTTATGAATTGCTAACACACATGGTATAGATCAGAGACAAGATATCCTTCAAAATTATTCAAATTGTGATTGATAGTGTGTTACGCAATTAGGGTGTAGAAGAGGCATCATTGTGCCCACAGCTTTCGGTGGGCACCGGTGCTCACCAGCAATTGCTGTCTCGGAAAGCATCGGTACCGCATAGGCTGGGAGTCGACGCGAAACAAACACAAAAACAGTGTTCATACTAAATAAAAATGAATACTGGCCTATTAATGTCCCACTGCAGGGCATAGACCTCTTCCCTTACAAGATATCCCTTTCTTTAAATAGATAGAATACTCTTTATTACGTACCTACGCCATACTATCCTAACTTCCTAATCCTAACTTCCTAACTAATATTATAAATGCGAAAGTAAGTTTGTTTGTTTGTTTGTTACCTTTTCACGCCTAAACCACTGAACCGATCATCCTGAAATTTTGCATATACGATGTCAGGTGTACAGAAACGGACATAGGGTACCTTTCATCCCGAAAAAAAGTACTGTTCCCGAGGATAACAACAATAACGTTCTTATGATAATAGATGGCGCCACGTGTCTTTCGAATCATCATTGAATTATATTATTGTAGAAACTTTAGTAGTGTGTTAAGAGTTTATTTTTATTTTTTATTAAAGTACTTAATACATTTTGCGAGTCTAGAGTGTCAATAGACCGGTTTTTCATCCTCCCAACTAAAATTCCCTGAACAACCCGAATTGATTGTCAAATTCTAAATTAACGCGAGCGAAGCCGCGGGCAAAAGCTAGTTTTTTAAATATAATTGATGTAGAAACGCGCGAGATCAGACTTGCTCAAGGCGAAATGGCGATTTCAGACTTACCTACGTTCGTAAGTACAGGTTTCCTCATGTCAGATGTCAGTAATGTCCGTGATAAACTCAGAAAATACATATGAATTAAAAATGTCACATTGGTACTTGCCCGGAATTGAACCCACAACCTCGTGCATGAGAGATGAGGTCTTTACCACTGGGCCATCAAGACATATATCAAATTATGTTTTTCAAAAACAGGTGCATAATAACTTAATTACTTTGACTATGACTCCTGAGCCTTCTACATAGTCTTCGACTTCCTAATGGTTTCAAGTAAGTTGGAGTACAATTGGTTTTTCTTCCATTTTTCTGTCAGACGTAGTGCTGTCTGATAGGACGGTGGTCCTCACTGCCTTTTCATCCTTAACATCCCTCTCATAATCTATCGCCGTTGTGTTCGATCTACCCCCCCCCCCCCCCGATCATCCTCCTTCTCTGAGGTAGGTTGTATTTATGTTACAGATAGACTTTTACTTCTTCGAGCTTCAATCCAACAGATACCAACGCACCTTTTTGGAGCTGCATGCCAAGCTGTGTGATTTCACGGAGACCAGCTCTTTGTTTGGAGACACATTGAAAAAAGCGATAGCAAGTCGTCCCTGCCCTTTTCAGCCTGTAAGATTCTTTTGTTTATAAGTTCTTGACAAGCTTAGTCTCTAGGTATATCTACCAAAAAATGGGACAAGTGCGAGTAGAAATCGCGTGAGGGGTCGAACGATAAAAATATCAGATAAATCACCAACTATGAGTAGCATTTAACCGATAGAATCCCGGTGGCCGTCTGTAGGGCCGGTATGTCGTGGAACAAGACAGTTCATCAGACCAAAAAAAAAAAGCCCATACAGTGAAATGCTCAAAAAACGATATTAGCACTCATTTAGAAGCAATAATGATGATTATTTAAACGCACGACCGCGCGACCCTCTAGAGGGCCAGCGGGGCTTGACGGTATGGGCGACATACCAGCCCTACAGGGGGCCACCGGGATTCTATCGGTTTCGAAAGACGTCCATTGTTAAACAAAGACTAAGCATCTCAGAGTGTAGGCCACTTCCCACATGACGCATCTAGTGGCTACCCCCGATCTTCACCGGGTCGATATTTACTGCAAAAGTATAGAATCTTATAGGTATGTCAGATTAATACAATACTTAATACTTTCAGGGCCCAAAACATTTTCCTAATTTGACCATTCCAATAAAGTCAATAGCCAAAAGCTTCCCGTATCGGCAAGGACGGATCTTGTGCAACATGTCGATCACTCATAGTGGCGTCACCTCAAGTCTGTCTGAAACAACCATTGATCTAGAAGTAAAGGTCGCAAGTGGAAATAAATTCACGAATAATAAAGGATCGTAGTATTACAATATTGTTTTTTTTTTGTGGGAATCATCTATTGGCGCGACTTGGGGTAAGATGGATTCGTATGCCGTGACAGCATACACTGTCCTCTCATTATCAACACTGTAATTTGAAACATTGTAAAAGCCCCTTATTTTTAAAAGAGTAACCGTGGAGTTTCTTGCCGGCTCTTCTCCATAGGAAACAACCAATTGGAACCGTGCACCTAGCTTCTGACGTTTCATAAGTGCCCATGTTGTTTTATGTGAAATAAAATATTTTGATTTTGATTTTGATCGTACCCAAATAGTGAAAATCGGCCCACACGAAAGTGATGAGCTCCCAATCACATACGGCGTTCCGCAAGGCAGCATTCTGGGGCCTACACTCTTTCTCATTTATATTAATGAACTCTGCATACTGCCTCTCGACAATTGTAAGATATATACGTACGCGGATTACACTGCCCTTGTTGTAGATAGTTATGACTGGCCCCAGACATACCAAAACGCTGAGGCTGCGCTGTCCTCCGTAATGAAATGTTTGGCCAATAACTTGCTCACTTTAAACGTTGATAAAACGGTATCCGTTCCCTTTGCTATTCGGTCAAATCTGTGTCCCTCAAATTCCCTTACCCTAAAAGCACACGTTTGCGGTGCCTTGACGCAGTGTAGCTGCCTCTTTCTCGCCAAATGCACCTGTGTGAGGTATCTAGGAGCACTTATCGATCAGCATCTCAACTGGCACCCCCATATAGTCAAGGTCACGTCCCGCATACGTAAGCTAATATATGTTTTCAAGAAGCTACGAAACTCTGCTGATTACGAAACGAAAAAATTAGGATATTTTGCCCTATGCCTATGTCTGTCCTAACGTACTGTTTGCCTGTTTGGGGTGGTGCCACCCAAAATGTGTTTATCCGCCTTGAGAGAGCCCAGAGAGCCGTCCTTAAGGTAATGCTCTTTCTTCCGCGTAGGTACCCCACTGTGCAGCTCTATTCCGATTGCAAGTTACTTACAGTCAGGCAACTTTATGTGCTTCTGTCTACCTTACGCAAACACTCTGCCCGCCCTCCTATGGAACCGACTGGCAGACTTAAGCATAATGTTTTCCCCCACGAACCCATAGAACTGCCTTTGCGAAGCGTCAATTCTACGTTATTAGCATTAAAATCTACAACTTCCTAAATAAAAAGATAAAAATTTATTCGTGCCCGAAATATCAATGCAAAAACTTACTTGTAGATTATCTCCAAACACTAAGTTACGACAACACTGAGGATCTTCTGCTGGGTAATTTACAATGATAATGAACTAAAATTCTCAATCTAACCCTAAACGAATGTGTACTGGTTACATCCCATTCTTTCTCACTACACACACACACACACATCCTACACTGACACACTACACATACACACAAACCCTACATTTATTCACCTCACCACACAATTAAACGTTTTTCATTTCGTTTTCTTTTCATATATTATATTATCCTGTTTTCTTTTACACCATTTCCTCATTGTTGAAACGTTCTGATTTATTATAATATGGCTTGGTTTGTTACGGAGAATCACTGACTCCTAAGACATAGGCACATACACCTAGTTTAGGAGTCAGAGTATTTAAATTATTGTGACCTAGTTATAAGCCTTATTTGCTCATAATCTTTGAATCAAATTGTAATGACTATTTTTGGGGAAATAAAGAATTATTATTATTTCCTTTATTTCATATATATATACATATAAATTATATTTTTAAATATTAGAATATAATAATATAAAAACATTTAAAAATATAAAAAATAGTGGCCCACCGGTATCGGGAACAGGGTCCAAGCTACCGGCGGTCAGGGCTCCAGAGAGAGAAACCTCCTAACAATGCGGGCCGTGTCCAAAAGTACCGCCTTCTGAATCAAGCCCTTGATCCAGCTGCCCAACGAGAGCCTCCTCAGGTGTTGGTCGAGGCTCTTGGCTATTAACCCATTGGCTGTCACGACTATCGGTACAATGATCGCTGAGTCCACATCCCACATGTCGACAACCTCGCGAGCCAAGTCAAGATATTTGATTTGTTTATCTTTCTCGGCTTTCACGAGGTTCCCGTCATGTGGGACCGTTATGTCAACAATCATTGCACGCCGCTCTAATCGATCCACCACCACTATATCAGGCTTATTGGCAACAATAGTCCTGTCAGTGATGATGGATCGATCCCAGTACAATGTGATATTTCCATTTTCGAGAACTGGGTCGGGCACATACCTGTAGTACGGCACTTCCGATTCTACAAGGCTGTATTTGAGAGCAAGTTGCTGATGGATAATCCTGGCTACAAGGTTGTGTCTATGCAAGTATTCTTCGTTAGCTAGACTAGAACATCCGGAGATAATGTGTCTGATTGATTCACCCGGACGGTGGCATGCCCGACAAATGTCAACCGTGCCGTCTTTCACAATAAATCTCCGGTAGTTGTTTGTCATCATAAATTCGTCCATAATTGCACAGACAAAACCTTCGGTTTCTCCAAAGAGGTCACCGAAACGTAGCCAGGCTACGGACGCTAGTTGATCTATATCGGGTCCATGTAGGGCCCGAAAAAAGCGTCCGTGAAGCTCCTTACTCTGCCATACTTCCATGCGATCATTAGTGTCAAGCACTACTGGCTTGCGCCAGTTCTCTTTAGCCAAGGAGAGCGGGGTGAGGCCCTTGTCCACTTTGACCACATCTTGATGCATCCCCACGTCGGCCTCTAAGAAATATTCCCTGAGACTGCATATCTCGTGATTGTGGAGGGTCTTAGCATTTAAAAAGCCTCGACCTCCACATTTTCGCGGGATATACAGCCTCATTACCGATGACCGTGGGTGATGCATTCGATTTGCAGTCAGCAGTGTACGGACCTTCCTATCCAGGGCGTCGAGTTCGGTCTGAGTCCATTTGAGTATGCCAAAAGAGTACATCAAAACCGGCATGACCCAACCGTTAAAGGCGCGTACCTTGTTTCCGCCTGATAGAAGACTATTAAATACTTTTTTCAGGCGGCCAAAGAAGCGTTCCTTTAACGATTGCTTCATGTCAGTACCATTGATGCCCAATGCTTCCGACATACCCAAATACTTATAGGTTTCGGATGCAGAGAGGGTTCTAAGGTTTATGGAATCCGAGAGTTGGGTTCCGACGGATTCCACAATCGCCCCTCGCTTTACATGCATGACCGCACATTTGTCCACACCAAATTCCATTCTGATGGCGCTACTGAAAATTTCAGTTAGTTTCAGTAGTTCCATCAGTTGCAAATTGTTGGGGGCGAACAGTTTTAGGTCATCCATGTAGAGGAGGTGAGATATAACCTGGCCACCTCTCCTCAGCCGATAGCCTAGACCTGAATCTTCCAGCAGTGTGCTTAGAGGATTCAAGGCTAAGCAGAACCAAAGCGGACTCAAACTATCACCCTGAAATATGCCTCGCTCGATCCTTATCGGTTCGCTATTCCTCTGGACATTTCGACATCCTGGATAGTGAAGGACTGTTCTCCATTGCCCCATACATGACATCAGGAAGGTGCGCAGAGTTGCATCTATTTTATATAACTCCAGCACCCTCATAAGCCATGTATGTGGCACCGAGTCATAGGCCTTCTTGTAATCTATCCAACATGTCGACAGATCCTTTCGGGAACGACGAACTTGTTGGCTAATGGTCATATCAATGAGGAGTAACTCCTTCGTACCACGGGACCCGTTCCTACATCCATTTTGAGAAGGAGACATGATAGAGTTGGTGTCTATATGTTTGTTAATTTTAGCCCTCAAAATGGATGTAAGAACTTTATAGACCGTCGGTAAACACGTGATCGGTCTATAATTTTTGGGTTCCGCAGTGCTACCTGATTTATGGAGCAGGTGGGTAACTCCTGTGGTTAGGAACTGGGGTAGCGAACCAGACTCCAAAGCAGACTGGTACTGAGCCGCCAAGCGAGCGTGCGATCTTACGAACCATTTAATCCAAAAGTTTTGCAGTCCGTCCGGCCCTGGAGACTTCCAGTTAGGCAGCGGACGGACTGCACGAGTTACATCTTGGGGGCAGATGGTAATAGCCCCCATTTCTGGTATTGGATCGCAGGCTCGCTCGACTTTCCGAGCCCAATCGCTTTCGGTGTGACTGACAGGCACCGACCAGATATTGCGCCAGAAAGAACACATGGCATCATCATCTGGTAGGCACGTGTCAGCCACATCTTGAATCGGTCGCTCCCAATCCCTATAAACCCACCTTTGATCGCGTTGGAAGGTGCGATTCTGAGTGTATCGCTCCACTCGCCGCTTATACCTACGAATACGGTTCGCCCATGCATACACTTTCTGCTTCAGGAAGTCGATGCGCTCTGTGACACAGGACATATAGTCCTGAGGCCTGATATTAGTCCCTGCGAACGCGCGTCTCACAAAGCGCATCACTCTAGGGCGAGTATTGCCCTCCCTGAAGCAGATTAGTTTGCCGATGAGCGTTCTGGCCCCACCAATACGACGTTCAACTCTGCACTGCCAAGCTGGTACGGCTGGTTTCGGTCGTGTAGCTCTAGAATCAATAGCAAATTTTACGTGAGCTACACGGCATGCCGCTACAGCCGCGCAGTACAGAATCGAATGAGTATCGGCGAGGTCTACGCAGTCATCAAAATAATTTGACAACTGCGCATCCAGGACCGCCACCTGCGCCCTATTTTTGTTATGCATGGGCAAACGAGGTAAGCGTGGTCTAAGTTCGGGCGATATGAACCGATATTCTCGAATCGCATCCTCCAAAGCACTCCTCAATTCCTCATTGCAATGGGTACTTACGTTTGTAGTCCTGTCATCACTCTCCTCGTCTTCTTGACTTATGTTAGACTGTGGTAGTACTACAACGGTCTGAGACGGGGGGGCGATGACAAGACTACTCTGCATTTCACTTCGCAGGCGATCAAGTACAGTGTCATCCAACATATGATTACGTTGGATGACCCGCACCTGATCCGACAGTCGTTGTGCCGAAACGTTGACAGCTGGCTCAAGCACCTGAAAAAGAGAGAGCATCCGGACACGGTACGCGGTCAGATTGTTTCCCCCCTCTGTAGCCCCATAGTATGAGCGCATGACGTTTTCATTGATGGATCGTGTCCATCTCATGCGCTGCACACTTCCGCCGGGAGCTGGGACCCTGTCAGAGGCCAGTGGGCCTCGAGGTCCTAAGCCGTCCGGCGGCCGGTGTCCTCCACGTCGACGAACAGGTGGTGGCGTCGTGGGCGGGGAGAAATACTCGTCGCTCGAGCTCGACGCAACTACCGCAGCCGGTGTCGTCACAGCGCTCACAGTGAGGCTGGATACCGGCGGCGGCGAGGCGGAGCTGAGCGAAGAGTCCGGAGGTGGTGGGCGTGCTCGTAGTGTGGCCGATCTTGTCAACATTATTTCATTTTGCTAATATTTTATTATTATTATTATTATTTCCTTTATTTCATTATGTACATATAAATTATATTTTTAAATATTAAAATATAAAAACATTTAAAAATATAAAAAATAGTGGCCCACCGGTATCGGGAACAGGGTCCAAGCTACCGGCGGTCAGGGCTCCAGAGAGAGGAACCTCCTAACAATGCGGGCCGTGTCTAGAAGTACCGCCTTCTGAATCAAGCCCTTGATCTAGCTGCCCAACGAGAGCCTCCTCAGGTGTTGGTCGAGGCTCTTGGCTATTAAGCCATTGACTGTCACGACTATCGGTACAATGAACGCTGAGTCTACATCCCACATGTCGACAACCTCGCGAGCTAAGTCAAGATACTTGATTTGTTTATCTTTCTCGGCTTTCACGAAGTTCCCGTCATGCGGGACCGTTATGTCAACAACCGTTATTATTATCTCCTTTATTTCATATATATATATATATATATATATATATATATATATATATATACATATAAATTATATTTTTAAATATTAGAATATAAAAAATATAAAAACATTTAAAAATATAAATATAGTGGCCCACCGGTATCGGGAACAGGGTCCAAGCTACCGGCGGTCAGGGCTCCAGAGAGAGAAACCTCCTAACAATGCGGGCCGTGTCCAGAAGTACAGCCTTCTGAATCAAGCCCTTGATCCAGCTGCCCAACGAGAGCCTCCTGAGGTGTTGGTCGAGGCTCTTGGCTATTAATCCATTGGCTGTAACGACTATCGGTACAATGATCGCTGAGTCCACATCCCACATGTCGACAACCTCGCGAGCTAAGTCAAAATATTTGATTTGTTTATCTTTCTCGGCTTTCACGAGGTTCCCGTCATGTGGGACCGTTATGTCAACAATCATTGCGCGCCGCTCTAATCGATCCACCACCACTATATCAGGCTTATTGGCAACAATAGTCCTGTCAGTGATGATGGATCGATCCCAGTACAATGTGATATTCCCATTTTCGAGAACTGGGTCGGGCACATACCTGTAGTACGGCACTTCCGATTCTACAAGGCTGTATTTGAGAGCAAGTTGCTGATGGATAATCCTGGCTGCAAGGTTGTGTCTATGCAAGTATTCTTCGTTAGCTAGACTAGAATATCCGGAGATAATGTGTCTGATTGATTCATACTGTCCATCACTTCATGTTTATGTTGTAAAAACGTTAACAGTTCATTAACCACATGATTACAATTTATTACATTTAAGCACATTAGCCGACGACATTTTTAACATCGATTTGTATTAAGGCTCCTTCAAAAAGGCGCGACACGCGACGCGAATCGCACGCGACACAAAGGCACTGCTTTCCGCGCGACAGGCGGTGCCTTTATGTCGCGTCGCGTGTCGCGCCTCTTTGAAGAAATCTTTAGGTACGCTTCAACACCTACAGGCATCCAACGCTCAGATGACACTGAACAAAATTTGAATTTGGCGGATACAGCTGAGGATTCACTTTGAATAAAGAGGTTATGAGACCTATCACCAATATTGCTGACAAAATTTAGAAGAATGGAAAAAACTGCTGTTCCAAACTGTGCGTTTGCACTGGCGGAACATTACACTTACGTACATAATCAGCCTATAATGTTCCCACTGCTGGGACACAGGCCTTTTCTCTATGAGAGGGAGTTTGCCATATTCTAGGACATGCCGGTTTCTTCTCGATGTTTTCCTTCATCGTTTTGAGAGCAGTGGTGATGAAATAATTCACACAAAGTCAAGCGCGAACCTGGGTTCGAACCCACGACCTACAACTCATAAGTCGGGGCCATTACCACTGGGCGGCACTGGGTCACTATAAGTAATAAAATTTAAAACATTTTGAAATCTGTTTTTGTCAATTTATTAACCCGCGTTCGTATTGTCACCTAAACCATGGTATAATAATATACTTCGCCAGGTATAGCATTCCGAGACACAGTGGTCACGTGGGTGACCCAAGCCTACGTCATCACCGCTGTGTTACCAGTAGTGTGTCATAATAACTCCTCAACTGCCTTTATTACCTGAGCGAATCCGATAAAGCAATGAGGTTTTAACTAACAATTACGTCGGTATAAGTTTAAATGGAATTGTTTCGTTTGATTATAAAATCAAAACGACAATTTAAATGCTTGATATATATTTTTTAACAGAATGGTGACTGAAAATGTTTCCATACTTCTTGTTTTGTTGCAATAAAGTGGCAACTGGATAGTGACGTAAGCTTGTGTCACTCTCGGAGTGCCCGACCTTGTTTTTTTAGACCATGACCTAAACCGCGACTTGACTTGCTTGACGACACATTGGAGGAGCGTTCAATGTATTCTCGGTATCGGCATGAAAAAAAAGTAAATTATTTTTATTTGTCAATGTACTAAATACTCAATACTTAATATCTGTATCCCCCAATACATCAATGAATTTATTAGGTACATCTCGAAATTAACATTTCAATACCCACCTTACCACAAGTCTTTTTTTCAAATTTGGGAACAAATAGTAGGTAATCACTTGCGGCTAGGTCCGGCCAATAGGGTGGGTGGTTAATTTCTTCGAAACCACGATTTCGCACAGCACCCTCGGAAACACGCGCTGTGTGGACCGGGGCGTTGTCGTGAAGAAGCCACGTAAATTTCGTAAAGTGCATGCGTAGGATGCTGCGTTTATGGTTTCACCTTTTTTAGTGTAGGTACTCAATCAGCAAAATTTCCTTTGACTCCCGAAACATTTTCAGGCAGACGGAATAACTTTAGATTTCTTAGGGAGCGCAGTACCCTTCTTGTGCCAGTGCATGGACTCCTGCCAACTTTCAGGGTCATAATGATGATCCCAGGTTTCACGTCCAGTAACAAGTCGATCGAAAATATTTGATCGAACTTCACCACAGAGACAAGTTTCGAGACACAAACAAATAACAGTGCGAACGCAAACGTGACAAATCTCTGTACAAAACTCTAATACATCTATAATGAATATATTATGTTTCTAGACCTTGCGAACGCGAGCAAACAACAAATCTTGGGATCTGTCTGAAACATGAGTGAGTGCGTCAGTCCTTGGGGTGACTCATGAACTCACTCATGTTTCACGCATTGCGAACGCAAATTCAACAAAACAAGTTATGAGATTTGTTATAAGTGATTAGTTTTGTATTATCTACATGTTTAACGATTTTTGTTGCAAACGCATAGTTACTGTAGAGTGCTTCGATCAAGAACTCACCGCGAAATGTATTGCTTGCAGACTTGGGAAAAGAGGATTTTTAGTCAGAGTAGTTTTAAAATTTTAAAACAAGCAACACTATCAAAATGTCAAACGCTAACTGTCACCTTGATCTGTCATCTGTGTTATATATGTTTACTTTATGTCAAAATGGGTGGACAGAAATTGTGAAAAACAATGTTTTCTTTATTTAATCGATAAGTTTTAATATTATGACAATGCGCTGGAGTGAAGCAGTGACACTAGAGTTTGTAAAAATATATATAAAGCATGAATGTCTCTGGAATCCTTCACATCCGGGATACAAACTCCGGTATCAGAGGGAACAGGCCTATTCCGATATAAGTGTGGAATTCAAGGGTTCTACAATGAAATCCCTGACTGTTCCTGAAGTAAAAATGAAGATAAAGAACCTTAGAACTACTTACGTACAACAAGTGCACAAAATATTACAGAAATCGAGCCCTGACTCGATATACGAACCGTCACTGGTATGGTTCCATGAGATGGATCGCTGCTTGAAACATGTACCCAGTAATCGACATTCAACCTCGTATATCACTGTAAGTATTGTGGGTTCCATCAAAAATGTCAAAGGTATACAGTATAATAACAAATGAAGTTAAAAAGTGTGTTCTCTGTAATAAAGAATCCATTCGTGGTTGTTTTAAGCAGTAGTCTAATTAATAAATTTATTCTAATGTATTTAGTCATGTGTATAAACAATAACCAAATAAAAATTCTTCCAGTCTCAAGAAACCCAGGATGTGGATTCATCTTGCCAAATCTGGGTTGACCAAGAGTTGCAGAGTGCCAACATGGATGAAACAAATCCTGATCCACTAGTCCCACAAACAGATGATGAATATGACTCTGCAAAACTTGATGAACAGACATCAAAAGTAAAGATTGAAAGAAGGTCTTCCCCTGTCTACTATAAAAAAATTAAAAAGAAAAAGCTTAAGCATCGGGTCACAGCAAGAAATTATTCAACCGATTCAAGCTCCCAATGTACAAAAGAGGATGAATTTGATATCTATGGTAAATATATTGCTACACAGCTGAGGAAAATGGACCTCCATAAAGCATTGAGGATTCAGTTGGAAATACAGAATCTTGTCAGTGAAGCAAGGATCTCTGATATAGTATCTAGTGATTGAAATAGGAATAAAAAAGAAAGAAATGTGTGATTTGGTCATCTTGTCTATCTCTGACCGCCTGATGGATTAATTTATATTATAGCCCTTGTCAATAATGTTGTGATAAACTGTATTTTAGCCACTAGACTCTAAATAGGTTTATAATAGTATATAACAAATATTTTTAAACAAATACTTCCTATTTCTAAGGTTGGTATGTTTTTTTTTTTGTATTTTACTAGATTTATTTATTAATAATTGTGCAATTCCATGATATAAAAAACTTCCAAAGTGCAAAATATAAACCAAAGATTAAAATAAAATAATATTATTATTAACATTTGCGTGCGTTTTATTTACAATCATTAAGTAATGGGGAAGCGCCAGCGTAGCACACGAAATGAAATTTTTCTTACGTTTTTTTGCGATTTGCAATAATTATATGGACACAAATTGAAACAAAAATAAAAAAAAAATTGAGTTTCACGGGCAACCTGGCGCTTCGCATTATATACGACTAAGGCCCCATTTCCACCATGCAAACGTTCTTGCCTGTGGCATACAATAAAATTGAAACAACAATTGTCTTGCACAACTTTTATTGTTGCTTAACTCGTTACATGCTACTTGAAATTATATCGCACCGTGTCGACTTGTTGACACTGCACCTTGAGTCGAACCCGAGAAAAATGGAGAAAACACGGTCAGTGGTCACACCCGTTAACACGGAAAGCCAATATTCAATTTTTACTTTGTTTTAATTAATTAGAGTACTTTTATCCTTGAGTGCTAATTATGCAGCATCGTTGAAATAAAATTGTGATTGATTTTTCTCAAAGCTTTTGTTTCTGTTTACAATGGCAACACGGCGTCAAGCGCGCTTCATTCATGCTCCTTCGTCTGACAGTGACACTGACATTTGATGAAAGTGACAGTTGTTTGTTGATTTGATTGTTTGTTGTCGAGTCGAAATCATTCTCAAGTATAACTCACCATTTTATTTGCCAATTATATAAAGAAAATGAGGTGGAGCGAGACCGAAACATATCAATTTGTAAAAATATATTTAAGCCATGAACATTTGTGGAACCCTGAGCATACATCGTACAGACTAAAGAGTAAAAGGTTGAAAGCCTATAGAGAAATAATTGCTGAATTAAACGAAACAACGGGCATATTACTTAATGAAACTGAATTGAAGATAAAAATAAAGAATCTCAGATCAACGTATATGCAAGAAATAACTAAAATTAAGCAGCGGTCTGGTCCCGAATGGTCGTACAAACCGAATATGAAATGGTTTGCTGAGTGGCATAAACGCTTCGGTGGGCTAAAGAAAACTGTTGAAGATCCTTCAACATTCGATGTAAGTGCTATAATACCTTTTACATAAAGAAAATACCTTCTTCAAGGCTGTGTTTTGGAGATGCTATTAAACAACTGAATCACCAAACTCGAATTTTGTATTCTTAATTTGGCCATAATTACTATTGTGCTCAAACCTGGGCTGAAATCTAAGCACAAGATGCAGTTACTGACAAAGATTCTGCATTTATGTACTCATAGCAAAGTGTACTACCCATCTCCATTTCAAAGTCAGTACCTGTAATCCGGTATGATGGATATAAAAAAAATTACACTTATTTATCTAATTCTTTACTACTCATTTACAGCATCAAGACTCAATAGATGAAGCAAATCAGAAAATATGGCTGTCAACTGAAGATAACATGGAAGAAGAGACTCTAGACCCTTTCCCTGAAGATGATGAATACACTTTAATTCTAAAGACAGAGCCCCGAGAAGTGCCCCATATCAATGAAACCAGATATCAAAATAAAAAGAAAAAAATTAAACACCGCAGGCCTAGTACAGACTGCTCTGATAGAACATACATAGACAGCATAGACTCAAGTACAGATAATGCCTCGAAAGAGGATGAATTTGATATCTATGGAAAATATATTGCATCACAGTTGAGGAAGATGGATTTGCAGAAAGCTTTGAGGGTGCAACTTGAGATACAAAGCCTTGTGAGTGAAGCCAGGCTATCAGGAATGGATGCAAATCATTAAGATTTTTTTTTTTTATAATTCTAAATACAAAATTGATGATCTTAGTTGGACAGACTTTATATCAATTTTTTTAGGCAAAGCTGTGTGGGGAGTATGCCTTAAACCTAGTCAGCCCTGAGAGAACAGTTCATGCAAATCCAAGAATGAAGTTATTTTTCTTTCTATTTGGGGGTTTTTTTTTTTTTTTGGTATTTAAGCAATTAAAGGGCTCATAGGGCCCTCTGCCAGTGTGGCAGTTGTTGGGCAACAGTTGTGTTTACAATCTACACTCTGAAACAAGCAGCTAGCATTATGCTAGGTAATGTGCTGTTACTTACAGCACATGCTCAGTGGGCTGAACAAGTAATCATGATGTGGGCATCATCACCCTGTGTCCGTCAAGTCTCAGGAAACCTAAGGTAGGTGTAGGTAGGCGATAGGTATTTAAGAAGAAACCAAAAGATAATTTCAGGTCACTGTCAATGCTCAGATAGAAGCTCAAGTAATTTTTTGCATATATCCTTATAATTCTCAGATTTATCTTAAGATAAATTACGGATTTATTGAAAACAAATGCACATTCATTAAAGAGAACTAATGTATATGAAAATAAACCTAGCTAACAATATTCTTAGTTGTTTTTCTGTATTTAAACGGACCCCAAAAAGTTGATTGACAAATTATGACTTGAAATAATTATGTTTATCACATTTTACTGCAGCATAATCCTCAGGGCCACGGCGATATTTTGCTACGATTTGGTAGCGTTTCATTAACGCAAGTCTGCATCGCTACTTTTGGCCGTTTGTCGCATTTGCAACGCGCGACAGAAGCAATACAATCGCATAGTAACAATTCAGCGTCGTGTCTGCATCGATGCAAACGCGCCACTGTTTCAGGCGAAATCGGGTAAAGGAAAAGTGGGGTGTACGTGTACCGCTGCTGTGAAGGCCATAGATAATACACTATAATTTACAAGTGAAGGCATTCACAAGTAGTCACTACAGCGTACGACTGTATCGATACTACATCGCGTCTGTATGAATTCTGCATCGATGCAGGATCGCTACTGTATCGCTATAGTAGCGATACAGAATCGTGGTTATGTGGGCGAAGGTATACGACCAGCGCAGGCATCGCGACTGTATCGCGGTCTTTTTGCGATTGTATCTCGCCGCAAAGTCGCCGTGGGCGACCGCCGTAATAGATTCCATTTATTTTGGGAGAATGCAAGGCTATGGCTTTCTTTAACCACAGATTTCCTTGCTGCTGCAAGTGTCCAATTTGATCGCGGATGATTACTTATAGTAATTTTTGACCAGCAAATCAACATATTGGATCACTGGTCCTATCCCTCAGATTTCAATGACACTGCTAAAAGGTGTGGCCATTCGTTTCGTTCGTGCAGTGTCTGCCAGCGTCAGGTACGCTGTGTGATACCCAAAGCAGGAAATGAGTAAAAAGAAAAACAAAGTTGCAAGTCTGATTTTTTATTGCTGTTACAGCATCTGTTTATAATACAAACAAACATTATCACTTACATTTCACTAGTGAAAATTCAGATCATTCCATTGTACGTTTTTTCCTACGATAATGATCTCGCATTGATCCGGTTTCATGAAAAAATATACATCGGTATCTGTGCTGCAGACAGATTCCATATTCGAAAAAAAAAATCACATCAAGTCTAAGTCTAAATTAAGTACTTTTCACAATAATTTCACGTAGTTCCAAACTAAAGGAAGGAAGTCAACTTCGTGGGCAGTGCACAATGCGTTATTACAAACTAAAACGTCTAAAACTTAGGTTTTAAATACAAATAACTTTAAAGGTCGATTCACACACGTCTGCGACTGTCCGGAACTGTAATCTCACTCGTAAACACAAAAAATTGCACATTGTAGTTCCACTTTCAAAGAAGTGGTGACAACCTAAAATTCTAAGAAAATATATCACATCCTGGTACAAAATTATTCCTGTCCTTGTCGCGCAGTACGGACAATATATTCCGCAAATATGAAGTGACAGTGCCGCCGTCTTACAACAATATTTTTAGATTTTATAAAAAAATTGTCATCATTCCTATGCGGATATTAAATACACTTGACTAGTGACGTAACTGTCTGCAGAACGATACTGAATCGACCTTTATTGAGACTAGAGTGAACGTTACATGTTCCAAAATCTCAAAAATAAAGGCTCTCAAAACAGGCGCGACGCGATTCTAAGACCAATTTCTATGAAAACTTCATGGAAATTGTTCTACAAGAGTCGCATCGCGCTGTCGCGTCACGCCTGTCTGCGGTAGCTTTATTTAATACGGAAATGTTCACTTTACATTTTGATATATCCAATATGCGTTTCATCGCTTGTTATTGTGATGTGTGAACGTTCCTTGTAACCTTTGTATACTTATTTGTGACACAATAACTGCATACATACATAAACTCACGCCTTTTTCTCATGGGGAGGCAGAAACTGGAATATTCTCATTAAATTTGAATACTAACAAAATCTTATCAGTGTAAGGAATTTTATATCACCAACCAGTTTTTGTACTAATTAAAGCACCATCGTTACTTGATGCGTTTATCCAGTTTTTCTGTTCGAGAACATTAATATGGTGGTCATAATAATGAGCTTAGCATAATGCTAGCAAATGGCCACTCTCATGCATGTGCACAAACAATAAACACATCTCAGTGCTCAGCGCTGGTTGATGAACGTCAAATGTTTAAAATTGTCGGGGTTTCACACGTTTTCCTTCACCGTTAGTATAGAAGTGGTGATGAAATAAATTGCACAAATTACGTTAAAGCTCTAACCACACATATCAGGGCCGTGGCCGGGACGTGGCCGGACCGTGCTGCGTCAAGGGCTCAAAACAATACCGATATTTTTTTGAGCCCCTGTTGGAGCACGGTCCGGCGACGGAGATTCAGTGCCTGCCTTGTGTGTGCCACGGCCCTGTCGCGTCCCGGGCACGGCCCTGATATGTTTGGATAGACCTTAATGTTAACCGCGCTAGATTTGCGACAAAGACTGATTCGGACCACCACTGCACTTTTTAATTTCAACATGTAAAATCACGCTTGCATTTCCCATAGGGTTAGGCAGGCAGGGTTTTTAATTTTGTCTCTCAAATAAGTACACAAGGCAGAGCGGAAGAGGATAGAATAAATTGGCACTCAAAAACATTTCAATGGACCGTACCAATAATTGCAAACACCGGAAAATAACCGCTCCTTCACAATCAGCAACATTTAATCTACACACTATACCAATCCTTCACATATCCAACTTAATCTTACAATTCCGTCGCTTAGTACATCTTGTTGGCGGTTTTTAGGGTTCCGTACCCAAAGGACGCCAACGGACCCTATTACTAAGGCTCCGCTGTCCGTCCGTCTGTCACATCTTTTGAACCGAAAAAGGTAGACACCTGAAATTTTCCCAGAGTGTGTACTACTATGGCCGCTATAACAACAAATCATAATATGAAATAAAGTTAAAAATTAAAGGGGTCTCCATACAAGAAACGCGTTTTTTTGTAACAAAAGTACATTTTTAAGTAGTTTTAAATATTGTACGGTGGTACGGAACCCTTCCTTTGCGAGTCCTATCCGCACTTGGACGCTTTTTGAATATAAAATTAATTGTACTATGTATAAATGCAACAGAATGAATTTTGGAAGTTTTATTTGGGAAACACATAATATTTCTAATCTATTAGCATATTAAATTGTATCGATAGAGTTATGATCAAACATGTTGAAGGTTTGTAGAACAATATCTCATTGTTTTTTACATTGATACATACAAACAAAATGCTTTTGTTTCTTCCTCGTCAGACACCAATTTATTGTAATATGTGGGATATTTTCTAAACTGAGCGTTGCAAAGATATAGATTAATCGATCGAAGGGCACTGAACAAGACACAATAGAAATTTTATTGTTATTAAGTCGAACGAAGCGTTAAGCAAAATACCATAAGCACCAATTTCACCAAACTCTGCTGTTACTAAACGCCATGCTAGGCATTTTGACGGACTATTTTTCGTAGTGAGACAATCCATTAAATTGCATAACGGGACATTTAGAATAAACACGGTATGGTGCAACAGGCCCTAATTCGTCTATTACCAAACAGATCATTAACAAGGTGACACTTTTGTAGTATAACAATGAGATATTTCTCTAAAACTATTGACAAAATATTTTAATATATACTTACTATTGCAAAGAAAGACGTCTATTTTCTAAAGACAAAGACACGCCTTTAAAAAAAATTGGTGTTCCAGATTTTCAAAAATAGTATTTGAACAGTTTTGGTGCCTGCACCTTAAGTGGGGGAACATTATAGTTGTTGCATTTCACGAGCGCACGTCTATCATTAGAAATTAAACCTTGCGTCAATGACATAAAAGTCACTTATCGCGCACTCGTGATTTACGAGTATTTCTTTTTTTAAAACAGCGCGTTTTTTTTTAAACATAAAATTGTGGTCGATTATACAAGGTTAACGAACCAGTTAGGTTTAGTAGAAAACATCTGTGGGATCAAGCAAAAGGAGAATGTAAGAATGGTAGCAGGTGGCGTTCTGTGGTTTCTGCCTACCCCCATAGGAAGAAGGCGTGAGATTATGTATGTATGTCTTACAGATACCTGTGAGATCTCTGTCGTTGTTCGAGGATTTTATCAGGTAGGAAGCAACCAAATGAAATGATTTTAAATCTTGATTAGTGGGGTTTGTGGATGAGTCACGAAAATTTTGCGAGTACTGTGATACAGTAGAGTGATAGAACATGAAACGAAGGGGCTTTTTTGGTCATTTTTTTTCAATTATCCTCTTTTTGAAGTTGATTGAAGATAAAGGTACATTCCGAATTACGCCATAATCGGCCACAGCGCTCACCTCAATAATTTGCGTTCCGATTTAGATATCACGATTATGACAGCTGAGAGCTGTCAACAATTCAAAACGCTCGTGAACGCGCTCACAATGCTCGCTCAACGTCAACCCCGAACCTTGCACAAGAGAGAAAGCCGGATATTTTTTTGAAAATGGTAGTTCAACGCCAATGCACTTCCGTTTTATTGGTTGAGATATATGAGACCGAAGATGTGACTCAAAACAACTCAACAGCACAACGCACAACTGTAATTTTTGACAGCGCTCACGATGATATTAATTTATGGCATGGTCAGCGTTGTCGCAAGATGGCGCATGTCACAACGTCATCTATGACGATTCACGGGACATCGTTATCGCGCTCACGCTAATTCGGAACGGGTGTAAGCACGCTCAAATCGATTACAGTGCAATTCGGAACGTACCCAAAGTTTATGCCACGGTGTTGCAATCAAATTAACGATCCACAGATATTTTCTAATTTTTACAGATGAATTAATTGCGGGAATCTAAATTTATTTGGTCACAATATTTAAATGATTACATTTGTATGCCTTTTTGTAAAGAAGGAATTTTATGGATGTTTGTTGTTTTTATTTTTATAATACTGGCCGTGGTTTCATCGGGTTTATTTAGAAGCATTATTTTGTAAATATATTAGGAGAAAATGTTATTAAGTACGTATTTTTTTAAAGTCCGCTTTAATCACAGACATCCATAGAATTCAGAAACTTATGAGCAGTACTATTAAACCGGAACATCTGTCAAAATCACAACTGTCATGGTTCCATCACAATGTCAAAATGCTGTCACACGTCAAACAACTCTCAACTCTCAAATGTTCAACAAGAAAATGTAAGCGCCACGCCGATAGTTCCCGAACATACCGCCAGGCAGCGCCACACGTAAATACAATCAAATTTGGACTAAAAACGTCGAATAAAACTACAAATTTAATATACAAGGAAGAAGACTCGATCTCAGATCTTAATTTGTACAATTTATCACATAAAATTCGAAAAGAACACGTATTTGCTAGACTGTAGCAGCGAATCACACAGAGGACTGTCACATCTACACAGATTATGCTTGAAGAGATCATTGTACGGCCACGTTTTTTGGAGAAATGCCAAAAATACTGATTTTGTCGTCACACTGAAAAATATATCTTATTCTATCGGGGATAAGAACCATTTTTCAATAAAACGCCATATACACAGTCACAAAGATTGTATGAGATTATATACGCTGTTTTGAACGCAGTTACAGACTAAAATATGACCGTAATTGTGCGCACAATAAAGCGAACGTCTTGTCATATTGTAAAGTAACAATTCACAAGAATTGTATACTCCGAGGACAATTTCACAAAGTTAAAAGACAAGATACAGCTACCACGAATGTGTGAATTCAATTATTTCAATATTATGAAAAAATAAACGCTCTGTCTTGACATTATGTACGTACACTGTTACAAAACTAACACACTTGTTTATTTTAGGCCCCTCGCCCACGGCGACTTTTTGTAGCGATGCTGTCGCGCGTTTTGTAAACGCGCTTCTGCATCGCTACTATAGCGCGTTAGTCGCAATTACAACGTGTGACAGAAACGATGCAAACGCGCGGCTGTATTGATACACATGCGCGACAGGATCGCGACTGTATCGATGCAAACGCACGATCGTTGCTGACGACATCGGGGGAACGAAGGGTGAAGAACGGAGAAAGGGGTGCTGGGGAATGTGTGAAAGTCGCCGTGGACGACCTTCTGTGTCGATGCTGAATCGCGTTTGCATCGCGACTGAAACGCGACAGCATCGCGATAGTAGCGATACATAATCTGGGCGAAGGTACACAGCCAGCGACAGCATCGCGGTTGTATCGATACACATGCGCGACAGCATCGCTACAAAAAGTCGCCGTGGGCGAGGCCTCTTAATGTTAAGTATATCCAGTTTATTTTAATTCTACCGATATTTGTATGGACATTTGCGGGCGATCACCCTTGACTAAAGTTAAGACTGATTTTTAATTTAATAATAAACAAAACTAGTTTTTACTACTACCGAAAAGTAATCACCAAAAATACACTGTAATTTATCAGTCAAAAACACAGAAATTTTTCTAAAATCAGTTTTAACACAAATAAACGTCAAATTCGTCACCCGCCTTCGACTTACAAAAAATCACTTTAAATTTTTTAAATAATACAATAAATTAACGAAAACATCTTGTCAGCTTGCATTATCAATTAGAAAACAAAAAAAAAAAACAAATTGAGATCAGAAACGCCCATACAAAGACCAGTATGGCTTGGGTAGGGGTCGAAGCTCGGTGTTTGGGACCTAAGGAAGAACGCGTTAGATCTTAAATATATCTTAAATTGATCAAGTATTGTCTTAACTATTTCAGCTCAAAACGACGGGTCCTTCGTGAATTTCAATAGGTATGCCAGGTACATTTTTATATTCCGATAGGCTCCGATGAATTGTCCATTTTGAAATCCATGTTTCCAGACTTGCAGCTGCAGACAGTCCTATTTTTCACATATCTGGCAATACTATTCACACAAGAAGTTTCTTCTAACATTGATCGAAAATTCCTTTTCAAAACCTCACAAACCACAAAAATTACACAATTTTATCTGACTTTTGCAACACACCTTTTTTATTGTTCACAACACCAATCTTCGGAATATTTTCATACAATGATGTTCACTGAAATGTTTATTTAACTTTGTACTGAAGTAAGCTAGACAATACTTGCGTGGCCGCGTTCGTTTCCTCGTGTTCAGGCATCGGAGCATTGCGCCAGTTGTTTAGGGGTGTAGACACAGGCGTTGGGGTCCAGCGGTGACCCGTCTGAGAGTCGAAGCTTGGACACCGCGGCGCTCGATGGCGCTACGAACTCTGTCGGCATCACTGCCAGCATTTGAGCTTTAAGTTCCTCCATTTCTTTGTCTTGTCTCAATATTAGGCCTGTAAATGAAAATTTCTGATGTAAGGAACAGATTGAAGAGTATCAGCAAAAACTTCAAAATTGCATAATTGTATCGCGATGAAAAATCAAAAGTAGGTCATTGATTTCGTTTTATTGACAAAAAGAAACGAGATGTGGTTCTGGTTCTGAAATCTAATTTTGTATACAGAGTTATTTTAATTGGTAAGTGAAACTTCACAGATATATGAACACCATAAAAAAAAAAAACAGAAAAAGTAAAAAGATTTTCTAACTCATAATTTTAAGTAATTACAGCTAACTACGGGAGAAATGGCCGGAGGATGCGCGTATATAACATACGTTTGAGAGTGTTTGCATTCTTATAATTAGGGTTCAGAATTATTGATTGATATTTTGAGGGTCTCATACTCTGGCCGCTTTGAACTTGTACCACTCACCTTCCTGTATGTGCAGCTTGCGCTTGGCCTCGCCGAGCGCGGACAGTAGGTCGAGCTTGACGCGCGTCTCCGCGGACAGCGAGTGCTCGAGGTGCTGCAGCCGCGACTGCGTGCTGTCGAAGCTGCCGCTGGGCTTGCCGGCTGCGACTGCCGCAGCTGCTGCCACTGCAGCCTGCTGCTCTTGTCGCTCCTGCCGCGCCTCTAACGTGCGCACCTGCACAAAATAACAATTGTTGCGGAAAAATGTTTTCCAAAACGGAAGCAACCATGTTTAAACATAGGATGTTATGAAAAATTAAGTTTCGCTGGTAAAAAAATGATTAGAGAGATAATCTGACCTGTTCGGTGGCATGCGTGAGGTCCCGCGAGAGCTGCGCGGCGCGCTCGCGGGCGCGCTGCACGTCGCGCCGCAGGCTCGCGCCCTCCGCCTCCGCCGCCGCGCGGCGCGCTCGGCACGACTCGCTCTCGCACTCGCCGCTACACAAACAAAACATATATAGATTAACAAAAACTAATAAATTGGTAAAAGTTTAATGCCGCGGCGGGAATCAATATAAACAAAAAATAACCCTGTATAATCACTCAATGTAAAACATATTTTTTTCAGGACTTAGACATTAGTGCTCCTCGAAGTGAGTGTTTCAGAGAGAGGAACAGATGTCCCAGGTCCAGTCCCTTCGCCTTATGACCTCAGAGCCGGGTCCGTGTACTCACCTGGGCGGGTGCCTGGCGCGCAGCAGCTGCGCCTCGGCGGCGGCGCGCGCGCGGCGCTCGTCGCCCAGGCGTCGCTCCAGCGCCGCGCGCTCGCCCGTGCGCCACGCCGTCACTCTGCGAACAGGACACGGTCATTACCAGAGATCGGATATTGGGATACATATTCACCTAAAGGTAAAATGTTGCCAAATATGAAATGCGTTTTTATAAGTTTATTTTATTTTTGTTTTAACTAACAGACACCACCCCTACTTTTACACCCTACATACACATATTTGCTTCGGCGGTTAGACATTATTTTTAAATAAATATGCATCTGAATAGTTGTTCAATGCAAGAATCTCGGGGTTATTTTTAAACATTTCTTTTTTTAACTCCTTGTCATCCTGTACACCCTACTAGTTATTCATTGTCGGTATTCCTGGCATCCCGGGATTTTTTTTACAAAAAAAAAAAAAAATTGGTAAATATGCATCCGAATAACCGATATCTGGTCATTACTATGTATAGTTATACTAGCGATCCGCCTCGGCTTCGCCCGGGTAGCAAAGCATAATATAATATAGCCTATGTCACTCGGAGATAGTGTAGCTTCACAACAGTGAAAGAATTTTTGAAATCGGTTCAGTAGTTTCGGAGCCTATTCAATACAAACAAACAAACAATCATATATTTTCTCTTTATAATATTATAGCGACTCGCCCCGGCTTCGCCCGGGTAGCAAAGCATAATATAATATAGCCTATGTCACCCGGATATAGTGTAGCTTCCCAACCGTAAAAGAATTTTAAAAAACAAAAATTAAAAAAGTAAGAACAATTGAATTTCACTGTATTTCGTTTATTACAAAATAAATTTAGGTTATACCTTAGCCTCAGCAACACGTGGTGGTTATGCTATTAAATTGTAGCTTATATGAAAGGTTTGTATTTTTAACATAGCGCCATCTATTGAATACTTACTCAATCCAGTCAACAGATATCGCCATCTGTTAGAATAGTTTGGAGCTAACAGGTAGTTGTGACTGTCAAATAATAGACAAATAATTTGCAATAAAATATTATTGCGACTATAAATTGAGATGTAAGCTATCCTATCTTTCGAGTTGGATCAAACTGCACTCGGTGTGCAAATCAAATTTAAAATCGGTTCAGTAGTTTAGGAGTCCATCGCGGACAAACAACGTGACACGTAATTTTTATATATATAAAGATGTTACTTTGGATCTTTTAGCGCGTGGCCAAAATCGGAACTTGTGCCGTCATCTTGTGTTTTCAGTACATTTCACAAAACTGGTTACCAACAGCAACCCCCTATCAACGTTATTCAAGCGCCAAGTCTACTAATTACAGCACGCGTAGCATGACCACCGTAGGAACGAAAGACAAAATACAAAATGACAGATTGTAGAAAGCTTTCTACGGTGCGACGTCAAAAAAGAATGCTCACTTTGTATGGAAAGAGATGTCTACTCTTCACAAAATAGAGATAGAAATGGTCATGCTACGCTTACAGGGACTGGGTTGGAGGGGGACAAAGCAACTTGAAACATAACTAGCGAAATATGTTTACAATCTGTCTTACATCAAATCTTTACATCTCTGTACAACCCTTCCGAGAATATAAGCGTGATGTTAACAACCGTAACGTAATATAATGATAAGTTAATGACAATAAACAATATTTTACAGTACAACTATTTTCTTAATGTCCCTCGGGAATCATCGCATTTCCGAATTCAAACGAATACTAATTGACGGAACGGTTGGCGCAGTGGTTAAGCCATCGACTGCTGCGCTGCGTGTGCCCGCACGGAACAAATATTTGTATGACCTACAAGTAGTTGTTCCGGGTCTGGCTGTTGGTGTATGTGAGTTTGAATGTTTGTAAACGCACCCACAATACAGGGGGATTTCCTAGTGTGGGGCAACCTTTTTTAAGAAAAAGAAAGAAAGAATTTCCATGTCAATCAAATATTAGATTTATCGTGTATAATAATTAGAATTCAGAACTAAGTACTTTATTGTTGTTTTGTTTTGACGTCGCAGACAGCAACATGGCAAATTCTCAGTAAAACTTATCGTAAAATTGTAACTTGATGCTAAGCACAACACTGCCGTTGTTCCAAATAGAGACTGCTTTAGACTTACAAGTGCCACACGTTACGAACGCCTGTTAAAGGCAGCAATCCTCTACATATTTTAGGTTTTCGTTATCGATTTTCGCCTATACAAAAATCTAGACAACATCGGCGACGTCATTATCGCTTAATCTGCATTCGTAATTAAGTTTCCAAAAATGTAAACAAATATGTAAGTATGTGTATTTGGAAAAATAACTTTAATGCCTACACGTAAGGTTCAGTTTTTGCTACAACCTAAACAAATTTAAATTTTATGACTTTTTCAATAGTACTAATTTCAGTGGTGTAACACAGAGTATTCTATTCTATTCTATTCTTAATTTACACTCACATACTGTTCATATTTGTTTACTGGAAATAACATCAATTGGAAACAAGGATTTAAACAGATTTTAGGTGAGATAGTGTTCAAACGCCTATCAAAATTATCCGTATACATTGGCTGATGGAAATAAAACGTGTACGATCATCGCGAGTGTAAAACACCACTTATAATTTTATCGTCATCTGTTTTTTGTTGAGACTTTGCTTCACATACATTCATTCATTCGTTCATTCGTTGTGCTCAGTGATTGAGTGACCACGGACACTAAAGAGCATAATAATATGCTATTGTAGAAGAAGAAATTTACTCTCAGTGTAAAATCACTAATTAAATTTAACGTTCGATATTCTTGTTGTATTTTAGAAGCATAAACAGACAAGACAATAAAACACAGTGCCATGGAACCTTCAACAGAGAAAACCAATGAAAGTTCGTCGGCGACTCCGGAAAAAATGCACTCGCCCGAATTTTTAATAGCATGTGCAATGATGAACGACCAAATACCAGACTTCTGGCCCGACCACCCTCAAGAATGGTTCTTTAAATTTGAAGCCTACATGTCCCTTCAAAACCAAGACGATGAGTACAAGTACGATATCGCCATTACGAAGTTAAAAAATGATGAAGCTATTTTTGCAATAAGCGACCTTATAATGAAGCCGCCAAAAACGGGGAAGTACGAAGCTTTGAAGAAAGTACTATTAAACGGGAATATTAATAATAAGAAGGGGAAGAATAATAAAGAGGAAGAGTTGGAGAAACTTATGAACGAGTTCAAATCATCTAATATGTTTATGACGAACAATATGGTGGAGCAGAAAGCATTGTTAAGACGAATAGAGAAGTTGTTAAGTGATCAGTGCGAGAGACTACGACCTGGTGATAGTAGTTCTTCTGCTCATGGTCTTCGGGTGCTCTGGAACGCACGTGGGTGGCAGTGTTGGTACCATTACAGATACGGACCGAATTCCACAGAATGCGATGACAAAATTCGTTGTACTGTCAATAAGCGTCCTCAATAATTAATCCTATGTTATTGTGGTAATATTGCGAGCTTGTTTGCATTGAGGAATAACATTATATTTAGGTACCGGCTTTTGTATTTTTTTTTACCAGTATAAACTTTGTGTAACTATTCTAGAACAATGAAAACATTTTATGCCATTCAGTGTTTTTCTTTTTGAAAATAAAATGCTGTTTTATAAAATTATGTCTTTTTTTTAATTACTTGCAACTGGCTGAAGTCATATAAATATCTTCCTACAATACACACACATCATGTTTCATGCATGACTGTCGAATTGATTTGAATAACAAAATAAATCGAATTTTTTGGTTCGTCGGTATGGGCGTCCTCTCTTCTGGAGAGAAGAGACGACACCTAGGCCGTCGCGAATGGCTAATGGCAAATAGGGTATTTCATGGTATAATAATATACTTCGCCAGGTATAGGAGGTAGGTAATCAGGTTATCTAAAGTACATACTTCTTTTATGGGGTACTGTGTAAAATGTTATAATAAAATACCACTCGATATTCTTCAACTAAATGAGAAGAAATTTAAAACATGCATTAAACGCACACTATGTAGACAAGCATATTATAAGTTCAATGACTATATCGTAGATAAAAATGCTTGGCTTAATGCTGGTCCTGGAGTCTTACTCCCGAAAACGATTCGAGTCTGATTTTGTTTTCAATTCGAACTCGCTTTTGATCGGAACTCGATTTAAAACCTCACTCCCAAACCAATTCGGATCTTAAACCAAGATCGACGTAAGTTCGAGTATTATCAGCGTCGTTAGGCGTATCCGGCGGATTACGTCACCGTCAAGTGCTATGTCTTTGGTTAGCAACTTTTAAGTGGTTGAATGTTTTTACTTCTCTATCACTTTCCCACGTAAAAAACGATACCCTAGTGCTTTATTTACACTTATCAAACAAAAACTTATAAAAAAATATGATTTATTGTTATTTGTCAACGCAACCTAACATACCCGGGATGTGGAACTTTTCATAAAATCTGTAATAAGCATTGTAATATAAGTAGGTAAATTGTTATTATAATCATGTTGTCACATATAAAAATATTGTAAGCAACACATTGTATCCACCTACTTTCTTTTAATAGCATTTCTTTCTTCGGCTGATTAGGAGAACTTGATATATTTCGTCAATATATCTTTGTGGTTTAATGCTTTGGTAACTTCCCCTATAGCTTTTGACACTGACTGCTGAGACATTACCGTGCCATTGCTTCTTCATACTATTCTTTAGCTTCCAGTACCAAAAAATTATTTGGTCTGGAAATGGTGTTAAATAGAAAGAAAGAAAAATATTTTATTTGGGACAATTATTTATTTATACAAATATATATTTTATTTTTTTATTTGAATAATCTTCTACTAACACATCAAACAACTCTTTCGCCAAACGAAAATTTATCCGAAATTCTTCCGAATCCATTTCCATAGCCGAGCCGTGGTGTTATAACGACTTATCCTTTGCATATTTCTTCTCGCACGAATATACATACGATTTGATTCCTCAAGAACATTGAAAAAACGACGCAAGGCTAGCCATAATAATAAAGAATTTGAAGAAATATAGCAGTTATTAACACTAAAAACTCTCACTCGATCTTCATAAAGTAGCTTTTTTGCTATCGTGTAATTTGACGTATAATTCGATCCTACAACTCGATTTATTTACAGTCAAATAGCGTGTGGAGTACGAACTTTTCGATCCTAACGAATCGAGTCGATCGAAATTAGTTTCGCTTCGATCCACCGCACGATCGTGCGGAAGTGTCGGATTCAAGAGTATGGATCGACGTTTAATTCGAATCGAATTCGATTGATTCAGAACTCGAAGCTGTCGGGAGTAAGGTCCCTGCTCCACAGCCACTTGGGCGCACTAGTTAAAATTTGAATGTTTGGAAGAGATACTCCTTTCTTATTCCCCCTTTTATTTTTCTGACATTGCGAACTTAATGTTTGTTTATTTTTTATAAATATGTTTTATTATTGAATAACTCAATAGATATTTTAATGATTCTTTTCTTTTATGTAGTAAAATTTTATTCATCGCTCAAATACATAGCAAACTATAGTTTTGTATAATTTAGAAGCATTTTGAAATTTTGTAAATGTGAGTACCATGGATTGACAGCATGGCAGTTGAGATTATGTCATGCTCACTTAAATGTCTCACTGTTGGTGGCGCGTGTGTTGGATCATTCGGTTCCCTACAAAATGGTTGAGCTGGATGGTGCTGATCCACGCGTCATGTTCGTGAACGGGCGCCGTCAGTTGAGACTGGTCATCTCTTAACTGCCACGGTTTATTTTTATTATTAATCTTATATTTTTAATTATTTCTTTATATTTTTTTTCATTGTTCTCGCATATAGAAGCAACAAGAATAATGTACCCAGGATTTGGTAATATCTTGATTTAAAAAGAGTGTCCTTGGAGTTTCTTGCCCGTTCTTCTCCATAGAGATCTACGTTTTGGAATGGGCAACTAGCTTCAACTTTCTGACTAACTGACCGACTCTTTGACAATTCAAAAATGCCTGTAAATGGTTTAATTGAAATAAATGCTTTGAGTTTGAGTTTTATAGCATTCCGAGAAACAGTGGCCACGTGGGAGACACAAGCCTACGTCATCACCGCTGTGTTACCAGTAGTGTGTAATAAAAACTCCCCAACCGCCTTTATTACCTGGGCCAACAAAATATGAGAAAAGTCGTGCCAGCGACACGAAGAAGAAGACCTGTGCGAATCCGATAAAACAATGAGGTTTTAACCAACAATTTATGTTAGTATATGTTTAAATTGAATTGTTTCGTTTGATTAGAAAAACGAAACGACAATTTAAATGCTTTATATATATTTTTTTACAGAATGGTGATTGAAAATGTTTCCGTAATTCGTGTTTTGTTGCAATAAAGTGGCAACTGGATAGTGACGTAAGCATGTGTGTACGCGCTGGTGAATGGGTCGCACACACCTTGGTCGTTAGCTTGAATGATAAGTCACGGATAGCCAAAGATGATGGTTTATTGAATCTATTTAACTACCACGTAACTAATGCTATATGGATGTTGTGTGAATGAGTACAGCTGAATATGAACGCTGATTGTGTATTGTCGCGTTACACTATGATTTGTGTAAGGCGACGGAAAAGCGCTGGGCGCTTACTCTTCAAACTAATTTTAATTCCAATCTAAACCCAATCCGATTCCAATGTTAATTTTGCAGTCACGTGATTCGGTACTCTTGAAAACAAAATGGTCAACATTGGATTGAAATTGGGATTGTCCCGCGATTATTTTGTTACACGTGAAGTTAGCTATGTTACGGGCCGCAATAGTGTTGTTAAACTCATTACGATAAACCGGTAATAGGGCTTTAAAATGCTTTATCCTTCAAATAACAAGGCTAATAAATAAATATGATATAAATAGTTGTTTATTTGATTAATTGTAACGTATTAAATCCATTTGGGCGTAAGAAAATTATTAAAATCATAAAATTAACCATGACTTAGGCTGCATGCGGTAGGATCGTTGCCTACACTGCAAAAAAAAAAGACGGCGTAGATGTTCTCCAATTTCAAAACTAAAGTCAAGTGGTTCTACAAGTGATCTGTGCAATCCGCGCGTGCCATGTACGATACATGACTCGTACAATGTGTCCCTCCCGGAGTGCCAGACCTTGTTTTTTCAGACCATGGGGTATTTATCATAGAGGTAACGAGTATCTTATTTATTCCTATTTCGCTAAAATTAAGAATACACTTAGTGATCATGTGTTGCAATTTCTCAAATGGGTCTGAAAGTCACTATTTATGGGATGACGCCGAATGAGGTCAAAATCCGAATCCCAGTTCCCGAATGCAATTGTTGTTTCATTAAATATACTAAATCGTCATGGGTATTACTTTCATGGTTTTGAAAAGTACTGATGCCATATACACATCGTATATTAAGGTGATCTACAATTTGTAACTGAATTAATGCACATTATGAAAGTAGTTTGTTCAGCATCGTGTACTGAATCGAATTCTGTCATCTTTAATATAAGTAGGAAAAAAAAATCTTTAAAATAATTAAAGCTACGTAAATTACAGTCACATTTCCGCTGGACGGTCAAAACAAACCAAAATGGACGAAGTACCTACTATGCTAGACCTTTACAGGTGTACGACTGTGTGCGTGCGCAGATTTGTAATGTGACCACAATTTGCTTCTACAATCAGTATTACAAATTTTATAAATAAACAATATTTTATACATAATAGTAATAATAATATAATAATAATAATAATAAGTTTATTTATCCAGAGAGATATACATAGACACAGGTTGTATAATAGTTACATGCTAAGACTTATTCAACTAACAATGGACACAAGGGGAGAAAACAAAATAACTGTCTATATTAACCAACAATTAACTCCTGTCTCCTAAACTAGGGGTGACCTGTATCTTAGGAGACAGTGATTCGTCCGAGCTAAACAGTAAATTAAATTAATGATGGACCTTATATGTTAATCTAACACAAAACAAAAATGTGACTTAGCTGACTATGTAATTTTAGATGTATTTTGAGCATGGATAAAGGATAAAGGATAGGTATGAAGAAATAGTGTGGGTGTAAATGGAATAGAGGTGTGTTCATATTCGTGAGTGTAATGTTAGTTGTGTTGTATGGGTGTGTATGTAGTGTGTTATGAGGTGTTAATTGTTATTTGTGTGTAGTGTTTTGTGTTCATATTTAATAGTGATTTATTAAGCGATGTATGCCAGTAGAGATTCGGTGTTATTGTAGTCCTGTTTTATGAGCCAGTCTGTAATTATAGTTTTGATGTTGAATTTATTTAACTTTACTATGTTTAATTTCTTTTGTATTATTTTATATACGTGAATACTTAACACGTAGTAATGGTGTTTTGCAAACGAGGTTTTGTGCTGTACACCGGGGGGGACGTATGTTCGCTTCCCTGGGTCAGGCAGGGGTAGGCAGCCATGTACTCTGAGGACAGCTCGAAGGACAAATAGCTGACGTACCGTTAGAACTTTGCAGTCAGAGTATAGCTGTGCGGTAGGGTATCTAAATGGTTTCCTGGTCATAACCTTAAGTACGGCTCTTTGAGCTCTCTCTGCTCTCAGAATAAAGGTCTTCGCTGCTCCACCCCATACGGTTATGCAGTATCCGAGGATTGACTGGCACAGAGTGAGGTAAACCATCTTGAGAATGTTCAAATCAGCCGATTCTCGCAGCGATTTAAAAATGTGTATCAGCCGGATAGTTCGAGTAGTTATAGTTTCAAGCTGTTTGTCCCATCTCAATCCCTCATCTATATGCACCCCCAGATACTTTACGTTATTAGTTCTAACGATGGTAGCACAAGAGCACGATATCAGCCGATTTTGGCATGAGTGACCTGTAATCGAAAAAGTATTCGGGGGTAGGGTGTTACGTCTGATCGCAAAGGGTATATAATAGGTCTTATCCAGGTTTAACGTCAGCAAGTTCTGATTAAGCCAGTTCATCACGGAGGATAGTGCAGATTCAGCCCTAGTTTGCACATCGTCCCACGTAATCCCGTTAATTAAAATCGCCGTGTCATCGGCATATGCATAGATCTTACCATCAGGTACTGACATACTACAAAGATCGTTTATGTAGATTTGAAAGAGAGTGGGGCCTAATATGCTTCCCTGAGGTACGCCGAAAGACACCGATTCTTCATCACTGTGTCTCGAGCCTATCCTAACTCGCTGGGTGCGATTTGTCAGGTAATCAGTAAAGAGTTTCAAAGCTATGCCACGAACGCCCACACCCTCTAACTTAGCTATTAGTTTGGGAACAGAAACTGTGTCGAAAGCCTTGGACAAGTCCAGAAATATGCCAAGGCACTTAGTTTTATTGTCCAGTGTCTTTGCTATAGTTTGAGTTAGATCTAATACGGCATCTTCAGTGGAGACACCAGACCTAAAACCATACTGGTTGTCATCAATAATTTTGTACCTGTCCAAAAAGCTTCTAAGATTATTATTTAAAATCTTTTCCAGTATTTTCGAGAGCGAGGGTAGAACAGATATTGGCCTATAATTATTAACACAGTTCCTGCTCCCTCCCTTATAGATTGGGCTTACAATAGCCTTCTTAAGAGAATCCGGAAAGACTCCCGTGTCTATGCAAAGATTGCATATGTGTGTTATCACTGGTACGAGAGTGTGGCGACATGTCCTAAGAAGCGATGATGGGATTCCATCCCAGCCTACGGCACAATCGCTTCGAAGCTGTAATATAATAGAATTGACGTCACTGTCGTCGACTTTTTGTATAACAAGTGAATTGATAGGCGGATTTAGCTTCATGCTTATGCAACCGGGAGGTTTATCTCGAGTTAGAGGTGTTTTATTAGGGTCATTTAGTATTGCCTCTGCCATGTTCTTACCTATACTACTAAAGAAGGAACATACATTGTTTAGGGAAGATTTAGGGTTATCGGTTATTTTTAAAAGCTCATCTGGACTAGAGTGTATTTTACCGGTATTCGTAATTTCCTTAATTGTTTTCCATAGCATTCTTGGATTACCTTGTGACTTTTCAAGTTCGCTCCTCTCATATGCCCTCTTCAATTTACGCAGTAGCGCATTACAAAAGTTTCGATAGCGTGTATATGTTACAAGTAATATTAAATTGTCTGGTGATTTTTTTGATTTCGTGTGTAATTTATCTCTATGCTTAATACATCTTAATAGGCCGGTAGTGATCCATGGTTTTATAATTCTTAGTTTCCTTGGTACGTTGGTTTGTTCTGTATGTTTAGTTATAGTTGATGACAGTATTGTAACCAGTTCATTCATAGCGATATTCGCATCTTCAGTTTTGTAAATATTTGTGAAATCTGTATGTTCTAATTCTGTTTTGATTGCATCTGTATTAATGCGAGATATCGTGAAAAATTTGCTAGCGGTAAAGTTTGTATTTGAGATTGCAAGTATAATTGGTTTGTGATCTGTGATATGCGATTCTACTACGAGACTTGTGGCCGATGACTTTGTTTTTAAAAATACGTGATCTAGACAGTTTTCATTTCTAGTGGGTAGAAGGTGGGTTGGTAATAGTCCATGGGATGCGTTTAAAATAAGGTAGTCTAACGCCCGGTCATTCCTACTACCTAATTTTATGTCAATATTCAGGTCACCTACCATTGCAATATTTGGAGAGCTTGCTATCTTCTCATAGATACAACTGAGACTGGTTAAAAAACTATCGTAACGATCTTTTGTGGTATTTGAGGGGGAACGGTATATCGCAACTACCGAGAGCTTATTATCAACTTGGCATATTAGACTATTTGCGTAGTTTATGGTTGGTTCCCATACAGTTACATTTAGGCTAATTTTGGTATAAAGAATTACTCCATCGTTTTGATTCGTTATGTTTTTAGTAGAGTGCGACTGGTAACCGTTTAATACTGGGATATTACTCACTCCACTCAGCCAACACTCAGTCAAAACAATAATGTCAAAATTAACATTAATTTGACACAACAATGCTTGTAGACTATCAAAATTTTTATTTACGCTACGTATATTCATATGCAGTACTTTTATGCTACTATTAGTTGTTTTTATGTATTTTATACACTCTTGAGGGTCACATGAGAAACAATTTTCGAGATTAAGGTTGTCAAGGTCGTGATTGATGCTGTCTATATTAGCCATTGGAGATATCAGTTACTACCAAAAAATGGGAATACCGGGGTTCCGGTGGAGTAGGCATAAGATACATAAAACTAGCATCGCTTTTTCTTGGAAATGAAGAACAATGGAGTGGAGAAGTATGTGTGTGTACGTTATGTTCGTTTATATTGTGTAAAAAGGGTTTATTTAAAGTGTAAGATGAATGTCTGTGTATGTCGTTAATCAATATGGGTGGTTTAGATACAAATTTAACAATGTTAGCAAAAAAGAACAATAAAAATAAAAACAAAGATGTGTCTAGATTTCGAAGCATCGTTTGAGTAATGGGTTCAATTAGTCACATATTCCTGCCACCAAGATCCAGAAGACACTTCTCTGAGGACACTAATATCTGTTTATCACCCGTCTGCTTGCGAAGGAAGATATTTCCGCTGCTTGTCCAACAAAAAGCATAGCTATTCCTCTTGGCAAATTCCCGGGCCAGGTAGAATAGCCTCTTCGAGCTAGGAGGTAGCTGTTCCGCAACATAGATCGCCTGACGTTTCCCTGGTATGCCAATCAATTCAGTATTTAATTTGTCCTCCTTCGACTTGCTGTTGTTGTTGAAGGAACGGACAGCTGACATTATATTTTGCTTTGTGCGCACAGTAGTAAATTCCGCGATGATTGGTCGAATGGAGATGTCCGTCCCATTTGAAGCCGATTTTCCAGGAAGTCGATATACGTCACGAAGTTCGGCTTCGGGTATGGGCACTCCTACCGTTTTGCTTATATTGCAGACAGTTTTAATTAGGTCCGTCGTATTCTCTTTATTTGTCACTGGAATGTTTCTTAATTCGATTCCTGACGCCCGTGACTTGTACTGGAGATCAATAATTTTCTTTTCAAGGCTTTCTATGTAGCCTAGCTGTTCTTGACGGTCTTTCTTAAGTTCTTCTACCTCCTTCCTCAGTTCTTCAAAGTTTTGGTTCATGAAGGACATCGACCGCTCGATCTCAGCACTAGTTTTACAGATTTCAGCATTGGACTCTTGTATTTTTTTATTCTGTTCCTTGATTTCACTAATGTCCGTGACCAATTTCGACATAAGGGCAGTTTGTTCTTCTAACATCTTTAAAAAGCGAGTGTCTTGATCTTTTTGCCAACCAGCGAGAAAAAATAGTAAAAATTCAGTGTATGTATTAGGTCTTTACCTATGAAATTGCCGTTCTGCAGTACTGGCCATTTCAAATCAAAATAATTTTTGTTTGGCTATGAATTCTAATTTCAAATTAATTTTATTTTAAAAACATGGATTTTTTTTTCTAAAAGTAGTCATTTCTTTATTGATTAGTGTTACATTTTCATCGCATTTCAATCTTTTTCGTCATCATGGATACGTTAAAAATTCGAGTAATTATGGAATATGAGTACCGTCGTGGCAGCAACGCGGCACAAGCGGCACGCAACATCAACGACGTTTACGGAGCTAACTCTACAAACCAACGCACCACCTGTTATTGGTTTGCTCGCTTCCGTTCTGGAAATTTCGACCTGAAAAATGAACCTCGCGGTCGTCCGAAGACTTTGGTCGACAATGACGAATTAAAGGCGATTGTGGAAGCTGATGATACACAATCTACGGCTGAATTAGCAGCAGCTTTCGACGTTAGCGTCAAAACAATATTGGTCCATTTGCGTCAAATTGGCAAGGTAAAAAAGCTTGACAAATGGGTGCCCCACGAACTCAATGATCGCCAGCGCGAAGTACGCGTCGAGACGTGCCTTGCACTGCTCAACAGACACACAAATGAAGGAATTTTGAACCGCATTGTTACCTGCGATGAAAAATGGATTCTGTTTGATAACCGTAAGCGCTCAGCAAGTTGGTTGGATCCTGGTTCAGCACCTAAACAATGCCCTAAACGAAAACTTACCCCTAGAAAAGTGATGGTCACTGTTTGGTGGTCTAGCGCCGGTGTGATTCATCACAGCTTCTTACCAAACGGGGTGAGCATTACTGCAGATGTGTACTGTGAAGAACTGAACACAATGATGGAGAAGCTGGCGCATCTCCAACCAGCATTGGTCAATCGCTCGTCTCCGCTGCTCCTGCACGACAACGCGCGACCTCATACTGCACAGCAGACGGTCTCCAAGTTGCAAGAACTGGGGTTGGAAGCTCTCCGTCATCCGCCCTACTCACCAGACCTTGCGCCTACAGACTACTACTTTTTCCAGAATTTGGATAACTTCTTGGCGGGAAAAAAATGTAATACCCGAGAGGCAGTACAAAATGCCTTTGAAGAATTTGTTGCCTCCCGTCCAGCTGATTTCTTAAAGAAGGGCATCAATAAACTGCCACTGCGATGGCAAAGATGCATTGATTGCATGGGTGATTACTTCGATTAATACAAATAAAAAATTCATGAAAAAAATTCGTTTAAATTTTTTCATACAAAACGGCAATTTCATAGGTAAAGACCTATTATTATGATTATAACATAATATTGTAATTTGGATGTTTATAGAGTGCGTTAATTCAGGGATATGTTGTATATAGGTGAAAATCAAAAGCTAAGACGGCAACTGTAAAATTTTAAAGTTTTTTTTCATGAGTATCGCGGGTGCAGCGGGTAGGTTGCTGCCCAATTCGCGTGAAATTACGAGTCGTATTGGGCCGAGCCGACTTGTACACCGAGCCCGCACTTTCTGAAACCGTACCGTTCCCATGAACGCGACACCACACGCCTGATCGCGACTCCTCGAATGTCACGTTTCCCACGGCGCGTAGGCTAGAGCAGGCACAGCGCGGCGTGTTGTTATTACGCGCTGTAGAAAACGAACTTAAGGGGATGCGCTTATATAAACCCGCGAAATTCATATTTTCCTACTTAATGACTATTTCATGAAAAATCATGACATTTGGGCCCAATTCTAACTGATGATTCTAATTCTGTAAATAGATATTTGCTTCAGTCGCGAATCACATTTTGATCAACATACAACCTGACACTGACCAGCAAATCGCAAAAAATTAAGAAAATTTTATTTCGCTGGTTACCCTGGAGCTTTTGCCTTGACATAGGTGGACTTTCTGTAATAATGTTACATAGATACACTTACTTGTGCTGCAGCGCGGCGTGCGCCTGCTTGAGCTGGTGATGGTCGGCGCGACGTTGCCGCTCCGCCGCCGCCGCTGCCGCCAGCGCACGCCTCGCCTCCGCTTCGGACGCACGCGCCGCTGCCAGCTCGACGCGCACACGTTTTAGTTCTTCGGCACACTCGCGGGCTTCACGCTACAACACAAACATTATACTAACTTTACTGCTTTCGCTGTGACCGGGTATTTAGAACTAAATTCCGTCTAGCGAGTCATATTTGAGAACCAGCTAGAAAAAAATTGTATTTTTTTTTTTAAGTGAATTCTCTCTGCTCACTCTGCGCTCTTTCTGAACAGTGAGCGAAACTGAACCGTCGCGCTCGGGTCGGTGCCGCTGAATCGGGTATACTCGGCTCCAGTCGTAAGTTTTTACTTCTATCGTGTTGTCATAAGCACACAGTAATTTTTTTCAATGGGTCACCGTTGTCGAAATCGATAAGGTGGACTTTAACCTTTGGTATGCCACGAGTGGCGAAGTGATGTTACCGCTGTGTGCCGAGAAATATCCACGGCGGCGCGCAGCCGCACAACTCAAGTTTTTTAGCATCGAATATATCCAAGATTACAAACAGTAACAATTACCTAATTTTTGATTTTAAAAGGTAGTGAAATAAAGTGTTTCTAAGTATATAATTTAGTAGAACATCATCAAGTTGTTTATTTACTACATTACATTATCTCCCGTGATTTGGAAAAACTTGATCGTACTTTGGAAAACCACAAATAATGTAAAGGCAGTGACTTTAATTTGACTTTTTTTTATTTTATTTTATACTTTGATATATCGTGAACCCGATTACATAATAATATATTATACCGTAATGATAAAAACTAAGATGCCACAAGTTTTATTATTGACATTTTTTATAGCATTTTCAAGCGTGGATCCGCGTTCCGGCAGTATAACGAGATTGCGCGGATCCCCGTTCCGGCATACCAAAGGTTAAACAGGTTGGCAGGGACATCGACGCACAACCTGTTCAGTACCTAGTAGTTTTTTAATAACCGACGAAAAATTTCAACACAGGGGCGGTTCAGAATCATGTACTGGATCCATGGTAACAGGTTGCGCCTCAATGTCCCTGCCACCCTTCATAGGTACATAAATAAGCTCACGCCTTTCCAAAGGGAGTAATTGCGTAACACAGTAACAGTAGGAACGGCTTTCATTTTAACAGTTCAACAACATTCATTGCTTTATTTACGTTGTTGAGCAGACAAATTTTTCAAACATATGAAGCAATGGATTAGCAATAGGCTTCAAAATTATTCAGATTGTGTTTGATAGTGTTTTACGTAATTAGGGTGCTGGTAATTTGATTAGAGCCTGTATAAGGATACCTGTCATTGCGGCCGCTGTGTGACAGCTGTATTTTTTTTGGAGACCCAAGCTTTTTGTTCTTTACAACAAGTGATATTGCTTTTATAATTATCAAAACTTTATGCACAAGTAAAAATAACCGTACAAAGGCGGACTTTCTCCTATCTCAATTCTCAATTCTCAATTCTTTATTGCGTACCATAATGTATACAGTTGGTGGGAAAAACAGTTACATCAGTCTCAATTATGGACCCTGTCGGGCACAGCATAGATAAAAGTAGGAGGAGGAGGAGGAGTAGTCCTAGCTTTATAACCGAATTGGGAGCAGTGTTGGCCCAGTGGTACCGATCCCGACTTAACCGAGTCGTAGTTCGTGAGTTCGAACCCAGGCAAGCAGTTTACTTTGTGTATTTAATGTCGTCACCACTGCTCTCAAAAGGGTGAAGGAAAACATCGTGAGGAAACCGGAATGACCTAGAACCAAAAATTCGAAGACATTTGTGATATCCACCACCCCGCACTGGGCCCGCGTGGTCAGCCCACTCCCTCTCGAAGACAAGAGGCCCGAGTTCTAGCAGTTCCATCATCCATCATTGCGGCCGCTATGTGACAACTGCTTTTTTAGAAAACCCAAGTTTTTCTTCTTTGTAACAAGTGACATTGCTTTTATATTTTACTAGCTTTTGCCCGCGGCTTCGCTCGCGTTAATTTAGAATTTGACAATCAATTCCGTTTCTTCGGGGAATTATAGTTAGCGAGGGTGAAAGACCGGTCTATCGACACTCTAGACTCACAAAATGTATTAGGAACTTAAATAAAAACTCTTAACACACTACTAAAGTTTCTATAATAATATAATTCAATCATGGTTCGAAAGACACGTGGCGCCATCTATTATCATAAGAACGTTAGTATTGTTTTCCTCGGGACAGTATTTTTTTTTTTTTAGAAGAAAAGTAGCCCTATGTCCGTTTCTGTACACCTGACAACGTATATGCAAAATTTCAGGATGATCAGTTCAGTGGTTTAGGCGTGAAAAGGTAACAAACAAGCAAACTTACTTTCGCATTTATAATATTATAGTTCGGATTATCAAAACTTTATGCACAATTAAAAATAACCGTACAAAGGCGTACTTAATTCCTTAGACATTTTCTGCCAGTCTACCTTAGTGCGACAAACCATGGTAGGTGCAACATGATAGAAAAGGACAATGGGTAATTTTTTATGGGGCCCGTGCCCCATTTTTTTGCCTGTGGCATTATATCTCCAAGTGAATTCAGACATGCCGTCTTAAGATTAATTAAACTACTTCATGAGGGCAAGACCGACATAGTTCATTATTCTACAAATAACTTTGTGTCTGGGTAGGCTCTTACCCATTCTCCTTCATTTGAAATCCTACTATCCTACTAATATTATAAATGTGAAAGTATGGACTTTCACATTTATAATATTAGTAGGATAGTAGATTATAAATGTGAAAGTATGGACTTTCACATTTATAATATTAGTAGGATAGTAGGATTTCAAATGAAGGAGAATGGGTAAGAGCCTACCCAGACACAAAGTTATTTGTAGAATAATGAACTATGTCGGTCTTGCCCTCATGAAGTAGTTTAATTAATCTTAAGACGGCATGTCTGAATTCACTTGGAGATATAATGCCACAGGCAAAAAAAAATGGGGCACGGGCCCCATACAAAATTACCCATTGTCCTTTTCTATCATGTTGCACCTACTATGTTTTGTCGCCCTAAGGTAGACTGGCAGAAAATGTCTAAGGAATTAAGTCCGCCTTTGTACGGTTATTTTTAACTGTGCATAAAGTTTTGATAATCCTAACTATCCTACTAATATTATAAATGTGAAAGTGTGGATGTTTGGATGTTTGTTACTCAATCACGCTAAAACGGCTGAACGGATTTGGATAAAATTTGGCACATGGGTAAACTATGACCTGCATTAGGACATAGGATACTTTTTATCCCGATATTCCCACGGGATCGAGATTTCTGCGGGTGAAACCGCGGGGCGCAGCTAGTTATAAATAAAGTTCAAGAATAAATACATAGATACATACATATTATAAACTACTGAGTCCAGAAAGATAAAAATACGTTGCTGGAGAAAAAGTTATCAACAAATCAACCCTTGCGTTGATTTTGCCAATGTGTACTGCTTTCCAAATTCACATAGGATATTGACCAACAACTAAATTTAAAAAAGAAATGCTAATCTTTGTTGTACCTGTTCGCGTTCCCGCTCTCTCTCGCGTTCTTTGTCGCGCTCTCTCGTTTCTCTTTCTCGCTCCCTCTCCTTCTCTCTTTCTTTGTCTTTCTCCTTAACTTCTTTGTTACTGCTTTCCTTAATTTTTACACAATCTTTTGTACTCTCTACTTCTTTATCTTTAACTATTTGTTCTTTTGCTGTAAGAGAAAAGGTTTTTTCAAATTTCATGGTAATCTACTTAACAAAAATCATAAATTCTTTGACAGACAATGCACATCCTTAACTGCCTGAAAGTTTGCACAAGGACTCCTTATATAACCAAGATGACCACTAAGGAAACATTCATGAAAAGTCATCCCCTATAGAGGGTAAATAGGAAATTAAAGTTTGCATCGTCATTTTTACTTGCTTATTTCTTTAAAGCATGGAGCCCTTTGTTTAAATTAATTCAAAGTACCCACAAATAAAAAGCGCTCCACGCTTTTTGTTTTAATCATTGAATATAAAAGAAGAACTAATACAAGTTAATTTAGTTATTTTATAATTTTTAGTGCGTGATAAAAGCGTGTTTTTTAGTTTTTCTTAAATTACATATTTTTATTTTTTACTTTTTAGTCTTACTTTTTATAATCTTCATTAAGTTATTAAGTCTAAAATCAACGAAGTTATGACTTGAGCGGTTTACTAGGAGCCACAGAAGAGTTCCATTATCACCTCTTGGCTCCATCATCAGACCCTCTTTATCAAGCCCAACCCATTGGACTCGTGAAAACGAATCATATGAGCCCAAACTCGAGCGGTTTACTAGTAGCCACTGAAGAGTTCCACTAGCCACTTTCTGGCTCCATCATCAGACCGTCAACACCAAGTGGAACCTATTGGAGTCATAAAAACAAATCGTATGACCCAAAAGTCGAAGTAATTATTAGTAGCCACGGAAGAGTTCCACTATCCAGCTCCTGATTCCATCATCATACCCTCGTTGCCCAAGCCCAATCTATTGAACTCGTCAAAACGAATCATGTGAACCCAAACTCAAGGGGTTTACTAGAAGCCACTGAAGAGTTCCAGTATCCACCTTTTGGCTCTATCATCAGACCCTAGACATCAAGTGCAATACATTGGACTCATCAAAACGAATCACTTGACTCCAAACTCGAGGGCTTTATTAGTAGCTACTGAAGAGGTCTACTATCCATCGCCTCTCCTGGCTCCATCATCAGACCAGCTCCAAGATACCAAAATATAGTTTTGTCATCCGAACTGTATGTACATACAATGTTTCATTTCGATACGACAATTAGAAGTAGGTTAAAATTGGCTTTTAAGTTTTTGTTACATTGTTTGTTATACAAGTAAAGCTAATAAAAAGCGTGTTAATAAAAATAATGATAACTTTCAAATCGGTTATTATATGGAGCAGCCACATGCTTAAGAAGTTTGAAAAAACATTCTATACTTCTTACGCTATTTACTGAACGGCACGAAGTTAATGTGATGTTTGTGCTATGACTATGACACCAGAGCGGCAAGTCCCGTATTTTTAATAAAATTCGCATTTTAATCTCAGTCTCAATTTCACAAAAAAAACCCCCTAAGGGTACGTTTCCGCCAGAGATGAGCGAGAATGCGTAGCGAGGAATATGCGCATAGGTCCCGTCACGTAAAAGAACGCTGGCCTGTACCTGCGCACTGAGCGATTAATTTAATTCCAGCCTATTCCAAAGTACCGAGTAGCTAGTAAAGTAAGTATTATGATTCTACAATAAAACGATTACACTTATATTATAAAATAATAGCCTTTATTTAAGTAATATAAAATAATATTGTAACACGTCCCCTCAATGTCGCTCAGCGTTCTTTTTCGTGACGGGACCTGTACAACCAACCAATAACAGCGCTAGGCTAAGCTAGCGCTGTTATTGGTTAGTTGGATAGGACCCGGTCCGGTGTACAGTGCCTTGACAAAAACTTTTCTTATAGCTTTAACGCCAGACGCTAACGTCAAAATGTATGCCAATGACATTACCTGCGCAAAAAGATACGTAATGTCACGTGGTAAGCAAATGTCAACTCCATACAATTTGTTTTTCCGTTGGCGTTTACGCTTACAGAAAAGGGATTTTGTCCAGGCCCCCAGGCCCTGCAGTCTCGACATTAGACAACGACAAAAATTAGTCGCTAAATCGCATCGTTGTCAAATTCCTTTAATAGATTTTCAACTTTATTTCGAAAGCATAAGGTTGAAAATCTATTAAAGGAATTTGACATCGATACGACTTAGCGACAGATTTTGGTCGCTATCTAATGTCGAGACTGCAGGGCCTGGTCTCAAGCTATGCAAATTAAGCGACGTTATTGGATAGTTTCACACACATCCTTCGCTACGCATCCTCGCTCTTCTCCGGTGGAAACGCAGCCGAAGGGGTGATTTCACCAATGAAACTGAAACGCGATCAGCACGTGTAAACTGCGTTCCAAAGCTGTCAGTGTCAATATTTCCCTACAATGATGACATTGACAGCTCTTGAACGCGGTTTAGAAGTGCTAATTGCGTTCAGTTTCATTGGTGAAATCCGCTCTAACTTACCTACATTTTCAATAGGCCACACCGCCAGCTAGCGAGCGAGCGAGCGAGTCGGGCGAGCATCGTTTCATCTCTTTTCATACTTCACACCGCGAACTACAGAGCTAAGCTAATTAGGTGAACGAACAGCATCGCTGGCATCGTCGGATATTTCGTTCGCATCGTTTGTATCGCTGACGTAGCTTATCGCTGTAGTTCGGGGTGTGAACCGAATTATGAAAAGACTTGAAACGATGCTCGCCCGACTCGCTCGCTCGCTAACTGGCGGTGTGGCCTGCGCTTTAGACGTGTACTATCGATGAGCTGACATTGCGACAAAATTTTGGACGTTTTAAATTACGGGAATTGGCCTTCAGATCATAATAGCACCGCTATCCCTTTGCCACAAAATAGATACGTACAGAAAGCTAGCTCCTTAAACCGAGCGAAATCGCACGCACACAGACAAGCGTCTACACACAGCGAGTTTGACATGCTTGAGATCGCTGCGCGTACGCGTCTTTGTGGTATGTGTGAGTGCGTCCGTTTTCGCTGGTGGTATGTGAAGCTGACCTGTACGCCTATTGTGTGCTTTTTTTTTAGTTTGGGAATCATCAAATGACCTCACCCGCTCTGGGGGAGCGGAAGGGCGTGTCAGCCTCTTACTGACTAAAATCCATCCGTGTTCCTTCAGTTGCCTGTGCGCCAGGGCCACGGTAACTCTTTCGAACAATTCGCGACCCCGGCAGGCATCGGCCCTATCGGACCCCGTCAATGGTGCAATGTGTGCCTTTGGGCCTCGTTCACAGGGTGTTACCGTTGCTCAGTACGATATTTTACTATAGAATTTTGGGTAGATATGGCAGTTTCATACCACATTTGTTTCCTTACTGTATGAACAGTGGGATGTCGACGTGTGATTCCAACTTTTTACCGTAAAATATCCTACAAGATAGTGCCGTGTGAACGGCTGCTTACGGTTTGTTGTAGCGACAGAAAGATTCTTAAGAACGTCTTTCAGTTAAGTGTCATTTTAGAATTCGGGGGTTAAAGGTACAATAATCAAATCGATGTACTCACTGTGTTCTGTACTCTTACGACTATCACTGCTGTCCTTATCCTTATCTCTGTTTTTATTCTTTTTCTTTTCCTCTTTTAATGTACTAGCCTCTTTCTTTTCTTTTTCTGACTTAGAAGGTTTTGTACCACCTTGAAAAAAAAGTTAATATTATTAAAAGTAAAACTCGCGAAAACACAGAAAAAGAACAAAAAAAGTATGATTTTATAAACTCATAATTTTATGTAGCTACAGTTGCGAGATACACTAACTATAAGAAATAACAAGTTTGCAAAATTATACAGGGTTACTGGTTACTCGACGTATTCCTTGTAGCAAGTCATAGTAGGGTTAAAATGCAACAAATTAGGCCACCAAATGTTCTACCGAAATTCATTAGTTTTTTATTTAGTTAGATTTTTAGTTTTTTAATGAAAAATCCTATTTGAAAATGATTTAAGGCGCGACTATACTGGAATTTAGGTCATTATTATAGCTGATGCCGTAGCAGATCGTTGTTTATAATTAAAAGTTCAAATATGCCTAGAACTTTAGCAAAGATCACTAATTAAACATTTTATTTTTCTAAAATTTTATTTATGTCTGACAAGAATTACGAAAAAGAAACTGAATTTCGGTAGAACATTTGGTTGCCTAATTTGTTGCATATTAACCCTACTATGACTTCCTGCAAGGAATACGTCGAGTTACAAATAACCCTGTATAGTCTTATTGTTTTATTATTCGATATCGATATTCGTTACATCTGTGATGTTTCTCTAATTAATTTAATTTGACTCTGTATTTTGGGATTTCAAAATATACCTTTACTGTGTTCATGTTTGTCATCGTCATCAGGCGCAGCATGACACGCGGTACCATTACTGAGCGCGTGCGAGCCACTCGAGCTGTGTGAGCCGCCCGAGCTATGCGAGCCACCTGTGCTTCCCGAGCTAGTCGAGCTCGCGTTTGACGCTTGTGCTGACGATGACTTCTCACGGAGCGCCGTTTGATGCTCTAAATGCTTTTCTAATTTGTCTAACTGAAAATAGAAGAAAGATTGGAGAATAACAATAAAAAACTTATTTGGATGTGTATGAGTTACATAAACATGTACATTTTAGAAATGGCAGTTTTCGTAAAATTATACCAGGATCGCTTCGCACGAATGGCTGACGTATTTCCACGGAATAGGTGTGACAATAGTTGTCTGTGTATCCCTAGTGCTAGAACAACTCTGATGCGCAAGAGTGTCTGCTGCATGGCACTGGTGATATGTAACAAAATACCAAGTTGTTGGAAGGACTATAATTTGACATTATTCAAAAAAAGGCTTAGAATTTTTTAGTAGACAAAGTTTATTATAAGGTTGAAGATTTTTTATTGGAGAAAGAAGTTGTTTGACAATTTTATATATTGCATTTAAATAACTATTAGAAATTGTGACAATAATTTTATTATTTTTATTAATGAATTATGAATTAGAATGTTATTATGTATTATTAGTAAATTTGTATTTTAATTGTACCTAAACTCTATACTTTTGCATGCCTTGTAATTGGCAAAATATGGCTGTTTCTGTATTTATATTTTGTAACACGTATTTGATAATAAAATATCTTTATCTTATCTTTAAACATTGGACAACTTTACTACGTCATCGACACTTCGTTTGCTACGCCATCTATTTGAACCGTATTATACAGGGTTACTGGTTTTTGCTCATGATCCTGTGAAAAGGATGAAAGATACATTAAAAGTAATATTAAAAAAACTCATAAAATAGCACCCTCAAACGGGATAAATAGACATGCAGGGGTGAATCGAGACGAAACTTTAAAAGGGATTTTAACATTGAAATAACATAGTTTGTTGCCAAAAAGGACTCTAATGTGTTTACTGTATTATAATTAATGATTAAGTGCCCTTGTTGGCAACAAACTATATTATTTCAAACTTAGTAATATAAAAAACAGGAGAAGTGACAACGGGGCGTGTCTGTTTCCACGCGTAATGTTCAAACTGCTCATGTCACAGGCAAATGGCCGTCTCCGCGAACTAGTGCGCTTTCGACCGTGATCATGACAAAATATAAGAATGCCGTGTTGTTCAGTGGTTTCTTGTGAAAACAGAAGCCAAAACAAAAACTTTGTCAATCATGGAATCACTTACCATTTTTCATTACAAATATTTTAATAGATTTGTCTTTAAAATCATGAAAAACAACAAATCATAAAATATCTCTTGCTTTTACTACGTTATTTTTGTTATCAAATACCGCAACGAATGTACTATTTTTGGAGTAAATACATTGCTCCTTAACGACTACCTAAGTATGTCGCTAAGTGACTGGACAAGCAATGTAAAAATCACAAAACGATACATCATTCGTGCGAATGTATTGCGTGGTACGGCCGCTCCATCTTGCGGCGAGTTAGTGATGTGCTTGTGCAGATCCACTAACATAGGCTATCGACAACAATGTCGATTGCCCAACGAATATATTATTATTAGTATAGTTTATTTTTCAATTGGCCAACCGTTTTAACCCGTTTGGAAGCGTTAAAACAGTTCCACAATACCTACTGTTTCAATACGCTATGACAGCCTAAACCAACGTAACCGGTTTTTTTTTATATTGTATTTTTTTTTTATTTACTTCATTTTTTTTTTTTAGGAACATTTTGTTTATTTGTAATATGTATAATATTTTGTCGTTTATTATTTATTTTATTTTCAGGACCCCAATTTTTTTTAGTACAATAAATAATGAAAGATTCGATAACTTTCCGATTTAATCAATCACTAGCGTATATGTAAAATAAACTGCTTTTGCACAGCACAACGATAACGACAAACGTTTTTGTGTGAGTAAGTTGCACGGTGCATGGTAAATGCACGCTGTGCTTGACGAGATAAGGTTTAAAATTGATTGTGTAGTACGTTCTGATTTATGAATTGCGAGTGTGTGCGCGACTTCGTATCTATTGCTTCTACTGAACTGCATGTGTAGTAGTGGCGCGTGGTAGGGGAAAACTGGACACACAGAGGTCCAATAAATTTTGAACTACCGAGCATATCTCCTTCTTTCATATATCTATGATTTCAAAATACAAATCCCTTTTTAAAGTTTCGTCTCGATTCACCCTTGCATCCGTATTCACCCCGTTTGACGGTATGCAAAGGTGAACCATTTTTCAATCAAATGTTTATAGTGGCCTATCATAAAAAAATCACGTCACACAATTAACCTGCACAAAACACTTTCACAGGATCGTGGGCAATAACCAGTAGCCCTGTGATGATTTGATTTGACGATCATGTGAAATTACAACCGTCCTTGGTAATGGGTACAACTTTCATGGTTTTTCTGGGTAATTATTGCCAAAAATTATAATTAAAGATGGCGGCCATTAAAAAAATCTACCGGCTACTCAGTAGTGCGTACCTTAGCCTGTAGCTGTGCGTGCTCCTGCGGACAGTGTCCGTTGTGGTCTGCCGTCTTGAAGCGACTGCGGCGCAGCGAGCCGTTCATGTGTTTTGAGTCCGACTGTGTCGTTTGTGTCTGTGTCGCGCACTCCGCGCCACCATTAGCGACACTGCCAGCTTCTTTGCTCGGCGCTTGCTGCTGAGACTGTGTCTGAAAATAAAATACATATCATCGGTATCAATCATTGTAATAAAAAACCCAGTACAAAATCATTATTTGAAGTAGTTAGCTGATCACGGGTTCTATGGCCTAGGAACTAGAAATCTTGATTTTTTTATAACGATTATATGCCGTTACCCATTACGTCTGTGAAAACTCGCCAACTAATTCAAAATGTTGGTGTATGCCAGAACCATATTTTAAAATGATAATCAGAATTTTTCGAAGCTTTCACCTGATCTAACGCAGACTCGGGCAGCGCATCTCGCATGAGTTGGAAGTAGAACTCATTCATGGCGCGGACGTGCCTCTGCCTGCGCTGGCGCAGGCGGTGCGCGACGAGCGCCTTGGCGCCGAAGCCCAGCGTGACGACGGGGTAGCCCACGCAGTGCGCCGCCAGCGGCCGGCACAGCTCGCCCGCGCCGCCGCGCGAGCCGCGCCACAGCCCCTCCACGTACACCAGTAGGCAGCATATCGCTACTGTTGGCAGGCAGATCCCTTTGTCTGCGACTGTATTTGGAAATGCATAAAAAAGGTCTCCGTTTTGACGATTGGATAAAGTAATACAGGAAATAAAATACAATTTGTTTAACTTTGTGTTCAATTTGTTTAACATTTTGTTTATTTTTTACATAACGCACACACAAAGTAAACACATCAGTTTACAAAACATTGTCATAATCCTAATTATCGTGTACAAAATTAACAGTAGGTAATGTGTAAATATAGGAAGCTTGTGTCCAGGCCAAACTCTATTTCTAGTCCAGTCATAAAATAATATGAGGGCAAGTGTAAGCTTGTAATTGTTGAACTAAGCACTGTGGTAACAAACGGAGGAAACAATATGTTCCCACGGAAATGAGTAACCGTTTGAAAGTTTGAAACAATGATAACTGTTTTCTTTTTATTAAATTAGAATGCAGATTAGTGTCGTGACGATAGATAGTTGTCCTGTTCAGTGTTGTGGCTGCATACTTAAATAAAGCACTACACCACGACACAATTAACTGTCGTCTGCGATAATTTCACCTTACAATGGTATTGTTTCTTACAATTTTCTGTCGACACGACGACGTGACAATTGAATTGAAAATTGTCAGTTGTCCAACCGACCGTATCGACAATTACGAAAAAAATTAAGATAATACCGGGTATTTTTTTAAATAATGAACGAAATATTTATTCGGGTCTAGAATCACGTGCTGAATTCGTGGTAACAGTTTACCTGCGTCCCTGCTTACACCGTTTATAGGAAAAAAATATACTCACATGTATACCAGACATATTGTACCCAAACATAGGTACTTGCAGCAAAGAATATGTACTGCAGAGGTATAAAGAAGAAACATATCATGTCTGATGTGAGAGCTATGCAGATGAAGAACACTGAGAATGCCTGAGAACAAAACAAAATTATGTCTAATGAAAGCTGCCATAATTAGGGAAGCAAAATACAACTATCCATTTGATTATTTATGGTATACTCATTGTAAACAAAGTCTTTAGCGTCCAGGGCTTTTGCATGTGTTTGGTCCAAAAGACATATGAATGTTGCTTACATTACATCAAAAACGTCTGACATTTTTTTTTTTTTATTATTATACAGATAATGTTACCTAAGACTTTCGGAATAAAGTACAGTAAAACCTGAGTCATAGACACTAAATATGAAGATCAAAAGTTTCATTTTAAATTATCAAAAGTGGAACATGAGAATTATATTCAAATTAAGATTAAGTATTCAAGATTTGATCACAAAGGAGCAGTTTTTTTTTAGATGACAGTTATATTGTTGCAGAGTACTTTCTATTTTATTAAGATTTTTGTTTTGAAATAGGTCCCAGCTTGATGCAAAAGTGAGACACAGAAAGGTAAAGTATTAGGTCTTTACCTATGAAATTGCCGTTCTGCAGTACTGGCCATTTCAAATCAAAATAATTTTTGTTTGGCTATGAATTCTAATTTCAAATTAATTTTATTTTAAAAACATGGATTTTTTTTTCTAAAAGTAGTCATTTCTTTATTGATTAGTGTTACATTTTCATCGCATTTCAATCTTTTTCGTCATCATGGATACGTTAAAAATTCGAGTAATTATGGAATATGAGTACCGTCGTGGCAGCAACGCGGCACAAGCGGCACGCAACATCAACGACGTTTACGGAGCTAACTCTACAAACCAACGCATCACCTGTTATTGGTTTGCTCGCTTCCGTTCTGGAAATTTCGACCTGAAAAATGAACCTCGCGGTCGTCCGAAGACTTTGGTCGACAATGACGAATTAAAGGCGATTGTGGAAGCTGATGATACACAATCTACGGCTGAATTAGCAGCAGCTTTCGACGTTAGCGTCAAAACAATATTGGTCCATTTGCGTCAAATTGGCAAGGTAAAAAAGCTTGACAAATGGGTGCCCCACGAACTCAATGATCGCCAGCGCGAAGTACGCGTCGAGACGTGCCTTGCACTGCTCAACAGACACACAAATGAAGGAATTTTGAACCGCATTGTTACCTGCGATGAAAAATGGATTCTGTTTGATAACCGTAAGCGCTCAGCAAGTTGGTTGGATCCTGGTTCAGCACCTAAACAATGCCCTAAACGAAAACTTACCCCTAGAAAAGTGATGGTCACTGTTTGGTGGTCTAGCGCCGGTGTGATTCATCACAGCTTCTTACCAAACGGGGTGAGCATTACTGCAGATGTGTACTGTGAAGAACTGAACACAATGATGGAGAAGCTGGCGCATCTCCAACCAGCATTGGTCAATCGCTCGTCTCCGCTGCTCCTGCACGACAACGCGCGACCTCATACTGCACAGCAGACGGTCTCCAAGTTGCAAGAACTGGGGTTGGAAGCTCTCCGTCATCCGCCCTACTCACCAGACCTTGCGCCTACAGACTACTACTTTTTCCAGAATTTGGATAACTTCTTGGCGGGAAAAAAATTTAATACCCGAGAGGCAGTACAAAATGCCTTTGAAGAATTTGTTGCCTCCCGTCCAGCTGATTTCTTTAAGAAGGGCATCAATAAACTGCCACTGCGATGGCAAAGATGCATTGATTGCATGGGTGATTACTTCGATTAATACAAATAAAAAATTCATGAAAAAAATTCGTTTAAATTTTTTCATACAAAACGGCAATTTCATAGGTAAAGACCTATTATTAAGTTGAATTCGATGGCCAGTATTGGCCACCTAATAGTGACATCTCTTCTCTTTCTTCTCGACTTTTATTTAGAATTTTCCTAAGATATTTTTTTGTTAATATTTCACAATTTCATGGGAAGGTGTTATGAAGACAGTGAACAGGCATCTTCATTCTAATTGTATAAATGCGAAAGCAACTCTGTCTGTCTGTCTATTACATCTTCAAGCCTGAACCACTGAACCAATTGTTATGAAATTTAGAACATAGGTAACCTGTGACCTGAAGGACAACATAGGCTACTTTTCATCCTGGTTTTGAGAAAATACATGCAGAAAAAGCTGCCCACAACAGCTAGTTTATAAATAAATAAATGATACTCACAAGTCCTTGATATTTGAATGAATCGTAGACTGATCTCAGCATCATCCAGAAGGGCCAGAGGAACTCAAATCTGAACTCCAGCATATAGTCGGCCATGACAACTGTCGCCCAAATCATCACAAACTTCAGGTACAGCATTGAACTGAAAATTGTTAATGTTTCAATTAAATTGTAATGTACAAGCTTTCCAATCACATCTGTTTGTTGTTTGTTAGTAAAGACAGGTCCCATACATTTGTGACCATTGTCTTTTCAAATCATGATGCATTGCATGTGATTCAAATATAGCATTTTTTTTTTATATAAACTGTGGTACTTCGGAATTATGTCTCCATCAATATTTTTGATTATAATATATTTTTGAGCAAAATATTCATTTATAAAAAGTGCAATAAAACTGGGAAATTCAAATATTTCAAAAGCGTCGCCATTGGTCAGAGCGAATGTGACGTAAAAGTCTACGACAACAATAATCAATAATAATCTGTCATCTCTGACCTAGACTAGAGTCAAGAGCAAACCTATCATAAATAAAATAAAAAAATATTATCAATTTATTTTATAGGAGTGTTTGCAAATTCAGTCCGTTGTCAATGTCATTCGACTATGACATCACACCAAAGGCGCCAAAATCGAGAGCGTTTAAGGTACCTGTGTAGGTTGGCTATTTCTTTTATTTAAGTACTTTCAATTGCTTTTTTTGGATTGAATATTTTTTTTAATTATCATTCAAATTAAATAAATTGAGAATTCATTCATATTCCCTTTTTTTTTACTCCAGGCTACTGAAAGCCAGTCAAATCTCATAATAGCTGAAGTTATTGACTGAAATACCAACAACAAACCATATGAGGTAGCATTCGATTTCAAATAATCTTTAGAAACCAGATTTAGCCTATGAAATTACAAAATCTGTACATGAAAAAAGATTACCTAATATAATAATAATTCTTAATTGGCTTACAAAATCTGTAAAAACAAAGTGAAGCCCTGACTCCTGCACTAGGTTAAAACACCTGTGTTAGAGTCAGTGTCTATAATAATGTAGATTGTAGTGTAATAATTGTTTCTGTGAAGTAGTTAAATAATGTAGTGTAATATTAATTTCTATGAGGTAATTTAAAACTGTTTCGTTGTTTTTTCCTAACAAAGACCCCATAGAAATCAGTTTGTAATACAAGGTGGGGCCCAAGTAATGTCATAATTTTTGCTAATGCATGCAGAATGTCATTGTGATTTGATATATATGTTGTAGACAGATAGAGAATTAGTTGTCAATGCAACAGAGTGATACACACAGTCACACAGGTCATGCAACAATGGATATTTTGAAACACCAAATTTGGGGCTGTGTGATTTCCCATTTTGGCGATTCGAACTGGTCAGCTTGATCGCAAGATCTGCCGGCGCCAGACTTCTTTCTTTGGGGCTTTTTGAAATCTCGCGTTTCCCACAACAAACCACAAACCTTGCACGTCTTGAAAGCCAACATTGAAGAAGAAAACAAGCAACAATTCAAAATGCAGTAAATTGAGCACAAATGTGCATCAACTCAGAAGGTGGTCGTTTGACTTATACATATAATTTTTTTGACTTAATGTCATAAATTTTACACCTTTAAATAAACTTTCAGTGTAAACAGAGCCGATTTTTTTTCATTTTCAACAAAATGGCAGTCAATTCACAATATGACATTACTTTTGCCCCATCTTATATTTACTGTGTTGATAATAATAGTAACTATTAAAATTAAATGTTATTAAGCTATTGCATAGCTTTTATCGCGGGCTTTGAGCGCGTCCACCGAATCAAGAAATTCCGTAGCGAAAATAAAACCTAACACCCCCCCACTCCGCCTACCATGTAGCTCGGCCGAGCGTTCGCTTAACGTGTATGTATATGGTACGACTGTACGAAGCTCGCACGGATCGAGACGAGCTGCTCCGAAATCGGACGAATACGTAAGCAGCTGTTTGTGAGAAAGTATATAGGTGTATAGGTATCTATCATATCTTTATAATACCACACTCACCGCATAAAAAATAAAATACTTAAAATATTTTAAACGATATTAACTTCTCATTTATTCAATAAAAGAAAAAAATTGTTTTCTTATCGGTCACCACGCTCAAAAAGTGTAACTTGAATGAATACCAAAGAAAAATAAAAATACTACTTACCCTACCTACTCTACCTCGCTACCTATGTAGCTCACCCGTCAGACGTTGTTGGTTCTAAAATTTTCCTTTGGGTCTTCCTATCATTTTTTCTTTTAAACTACCCTAGTAAAGAGGTGAATAAAACAAAAAAAAACTATATTCAAATTGGTCAAGCTGTTTCTGAGTTTTATCGAGACTAACAAACAGCAATTCATTTTTATATATATAGATAAAAGATAGATAATATGCTGATATTCGTTTGGCCAATACAACTTGTAATTGGCTGAATGTATCAATTGTGCTTGCTTCCATACCATGATTCAAGATTCAAGATTATTTATTTGTGAAAACATGAGTACACATACAGAGCATGCATGCATGAGTTATTAAATTACATTACAGTTTAAGATCAGTCATGTTTGGCCTTAGTGGCGTACAACACTGTAGCGCCTGAATTGGCAATAATTTTTAATAAATGTATTGACTGTGGTGTAATTCCTGACTTAATGAAGAGTAGTAAAATAATACCTTTGTTTAAATCGGGCAGCACATCAGACCCCACGAACTTTAGACCGATTTCTGTGCTACCCACCTTCAGTAAAATATTTGAAAAATTGATGCTAGATCAATTGCAAAGACATTTTATTAAATTTAAATTATTAAACAGTAAACAATTCGGTTTCACAAGGGGTCGCTCTACTACCGACGCTGGCGTTGAGCTTCTTGCACATATCTTTGAGGCCTGGGAAAAGTCGCATGATGCCCTAGGTATTTTTTGTGACTTGTCTAAGGCTTTCGATTGTGTTTCTCATGATACATTGGTCAGGAAATTGCATCACTATGGTATTAGAAACACTACTTTGGATCTGCTTATCTCTTATTTGGATAATAGGATCTAAAGAGTGGACGTTAACGGCAAGCGATCCCCGGGTTCTATTGTCACTATGGGAGTTCCGCAGGGCTCAATTCTTGGGCCTTTTTTATTTCTCGTATATATTAATGATCTACCTTCCCTTGTAAATAATAGTCATGACATAGTGTTATTTGCAGATGACACATCACTTTTATTTAAGCTTAAACGACAACAGATAATTACTGATGATGTAAATAATGCTATCGCTAAAATAGTACATTGGTTTAGTGTTAATAATTTACTTTTAAACGAGAAAAAGACTAAATGTATTAGATTTCTGACACCTAACGTTAAGCAGGTGAAAACCAATGTACTAGTTAATGGGGCGGAATTGGATCTCGTGGACACCACTGTGTTCTTAGGTATTACTTTGGACTCGAAGCTACAGTGGGGCCCACATATAACCAAATTGTCGAAGCGGCTAAGCTCTGCAGCCTACGCGGTCTATAAAATCCGTCATTTGACTGATGTCGAAACAGCTCGATTAGTATATTTTAGTTATTTCCATAGTGTAATGTCGTACGGCATTTTGCTGTGGGGAAATGCAGCCGACATTCAGGCTATATTTGTGCTGCAGAAACAAGCCATTCGAGCAATTTATAACCTTAGTTGTAGGCATTCACTGAGGGATAAATTTAAGGAAATAAACATAATGACAGTCGCATCTCAATATGTATATGAGAACCTGATTTATGTAAAAAAGAATATTAATCTATATTCCAAACACAGCGACGTGCATAACATTAATACTAGAAACAAAGATTTACTTATTGTGCCCTCGACTAGGCTCCAAAAAATTTGTAATTCATTTAAGTGCCAAAGTATACGTTTTTACAACAAACTCCCAAGTCTTGTTAAAGAACTGAGCCTCAATAAATTTAAATCATTTATTAAACAGAAACTCTGTCAAAAAGGTTTCTATAAAGTTAAAGATTACTTGGATGACAAAAAGGCTTGGGATTAACTAAGCCACTTCAATATACCCCCAAGCAACAATCCATTTTATACTGTGAATGAGTGTTTTAGAATTAATGATGTCCTTATATAATAACTTATGGTATTTTTGATGACTTTTAAAGAGTAAACTGTCTGTGGATGTGAGTAGCATTCAGGCTACATTGATTATTATTTTAATATTGTGAATGTGAAGACTATGTGGGTCATTGTTGCTTTTTTTTTTTCTCTCCTCAGTTAATTTTAATCATGGTCTGGCAGTTTGAGTAATTTTTGTGGCCTACCCAAATGTCTTTTCTTTGGTATTGTTCGTCGAATCGTTGAGCTCCATAAGTTCTGAGTTGAGCTACACGATTACTGACAAATGCGTGCACTGACTGGACAGGTCCACTCAATCTGTGTGGTTTTTCCTCAAAAGACCATCTCAGACACAAATCTACATGGTCTTCACATAATCTGACCAAGATTATGTCTGGACTTTAAAAGAGACTGTGACCTCTGAGTTTGTTTCGGCCTTTCTTCTCAGAGTAGTCAGATAGGAAACGCCGACCTCATCTAGTTTTTAAAATATGATTGACGTGTAAAAGTGTTTGTTCAAACCTACTTACAGAAATAAAATCATTTATCATTTATCATTTACAAATATTTAAATATCAGTAATAAAAGTTAATATTAGATTACATAAGAGCAAAACAGTTAAATATGTCAATTTTGAGAACAAATAAATTAAAATACGAAAAATAAGAAAAAAAAAACAGAAAAAATGTTAATGTCAATGTTAAATGTTAATTAAAATTATGATCATAGCAATATTGTCGCTTTATGTAGATTATGTCAAAGTTGTATTGATAATATTGATTACTTACTACACGGCATTAGATGTTGTCATTAAGAAATTCTAGGATACTGTAATATGCTTTCCCTTCTAGCAGTATCTTTAATTTATTTTTTAACTGATGGACATTCAGTTCCTTCCAACTACTTGGCAGTTTATTGAAAGTTTTAGGGGCCATACAGAAAACACTCTTGTGCATTAATGCTGTTTTCGATCTATGTAGACAGAGAATACTATTATCGCGTCTACTATGGTTGCGATCGACCACTTCTGATTGACGTGGAAATAGGTGTCGATATGACTTTACAAACATGACAATGTTTACAATGTAAAGGCAAGGCAGAGTTAATATTTTATATTTTTTAAAGTAGGGCTTACAACTTTCGGTTGACTGTAATTTAAACATAATCCTGATGCACCTTTTTTGGGCTTTAAAGGGTACGTCATTGTCGGTTGAGTTGCCCCAGAAAATGATCCCATACCTTAAATGTGAAGAAACCAAACCGTGGTAAGCCATGAGTAATGATTCAGTGTTAAGCACTGAGACCAGTTTGAACAGCGCGTAACAAGAATTACAAATTTTTTTACTGAGTTCTTCTATGTGTGCTTTCCAGTGTAGCTGTTTGTCAATCGCCACTCCAAGAAATTTAGTGTTGTCAACTTCTGTAATAATTATATTATTGTATTGGACGTTTATTTATGATTTATTGATAAACGTTGACTTCAGTCAAAAACATCAAAATTAATCTTAATAGAACTAACGTAATGCACTTCAGTGCATTACGTTAGTTCTATTAAGATTAATTTTTAGATTATTATTATTCATCCAATTTATTATTGATGTCAGAGAATTATTAAACTCAAAACTCAAACTCAAAGCATTTATTTCAAATAAACCAATTACAGGCACTTTTGAATTGTCAAGGGGTCGGTCAGTCAGAAAGATGAAGCTAGTTGCCCATTCCAAAGCGTAGTAGGTACCTATGGAGAAGAACGGGCAAGAAACTCCATGGACACTCTTTTAAATCAAAATATGGTTACAAATTATTGGTTACATCATTCATGTTGAAATTATGCGTGTGAGAACGATGCAGAACGTTAAAAGCGTCCGTAATAAAGAGACGACAACAATTCCATTATTAAATTAAAATAAGCCGTGGCAGCCAAGAGATGACCAGTCCCCACTGACGGCGCCCGTTCACGAACATGACGTATGGATCAGCACCATTTAGCTCAACCATTTTGAAGGGAATTTAATGATCCAACACACACGCCACCACCAGCGAGACATTTGAGTGAGCATGACATACTCTCAGCCGCCAGGGCACATTCAAGTCAATGAAAGACAAACCTAGAAAATGGTAGCTTTATAGTAGGTACATAGTACTCACACATGTGCTATGCAATTATACAATACTACAAGATTGAATTTATACAATGTAAAGACAGTTTTTTACAATCTTCAGTAGTTCCAAATGCTAATCAATTAGTTAATGCGCCCTTGTGGAGCAGGACCAGCGTTGAGCCAAGCATTTTTATCAGCGAGGTAATCCCCCAACTTATAATATGCTTGACTGCATAGTGTGCGTTTTATACAGGATTTAAATTTCGTTTCATTCAATTGAAGTATATGGGGAGGTATTTTGTTGTAACATTTTAAACAGTACCCCATGAAAGAAGAGTCTACTTTAGCCAGCCTGAAACCTGGTTGAACTAATTGGTCCCTATTTCTAGTGATATAATTGTGTCTTTCACCTCTTTTACTAAAACTATGTAGATTTTTCCTTAAGTACATGATGTTTTCATAAATATATTGACAAGGTACCGTCATGATGTTAATATCTTTAAACCGTTCCCTTAGAGAGTCGCGCCTGCGGAGGCCATATATGGCTCTGATGGCTCTTTTCTGCAGAATAAAAATAGACTCAACGTCTGCAGCCCGTCCCCATAGTAAAATACCGTACGACATAATACTATGAAAGTAACTAAAATAGACTAGCCTCGCGGTACCTACATCAGTAAATTGACGGATTTTTCTCACAGCGTATGCCGCTGAACTGAGCCGTCCTGCAAGGGATGTTAAATGAGGACCCCATTGAAGCCTTGAGTCGAGCGTGATCCCCAGGAAAACAGTTTTATCGACGAATTCTAGTTTCTCTTGATTTATTCCTATCTCACAATTAGTACTTTTGACATTTGGTAAAGAAAATCTTATACATTTAGTTTTTTTCCCATTTAATACTAAATTATTAGCTGTGAACCAATTTTGGATCTGCAGTAGGGCGTTATTTACGTCGTCAAGATTTGATGCACGTCTATTAATTTTAAAAATTAAAGAAGTATCGTCAGCAAATAACACCATTTGTGGTTGGGTTTTCAACAAATGGGGTAGATCATTAATATATACTAAAAAGAGGAAAGGCCCCAATATCGAGCCTTGTGGTACACCCATTTTTACTTTTAAACCGAGTGAATTGACACCATTTATTTGAACTTGCTGTTGTCTATCATTTAAATAAGATTTTACTAAACTGAGCGCAAGTTTTCCAAGTCCGTAATGCTCAAGTTTCAATATTAAGGTTTCATGGTCGACGCAATCAAATGCCTTGGAGAGGTCACAAAAGATTCCTACGGCGTCTTGGGCCTCTTCCCACGCCGTAAATATGTGTTTTAATAAGGTGACACCGGCGTCAGTCGTACAACGTCCCTTGGTGGAACCATACTGTTGATCATGTAAGATTTTATTGGTGTTAAAATGATTGAGCATTTGATTCAGCATTACCTTTTCAAACACCTTGCTGAAAACCGGCAACACGGATACGGGTCTATAATTATTGGTGTTTTTACTGTCCCCTGATTTGAAAAGTGGTATTACCTTACTATATTTCATTAGATCCGGGAAGACTCCTTGATCCACACACAAATTAAATATTAAGGCCAAGTACGGCGCTATAGTCTCAACAATGGAGGTACAAACTTTGATAGACATTCCCCATATATCTTCGGTTAGTTTGATCTTGATTTGCTTGAAAGTTTTTATTATTATTATTGGGTTTATATGCTTAAATTTAAATTCAATCGGGCAGGATGAAACATTTGCTCTTAATAATTCAATAGAACGCGAGGGGGACGAATTTAAGGTTTCAGTAGTTTTAAGTGGGATATTGGTAAAGAAATTTACAAATTCTTGAGCAAGTTCTTTGTTAGTGCTTATGGGACCACGTGAAGTCTCGAGATTGAAATCATTATTATGTCTTTTATTCCTGTTAGTTTCATTATTGATAATTTTCCAAACCGTCTTTATTTTATTATCGGCTGATTTGATCTTATTGCTAATGTACAAGGCTTTAGCTACCTTTCAGGTATTTTTGAAAGTTTTAGAGTAAGTAGCAACATATTTATTAAAAGTTTCAGAGTTAACATAAGGCTTAAGGCCATACAGCTCAAATAATTTTTCCCTACTTTTCCTTATACCCTTAGTTGCCCAGTCACTGAACAAAAAATTTGGGCAAATAGTTTTTGTTTTCTTTTTTAGAGTAATATTGAACTCGGTGCGCACTACCGAAAAGAATTCCTCATAAAATTCATTTACATTATTTATAATATGGCCCGGTATACTTAACTTACTAATTAAGTTATTATTAAATCTATTTAGATTGTTGGTTGTTATTTGTCTAGATTGTATCTGAATTTTTTGTAATGGTGTGTAGCACTTGAAAGAAACGGTTTGACCGCTGTGATCCGAAGGGAGATAATTTACAATGGCTTTATCTATGTAGTCACAACAACAAAAAACATTATCAACACATGTAGCAGAATTTTTAGTTATGCGGGTTGGTTCTGAAAATACATTTGACAAATTAAATGATTTAAAGAGACTTAATAATCAACTGCTATTTGAACTATTCTCTAAGATATTAATATTGAAGTCAACACAGATAATTAGCGATTTTTTACTAGTTGCGAGTTTTGCTAGAAGATCTTCCATTACTGACTCAAATATGGAGTAGTTTTGATAATTTGGGGGTCTGTAAACGCACACTAAAACATGCTTATCTAGCTCAACACAGGACAGTTCAATGTTATGTTCTACCGACAAATCAACTATATCTTTACGAGTCTTAGATTTAATAGATATTCTAACTAAGATTAGTGAACCCCCACGCAGCATAGATTTTCGGTTAAAACAACTGCCCACACTATAATTTTCGTTAATTAGTAGTTTAGTTACATTGAATTGTGATAGTGCTATCATTAGCAAAGAGTGTAACTGGTTGGTCTACATGTTTAGGTAAGTCATTAATATATACTATGAATAGTGGGGGACCCATCACACTACCCTGGGGGACTCCATACTTGATGAAATAAGTACTTTAGTTTTGACTGTATTTGTATTCTTTTACATAAGGTAGGTAATACTTAGTGGGGAAGACCTTTGCTCAGCAGTGGGACAATACAGGTTGAAAAAAAAAAGGTATAACTTAGAATAAAATGTTAATCATTCCTAACCTACGATTTTAATTTAATTTAATATTTGAATTGTTTTTATCTCTTTATTACGGACGCTTTTAACGTTCTGTATCGTTCTCACATGCATAATTTCAACATGCATGATGTAACCAATATTTTGTAAACATATTTTGATTTACAAGAGTGTCCATGGAATTTCTTGCCCATTCTTCTCCATAGGTACCTACTATGCTTTGGAATGGGTAACTAGCTTCATCTTTCTGACTGACCGACCCCTTGACAATTCAAAAGTGCCTGTAGAATAGAATAGATTTATTTATTTGCAATGAATGTAGGTACATATTATTAGGTGTTACAAAGTTTTATGGTTCCTTGTACATTCTACCTTAAATGGCATGCAAATTTACATTTTAAAAGAATTTAATAAAACTTATCATCTAAGAATTCTTGTACTGAATAATAACACTTGTGCAAAAGTAATTCCGTAACAAGCTTTTTAAATTTAGTTAGTGGTTGTTCCTTGACATTATTTGGTAATTTATTATAAACAAGTGGTGCCATACAAATAACACTTTTTCTTAAAAGTGCAGTCTTAAAGACACCCGTGCTTAAAAGATTTTTATATTGGGATCTAATACTTATTGTTCTATTTCGAGTTTCTTTCAAAGTGGTAAACTGGTGAGAATTCGTTTTAACAAATATACATAATTCCAATATATAAAGACATGGGAAGGTTAACAGTTTATGAGACTGAAATATAGGTAGACAGCTGTCAGTTACTTTTAGGGCAAACATAGCTCTGATGCAGCGTTTTGTAATTGGTTTATTTTAAATAAATGCTTTGAGTTCTTTTGAACCTTTTATAGAGATCCAGTGACCTCAACAAACTTGGCCCAGAGACAGAATGATGTTTAAAACTCGTTTAGCACTAAACGTGTTTAGTTTTTTATTATTTTGAATATACCTACTACATGCATCAATGCATGTAGTCGGTATGTTCAAAATAATAACAGGCGATTTTAGCATATAAATACATAAGGCATGAAATAAAGTACTTAACAAAATTTATGAACATAATGATTTATAAAAAGTAATTTTATTAAGTAGGTACCTGGTGATTTAAATCTGTTTTAGGTATACCACTTTTGAATGCTAGCTCACAATTATTAAATCTTAAATGGTTATTAATTACCATTATTTAACAATTAATGCTGTTACCTTATGTGTGAATATTTTATTGTGATTTTGTATGGTTATATTGTTCTAGTGAAGACGTGAGTGTGATAAAACGAAAAGTATAATTTTTTAATTTATTGTATAATCTAATCTTATTTGGTAATTTTATTATGTACCTACCATTTTAATGTTATTGCTCATATTTTAATTATTTAATAATTTAATTGAATAGTTGTTCATCTTTTAATAAGAATGTTGTGCATGCCTATAAGTGATATATTTACATTGTATTAAAGACTCGCGAGTATCTACTATTACTAGGTATCCTTGTAAATATGTTGTTGGTGGGCCTTGCTTAATAAATAAATGGTAAATACAGGAATTTTCTACAAAAGCAGTGGTGTGCTACCTTGTGTTGATTTATTGATGAATGTATTATTCATGATCAATAGATGGATGAATAAATCCTTGATATCATTACCAAATCCTATGTTGTGGGAAATGTCACTAAAATTCATGTTTGGTATTCCTACAAGTTGCAAATGCAAAGTAGATGCACTTATACAGCTATGTTTACATAAATGCTTGTTTGTATATTTATAACAAAAAGATGGGCTCTTCATCTTATTAACAGGCCACTTGATCTGCACGAGTAATACGACTGTGCTGACATCCAGTTCACACATGTTGCACATTTGCACGCATTTTATAACAAAAAACGTATATTTTCGTTTCTTTTTGTTTTCGCACCACACAGAAGGTGGGCTGTGATCGCCAGATGGTACTTTCTACCCACATAGCGATATATTCCGTAATATTTATGTTAACTTTATCACAGAATTATATGCCGCATGATGTGGAGAACTATTTCCTTGTTTATAATTATCAACATAAACAGTATCCACTCACTTTCCGTACATTCCTTCGGTGATTTTTGTGCGCTTTAAGGGGCGCCGCAACTTCCCAGTTTCGGCATTTCGCCGCTTCATATTTTTTCATCCACGGTGTAAATCACGAATACAGGCGCTCGTTTCACAACACTTATTTACAAGGAAACATTTAAAACAACAATGATCCTCAAAATAGTGCCTTTTGTTGTCAATCAGCCAATGTCCAAAATTTACGAGGGAGACGGATGAAATATCGGCAAGCTTTTTTTGCGTTCACTCACACTCACACTCGCCTAATGTTGCCGTATAAAACAGTTAATTACCCGTAACAAGTTTTAATACAAATTATTTTATGCCTAACTAATAAATTAATCTTCCTCTTACGCTTACCTATTTCAACCAATGGCTAGTAAAATAATTAGTCAAAAAACTTATGGCATGAAAGGCGAAGGATAATCTCTGCTCCAGAAATATTTAAGTTAGTAGAACTAGAAATAATTTAGTTAGTATGGAATAAATTGTAATTATGAAATGATTGCTTATATTTAACTAAAGTAAATGTACATACTAATGTATTCAAATGCATAGTTTTGTTTGCACAATATTTATTTCTCGTACTTTGAAAAATTCTGAGTAAGATTGGAACTACCAATTATTGGTAGTTCTTTTATACAACGGCAACATTGAAATTTGCCTCATCCCGGTATAGAATACACTAACACAGACTGTAAACATAGAGAGAATAGTTTATTCAGTATTCGATTTCGAATGACTTTATTAAAACTTATGTTAATTTATATTTAATCCAATGGTAGGTAGTTTTATACCAGCTTTTTGAAGTTTTTCATGGAACACTATTATCCTACGAGCCTACGAGTCGTAGAGTCGGGCTCAGCTCCATTTGGGTCAGCAGTATGGCCATCATTCATAAAAAAAAACATTAGAACTGAGACAGCCTGGACTGTCACTGTCACTATCCGCATGTTTGCTGTCACATTGACGTTCAAATTGTTGATAAATAGTGTGAAACTGAAACTGAAAAATTGTTCGTTTATTGGAAATCTCATGGTTATAGAAAATAGTACGTGAGTCTGGAGAAATTGTGGTGACATTTCCAAAAAAGCTGTGTTAAAGCTAATGATATTTTTCACGTCATCAGCTTTATGTTGTGCTGAATTACTCATGCTGACAAAGCCTTTGACGTAGGCCTCTCGTTTGGTTATTATGTCGAATAACAACATTCAAGTGGTGCAACATGTCTTCTACTTCCCTTATGAATATAGTGCGGCAGCATCTAGCGTCACATTACATGTATGTGGTCGACGATTGGCTGTCTGGGTAAGTAATATAAATACTTACTAAAATCATATTTATTACTTTATATTTACAAGATAACATAACACCACCTGTTACCACCTGTTGTCGGGTAAGCTGAGGTATGCATTGTACAATACACCCATATTTCACTACTAGCCTATCTATACCATTCCCAGCTATGTGGAGATAGCCTTGATAGGCACAATCCAGACTGGGCTGCTACAGAGGAATTCTTATTGGAAAAAACTCAATAACACTGCCTTTCCTGAGGATTGAATCTAGGATCCCATGACAATAGTAACCACTAAACCAAGAAAGCAGATAGGTACTAATGTATATTAAATATTTTATTTTCATTCAGATGTGTAGAATACCTATCTGAAGATAGTGAGAACAATTACAGTGAGGCACAAATAAAGGACTTGGCTAAAGAACAGTGGCTTCTGAATGATCTGAATGAGATTTGTCCTGGATCGCTACCGGCCAACCTGAAGGAACAGATGAAGACCATTCTTAATGGAAGGTTTGTGCTGCAGATCAATGCTGTGATTGATATAGGTAAATATTTGTTTATTTTTAGCAAAAAGGGAGGTGGTCCCTTTCTCCCTTCCATATTATGTATAAAAATAATTTTAGCCAAAATGGAGGTTGTCCCTTCTCCATTCCATATCTATATCTATACTAATAATAAAGGTGAAGAGTTTGTTTGTTAGCTTGACCACGCTAATCTCAGGAACTGCTGGTCCGATTTGAAAAATTCTTTCAGTGTTAGATAGCTCATTTATCGAGAAAGGATATAGGCTATATATCATCACGCTAAGACTAATAGGGACGGAGCACCAATGAGCAATGTTTCAAAATCGTGGGTTTTTTTTCCTTTTGAGAGCTTCCGCTGCGTGCGCTGCGTAAACGGTTAAAGTTTCACAAAAATCATGTATTACAGAATTGTTCCCTTTTAAAAGTTCTAAAAAAAAGTCTGCGACAGCTTATGTCTATCTTTTAAGGTTGGTTTACTATGAACTTTTTTATGCTAACCAAATTTGTTCTAAAATAATGCATTATTTGCGAAGGTGTTTTTATAAACATGATATTAATCCTTATCCAAATAAATACGTTATTCATCACAAGTATTTAATTTAAAACAAAATTGCCCTTTACATCATTTGATTTCAATGAATATTTTAGGAGATATCGCAGTATTAAAATAACATCGCAGCAAAATAATGGTGCAAGGCTGGCGGTCATGAGGGGGAAGGGCGGTGGCCCCAGGTATCTCTGCGAGATACCAAAAATGACGTTCATTACCCCAGTAAAAATTTAATTGGTAACCCAGTAAAATTTTTAAAACCATAAAATATGTCCTAGAATTTGTACTGGGTAACCCGGTAAATTTTCTTGGGTTTGCGCATATGGTCCCGCGTTACTGCAGAGCCCCAGTAAAAATTCATAAACTCCTCAGAAATATTTTAAGAAATCTTTTCTCCGTGTACTGATAAAAGCGTGATGTAGGTACCTAAAACAGCTCCTTAACGTACGTATTATTTAAAAATATTTTCACCCTCTACATAAACGAAGTCGCGGGTTAAAGTTAGCGTTAGCCCAAAGTAACTATTCCACGCGGACGAAGTCGCGGGCAGAAGCTAGTTATGTATAAAAATACAATAATGGAAGTATTTCGTGGAGGCCTTTGCTCAGTAGTGGGACAGTGTTGGAAAACAAAACAAAAAAAAAACTGATTTGTTCAGACAACAGTGATCTTAGTAAAAAAAACTTAAAAGCTATGTCAGTGGGTTACAATTATAAATATTCATTCATAAAAACTATTAGCCTTCTACCTCGGACACCTTTCTCTATTTAAGATTGCGCATTTTATTATCCATGGCCTGTAATGGCTGTAATAATATGACATTAGATTATAACTTAATATTTATGGAGAATAGAATTCAAATTATCACATAAATATTAATCTATAACTACAGTACTGTCAAATTATTGATTAATTAACTAATAAAACAGGCTCATGTAACCATAGCGATTTTTGGCAATCAACTTCTTCTTAGTTTGTCAGCCGCAACCACATCAGTCTGTAATAAAATATGGTGACATAATTAAAGACTTATGATTAAGTACTAGTTCGCCTCACAGTTGTAAGGCTTCCTGTACGTGACGCCAGAGCCGCACTGACGCCGGACCTAATTTTTATGTATACGAATGAAAATCGCACATGCACCACACCAGAGCCGCGCTGGAACCGCGTGTACACCGCACACCGCATTAATGTCGTGTTTTAAATACTAAAACAACGATCACACTTCAATAAAGCAATGCCGACGAAACTGTAAAGACTTTGAAAAAGTTTTTACACTCATTCTGAGATATTCTACAAATGTAGCTTCATAATTTCTTCTTTTTTTTTTAAGAAAGAAAGTAATAAAAATATTTTATTTGGGACATGCACAGGAAATACAAAGAGTAAAAACAAAAAAGGAGCATTTAAAACTCACAAAATTAATAATAAAAAAGAAATAAAAAAAAAACAACAATAAACAAGTAAAAAACCTATGCGAGGCCAAAAAGGCTCCTATCTCAGCATAATGCTACGATATTTAAAAAATAAATACCGCAGCGCTGGTATTCTGATAGGGCCCACCGTGATGCCACGGACACACCTACGGACATCTTTATATCCCACTAGGGGATTATTAACATAAATAAATAAAAAAAAATTATATATAAAAAAAAGCAATCATCTTTGGCTTCTCTGCAGGCTAAAACAGAATGTAGGTACCCAAAACTGTCTCTTACATCTATGAATTTGTTTCTGTCAGCGTTTATAAATTAAGTAAGTACTTTAACACTTTTTTTTAAAGTTATCATATAGTATATCAGTATTAAAATGAAAAGCAGACATCTTGACAGTTTTCTTGGCAATGCTTTACTGAACTGTGTGATCGTTGCTTTATTATTTAACCCGGCATCAATGCGGTTAACACGCGGTTCCGGCACGGCGCGGCAGTGCGGCGCGTGCGCAATATTCATTCGTTTACACAAACTTGCGGTCCAGCGCCGGTGCGGCACGTGCATCATGTACAGGAATCCTTAGTGTAAAAAAAGAACAAAGAAAACTGGAAAAGTATGGGAGCGAGCTTTGCTTAGCAGTGCGATAAAATAGAGTAAAACGAAATCAATAAAAAGTGTAACCTAAATATTTTGAGTCAAAAATTCTTTATTTTTTCCTGGAGGCTAGACTACAGCTGATCTTACAGGTGGCAAATGTGAACAGCTTGATTCCACTTAAGGATTCACAAAGTTCTGAACTCCTACTGAAATTACTACAACAAAATAACAGAAGTGTGGATAAGAAAGATAGATGGCCTTTGCCCAACATAGCAGTGCGACAGTATAATCTAAGATGGTGATGGTGATAGTGTCAAATTCTATTATCAAATATATACACAAACTCACACCTTTTTCTCATGAGGGTAGGCAGAAACCACAGAACGCCACCTACTACGATTCTTACATATTCCTTTTGCTTCGTTTACGTTCATACATCTGTAGCGGCATCTACAAACGCCACATGCGAGCTACACGTTACACTGACGTCACGCAAAATCCTGCATCGCGCAAGCAGAGTTTACCGCGCAACTAGCATATATACAACATCCCGACATCAACCGTTGGGCAGTTGCCCACCAGACACGACACCCGTCTGGTCGGAGGATCCTCCCTTTTCTATGGAGGTATGAGCGAACTTTACACCCTGTTCCTCATACCTCTATACATCTGATCATATACGCACACCGACTGCGAGTACTATACATCCCTGACATTTCTGAAGAGCAATATTATCAAATACTTTAAGTCCTTGTCTTGTTTCCAGGCACTCCAGCTTATCAACAGTACTTGAAGTTGCAGAAGGTGAACATGGAGAATGTTGAAGCAACAACTAACTATGAAGATAAGGTATCTAGTCACAGGTACTTACAGATATTTTATATATATTTTTTAGCATAATATATTAATTAACAATATAGTTTGCTGACCCTATGATGATGGGCAAAGTATTATGGGTAATAAGATTTAAACGCATTTTCTAAGTTCTTGCAGGTACTTGTTATCTTATTATAACTTAGTAAAAAGTTAAAATATAGACTGTGCATAATCCACCAACTTTTACAACTGGTAAAACCTGTATTTTTATTCAGCAAATAAATCATTCTTATTTTTTTTTTTATTCTTAGCTGGCTCCAATTCAATTCAATCCACAACCACAATTGCCTTATAAATTGAACTATCATGATTGATAGGTGGTATAAGTATACATATAATAATAGTATTTTTATTTCATAAAGCGACGCACGCTTTACTTGTGGTTACCAAGTGTACAAACACGCTGTAAACGTGTGTGCAAGCGCAGGACTCAGGAGCTCTCGGTACCGTCCGAAACAATAGCAAAGTCGAAAGTGTGTGTGTGTGTGTTATGGGGTGACGCTATTCGTCTTCACGCACACACTCACAGCGTGTTTGTAGACATAGTATAGAGGTATGAGGAACAGGTGTAAAGTTCACTCACACCTCCATAGAAAAGGGAGGATCCTCCGACCAGACCGGTGTCGTGTCTGGTGGGCAACTGCCCGACGTTTGATGTCGGGATGTTGTATATGCTAGTTGCGCGGTAAACTCTGCTTGCGCGATGCAGGATTTTGTGTGACGTCAGTCTGACGCGTAGCTCGCATGTGGCGTTGTAGATGCCGCTACATAGTTACCACAAGTAAAGCGCGCGTCGCTTCGTGAGGTAAAAATATTGAAGCAATCAAAGCAGGCCCAGGATGACTATGACAGAAGTTGCAACAGCTCAACAAGCAGGACAATATGATTACCCCAGAACCTAGATTTGTGGAAATCAATGAAAAAACTCTTTGTCTAACAGTTGACACACTCTTTGCCATGATATAAAAACTTTTACTAATAAATATTCAATCAATTTGTTGCAGAATGATAAAGTTGTACTTAACAGATGGTGTGCAAGAGATAACTGCATTAGAATACAAACCTATGAGGAATTTGAGCTGTGATATTACACCAGGATGCAAAGTTCTTATAAAAGGTATGTTTCATTCAAGACTATTCCACACTTAAAAAAATTGAGCGGTTTTTACTGTCAAACAAATATCGACTTTGTGCTAGTTGAAATAAAGTCCAAAACAAACTTCCAGTAGTCCGCGAGAACATCAAACAGGATAGACAGAGCCTTGTGACATAGATTACCAGATAAATCACTCCATACAAAATGTTCAATACCTACTGCTATATTAGCCTACACCTTCGAGTCGCTAGACGGTGCGAACGAAAATGTACTTAACCTTACAAGAATAAAGTGAGTTTTGCTTTGTAGCTGCGCGCCGCTGCGTGGTTATTGTGAACTGCCAGGGCTGCCTCTTTCGATAAAGATGTCAGTAGGTATTTGTAGTACTTAAACTTTATGAAATAAAATAAAATGTTTTTTAATGTTTTAGCACGTTTAATTGTTAAAAATACCCCTGAAATAAAGATAAATTAAAAAAATCTTACAGTTGTTTTATTTTTATATAATGATTTTAAAAAAAATCCCTTGTCGAAATTCACGATTGTTGAACTTTAATGTAGAGAAAGTTTTAATAGATACTCTTGCGGGAAACAAGGGCAAGGGGAGCTTCAAATGTTATATTTTTTTAAAGTTCAAAAATCGTGCTACCGGTCTTTTGTCTCATATTTTGTTCAGTTTTGAATACCTAAATGTGGTCTCTAGATCTTTAACATAATTATAAAAGGAATCTGCGGGTAGTTTCAAATATTCGTAGAAAGATGACGTTTTGTTCAAAGTTTTCAAATGAACAGACATTCTGGATTCATTGAAACTGGGAATATTATTTAATTCAGAAGTAAATTCGGGACAGGTATGCTGGTATGCACCAGAACCAGCCATAACAAGAATTTGAAACTAAGTACGTCAGATCGACCGAAATATATGCGTACGTACGCGCCTCGCGGTTGTCGACAACCCATTGAGAAATGGGTCGCGTGCGATCCGGCGGCCGGTAGGTAGTAAGCGCGCGTAAGTACGAGGGTCATTCAATAAATACTTAGCCTACAAAAAGTAAACGAAAATTTTGGAAAAGTGGCAATTTATTTTTCAACATAGTCTCCTTTTAGTTCGATACACATAGCCCAGCGATGCTCCAACTTTTTTAACCCGTCCGAAAAATAGTTTTTGTCAAACTCTGCAAAATAGGCCTCCGTGGCGGCGATGACCTCCTCATTCGATCCATATCTATTCCCGGCGAGTGATTTTTTCAGATTAGGAAACAGAAAGAAGTCACAAGGGGCCAAATCTGGAGAATACGGTGGATGGGGCAGCAATTCGTAGCGTAATTCGACCAATTTGGCCATGGCAACGGCAGACGTGTGAACCGGTGCGTTGTCGTGGTGAAACAGCACTTTTTTCTTCGCCAGATGGGGTCGTTTTTTCTTTAATTCGGCGTCGAATCGGCCTAATAAATCGGCATAGTAAAGCCCTGTAATTGTTTTACCCTTCTCGAGGTAATCGATGTAGATCACACCTTGTGAATCCCAGAAAACGGTGGCCATAACTTTTCCGGCCGATTTTACAGTTTTCGCCTTCTTTGGAGCACGTTCCCCGGTCTGGATCCATTGTTTTGATTGCTCCTTGGTCTCTGGTGTGTACCAGTGGATCCAGGTTTCATCGACGGTCACAAAACGACGCAAAAACTCCGCTGGATTCATCTTAAACAGCGCCAAACACGTCTCCGATGTGGTCTCACGGTTGCGCTTGTTTTCTGGTGTGAGTAAACGCGGCACCCATCGCGCCGACAGCTTTCTCATGCCGAGTTCCTCGTGAAGAATATGATGCACTGTTCCTTTTGAAATGCCTACAGTCTCAGCTAGCTCCCGAACCTTCAATCGGCGATCTGCCAATACGAGATCATGGATTTTTTTAATGTTTTCCTCCGTAGCAGCTGTTTTCGGTGCACCTGGACGTGGTTCATCAAAAACCGACGTACGGCCACGTGCAAACTCGTTGAACCAATTCTTGACGGTGGCCATCGATGGAGAAGAGTCACCGTACACAGCATCCAAGCGCTCTTTGATTTCGATGCGCGTTTTCCCTTCCAAAAATAGGAATCGAATCACCGAACGATATTGCTCTTTTTCCATTTTTGTAAAACCGATCGACACGTTCGCTTCCATAAGTTGTCAAATTAAAACAAATGAAGGGATTGGAATGAAAATTTGAAAAAAGAATTAAAAAAGAATGTGCTACACTGTGGTAAAACTCTTTTGAAACTACAGCGCCCTCTGGCGATGAGGCTAGGTACTTATTGAATGCACCTCGTACATGGAGTAAGTGCTGGTAATCTGTGCTTGTGATGCGATTATTTTTGACGACTACAGATGTTGATTTTCGTTTTACTGTAGACTGGTAACTTATTAGAGAGAATTAGCTCATGAGTAGCACAGTCAAACTACCTTAGAGGTGCTACACATATGATTGGGTCGGCAGTAAATTTTTAACAATAAAGCCGCAATTATAATTATAACATTCGGCTTTCATTCGGCTCGTGCTGATCGGCAAACTTCGTTCTGCATCTCTTCTTCTACCTAGCGTTTTCCCAATAAGTTGGAGGTCCGCTCCTAGGCTAACCGGATGCAGCTGAATACTAGTATTTAACATGTCAAAACTTGACATTTCTCAGGTCCAGGTCAAATGTATGGGCGATGAACTGTAAGTTGTTACTATTTAGTAATGTTACTTTTTATCTTGATGCTACAGGTCCAATCGATTGCCGAAGAGGCCAGCTCCTGCTAACAGAAAGTGCCATAGAACTGCTGGGAGGAGAAGTTCAGGAGATAGCAATCTCCAACTCTTTGGCTGGACAACTGTCTACCAAGTTAGGATTACCTATGCCACAAGGTAAGACTGAAGTTTTGTGTGCACTAGGCGAAAAAATGTCTTCCACTTCGGTAAACCGAAACATAGGGGGATGTTGCTGGCATATCTAGTATGAATGGCAAAACGAAATATCACAAATTTATCAATGTTACAGGCACCGTCGACATCACCTACTAAATGCCGGATATTTTCCTCCAACAACTGCAAGACTTAAATAATATTGGGCCGTCCCTTTCAACATCATTGTATTTTCCAGAACCAGATCCCAACACAACAATCAGTGTGCCAAGAAACACAAACATACCAACACCACACACGCAAATGCCGACAGCATATGTCCCTCCTACGTCAACATTTGATGAACCCCACCAACAACCAAACGATGTGGACCAACCCACCAACTTCGCTGATGACGAAATAGATCTAGACCAGCTGGCTGCATTAGAAGAACAATTCATTGATGTTCCAGGAAAGAGACCACTTGTCACTGACAATACGAATCCAGAAAAGAGACAAAAAACTAATACAGTCGACCACGATGACTATCCTGATGAAAACGACCTATTTTTAGCAGAAGACGAAGATTACTTGCGAGAACTAGAATCTCAGATAGATGCAGGTAATAATGACCTTAGTACTCCACAGAATACAGGTCCAACTACCGTGTCTTCAGAACCTTTCGTGTATATAAAACAGATTAAGGATATGAGTGAAAGTGATAAGGTTGGGAAAGTTTTCAAAGTTAAAGGTCAAGTTATGAGTTTGTTATCGAAACTGTCCCTTAGTAAGGATGGCTGGAGTTTAAAATGTTCTATTGTAGATGGTACAGGGAGTCTGGATGTCGAGTTTACTAGTGATGTGCTCTCTAAATTGGTTGGTTATACGCCTCAAGAGATGAACGCGATCAAAAGGCAGATGGTGACGAAGCCGGAGTTGAAAGAAAAAGCTATTACAGTAAGTGGATTTATTGTGGAGGCTTATTAGATAAGGCTAAACTTTACAGCCTTATTTATAGCGTAAAGCCACTTCTACCATCACCTAAGTATCAATGTTGTAAAAGAGGACATCAAATTCAGTTTCAGCAGAATTAAAGATGATTTCCACCAAACGGCTCGCATCGCATCCGATCGAAAAGGATACGAACCGATGCGGCGATGCGATAGCCAATCGCGTCCGGCAGGATGTCGACGCATACAATCGACTCCGTACCGTCGCTTGCGAACGTATCCGTTTCTGCGCCTAATCAAATAGTTTCATTCCTACCTTGTTGACGATACGACGACAGACTAACGGAGCCGATCGCGCGTCGCAGTATACTTTCGGCTCCGATCGTGTGTGGCGGAAGACGCCCGCGGTCAAGCTGCTGTGCGCGGCTTGGTAATATAGACTTTAAATACTGTGTACACGACTTAATATCGTTTAAAGATTGTAAAATCCGTTCCGATCCGATGCGATGCGAACCGTTTGGTGGAAATCATCCTTTAGGTTTCTAAAAAAATCTACGTGGATGTCTAATATCAAATATATTCCTGCCTCTAACGCTGGCAATCAGTCTATAAATAAAAAGAAAAAAAAACACGCATTAAAAATGCAACATTCCGAAATGATCATCTATTTTGTGGTTGACCATACATATTTCTTCTCTTTTTCAGGCATTACAGAAAGCAAAGGACAGTCTACAGGTGCTGTATTGTATAATAGAGCTGACATTACTAGAGGTGCCCAAAATAACTAATCTCATACCATTCGATGCCACGCACATTGATCAGCTCAACAGAAGAGCTTTGATAGTTGATTGCTAGATAAAAAGAGGTTTATTTATAAACGTTGCTTAAAGACGCGTTTAAACATAAAAAAATGTATGGCTGACCAGTCGCTAATCACTACTTAACTTTAAGAAACGTTTCTAAATAAAGGGGTAAGATACTTTTGTAAATGTAAAGAGTAAATATTTATTTATTTTTGTATCTTTACCGTTTTATTTTCTGTCCCCAGTTCTTAAATATTTACAGCTTTTTTCCCCTTTTGTTTTGTTTATGAAGCCTCTTGTAGAGGACAATAATTAGTGTCATCAGCTGCATAGCGTTTTTCGCAAATATGTTAGGGTGGGCTGCTAGTATAACCGGATGCAGCTGACTACGAGTATTTTACATGAAGCCACTGTGTATCTGACCTCCACAACCCAGTTACTGGGTAACACGATATCCCTTGGGAAGCACCTGTCCCACCGCCGACGAGGAAGACTACCTTCATTTGAAATAAGATTAGAAATTTAAATAAACCTTTTTTACAGTCCGTTCAATCAATTTTGACTTATATTGCGTTGGTGGCATGACAAATGGCAGCTGCAGTAAACAATTATTGGTATTGTAACCACATTTTTGCTTTTAATGCCATCCTTATACCTACGGCATAGAAGTCAAAATCAGTTGGACGGACTGTAAAAAAGGTTTATTTAAATTTCAAATCTTATTTTAAAATAAAGTATAGCTATCAACGATTTTCTCGCTCAAGAAACGTACAAAGGATTGTAGTGTAGGGCTTTAAAGTAAAAGAGATGCATATATTAATAGTTGTTCGCTAACGGTTCACACCGCCGCGCGCCGGCGAGTTCTCGTTTGCCTCATATCAAAGAGAGTACTCGCTCAGCGACGCTCGCTTGGCGGGCAGAACACTCGCAGAGAGACTAACGCTTGGTACATACGCGTACCAGCGAGTATTTGCTCGTCGCCGTCACGCATTCGGTGCTCGCCAACTTGTTTTTAGTTGCTAGCTCTTCTAGTCGGCGGCGGTGGGACAGGTGCCTAAGACGTGGTCTACTCTCTAAGCACGAAATCCGTACTATCGGCCGACGTTACGGGCGTTTCCTACTCCGTATCACGAGAGATAGAATCAACATTCCGTATCAAGATCTAAGGTCTGAGCTAAGAATGAATTACACCAAGTTGTCCCTACTCCCGATGTGTTTTTACCTGTCCGAAAAAGTTAATTAACAGGTGTAGGGCTTACTCCAAAGTTACAAACTACTTTCGGCTGGGCCCGCATCTTCGTTGACGGACTTAGAGAGTAAGCCCCCTCGTTGTCAGAGGAAGGTATAGGATAAGGGTTTATTGCCAAACTAGTATTTGGTGAATACTGAATTTGTCTACTGTTTTCTTTTTCCTAGCCTGCACCATAATTACGCAACACACCATCTATTACAATCTGAATCATTTTGAAGCCTATTGCTAATCCATTGCTTCATATGTTCGAAAAATTTGTCTGCTCAAAGACGTAAATAACGCAATGAATGTTATTGAACTGTCAAAATGAAACCCATTCCTACTATTAGTGTGTTACGTAATTACCCCGCTGATCCTTGATCCCAGGACCTGAGAGGTATCTCAGGATATAAACGTGGATGAAACAACAAATAAAAATCAAATAGACATTTTACAACTATATTTTAATACACTTTTCGTAACTCAATTATGTGAATTCAATATTATACAAAAAAAATATCAAATAATAACACGAGCTATCTAACGGTAGAAGACTAACATAATGTTGTCAAATGCAATCATAAAAATCGTCTATAACAACTTGAACACTACTTACAAAGCTAGCATTTGAAATGGAAATACTTTAATGTATTATAAAGATGCGTTTATCACGCGAGCATTCGAAAGCGAATGTTCACTTGGGGGCCGAATGCTCGTGGTCCCCACGCGCCATAAAATCTTTGAATGTCTATACGAGCGCTGCAAGAAATAGGACGGGCACACTGCGCCTTGAAATCGCTGACTTTCAGTTTTTTCGACTGAATACTTCACAAACCGATTACTTGAGTTATATTCCCTATCCAGGGTGTAAATAAATAGTATTGGAGAAGTATTTATTATTAATTTGCCTACTCAAATAGAAAAAAAAAGACTTATAAAGTTCTTTATCTGGCAGAAAACTGACACCTCCAGTATTTCCATCTCAAGCGCGAATGAAAAGTGTAACAAGTCCTTAAAACATAATTAGTTGCACACGGTAAAAGCAACAACTAAATTGAGCACTCAATGTTACATAATTCTTGTTTTAAAACTTAATATGCGATTAAAATAAACATAGGTGTACGGGACTCGACTAGTCGTGCGACTCGGTCGTTACCGCGAAGGTAGCCTAAATCTTTTATAAAAAAGTGTATATACAGCCTACTACATAACAATGACAGGATGATATTAATAAAATAACATGTTTTAATCCCAAATTTAATCAAATGATTTAACTCATTTATTGAAATTTTAGCTATCACTTTAAAAATAAGTGACTTTCAGCATATTAAAGTATTTCCAAACAATATTAAAAGCGCGTCATGTTGGGTTACGTTTCCATTTTTTTCTACAAAATGGCACCAAATTAATGTAATAAATAGAGGTTAGAATATTCCAACAACGCGAGATCACACAGAGATCTAAGTTTTCTAATATTGTTTTGTCCCATTACATACAAATGTACCGATTAGGATGTCGATAAGTTAATTCCTTTGAACTGAATATCTTGTCATTATTTCTGAATACCAATTATCGCTTTAATTAGTCAACAAACAACCCACGAGCCATACTAGTCAGTACATTTAAATCGAATAAAATTATTGCTTGCATAACATCAAATAGACGTGAAGTTAAAAGTTAAAATATACATCTGATGAGATTATTCATTATGTTGATGAATTTCATTAGAAAAGAAAATCATTTTAAAACTAGGGGTGACATAGTCCAAAAATTGACGTAATCGACAACACATACTATAATAAATAACTTATCTACTTCGTTAAAAGCGGGTAGCGAATGCGATGAAATCATTAATGAGTTGTAATGTACATAATTATACATTTCTCTTGACACAATGGAAGACTTTGCCCGTTAAAAGACCGGGCGATGCCGCTACCGACACGAGTACCAGACCAGGACATCGGTTAGTCAACAAGAACAACTTCACAGGGAATAAATATAGAAATAAATATACGAACATAATCGACCAATTACGTACATTTGGGTGAAACATTTAATCTTAATGAGATGAATTTAAATATTCGTTTGGTATCATCGTAACATAATTTATCAATAACATTGACTTTATAAAACACTACGCACGACTCCGGTGAATAATGCCGTAAGTGCACACGCTTCGTATTCACCATGAATTCCTTTAGATTAGCGGTTACGAACTTATTTTTTAGCAGTGATTATACAGGGTTGCAGGGACGTCGACGCACAACCTGTTAACCTCCCCCCCCGTTTAAACTTTTCGTTGGTTATTAAAAAAAAAAATCTGCTGTTCCATAAATTTTGACCGCGTAGGTGTCGGAAACAGCAGATTTTTTTTTTCTAAATAATCGACCAAAAATATCAACGCAGCGAGGTCCAGAATCATGTATTGAATCCACGTTAACAGGGTGTGCGGCGATGCCCCTGCCATCCTGTATGATAATATCCATGTGCAAGAAATGGAGTCACGAAAAATGACTGTTCATCATAAGGGCTTGCGACACATTATTGCAAAACGCTGTTCAAACATAATTTCTATAGGGCACAGAAAGTTTTATGTAACTAATAGTATTCTTCAAGTTCATTATATAAAACTAACAATATAACAGGCTTAGGATGAGTCTGTAACGCTGGTTGTGAAATATAAAATAATAATCGGTTTAGCTAATATTTGTCGGGTATTACTATATTTAGCACCCATGGTAACAAGATTATTAGTGTAACAACGTGTAACCTAGAAAATCGTGCTCGTAGACACCCGGGTCACCACATAACCAGCGCTGCACTTGACATAATATTATACATAAACAATTCATTAATAAAAATAAACTAATCACATGGGCGCGTCGGCGAGCGCACCAAACATTATAATTAAAACGTAAAAGCCAGTACATAATAAACTTCCGAAGCTATTTACAGCGCATTTAGTAACGTAACATCATGCAACTTGCCTACGTATCGATCCTACCAGTCTTCCACTTAAATGCCACTCCAAGGTATAGGCCGACGAGCGCTGGGCGAGGCGTTTATAAGATCCTCTCGTAGAAGAGGAGGTAGGCCTGCGCCCTTAGTACTTTTTCCTCGCTCACTTCGGACACCATGCTGTCCGATACGTAGTACCACTTGCCGGAAGGGGGCTCCGCAGCTGAGGCGGGGCCTTCGCCGGATTCGTAGCCCGATAATTCCGACTCGGAGTCGGCATCACCGTCTCCGCTAACCGCAGCGGGAGGACTTATATTCCCGCCCTTTGGCAAGAACCACCAGCGTGGATCCCCCGCCTTCACCGGCCCTCGTACCTTCACATACGCCACGTAATGCCCGCCGTGCATACCGCCCGAATGCTCCACGACGCCGTACAGAGAGTACAGCAATTCATTCTGTCCTTTAGTCACGTTCGGTAACTTTCTAACTTTGTCCATAGCACAGAACGGCGCTAAGTCCAAGATGGTGGGGAAGTCCACGTGTTTGGACATCTTCCTGAACATGCATCGGAGGCCAATTTGGAACCTCTTCAGGTGAAGGATCAGGATTGCGGGCGGACTCGATACCAAGAACCGTTTGGTAGCGTTTGTGTATACCGTCTTTCCGTCTTTGCCGTTGATTCGTTCGGTGCACGTCTCACATCCGACCTTGTTGTTGCCTGTCAGCAGTTCTAGCGCGGTGAACTGACTGAGACACGACTGGATGCTGCACTCGTCTTCATCACACACGTATCGTGGTGATAGTGGACTTTGTCGCGAGTACGGTAAAAAGTCTCTTTGACTCTTTTCGGCTTCGATGTTGTTCACTTTGGGCTTCGGCGCGGGCGGGGGAGGATCCGCTGGCGCCTCGACGGTCACAGGTGAAGGTAACGCGGGCTTTTTGGTCTTAGAATCATCCAAATTATAAAGTTTAAGTTTGTCCAAATGATTGTTCAGGTCATTGAAATTCTTACTTTCGGGTAAGGATTCGTAACTGCTCTCTCCGCTGTGTTCGAGAACACTCCGGCATCCTTGAACACTGATGCCTCTTGAAACGACCTCGTTGGAATACTCAGGGACGAAAGATATTCGTGAGACTGGCCTTTCGAACTCCGTTTTGACAGGGGACAGTTTGTTATGCTGCGGACTCGATAGGTCCAGGTTGATCTCGCTAGACAAGGAGCTATGGCTGCCAAGTTCCTTGCCATTAGTCGGGGAATCAACATTATCGACAGTTTCCGTCGAGTTATGTTTGGTCGCTTCTGGACTCGCGACCCCTGAATCTGGGTTAGAGAGGTTCTCTAAAGATATGAGGGGTTTATATTCGAGGGCTATTGCTGTGGTCGAGGTAGAATGGTCAGCGAACTCGACCTTATCTTTATCCGCATGTTCTGGGGTGTTGTCTGTCTTTTCTTTATCCATATCGACTGGACTGGTGCGGATGGAGTCGGAGCTGATGACTTTTTCGGAGTTGTATCCTGACTCCATGTGGTAAGCGGCGAAGTTTGCGGCTGTGTGGGCAATAGCTTGTGTCCCTACAGACACCGTATGTGTGTCTGGCTGTCTCGGCATATCCTCGAGGTTATCTTCCACATCTGCATCAGATTGCTCAGAGGATGACTTACCATCAGTTTTGGTAGTACCGTTGGCATCCCCAGACTGCTCGTCTTTGGACGTAGAGTTACCTGAAAAGACGGATTTGAAATAAGTTTTCGATTTACTAAAGACGACAATTACAATTTGATAAATTATGGTGACTTGATAAATAATTGCTGGCGTGACAACTTATGATTTGTTTCTAAACGAGACAATATGATGTATGAAACGATGTTAGTGTGACTATTAATTAGTACTGAAGCTAAATCCACGTATTGCCGCGAGAACCATTTTTCAACTTCTTTTTGCTGATTTCACACAAAAGCAGTATATGCAAAATATGTAGAAGCAGAGTAACAGTTTTAACTTTTATCCCACAGGTTATATGAGGTTATATAAAATGCCAGCCAGCCAACGATGTGGTGTGAACAAAATGTTGGTATTGTGGTACCACCTTTGTTCTTTCTGGCGGCTTTGCGCGCTGCCATCCGCTCCTTCTTCAACTGATGTTTGGAAGGTTTCTCTTCTTGCGCATTGTAAACATTCTCTTCTGAAAATATGTGCTCTTGTCATTACATGCCTTAGTTACTACACATTGTTTCGCGTTATACACTCGTCGGGATTGTTTTGCACCACTTCTTTTAAGTTTTAATTAACAGAGGCTGTATGGGGAACTGTCAAAAGTCATTATTGTTGCGGTGTGGAAAAGAGATGGAGCTATATGTATAAGACGGTACGCAGGACAGTTTGCTCAACACTATAGGCTTTTGTTTTGCGGCTTATTTAAGAATCTAAGTATGGTGCATGAGAGCAAATACCTAATAGGTTTGCCAAATTGTAAACATGATCTGATTACTTTACAAATCATATCTTTTTGCATCTCTTTAGGTAATCTCTCTCAAATAGACACTTGATAGGATGCTTTCAAATGGGAATGGATTATTTAACACTACAAATATGGACGTTTTATTTCTACCCTTATCAGCCCAGGTTTGCACGGACGCTTTTTTTTCGCACACTGGATTTTCAACGCTCTGCTTAGCGCCGAGAGTTGAAAATCCATAAGCGTATTTTTTGATGCGCTGGGATGCACTCTGATTCTCAATGCTTGGTTCAACACCGAGAGTTGAAAATCCAGTGCGTGATATTTTAAAGCTCGTGGGAACTGGGGCTTAATTCGATGTTGAATGAACTATAGAATGAATTTTACCGATGATAATAAAAACAATGTTGTTTAAAAATGGTGCAAAACATGTAATGACATGAGTAATTAAGCAAAGCATGTGAGATATGTTACGACATACATTTTTAGTGCTAGGCGCAGTTCGAAACATTGAATGCATTCTGGATTCGGAAATAAAACTACAAATAAGGATATTTGTGACCAAACGGAAACAGTTAAATAGAATGAATTGGAGTCGTTACTATTACAGAAAGTAATTGCTACTTCAGCATTACAATAGGGGAAAAAAAAAAACTAAGAAATCCTGCTCATATCAAGCTAGATATTTCAAAATCTATCTAGATCCAGACCCATATTCTAAAACGAAGTTTAAGCACGTATCTCTACTCAGCGGGGTAATTGCGTAACACACTAATAGTAGGAATGGCTTTCATTTTGACAGTTCAACAACATGCATTGCGTTATTTACGTTGTTGAGCAGACAATTTTTTCGAATATATGAAGCAATGGATTAGCAATATCCTAAAAAAAATATTCAGATTGTGATTGAAGTGATTGAATGCGTTACGCAATTAGGGTTCGGGTTGAGATTTGCACTTGAAAATTCTAGAATACACATCTTTTACCCGGTTTCTGAAAGGCTAATCGACACAAAAATAATCTGACAGGTGTCAAACTCATGTCGTGTTGTCTATGGTTTCAGTCAGCTAATCAAAAACAATCACTCTGCCTAGCCTATTCCCAACTATGTTGGGGTCGGCTTTCAGTCTAACCGGATGCAGCTGAATCAAAATCAAACTATTTTATTTCAAATAAACCTACATGAGAACTTATGAAACGTCAGAAGCTAGGTGCATGGTTCAAATTGGTCGTTTCCTATGGAGAAGAGCCGGCAAGAAACTCCACGATGACTCTTTTAAAAATAATTGCCTTTAACAATGTTTTCAAATTACAGTGTTAATAGGTATGTGAGGACCATGGCCTGTCAACAAGTACCAGGTACTTAACAAAATAGAAAATGGTCTACAGGAGTACAAGTATTTTACATGGAGTGGCTGCCTATCTGACCTCCACAACCCAGTTACTGGGTAATACGATACCCGTTGGTAAGCTTAGTAGCTTCAGTCAGCTAACCATGTATAATTATTTAAACTTCATGTACAGAAGTGGTATATAGGCGGGTTTAATGCCACATTGATTGGCAGTTATTTCCGACAGTCAATCGCAGCAATTAACATGAGTTTGCTAATCAGCTCAATTTTGTCTTGATTAGCCTTTCTGAACTCAAGTGTAACACTACTTAACACAAAATACACACAACACAAATACACACATATTTCATAAAAATCAAACATACCATTTGGCGTTTTCCTGCGGACTACAGCGGGGGGTTGCGGACGGCTGGCGGCGACAGGAAGCGACAGGTCCAGGAAGTACTCGGCCCTGTCGGACTGATGAAGGCACTCTTGACATTCCAGGGTCGAGACTAGGAAGCCGCGGAAGACCTGCAAGAGAGGTGGTGCTCACAGGTTTATTTGCAATCAGGATTTAGGAGTAACACTCACATGCCTATGTAAAAATACATTGATTTTAAAAAGTAACTATTATCTTGCCGATTCTTTTTCAGTTAATGAAAAATGGCAGAGGTAATTCTATCTCTTCATAAGTAGCTTTTGTATGATTCCTTGTAAAACTATATAATTATGTATTTAGCCCGTAATGTCCAACTCTTCTTCTAAGCGTGTCTATGGCTTTCTAAATAGGGTTTGCCGGTCAGCCCACTGCTGGGCAAAGACCTCCGTCTTCCTTTTTCACACACGTCTGTCCTCAGTCATAGTGGGCGGTATTTTTTTTTTCTTTTTGCTTGGGTCTCACAAACTCAAAAGTCACATGCACAAATACCCCAGAAACAGAATAAAACACTGACGCTTCAAGTTCTGGCCATACTGAGGCGAATAAAGTGCGGGATGTGGGACGCGATTGCGTGGGTCGTTTGTTTTAATAATTAATTACGAAGTCACGTAACTATTCGAGCCTGTTTGAACACCTCTATTAAAGTTAGTTGTCGGCGCGAGCTTATTTCGTCCCGCATCCCGCGTTGTTAGGCCAGAGCTTTAATCTGCAGGCTAGCCAAATACTGCATTCATGCGATAATGATTATTATATATTATTATTCGCAACTCACAGCGTACCAAAGCAAACGCTGATCTACTGCGGCAACAAGGCCATCTTTGTTTTATTTCATCAATTTTAATCTTTTTCCCTGTACTTATAGCAAAATTAGAGTATAATCGAACTGCTGGGACATAGGCCTCCTCTCTGTGAGAGAGTGGGCCGTAATCCACCACGCAAGCCCAGTGCGGGTTGGTAGATGTATGATATAGACCCTAATTACAAATGTACAAAAAAAAAACCAATCAAAACAGCATATCAAGTAATTCAGAATATTTTGAGTCATTTTAACTTTGACATTCGTCACGAGGAAGTCAATCAGCTGTAATATTAGTTTCTATTCTACGAGGGAGCAAACAAATAATAAAAAAACACTTCAGAAGGAGGATTATTATCGCACTAAAATGGCTGTTATCGACCGAGTCTCTATTGAGCTGTAAATCATTTTGTCGGACATCTAGCTATTGAATTTATTTACTACACTTGCGAGCAAAAAAATCGGCCCACTCCGTGCTCTCAATTTCAGAGACGATATCTCAAAAATCTTAATGATTCTAATTTAATAATTTATATTGTGTGAAGGCAGGTAAGGTACAGTCTATTTGCACATACACTATATTTGGATAAAAGCAATATTCTTGACAAGATCGACTCGATTCTTCAGATGACTTCATCACTCACTTTTGCTCGGATAAAGTGCGTGACTTTTTTTTGCCACTGAAATTGACAAAAGTTTAATTTTGTTTAATTTTTTGTTTTCTGTTTGTTTAATGAAAATATAATTTGACTTTTTAACGGACTTCAAAAAAGGAGGTTCTTTATTCGACCCCCCATGGTTGTAAGTTCGTGATTTTTTCATAAACCTATAAATCAGTTTTGATAATTCTTTAACTAACGTAATCTACATACTTTCAGGAAGGTTTCAGTGTACTATATATTAGACTATTGTTAGTAAACCTGTTGAATTATATTGTTTCAAATCGAAGAGCACGGGGTGGGTGGATTTTATTGCACTCAAGTGTATTAATATACGTCACAATAGTAAAGTTGTTATAGTGTCTAGACTTCACTAAAAAGGGACTTTTTGTCTAATCAGTTGTTTAACATAGAAAAAGTCTGATAGTCTTTTTTGTGCGTCGTTTCCTACTTTACGTATTTAATTGTGTGGACTTTTTGCCGAACAAAAAAGAGTAGCAATTTTCTTACCATCTTTATAAGTCCTACGTTGCATTAGACCGATCTCAGATAGCTCATTAAAAATCGTCTACAACTGCACACATGCTGCCTATAAATACGACGGTAAGCATTGCTTGTCGCTACTGTCCCGACACGACAATTTACAGCCCAAAATCCTCAACATCCAACAACCATACTGGATAAACCACACCATTAAAAAAAAACAATTTCTTCAATAAAAAAAGTACTCCCGGGCCTATTTTATACCTTAATTACCTGTTCAGGTCTAAGCATTGTATCTGAGGCCTGTTGTCCATAGAACTTGACCTTTTGCTTGACCTCTCCGTCGACCTTTGAGGGGTCAACTTTGGAGTTCATTCCTAGGCTGCTTAGTATCACCGACTGATATCGCCGAAGATCCTCTGACCTGAGAACAGAATGGTTTTTGTTGGTGTACATATGTATGGATGAATGTGGACTCCATTGTCTGCACTTAGACCCCATTAGGTCCGTCGTGCAAGATCTTAATGTGTGGAGTATTGTGTTAGTTACTGTTTATTTATTTATTAGGATAGATTAAATATCTCAAAGCTATTTTAAACACACAAATAATAATAATATTCGAGATAGTATTTGTGGAGAGACAATAGTAGTATGGTAAATGTTTGTATAGTTATGAGGGATTTTATTTGGTTTTGTAATAGTTTAAAGCCATGTTTACTGGAGCTAAGCTGTTTTAATTTTAGTCAAACAATCGCACCATGAGATTTATTTGTCATCAAATTTAGGAAGATTTACACACTAATCTGATTAGTAAATCGGGTTAAAGGCCCGATTTAATTTTATTATGTTTGTAAGTCAGGACCAAGACCCTCCATTTAGAAAGGGTTTACAATAAAAAGCGAGGTGTATGTCAAAGCAGTGTCAATCGTAAAAATAAAATTGATATGTATCAAATGTATAATTTCATCAGCATCCATTTGAATTGCAATTCAAACTGAAACAGCAATGCTGCATGCAGGTACAGCCACGATAAGACCTTACACTTATGCAAGATTCAAAAGCGATTTTCTTCTAAAGTATTGATAGATTTTTATACTATTTTCTAAACTATGAGGTACAATAGCGCACCTGACAGCCTCCAACAAATGCCTGAGCAGCTCATGCGCGTCATGCTGGTCGCCGCCGCCGAACTGCGGCAGTTTGTTAACGAGCGCAGACAACAGCTTTCGAGGAGTATACACTCCGCCTTCACCTGGAAAAATAGAGTAAATAACATTATTTTCAGGTATAGAAAATCATTTAAAGCCAGCTTTTCAGCAATCAGCAGGTTACTGATAGAAAGACAATTAAAGGTAATTAATTTTGCTTGGTATAGTCATATTAACATTGTGTAATATGGATTAGGCTACCAGACGTGGTGGCTATAATAGAATAGAATAGAATAGAATACTCTTTATTATGTACACCATAAAAATTACAGATATAAATGAAAATATCAAGAATAGATCAAGAAGGCCCATAGGTAGATCGAGTCAGGGCGGCTTCATGTCATTTGAACAGATGATATTTGAATTGAATGATAAAATGTACTTAGAAAGAAATATAATTTTATACAATGTCAGGCTATAAAACACCTGTAAAACTACACACAACCCTCTTCGAATAAGAATGAGTCACAAAATCAATAGACACTGAATTATTAAAATAGCTGCAGTATTTTTATTGTTTTTGAAACTTCATCTTCAACCATAAATAACAAAATATACAAGAACTGCAGTCATTGCTCATACAAAGAAGGATCGTAACATTGGCAATTTAGTGTTTAAAAGCGGTTCCACCACCACGAGGTGGGGTGTCAACAATAATACGAAAAACTCTTGCAATATTTTAAATTCCCGAGTAAGTATTATAGCCTTTACCTCTACGCTTGGTAAAACAGTCGATCAAGGCGAGGGCAAAATTGCACACGGATTATGATTATAAGCATTTATGCAATCGGTAAGGAAAACGCGTAAGTAACTCAGGGTTACACTACGTTAACAGACACACGAGAATTTTTTGTGTATAATTAAAACGTTAATTGTAAACTTGCGGTTTTACAAAACGGAGCGCGACATCTGAGTTTCAGGAAAAATGTGGATGAAACACTGTGGGGGTTTTAGTCAGTAGTGTTTTTGGGAAGCCCCCGGGTTTAGTTTAGCATTCCGCCATCCCAAAGGCCACGTTCAGTAGCAGGAAATAATGGCTAACTGGATTCAGGCCGAGAATTGTAAACGTCACTAATGAGTCATTAGTAACGTTGACACTAACAAGACAGGAACATGTCTTCATTAGTAATGACTTAGAGGCCTCGTCCACGGAGACTTTTTGTAGCGATGCTGTCGCGCATGTGAATCGATACAACCGCGATGCTGTCGCTGGCTGTGTACCTTCGCCCAGATTCTGTATCGCTATTGTCGCGATGCTGTCGCACTTCAGTCGCGATGCATACGCGATTCAGCATCGACACAGAAGGTTGCCCACTGCGACTTTCACACATTCCCCAGCACCCCTCCCTCCGTTCTTCACCCTTCGTTCCCCCGATGTCGTCAGAAACAGTCGCGCGTTTGCATCGATACAGTCGCGATGCTGTCGCGCATGTGTAGCGATACAGCCGCGTGTTTGCATCGTTTCTGTCGCACGTTGCAAACGCGACTAACGCGCGATAGTAACGATGCAGAAGCGCGTTTACAAAACGCGCGACAGCATCGCTACAAAAAGTCGCCGTGGGCGAGGGGCCTTAGACATGTTCCTGTCTTTATCTTGAACTTGTATTGACAGATGTGCCACAGTGTGGTAACACTTTGACCTAGCTAACTTAGCGTTGAACGGAGTTTCAATAGAATGAGAAACAAGTTTTATAACTGGTTTAGTTAACACTGACGTGCGGCCTACTATACGTGCTAACTCATGCTAAGTAACGTTTATAGATCTCGGCCTTAGTCTCCGGATGTGGAAGTAAATGATTCAGGCGAAGAACGCCAAGTGCTTCTATCCTTCCATACTCCTTGTACGTATAGTTTCTGCCTACCCCCATGGGAAAAAAGCGACGTTTAATTGTGTTATGTAATCACCAGTGATCGGAAAAAGGTGAGCTAAAATACCTAAAGTTTGAAAAAGAACAAAGAAAAAGTGGAGACGCCTTACGACAAAACATTTTTTCGGAACTAATGTCCCGGGTTTCAGAACGTTACTTAAGTACAACTAAAATTAATAAAGTAAAACTATTGAATTAATTTCATGATTCTGTTTTAAAAAAAGAGTATGCACGATTTTTATTGTTTTAAAAAAATAAAGGTAATCGCCTTATCTTCGTTTAAACGATGTAAGTAAGCGTTCTCCTTGTGTTTGAAGTCGGTTAAAAAGGAAAATGAATTCAATTAGTTTACCGTATTAATAACATTAATATTAAATGTACTTAAGTGATTTCCCGAAACTCGGACCAAATATTCCGAAAAAAATGTTTAGTCGTAAGGACGTCTCCACATTTTTTGACTCTGTTCTTTGAAGTTTAAGTATATTATTTCTACCTATTCCGATCACTGGTAATCACTTTCACTGTCGTGTTAATTACTATAAAGACCGAGGAACAATAGCTATCTTTGTGATTCGCAATAAAAAAATAACAGTGCCACACGATCAGTGGTTGTCATTTGACACGGATTTAAACGTGTAAGTATTAAATGGTTAGTCTAGAATTTTAATAATTCTACATGTTTATTTATGTTATTTAATCATAGTAATTATAACTCCTTTACAGACTCATCCAAGGCGAACTAACATATGGCTACACAAAATAATATAAAATAAAATGATCTCTAGGCAAAATTTAAAATGATAAACATGACGTTTACAATTCCAGACCTCTTTAATTATTATTTGTGCCATTTGAACGAATCTCAGCAAGTTTTGCCTAAATATATCCTCCGATACCGTAATAACATTAATAATACGTGCGACTCGTGACCAGAATGTGAAGATGAGAAATGTTGACTTTATGTACCGAAACTCAAAACCGCAATGCGAATACGCAACGCGTAACGGCTCCCGCAAACAGGCGCGACGCGACTCTAGTAGAACAATTCCTATGAAAGCATCATGGAAATTGTTCTACAAAAGTCGCGTTGCGCTGTCGCGTCGCGCCTGTCTGCGGGAGCCTTAAAAAAACTTCGGCAATGTGACCTCGCGTCGCGTTTCAGTCCTAAGGTCGAAGCCACTAAAACTAATTCTTAATTAACTTAGCATAGCTAAAGGGATTGAAAGTTGAAAAGCAAATCGATAGCTGTGTTTACTCACGTAGCTTGTTAACGAACTTTTTCAAGAGTACAGTCGATCACACGTCAATGATAACACTTTGCCCCTGAGCTAGTCTAGCGTAATACGGAGTTACAATAAGAATAAATTTATTTGCAGAAAATATAGGTCTTACCAGTTGTAAAAGTTGGTGGTTTAATGTATTATTATTATTAATGTACAGTCCAAGTCCATATTTTGCCTATTTAGGGAATGCAAATTAATTTTACATGAATACCTAATAGGTACTTATTTTAATAAGATTACAGAATTTACAGAATAATACCTGTGTTTTAATAGAATAAAAGGTATACTGGTTCTATTACTACTGACATAAAGCCTACTGTACAGTTGTACCTCGAAATTTTATTTAAATAAATAGGCCAAAAGGAGTATGATGTCATAAAAGTATACTTTTTATTCTAGGTAGGTCCAGAGAGAGAAATCTACACCAAACATAAAACTCAATAAATTCAATGTCCAAAGGAATACTTCCATTACAGTGTATGAATTCGTTATTTATCAAATGTACATACATAATATCCATTGTCTGTTGACCATGGCGAATTTACAGTTCTTTAAAGTCAGTAAAAAACTGTAGCTATACAAGATTCGTAAATAAATAGAATCAGAACAGCTATCCTAACTTCCTAACTAATATTATAAATGCGAAAGTAAGTTTGTTTGTTTGTTTGTTACCTTTTCACGCCTAAACCACTGAACCGATCATCCTGAAATTTTGCATATACGTTGTCAGGTGTACAGAAACGGACATAGGGTACCTTTCATCCCGAAAAAAAGTACTGTTCCCGAGGAAAACAACAATAACGTTCTTTATGATAATAAATGGCGCCACGTGTCTTCCGATCATGATTGAATTATAACCCGAATTGATAGTCAAAGTCTAAATTAACGCGAGCGAAGCCGCGGACAAAAGCTAATTTTTCTATAATACTAGCTTCAGCCCGCGGCTTCGCCCGCGTGGATGTCGGAAATTGCCCTACGGGAACGTGCTACCGGGACAAAAAGTAACCCATGTCCTTTCCCAGGATGCCATCTATCTCCTTGCTAAATTTTATCTAAATCCGTTCAGTGGTTTAGGTGTGAAAAGGTAACATACAGACAGAGTTACATTCGAATCTATGATATTAGTATGGATGACCATGCATAACTTTTTATTCTAACCAGGCTAGGCTCCAAAGATACTGATATTGAGTAAGGATGTTTAATTTAACCTGACGTCCGAAGTGATACAGTTTTTAAGTTGTTATTATTTTGGTTGAGCATTCACCACAGATAATATGAGATCTATCTGTCTTCCCACAGTATAAACAACACATAACAACAACCTTATTTAAACTAAAAATATCTCCCGAATTCTTATTCATTGTTCGTCAATGTTTTGACGCGAGAATAGAACCCCATAGCGACAAAATCTGATAGGCGCTGGGCTATCAGATTTGCATTACCAAACAACATAACCACTGGGTTATTACTAAAAAACCGGCCAAATGCGAGTCGGACTCGCGCACGAAGGGTTCCGTACCATTATCTATTAAAAAAAAAGGCAAAAAAATCATGTCTGTCGTATGGGAGCCCCTTATATTTATGTTATTGTTTGTTAGTATTTGTTGTTATAGCGGCAACAGAAATACATAATCTGTGAAAATTTCAGCTGTCTAACTATCACGGTTCATGAGATACAGCCTGGTGACAGACGGACAGACAGGTGGACGGAGAGCGGAGTCTTAGTAATAGGGTCCCGTTTTACCCTTTGGGTACGGAACTCTAATAAAAACCAGCGGGGTAATTGCGTAACACAATAGCAGTAGGAATGGCTTTCATTTTGAAATTTCAACAACATTCATTGCGTTGTTTATGTTGTTAAGCAGGCACATTTTTCGAACATATGAAGCAATGGATTAGCAATACGCTTCAAAATGATTCAGATTGTGATTGATAGTGTTTTACGCCATTAGGGTGCTGTTTAAAGATAATAATTTGATTGCATAAGTTTAAGGTTGTTGATCCAAGGTCAAAGATAAGAAATATGCCTAATATTTATTTGTTATCAGTATCACATCAGATATCAGAATACGTAAACGTTTGAGATAACGTAATTGTAAAATAATTATACCACTGGACCTTTCCGTGATGACTATGAACATACCTACTTAATTAAAAAAATCACTGTATTTTAGTGGAAGAAAACTTATTGAAGTAATATATCTGAAACTTTTATTATCTGTATGAAAACAGGCTTTTGTAGTGGCACTTGATTTTTCAGTCATATCTATTGAACACTTATATCTGAATCTATCTATATATATATATATAAATACTAGCTGCCCGCCCCGGCTTCGCACGGGTTGCGGTACTTATCTACGGCGTACCCTACCTACCTACCCTACCTACCTACCCTACCTACCTACCTACCCTACCTACCTACCCTACCTACCTACCCTACCTACCTACCCTACCTACCTACCCTACCTACCTACCCTACCTACCTACCTACCCTACCTACCTACCCTACCTACCTACTCTACCTACCTACCTACCCTACCTACCTACCTACCCTACCTACCTACCTACCCTACCTACCTACCTACCTCCCTAACTCCCTACCCAACCTACCAAAAAAAAAAAAAAAAAAAAAAAAAAAAAAAAAAAAAAAAAATAGATGTTGGCCGATTCTCATAGATACCGGATAAGCACAAAAAATTTCATCAAAATCGGTTAAGCCGTTTCGGAGGAGTATGGCAACGAAAACTGTGACACGAGAATTTTATATATTAGAAATGAATGCCTATTTCCCTTGGTCACGCCATCACTCACCCACTTTTTTTTTTAAGTTTTCTAATACTTTGTAGAAGGTGCTTACGGAAAAAAATATTAAGAAAAGCGACAGGGTGGGTCGGGGGAACAAGAAATTTCACGCGGACGAAGTCGCGGACTGAAGCTAGTACTATATAAAAGGAGATATTGTTAAAGAAGATAAAGAACTACAGGGTAATTGTGTAACACACTACCAGTAGCAATGGCTCTCATTTAGACAGTTTAACAATATTCATTGCGTTAATTACGTTGCAGAGCAGACATTTTTTTCGAATGGCATGAAAAGGTAACAGATAGACTATTCCAATCCCTTAATCGCTTAAAAAGAGTTTTTCAATATCATAATGTGAATTTTAAAATCAACCCCTATTTTACCCCCTTGGGGGAAGATTTTTCATAAACACTAAGACACGTAATTCTTTATTTATTTCCAAAAGCATACATTTGAATTTACTTATCCCCCTGGGTTTCCTATAGAAATTTACATCCCCTATATCACCCCGTTTAGGATTATGTATGAGACAAAAAATAGCCTATGTCCTTCCTCAGGATGTCATCTGTCTCCTTGCCAAATTTTATCGAAATCTGTTCTGCGGTTTAGGCGTGAAAACATAACATACAGACACGAGTTACTTTCGAATTTATAATATTAAGTATGAATGGATTAGCAATATCCTTCAAAATGATTCAAATTGTTATAAATAGTGTGTAAGTAAATAAGTGCAATTTTATGTGATAACGATAAAAATTTGTCTTGTGTACTACTAATTAGTTATTACACATCATACACCAAAACTTGCTTAAGGCGAAATTGCCAGGGTAGCCTGTGAAATTCAAATCAAACCTCCTTCCTACAAATTGCAAAAACGTAAGAAAATTTAAATTTCTCAGGCAGCCTTAGCGCGCACACACTCAGTTTGCAGTGTGTGTGTGTGTGTGTGTGTGTATGTGTTGTGTGTGTGTATGTAGTGCATCTACGGTAGAGTTAAAATAAAACCCAAAACAATGATAGAAATAAAATGGAAAATGTTTTTTTTTTAAGCTTGTTACAATATGTCTTGACTATTACGATATTGTTAAACATAATAATTCCATACTTTTTATCACTACTTAATGCTTTCAGTGTCAAGTCTTTAATATTAGTATAAAGCATGTTCCATAATATTTTTAAACTATGTCCAGGCTCTTAGGTTAGACAGCGGAAGCATGAATTAGGTCACATTCTAATTATAGGTAACCTATGAAGTGGGTTGGCTCCAAATTACACTTAGACATGTTGAAAATATAAAATAGACCTGTTTAATTTATATAGTTTTATAAGCAAGTGGATAGTTGGTTTACTACATTCAAACAAGTCTAGGATTGATTGGCTCTGGCAAGAGGACTTCAAATAAATCCTTAATTTTTTTATTATAAAAAAGGCAGTAGGAATAAGCCTTATTTTAACAAATTTAGGGGGCAACCACCAAACTGCACCAGCCCCATGTGGTGGATTATGGCCTACTCCCTCTCACTGAGAGGAGGCCTGTGTCCCAACAGTGGGAACATTATAGGCTGATTATGTATGATGTTATGTTTTGCATATTTTAAATGAAATATGTTTATGTCCAGCAGCGGAATTAGAAAGAGATGAGAGATAAATGTATTCTACTAGACAGTAGTACTATGGGTACTCTGCCTACCCCTTCCGGGATTATAGGTATGATGTTATGTAGTAGCAACAAAAACAAAATAAATCATTGTTATGTACTGCAATCAAACAAAGCTTTTGTTCAAAGAGTATGACACATTCTAATGTTTATTAAGGACAAAGGAACTCATTAAACTGTTGTAATTAATTTATAGAGCAAACAGTGTTTATTTAGCTCATACTGTCCCACTGCTGAGCAAAGGCCTCTTCCGAGTGTTTTATAAAAAACAAATATCTTATAGGACTTAGGGCTCGTTGTTAGATACATAGTTAAACATGACCAATAGTCAATAGCTGTCAAAGTTTAACTACTCTGTAGTTAACTTTTATAGCAAAATGAATTGATTTTCTTAACTGTAGTTAGCTTAACCATTCATCAAACAATATACTTCTGTAATTTTTAACAAATTGTTAGTTTAACTAACGCTTTTTAACTATTAGTATGTTTGACTACTGATCAAACAACGGGCCCTAGTGCTTTAGACAGAAATATTTTTGGAGTAATGAACAGATGTTTTAACACTTAATATAGTTGTGTAGACATGCTGCACAGTATAAACAAAGCACTCATGAATGTTTGGCAATGATTGCAGCCATAACAACTGCAGTTTCTTACAACAACAATGTTCAACCTTGAATTTATTGCAGAAAAAATCTGCTCCTTTTTTATGATCTTATCTGCTTTAAACTAGTTTTTTATTTGTCTAATGCCGAAACTCATTTGTATATAAATAGTTGTTTCACTTCTGTTACACAATAAAATATGTTTTTTTTTATTATTTATGTAGCATGCTCATTTTTATGTAAATGTTATTGTTGCGATTAAGAATGGCAATAAAAATGTAAATTAAATGTATAAATCAGGTTTATATAGCTGATTACTACTGTAATCTGTTATATGCATTCATAAACTTCTAGGTATAATAGTTCAGTTACTAAAACATTCAAGTTCTATGCCACATAGATGATGATACGGCAATAAAAACAAGGTATATTTTGTTGCATAGATGTCAAGGGTTTACAAGGGAAATAGACTAGAAATCAATAAGTACATACCTGCTTGTAATTCACTCAAAGTTTCTGACAATGTGCGAGTTAAAGAGCCCCACTCTGCCAGCTGACCAGTGATTGGAGGTAGCTCCACCTCCTTCCCATCATCACCATCAGGTTTCAGCTTCAACCTTCCACCAGGCAAGGTAAACCTTTCTCCAGGATTAGCCATCTCTTGAAGAACTTGCAACAAATAGGGTGTCTGCACCAAACATTGCATGACTGAATTGAAGAAGCAAGTATTCCCTAGATTTGTAAGCCCTCTAACCCTTGGCAAACTATACATAGTTTTGTCCTTTCCTTTTGATAGGGGGTCAATTTTAATAATAGTTTCTATAGTTGGTATGTCAGTATTTGAGTCCTGATTATAAGGCAGTTCAATTGGAGGGAGTGATTTAGCATTCCCACCACCAACTGCTTGCTTCTTGAGATATTCTACACACTCATGGAGCTTTTTAGAACTTGAAGCAGTAACTTCATTGTTGCAGTTGTAGCAGTAAACGTCCCATGTTGTGGTGTTGGCTGTGAGTGCATGGCAGTCAGAGCGAGGGGTTTTGAAGTGGTTCAGTGCATGCTTGTTGCGCGTTCGGCCACAGAGCTGTGTGCCACAACGCAAGCACATCCACAATGAAAGGTCTTCCTCATAGTCGGGGTCAGAGACCTCGTTCTTGAAAGATTTCTTGCACTCTGAGCATTCCTTCTGAAAGCCGCCCGTCTTAAGCGCCTTCTTCAGCTGGGTCAGGTCTACAGCTTTGGCTACATGAGGACATGCGGACTTGACGTTCTCGTCGCAAGACTCCGTAGATTCGTCGCCGTTCTCACCAGGGTCGCTCTGTCTCTTTTTCTTAACCATTGTCACGTCTCAATGTAACCGCCTGCAATACGTAACAAGATACATGTGTGGTAAGAATAACCGCACTAACACAAAAAGAATAAAATGTCAAATCTGTGTCGATAGCCATTGCACGCGTGACAACGCACATTCATCGCTTATGGCCCTCAGGAAAAGTGCAAACATGCCAAAACACTATAAATAAAATTATCACCTACTTACAGTTACATACGACGGCGAAAAACTATGTTTAGAACGACGAGAATAACAAAAAGATTAAGTTTTCCAAAATTTTGTCAGAAAAGTGTAACACCGTCAACCATCTTTCTTAACAATGTTACCAAACTAACAAAAAAATAAAAAAGTATAAAAATAACCCCTTTCCACGAAACGTCTAGTGATTCATTTAGAAAAACTTCATTTAGTCGACTAATACACAATTGATTTTGCTTCTGTCATCAAGATGTATCGAATGGTAGTTCACCTCTAGTCTTTAACGCCATCTAGTGTCATTATGATAAACTAAAATTCTGAAACGTCAACATGATCGTGATGGAATCTGCTAATCAAATTGTGAATTTTCATTGATTTTTGTAAAAATTACTTCGGAATTTGCGAATATTGTGATAAAATTAGGTATTTTGAAGTGTGACACTGCACGCCGTGTGATGTAAATATGTGGTTTGTCGGTAATTGCTCAAATAAATAAAGTGGAAGAAGTTGTTGATGGTGACCAGTTTGTAGTGTTCAAAATTACCAAAATGTCACTACCTGGGAATGGAATCTTCGTGGTGCAGGGCGAGATGGCAATGCTCGTCACTGCCATGCGACGGAGTACACGGTGGGGATCACACTCTTTCCCAAACGAGGAATATGATGTACTCATGAGAACTTTCCAAGACCTCAAGACTATCTTGAACCAAGTGGATGATTTGCGGCTTTTGGACCCCGCGACATACCTGAGCCCGTTCCTAGAAGTGATAAGAAGCAAGGAGACCACTGGTCCTGTCACTAGTCTAGCTCTTTCTGCCATACACAAGTTTTTATCTTATGGTCTCATAGGTAAGTGATTGTTCCCTTTTATTTATCCTAATTATTTTCCTTAGTTAAACCAATATATTAGGAAATAAATCTGAATAGAATTGTACATACTTCCTTACATACATAAACTCACACTTTCTTCCCATGGGGGTAGACAGAAACTACAGAACGCCACCTGCTCCAATCCTTACATACTCCTTTTGCCTCATTTGCATTCTTACATCTGGTTATAGAATGAATAGAATAGAATTAAAGTGGACTAAAAGCAATTTTTGGGTCTACTAAAGTATTGACATAGTTACTTTCTAATTATTATGGGCTGCCCTTACACAAGATGAAATTGTCAATAATAATTATGCAAGTATCACAAAGTTGATGTAATATTTGGAAGAGCACATTTCTGATGATGAAAAACATAGAATCCAAAATCTTGTCAGTAAAAGAGTTTAAATGTTTAAAGTATTTGAAACAGTTTCCGCTTATCCATTTAAATAAAAATCAATTGCCAAAAATTGTTGTCCGTGCATCACTTCAAAGTGGTTGCACTAATTGGCTAATTCTTTTTTGTTGTGTTTGTAATTGTCAGGACACGGTTTGTATGTAAGATTTTTTTTGGAAAATGCGCTAGGAGAGTCAGAAATTTGGATAGGTACTAATTTTGTATGAAATTCACCCTGGGCGATGACGAGCACAAACAGCTTGTTCATAATATAAGTAATAATATACAAACATTTATTTATAAAACTTATTATTGCACATCACAAAAAAAAATACTAATAGAGAAGTATTGAAGAAAAAGACATTTTGCGCCGACCCCAAATAAATTGGGATAAAGGCAGGAGAATGATGAATAAAAAATACATTACTACAGTATCAATCAATCAATCAATCATTAATTTGTTAAACATAGGTATGGTAACAGAAATAGTAAAACAAAAATCTAAAATATGTGCATTGTTTTGCCAATATATGGCATACCAAATTAACATAAACAAGCAATTACACCCCAACCGTTATGTTCACCGTATGTATACTTCTATAATAAAGCTGAAGAGTTTGTTTGTTTGAACATGCTAATCTTTGGGACTACCATACGGATTTAAAAAATTTATTAAATGCTAAAAGAATTGGGAAAAATAGCATAGAATTTTCCCAATTATTGTGGAAGGTATTATAGGTATATATAGGCTATTTAACATCACACCACAATCCTTAGGAGTTGAGAAAAGAATAAAGTCGAAAGAGTCGGTGAAACTGCAGGGCACAGATAGTCCGTAATACGAGTAATGTACTAACATTTACATCACATATTGAAGTCGTGATCGATTTATATTTCCCAGCAATCACTCTCCCTTTTATGTCATTCACATAATTCACATGAATGATTTTATTATCAACTTAAACATTGACATGACATAAGTAGAAACTGTGACAGTATTTTAACCACTAAGCTAAGGTACCAACCGCAATCTTATCATGTATTTAGCACAGGGGTCGGCAACCTGCGGCTCTTTGGATGTGAAGCTGCGGCTCTTTAGTTCCATACACAAATATTATTTATTTTTGTACCATATATGTATATTATCTAATTTATTGTGAAAAAGCACTACTTTTATATAAATAAATAGATATTTTTCTTATGAATACATAGATCAGTTTTTTTTTTTTTTAATCAAAAAGCTTTATATGCAACTACTATTTATTGATGGCAAGAAATATTTTTTTGTTGCTCTTTAAAAGCTTAGAAATTATGTAAATTGTAATTTTTGACTCTTCGGACTGAAAAGGTTATCGACCCCTGGTTTAGCATATTTTATGGCATAACATAATATTTCATTGTTATTTAAATTCCTTTGCACTATTGATACAGTTGTAGATTTTATAAGATCTAGATACTGTTAGATCTATATAATCCTGTTTCGCAACTATATTGGGGTCGATTTCCAGTCTAGCCGACTGTGATGATTATACAAAATGCTGTATTTTACATGGAGCAACTACCTATCTGACCTCCACAGCCCATTTCCTGGGTAACACAATACCCCTTGGTAAGACCGGTTGTCAGACTTTTGGATTTCTGACTACCTGTAACAACTGTTAGAGATCTATAAATGACAACCGGTACCAACAGCTTAACGTGCTTGCCGAGGCAAGGACTTTTGATATGTAATGGATGGTCACCCATAAACCAACCGCAGCAAGCATAGCTTCACTTTCAATCAACCCGTGTGGCTGTTATTATTTAGCCACGAGCCCCACTTTTACTTCATTGGTGCTCTTACATAAAATAAAAGGCAACATCTGACTGTCTGTTAGTGTATTTATAACTCAAGAATCACTTATCTGGTTAACATTTTTAAATGGTAATAGTCCATTTATTTGTCAGAATATTGTTATAGAGTTGTTACATAGTTAAAAAAGTTCATAATGTTCTGCGGTTTCTGGCGTATAAATACATTTTCAGGGTTTTGGTTATTTTGTTAGAAGTAATATTGAACTGAATAAATTAGTATTACATTCAAATTGAAAATTAGTCAAATATTAGGGTTTTAAAAGAATCTGGTAGTTTATTATAAACTTTGGTCAAAATACATTATTAGAAAAGAGTTTATAATTTTATCTAATTACACGAAGCATGTGAACTTTGCGGCTAGGTCTGGATACAACATCATTATGCAGATCAAATCCATGCTTATTATGGTACACAAAAATACAAATTTCAAAAATAGAGAGAGAGAGTGAGATACAGAGAGTAGTAATATTTTTATTTTTTTAATAATGGGACACAGTGTCCAGTGGGTGCGCTCCACATATTGAGCGAATGCATTTCCTTTGAGCTCTAAATAGTCAGTCAATTTCTACCGAATTACCCCATATTATAATCCTAAAATCATAATTTCTATTATAAATGTTCTATTAAGTATATCTTCTTTCTCTTTTTTTTATTTTTACTTGTATAAGTTTCAGTTTAGTTTTATTTTTTTATTTAATCATACTCTCTATTCAATGTAATTTACGCGCGGCGTTCGTGTTTGTTTAACTTTTTGATATTATGTGGAAAATGTTATACATTTAAACTCCCTTTTTAGTTTTAAGTTCTATACCATAACATTGTAATGTGTATTTTTTTTTACAAAAAAACAACAGACTTCGGAAGTCGGTGTTTTTGTTTTTTAGTTTTTGGCCACCGACTTCCGAAATTAAAGTTATTTTTCACTTTTTAGTTGTAATACCTACCTCACACACATTCGTATAAGATTACTTGATAAAATAACATTGACAGGAAATGATTAAAACATCATCAATATATATATACTAAGTGGAAAAAATACGCAGTATTAAGGATAACTCAAAAACTTCTAGTCAGAACTTGATCAAATTTAAATGGGACCACATGTGAAGCACCAGCTTTCAAATAAAAAAAGAATCATCCAAATCGGTTCACCTAGAAAAAAGTTCAGAGCTAACACACATAAACAAAAAAAAAATACATTCGAATTGAAAACCTCCTCCTTTTTTGAACTCGGTTAATAAAATATCGCAAAATTGATGAGACATAGCCATGGTATGTACTTAATACCGCATCAAAACTAGCCACGTGTGTTAATCTGTTATAGAACGAACAAGAATCTATCTACCTTTGTGCCGAGTTCGTCAATATCATGGTATAATAATATACTTCGCCAGGTATAGCATTCCGAGACACAGTGGTCACGTGGGTGACACAAGCCTACGTCATCACCGCTGTGTTACCAGTAGTGTGTAATAATAACTCCCCCAACGCCTCTATTACCTGAGCGACCCGATAAAACAATGAGGTTTTAACTAACAATTACGTTGGTATATGTTTAAATTTAATTGTTTCGTTTGATTAGAAAAACGAAACGACAATTTAAATGCTTTATATATATTTTTGAACAGAACGGTGACTGAAAATGTTTCCATAATTCATGTTTTGTTGCAATAAAGTGGCAACTGGATAGTGACGTAAGCATGTGTCACTCCCGGAATGCCAGACCTTGTTTTTTTAGAGCATGGTCAATATGAGGTTTTAAAGTTACAGTGTTTGTCTATTGTTATCCCTAGGAACTTTGTACGTACAACCTCTTCAATTGTGTCATTATCATGCTGTATTTTTAACTGCATGTATGTTCTTTGGGGATGCAGGCACAGCTAGTTTATCCTAAGTAAGAAAGATAGAAAAAAAAAGATTACTTAATACACTTTTTATAGAAATATGTAAAAAATTAAGCTGTTGGTTTCTTTCCTATTTTTTATTTTTTGTCTTATCGTAAAAAACATCCTGCCAGTAAAGTTTGAATGTTTCTAAAAAACATCAATATCGAATACGAGTATATTGTAATCTGGATCAAATTCCAATCTGGAAACTTTATTCCTGTAGTTTTTAAAGAATGAACCAGATTTAAAAAAAGTATTGAATTACTAGCTGCTCACCGCGGTTTCACCCGCATAAGTTTCGGTCCCGTAGGAATATCGGGATAAAAAGTATCCTACCGTGTGCCAAACTTCAAAGACATCCGTTCAGCCGTTTTAGCGTGAAAGCGTAACAAACAAACATACAAAAAATCTAATCTTTTATCTTTAATAATATTACTAGCTTCTGCCCGCGGCTTCGTCCGCGTGGATATCGGAAATTATTCCAGGGGAACGTGCTACCGGGACAAAAAGTGTCCTACTTTCTTCCCTAGGATACCATATAAATTATTTTCTTGCCAAATTTTATCGAAATCCGTTCTGTGGTTTAGGGTTGAATAGGGTTACTTTCGAATTTATAATATTAGTATGGATTCTATGGACAAACCAAACCAAACTCGAAAAAATTACAGTACAAGTCATTGTTAATATTCAAAATTCCAAACTACAGCAATAGATTAATTCTTTGGCTAAGTCAAGTGGTGTGAACAAGTGCAGTTATTGTATGCGATGTCCTGGAAAAGGCTCTCAGGACAGGCACTGGTATACAGGGTGGTAATTTGAAATGGGGCAGTAAAGTCAATTATCAATTATCCATTTAAGCTGCACGAAATCTTAGGAGACCATTTAGCTATTGGCGATTTTATATCTGCATTTACAGATTTTTATAAATGGTTCAGTCAGCTTGGAATAATATTGTTATTATTTCTTTTACTATAGTCAAGTTGGGCTATTCTAGTCGCTTTTTGTGGAGGGATGATAATATAGTGTTTTCTCCTATAGATCCGACCCATCCCAGCGTGCCGGCGACGGTTGAAGACATAGCTGATGCCGTTACTCACGCTCGCTTCGTCGGTACCGACCACTCTTCAGATGGAGTGGTACTCATGAAGATATTACAGGTAAGTCCTGTTTCAAACTGAAGGCCAGGGTACACTACGCGGCCACGACCACGTCTAGGTGACTGGCCGTGGTCACTACCTTGGTCACAGAAGCTCCGAACAAGATGCAGTTCTTACTAAAAATCAAAATAAAAAATCATTTATTAAAATTAGGCTGAATATCGACATATTTTAAACGCCAAATTTAAATATGATTGTTCCCCCAAAACGCTCGCGCTTCACCACTTCCTAGGTAGTGTTTGAGCTGGGAAGAAGTGGCGTAACGAACTCCCCAGCAGCAAAACTATCCGTTAGAAGAACTTAATTCTTTACTAAGTATGCAAAGTAATTAACATTACAACATGAAGTACCTAAAGCTTAGCCGCAACTGGTCGGACGGCTGGTCCTGCGACCAGTCAATCGTTGCGACTAAGTGCGCGATTCGCGTTCAGTTCTTATGGTTAATAGTTCAGTGCCCGCTTGCACTACAAATTGCTAAATACGTTTACCGTTTAACGTATTTAAAACATCGCTTTGTTTCTGTCAATCGTTCAAACTGAAATTCAAAGCATTTATTTCAAATAAAGCAATTACAGGCACTTTTGTATTAACAAGGGGTCGGTCAGTCAGGAAAATGAAGCTAGTTGAAGTTGAAGATGACAGAGACAAAATGCTGTTTTAAATATGATTAGCTAAATGCATTTAGTGATTTGTAGTGCAAGTGGACCTAAGGCTGGTCGCCGCCTTAAGGAACGGGCCCACACCGGTGCCCCGTAAAAGGACCATGGACCGCACGACCTCCGCGTAGAGCATCCGGCAGGAGCCGTTTGGTCCCCCTAGATTGGGCAGGAACCGCTTCAAGGCAGCCCCGGCCCGCTTCAGTCTGGGAGCCAAACGTCGGAAATGCTCCACGAAGTTCCACCGGCTGTCGAGGACGAGTCCCAGGTACTCGACGCCGATGTAAACCCCTCCTACTGTTATTTGGGAACCCGACGTTGGCGCATTCCGAGGACCATGACCGAAGTTATTTGATGATTACCCACCCAAAAAAATGAGCCTAAGGCACCGGTCCCACCGCCGGCGACGAGCGATTACTCGCTGGTATGCGTTTGTACCAAGCATGAGTCTATCAGCGAGTGTTCTGTCCGTCAAGCGAGGGTCGCTTCAGCGAGTCTCTGCAATTGCTCTTGTCACTGTAACAAACGAGTACTCGCCGGCACGGCGCACAGTGGTCTGAAAATCGAGCTCCATACTCATAGACACTGTAAGGAATTAAAAAAAAACAAAAATTGTATGTCTCGTATATACCTCCCTTTACGTAATATTAACGTGAGGATGGTATTAGCCGGGGTCGCGGATTGTTCGAAAGAGTTACCGAGGCCCTGGCGCACAGGCAACTGAAGAAACACGGGTGGGTTTTAGGAAGTAAGAGTCTGACACGCCCTTCCGCTCCGCCCAATGACTTCCTACAAAAAAAAAAAACACGTGTGGCACTCGGGGACTGCCGCGGTAAAGCTATTGCATAGCATTTTTTATCAACTTATGCAATTATAATTATTACTTATTTTTTTTTATTTTTATTTATGCAGTTTTTTTTTCTTTGATATTAATTCAAGTACAGTCGTACCATATACACACACGTTAAGCGAACGCTCGGCCGAGCTACATGGTAGGCGGAGTGGGGGGTGTTAGGTTTTATTTTCGGTACGGAATTTCTTGATTCGGTTGCCGCGCTCAAAGCCCGCGATAAAAGCTATGCAATAGCTTAAAAGGATGGTATTAGTAGCTCCACGTGTGAGAAAAACAAGATTTGTGTTTTCTTTTTTGTATGGCAGAAAACACTTACAGTATTTTTTTTTAAACTGAATGGAACTGATCGGCTAGTGCGCACACGAGCTATTGTACCATACACGACAATCAAGATGACATACAATTCATGCACCTTTCGGTGCCGTTTAACCCGTAGCAAATTTTTGAAATTTTGTATTTTCGATATGTGATTTTTCAAATCTTTGACGTGGTTAAATGAAGTTGCCGATCGATTGACATATACTATCGTTAGTTTATAGCCTGAGAATGACCTTTATGATGACAATATTAAAAACGATATTGATAATATATTTTTTTTTACTAAATTGCATTTCAAGATCTAAGTAACTCATTTGTTAATCACCGTGATTATGGTTGAGTTATATTTAGATACTAATGACATGAGCATTAATGGAATGTACCATCGAGTGCTTAGACCGATGTGCAGCGGTGTGAACAGTCAGCGATCAATTACATTTATACAGGGTGGATTTTTGAGATGGGGCAGCAAGGCCTTAATAAAAAAAAAAAAAAAAAAAAAAAATCTTTTATTTCGGACCCATAAATATAGTCCATTTGGTTAGTATACACACGACTTAGAGACTAGTGTTAGTACTTACATCTACCAGAAAAACAACACAACTATTCATTAATTATACGCCACAGTGGCATGTAGGCGTATCCAATGTCCCAGTATGGGGCTGTCCCACCTATCAGCTATAGTTTTCAGGATGCTGTTGGGGCTGGCGCGTACCCTGCGCATTATGGAAGCGCAACGCTTGCGCATGATGGCGTGAAAGCCATCTATTCTCGCCTCTGCGAACATGCCGGAAGCACTGCAGTAGCGCGGCAACCCCACCAACACCCTGAAAGCATTATTGTATTGTACGCGCAGGGCGCTGTATGCCCTCTGCGTGTAATTGACCCACAGACTGCATGTATAGAACGACTGACAGTACGCTGTAAATAGTGTAGCCTTTACGTCAGTCGTGCATTTTGCAAATCTGCGTGCCAACATATTGCAGCGGACAGCCAACGCCCTGCGCTCACGCTCAATATCCAGACTGTCCTTTAGGTCAATCTCACTTAAACTCATTTCCTAAGAAATGTATGGGAAAAGTTTTTTGCGATTTCTGACTTTTCTAGTACTTAAACCTCAGTTGGTTCAATAGAGGTTTTTAATCCTTATATGAAACATGATCGATTTGCATAAAAAAAGTTTTTTTGTAAAAATAAGCCATTTTCCTGCTGACTGTAATTTTTTTTCAAAATCTGTGAATGCAAATCAAAGTTTCTCAAAAAGTTAAGGAAAGTCTCCTAAGACCGTTTTCCTGTAGCTACAACGGTTAAGGTAGCTGCCCTTGCTGCCCCATCTCAAAAATCCAGCCTGTATACTATCTCTCACTAACGCGGGGCCTATATACAAGCTTTTGTATGTTCCTTGAGTGATAAAATCGTTGATAGCTATTCGCTTCCTCGTCGGCGGTGAGAAAGGTGCTTTAGTCTGTGCGGTCACTGGCCGTGGTCAAAATTGGTATGTAAGTGATCAGAAGTTTCAAGAGTTGAGGCCCACTGTCGCCGAGCATAAAATGACTTTATACCAAATAAGTGGTCGTGCACATTAATGCACAATGCATACTGTGCAATCATCATTGTGTTGCACGTATAAATATCTCTTACATCCTTTAATGTTCGCGATTCGCACGAGTTTTATGCGATTGTGAGAAATGAAGTTATTTAGATTGAGCTAAATGTTTGTGAGAGATCTGTAATATTTATGTAGATAGATTTATTGTGAGTGAGGGGTTGTGTAAAGGTACAAACAAACCCTCACACACAATAAGTCTTTGCTTTTCGTTGTTTTTATACAAAACAAAACAACAACAAAACCAAACAACAACAAAACAAACCAACAACAAAACAAACCAACAACAACAAAAACAAAACAACCACAAAACAAAATAGGCAAGACTGCGTATTTATTTTGATAATTTGATATAAATAGGAATGTAATTAGAAAAGCTAGTTGCTCATTCCAAAACTAACCTGATGGGGAAGAACGAGCAAGAAACTTCCGGTTTATTATTGCGAAGAAAGATTTATCATTAAAGAAATCAAATCGAGTATAATAGCAGATAGTACACAACAACGTGGTGGTAGCATAATAGTAACAAAATATTCTATCAAACTCAAACTCAAAGCATTTATCCTAACTAATATTATAAATGCGAAAGTAAGTTTGTTTGTTTGTTACCTTTTCACGCCTAAACCACTGAACAGATCATCCTGAAATTTTGCATATACGTTGTCAGGGGTACAGAAACGGACATAGGGTACCTTTCATCCCGCAAAAAAATACTGTTCCCGAGGAAAACAACAACAACGTCCTCATGATAATAGATGGCGCCGCGTGTCTTTCGAATCATGATTGAATTATAACCCGAATTGATAGTCAAAGTTTAAATTAATGCGAGCGAAGCCGCGGGCAAAAGCTAGTTTCAAATAAACCAATTACAGGCACTTTTGAATTGTCAAGGGGTCGGCCAGTCAGAAAGATGAAGCTAGTTGCCCATTCCAAAGCGTAGTAGGTACTATGGAGAAGAACGGGCAAGAAACTATTCCTATTACTTACTATATTAGATTGACACCAGGCAATAGGAATATTTGAAAGTAATTTTCATGGTTTAAATGGGCATAGTTACACTGGTTGTAATAGGCAGTAACACACAAAATAAAGGCTCCCGCAGACAGGCGCGACGCGACAGCGGGACACAAAGGCGCTGCTCGTCGCGCGACGAGCGGTGCCTTTGTGTCGCGCGTGATCCGCGTCGTGTGTCGCGCCTGTTTGTAAGTAAGTAAATCATTTATTTGCGTAAAACATGGTATACATTGATGTATATATTATTACAGTAGCTCAACATGTTTCGCTAAGATATAACATAGCATGCAAAAATTTATATTTTGACAAAAGGAATCTACATCTCACATCCATAAAATCTTTTAAACTGAACTCTTTTTATCTTTTTAACTTTTAGGACCCTTTAATATAGTTATACAAACACAATTTTAGAGAATAATAACAGACATAGTACTAAGCTTAGAGAGGGGCTCGTGGCTAAATGATATCAGCCGCACAGGTCGAATCGAAGGTACGCTACGCTTGCCACGGTCGATTCGTGAATGGGTGACCATCCATTACATATGTAGACCCCTCCGCGTCTCGATATGTAATCGTGCGTCGGAGAGCACGTTAAAAGTCGTTGGTCCAGGCTGTCATTCGTAGGTCTTTGATAGTTGTTACGAGTAGACAGAAGCCCGAAAGTTTGATAACTAGTCGTATCGTATTACCCAGTAACTGGGTTGTGGAGGTCAGATAGGCAGTCGCTCCATGTAAAATACTGGTATTCAGCTGCATCCGGTTAGATGAAAAGGCAGATTGGTTTCGACTACTTAACTTACATGACACCTTGTGGCCGATCCTTAACTGAAACTAGCTAGCTTTTGTCCAGCGTTTTATCTCTTCCACCCTTTTAGCGGCATCACACGTTATGCCGCCTTTTTAAATCAATCATACATTTTGACCAAATATCTTTTAATATTGACAATCTTATTTAAATCTAATTTGGCAAAACTGTTTTAAAATATCATAAAACATTCCATGTATAAAAAATATCTGGACATAATTAGAACAAGTCCGTAAAACATAACGTCGACTGAGTTAAGTACATTTATTATTTACACATCAAAATAGCATACAAAATCCAGGAAATATTTTAAGAACAATTTATAATTCTGTTTTCAAATTTTAGGTGAAAATAAAATAAGTTTTTTTTAAATTTAAATTTTATTTTATTGAAAAGAACAACGAACAGTTACAATATAAAACATGAAATATGAAATACACAAAACAAATATACAATATTGTAGCCCACGACGCTGTTCACAGATTAACTATGGGATAAAAATAATAAAATAATAATCGCTAGGTTCACAAATATATATATATACATATTTTTTTTTTTCTAACTAGGTAATTAACTTTCGCGTTTAAGATATAAATAGTATTTATGAAATAATTGACACGATAAAGATAAATATAGAAAAAAATGTTCAAGAGAGCTCCTTATGTATAAAATTTTTGAACATAAGTTCAAAAATTAAGCCCTATAAAGGGAACACATGCAAAAATATCTATATGTTCGTATAGCGTTCGTTCGTGCTGTAAAACAGCGCTTATGCAGAAAAGTTTTTTTGGTATTGCCCCACGCATTTATAGTAAAGTACCTGATGTATTAAAAAATATGACTGTAATAAAATTTAAAAGGGCACTAAACCAAATATTAATTGAGAAAAGCTATTACACAATCGACGACTTCCTTAATGATAATTCTCTGCACTGACTGATAAACTATTATTATGATTGACATATAAATGTTCATACACTTTTTTTTTCTGATTGACATACTATATTATTCATGTTGACACATTACTGTACATATTTTGTTAACGTTATTAGTCTGATCTTTGTTTTTTTTTTTTTTGTAATTCTTTTGATTGGACATTTATATTTAGTCGGCATCAATAGAATTTCTCGCTAAATTTGGAATTAAAGATTATTTGCATGCCCATGAGACGGTAGAATATGGAGGACTATTTGATTCGAAAGTCCTATTGTAGGAATCGACCATTCTGCGAACGGGCGAACGCAAGCCAGAGTTGGACTTGCAAGCGCCCACCGAAAACAATCTACCAGCGCGGACCTTACGCGTATGGACTGTCCTAGGAACCGCATAACATAACATATTGGATAATTCAATGCTGTCAAATTTATTTCTAACAATATTATATAGATTCATGGCATCTAAGTACTTTTGTATATTTTCAAGTGTTGCGAGCTTATACTTTCCAAGCAAATCTTGGTAAGGCAAATAATATCCATGGCATGTATTGTATGTATTATGTGTGTGTATTTATAGAGACCGACTTGTGGGTCGGTCAATACATGGTATAATAATATACTTCGCCAGGTATAGCATTCCGAGACACAGTGGTCACGTGGGTGACACAAGCCTACGTCATCACCGCTGTGTTACCAGTAGTGTGTCATAATAACTCCCCAACCGCCTTTATTACCTGTGCGAATCCGATAAATCAATGAGGTTTTAACTAACAATTACGTCGGTATAAGTTTAAATTGAATTGTTTCGTTTGATTAGAGCAACAAAACGACGATTTAAATGTTTGATGTATATTTTTTAACAGAATGGTGACTGAAAATGTTTCCATACTTCTTCTTGTGTTGCAATAAAGTGGTAACTGGATAGTGACGTAAGCTTGTGTCACTCTCGGAGTGCCAGACCTTGTTTTTTTAGACCATGGGTCAATATAAATAAGGATCAAGGTTTCGTTCGGAAATTGATTTTTCGTCAAAAAATTACTCGCGACAGTTTAGGAAAAAAATTTAATCAAATAATTTTATATGATTCTACATACCGACACCGTTATTCATCATTGTAAGGTAAAAATCAAACGTATCGTCTAATCTTATCTAACCATCTAGTCCCTGGGCGGGTACATTTATGAAAAACCCTTGCGTATGATAACTTTATAACGAAAAATATACGTGTGAGGAATGGGGATGAGACGGTTGAATTTTAACCTTCGAAAATAATGTCGTCTCGTTCAGAAAGAGGAAATTCCCTTTATGTTATGTAAATATGAATGCTTCGATCTTTTGCTATAATAATGCAATAGGAGTCCCTGTCGGGCGCCAATTAGCGGTTTTTTTAATGAAGAAAAACCATTGTGACCCTCAAAGAAAACATGAAGATAGCTTTCTTAAGCATGGAAAGTTCAAAAGACCGTTATTGCCTGTTCACCTAGCCACCTTCCACCTAACCACCATCAATTTTTTTTGCTATGTCCTATATAATAGGTCTTTACCTATGAAATTGCCGTTTTGTATGAAAAAATTTAAACGAATTTTTTTCATGAATTTTTTATTTGTATTAATCGAAGTAATCACCCATGCAATCAATGCATCTTTGCCATCGCAGTGGCAGTTTATTGATGCCCTTCTTAAAGAAATCAGCTGGACGGGAGGCAACAAATTCTTCAAAGGCATTTTGTACTGCCTCTCGGGTATTAAATTTTTTTCCCGCCAAGAAGTTATCCAAATTCTGGAAAAAGTAGTAGTCTGTAGGCGCAAGGTCTGGTGAGTAGGGCGGATGACGGAGAGCTTCCAACCCCAGTTCTTGCAACTTGGAGACCGTCTGCTGTGCAGTATGAGGTCGCGCGTTGTCGTGCAGGAGCAGCGGAGACGAGCGATTGACCAATGCTGGTTGGAGATGCGCCAGCTTCTCCATCATTGTGTTCAGTTCTTCACAGTACACATCTGCAGTAATGCTCACCCCGTTTGGTAAGAATGAATCACACCGGCGCCAGACCACCAAACAGTGACCATCACTTTTCTAGGGGTAAGTTTTCGTTTAGGGCATTGTTTAGGTGCTGAACCAGGATCCAACCAACTTGCTGAGCGCTTACGGTTATCAAACAGAATCCATTTTTCATCGCAGGTAACAATGCGGTTCAAAATTCCTTCATTTGTGTGTCTGTTGAGCAGTGCAAGGCACGTCTCGACGCGTACTTCGCGCTGGCGATCATTGAGTTCGTGGGGCACCCATTTGTCAAGCTTTTTTACCTTGCCAATTTGACGCAAATGGACCAATATTGTTTTGACGCTAACGTCGAAAGCTGCTGCTAATTCAGCCGTAGATTGTGTATCATCAGCTTCCACAATCGCCTTTAATTCGTCATTGTCGACCAAAGTCTTCGGACGACCGCGAGGTTCATTTTTCAGGTCGAAATTTCCAGAACGGAAGCGAGCAAACCAATAACAGGTGGTGCGTTGGTTTGTAGAGTTAGCTCCGTAAACGTCGTTGATGTTGCGTGCCGCTTGTGCCGCGTTGCTGCCACGACGGTACTCATATTCCATAATTACTCGAATTTTTAACGTATCCATGATGACGAAAAAGATTGAAATGCGATGAAAATGTAACACTAATCAATAAAGAAATGACTACTTTTAGAAAAAAAAAAACATGTTTTTAAAATAAAATTAATTTGAAATTAGAATTCATAGCCAAACAAAAATTATTTTGATTTGAAATGGCCAGTACTGCAGAACGGCAATTTCATAGGTAAAGACCTAATATTTCCAATATTTTTTCTGAACCTTAATAAAAATATACCTTTCAACCGTTTACGACGACTGCACGAGATAATCGGTGCCAGCTAATCGTTTCGCGTCGTCAGTGAAACGCCAACATTAAAGTCCCAGTTGGGCGCCAACTCGAACAAACACTAAAAGCTTGGCATTCAAACCCAATTGTAAACATTGTTTTCTTGTTAAATGAGAACTAAATTGGACATAAATATCTTATTTCTGTGATTTGCGGGATGACCGCTGATTGATCACCGATACATCTGACACAGCTGTGCTGCTGGGGGGTTTATTGCGCCAGTTCATCTCAGCTAAAGCACTAGGAAGTGGTTAAAGGGCGGGCGTTTTGGGGGACTATCTTATGTAATTTTGTCTTTCAAAAAGTGCTAATTCTCAGGCTCATTCTAATACCTTGATTTTGATTTTGTAGTGGTCAATTAGTAGGCCTTTAATCTTCGCCTGAACGGGTTGACATAACAATGTGACGCTGTTCTTGTTGTTAGGCATATTGTAAGAATGTGTTTATTTTCAGGTCCTTCGTACATTAATGCTGAGTCCCGAAGGCGCCATGTTGACAGACGAGAGCGTCTGTGAAATTATGCTCAGCTGTTTTCGCATATGTTTTGAAACTAGACTCACAGGTATGTAATGTTTTGTTGTTGAAAAGCCATTCATACTGTTAATTTGTTACGCAATTACCCCACTGTTCTATGGTAAGCTGCATCACTTGAGAATGGCTGGAAAGATTTGGCTTCTTCTTGTTTTTTAAATGTTCGTAATAGTCCGAATCAGGTTCTTACGGAAACAAAAATTTGAAAAGTTGCCGAGAAAATTGGAAAGTTCGGGAAAACTGAGAGTGAATTTTCTATAGGAATTTTGTATGAATTATAGAAATTTGGACAGGACGAGGTCTGTCGGGTCAGCTAGTCCAACTAATATTATAAATGTGAAAGTTTGTGAGGATGGATAGATGGATGGCTGGATTGATGGATGGATGGATGGATGGATGTATGGATGGATGTTTGTTACTCTTTCACGCAAAAACTACTGAACGGATTTGGATGAAATTTGGAACACAGATAGTTCGATTAACACATAGGATACTTTTTATCCCGGTAGTACGTTCCTGTGGGATAATTTCCGACCTCCGCGCGGGCAAAGCCGCGAGCAAAGGCTAGTATGTAATAAAGGTAATTTCCGTCAATGCTCACGGAAATTCAAGTCGTAAGCAATATCCGGAACGAATGAAAAATTAATTCAGCACTTAATGAGAAAATCGATTTAATAAGTGACATAGATTGAATTTGCCACGTAGGGGGTGAAAGAGAGATAGATATTCCGAACGCACACAACAAAAACTTTCAAAGCATTTTCCGAACAAACACGAACTTTCACGAACACACCGCGGGTGAGAACATTCTGGAACATCGAAAGCTCCCTAACGCCCTCTGTTTCCGCCTATACCACTTGATTAACCCTGTTGCGCTCTCTATCTATCATCAATGCATCCTGCTTGGAACTGCTTATAAATCAATATTTGGCTGCAAGTATTTAGGCATAGAAACAAGTACTAGGTATATTGGATGTGGGGGTGGTCCAGACGGTCGATGAAAGTTATCGCGCGGCGGGGGTTGTGCTCTCAGTACTTCAGTGTACCAAGACCTCTCCACTTGTACAGTCGCGAACAGTGACGGTTTTCGGTGAAAATCTGTTTTAAATTCGGTCGGTTTATCGCGTATTAAATAGATTTAGCTGCTGTAATTTAAAAAATATCCCGTTTGGAATTCAGGTGAGTAGATTTCAGAAAAGAAAGTTATATTTTTATCGGGTTCTTATAATTTATCGATCGTTATTGGTTAACATGGCGGAGATGAGGCGTCCATTTCTAACTTTAGTATTAGTTTAAAACAGTTTTTAGTAGCATCCACAGCATTAATAAGGTTCTTATTTCGCCGATTTCTATAATTTACCGATTTTTATGATTTGAACGACGCGCGACGCGGCGACGTCTTTTAAGAAAATATGACGCCGTTTTCTTTTTCTTTGTCCGATTTCCACTTATCGATCGGTCATCGGTTAACATAAAGGAATAACTAAGTGATGATGACGATGACGCTTGTCTTCTTTCTTTCATGCTTATAAAATATTGTGTTTTAGATTTTTTAAGTATAACTTGGATAATTTGAGTAAATTTTTGGTGATTACTTTTTCACTGGGAAAATTGTTCCTATTTAAACAAAGGAACTAGGAATAAATCGTTACGTCGGTACAACGCGTGGGTTGCGAAAACCTACCCTCCAAACGAAGTTTTCTTTGTTCGTATTTTTAGACTGTCTGGCAACAGGGGGCGTTGCTGGGCAATGCTGGGGTAGGTACCCACGCAGACGCTTCGATCGATCCCCACCTACGCCTTCCGTCAATCTTTCGATCGTCCGCGCAGATTCGTGCGCAGCTTTTATTAAAATTTCCGCAACGATTCCCCGACTCTGAGCCCTCAGAACCAAATCGGGAGTCGGTCGGGACAGACGTCTTCTCGCGAACCTCTTTTAAATTAATATTTCCATTTTAGAGTTGCTACGTCGGAACGCGGAACAATGCCTTCGAGATATGACGCAGTTGATCTTCATGCGGCTGCCGCAGTTCCCGCCGGAAGATACAGCTTCTGCCAGTTTTGCCACCGTTGGCCTGTCCCTCAAGAAGCGAGAGAAGACAAGCAAGAAGAAGAGTTTGACTAGTGTTAACAGTAAGTACTTTCTTTATTATAGGTATTTTTTTCTTCGTCTTCCCAGTTTGAGAAGCAATGAATTCAACTGCCACTCCTAACAAAGAGTGACTGGTTTTGTGTGCTTGAAAATTTTCCCTGGAGTTGGGAATTGGGCCAATAAAATGACTGCCGGGTGTGAGCCGCCAAGACAAAGCTTTAGAATGTCGGTCGAAAGCAAAATGGCGGCCGACGCTCACTCGAAAACAAAATGGCGGCTGCTCCCGCCCACCCCCTGTGACATAGGCCGGGTTAAGAAAGGGAAGCCGTGCGCCTTTGATACATTTTGCGTAACGCTTTGTAGATTATTATTTTATTTTTCCTCTTCAATTCGAAAGTAATCCGGAGGGGTGAAGTCCGGTGTTTAATTCCCAATAAAATTTATACTTAGATTTTTTTTTCCTTTGTCTGTCTTTTCAGACTCACTAACGCGGTACCGTGTGTAAGATCTTGAGTTGGATTCTCAGATCGATATTTTAGTTTTTCGACATTTTTTGAGCAGTATAGTGGTATTTCAATCAAAAATTTTCGTAGCATATTTGTGTGGAGCGGGGGGGGAAGGTTTCTTTATCTAAAAGTTGAAAATCCTATCTTATAAGATGTCTCTTGGAGCCTCTTGTTCCTGAAAATCGACCTAGCGTACTTTAATTTCCAATGTTCTAAATAATTTGACATAAAATGTCTCATGCCAAGATGCTGGGAACAAAAATCTATAAATAGACGTAGGTAGTATACGTCACTAGGGCGTCGCCAGGATACGAAATTCGAGAGGCCGTCATGTTGAAATTTGCGGAGGGGCGAGGGGGTGCAACTCAGTGCGTGCGGCCTGCTTTTGATCTCCTCTCTCCTTCTCACCCCTCTACCCGCAAGGACAACGCCCAGGGTTTAATTAATATGATATAGGTACCTAGTATACCTAGGTATCGATGATCGATGGTGTGAACCGTCTGCTGCGTATGAATTTATAATATGCCCGTCTGCTGTCTACCGCGCAGCTGCACCTAATGGCGCCGATTGAACTTTAGGTCTTGCATATTTGATGATTCTTTAATGATAGCTGCATTGCGGTTGAGAATTTCTTCGAAACTTTAAAATGTTTAGGGAACATTATGATTAAATTCAAATGATGAATTCGAATCAGGTCTCGGTTTTTCGCAGTAATTGACAATCGCTCCTGTAAGTTACTGAAATTAAATCGCAACTGTTAGATTTGAAACTGACTGTAATTTAGGAAAAAAAAGCCGAATTAAACAAACGAAATAAAGATTAAAGGCCTGCGCTCACCGGGGATGGCAGGGCAAGGGATTTTGTCACCGGCCAGCGCAGACTGATAATGTCAGTGGCCTATTAGATACCGTGGCACGCCGACAGCACCGAGACATCTCGCTGCATGCCGAGGGCCAACGCATACCAGGTACGGCAGGGCAGGGAATTTTGCCACGGCATGCCGGCAGCTACCGGGCATTCTGCGGCATCCGCTGCCAACTACGCCACATAGTCGAAAAGTTGCTTTTGAACGAGTTGGTTGTCTTGAAGTATTTAAAATGGTGAATTGGGATTTGTTACTATCGATTTTTGTAGTGTAGTGGTGTGCGTGCACTCCCGCTTGCACTGCCGCACCCCGCGATGTTACCGGACTCTAGCGCATATACCGTCGCATGCCTTCGCGTCCCTAAACATGGCGAAGCAACCCGCCGGGGCATCCTCTAGCGCGCTTTCCAATGCCGCGAAGGCAAGTTCCCTTTGATGCCTTGGGGTCGATCTCTAAACATTGCAATCTGTATCTTGTTACCACAAGATACTTATGAATTTACGTTGGGTAAAAATAAAATGCTCAGCCCTGCCGTCTCCGGTGTGCGCAGGGCTTAAGTTTTATACTGAAGCGGAGGCGAGCGAAGAGAAGACGAGACGCGTAGGCATTAGACCAATCGGATTATTTTGTGTAAAACAAAATTTAATAATCTGATTGTTTCAAACCGCACGAAAATATTTTACTTTTCCGTTATTATTTACGGGTTCAATTTGGCGACCCCAGTTCGAGCGCAAGTAGATTGTCTTAAATGTGGATATGTACCAATAGTTTATATTAAAAACCGGCCAAGTGCGTGTCGGACCACGCACAATTAAGGGTTCCGTAGTTGGGATGAATTTATCCCAAAAACAAACTTAACATTTTAGCTGAAAAACATGTTTTCCCATTCCAAATGCAAATGTAAGTTGGTTGATTATTGCTTGTTAAGAGGGCGTACACCGGTCCACTAGCGCCATTCCTTTAAAATAATATTATCTCGTGACCGAGAAGGAATTTTGAATAACGGCTCAATAAGGACCCTCGGTAAGTGTGTCTAGAATTTTCTAATACCTTTTATAAACTTTCATATTGAGACACGAAGCCACAAAATTCGATCTAAAGAAAAGCGGTCACATTCCTCTAAATCGTATTTTGTTGTTTCGTGTCTCAATATGAAAGATTATAAAAGGTATTAGAAAATTCTAGACACCCTTACCGAGGGTGCTTATTGAACCGTTATTCAAAATTCCTTCTCAATCACGAGATAATATTTTTTTACGAGTGGCGCTAGTGGACCGTTGTGCGCCCTCTTAACTTGTAAAGCCTACTTAGCTGAGATAGTTTTCATTTTAACTCCATTATATATATTACAGCCGTGAATTTTTTCACTAATCCAAAAACAACCATTTAACTGGCAGGGGCGGGAGCACTTGACGCTAACAAAAATTACCAGTTTAAAACTTAATAATTCGTAAACGGATCCTTGAATCGAAAAATGGTTTTCACACACCCGCAATATTTTTGCACGATCTATCCAATAACACAATGGGATAGACGTGGAAAAAAGCATCCCCCACTTTACGTGTAATTATATTTCACCACTTGGTCTGCGTGTCTTTTAATTTTTTTTTAATTTGAAGTGGGTTTGCTCTTGACTCTAGTCTAGGTCAGAGATGACAGAGACAAAGTCGACGATGGAGTGAGCTTACCCAGAAGAAGCCTGTTCACTCTCACTTTGAAGAGATTTGGGTTGTAATGCGTTCGAAAACACAGACATAGATTAATATGTACTTATGTGTATACTTATGAAAGCCGAATTACAGCTTTCTAGTATTAAGAGTATTTGAGCTAAGCCGCGGCCAGACAGACGGACATGGCGAAACTATAAGGGTTCCTTGTTGACTACGGAGCCCTAAAAAAAGATGAAATGCCATACTGAATACGATAAAGATTTTAAGGTGTAAAAGACTCATGATCACGTTTGGTTCAAAGCACGTGTTCATGCTGTGGGTTTCCCGGATAATCTGGGAGCTAGGCAAAAAAAAGTTCCATAAAAATCTATCGATATTTTTCATCGGAAGTTATTAATCAAATTAAAATAATATTTTGCATATTGAAAGCTAGGATTCACCGCAGCAAGATTATCTTATTGATGTTGTTGGAATTATGTTAATACTTATTACATTTGGTACCTACGTCACTATGATATGCGGGTGATAGTGAAAGGCCTTAACCGACTTGCACAAAACACTGAAAGATAAACAAATATAGTGCCTACTTCAAATTAGATAATTACATAAACATAGACGTAAAGTACAAAATTACAAAAAAAAAGAAATCGTGGTAACAAACATATATACACACATACGAGGCAAATACAGGACCTTCCTTTTTAAAGTCGGTTAATAAAATAATAAGTTCTGAATTCAAACGAGTTATCTTAAAATATCTGTAATTCACACGCTGATTCTATAAAATTAATTCAATAACTACTACTAAATACTATAATATTGCTCCCATTTACAGTACCTTTAAAAAAATATAATTAAATTTAATTATTTCAAACCTGGACACCCGTTAAAATGAAAATAAATAACTTATTTTCGCACCGTTCAACCAACACCTAAATAAGTTTACCAACCGGTGCGATAGATGGCGCTGTTGGCCCGCAGTATTAAATCCAAGCAATTCTGCAGAGGAGGCGCCGGTACTTTGGGTACCAACAGCCTCTCTGATCCAAAAATTACGTGTTGGGTATGTCTTGATAGCCATACCCCACACACCTTACGGCGCATGTGTCATAAAAGCGACAAACACCCTTTTTGATCTAGCTTAGTCACCGCCAGTACTTGTAGTCCGGCACGTAACGAAACCATAGCGCGATTCAGCCCAACCTACCAACGCCATCTATCGAGGCGGGTGGTAAACTTTTGCGTTCTAGTTGATGTTTTTTTTTTTTTAGATTTTGGTATTTTGTGTTCTTTTATTTTATTTACTATGATTGTTTATGATTTTAGTTTTTAAAATTAAAGATAACTTTAATTTACTTTTATAGTGGATGCAAAAAGGTTAATTATTAACTTTAAGTTTTGCAGACTGTAGTCGAAGTTGTGATTCAATTATAGAAATTAAACTAAAAATATTTAAAAAAGGCCAAGTAACTTAACATATTGATTTATTGGATTAGTAATTAAATGGAGAGGATGAAAGCGGCTATGAATTTGATATTTTTTTATGTGAGACTAAATCCTATTAAAACTACAAAAGAAACAGTTTTAATTTTATGTATTTGGTTAAAATATGATTAAGGGACGCCTGAAGCCTTCTAATGTTTGGAATGAAACTACTATTGAAGTGGGTTTTCGACTCTTTTTTACATCAGACCCGTCGTATGCATTTACAAATAATTAAATTAAATATTTAAATGGTTTCAGGTACAAATTCTTTGGAAAGAAAATCTTCAATAAGTGAGCAGCCAAGTACAACGACCACTGAGCTTGAAACAGAAAGTGATGCCAGCAAAACTGAAATCAGACATACGTAATTATAATTTTTCTTATTGTTGACACTTTGTACTTTTTCATAATTTAACTATCTACACTGGCGTGCAAACTCAAAAATCTTAATGAATATAATTTATTAATTTATATTGTGTGAAAGTAGGTAAGGTACAGTCTATTTGCACATACACTATATTTGGATAAACGCAATATTCTTGACAAGATTTACTCAATTCTTCAGATGTCCTCATCGCTCACTTTTGCTCGGATAAAGTGTGTGACTTTTTTTGCCAATGAAATTGACAAAAGAATAATTTTGTTTATTTCTGTTTGTTTAATGAAAATTTAACTTGATTTTTTAACAGGCTTCAAAAAAAGGAGGTTCTTTACTCGAACCCCCTTGTTTGTAAGTTCGTGAGTTTTTCATAAACTTATAAATCAGGTTTGATAATTCTTTAACTAACGTAATCTACATACTTTCAGGAAGGTTTTAGTATACAATATATTAGGTTATTATTAGTAAACCTTGTTGAATTATATTGTTTCAAATTGAAGAGCACGGGGTGGGTCGATTTTATTGCACGCCAGTGTATATACGGTGAACAACGTGTAATAATGAGTATGTATTATTAGAATTAAAATTTTATATTTGAATAGAAAAATATTTATATATAATTAAATAGATCAAAGAAAGGAAATTTAAATTGAAAATAATGTTACTATTTATTGATTTTAAAATCTTAGTGCCATCAGTGTGTAGTGGCCCTAACCCGAGTATCGTTAAAATAAGTTTAATAATAACTAGCTGCGCCCCGCGGTCTCACCCGCATCGGTCTCTATTCCATGGGAGTGTCGGGATAAAAAGTATCCTATGCCCTAATCCAAGTTATGGTCTACCCATGTCCTAAATTTCTTCCAAATCCGTTCAGCCGTTTTAGCGTAAAAGCGTAACAAACAAACAAACAAACATACATACAAAATATCCAAATTTTTTTCTTCATAATATTAGTTTAGATATGATCACTGCAATTAATACTTCTTTCAGCATGGTTTTTACTGTCTTATTTACCAAGGGAACTAATAAGAAATACATAGCTATACAAGAATTATAAAAAAAAGAACACGTGTGGCACTCAGGGACTGCCGCGGTAAAGCTATTGCATAGCATTTTTTATCAACTTTATAATTTTTTTTTTTTTTTATGTGTTTTATGTTAATTCAAGTACAGTCGTACCATATACATACACGTTAAGCGAACGCTCGGCCGAGCTACATGGTAGGCGGAATGGGGGGTGTTAGGTTTTATTTTCGTTACGGAATTTCTTGATTCGGTCGACGCGCTCAAAGCCCGCGATGAAAGCTATGCAATAGCTTAAAAACTGATTATAATAATATTAATTCATTTTGCTTAAATTTCTTACCTTCTCCAATTATTTTACAGTCAGGATAAAAACCTAATAAACGAAGCTGAAATAACTATCGAGCCAGTGGACTCTCTTAAGAGTCCGGTGAAGAAGCATGGCCGGCATTCGTCCATGGACCTGGCTGCGAATGGTAACACGTCCATCACACAGTTGCTGGAGAAGTGCGTCAGTGCCGATAGTGCTGATGAGAAGGAGGATCCGAGTGACGAGAAGACTGAGGATGTACAGGATGTGGAGAAAGAAGGTAGGTCGTTTTTTTTTTCGACTTGATGAACATTGTTTTCCTGTGGTTCCGGTTAAACATTTCCGCAACCATGTCACGCAGCGGATGGCTTTTGGCTGAATGATATGATGATGACGATTTTAAGTTAGGTGGTACCACCGAAGTTTTTTTTTTAGTTTCTTTCTTTTTTTTGACATCCAGGCGAAACATAGCAGATTCTCTCTCTCTGTCTCTCTTTCTAGCCCTGACTGTCCCACACTTGGAAAACGACCCTTTTTTTTGCTATCGGGTGGAAATTCTTATGGATGTCCTCCGCCCTGGCTGGACTAAGGGGTCTGTCAGACTAAAACCACCCCTCGCACACTAGCACCGGGTGCTACGGGGGCGCTTAAGCACTCTTCAACTTCGCCCGCGACTGGTGCCGGCCCCTGCGGGCCCCGTGTGGTCGCGCGGGGGGGGTGTTTGACTCCCCCTGCGATGTCTAAGAGGGGCGCGCGTGGAGCTGGGCAAAGGCTTCACCCAAGTCCTTCAAAGCACATTTTAGTAATAATAGTGGTAATACTGATGAAAATACAAAAAGAAAGTTAAGTTTGCCTCACAAGTGTTTTTATTAATTGTACACAGAAGACACAAATCCTGAACCGGATGGCATCGAAACCATTGAACCTATTACTCCTGAAGCACCAATCGAGGACAGCGAAGAAAAGCCAGCAGAATACGTGAACCATCGCGGCATCAGGTTCACTCCTCAAGAAGAGAGTCTCAACCTGCAACCGTACGGCCTGGTCTGCGTCAGGGAACTCTTCAGGTCAGTACGTCACACTTTTATGTTTCACACGTTTTACCTACACCCACCTTTGATTACCAACCGTCAGATAGTTTGACACATCTAAGAAAAATATTTGTTTTATGTAGATACTGGGTACAGTACAACTATTTTCCTAATGTCCCTCGGGAATCATCGCATTTCGGAATACAAAGGAATGCTAATTTCCATGTCCATCAATTATTAGATTTATCGTGTACTAGCTTTACCCGGCCCGGCTTCGCACAGGTAGCACTATGTATCTAACACCTACCCTACCTACCTACCCTACCTACTCTACCTACCCTACCTACCCTACCTACCTACAGTACCTACCCTCCTTACTTACCCTACCTACCTTACATACCTACCCTACCTACCTACCCTACCTACCTACCTACCCTACCTACCTACCTACCTACGTACCCGTTGGACACTTGAGTGTCCGCGAAACAAGCGACGGCCTCTTCGCCATGGACACTACAGTACCCAGAAATCAATTTACCGGCTACTCTACCTAGCTACCTACCTAGCTAACCCGCCCGTCAGACGTTGTCCTGTCAAAAATGTTCGTTTGGGTTTATCCTATTTCTTTTTTCTTTTATATCAACCCAGTAAAGAAGTGAAGAAAACAAAAAAAAAATCGGTCAAACTGTTTCCGAGTTTTAGCGAGACTAACGAACAGCGATTCATTTTTATACATAGAGATAACTAGCTTTACCTAGCCCGGCTCCGCACGGGTAGGACTAAGTATCTAACACCTACCCTACCTACCTACCTACCCTACCTACCCTACCTACCCTACCTACCTACCCTACCTACCCTACCTACCCTACCCTACCTACCCTACCTACCCTACCCTACCTACCCTACCTACCCTGCCCTACCTACCTACCCTACCTACCTACCTACGCTACCTACCTACCCTACCTACCTACCTACGCTACCTACCTATGCTACGACCTACGTACACTATCCTTCCTACCTACCTATCCACCTACTCTACTACTCTCTAGCTACTTACTAGCTGACCCGTAAGACGTTGTTCTGGCAAAATTTTTCCTTTTGATTTTTCCTATTTTTTTTTATCCCACCTCAGTAAAGAGGTGAATAAAATAAAAAATAAAAACAAATCGGTCAAGCCGTTTCTGATTTTTAGCGAAACTAACGAACAGCAATACATTTTTATATATACAGGCTGGATTTTTGAGATGGGGCAGCAAGGGCAGCTACCTTAACCGTTGTAGCTACAGGAAAACGGTCTCCGGAGACATTCCTTAAGTTTTTGAGGAAGTTTGATTAGCATTAACAGATTTTGAAAAAAAAATACAGTCAGCAGGAAAATGGACAATTTTCACAAAAACTTTTTTTTGTAACTCTCCCGGAGTAACATCATTCCATTGTCCTCAGGTTCCTGATCTCTCTCTGCAACCCGCTGGACAGTCAGAACACCTCCGGTATGGTGCACCTGGGCCTGTCCCTGGTAGGAACAGCTCTTGAGGTGTCCGCAGACCAGCTGGCGAAGTACCCGTCCCTTCTGTACCTGGTTAAAGATCCACTTTGCAGGAACTTGTTGAGTGTAAGTTATATAATTATTAAGAGAGTGCATTCTGGATTGTTGGCAACGCCGCAAATAACTGTCAAATATTTCGCTGTTGTGACAAATTTGTCAAAAAAAAAAATTAATATGTAAATTAAATTATGAAATATCGCTTTGTAGTGCACTAACATATTGATTATGAATTGCAATAATTAATATTGTAAGACTGAATATTTAGAAAAATGTGAAAACAATGTAGCGGCATCTACTAACGCCACATGCGAGCTACGTGTCATACTGACGTCACGCAAAATCCTGCATCGCGCAAGCAGAGTTTACTGCGCAACTAGCATATATACAACATCCCGACATCAACCGTCGGGCAGTTGCCCACCAGACACGACACCCGTCTGGTCGGAGGATCCTGCCTTTTCCACAGAGTATGAGTGAGCTTTACACCCTGTTCCTCATACCTCTATAACAATAATAAAATAAATACTTTTTTTACAACTAAAACACGTAGTTGCCAACTTTTAAAATGCACCCTCTTAAGTATTTCCTTATTAACGATGGTTTTTGTGTCTATCTAATATTTATATTCATTTATTTATTGCAGTCCATAAATTATTATAGGTGTGTGATTTTTTTTTGTGGAGTCTTCCAGTATATTTATTCGTCGTGTTTGTTTTTCGTCGATTCTCGTTCGAAAATGGCTACGGCTCCACAAACAGCATCCATTTTTGTCCGAGGGTTGATGACGTCAGCGTCTTCACACCGAGATGTACAGCAAGTCATGCAATTATTTATAACTAGCCTTTGACCGCGGCTTCGCCCGCTTGTAGGTCCGAAATTATCCCACGGGTACGTAATACCGGGATAAAAAATTAACCTATGTGTTAATCCAGGTTATAAACTATCTGTGTGCCAAATTTCATCCAAATCCGTTCAGCCGTTTTTGTGTGATTGTTATAGTGTACAGTCGAAAAAGAGTTTTGGCATAAGTACTGGAAAAAATATTCATCTTTTTGCTACCAATCTTGCCTACTTAGCCTTTTCACAACTATATTTATTTATTTATTTATCCATTTATGTACACACAAACAGACAAGAAGAAAGGAACAGAAAAATACGTACAAAGGGGATGCTTATTTCTGAAGAAATCTCTTCCAACATACCTGCGATAGGAGAGTATATTAAAGAGATGTAGACAACGTGTGTAAGAGTAGAAGGGAAAACAAAATACATAAAATCTTAAATAATTTTCCAATTTAAATATAAACATACAATATGAGAATATACTTACATACAAACATACTTCTAAAATAAATATCACTAAAATATATAACAATATAATGTAATTCAAATAATAAATACATATGCAATTATGACAAAGTGGAAAGATAGTGCTCTTTCACTCTACTTTTAAATACTCCAATAGTTTGGCAGTTCCTAATGTCAGGCGGAAGTGAATTCCACAATCGTACCGCGTGCACAGTGAAAGAGTAAGAGTAGAAGTCGGTTGAGTGGGGAGGGGATTTGAGGAGATTTCTAAGATGCGACCTGCAAGGCGCATCAAAAGGACGGACGTACGAGAAGCGTTCCCGCAGATAGGATGGCGTTTTAGGGTTGTGAAGTATGTTAAATAGCAGACACAATATCCGAGAGTTCTTGCGAAGTCGAATAGGGAGCCACTTGCCACTCACACTTATCTTGGCAAAGTAAAAAACGTGACTATGTTGGGGTCGGCTCCCTGTCTAACTGGATGAAGCTGAATACCAGTATTTTACATGGAGCAACTGCCTATCTGACCTCCACAACCCAGTTACTGGGTAATACGATACCCCTTGGTAAGACTGGTTGTCAGACTTTCGGGCTTTTGACTACCACCCGTAACCGTACGGACGATACTCAACTCTTAATCTTAAACTATATTATTTACTGTTTGTCCGGGAAAGTTTATAATTTTTAAAAAGCTCGGTAATAAACCATTGCCTAAAATACTGTCCACTCGTTTACTTCTCCCCGCGCTAACAAGGAGGTTCCTTAAAAGTGTTCTTTCAGAGGCGACTGCAGCCGCAGACGCTGAGCCGCATTGTCGCACAATCACTGACGGTCCGGTTTCTATGTAACTCTATGAAAACGCTATTGTAGATAGCGACGCTGCCGGGTGACGCTGCGGCCGACTGTTGACCGTAGACCCAAAGTGCCGTGCAAAGTAGTACCGTCCATGGTCTAAAAAAACAAGGTCTGGCATTCCGGGAGTGACACATGCTTACGTCACTATCCAGTTACCACTTTATTGCAACAAAACACGAACTATGGCAACATTTTCAGTCAATTCTGTTAAAAAATATATCTAAAGCATTTAAATTGTCGTTTCGTTTTTCTAATCAAATTAAATAATTCAATTTAAACATATACCAACGAAATTGTTAGTTAAAACCTCTTTGTTTTGTCGGATTCGCACAGGTAATAAAGGCGATTGGGGAGTTATTATTACACACTACTGGTAACACAGCGGTGATGATGTAAGCTTGTGTCACCCACGTGACCACTGTGTCTCGGAATGCTATACCTGGCGAAGTACGAGTATATTATTATACCATGGTACCGTCACTAACGGAGCAGAGCAAGAAGATTTATTATTTTTGTTAGACAAATGACTATCGACAAACTGAAGAAGAGAAATGGCATGTCAAGTCGCTGCGGTTTGCGATTGGACCACAATGCGTCTCGGTATTTGCAGTCGCGGTCACTTTCGGAATAACAACTTGCTTTCATCACGACACACTGGCTGCATCAGGGGTCTACTCCTTAATAACAAAATCCGAAGATTCAGGCCGAAGTTACGGGTATTTGCTACTCCGTTGCACTTACGGATTTAAGATTAGGTCGGGGTCCGAACTAATAATTAATGACAACACAATTTGACAATCGTCTCTACAACCGGTGTGTTTTGCTCGTCCGATAAAATGAATTTGGCACTTGTTTTGACCGACGAACTACTTCCGAACGGGCTCGTATTTTGTTTGACGGACTTAGAGAGCGACTCCCAGGTCACCTGTACCCAACACATCGAGGAGTGTGGATGTCAGGTCACCATCCCTCACATGATGTTACTGTGTATGTAGTCAGCCGCGTCATGTGAGGGGTGAAGACCTGCACATCTGCTCGCACCGGTCAGCGATGGAATGCAAAATTGAAGATAGCTTTGTGGTTGAATATTGTATTGTTATGTGTACGTTAGCTTTAAGGAATGAAATTATGTAATTATGCCTGAAATAAGAAGAATTTATTGTTAATATTATTTTTATATGGGTTTTCCTACTGAAGTATACTCCATTTGAAATTAGTTTAGAAATTTAAATATACGTTTTTTACAGTCCGTTCAACCGATTTTGACTTCTATTACGTTGGTGGCATGACAAACGGCAGCTGCAGTAAACAGTTGGTATTGTAACCACGTTTTTGGTTTTAATGTCATCCTTATGCCTACGGAATAGAAGTCAAAATCGGTTGAATGGACTGTAAAAAACGTATATTTCAATTTCTAATCTTATTTCAAATGGAGTATAGGTGAACAATAGTATCGATAAGTATGTAGCGTCGGCAACGAAAGTTGATTAACACTGTTACTTTTTCACTGTCATCTAAATTGATTCAAAATAGTTGAATGTTCTATTTTTCAGCATTTCATTTGGGTTGTTATTTGTTAATATTATTGATATGTTACTGAAACAAGATTGTGCAAATTTCGTTTCCCATGAATACCCTAAAAGAAACAACTATTATTTAACTTTTTAATTTTGTTTTTGGTTTTTATCAATTTTATACAAAACAACAACATTACTTCACGTCTGTATTTAGGGCTGAGATGTACCTATAGTACACTCACATTTCGCCAGTTATGTTTAAGTTCCATGTAATAGGGGGCGATCCTATTGCCATCAATATATCATTTTTATTTTTCGAATAATAGGCTCTTCACTGCTTTGGATCAGGATGTATATTTGATGTTTATTTTACAATGTGCGTCTTATTCGTGCAGAATAAACATTTTAATTTTTTTATTTATCTATGTCACATTGTTCACAGTTGCTGAGCACAGAAAGAATATCGATATTCGCGCTCGATCTTCAAGTGTCCTTCCTTCTATTCGAAGCTCTCCGCACACATCTCAAGTTCCAAATGGAAGCATTCTACAAGAAAATTATAGAAATTATATCAGCAGACACAACAAAAGCTATTTACGAGTTAAAAGAAATCCACCATTTAGCCCTCGAAAGTCTCTCTCAAATGTTTAGAATACCTGGGTTATGCGCAGAGTTATACCTTAACTATGACTGTGATATTTACTGCATGAACGTATTCGAAGAGCTCACCAAATTATTGTCTAAAAATGTAGTCTCATCAACAGCTTATAACATTCATTCCCTGTCCTTAGAAGCTCTGATGACTGTAGTAGAAGCAATAGAAATGGGTTGTAATCAGAATAAGGAAGTTAAGACAGAGATAGAGATACCTAATGGGGAAGAAGAGAAAGAGAGGGATGGTAGAGGTGGACACGTGTCTTTAGAACTAGGTGGTTTGGATGACGTGTCTGTGGTCAGCGACCATGTAACTCATGACATCAGCCAGTACTTCAGTTGTGGTAGAATGGGAAGACATAAGCCGTCGTCAGATCTGCCTACAGAAGCTGAGTTGGATAATATCAAAAATATGAAAAAGGTAAGTTATCGTTCCAAACTTGAATTAAGAATCTCCGATAGTTACCGTGTTTCGAAACCACAAACTCAATGTCGTAAATAACAAAGTTCAAATTCCATTGCAACCAATCATTTTTAGGACCTTTTTATTACAGAAATGGTCACTCAAAAACCAACTTAAACTAAATAACGCTAAATTATTCATCATTAGTAGGTCAATATTTTAGAGGATCAGTTAAATATTTTCCTTTTACATATTTGGAACGAAAATCGAACATCCTAAAAAGCTTAACTGTTAATGTAAAAATTCGACTATAACTTGGTAAGTAAAAATCCGTCTATTCTCTTTCAGTGGGTAACTCAAGGCACGGAACTGTTCAACCAGAAACCAGAGCGTGCAATCGAGTTCTTACAGGAACACGGAGTACTGACCAGCCCCTTGGATCCTCACGAAGTCGCCATGTTCTTGAGAGAAAACCCTGACTTGGATAAGAAAATGATTGGTGAGTTTTATTAGAACATCTTCATTGTTTTTTCAGCCTGAAAATTTTATATTTTATTAATTAATTTATAATTATTTAATAGAAAATAGCTTTTCTAAAACGTAAATGGTCAACAGGAAAATTTCAATGTCTGTAAATCAAAAATCAATTACTGTTGATAACCTACTTACAATAAGTGATTAATTCGGTGTTTTGGCAATGAAGACAGGGGTTATTCATTAATATGGTTCTTTTATATATTTTACAATGAAATTTAGTGTTTCTTAGTTACAATTAAAAGTCATGTACGCACGATCCTGTTGTATTATAAATAACACACTGGCGGAGGGAACGGATCTTTTTGGGAAATCTCGCGAGCGAACCTTTTTCGCGAGTCGAGCAACAGATGTCGCTCCTAAACGTCTATCGATCGTAGATCTATTGAAAGCCGCTAGATGACGCTGCTTGACGCAATATTTGGTAGCAATATGATAGTGGCCAAAACCACAGAATATAAGAAATACAATTCATAATGATTTAGCTAATTTTATCAATTACCTGTATGACTGTATGGTCAGTCATAATCTAAAAATCTTTTGTTTTTTTTTTTCTTATTTATAGTATACACTTTCGACATTGTTCAGCCTTATTGATTCATTCTCTTTTCTCCACCGATTTCATAGGATACCATGATATCCATCTCTGGTCTTCACATCACTTATCAAAATAAAATAAAAATAAATTTTAAGAGCAATGGAGTGCAGTATTTTAGGCGTTAAACAAACTGACAGAATACTAAACAACACGCTGCGCGCTAAAACGGGGATCCTTGACGTAGGCAAAAAGGCTGCCAAGCTGAAATGGGACTGGGCGGGTCACGTCAGCCGCATGCATAGTGACCGCTAGGCACGGGTATGCGCACGTGGTGCCTGGGTATGGACGGCGGCGCCGAGGTCGGCCAGGAAGAGGTGGCGACATGACCTAGACTCGTACCGCAAGGGTTAGATCGAGGTGGCTCTAGAAAAGGATGCCTGGAAAGATTTGGGGAGGCATTAGATCACTAATGGGGCAGCGTAGGCTAACTTAAGAAACAAATACTTAACACCTTACCTCAAAAACTCCAATTCGTACAGTATACTCATGTTCTCTATTCAAACTCAACTCAAAGCATATATTTCAAATAAACTAATTACAGGCACTTTTTAATTGCCGAGAGGCCGGTCAGTCAGATAGATGACGCTATATAGTTACCCATATCAAAGCGTAGTAGGTACCTATGGAGAAGAACGGACAAGAAACTCCACGGACACTCTTTTAAATCAAAATATGGTTACAAAATAAATAATAAATATCTTTTATCAAAATCTTTTTCAGGTGAATTCATTTGCAAGCGTTCATCCCGCGGTGAAGACGAGGACGGAGGCCCATCAGTCCTGGGCGCCTTCGCAGACAGCTTCGACTACGCAGGCCTAAGGATCGACCAATCGTTGAGGCTTTATCTAGAGACATTTAGACTCCCTGGAGAAGCGCCGCTGATCTTCCTTGTTATGGAACGCTTTGCGGAGAGGTGGCATGTAAGTATTAAGAATAAAATAGAATACTCTTTACTATGAACACCATAAAAATTACAGATATAAATGTAGAAAAACGAATTAATGTAGCTTTTAGTAGTATTCAAAATCGACCCATAGGACAATGCTGTTATATTTAAAAGTTATTTATCATTCTTGGTATACTCGTCTTAGAACGCTTGGTATTCAGTTTTCCAATTTACCCTTTCGTTATTGTTCAACCGTGAACAAGCAACAGCATCGCACCGTCAGCGCTAAGAAGTGACCCACTGAGATCTCCGCTTCATATTCATATTCATATTCATTTATTTTGCATTCCATATTGTAAAAAAGATGCACAATACACACACAACACATCTAAATATGTATCAATGTGTATTGACCACAAAATTTGTATATAATTAAGTTAATTATTGTAATAAATTAGTCATCAAGCTGGAGTCAAGTTTGATTCATCTGCTATACCTCCTCTTACTGTGGCCAAGACACTTTAGCCATCATCGGTCCTATGAGTCTGTGGGATCGGCAGTGAGAAAACCATTTCCTGTGTACATTGCATGACGAATACAAACCCCTATTCCTTCCCAAACTCCGTCTGTCACCGTAGGTCTTCTTCTAACAGACTTCCCGCACATAAAACCAACGTAACTTACGTTTGGTATGGCAGGTTAGGGCGTTAGGATAACTAGGGTGCTAGGTAATTCTGTAGGGCCAGGTTCTTAGTCAGTAGGGTCTGAGGTAGCTATTAGGTATCAGGCTCGATTGTCTCAAACATAGCCACACTGTACACTTTTGGAATAACGGCCGTACTAAGGTGTAAGTCCAGCCCCTGCAGTCTCGACATTAGATAGCGACAAAAATCGGTCGCTAAGTCGTTTCGATGACAAATTCCTTTAATAGATTTTCAATCTTATGCTTCGGAAATAAAGTAGAAAATCTATTAAAGGAATTTGACATCGCGACAGACGTGACTTAGCGACAGATTTTTGTCGCTATCTAATGTCGAGACTGCCGGCCCTGGTGTGTTCAGTTATTTTGCTTCTTTCTACTTCTGATACCCGAGGCCAGTTGTAAAAGGGCCAGTATCCGTCAAAGCGGAGAGGAGTGGGTGAACATGTCTCGTATACAATAAGGGCGAATTTCACCAAACTGATTGCAGTCAGCACATCTAAGCCGCGTTCAAGTGCTGTCAGTGTCATCAATGTTATGGAATATTCGCCCTAAGTATGTTATTCTATTGCACTAAAGCGTAGAGATGTGAAAACAACGCAAATGAATTAGTTGTTCGAGACTTCTCTCCGCTTTGATAGACGCTGGTCTTGAAGACTAAAACTAAGCTGAAATAATAAAACTAAGGTAACACTTAGTTTGCTGAAAAAATACATTTTTATTTTTTTCAAAACCAAACCGATTTAAAATATTCTTTTCTCAAACATGCATGGAAATATTATCATTATTTTCGAAAAAAGAACACGCGAAGTATCGAATTTACGGACAAAGAAAATCAAATCCATTCCTGAAAAGTTTTTTGAATTTGGAACATTACAACGCTCCAGCAATGTTGTATGAAACGGCGTGCTGGGGTTATTAAATACTCTTTGATTGGATCTCTTTTATCATTCTTGGCATACCAAAGTAAGTCTCTTTGCTTAGTACAAATTGCGTTCACATGGCTGTATAGATAAATGCGTTTGCCTTTCGACACAGGTGATAAATATAAAAATAGGCGGCAAAGCTGAAAATTCATCTTGATATGTTATTTACATACTTAATAAATATAAATGTAATAATTAAAATGAGTTCCAACTGTACAGAGAGTGAAATGGAGAATGATTGTTTTTCACCAGATTTAAGATCAGAAGCCAAATTAGCAATGGAAAACCAATTGGCAAAATTGGCAACGAAAATTGAAAATTAAATATATTATATAAAAAGTATGTTTTATTACCATGCATACTTTTGAGAAAAGCACTGTATATGCCTCGGCGGAAATGACAAATAATGTACTATTAAAAAAAAATTGAAGTCTTTACACCTGCTACAGGAAAAAGAACCTAACCACCTTAACCTACCGTTCAAATTCCAGAGCACAAACGGCGAGCCCTTCGCGAACACAGACGCGGCCTTTCGCCTAGCCTACGCCGTGATAATGCTGAACATGGACCAACACAACCACACTGCGAAGAAGCTCAATGTTCCTATGAATGCGGAGGATTTTGTGAGGAATCTGAGAGGGTGTAATGGATCGGGGGACTTCGATTCAGCTATGTTGCAGGCTATTTATCACTCTATTAAGTAAGTGAAATTGATATTACTCCGGCGCTATATTTTGCATTAAATACGCCAATATCTCATCATTGCTCTCAAAACGGTGAAGGAAAACATCGTGAGGAAATCGGCATGTCCTAGAACCTTAAATTCGAAGATATGTGACATCTACTAACTTGTACTATGCTCGCGTGGTGGGTTACAGTCTATACCTCCTCTTGAAGAGAGGAAGCTTGTGTCCCAGCAGTGGGAACATTATACTCTGGTTATGCAAATATCTATGATTCGCGATTGTGGCACGCGTATGTAAGCAGTATGAAAGGTTTTAAAACCAGTAGGTATTTAGACGTTTTAAGCTATGTCGTTACAATAGTAAGTTTGTCAACGATATCAAATCAAATCATTTATTTCTTTGCAAAAATGGGTATATTAAGTACATAGGTGTTTTTATAATGAAGTTCTCCATATTTTACCGTCACGAGGGCATGCAAAGGTTTACAATTCAACATAAAAAAAATCTAAAATATGTGGCAGATAATTGGAATTACAAAAAAAAATACAATAAACATATCAGTGTGGTCACAGGATTAAAAAAATATAAAATAATATAAGACTATATAATGTCAAACGGTAACAAAAAGTTATTGAACCAGGATCACAATAATTATGTCAATCAGAACAACAATCTGTCAATCAGAACAACAATCTGTCAATCAGTTAGTGAATCATCGTTAAGAAAATCTTCAATCGTGTAATAGGTTTTCATAATAAAAAAAATCGTTTAGCGCCCTTTTAAATTTTAATGTAGTCATATTTTTTATAATATTAGGTACTCTATTATATATGAGTGGAGCAATACCAAAAAAACTGTTTTTCATTAGTGTGGTTTTACATTTTACTTGACATAATTGATTAATGTATTGAGTGCGTATTGGATTATTTCTGACCTCTGATAATTTTTTAAATAGATGTGGATTACCTTTCACAAACAAAGCCGTTTCTATTATATATAAACAAGGGAAAGTTAAAAAATTTAACGATTTAAAATAGGGGACACAGCTATCAGTTGCCTTAAGACCGCACATTGACCTGGTGCATCGCTTCTGCAGTCTAAATACCAGCTCCCTATCAGTAGACTGCCCCCAGAAAACAATGCCATACCGCAAAAACAGAGGCAACTAGTCCATGGTACGCTGTTAAAAGAGCCTGACTGTTAACTTTCTCTGAGAGTTGAAAAAGAGCATATGCGGATTTGCAAAGTTTCTTACATAGTTCTTCAACATGAGGTTTCCATGTAAGTTTGCTATCAATTATAATGCCTAAGAACTTAGCCTTCTTCAATATCACATCCCTTGTAGGAAATCGAACGTTTGGGTTTTCACGGCGTTGATAAAAATGCATGACTTGTTTTGCTCAGGTTTATAACCAAATTATTATTATCTAACCAATTTATAATGTCACATAAGCAAGTATTAATCTCATTCTTATAATTATTTGAGTTAGGACAGTTTATTATAACTGTACTGTCATCTGCAAAAAGAACCATTTTGTTGGTTGTTGCTTTCGGGAGACCATTTATATATATCAAAAAAGTGGCGGACCCAATACACTACCTTGTGGGACGCCATATTTTACATGTCTTAGTTTTGACAGATCCTAGAAATTTCCGTGCATTAAACTCTATTACTCAGGTATGATTTTATTAATTTTAAGATGTTCCCTCTTATACCATAACTATTTAATTTGTGCAACAGAATCTTATGGTCTACATAGTCGAAAGCCTTGGTCATGTCAGCGTAAATTGCACAGACTGGATTTCTTTTATCCACAGATGACATGATGTTAGCTAGCAAGTCAAATAGTGCCATATTAATCGTGGAGTTCTTACGGAAACCCTTTTGTTCTGTGCAAAATAATTTATACTATTCGAAATAGGCATATAAAGAGTTATAGATTACTTTCTCGAAAATTTATCGATAGAAAACCGTTTTCTTGTTGTTATTAATTGTGGACTGGAATAGACAGAAATATCTCTGTGTCAGAGAATTCATCTTAAGGACACATTTTTTTACCGTCTAATTTATTAAAGAAATATTTTTAAGGTCTTGTCAATTGTACCATACAAAACTTACCCTGTCAAACTTCATTTTATTATTTATCATGTTGAAAAAGTAATGATTGTTTATTCGAAATAAGATTCCCAGTAGGTATTTGTTCACTACAAGAAGTACTCACGTACCCCCCAGAAACGAGGAGATGGTGATGCCTGCGGAGCGCACGGGCGCGGTGCGCGACGCGTACCTGTGGCGCGTGCTGCAGCGGCGCGGCGCGGGCGCCGGTGCCGCCTACCGCGCCGCGCACGCGCAGCACCAGCACCACGCGCGACTGTTCACTGTGGCCTGCCCCAGCACGGTGAGTTGCTATGTGTGATGCCGCGGAGCGCAGTGCGCGGCGCCGCCTACCGCGCCGCGCACGCGCAGCACCAGCACCACGCGCGACTGTTCACTGTGGCCTGCCCCAGCACGGTGAGTTGCTATGTGTGATGCCGCGGAGCGCAGTGCGCGGCGCCGCCTACCGCGCCGCGCACGCGCAGCACCAGCACCACGCGCGACTGTTCACTGTGGCCTGCCCCAGCACGGTGAGTTGCTATGTGTGATGCCGCGGAGCGCAGTGCGCGGCGCCGCCTACCGCGCCGCGCACGCGCAGCACCAGCACCACGCGCGACTGTTCACTGTGGCCTGCCCCAGCACGGTGAGTTGCTATGTGTGATGCCGCGGAGCGCAGTGCGTGGCGCCGCCTACCGCGCCGCGCACGCGCAGCACCAGCACCACGCGCGACTGTTCACTGTGGCCTGCCCCAGCACGGTGAGTTGCTATGTGTGATGCCGCGGAGCGCAGTGCGTGGCGCCGCCTACCGCGCCGCGCACGCGCAGCACCAGCACCACGCGCGACTGTTCACTGTGGCCTGCCCCAGCACGGTGAGTTGCTATGTGTGATGCCGCGGAGCGCAGTGCGTGGCGCCGCCTACCGCGCCGCGCACGCGCAGCACCAGCACCACGCGCGACTGTTCACTGTGGCCTGCCCCAGCACGGTGAGTTGCTATGTGTGATGCCGCGGAGCGCAGTGCGTGGCGCCGCCTACCGCGCCGCGCACGCGCAGCACCAGCACCACGCGCGACTGTTCACTGTGGCCTGCCCCAGCACGGTGAGTTGCTATGTGTGATGCCGCGGAGCGCAGTGCGCGGCGCCGCCTACCGCGCCGCGCACGCGCAGCACCAGCACCACGCGCGACTGTTCACTGTGGCCTGCCCCAGCACGGTGAGTTGCTATGTGTGATGCCGCGGAGCGCAGTGCGCGGCGCCGCCTACCGCGCCGCGCACGCGCAGCACCAGCACCACGCGCGACTGTTCACTGTGGCCTGCCCCAGCACGGTGAGTTGCTATGTGTGATGCCGCGGAGCGCAGTGCGTGGCGCCGCCTACCGCGCCGCGCACGCGCAGCACCAGCACCACGCGCGACTGTTCACTGTGGCCTGCCCCAGCACGGTGAGTTGCTATGTGTGATGCCGCGGAGCGCAGTGCGTGGCGCCGCCTACCGCGCCGCGCACGCGCAGCACCAGCACCACGCGCGACTGTTCACTGTGGCCTGCCCCAGCACGGTGAGTTGCTATGTGTGATGCCGCGGAGCGCAGTGCGCGGCGCCGCCTACCGCGCCGCGCACGCGCAGCACCAGCACCACGCGCGACTGTTCACTGTGGCCTGCCCCAGCACGGTGAGTTGCTATGTGTGATGCCGCGGAGCGCAGTGCGCGGCGCCGCCTACCGCGCCGCGCACGCGCAGCACCAGCACCACGCGCGACTGTTCACTGTGGCCTGCCCCAGCACGGTGAGTTGCTATGTGTGATGCCGCGGAGCGCAGTGCGCGGCGCCGCCTACCGCGCCGCGCACGCGCAGCACCAGCACCACGCGCGACTGTTCACTGTGGCCTGCCCCAGCACGGTGAGTTGCTATGTGTGATGCCGCGGAGCGCAGTGCGCGGCGCCGCCTACCGCGCCGCGCACGCGCAGCACCAGCACCACGCGCGACTGTTCACTGTGGCCTGCCCCAGCACGGTGAGTTGCTATGTGTGATGCCGCGGAGCGCAGTGCGCGGCGCCGCCTACCGCGCCGCGCACGCGCAGCACCAGCACCACGCGCGACTGTTCACTGTGGCCTGCCCCAGCACGGTGAGTTGCTATGTGTGATGCCGCGGAGCGCAGTGCGCGGCGCCGCCTACCGCGCCGCGCACGCGCAGCACCAGCACCACGCGCGACTGTTCACTGTGGCCTGCCCCAGCACGGTGAGTTGCTATGTGTGATGCCGCGGAGCGCAGTGCGCGGCGCCGCCTACCGCGCCGCGCACGCGCAGCACCAGCACCACGCGCGACTGTTCACTGTGGCCTGCCCCAGCACGGTGAGTTGCTATGTGTGATGCCGCGGAGCGCAGTGCGCGGCGCCGCCTACCGCGCCGCGCACGCGCAGCACCAGCACCACGCGCGACTGTTCACTGTGGCCTGCCCCAGCACGGTGAGTTGCTATGTGTGATGCCGCGGAGCGCAGTGCGCGGCGCCGCCTACCGCGCCGCGCACGCGCAGCACCAGCACCACGCGCGACTGTTCACTGTGGCCTGCCCCAGCACGGTGAGTTGCTATGTGTGATGCCGCGGAGCGCAGTGCGCGGCGCCGCCTACCGCGCCGCGCACGCGCAGCACCAGCACCACGCGCGACTGTTCACTGTGGCCTGCCCCAGCACGGTGAGTTGCTATGTGTGATGCCGCGGAGCGCAGTGCGCGGCGCCGCCTACCGCGCCGCGCACGCGCAGCACCAGCACCACGCGCGACTGTTCACTGTGGCCTGCCCCAGCACGGTGAGTTGCTATGTGTGATGCCGCGGAGCGCAGTGCGTGGCGCCGCCTACCGCGCCGCGCACGCGCAGCACCAGCACCACGCGCGACTGTTCACTGTGGCCTGCCCCAGCACGGTGAGTTGCTATGTGTGATGCCGCGGAGCGCAGTGCGTGGCGCCGCCTACCGCGCCGCGCACGCGCAGCACCAGCACCACGCGCGACTGTTCACTGTGGCCTGCCCCAGCACGGTGAGTTGCTATGTGTGATGCCGCGGAGCGCAGTGCGCGGCGCCGCCTACCGCGCCGCGCACGCGCAGCACCAGCACCACGCGCGACTGTTCACTGTGGCCTGCCCCAGCACGGTGAGTTGCTATGTGTGATGCCGCGGAGCGCAGTGCGCGGCGCCGCCTACCGCGCCGCGCACGCGCAGCACCAGCACCACGCGCGACTGTTCACTGTGGCCTGCCCCAGCACGGTGAGTTGCTATGTGTGATGCCGCGGAGCGCAGTGCGCGGCGCCGCCTACCGCGCCGCGCACGCGCAGCACCAGCACCACGCGCGACTGTTCACTGTGGCCTGCCCCAGCACGGTGAGTTGCTATGTGTGATGCCGCGGAGCGCAGTGCGTGGCGCCGCCTACCGCGCCGCGCACGCGCAGCACCAGCACCACGCGCGACTGTTCACTGTGGCCTGCCCCAGCACGGTGAGTTGCTATGTGTGATGCCGCGGAGCGCAGTGCGTGGCGCCGCCTACCGCGCCGCGCACGCGCAGCACCAGCACCACGCGCGACTGTTCACTGTGGCCTGCCCCAGCACGGTGAGTTGCTATGTGTGATGCCGCGGAGCGCAGTGCGCGGCGCCGCCTACCGCGCCGCGCACGCGCAGCACCAGCACCACGCGCGACTGTTCACTGTGGCCTGCCCCAGCACGGTGAGTTGCTATGTGTGATGCCGCGGAGCGCAGTGCGCGGCGCCGCCTACCGCGCCGCGCACGCGCAGCACCAGCACCACGCGCGACTGTTCACTGTGGCCTGCCCCAGCACGGTGAGTTGCTATGTGTGATGCCGCGGAGCGCAGTGCGCGGCGCCGCCTACCGCGCCGCGCACGCGCAGCACCAGCACCACGCGCGACTGTTCACTGTGGCCTGCCCCAGCACGGTGAGTTGCTATGTGTGATGCCGCGGTGCGCGATGCATACCTGTGGCGCGTGCTGCATTATTATTTTAAATTTTTAATGCACCCTACAATCTGAAAAATTAATCCAAAAAAAGCTTCAAATAACGAAATTAATTTCAGAGATTCACTAAAGTTTTCCAGCTCCTAGACGTCAACTGCCAGGATCTCTTAGATGTCAGGTCACCATCCCTCACATGATGTTACTGTGTATGTAAAGTCAGCCGCGTCATGTGAGGGGTGAAGACCTGCACATCTCTGTTCGCGTCGATAGATCGTGGTGGGGCAATATGAAATGGACCCAGGTTGGCCGAAGCAGGAAAAACCTGTCCAAGTGAAGATTCATAGATAACTCCGCCCTGGACTGTAAATGTGGTGCTGTCCAACAAACGATGAAACGTAGCAAAATCAAAATATTTTATTACACACAAACCTACACGGGTACTTATGAAACGTCAGAAGCTAGGTGCACGGTTCCAATTGGTCGTTTCCTATGGAGAACAGCCGAGAAGAAACTCCACGGTTACTCTTTTAAAAATAAGTGGCTTATACAGTGTTTTCAAATTACAGTATTAATAGGTATGGAAGTTCAGTGTAGGCCTGTCAACAAGTAACAGGTACTCAACAAAATAGAAAAAGGTCAACAAATCTACAGTCTATAAGCGTCCATACGTTCCAATAAACTCACTCTATACTGGCACTTATGGACGCTGCGGATAGCCCCAAACTCGTCACCGAATCCTGGGCCGCCTAATTAAGTTCAAATTTTGATTGCCATCGACACGCTAAGAAAATGAAATGAGAGTAGATTGTATAAATACGTAACGCAACAAAGAAATGATTTAACAACGGTTGTCTATCGGTTTGGATGAAAACAATAACCCGCACCCCTCGTTCACTGCCGCCAGCGCGCTGCGATGTTGAAGGGAGCGGCTCAATAATCGTTGAGCTCCTTAAGTTCTGAGTTGAGCTGCACGATTACTGACAAATGCGTGCACTGACTGGACAGGTCCACTCAATCTGTGTGGTTCTTTCCTCAAAAGACCATTTCAGAGACAAATCTACATTGTCTTCACATGATCTGACCAAGATTATGTCTGGACTTTAAAAGAGACTGTGACCCCTGAGTTTGTTTCGGCCTTTCTTCTCAGAGCAGTCAGATAGTTGACGTGTAAAAGTGTTTGTATAAGCCTACTTACAGAAATAAAATCATTTATCATTTAACATGTCGGATATCAGGATCTACTAGTCAAATGTCAAGTCAACATCCCTAGCATGATATCACTGTGTATGGAAACTCATCAACTTAGTTTCGTCACAACACACTGGCTGCATCAGTTCGTCTGTACCAAACACATCGAGGAGTGTGGATGTCAGGTCACCATCCCTCACATGATGTAACTGTGTATGTTGTCAGCCACGTCATGTGAGGGGTGAAGGCCTGCTCTTTTGCTCGCACCGGTCGTCGAGGGACTGCGGGTCTACACACAGAAGGCCATCGTATACTGATTACTATGTCCATAACCCAGTGCCATGTTGAAACCCTCTTTTATTACAGACTTTACAAAAAATATATATATATAAAGGTACCGTACACAACTTGAAACAAGTTTCATAAGCCGGTAGCACAAAAAGACGTTGACTACCGAAATTATTCTTTTTTCTTTGTAAAAACTTTTTCGCAATATTTTTTTTGAAGTCAGTTGTATTATGTTTTGTATAAAACTTTTTACTTGTCTTGCTTTAAATCAAACTACCATACTACGGGTACTGTTAATAAATCTATAACACACTAGCTGTTGCCCGCGGCTTTTTCTGCGTGTTTTTTTGTGTTTCATCATTTTCTAATACATATATCCAGAATTAAAATTATCTGTCAAATTTCATATCGATGAGTTTAGTGGTTCAGTTGTGAAAAGACAGACCGACAGAGTTACTTCCGCATTTATAATATTTGTGACCTCGTCATCACATACCTAGCCTTTTCCTAACTATGTTGGGGTCAGCTTCCAATCTAACCGGCTGCAAATGAATACTGTATTTTACATGGAGCGACTGCCTGTCTGACCTCCATAACCAAGCTACTGTGTAATACGATATTTATAATTTTAGTGTGTTACACATTAATTTACTCTTTGACTATCTAGTTGTAAAATATGTGATCCTTAATCGTTTGTTTTAATTGCTAATGTTTTTTAAAATAGATTGTGTGTTTTATTTACTGCAATATTCTTCTTGATAAATAAAACTACGAACAACTTAAAAAATTCTTCATTTTTATCGGTAAAAGAGCAAATTCTACCTCTATATTTTTACCTTTATAGGTAACAGCCCTTTCAGCAGCTTTCGAGCGCTCGACACCTCCTACAGTCGAAGAGATGGAGAGCAACAGGATTCGCGACAGCGGTGCCCTACTAGCGCTGAACGGATTAGAGCGCTGTGCAGCGCTTATTGCTAGATTGCCACCGGACTGCATCACGCTGGACACATTACTGCTGACCTTGTGCAAGTTTACCGGGCTGTTGGCGCCGCAGCACGCTAATTATATCGCTATTGGTAAGTTTTTTGTGATAGAACTTGGATATACTAACATTTGGAAACGTATGACGCATCTAAATAACTTCAGAAACACAGACACATCTAAGAAACACAGAAAATAGCATGTATTAAACCATAGACGCAGTTAAATTACTCATTCTGACGAAACATCCTAATCCCTGGAGTTATCCATGATAATAGTCTTGAATTTAGATAGATTTCATTTTTTCCATCAGTACCCCAAAAGACTTATCAGCAGCATAGCCTTTCCCAAACTATACTAGGGTCGGCTTCCAGTCTAACCGGATGCGGCTGGATACCAGTACTTTCTTACCCCAAAAGACTACTAAGTAGTTTTGGACGATTCGTTCCTATTTTTTGTAGTAGACATGTTGAATTTCTTTTTTGTCTAAAATAGTTGCCATTTTGAATTAGCAAATCGACCAATGTGATTATAAAATCCGCGCACGATTGCTTATCGAAATAAGATATTAAATATTAAATGCTGACGAATTTCAATGTGATGGCCTGAAACACAGGTTTCATAAGCCTCGATCGAGCAGGTCACTACCTAACATTCTGATTCCGAACCATTGTTAAATGCACCTGTAATAAATAAAAAAATATTTTAGTTTATTTTTAGGCACAAAAAAACCACTGTATGGGAAATCTTGCTAAAATTGCCAAACTTTTTTTTTTCAATTACTTATGATTACTTATAATTAAAAAAAAACATTTAGAACTGAGTCGATTTCTTCCTCCACAGGAGTGACGCTAGGCCAGTCGAGCAAGGCTCAGTTGGCGTTACGTCGCGCATGCGCGGTGGCCGCGCGGCATGCGGACTGCGTGCGCGACTCGTGGCGACATCTACTGGAGATTGTCAAGACGCTGTATATTGGAAGATTGTTACCTAAGGTATAATATATTTTAACCCTTCGTATACCGAAAATAGCCGGAACGTGGATCCACGCGAGACACAATGGCGTTTCATTTTTCCTGTAATTACGGTGTTCAACTGTTTAATTTAATTGGATATGTACAATGAAGGGCAAAAGTATGTAAACCACTTGTAAAAATTCAAAAGAAATTTCACGTTCTGTAGTGGTACCATTGTAATTCACAAAACTCTAATGTGTGGAAATGCTTTAAGCACAACATCTCATCATTTCAATTAATACTATTGAATTTCACTAAGCGTATAGACACTTTTTTCCCTTGTCTTACAGATATTGCCTACTAATTCTCTAAAAATAAATTTATTTGTCAGAATATTGTTATAGAGATGTTACATACTTAGGGCACCTCTATAACATTTTTGTTAAATTTGTTCCGCGTCTTGCCCGGAATATTAAATTCCTACATTAATTCATATCTCGTTATTGGATCGCAGTAATGAATAATAATAATAAGCTTTGTTTCATAAAAACAGTACTTAGATTATATTACATTTAAGTACTATGATAAAACAAAAGTACACAATAGTTTTAGCATCTGGAGCCGAGCTAGGAGGACCCTGTATTTCGGCTAACAGCGCCAATCCCCTCGAGTTACATTAGAAGAGTTCTTAAATGCTAGCATTTTACAAAACAAAGGAATAATAACAGTCTAAGGTTGTATTTATGGTCTACACCTCTCTTTGAGTAATGTCATGTGGTGAATGAAAGAGTGTGAGAGGGTGTGTCTATTTGTAAGTGTGCATGTGTCTATTATGAGTGAACACATGAATTAGTGAGATACGCGGATATAGTGCATATGTTAATCCTTAAACACGGTGTTTTATGATAGCCTAATATGGTGTATTTAATACTAATGCCTCTTCTGTACCATTAACAGTGCCTCGTAGAAGCTGAAGACTACTTAGCACCGAACGGCACGGTATCCCTCATAAGAGAAGCAGCCCGGGGCTCCGAGGCCGGTCTGCTGTCCAGTTTGTACTCATACATCGCGCTTGGAGAGACAGGTAACTAATATATCACTTTATCAATCTACCTAGCCTTTACGGTATGTTGGGGTCGGCTTCCAGTTTAACCTGATGCAGCTCAATACCAGTATTTTACTAGAAGCGACTGCCTATCTGACCTCTACAACCCAGTTACTAACTGGTAAGACTGGCTGTCAGACTTTCGGGCTTCTGACGACCCGTAACGTCTGTCAAAGATATACAAATGACAGCCGGAAGCAACGGCTTAACGTGCTTACCGAGGCACGGAGGGGTCTTGGTATTTAAAGGTGGTTACCCATCCATGGACCAACCGCAGCAAGAGTAGGGTATTTTTTTAGGATGGCGCTAATTTTAAGGACTCTTTAAGTCAATGTCAATTAATGTTATTGGAGAAACCATATGAGCACTCAACAATTATCATCAGTAATATTGAAGTCCATTTTTAATTGTCTTGGCAAAGTGGTTTTATAAACGTGTGACGGATTAAATAGCAAAGTTTGGAAAAATGCAACATAATCTTTTTCTAACGACAAAATTCCAGTACCTTTTAAGGTGTATTCTTTGATTTCATTAGTATTAGTACATTTAATAGTTAATTAACCTAATTGGTCGACCCGTGTGGCTGTTCTTACTTACTCCCGGATATCCGGATATCGGATATCTCGTATCCGGATATTATGAAACAGGCCTTAGTATAATCCATATATAATGTTCCCGCTATTGGGATACGGGTCTCCTCTCTGAGAGGGAGTGGGCAATAATCCACCAGCAGGCAGGTCGTGTGGGTTGGTAAAACAGGCCCTAAATATTCTGTTATTATTCAACAGGTATGCGCGCGCCAACGCCTCATGAGAAGATTTTGATCGACGCGGCAATGGACTGCGTGGCTAAGTGCAACTTACCTGGCCTGCTTATTACTGAAACTAAGTTCCTACAGCTTGATAGTTTGCAGGTATAGTTCACATGTCTTTCTTCAGGTAAACTACAGGTCTGGTAATTAAATACCTTGTAGCAATACTTTCCTGTAACTGTAGGATGACGAGACTCTAAATCATGATATCTTACGTGTCTAAATTCCATACAATTAAATGTTTGTAAGACTAGCTTTTATCCGCGTCTTCGCCCGCGTGGATGTCGGAAAATATTTCACGGGAACGTACTACCGGGGTTTAAAACTACCATAGGTGTTAATCCAGGTTATAAACTATCTGTGTGCAAAATTTTTGCTAAATCCGTTCATCCGTTTTTGCGCCAATCTGGAACATCCATCCAGACGAACGGACAAAAATTCTTCGTTACTATTTTATCTGGGGGCATGGCAGTGCCCCCGCCAAGACGAGTTATATATATAGATTAGACACAAAGTCTAAATCTAATTAAAATATTTTGATGTCTCAAAAATTGGGTATTTCCCTCAAGCAATTTCAATGATTTGAATTTTTATTGTCAAGAGAATATTTTATTTATCCATTTTATGCATTTCAAAACAGACAATATAGTTATGAGGGTCAAAAATACTTTGACTGCGGTCAATTTTGAAAAGGAAATATTATTACCGGCCTTTAGTGTACCACCCCAGGAAAAGGGCTTTTCGTCCCTCCTGCTACTTATGCCTGTCTATTACAAGTAAAATTAGACAAGTTTCGAGTAATGACTGACTCAAAAACAATATATCTCAAACAAAGACTTCCTGCGCAGGAGTTGGTCCGCGCAATGGTGACAGTGGGCACTCCGCCTGACAACGACAGTCTACAACTGAACCCTCAACTGGAAGACATTACTGTGTTCTTCTTAGAGCTGCTTGGACAGACCTTGATCCAGAACAGGTAACATAAATTTATTATTTGCTGTAAATGTCGTAATAAATCTTATCGTAGGTAATTTTGGTTGTTATTTTGTGTTGTAGACCATAATCCAGGCAATGACTAAAGAAATAGAAATAATATTTATTAGCATAAAGCATGACAAATAAAGTTGTTTTAAAAATACATTATAAAGCATGACATGTTTGGCTTATTTATATCATAGCAAATGTTTCCCGTCAGTAAATTCTTTTATGATGTAAAAATTATTAGTTTTTTAACATTTATGTAGTTGTTTTTTAAAACAATCTAAGATTTAAAGTTTTTAAATCACTTGGAATTTTATTATATATCCGAACGCACATGGCTAAACAGCTTTTACTATATTTTGCTAGTCTTGGTAAGTCATTTAATATAAGCCTGTGGGGATCTCGCCGGTTTCGAGGATAGACATCCTGTGCCTTTTTAAACAAGTCTTTATGCTTCTTAACAAACATGCATACTTCCTTGATACATAGAAAGGGTAGCGGCAATAAACCAAGTTCTTTAAATATTGGCCTGCAATATTCATCAAGTTGAAGGCCATATAATGCACGAATACACTTATTTTTTTGTGCAACAAATACCCTATTTTTGTCGATACTATTACCCCACATTATGAACCCATAGCATATTAATGATTCAATATCATTCATAATTCATAATATGATTCATAATCTTTCTGATGTATACGAATTTATATATTCTTTTCGATATATCATTTACTTGTGCTTTCCAATTTATGTCCTGATCTATTATTACTCCTAAACTAAATTTCGTTTGTGTAACTTCAATAAGTTTTGGTATATTAAGTTTCAAATTGTATTTATTATTATTAGATTTATTAAACTGTATATACACTGACTTATCTAAATAATTTTGTAAGTTATTCATGTCAAGCTATTCAACTATTTTGTCAATCGTGTTGTTAATTTCGATTTCACGGTCGTCAATTGTATTAGTTTTTTTTTTATCGGAGGTTACTATAATGGAAAAATCGTCGTTGAATAGAATGCATTTATGATTTGTTATATCTGAAATTAAATTTATATAGAGTAGGCAATATTGGGCCCAAGACACTACCTTGTAGGACGCCAAAATTGTTGCATTTATACTCGGATGAGTATGGTATCATGACGTGATCATCCGAGATTGGATGAAGAACCAATAAAGATAATGTAGTCTGGCTCTATGGACAAATTATTTTTTCCCGTAATATTAGTAATTTCGTGCAAATGTACGGATGTGCCAACATTGATTGAGGTAATTGCAAGAATGGCTTGCACAAAGACTATAATATATTTGCCTCGTCGCTGTTTTTTATGCATAAAAAAACAAAGTTCAGAAAAAACAAGCTACAATATTAGGTATTTAGTAACAGATTAGATAGGAGCCTTAGGTGCTAGATTTTGACAAATTCCTTGGACCCTAGACTAGGATTCCCTGTGTCGTGGGGATTTGTAATCTACGTTCGCGATTAAGTTTCCAAACTGTTTATGGAAAAAACAACTCATACATAAAGATCACATTGCGCATCAATTTAAAAAAAATCTGACATTTTTAATTGTATTGGTCATTCTGAAATCAATTTAATTAAGCACACAAAGATGAAATTCGTTATGAAAAAAAATCATCAATTGGAAACAAGGCTTTGAACAGACTATAGTTAGAGCACTGTCATTAACAAACCGTCCCCGTCCCAGGGACCGGCTGCTGTCGGTGTACGACGACGCGGCGCCGCACACGCTGCGCTGCGTGTCGTGGGCGGCGGCGCGCGGCGCGGGCGTGCGGCGCTGCGTGACCGCGCTGCTGCGCACGGCGGCGCGCCTCATGCGCTGCGACGCCGCCGCGCCGCACGTCTTGCAGCACCTCACGCTGCTGTTCCAGCTGCCTTACAAACTGTTCTACCAGCAAGCCGATGTGGTAAGTCAACTGCGTTCATATGTTGCAGGAAAAATAACTTGACTGAGAAGCTTGATTTTTTTTAATTTTTATAGCTCCAAGGGACCGTACACATACGTATTTGATATTAATTTCAAATTAATACCTCCACTTGTTCCTGAGAAAAAGTTCTTGACAGACAAACAGACAGACCGCCGTCACCGCCGCAGCCGCCGCCACTGCCACCGTCGCTGCCGCATCTCGTCGCCGCCTCAAACACCGCGGCAGAGCCCTCACAGGGGGTTCGGGAGGAAGCTACTGATATGGAGTGCCAATAATGGCGAACATCAATCGCTCCTCCAGGCGAACATCAACCTCTGCGTTTCCACTCAGGATCTGTTGCTCCAAAGCATGACACAGTGGTCGATTAACATCACCGTGGTCGCTGAGCCGTACTTTGTCCTGCCCAGGGATGACTGGGTGGAGGACCTGAGCGGCTCAGTGACCCTAATTTCGTCGGCCATCGCCAGTACCCCGTCGCTTGAGGTTGTCAAAAGGGGACATGGTTGCGTGTTAGCACGGTTCGGGGAGATTGTCATGGCAGGGGTATACTTGTCCCAGAACCGAACTCTCGCCGAGTTCCCGGTATTCAGACACATGGGGCAGGATGGTGGAGGACTGGGCTCTGGAGACAGGCCTGGTCGTCGTGAACCGGGGTTCTGTCCTCACGTGAGTGCGAATGCGGGGTGAGTCAGTAGTGGACATTTCGTTCGCTAGCCCCGCTCTGTCGCCACGTGTCGTCGACTGGCGCGTCATGGAGGGGGTAGAGACGTTTTCCGATTACCGGTACATCCGTTTTGAGGTCTCCGCCCAGACCTCCAACAGGCCCCGAGTGGTCTGCGGTGGGCGCTGAAACAGCTGGACCGGGAGCTCCTCCTGGAAGCCTCGATCGTGCAGGCCTGGGTGTCGTCACCGAACAGGCCTGCTGACATCAACGATGAGGCGGAGCGGTTCCGGGAGGTTATGTCCGATATATGTGATTTGGCAATGCCCCGGGTCCAGCCCCGACGCGCCTGGCGCCAGGTGTTCTGGTGATCGCCGGAGCTAATGACTCTGAACGAGGCGTGCGTTGCTGCGCGACGCCGGTACACCAGGCACCGTAGGCTGCGTATCCGCCCTCCGGCTACGGAAGTCATTCAGGCGGAGCTGTACGAGGAGTGCAGAGTGGCGAAGACTGTCCTGGCCCGCGAAGTGTCGCTGGGGACTCTGAACAGGGACCCGTGGGGACGCCCATACAAAATAGTGCGAGAGAAAGTCCGCCCATGGGCTCCCCCGCTGACGGAGTCTCCGCCCACAGCTCGTGGAGGACGTGGTGAGCGCTCTGTTCCCTTCGCGAGGGGAGCATACTCCCCCGCCCATGGCTCCGCCTCCTGCGGTGCCCACTGTGGACCACACAACCGACGAAGACGACGATGCTCCTGAGGTGACCCAGGTAGAGCTGAGAGTAGCAGTACGTAGGCTGAGCGCCAAAAATACCGCCCCAGGACCCGACGGGTTACCTGGAAAAGCCTGGGTCCTGGCCTTGGAGGCTCTCGGGCCACGACTAAGAAGGCTCCTAAACGCATGCTTGGAGGGGGCCGGTTCCCACTTCGTTGGAAGACGGGGAAACTGGTCCTCATTAAGAAGCCAAGGCGCCCTGCGGAATCTTCGTCCGCTTACCGGCCCATCGTGCTGCTCGACGAGGTCGGCTAGCTCTTTAAAAGAGTCATTGCAAACCTCGTCGAGTGGCTAGTGCGGGTGGGGCCGGATTTGACGGAGAGCCAGTTTGGTTCCCGCAGGGGGCGCTCTACGGTGGATGCCATGCGCGTGCGAGCCCCACGACGGGGCATGCTGTCGCCCGGGGTGGGGTCGTCTTGGCGGTGTCTGTAGACTTTGCCAATGCCTTCAATACTCTGCCCTGAAGTTGCATCAGGGAGGCACTCCGGTATCACATCAGCGGATGCCGACCTGCCTCTGTCGAGTTGTCGAGGCCTATCTGACGGACAGGGCCGTCATCTACCTCGGTCACCAGGGAGAGTAAAACCGGCGAGTGATGTCGTGCGGTGTCCCACAGGGATCGGTCCTGGGGCCGCATCTGTTGGACATCACCTCACCTTCCGCCTGACGCAGGTCCTCACCGGACATGGCTGGTTCGGGAGGTTCTTGTTCCGGATGAGACCGAATGAAAAAACGCCGGGGTGTTACCATTGTGTGGATCGACCGGACGACACGGTGGAACATACGGTGGATGTCTGCCCAGCTTGGGCGGTGGGCGGAGCACCGCCGTGTCCTCGTGGCGGCGATCTTTCGCGTCCGGCCCTGGTCCAGGCCATGGTACGGAGCGAGAGGGCATGGGAAACCATCATCTCTTTCTGCGAAGCAGTAATGCTCGCGAAGGAGGAGGCGGAGCGCGTGAGGGTGAGCCAGTCGTTGCGCCCTCACGCCCCTAGTCGCTGCAGGAGGGGACACCCTGGGCATCAGGAGTCGATAGCCGATTCGCAGCCACCGTAGGCGCGGGCTTGCTGACGGCGAGCAGTGGGTGGCTCACCGCCCGTTAAGGACCAGGCCCGGGTCGACGGCGCGTTGTGTTCCACGCGCGCCTCAAAGAGATGTCAGCACTAATTGACGGAGTCCGATACTGCCGATGCCTGCCGGGGTCGCGGATTGTTCGAAAGAGTTACCGTGGCCCTGACACACAGGCAACTGAAGGAACACGCAAAAGGAACAGTAAAAGTCTGACACGCCCTCCCACTCCGCCTAGAGCGGGAGAAGTTATTTCATGATTTCCCACCAAAAAAAAAAGACCTACGTATTTAATATTAATTTCAACTTGATACCTCCACGCGTTCCTGACTAAATGGGTCTTGACAGACTGACAGACGAGCGGACAACTAAGTGATCCTATAAGGGTTCCGGTTTTTCCTTTTGAGGTACGGAAACCTAAAAAGGGTCAAAATGTTGGGAAGAACGAGTCACTCTCGGCTTCGTTAAGCATCTTTTTACACCCGTTCTGTTACACATGTTAATAATAACATATATATTTTAGTTTAGGGGCCATTCGTAAATTACGTCACACGTTAAGCGGAAGGGAGGGGTCAACAAAGTGTGGCATCGTGTGACAAGTCATTAGTTTCGTGACGACATATGTATAAATCTAAAGTAATAAAACTCTAAACTTCAACTCTAACGAAAAACTCTTAAATATGTATTAATATTACTAACTATCTACATTATTATCAAATTGTAAAATATGTGATGTCGTCAACGTTGCCGCTGCTGGGACACAGGCATCCTCTCTGAGAGGAATGTGTGTCATACTAATATGAGATAGCGATAAGAAAATGTGACTCTCGGCTTGGTGATGGGTCTTTTTACACCCTGTATGTTCTCTGTGCAGATATCGTGCGGCATGTATGAGATAGTGAAGACTTCGGCACAGAACGTGCACAGCGCGCACGAGTGGGACATTGTGTTCGCTTTGTTATGTGCCGCCGGCGCCGGCGCGTGGCCCAGTGATGCGCATCCTACCAGTAAGTGTTGACTATTAAATGTATTTTATATACCGATTTGAAATTAACAAAAATTCATAAAAAAAATAAGTTGTATCGTTTCTCTTTTCTATTACAATTACAGCGCAAAATTGTAACTGAAAATCAACCATGACTGTTTAAACAAAAAAAAACCCGAAAAATTAGATTCAGAAATTCTTCAAAAGCTTTCCCTGACTGTTTACAAAGACGGAATAGTACTTGGCTTCTTTATAACTTGTCAGGGACAGCGTCCATTGAAGTGGAAAGGACCTACCCTCCTTAACTTCTCCCACTACCCAGATCAACCACGAAACTGTTACATACAGCACAGCTGATACTCTGAGGAATATTGTGGGGGGGGGGGGGGCTTAGAGAATATAACACTGGAGAAGCCTTACGAACCCTTCCCACTCTGTAAAAGTACAAGAACAAATGTTCTAGTACTTTCATAAAAACTACTTTCAAATCGATTCTAACGCACTTCGTAAATCGTTTTCAAGGCGCGCGGAGCTCCGTGAAAATGCGTGGCTGTGCTGTTAGTTCCTGTAAAAAGCGTTCAAATACGTCAAACTTACCTAGACGGAATAATCTTTCATATATTAATATTTGTTTATAATATTTAGTCATGTTTTATTTAAATCCAAAATCCTAACATAATATCTACATCTTGATTTTTCATTCGATTCAACCAAGATTCCACATAAAACATGGCATGAATCGAGTATTTTTGAGGCATTGCTTTTGTGACGTCACCGAGTACTCTCACTACACCTCGTTTTTATGTTCGTAAAGTTCAAAATATTATTATTTTGCATTATGAAAATATACGTCAAATATACACTTAATATTTGATTATGTCTTTTAGTAAAAATGCTAGCGACACTACCGAAGGGTTGAGGTCATGTTTGAAACCAAAATTGACATGTCGATAATTTCTTAATTATTATTTATTTATTTCAGAGAATCTCCATATCTTAATAACACAAAAAACAAAACATATAAACATAAAATGTTAGTGTGTTAGTAACAAAAATTGTACCTAAAATTATGTTAGTATCTATACCTAACTGATACAACCAGAGCTGTTATTTTTTTGCCACCTTGCACAGCATAAGGTCGACATTTGCAAACCACCTTTACATGAGCTACGCCCACCCTTGAATAAAAGGATCGACGTAATCCTGATTCCAAACATGACATTCGAACATTCAGGCTCTTCCTGCCTATGCCTATAAGAACAATTACCTAACGCCAGAAATCTAATTCACAACATAAGGTCGACTTTTGCACACAACCTGTACACGAGTGGCTGATATTCGTGCGTCTGACTCACTCACGTTCAATGGCACCAGAGCTATTTTTCTGCGAGGATGCACAACATAACGTCGACTTTTGCAGACAACCTTTACAATACCTAGTTTAAGTGACAGTGATACAATAATAATTATAACTGTTTTAATTGAACCAACAAATGATTATCTTTAAAACCTGCTTTAGAAATACATATATTGTTACGACCAGGTCCTGCTGCATCGAGTCGGTCCGAAGGCTCAGAGGACGAGAGTGACCGGCGACCTACTAGTGCCTCTTCTGAAAGCGAGTTGTCACACTCACCGCAAACACAGGGCTGGATACTGGTGAGTTCATTACATTTCTCTAGTGTGCGCATAACGAGTCATGCATGACATACCTTAACCTTGACGTTTCATTATTATGTAACGGTATCTACATCGCCACAAGCGAGCTACACGTCACACTGACGTCACGCAAAATCCTGCATCGCGCAAGCAGAGTTTACCGCGTAACTACCGTATATACAACGCCCCGACATCAATCGTCGGGCAGTTGCCCACCAGACACAACACCCGTCTGGTCGGAGGTTCCTCCTCTTTCCATAGAGTATGAGTGAACTTTACACCCTGTTCCTCATACCTCTATAGTCTGTTCAAAAAGTATCTGAAGAAATTGTAAACAAACCCTATTCAAATTAAATTCTTAGGTACGCACTCACTAAAGAGAATAAGTAACGTATTCATCCGCATTTAGAAAGTTTCAACTTAATTACTTAATACTAAATTAAATTAATATATATAATTATATAATTAATTAATATTAAATTAAATCGTAATTGAAAAATCATCGAAGAAAATTTAGGTTAAGTTTAAAATTTAACTCAATTGTCAAATGAAAAACATCTTTAATGTGATTTAAAATTAGAATTTAGAGTGTCAGTAATCAAATCAAAGCAAAATGGCACCCACCGATTCGTTTACTGATCCATTCTTTTACATTGTCATCAGATACTTGTGAAACAGACCATAGTAATTAATGTTTTCTCTAAAGACCTCAAAAATTAAATGCTCAAAATTTTTTTTATACCTTACTGGCTTTTGTCCGCGGCTTTACCCGCGTTAAGGTCGAAAAAATCCCATATATCCTTGTCCATTAAAAATACATATATACTTACCTATGTGCCAACTCTCATGGTGTTCGGTTAAACGGTCAAAAAGTCAGGTCACGAAAATTGCAATGTATCTGGTTTCCTATGCGTTAAATCAAATAATGAGAACAAGCATTTTCTCTTCCGATTCTTTTTGATCCTCACAACATTTTGAGTTTTTGTAAGAAGTCTTACTCGTCCTTCAAAATCAAAATATTTTATTTCACATAAATCAACATGGGCACTTATGAAACGTCAGAAGCTAGGTGCACGGTTCCAATTGGTTGTTTCCTATGGAGAAGAGCCGGCAAGAAACTCCACGGTTACTCTTTTAAAAATAAGGGGCTTTTACAATGTTTCAAATTACAGTGTTGATAATGGGAGGACAATGTAGGCCTGACAACAAGTAACAGGCACAACGTTGTTTGGGAGTGGCGCGAGGAGGCGAAACGCCGGGGCGTAACTCCGCTGCCGCGAGAAATCACGGCACAGCGGACAGAGCTCCGGCGGGATCTCATGTCGGCATGGAGAGTGCGACTGTCGCAACCCAGCGCAGGGCACGCCACAATTGCGGCGGTAAGACCCCTCTTTGAGGAGTGGCTTGAGAGGCGCCACGGCGTCCTCACCTTCCGCCTGATGCAGGTCCTCACCGGACATGGCTGTTTCGGTAGGTTCCTGTTTCGGACAAGGCGGGAGGAAACGCCCGGGTGTTACCATTGTGTGGATCGATCGGAGGACACGGTGGAGCATACGGTGGAGGTCTGCCCGGCTTGGGCGGAGCACCGCCGTGTCCTCGTGGCGGCGATCGGTGGCGGCGACCTCTCGCGTCCGGCCCTGGTTCAGGCCATGGTACGGAGCGAGAGGGAATGGGAAGCCGTCACCTCCTTCTGCGAAGCAGTAATGGTCGCGAAGGAGGAGGCGGAGCGCGAGAGGGAGAGGCAATCACTGCGCCCTCGCGCCTCTAGTCGCCGCAGGAGGAGACACCCTGGGCGTCGGGAGTCGATTGCCGACTCCCGGCCACCGCAGGCGCGGGCTTGCGGACGGCGAGCAATGGGCAGCTCGCCGTCCGGTAAGGACCAGGCCCGGGTCGACGGCGCGGCGTGTTTCACGCGCGCCTCAAAGAGATGTCAGCAAAATTGACGGGGTCCGATAGGACCGATGCCTGCCGGGGTCGCGGATTGTTCGAAAGAGTTACCGTGGCCCTGGCGCACAGGCAACTGAAGGAACACGGGTGGGTTTTAGTCAGTAAGAGTCTGACACGCCCTTCCGCTCCGCCCAGAGCGGGAGACGTCATTTGATGATTTCCCAACCAAAATAAAAAAAAAAAAGGCCTACAACGTTCTCACATTCACAAAATATAGAAGCATCTATATAAAAATAAAAGCCTATTTAAACCAAATGACATGATTGCCATTACAACTGTAACAAATCTGAATTAAAATCCTATTTACAAAAGCCATAACTTATGTACCCAACAGGTAAAGAACGAGACGGAATCCTCGGACACTGCCGACATCGAAGGCTCAGTGTCACTGCGCGCGCACCGCGCTACAGCCCTCGCACGTTGCTGTGAAGCGCTCGCCTTAGTGGTACGCGATGTAGCGCACGTCACGCCGTACAACTGTCGCGCGGCCGTGCGCGCTGTGCGACTGTTCGCGAGGGCCACGCTGCACGATGGTATGGGTCTATCTAAAGACATTTTTTGCTGGAGTTTATATGAAAATAACCTTTATAATGGTAATTAAGTACCTGTGCGAGAACCATGGGTAGTCAACCCAGTTATCAAACTAGCTGACGGAAAAATCTTTTTCCAACTATGTAAGGGTCTGCTTCCAGTCTAACCGGATGCAGCTGAATACCAGTATTTGACACGGAGCGACTGCCTATCTGACCTCCACAACTCAGTTACTGGGTAACACGATTGTCCTTGGTAATACTGTTTGTCTGACTTTCGGGCTTCTGATGACCCGTAACGACTGTCAAAAATCCAAGAATGACAGCCGGGACCAGCGGCGTAACGTACTTTCCGAGACACTGGGGGTCTCAGTGTTTAAAGATGGTCACCCATCCACGGACCAACCGCGACAACCGTAGCTTAACCTGATCGATCGACCCTTGCGGCTGTTATTACTTAGCCACGAGTATGAACTACACGAGAAAAAACCTCTCCACTTCTGCATTTAAATCTGCCAGCTAATAATCACTTCAGTCACAAATGGAGTCTCTAAACAGACTTGACCACTCTTGGAACCCGCACATCAGCTAAATAATTATATTGTTACGAACGATTTTATTATTATCCTACGGGATACTAAAAAAATCGGACGAAAATCTTAGGATTAAGTAAGGATTTTTTTAAACACAAAAATATATTTTTGTTAATTATATCACGATCATTGTACATCAAATTAACCCCTAATAACGTATTCTGCAGGTAAGAAATCCGGTAAGTCGCGCTCCGGTCGCAAATCTCGCCCGAGCTCCGGCAGAAGACGTTACGATGACTCCAGCGACGAAGAAGTTGACACGCTCGACCAGTACCATATGGTCAGCATACAGGTAAGAAAAAGCAACAATACAATTTAAAAAAAAACTGTTTTTCTCTCGCTCTCTCTTCGGAAAAGTCTAAAATCAGTCTTCACGGTCTATGGAAACCAGACTTCGGAAATATCTCCTTTCGTGTATATTATGACGTGTTGTTAGCTAGAAGGTGCTTAAGCCATGATTTTTTTAAATAGCCACTTAACCATAAGTTTCGATTATTAACTTAATTACCTTCTTATTTTCTTTTAAATCTAATATGTCTCTATAGAATGTAAACCAAATAGTTTTAGTCAATACCTAACTTCTTAAACAACAAAATGTACTTATTTACGTATTGCTGTTATATGCTCATATATAAATTTCCAGTCTAATTCTACACGCGAAGACTTGTAATTGGCTTCCTGTTGACTATTGTTTCCTTTTTATTACGTTTTTAAGCTGTAAGTCCTCCATGTTTTAATAAATAAATAAATAAATAAATATAGTTCCCTACGTAAAATATGACGTATGTAGTTCGACTGGATACTGAGCAAAGACCCTCGGGGTATGCGATGCAGTAAAAAAATTCACGGTTTTAGAATTAGTGCTCTTTTCTATAAAGGTTATTTTATATATTTATTCTTGTACGGACGATGACATTTCAAGCTATATAAATTTCCAGTATAAGCTGACTTCTCATTGTTAACTATAACTGGAAATTTATAGCTTGATATGTTGTCGTGGGTACAGTCACCAAATGAGATAAGTAACCAGGGTTGTCGGATATAGTTGAAATTTACTAAGAAACCGATGGATGTTTTCGAATGAAATTTAATTTGATAAATGACCTGTTTGTTTTATATTAATGAAATTAAATTTTATTCGAAAACATTCATCGGTTTCTTACTAAACTTTAACTATACCGATGACCCTGGTTACTTATTACTTTAGGTGACTGTACATCAAAGCATAATCTTTACAATAAAAATATCGGTAGCATTGACCAATCCGAAGCCATGCAATGCTAATGAATAAAGCCAACATTCGTTGTCCACAGCTACTAGATTTGATGCACACACTACACAGCCGCACTGCACAGATCTTTAAATGGTGGAGAGACGAAGCCGACCAGGGACAAAGTGAGTACTACATTAATCTCTAAAAAAAAACCGGCCAAGTGCGAGTCGGACTCGCGCACGAAGGATTCCGTACCATTATCTATAAAAACGGCAAAAAAATTATGTCTGTTGTATGGGAGCCCCCTTGAGTATTTATTTTATTCTGTTTTTTAGTATTTGTTGTTATAGCGGCAGCAGAAATACATCATATGTGAAAATTTCAACTGTCTATCTTTCACGGTTCATGAGATACAGCCTGGTGACAGACAGACGGACAGACAGCGGAGTATTTAGTAATAGGGTCCCGTTTTACCCTTTGGGTACGGAACCATAAAAATCACTGCCTCACTACATATTATAAAACAGAGTCCCCCCCCGCCGCGTCTGTCTCATTTTCTGTCTGTCTGTAAACGATAAACTCAAAAACTACCGATCGGATGTTCATACCATTTTCACTAATGGACGGAGTGATTCATTAGAAGAAGGTTTAGGTGTATAATTCATTAAAGGTTTTGTGTAAATTGACTGAAATATGCCGATGATTGTTGGAAGATGTCGGAAAAAATCATACCAACTAGGAGCATTGTTAGCGTGCGCCGTGTTATCATTGGATGAAATTTGGCACACAGTTAGTTTATAACCTGGATTAACACATATTGTACTTTAAATCCCGGTAGTACGTTCCCGTGAGATATTTACCAAAATCAAAAAACCCAACCTCTTGCTATTATTTATTCTTCATTAGTCAACAACAACAATTCTAATAATTTCAGGTGCCGAAGAATATGACTTATGGGAGGTAGCGTGGAAGCCGTTACTTCAGGGTATCGCACAATTCTGCACAGATAGACGGAAACAGGTTAGTTTAAAATGGACGAACAATAAATCCATTCTATTCGAGCTTTATACATACATGTCCTTACATGTTTTAATTGATTTTCCCCATTGATTTTCAAACTGCAATATTTACTTAATCTGTCCAGTTCATCCTGCTATCTCTTTCGCTGACAGTCTCGACGTCAATTTGCTGTACTATGCAGCTATGGCTCCATTGTTTATGGTCTGTTGCAAAACTATCAGTTAAAAGTGTAAACAAGCCCCATTCAGGTTACATTCTCACGCAATCACTGACTAAAGGGAGTTAGTAACACATTCATTTGTTTTAACTTTCTATCTCAACATTTTTCCAATAATTGTTATTTGAATAACATTATTAAATTGTTATTAAAAAATCAACGACGAAATTTTTGGTTACAAAATTAACCTCAACAAAAAACAAACAAACACAAACATCAAGAAACAAACAAAAAGACAAAAACAAACAACAAACAAACAAAAAATAAACAAAACAAACATACAAACAGTAAGACAGACAATTGTTAGTGGTTGTTTTGGTTGTTGGTTGTTGTTGTTGTAGGTGTTGTTGTTTTTGTTGTGTTTGACAGTTTCAAACATTAAGTTGATTGAAAATTTGAATGTTGGGTTAAAGTATTCAAATAATCAAACCAAAGCACTAAAATCGTAAGTGGCAGTACAAATTGGCACGTGTTCTGTTCTGACCTATTTGTTTACATTTTCGTCAGATACTTTTGGAATAGACAATAGTTAAGTTATGCGACATTTATGACGCACTAAAAACTCACTCACTCTCACTTATGATAAATCACTAAATTCCCTCTCTTTCCCCCAGGTATCGAACAGCGCAATAGCCTATCTCCAACGAGCGCTCCTAGTCCCAGGCCTGTCCGCAATGGGCGGCAGCGGCTGGGAGGCGTGCTTCCAGAGTGTGCTGTTCCCTCTGCTGGAACAACTGCCCAGGAGAGCCGACGCCACGGCCCGCGCTAATACTATCATGTGCAAGGTACTATTGACACTTATCATACCAAAAATCAGCGACAAAAGAAGAGCAACTCCCGTATTTTTAAAAATAACTTTTTTTGTTGATAAGTTCTATTTTTTCTGAAAGTAGGTTTGCACAAACACTTTTGACGTCAAAAGTATTTTTTAAACTAGACGAGGTCGGTGTTTTCTTGACTCTGAGACGTAACACCGAAACAAACTCGGAGGTCTCTTTTAAAGTTCAGACATTATCTTCTTGGTCAGATCATGTGAGGACCATGCAGATTAGCGTCTGAGAATAGAATAGAATACTCTTTATTTTGTGTGTTGTTTTTTTTTGTCTCTTTATTGTGTCCATGTAGATGGTCTTTTGAGGTCAATCCAATCTGAGTCTGAAACTATCGAAAATACCTCTAATTTCATCAGACATTAATTGTCGTTGAGATGAGATTGCAAGTAAATTTTGAACATTTTTAAGTACGGGTACTGACCTTAAGACGATTAAGACTATATTTATACTTATTAATTATTATTATCTAAATTATTTAAATATCTTGTCTTTACAATTATGATGTGCCTTATATATTTTTTACCATCGGTAGGTTCGTTTAGGCATCAATTAAAAAGAAGGTTGTATTTTTTTTATAATAATTATGTGTGTATTTAAAGGAGGTTATGGCTCTCAACATGTAGGCTTATTGAACCTTTTGAGACAAGCCAATTCCTACGTTTGTCACGAACAATCGATCATTATTTGTGTCTCATTAGCCAAGGCCTTATAGGTTAAGAGTATAGATCCGAAGTCGGCTGACTACGTTGTCTACCGAGCGGTACATAACGACATTTTTCGATAACAACCGGAGCGGCATCGAAAGTACGATGCACGACACGACCACGTCGCTCACGGTCACGCGACGACCCGTGCGCAAGAGTTTGTACCTAATTATTTACGAGTTTCGTATTATTAACTTAGGAGGGTACCTACGCTGCGGATTGTTCGAAAGAGTTACCGTGGCCCTGGCGCACAGGCAACTGAAGGAAAACCCGCCCGGGGTTTTAGTCAGTAAGAGTCTGACAGGCCCTTCCGCTCCGCCCAGAGCGGGAGAGGTCATTTGATGATTACCCAACCAAAAAAAAAAAGGAGGGTACCTACCGGGTAAAAAGAAACCCGCAGGTGAATAGATACAAAACTTTAAACGGGTTTTCAAGGTTGAATTAATGTAGTTTATTACTAACAAGGTAAGTATCAAAATTCGTAATTTTAATACTGTGAAAAAAAAACTATTCTTTGTAGGCAACAAACAACATTTCACTATCGTGAAAAACCATTTTTAAGTTTCAAATAAAATAATTTAGTCTCAAAAACAGAACCTTTTTAGCTTGCACTCGAATTAACGACCGGTAGTCACCCGTTGTTTATAGGTTGTTATCGGCCTCTTTGGATAAATATCCGTTGTCTACCGCTGTTTTACAACTATAGTTAAGAGTTACCGACCTCGATTTGATTCATTTTTGAAAAAATAAAATATGTAAGAAAATAGCGAAGAAGACAACACCCTGGATGGTAGGTCACCATCCCTCGCGTTACGGTAGTCAGGTTACTGCGTCATGTGAGGGGTGAAGACCTGCACATCTGTAGGCTCCGCGACTCAGGACTGCGGTATACTGGAGGTATGGTTCATATGGCCCTCAGTGGCTCTTCAGTACTTTCACGCGCTGAATCATGTGGAGCATCAACTAGTCCACGATGGACACATTTTAAGTCGGAAAGACGAATATTTTGTAGATTCTGATTGTACTGTACTGTTACTTATTACTGTGTTATTGTACTATACTTTGATTCAGACTTCAATTGACATTCACTGCCACTTACTCGATTATCTTCTTTAGCGTTATGTAGTCTAAGTTGATTTTTGATTGACTGTTTTTTTTTTAATAAAAAGGTCCGAAACACATTTTGGCATGCCTCACATAACATAAGGTCAGCCGCGACACCCGTGATCTGCAGTGGCCTATATGGAAAGCTTTCAATCGATTGCGTACCCAAGTAGGCCACTGCAGACACAATTTGTCGAAGTGGGGGATTACTGACCCATCCAACACCTGATCAGACCATGCCCCACTTTCTGGAATACCCTAAGCACCCGTTCACCTGTACCTTGGCTGACCCAAAGAATACCGCTGATGTCGCAATCAACGTGACCACCTACTGGACTCAAACAAATCAAAACATCGAAGAAGACTACCATCGACACGACAAGAAGAAGCCGCATCAGGCGAGGGGTAAAGACCTGCACATCTGCACACAGCACGTGTCGGCGCTGCGCCATGCTGGGGGCCACACGAGCCATACACTCAGACAGTATCTAAGTGTATGGTTCGTGAGGTCCTCAGTGGCTCTTCAACACATTCACGCGCTGAATCCTGTGGAGTACAACTGCTCAACGATGGACACGTTTTGGAGCTGAGAAAACGAATATTTTGTCGACTGTGAATTTAATGGGTGTAAAAGACGTTTAACGAAGTTGAGAGTCAGTTTTGTACTGTACCATACCTGGGAACCTTCTGGTTACGGAGATATTCAATGTCAAAATTCCAACTTTTATTAATGCTTTCTTTTTACGAAAACAAGTTTTAAGTGTTATAACCAGAGATCATCAGGTATTCGAATGCATATTCACCTAAAGTTAAGATGTTGGCTAATACGGAATGCGCTTTTGCATCACAACCAAAAAAAAATCTTAACTTTAACTAACACACAACACCCCTCTTTTTACAGCCTACGTACACATATTTTCATCGGGGGTTAAACATTAATCCTACTAATATTATAAATGCGAAAGTGTGGATGTTTAGATGTTTGTTACTCAATCACGCTAATACGGCTGAACGGATTTGGATAAAATTTGGCACATGGGTAGACTATGACCTGGATTAGGACATAGGATACTTTTTATCCCGATATTTCCGCGAGATCGAGATTTCTGCGGGTGAAACCGCGGGGCGCAGCTAGTTTTAAATAAATATGCATCTGAATAGTTACTTTAGTTACGCAATCCAAGAATCCCGGGGTTTCTTTTTAAATTATTTTTTTTTTGGAAGTCGCTTCCGTACTATACACCTAATTAGTTATGCATTCCTGGCGTTCCTGGCAACTAAAAATGTTTTTATTTTAAAAACAATTTTTGAAACCGCTTCTATACTTTCACGGCAAAAAATTTACTTTAGGTAAATATGCATTCGAATATCCGATCTCTGGTTATAACTTAACTTTAAACTTTAAATTACTTCCTCGATCCCTGTACCGTTGCATGCACCCACAAGCACAATGTTTTGCGTGCGTTACATTGAGCGCTACCGTAAACCGCGATTTTTCACACCAAAAATAAAAGCCGTTTCCCAGCAATTATTTTTGCTCAAAGTCACTTAGTTTAATATAAAGTATGTATTACACCCTTTTTACACCCTGTATTATACGTGAATTCAGACTTTAATTTACATTCATTGACAATTCTCCAATTATCTTCTTTAGCTTTATGTACTTTAAGTTGATTTTTGATTCACCGTTTGTAATAAGAAGGTCCAACAGTACCACGTCGGGGCTGCAGTGTGCTGGGGGGGCCACACGAGCCAAGCACTTTTAACAGTGGGTGGCTGGTGTGACTCCCTCTTCAACACATTCACACGCCTGTCCTGTGGAACATCTACTTGGAGCTGAGAAGACATTTATTTTGTTGACTGTGATTATACTATACTTGAATTCCGACATTTGCTGCCATTTACTCAAGTATCTTCTGTAGCGTTTCCCTGCCATTTTATCCGTGTAAATATAAAACATTGGTCAGGCAGGGACTATAGTCCTTCCATAGTTCTGGGTAACCAGTCCACTTTAGCCACCCCAAATCCATAGTTCAATACCTTTGTTTCCATATCCTGCAATAGTCCTACACCAACTGGGGATTGTCCTTGGGTGCACTTGCATAGTGCGTACGGGTATAATCATCGGTTGGTGTTTCATTTCATTGAAAGAGTCTAACGGGCTTTTGCGAGTTGGCTTCGGTCCCTCGAACGCCATCCAAAGGTCCGGGACCCCAGGGTCCCGAGATATGTCAAAGATATAATAAAGCTATAATTCAGACCGCAGAGAAACCATACAGTAGTTTTAGTAAATAAAACTTAAAATGTATGTATTTATGTTATGTAGTCGAAATAGATTTTTGATTGACTTTGTGAATATTTCATAATTTTGTACGTTTCGAAGTGTGTTTTATGTGCGGTCAGCAACGAAAGTCGGTTAACACTGTTAGTTTTACATATAATTTCAGTGTTCCATAAAATCAAGAATTTGTGTTATTTTAATATTCAGTACTTACATCTTTTATTTTTATCCTTTAATACAACTTAAAGGTGTAAGCTGATTTATGTGGTGGACTGTACATTATTCTAAACTGAGATATGTCTATCTGTATGTTCAACTTTAATGTGTGAAGCGAAATTCATCGTATTGAGTGAAAGCTTAATTTATCGATGATATAGCTTTTGTGACATATTGTGTATTTTTCTCTTTATTTTGACTTATACTTACTTGTATCTTGTTTCTGCTTATGAATTTCAATTTTGTGTATGTCTTGTGTTAATTAATGAAATATCCTCCATTTTCCTTCCTCTATATTTTTTTATAGCTATAGCGAATTCTCCCAAAACCTTTTTTTTATGTTATTATTTTGTTTCTATTCCCACCTTAGGTATTCCTGCAGCACCTATCAGCCCTGTCCCCCCGGCCCACATTCGGCGCCCTGTGGGTGCGCGTGGTGGAGGTTGCGCGTGCGCTGGTGTCGGCGTCACCGGACGACCCGCTCACTGAGGCGGCGCTGGAGTCGCTTAAGAACATGATACTAGTCATGGACTCTGTCAGGGTGAGTTGATTTCTTCTCTGGTATCTGGTACCTTATCATTATCACAATTTGGCCATTGGCCTCGTGTTTCCAAGCGCGACTGCTGAACGTGGGGTCCTGGATTCAATTCCCAGGTCGGGCAAACAGTTATTGGGTTTTTCCATTAGGAATTTCTTAGTAACAGCTCGGAGTTAGGAAGTTGGTAGTGTGATACCCCCGTTCCTCGGTGCGCTCGTGTCGCGTCCTGCGCCTGATCTCTCTCCGGTCGTGTCGGACCTGTGTGCGCACACACTTGTGCACTATAATATCTCCCGCGCTGAAGGTTTCCGTTGAGATTGGCCGCCATGACCGAAATACGGTCTGGAGGACTATATTAGTAGCAATCTCATACATAGATTACCTTATGCTGTAGTAACAATATTGATCAGTTAACACCCACGTGAAAGCGGGACAAGCAACAACGGCCCCAATTAAGATAGTCCTTAATTCGACTAGTTCAATTAGTGCAATGATATTGCGAAATTCAGTTCCTTATTATCGCATCCATGTTAAAAATTTAACATAATTAACACTGAGGCTCAAACAAATTCTGAACTCTTCTTAGTTAACGGTGTCATAGGCACTATGTTTCAAATTGAACAATTGGGAAACATCTTAGCAAGCCCTTTATCCTTTCGGAGTTCATATGTATTATTTTCTACTCTATATTAATTTGTGGTTATTTCAGATATTCAGCAACGGAGATGGGTACAACGATCTATGGTACATCACTTGGGACAAGATTAACGAATTCCTACCTAACTTGAAAGAAGAACTGTTTCCTCAAGGTAAGCATAGAGTTCATTGAGGACAACGTTGCAATAACAAGAAAGTTTTGATGTCCATAGCTACCTCTTATTTCTTTCCACTGATATAATTCAGTGGCTGGATTATTTCACTGCGGTACAGTAACGAGGATAAATACCTTACATTTAAGCAAAATTCAAAAGGGAGTTCCTCCTAAAGTTTTGATCGAAATTTTAAGGCGTATAAATTAAAAGCGGTCCTTTTTTACGAATTTTGGGTATTGTTAAGGTGTTTATGCTCGTGAGTGTATCATGCTTAAACTACGGTGTCAATGTGATCAAAAGCATATAGTTTCCTCTTGTATAGCCATTTTGGACTAACTGCACGTAACGTAAAATCTATTTATTCCAGTGAAAGATAGTGCCAAGCCGCCAGCAAGTCTACCAAGCCACATGCAGCAATCCCTGCCTTCACCACTGCCGACCCTCATCCCGCCAGAACCCACCAGTACGCCAACCTTAGTGCCTATCCCTTCCCCTACCCTCCCCACACAAATACCATCACCAATACTATCACAAACATTGGCGCATTCCCCCGTCAATATTGCGCAGACGCCGCCGTTGGTCGCCAATGCGCCTACGTTGGTGGCGCCCACGCCAATAAGTGGGATGGTGCCGATTAGGAACCCTCTGTATGACCAGGCTGGGTTGACCTCGTCAGTGCTTCTGCAGCCTTTGAATGAGGTTAGTGTCTTCTAAACTTTAGAGGAATTTCTTCAATTCGTTTACGTTTCATGACTTTTTAAACTAGAAGAACTGCAACATCCTTGGCTATTCAAAAGTATCTCGTAAAAAAAAAACATTTATACAAAAAAACAACCGACTTCCAAAAAAACACAAAAAAAGGTGAAAAATAACTTAACTTATTTTTCACGTTTTTTAGTATTTTTTTTTTTTTAGAAGTCGGTTGTTTTTTTGTAAACATGTTTTTATTTTTCACTTTTTAGTTGTGGTATCTGCCCCACACACATTCGTAAACCACTACTTGATATGTAAATAACAGTGACAGGAAATTATTAAAACATCATCAATATAAAATAAGTGGAAAAAATACGCAGTATTAAGGATATCTCAAAAACTTATATTCAGAACTTGATCAAATTTAAATGGAACCACATGTGAAGCACCACCTTTCAAATGAAAACAGAATCATCCGAATCGGTTCACCCAGAAAAAAGTTCTGAGCAAACACACATAAAAAAACAGTCGAATTGAGAACCTCCTCCTTTTTTGGAATTCGGTTAATAAATTAATGTTACTGAAATTAATGCTTTCTCTGTGAGTCGACCATTTTCTAAACGTCTTTATTAGATCTTCAAAATACTAAACTAAAATTCTTAATCAAGTTAAAAAAAAAAACCTCTTAAAACTCACCCTGTACTTCTAAAACCATACACTTACCATCAATACCTCATACATAGTCCAAAAATCTCTGTTACAGATGATATCAACTCCTATCGGCATGTCGATCCAACCACAAATGATGCTGTACCCGCAGAACGTTGAGCCACAGGCGACCAGACCAGACCTCATCCGCATGGACCAGAGACCAGATATCACCCAACCAACTTCCATACTACCACCGACCAACCCGTACCGAAACCAACCCGACATAACACGATCAGAAACAACACAGAATCTACTAAACATACATTATAATGAGAATATTATACCGCCCGAAACTAAAATCGAACACGGCGAGTTATATTCCGATTATCTCTTGAACCCATATAGCGAAATTAAACACGTCACTAAGGAAGCTACTTTATACGATCCTGAGGACCCGAAATCAACAAAAGAAGAGTTACAAAATCCATTGCTAGCCGCCTTAGATAAAAAGTCCTACAGTGCAAACGCCACCCCTATGCATAGTAACAATAAGACTCAATTCGGGTCGAGCGACAATGTGAGACAGGAATCGGGGATATTCAACTTTTCGAGCTATTTCGGGTCTGGGAGTCAAGCGATTGGACCTGGGTCTGAGGTCTTTGACACATTGATGTCCACGCAAGAGGGATAGCTAGACCGCGACATCGGAACGTGGTTGTAGATTTAAAATTTAAGTGGGTAGTTGGACCAGAATTTAAAAACTGAAAATATTAGAATTTTTGAGGACTTTGTGTCCTAATTTGGAATAGGGAACATTATGCAAAACTCTGCGTAGGGGATGACACTAGAAAAACCGTAAACAAACCGCCATGATGCATCATGTCATATTTATTAGTAACAAATAATTCGTGAAAACGTTATTATTTATGTATTAACAACTTTTACTATAATATTATGGCATCGTACGGACATTTAAAAATAGATGATTTAAAAAAACTGCTTTGAAGGACTTGTCAAAAAAGTATTTACGGTCTGAGCTAGTGCTGCACTCTGGCGGCAAAAAATTGCAGTAATACTCCCTCTTGCAAATTCACTATTAGATAGGTATTCAATGACAGTTGCAATAAATGTGAAATTATGTTTTTAGTTTGTTTAATGGAGCAATGTAATTGGTCCATAAGAACTTGTGTAACATGATTTTTTCCTTAGGATAGTTCGTCAATTTGTTAGATAAATTATACGTGAAAATGTTTCTGGTCTAACTATACAACCTAGTTAGAAAAATTACATTTATCTTTGTTAAAAATAAAATGCAGTTTTATGAAATTATATTCTTCACTTTCACAGGATTATCAGCCTTGTCACCTTATTATAAAGTCCATTTTAACTATTAGGGCTACCACATTCTATGTATTCGTTTGGTTTTAAGTTTTTCTTAAAATTTTATTTGAATATAAAATGGTGATTGCAAGTGATAATATTGTTAATATCGGCCTAATGAAACAGCAAATGGGTTCTTTTATTTATTTTAGAATTATTGTTTTATATATTACATTATTTACATTCCAGGCCAATATATTTTTATATTTATTTAAAGCTGTGTGTTCACTTACAGTGTTGGGCGACAGTTTGTGATATAATCGATTTAAAAATACAGCTATTTCGACGGTGGGCATTATTGACACATACATAAGACACATTTTCGATCGTTATGTTTTAAGAAAGTCGACCACATAATATGGCATTAACATGAATAGTTTTTACTAACGGAGTTTTTGGACGTCAATGGTAACAAAAATTAGTTTAAGCTTATTTATTCGATTGAAACTCTGTTCTACGGTAGGCCACCTTAAGTTCAAAGTGCTACCACAGACGTGTGGCCTCCTGCCGGGGTCGCGGGTTCTCCGAAAGGGTTATCGTGGCCTTGGCACACAGGCAACTGAAGGAACACGGGTGGGTTTTAGTCAGTAAGAGTCTGACAGGCCCTCCCACTCCGCCCAAAGCGGGAGAAGTTATTTGATGAGTCCAACTCAAAAAAAAAAGACGTGGCCTGCGGTACTACTTTACCTTTCCGCTAAACATTACCTTCATGCCATCTCGAATTTAATTTACAAACGTTACCTAGACAAATTGTTGCCCAACAAACTATCGCCCGACTAACTGTCGCCTAGCTAATACACAGTTTATTACATTAAGTTCATATTTCTTAAGTTATTGTTCTGTTCCTTCTTGCATAATGTTTTTATTAATAGTTTTAAATACAATACAGTACGCAGGCATAAATGTCACGTCGAGCTTTAGTAAAGGGCTTTCACAAAGGCAGGGCTTGAAATTCCGGTATTTTTGGGAACCGGTACCATTGGCCTTGGTGTGATACCGGTACCAGACGTAGTACAGTCAGTGACCTGCATAACCTGACCCCTCTTCCCCTCTTCTTCTTTGTAAGAGGGGTCAGGTAAAGCAGAGCACTGACCGTAACTGTACTGTTACTACCGGTACCAGACGTAGTATCTGTACTATTGTTATTTCTAACCAGTATCGCTACGGAACCGGTATCGATACCGGTACCAAACAAATATTTCCGTGAGTTAGAATGAGAAAACAGATATAATAAGTAAATAGGATAGTTAAGAGGCATTAGAAAGATAACTTCAAGTTTGCCAAGCGTACAGGGTTTTTCTTACAAATACGAGATTTGGGGTACGCGCCGGGTACCTGAATTTGGTACCGGTACTTGTTACGTGGAGTACCGGTACCCGTCTGGAACCGATACTCAGGTATCGAAATAGCAAAAACCGCTAAGTACCGATACAGAACCTGTACTTTTGGTACCGGTTGCAAGCCCTACCTACACAGATATGAGTGACAAAGACAACGCTCTACAAAACCGAGCTTTTTTTAATAAACTCGATGTACCATTTACGGCCAGGTACTGTAGATGAAATCAAAATGCTTCAGGGTGGCTAAATTTCGGACATAAGGGAACATGTATTGTAAATTGTGTAATTATCTACATTTTGTTTTGTATAGAGAGTCATATATAGTAACTATTGTATCAGTGTAATATAATGTTTAACAATTTATTAATAAAACGTGTTTAACATATGAGACAGATTTTTATTCTCGCGATTTTTATTTTTATTGTCATCATATGACTTCTCCCGCTCTGGGCGGAACGGGAGGACGTGTCAGACTCTTACTGACTAAAACCCACCCGTGTTCCTTCAGTTGCCTCAGCGCCAGGGCCACGGTAACTCTTCCGAACAATCCGCGACCCCGGCAGGCATCGGTCCTATCGGACCCCGTCAAAGTTGCTGACATGTCTGAGGCGCGCGTGGAACACGACGCACCGTCGACCCGGGCCTGGTCCTTACCGGAAGGCGAGCTGCCCATTGCTCGCCGTCCGCAAGCCCGCGCCTACGGTGGCAGGGAGTCGGCAATCGACTCCCGACGCCCAGGGTGTCTCCTCCTGCGGCGACTAGGGGTGTGAGTGCGCAGCGATTGCCTCTCCCTCACGCGCTCCGCCTCCTCCTCCGCGAGCATTACTGCTTCGCAGTTCCGAGTCATCTTGTCTCCAGATCTTCTCATAAAGTGACTTAGTCTTTACTTACATATGTATACTACTTATCGCCAGTTTCAATCAATCAATGGTCGTGTTTGCTATTAGTTCATTAGTTCTGGTTTTATACAGGACTGCGGCTTTGCCCGCGTTTATGTTGGACAATCCCACGGGAACGTACTACCGGGATTAAACCATAGAGAAACAATTCCGTAACAAATTGGTTTCATATAACTATTTCCTATTGGTTTACGCGGCTCAAGCCAGTATAGCTCCCAGACGGCATGATGTTTTTCGACATCTTCAACGATAATTTTCATATTTCAGCTAATTTACACAAAACTATAATTACACACCTAAACTTTCCTCATGAATCACTCAGTTCATTGGTGAAAACCGTATGAAAATCCGTTCGGTAGGTTTTGAGTTTATCCCGTTCAGACAGACAGACGCGGCGGGTGGACTTTATTTTATAACATGTAGTAATTGCAGGGCATTGACGCGCAAACTGTAATCATGAATTCAGCACTTGATTCTATAACCCCTAGCGTACAATTTTTTAAACCGCTTTGGTATTATACTTTTCTATGAAAGAAAAGTTCAATACAATAGTATTTTTTAAATAACCGACGTAAACTTTCAACGCAGAATCATGTACTGAATCCATTGTAATAACGCGACAATGTTCCTACCACCTTGTATAGGTACAAGTTACGAGTATAAATACTTTACACTTACGCAAGATTCAAAAGTAATTATCTCCCGAAAGTATTGATAGAAATTATAGTATCACGAACATTCCCGAAACCATACTGATATGAAATAGGTATTCTCAAAAAGTTGCAATTGTTATTTCACTAGAAAATCTCTTACGAATTTTGCATAAAACGTATTTATGTTCTTGACTGTACTTATTTTGGATACGTTTTAGGATAACTACTGTAGAACTTGTCTTTTGGGAATCTAACCTGATATGTTGACATTTTCTCCCCTCACTCATCATGGAACACACAATAAAACAAAGTTATGATATAAAAAACAACATATATTAATAAAATTTACATTATTTACACATTTTTACAAAATATATCGAGAGTACCTTCACAGAAGGCATAATCAGGCACTTTACATACACTACTAAAATACTGAGTCTTAACACACGTCACATCATACACGCGACACGTGTAACGGTCTCTTGTAGTAGGGATGGTGGGAGCGGAGGAGTGGGGGGGCACAGTAGGCGGCTTTACGAGGGGGGCATAATGCCCTTCGCCATACAGCCGCAGATTTCCTTGACCATGCCCAAGCCCCCGCCGCGATACCACACGACAGCCCCAAACAAACTGACAACCCACTGGAACCAGCACCTTCCTCAACCTGCCCAGCGTCTAACGCAACAAGCAAAGCCAGGCCGCTTCGAGACTCCCTCATTCGAGCTTCGAAAACTCTCGCTCCCGTGCCCAAAGAAGCCAGTATGAAGTATAGCAGACCAGCCGCCGCTGCGCGCGCCGCCAGTCTTCCCACCCTCTTGGCTCCTCTTGAATCTAAGGCACGACGCACCCTCATAATGCCAGGGCACGCTCCGATTGCAAGAGCCACGGAAGTAACCAGCAAAGCACCTCTAGGTACACCGACCAACGCTGCTGCAGCCGCGTCAGATATTCCACAGGTTCCTGTCAACTCGTCGGCTGTTACTCTTCTCAGTGCTAAGGCGGCGGCAGTCCATGCGCCGGCCCAGCCCCAGGAAACAGCGTGGAGGTATGCAGCTGCCCTTTCTAAGGCTTCAGTAGACCATTCACTGGCCGCAGTCAGGTACCACGCAACGCAAGCGTTCGCGAACCATGCGTCTGCCGCCAACGTAAAGTAGTAAGTAAGAGAGAAGAAGGCGACGCATGTCGGTGATGCTAAGCCGTCCACAGCTAACGTGGTACCAGAGCATGAAACCATTTTAGCTCCCAACCAACCTCGAGTGACGTGTGCTAATGCAACTATAGCGTGACATGCTGCCATCCAGACAACTGGTCGCTCTGGGTATCTGTAGCGTGACGGTTCCGCGCAGAATGTGAGCAGCGCGAATGAGGTTGATAGTAAAGAGAACCACGCTAGTGTGTTCATCCAGATTTCTGCTTTTCTCTTATCTCCCTGACTGTATCTGGCGTGTTGACCACATGCAGGCCAGCATTCTCCAGTAGGTGCCCTTGTATGGGCAGGAGGACATCCATGTTCTCTTATGTCATGGTCGTGGAAAGGCCAGCGAGATGCCGGGGGTGGTTCTGGTTCTGACTCGCTGGCGTTCGGTGGCCGCATGCATAGTCTTCTATCAGCTCGAAGCGGAAAGGCGGAACAGTCGAGGACTATTGTCGGCAGCATCTGCTTCAGTTGCTCCTTGCAGTCACCGACGACGGTCTCACACAGCGCTCTGCAGGCGCTGACGGAGCCCGAAACCTCCTCGGAGCAGAGTGGGGCGAAGGCAGAGCAGAGAAGAAACCGAGCGTGGACTGAACACCCACTCGACAGGATGCCGGTGAACGACACCATCTGAAATAACCAGAAAAAAACAATATTAGGACACGTTTAAAAGCTGCATATTTTAGGGCGAAGTTAACTTTAGATGAGGCAACTGTTATTTCCACGTAATAAAAAAAACTACTTTAACATTATGCCCTTTCAATGAAATATAGTTTACCGATCATAAAAGCGTCCTTAGTCTTAAAGTGTTATTTTATTTAGCCGTAGTAAAACGTTCACAAAGGGCAGTATTCTGCTTGGAGGCATGGGTTGGGGAGCAAAAAGGCAGCAAATGACAGGTTGAGAGACAATAGCAAGGTCGCCGGAGAGACTTGTTTTTCTTCAAACCAGAACGGATGTCACGCAATCAAATCAAAAGGCCGTAAGCTTGAAAAGGGTTCGGTGCCGAAAATTAAGATGACTGCGAAGTATTTTTAGATTTCGTTTGATCGTCAGACCAAGTAGTTTTATGAAATCTGTAATCGCGATATTCCAGCAAGTCAATTACTTTAAGCAAACTCTAATTAATATATTTTTACGGAACTATTAATTTATGTAAGAGCCAATTTTTACAAATTACAAGGCGATATTTCGCAGTAGTTCGATTTCTATGCACAAAGAATTTACCTAGTGCAATTCTGCTTCAAAATTGCTGTAACTTAATACGCCGGCTACTGTCCATCTCACACGGTACTTAGCTACCTAGATATACTATCTATCAAATTCCCTGTAGCATGTAACAGATACAAAGTATCTAGTTTTTCTAAGCTCAAGTTTCATATTTCCTGTTGAACACATTGTAATATTATGATAACGAGGATATTTTTAACTGACTTCGGATTAGGGCTAGGTTCTATAACAACAAGAAAGCAATTTTTTTTAAATTTGTGTACCGACCTAATCCATCATAAATATTTCATCATGGCAACATTATGTTAAAACTACTAGTAAACTATAATAATACAAATCTGTATTTCTTACCGTACCTATTTTATTATACGAGGTTATCTTTTATCTAGCTAGAGGACTGTCTACTTATTACCTAATCATTTGTTGATTTTACAAGATAATATTTACCTATATTTACCTATAAATAAAATCTTCAAATAAAAACTCCCGATATTCTCTCCAAGACATTCGTTCTCTCAGTCGGCTGCGTATTTCCAAAGGCTTTTTTCAATGGAAGTCTGTCGCATTGTTGTAGGATAATTGCCTTGGTGGCCTGCTCAGCGCAAAAAACGTTTATTTCTCAAACCACCGGCCTTGGGACGGATTACACGCGGCTCCAACACTAATTTCGTTTCGAATGATTTGTAATAACGTTTTTTGGTGAAGGCGGTTTTGATTGTAAATTAATGTGCTATGATGAGCGCAAATTAGGGAGATGGGAGCAGGAAGTTGTTATGATAAAATTATAGTGTTTCACGAGCGTTGTCCTGTGTTTTTTTTTACGACTTGTTATAATATCCACCACGAGAAATGTCAAAAAAATGGCGTCGTAGACTACGAAGCAAAAATTCATACTCTTTATTTTCCCTGACTAAAGTGATGAGGCGGTGTTATCAAAAGAGATTATGTGATATGGAGGCTTTACAAAAACTAAGCAAGTCTCTAGGTACTAAATTGAATGGCAAGACAGTTCAACTACGCTAACATTTAACAATTACTCAAACATCCACTTCACAACACAATGCATGTTAAGATTTCGGGTCATCAAAACCTGAAACGTGCGATGTCAGAGGATACTATTAACATTTAAATTTCCCTAAGAGTTACTTGTAAGACGGACGGCAACATAAAACGTCTTTAATCATTACTACGGCCCCTGATGCCTCGTTTACAATCGAGTTAAAAGCCAATTTAAACCGATACCGGCTATCGAGTAATGACGGAATCGGTAATCGGAATCGATTCCGTTGGACATTTGACCACAATTTGACGCCGGCAGTTCTCAGTAAATTCTATTAGGCTGCTGGAACTGTAGAGATTAAGTTTTAAGACTAGAACGTTTGTAAAGGTAACCGTGAGGTTTAGATTTAACGTGACAAAGAGTCAAACTCCACTTTTGAATTGTCAAGAAGTCGGTCAGTAAGAAAAATGAAGCTAGTTGCCCATTCCAAAGCGTAGTAGAGGAGAAGAACAGGCAAGAAACTCCATGGACACTCTTCATTCTCTTATTAAGTTATTGGTTATGATGTTGGAGATTGTTATCTATGCGCTGATGTTGTTCTAGCGAAAATACCTACATAACGGGGAAGCGGCAGGTTTCCCGCGAAATTCAAATTTTCTTAGGTTTTTTTGCAATTTGCAGGTCAGTGTCAGGTTGTATGTTGAACAAAATATGATTCGCGACCGTAACAAGTATGTATATTATAATAATTAAAATTATCAATACAACATCAAGTTCATATAATCCTACTGATTGATATTTTATGAAATTGTCATTTATTGTATTATATATTTGATTTATTAAATTGTATTTGAAGCATGGGTATGATATGAACATATAAAATTATGTGTGGATAGAATACCTTCCAAATGAAAATATAATGTCAACTTTCACAGTGGAAGTTTACTGAAGTACCTATCTACCTACGGAAGTACGGACCCATAGCGCCTCACAAATTCGAAAATAATTAATGAAACCACTTCCAATCATATCGTCATCGCACTTCAAGATAATGGGTGATTTATAAATACATGTGAAAATGATTATATAACACAAAGGTCATCGCCCCTCAACATTATAATTTGTGATAAGGTAATTCTCATAACATGACACTTATTAATTCGCAAACAGTTTCGAGCTGTCCAACTTCACTCCAACTTGCCTTGAACTACTAAATAGTGTGAAAACTTTTTTGTTATTATTTAATGTTGGACATTTTCTTAACGAATCGATTCGATTCACTTCGATTTTTTCTTATCTTGTATTTTTTTTCTTCTTTCATTCTTTAAGAAAATGTTCTAAAAGGTACAACTCAAAATTGGAATAAAACACTATTGCAGCCCTTTGGTTCATACTTTTAATCTCAGCAAAGAGCCTTCATGCTGTTTTCGACACCTATGCCTAAAAATGTGAGCAAACATGTGTAATAAATATTATATTTCATCAAATTATTTATTTTTGTCAACAAATTAACATAATTTATTTTCTATTGCAATAATATTCCGTTGTTATATTTTTAATATACATACATACATATATACATAAGTAGGCTTGTTTCGCTTTGTGCCTTTGCTTCTTTCGCAGGTTAAAGGAAAAGGAATCCGCGCTTTTTCTCATTTTTTACATAGTTAATACTGTGTTCCAACACACTTGTATGTGTTGAAAAACAGAAATGTACTATAATGTTATGTGGAGATCCTGAAATTGACCCTAAGCGCTCCTGAAAATGTAGGGCCTTGAACCGTGCGGTTCTATCGAGTCTGTTGCTGAGGGCGCTACCTGCTTGAGCCATTTGGAGCATTCTCTACGAGACCCAGCACCTTAAACGCGTAACACACAATCAATCAAAAGCTGAATATATTTCAAGTTTATTGCTAACCCATTGCTTCATATGTCCGAAAAAAAATCTGCTCAACAACGTATACATATAACGCAATGAATGTTGTTGAACTGTCAAAATGAAAGCTATTCCTACTGTTAGTGTGTGTACAATTATCCCGCAGCTCAGTTTATAAAAGGTAGGTATGTTATTTTTCGCATTTTTTGGTAGATTGCACAAGAATATCTGCACTGACATTAATCCGTATAATAACAGCAAACATGTCTTTTATTAACTTAGTATCGATCGAACTAATAAAAAACATTTTAACTTTTTGCGGCACTCGAACTTTTTCCGCCATAATCTATCGTCACGGATTATTCTAAAGAACCAAACAGTATTTATTACCTGCGTCTGCGCATATCCTATTAGAACGGTAGATTGCACTCAAAACGAAGTGTATTTTAGTGTTTTTTTTCATCGGACAAACGTTTCGTTCTGAGCCAACAATTGTGAGCAAACATGCTTGTTTGCATTTGGGAAAGGTTTAAGGCGGCATCGGCACCACTTAAGATATTTCAGTTAAGGCCATGTTGATTTAACGTTACATTTTATTATTTTGTCGTTTAAAATTGTCACGGATAGGTGAACTTTTAGAGATGGCTTGAGAAGTTTGTTAAAAGTTTTAAATAGACTGTGATCTTCAGAACTGGTAAACTTATTTCGTCATAAATATGTAATGTACGGTCACCAAATGTGATAAGTAACCAGGGTCGTCGGACATAGTTGAAGTTTAGTAAGAAACCGATGGAAGTTTTCGAATGAAATTTAATTTGATAAATTACTTGTTGGTTTTCTTTTAATTAAATTAAATTATAATCTAAAACATTCATCGGTTTCTTACTAAACTTAAACTATATCGACGACCCTGGTTACTTATCTCTTTTGGTGACTGTACGTACACCGTGTACACGTAGGTACTTAAGTATCGTTTAACAATAAAATATGGGTTTAATTACAATAATATAAGATCAATAACGAGATTTAATATAAAACCGTGGATTAATCCAGTTTTTGCGACGCGTATCTGTCGAGCTATTTAAAATAAACTGGTCCATTTCTGCTTGCAATTAAAAGCTCAACCGGTATGATTTAAAATACTTGCTCATTATCTTGGTATAATAATTAAGTCCCATATATTACCAGCTTCCTTTCGAGAATCATGGATTTATGGCATAAACATATACAGCTTTACCCATGACTTAGTCCGCGAGGAAATCATATTTTCCCATGTAAACTTCAGCATCCCATTTCAATTATTTTAGGGGACGATTATTTTAAAATTAGGTACCTATGCAATTTCCTTTCACAGGGTTCTAGTTACCTTTCTAACAAATTTCATAAAAATCGATTCAGCTGTTTAGCGGCGAAAACGTAACATAAAAACATACCTACTTACCCCTAAGTTTTAAGGCTCCCAGAGACACGCGCGACACGACTCTTCATGGAAAATGTGCTACTAAAGTCTCATCGCGCCTGTTTGCGGGAGCCTTGATATTAGTAGGTACCTATGGATCTTGAGTGGTGTGTAAACGTCTCCTTAACAAACATTTGCCCACATGAGTGGCATCGGATGTTTTTGGATCACATACAAGGGTTTCCATTGATATAAATACCAAGATTATTATAACAAACTCACTCATTCGAAAACCAACCTTACTCCATTCTCATAAAGTCGAAATTAGAGTCGTTTTTCAGTTTCAATTGTTTACTTTAGCTGATCCATTGAGTTATTTAGTTCTCGGAGTCGTATTATTTATTTGCTTGGGTAAACATACGATAGTGGCGGTAGATTGAGTGATGACGTCATGAAAGGTGTACTTATTGTACCTAACAATGGAAGGAGCTTTTAGGGAACTGTTATAGAAATGTTTGTATCAATGGAGCTTTGTTTTTGAAGGCTGGAGGCGTCTAGCTAGGATGTTAGATTGAACAAAAATGGACGTCATTTTTTTTGTATAAACATGGTTGATATTTGAGGAGGTAAGGACCAAAACCACAACATATCCACTTTTGGCAAATTCGTTTTTTTTTTCACGATTTCTGCATAAAATGATAAAACCTACAATTAGCAGTAGGTACCTAACTGTTTGGTTCAAAACAGCCTATTCTCTTTAGTAAAATGATGTCTAATATTAATGTTTAGTTCAAAATCACAACATCTCCTGTTTAAAAAAAAACTGTTTTAAGGACCTATTTATCACGTTACGTACCTAAATGGCATTCTTTAAAAAAAACAAAAATATGTGCTCACTATTATTTACTTATAAAGGCTCCTACAAACAGGCGCGACGCGACAGCGCGACACGTGGTGCTTTGTGTCGCGCTGTCGCGTCGCGCCAGTGTGCACAAGCCTTTATGTTTTTTCGATTTCTGCCTTATTGAGAAAAGTGGATATGTAGTGGTTTTGATCTTAACCTCCTCATTTATAATAGACTTACTTAACTACAATGCAATGCAAAGATAAACACGACAACAAAGTATTTCCGTCTGCATCTCATAAATCGCTCACATAACCTATCCTATTATTTCGAACGCGACAGAATTTCGACCACCAACAACAAAGGACAGGGCACGACAAAAAATTAATTACGTACATGTTCCGAAAATAGCCGAGTGCGCCCGACTGCGCGCGCGCATGCTTTGATGTCTTCACGGGACAGTTGCAGTAGGTACCGACCGCGTTTGATGGCCCATGCAGCCCGGGCTAGGATCCTTATAATGTATTGAGTTACTGGAACGAAGCTTTTTAGGAATTCTCTACTAGGTAGTAATTAACTTAAGTCACTGAAGTTATAGTTACATGATGAGTTACTGGAAGGAAGATTTTCAGGAATTCTCTCTTACTATTTAACTTAAGTTTTAAATAAGCGAAGCGTGTGGTCCTGTGTGAAAAGGGACGGTATGTACCGGCTCGGTATCTTAAAGCCTAACTTAACAATTAATTTTAACTTTCTCTATGTTAAACGGCATAAACGACGGTTAGTGAAAAATTTTAAGAATCACGAATAGAAAAATTTAGTTGTCCTAACTCAAATCAGCTAAAAAATGAGATAGGACTTTTAGCCATGCGAACGACGAACTATGTAACATCTATGTAACAATATTCTGGCAAATAAATGGACTATAACTATTACTAACTTAGCTATGTTAGCAGACTTGATAACAAACCATTCAGTAAAATTAAATAGCCCTTTAGGAACAAGTGGTAAAAAAGCATAGAAGAGTAGCCACTAAGTTCTGTCAACAACATAATTACAATGAGTTACAAAACAAATAAGCTAATAAACACAACACACACACACACACACACACACACACACACACACACACACACACACACACACACACAAGAGAAACACAACAACAATATACACACACACAATACACACAAAACACCCACACATAAAACACACACACCCTAGCACACTACACACGAATACACTGCTTGAATATAAACATTGAACAGGCAAGCACTATCTTTATAATAAGTTCATAACTGTTCAGAAATAACTATATAATATATTTAGCTAAGCTATGTGCTATGCTAAGTGTACATATGGGTGTTTCTAGACTTCACAAGAACTTCTGCAAAAATAATAACTCGCTAAATAAACTTCAAAGTCCTATCTTCAAAACCAAACGTTAATAATGTTGAAATAAACACATTTTTCCACGTATTTCCTCTATTAATATATCTAGAAGTATTTGTTCTGTACACATCTCAATACGGCACATCAAAGCGGCGCGGCGCGGGCGCACACGGACATGCCTTCGTTGCGACGATCAAAGAGCCCGTGGACACGGTGATCCATTTACTTTGAGCAAGCAGGTCGGGTTATAGCTATGTCCGTTTACATGTACATTAAAGTATAGGTAGGGTTTATGGAAATGTGTGACGTAATGTAATTTAAGTGTCCTGAATAAAATCCGACAGTAAAGGACACTTAATCAAATCACAAACACATATAAGACTCCGTTTTCAAAAAAAAAACTGACTATCTTATGATTTTTAAACATAATTATGAATGTTGTCACCAATTGAATTTTCTGTTGTCTGTTTAGAAGTCAACAATGAGATAATGCTGATAACACACAGTATCATTGACAATGTTTTGACAGCGGTATTTCGGATAAAATATTAGGAACAAAACACGTGACTACGGAAAACGATAAGAATTTTTCAATAAATGATTTACAGAAAGTAAATAAATATGTGTGAATTTATGAACGTGTAGCTTCCGTCCGCGACTTCGTTCGCCTGGAAGTCGTAAGACACCACAATATACAAAAAAAATCTGCCCATGTTACGCGCTGATAATGTAGCATTCTATAGGAGAAATAATTTTTAAAATCGGGTAAGTATTTTTTGAGTTTATCCATTACAACTAAAACATACAAAAGAAATCAAATCTTTTCTCTATAGAATATTAGTTTAGATTGCACGGAATGAAACAAGACATCGTAGAGTCAAGAATAAAAGAATACATGTTTGCTACGAGTGCTACGATTCGTAGCACGTGTTAAGGCTCGTACAAACTGGCGCGACGCGACGCCCGACACAAAGGCACCGCGTGTCGCGCGTCGAACGGCGCCTTTGTGTAGCGCTGTCGCGTCGCGCCAGTGTGGACGAGCCTTTAGGCGTTCTAAGGTTTCTGCCTACCGTCATGGGAAAAAAGCATGAGTTTATGTAAGAAGCTAAGTAAATAAAGTAGAAATACTAAAGTCTACTTAATTTACAAGTAAAAATTTAAGTTTCTCTTTCATTATCCATTTTACGTAGAAATATCGCCAATAATTCGTATGTGAAACGCGCCCACAGAACACAGAACATTGTCATTACAATTTTGGTACTTAAATCATTATATTCATTATCTACTGGACAAAACCACCCATATTTTGTCCGACATCCATCACTATCAGCCATGATTGTCCCTAATATCGATGTTTTAAATGATTGAGTGTTACCCACGCCGGTAGCAGGGTGTTCCGTTCCGATACACAACAATTATTTATCTATTTATACAATGTAATGGTTCCATTGCTATTTATCACTTCATTAGCTTTGTCGGCCCTTTGATCTAGCGGTGCGTGGATAAAACCCTTCGCAGGGCTGTCGCGTGTCGCTTTGTGTGAAGTTTATGGCAGTCAGAAATTTAATCGGATATTACATGACATGGGTTGTACTCTGCTCTATAGCAAAACAAAAAGATAAAAAATGTAAAAATAGTCTCCACTCTCTATAGAGTGAAAACTATTTTTATCATAGATATAATATTAGAATATACTAAATCTAAAATTTTAATGATGTTATTTAAATAAATTTGATAATCATCAAACTTTTCATCATGATGAGATTTTCATTGATGCAAGAGTTTTTGGTACTACTTACTTAATCTATGATCAACAGTCAGCAAGATGCAGACTCTTAATATTTTATAAATAATGAAAACTCTTGCACAACACACTAAAATTGTACAGAAAAAAGTCACACAGAATTTATACATGCTGCCTGCATGTTCTTTTTTGTCTCAATATTTCTAATTTATACGACTGTGACAAAAGTTGTCTATAGCCATTCAAACTGTTTGGTCCCATGAAAGAGCCTAATTTTGAAAATGCTGTTTAAATTATTTGAAAAATATTTATGTAAGCCAAATTAACCCATAAAAATGTACCCACGCCCTATGTACGGGCAGCCCTACTGCGTAAACATCAAAGCGTTTGCCGACGCATAAACACGCGAGCGTGGAGTGACGCGGCGTCATAAAAACAACGCTACTAACGTTTATTTTGATTGTACCTACTACAAGCGCGCGCGCACCACGCGAATACAACCAGCCTTTGTAATCAATCGCTTTTATATGCCGACGGTATTTCGTAGGGTTTAATAAGAAATAATTGTTTATAATTTTAGAGCATGGCGGTAGTTTCTCATTGAGCGAATTTGCCACGTCAATTTTTGTCCATATCCTTGTTGCTATTCTACAAACACAGTATGGTATTGAACGGACAAAAATAAACGAAATCATAGCTTTATAGATTGATAACTTGTTTCTCCGGAGGCCTTTAAGGCTCGTAGACACTGGCGCGACGCGACGCCCGACACAAAGGCACCGCGTGTCGCGCGAAGAGCGGCGCCTTTGTATAGCGCTGTCGCGTTGCGCCTGTCCGTGGGAGCCTTTACCCTGATGTACTAATGAGAATCTTTGGTGTTCTCTCTCTACTGTAAGTACAATTTTAATCTTCAAAAACAGTTAAGGATAATTAGGAATCGCGTTTCTTGTTCGTAATTAACCGAAGCGCCTGGCTTCTATTCTTAGATAAACTAAGGACTACCGTACGCCACACGGTCCGAACCATAGGTATAAGAAAGACCGTAAAGATGTTTTTGCATACCTAAGGACACCTATCTCATTCATAAATGATAAATGATTTTATTTCTGTAAGTAGGTTTATACAAACACTTCTAAACGTCAATCATATTTTAAAAACTAGATGAGGTCGGCGTTTCCTATCTGACAACTCTGAGAAGAAAGGCCGAAACAAACTCAGAGGTCACAGTCTCTTTTAAAATCCAGACATAATCTTGGTCAGATCATGTGAAGACCATGTAGATTGGTGTCTGAAGTGTAATAGTTACAGGTTGTATGGAGACAGTTAGCCGGATCAACCGATCCCCGAGGTTATTCCCGCCATTATATTGACCCTATAAATTGGTTTATTGGCTCAAACTTTTATTGATTTCTTTAGTAAATTATGTGAGTTTTTTAAACCGGTAGCCTGGTATATAAACTACGTTGATTAATGAGTATAGATGTGCCAATTAAAGCTCTATCTTTGAGATCAATTAGTTAAAAATACGCCAATTGATGTTGTTTCCACGCTGATTTAAGAGCAGATGGTACGGAATGTATTGCCTGATTAGTTTCCCACGCAAGATATACTTGGATTGAAGGATGAGTCTTGAGACAGGTGGCGTTCCGTTAACCGCAGTGGTTGCCAATGTTACAAATTAATACAATAAAGTAAGTATATCGGTTGTCATAAAATGTGAAAAATCTACAGTATTTGTAAAAGCGCACTTCCTGGATTTTTAAGAAAATTCGCATTCTAATCTCAGTCTCAATCTGTCAAAAATACCTCTAGTTTACCTTAATTTTTTGACAAGTTTTGACATTAATAAAATTGTTGCTGAGATGCGATGAGAACATTTTTAATTACGGGAATTGGCTTTCACATCACTCTTCACTCTCAGGGCACATGACAATTCAACTAGGCATACTGGCTCTTGGTGTAATCCATTACTCAATCCACATGCAATACGCCCTATAAAATCCGTATCATACCATCAGTTTCCATCAACACGCCAGCCTCGGCTACAGAGTAAACGCACTGCACCACTCCTGCCAATACGTAAAACTATGTTATTCTACGATCCCACTGTCCCACTTTCCACAGCTGAATTACTTCAAGCCACACTTCCGGCTGCGGATGATATATTCGAGGCGCAGACACCATAAAACCATGGGATTGAATCATGTGAAAGCGCCCACTGTTCCCCATCATGGATTAATTGGCGGTTTACGGCCAAACCATGATGCAGGTAGGAACAGAAGTTCAAGGACTGTTATTTATTTATTGGATCTCCAACAGAGGCTACACAATTACATGTATAGAGGTATGAGGAGCGGGGTGTAAAGTTCACTCATACCTCCATAGTAAAGGGAGGATCCTCCGACCAGACAGTGCCGTTTCTAGTGGATAACTGCCCAACGAGGACGTTGTATATATTCTAGTTGCGCGGTAAACTCTGCTTGCGCGATGCAGGATTTTGCGTGACGACAGTGTGACGCGTAGCTCGCATGTGGCGTTGTAGATGCCGCTACACGTACATGTTTATAAGAACAGGGACAAATACTAGTGTTCATTTCCAATTTTATGAAACCACATCACTGTTCACAAAGGGCAAATATAAATTGAAACCAGCAACAGGATTAGTAAGAGCCTGAAAGGTTGACAACCAGTCTTACCAAGGAGTTTCGTACAACTGTGTCGAGTTACCCAGTAACTGGGTTGTGGAGGTCAGATAGGCAGTCGCTCCATGTAAAATACTGGTATTCAGCTGCACCAGATTTGACTGGAAATTGGCCCTTACATAGTTGGGAAAAGACTAGACAGATAATTATGAATGATTTAGTAAGAGAATATCTGTCTAAGTTATCGTGTTGTGGTAAACATGCCATAAGTCAGGGAAGTGCGTGCAATATCTATCGTGCGTGCAAGATAATAATATTTTGATTGGTTAACCTTAATCCGAATTTATCGTTAAATTGTAATTATAATCATATCGGTAGATGTTAATCATATAGTGATAAGAGATATCTTACTAATGTTTTATGTGCATTTAGCAATCGAAAGAAAGAAAAAACTGCACAATCGATTTAGTAGGCAAGCGTTAGTTTAATTTATTTTCAGTATGCGAAATTAAAAAATATGATGTAAATGGTTGAATTGACTGACTGTACAATGAAAATTAGACGAGTAGAGGAGGAATGAACGTTTTAAGGCTCGTACAAAGTGGCGCGACGCGACGCATCGCGTCGCGCCTGTTTGTGGGAGCCTTGAAAGTTTTAATTGTCAAATTCAACTTATTTTTAACCGATTTCAAAAAAAGGAGGAGGTTCTCAATACGACTGTTTCTTTTTTAATGTGTTAGCTCATAACTTTTTTCTAGGTGAACCGATTTCGATGATTCTTTTTTATTTGAAAGCTGGTGGTTCTCATGTAGTCCCATATAAATTATCCTTAATAATGCGTATTTTTTCCACATTATTTTTGTGTGGGGTAAGTACCACAACTAAAAAGTGAAAAATAAAAACTTTTTTGTAAAAATGTTTTTACTGTCGTTTTAGAATAGAATATTACTGAAACTGACAGTTCATAGGAAATTCAATTCTCGTGCAATGGATTTTCTGCAGTGTATTTCATGGTGTACCTACGATCGACCGAGGGAGGCGTGCGCTCGCGCCGATTTACGAGCGACGTTCGTTCTTTTTATTGTTTCGGTTTTCAACTAATCAAGCCAAGAACGGTTAATAAACTATCGTTTCGGTTAATCAGTGTTTTGTCTCTGATCAATGGAGAGGTCAGTGCCTCGAGTGATTGTTCTAACTTTACTTGTGATTTATTTTGTTTAAAGCATTGTTTTAATTTTTGAGAGCATGTAGGTGTTTGAAGTACCTTTTCCTACTTGCATTCAACATTAAAATAAAATAAATGCTAAGAAAAAATAATACTTTTACTCTATAATAAATTAATAATGAACTAAACAGACTTTCAAAGCATGGTTAATTTCGGTGATAGACCGGTATGCAAGCATACTGCTACTTTCATTATAATATCTAAACTCCAGTTAGGTATGTCGATATTATACAACTGGAACTACTGGAAGTAGCCTTTCAATTATGTACGCATTCACAATAACAATTAGTTTTAGTGTGTTCTGCTGTAATAGGCATTCGTTTTGCTTACTAGACGCCTAACCAAGTTTAATATTAGTTTTTTACGTGGAGTCTGCAAAGGAAGCACCTAGCTTCTGACGTTTCTTAAGTGCCCATGTAGGTTTATGTGAAATAAAATATTTGAATTTTGATTGTAGATACTTAGCTAAGCTACACTTGAACTACTCAGAAGTAACTAGTGCAGAATGTTATGAAATGAGGCAACGGGTTTATAAAACCATAGGTGGTCTGAGATGGATGGGTTTTGCTCAAATAGCATGGAAGATGTACTGTACCTACTAGAGTTGCAACGGATATCCGGCCACTATCCGGTAGCCGACCTATCCGGCCATTTTTTTACGATCCGGTGCACGGCCGGATTGCCAACTTGTGCCGGATATCTGGCTAGCCAGATTTGCTTAGCGCGCGCGTCTTTAGCTTTGCGCGTCGATGTCCCCCTGTCACCCTGTATGGGGCAGCAGTTTTTTTTCACGATCTTGGATTGGGGAGAAAAAGCTCAACATCGAGAGAGGTGGAAGGAATGGGGGAAGCCCTTTGCCCAAGAGTGGGACAGAACAGGCTAACGGAAAGCAAAAATTTCGTCTAAATGTTTTACCTTGTAAAAAGGAGTCTGGCAATATACTTAGTTGTTATTATGTTTTTTCAGCCAAAATATCCGAAAACCTAACATAAGATTTGCCCAACTGATCTGTAACTTGACCAGCGGGGTAATTTCGTAACACACTAACAATAGGAATTGGTTTCATTTTGACAGTTCATTAACATTCATTGCGTTATTTACGTTGTTGAGCAAACAATGTGTTCGAGCATATGAAGCAATGGATTAGCAATAGGCTTCAAAATGATTCAGATTGTGATTGTGCTGGTTTACAGAAACTGGAGGCTAGTCAGTTAGTCCAAGTTGCAGATAACATAGGAAGATAATGTCAAAGTGCAGAATGGCGAGAGGCGACACTCGCGACACCTGGCGGGTCAAACAGGAAACATTAGCGGAATGTCGACGGATCAAGTGTGGAACATTTACCAGGGTAAGTGACACACGTTTGCATCTATAAAAGATATCATAAAAATAGCTCCGTTAACGCGTAATCATTTTTAATGCTAGTTACCAACTTGTAGCTCTATGAAAGTTCTATAAGCTCTATTTGTTGGATAGGTTGGTTTGCTTGGTTCTATGTTCTACTGAGCTCGTAGCGGAATCAAATCTACACAACGTTTGGTATTAATTAACCTGCAGGACGGTTTCAATTTAAAGCTCCCACAGACAGGCGCGACGCGACAGCGCTACACAAAGGCGCCGCTCGTCGCGCGACTCGCGGTGCCTTTGTGTCGGGCGTCGCGTCGCGCTAGTGTGTATGAGTCTTTAATCTACAGAATGATGAAAATTTTTAGCAGGACCGAATGGATACCCAAAAATAATATAACTTAAAAATGTTGCTGTTAAAAAGTAAGTTTGAAGTAGTCGTAGCTCACGAGCTAATACCAGTATTACTACTTGTGTGTATTGTCTTCAAACCCCCGGGTACGCTAAGATGCGCCTGCGCCGCCGGTTGGTGTTCAGTTCCCCACTGAAGCGTAGCTAATTCATAATAATCGTACGCCGGTCGTGACTATCTCTGATGGTATCCATTAACCATGGTTTAGCACAACCCATATCAACCTTAACCCATCTCCCTAAAGCTCAAATTCCCTTGCTACAGTTGACCATAAAATTGTTGTCCATCAACTCTTTTTGCGGTTGCCTTGAACCTTGTTTCTGAAACAGTAAAGGTAGAAATTGCTTGTCTAAAGTGCGGTAAGGTTGTAGATGGCCTGATTCGTCGCGGCGGCTTCTCCGCAGAAGACAATCGTACCGTGATTGCGGTTGCTCTCTGATGCGTGTTAATTCATGAAGATATTAAAGGAAATTCTGTAAGGAGTGATGACCCCATCATGACGGTAATAATACGTATTAGAGTTTTATGTGATGTCCGAGAATGTTGGGTCTTAGAGGAAGCCGACAGCTTTACAAAAGCTTACAACTTGGCTTTCTTCGTTTATAATATCCAGCATGTATAATTGCTACACTGTAAAGGCTCTCGCGAACAGGCGCGACGCGACTCTAGTAGAACAATTTCTATGAAAACTTTATGGAAATTGTTCTACAAGAGTCGCGTCGCGCCTTTATGTGGGAGCCTTCAGGCAAAACGAGAAAACGAAAAACGAGAGCAGTGGTGGCTCAGTGGTAACGGCCGCGACTTACGAGTTGCAGGTCGTAGGTTCGAACCCAGACAAGTGTTTTTCTTTGTGTAAATTATTTCATCACCACTGCTCTCAAATCGGTGAAGAAAATCATCGTCACGATACGGGCTAACCTAGAACCAAAAATTCGAAGACATGTGACATCTACCAACCCGCACTGGGCTTGGTGTCCCAGCAGTGGGAACATCATAGGCTGATTATACAAGACAAAACGACTCTTCTCATAGGGAACGAACGAGCCTTGATTGCCATTCCTGCTTGTTGTTAATTTCAGATAGTTCAGACCATACGGCCTAGACAAACTGACATTCTATCAGCGCTAACTATGATGAAAAAGTAAAAAAATTAAGGTAATGACATAAACTACCGAAAATCTTCTGTCAATCCAGTTGAAAGTCGTCAGTAAATACGAAACGCTTTGAAAGCGATTGCCACTAGTTTAGACCCCCGATTTTCTTCACGATGTTTTCCCTCACCGTTCTTAAAGAAACCGTAACTCGCCCTTAAATGTTCATTGCCATGAGATCATGCGCTTTTACATAAATCGCCACAGCACTACACCCACACATAGTTCAAAAGAATGATGAGATATTCATCGAGATTTAATTACTACATAATCGATTTCCTACTCGATATAATTGTTTAATCAAGCAGTATTTATACAGTTTCTACGCTGTTTTGAAGCTTTATCGATTGCTCCATAAGCATGATGTTAATAGTTCACCGAAGAAACGGGTTGTCGGCAACCTATCCACTTAATATAATAGCGCTCTTTAAATCTGATACGTAGCCTCTGGCTTTTCGGTTAGTTTCTTAACATAATACGCGTGCATCATAATACCAGGGTAGGTTCTAAATTCAATGCTCTTCATTCTACATAACATGACAAAAACTCAAATCGATCCATAGAATTCAGACCTTTTCGCCACTCCGAGTTAAGACTGGTACACACTGGCGCGACGCTACGCCCGGCACAAAGGCACCGCGTGTCGTGCGACGAGCGGCGCCTTTGTGTAGCGCTGTCGCGTCGCGCCTGCCTGTGGGAGCCTTTAGCCGGTAAAATCCGAAGCGGGCAAACTGCCAGTTCCATTTCGCAAATAAAAACTAGCTTTAAGTCACTCATCCCTAAAATTACATATCCATTTCCCACGTACTCATATTTTCTATTTGCAAGCAACAAATTTTTAACCTAAAACCGTTTACTTTTATTACTCAAAGGCGCCGCTTCCCACATAATATTTGCTCCATTTGAACTATGTAAATACGACACTATTTACATAGAATATGTCAACTTTGAAAATATTTACGTAGTGTGCTAAAATATTTAAAAGCGACAATAAATGGCGGTTTATGTGATGTGTAGGTATGTATGTATGTATGTATGTATGTATGTATGTATGTGCGCACTTAGCACGTCATGAGTGCGGTGAGAATTAGTTAGTCAACACCCTGTATGATATTATGTGTAGGGACTGTAGGGCTGTCAAATGAGAACATTTCGCGGTTACAATAAACAAAATTAAAATCAGTTTATCCGTTCGGGAGCTACGGTGTCACAGACAGACAGACAGACACACACACACACACAGACAGACACGTCAAACTTATAACACCCCGTCGTTTTTGCGTCGTCGGGGTTAAAAATAATGATAACAGGTCGAAAAAATATGAAGCACACTGAATCAGATTAAGTGGGAATTAATTTAATAACCCACCAGCGTGATATGTGATATTAACAGGTTAATTTAAAAGATCAAACAAACCAGAAGCGACATGTCATATCCATAATGGACACGTTATATGATGTCTATCGTACATTTGAATCCCTGTACCTACATTCGAAGTAGGTACGAGACAGTCCAAAGTACTTCTGTACTTGTCTGTAACTGTAGCTTAGTAATTAGTAAGCTAATCTCGCAATACAGTTAGTACAATTAATGTATCAGTAAACGTCAGGTTGTCTCCATTAAAGAAAGCTATGGCACAGCCCTATATTCTAGTCTAGATTCAAAACCCACGTAGATTTCACGACAAACCCATTACACGACATAATTCACATGTTTTTATTATACTTTTTTGTGACAGATGACAGATTATATTGTCGGCTATGACGTTACAAAGTGACAGTTTAAACTTTTTTTTAGGTTATGCAGCAGTCACGTACCTACTCAGCGCAGATTTTATGTTTAAAATATTTTTGTAGGTATCGTGTTGACATCTTAAGTATGAATATATGTAAATGTAAAAGATTATGTAGTGAGAATTATATTTTTATTGCTTGATTCTATGTAAAACAGTGTGTTTGTATGATAATAAGATTTTGGCAGTATATCCGACTGCATTAGTATTTTAGCATGGCAGTTTTAGAAAACTAAGCTTTTTATAAACTTTAATTTAAATAGTAAAGGTAATTTACTTGAGTTAACCGTTTCAAATTAGAATAAATACGTCAACTGAATCTAATAAAGATCGTTAGTAATTAAAACAATTCTCTTTGCATTTAAACTAAAATAAACTATTATTAAACGCATACCAAATGCCAGTCATTCGCGCTTTGTAAACGCACAGTAACAGTCGTTACGCACCTCGTAAACACGCCTCATTCCTCAGTAGTTTTCGAAGCGTTGCCAATGTCTAGGAAGTGACGAATGTATGCCTTCCGCTTGCAGCCTGGACATCACGGGCTGTTTAATAGGCCATGTTGGACTTAGACAAACCCTTTGATGAATTCTGAGAGTTTGCTGAGGAGGGTTAATGGGATATAGCGAAGAAACCACCAAATCCATAACCTATTGATCATTGTGTCCACCTTAGTGAGTTTAATGCAAAACTTCATGCCATGATTTTCAATTTTTTTTTATTAACCTTTACAGCAGTTAGTAACGTAGGTAGGGTACCTACATTATTAACTGCTCTACTCTATTTCATATAATTAATATTTAAGACATAACATACCATCACGCCTGTATTCTCCGAAGGGTTAGGCAGAGGTGTACCTATAGTACACCCACATTTCGCCAGTTATGTTTAAGTCCCATGTAATAGGGGGCTAGCCTGTTGCCATCAACCGGGCACAAATCCATACTCCGAGCTGCTACTGAGAAATTCCAGATGGAAAAACCCAATAACCCTTTGTCTGACCCGGGAATCGAACCCAGGACATCACGCTCAGAAGTAGCGCTTGCGACCACTAGACCAACGAGGCAGTTGCAGTTTAATTTATTTATTTAAGGCATACATATATTAATTAGGAAGTAGGATCTGCCTCGAATGCCTCGTTAGTCTGGTGGTAGCAAGCGCCGCACCGCGGCTAAACATTAGGTTCGATTCCCAGGTCGGGCAAAATGTTATTGTGTTTTTTCATCAGGAATTTGTCAGTAGCAGGATTTTTGCCCGGTTGATGGCGACAGGCTCGCCCCCTGTTACACGAGACTTAAACATAACTGGTGTATTATAAATACACCCCTGCTCACCCCTTAGGATAAACAAGGCGTGATGTTATGTTATATGTGTTATGTGAATTAGGATACTACACCAGACATCTGAGTTTTAGCAAAATTAGTTGCGGTAATCACAATATACTCTATGACTGTAGACTCAATTAGCCGAATATTTAATCGTAAATAACGCCCTTCTTAAAAAACTATAAAATAATTATTATTTGGATGGGTATATCATAAATTTATAATTAAAGGCTCCTGCAAACAAACGCGACACGCGACGCGAATCGCGCGCGTCACAGAGGCACCGCTCATCGACGAACGGCGCCTTTATGTAGCGCTGTCGCGTCGCGCCTGTCTGCGGGAGCCTTAATTTATTCCTAATTTAATGTAGTGACGATTGTAACAATATTTATAACTATTTATAATTTAGCTCAGAAGCATTGTTCTCATATACTGACTTAGTGTCTATTTGAGAATAAATATCTTTAAAACTAAACCCACAAGTGCAGTAGAGTAAAGAATTAGTTTTCAGACTTACGCTAAAGACTGGAAAAAGCTTCTGCCGTCTTTAACAAGACTACACCTATCAGTCTACCTTTACAACACAATAAAAGTTTCTTAATGAGTGCAATTAGCAGTAAAGTGCTACAAGACCAAATATTTCACATCCACCTTTTTATAGCGGCCATGAAGATAATTAGCGTATCTCTACGGTATAGAGCTTGCTATGCACAGCGCGACATAACTGGGGAGATTAATCGCAAGACGCAACTTACTGTAGAGACTAGACTTAATGAATGTGTCGCAAAAGCTATACGCAAATTTTATCGTATTTCTTTTAATCATAATGTTAACTTTGATAATGATGTGAGTTGTGTTGTTTATTTATAAATGTGTTACTTGTACAATTAATGTTTTATTTTTTATTATATAGAACGATTTCAAACACAATGTATAATTGTTTCAGAATCAATTGAATTGAATGCTAGAGTTGAATTGTTTCTGTTAAATAAAAAAAGATTAAATCGGTACGAAATTACCTATGGTTTAAATAGCATTATTACTTCGGCAAGCTCTTTAGCAAACTTTTGTTTCGATAACTTGGGTGAATTCGATTCTAAAACATTTTCGTAACATTCTGTTTAACTGATAGACTTTCTGAAAATTAAAAATCACCCGGAAACGGTCTATTGAAATAAACACTTTCACTTTTACTTCCAAATCGTGTTCAATCTCAAAATCGTGTAAGCTCACTCGGTATTTGAACATCCAATTAGTTACGTACATACGCATTTAACCTTTCCTCACAAGTTTAAAAACAGAGAAACCTCCAGTAGAAATAATCATAAAAATGTAATTGTTCCATTCATTTGATCGTACACAAGGTGTTCGATCACAGCAATTAGTAAGCAAATAACGACTAATTATCGGCAGCTGTAGCTTACTAGACAATTTATGTTTTATAGTTAGCGGATAAAAGTCGTATAGTGAATGGTGCAGGCGGATGGCGCCAGCGGTTATCAGCTGATAACAATTAATTAGGGCAGACGGACGTCTACAAGCTTTCGAGATACATTTACTTCTTAAATTCTTGGTTCATTTTAGGTACAGTTGACTTTGTAATTGCTTTACTGCACTTTTTACCACGATTCCTAGTAAATTGAAATCTGACTAAGGTTCAAGCTATTTAGACAGCTGTCATATAGACAAATAGACTTTGTCGTTTTAAGACGTGCAAATGATATTTATGCCCAGTTCAGATTGGCGAAACGTAACATGAAGTGCAACACCAATGAGCATGAGCCGTCCCAACTTACGCAATGCAACATAAAATGTAACAGAATAACTGTGCGAATTTGTTTCAATGTGTGTTACATTTCACGTTACATTACGTTTCACCAATCTGTACCTGTAATAATGGTTGTACTTAATTACAATTACGGCGTCTATATCTGCTGGATTGTGTGAGCATGTATAACAGCGGTTTATCTTAAAGAATATTTATGTACTTAGTGTATAATAAAATTCTCGAGTTGCTCCTGTCTGTATGTTTGAGGTAAGCTTAGTAGAAGCTACTGTGAAGACTGTTTAATTAGGTAAAGGCTCCTTCAGACAGGTACGACACGCGACGCGGCACAAAGGCATCGTCGCGCGACGAGCGGTGCCTTTGTGTCGCGCCTGTTTGTGGGAGCCTTAAAGCTTTGATGCATCAATTGTTTAGTAAAACTGAAATAACAACGAAAAAATCTCACAAAAGTTAGATCATGCTCACCTATAGTAACAGCCATGAAAAACAGCATCGATGACACATTACCGTCAAAACTTAAATATTTACAGCAATCGTTTCACATTTGCCCAAAAATACCGCACAGTTATGACCTCAAATAAAACGTTCTGTCAACATTCCGCACACAGACAAACAGACATCCTTTATTTGTTTTCAAACAACGTCTGGGAAAGCTTGCCAAATACCTTTGCCAATAATACAAACGTACGAAAAAAACACGGAAAAGAAATAAAAAAAGCTATAATTTTCCAAGATGGCTGCCAATTGTCACGAATTTGACGTTTAAAAGCTATAGTTCATCTGGCGGACGCAGCCGGTGGCCGATTAAATATAACATTAAGGAAATGAACACCAATAAAACAAAAGCAATTCCGCCTAACCCCGTCTATTGTTATCAAAATATAATTTATTGCCGACCAGATGTTGATAAAACAAAGTACTTAACTTATTCCACCACACGATCAACTAATTATAATTAAAGATTCAACAACTGGCCATTTAAAAGCAAGCGCGCTATTAACAAATCGGTAACGTCTATATTAAAAAAGATTTTGCATAATCGCTCACTTCTTATGCAGAAACATTAAGCCAGAGAATAAAGCTTACAAAAAAAAAGAGATTAAAGTTAAAATATTCACAGATAATTTCAATCGTCATAATAAAAAATCTCACGATCTCATAAATACGTGGAGTGAGATACTAATCTGTATTTATTGCTGTTTGCTGCGATTACCGGCAGTCATTACTGTTGGTCTAATGACTTTCTATTGCTTTCCACTAAGCTAGCGGTCACTGGCATATTGCATTCAGCCGGCACAGATAATTAATGCATTGTAAAGCTTTGGTTCCATTAAGAAGGCGTTGAACGGCCACACTAAAACTCAGTCCAGATTCAGAGCATTTTTTGACACATGTCAAATACTGGGGAAAAAGACAGATTTTCATGACGGCAAACTCGACGGAATAGCTTTCTTAGGAAACTGGCTGGTTTTGTAAATAACCAAGTTTTTAGTTCAAAAGTTATATTAGTAGTTAAAAATATTAATTTTACATCGATAACTGTAACATTTTATCGTTTAACCCTTTAGAAAATATTAATTGGTAGTTGATTTCACAAGTTCACAACGAAGTGCTCAGTCTGTTGCATGCCGCCTTAAGGCTCCTTCAAACAGGCGCGACACGCGACGCGAATCGCACGCGACACAAAGGCACCGCTCTTCGCGCGACAGGCACTAGGCGCTGCGTTTGTGTCACGTGCGATTCGCGTCGCGTGTCGCGCCTGTTTGAAGGAGCCTTTATAAGCCTTATGTGAAAGTCGTTTTAAAACACGTTCGTAACTTAAACGTTTACATTTTATCTCTCTTTAATGTACTTTCGTTATAACCATTACCTTTATATATTATTGTAGATAAATAATTAACTACAAAGTTTCAAGTTTCCAACTTTCCACTCTATCTCCGAACGTTAACTTATACCAAAAGATATAACACGTTAATTCACGATACAAGTTCTCGTTAATTGACAACTATAGCGAATAAATTAAGCGCTGTGCGCGTGTTGTCGCATTTCTAGTGTTCATTTGATAGTTAATTTATTTTTAAACAGATGTAAAACTCGATGCCGCCAAACAAAAAGGTTTTAGCCATTCAGCTGGTATGGCAGTATGGCAGTTAACGTATGCCTCCTCGGTGGAAGTGTAATTGACAAGAGAACGAGCCAGCCTTGTCGTGAGCAGAGATAAACAGTTTTTAATGGTTATTTATGCGCGCGCGCCGGTCCCGACGACCATCCTCTAAAAGGCACGGGTTGAATTAAATACTCGCCAATACCGCCGACCTTTTTGACTGTTTTAATCGATTATATTGTAAGACAGCGAGCACTGACCCGTGTTTAGCGTTCCGTGATTCGATTCACATGCGATTCTTTATACAATAGTATCAATGCATCGGATCGGTTGAAAGTTTAAACATTCCAATACCAACTTCAGCATGTGTACCTAATCTGTAAAAAGCTTACCGTGAAAACTTACTATAAAGGCTCCTACAAACAGGCGCGACACGCGACGCGAATCGTGCGCGACACAAAGGCACCGCTCGTCGCGCGACGATCTGCGCCTTTGTGTCGCGCAGTCGCGTCGCGCCTGTCTGCGGAAGCCTTTATAATAGTGAAGTCAGCTGTCATACTACCTAATGTTAGTGATTGACACTATTGACAGCTAACTTATCCCATGGTCTAAAAAACAAGGTCTGGCATTCCGCGAGTGACACATGCTTACGTCACTATCCAGTTGCCACTTTATTGCAACAAAACACGAACTATGGAAACATTTTCAGTTACCCTTCTGTTAAAAAAATATATTTAAAGTATTTAAATTGTCGTTTCGTTTTTCTAATCAAACGAAACAATTCAATTTAAACATATTCCGAAGTAATTATTAGTTAAAACCTCTTTATTATATCGGATTCGCACAGGTAATAAAGGCGGTTGCGGAGTTATTATTACACACTACTGGTAACACAGCGGTGATGACGTAGGCTTGTGTCACCCACGTGACCACTGTGTCTCGGAATGCTATACCTGGCGAAGTATATTATTATACCATGACTAATCCTAAGTTTTCACGGTGATATTTTTACAGAATGGTTTGACAGTTCAATAAAGAAGCCATGCCATATGTAATGTGTAGGCGGGTCAGTAATTAATGGCTGTTCCGAATGTCGCCACGTGAGATTAACATCAAATTGATTGTCATAATTATGTAAAAAAAGCACCGCATTATAATATAATATTAGCATAATCACCACTTATTGATTCTAGACGAGTAAATTATCACATTTAAAATCAATAAAAAGATAAACGAGAACAATATACTTAACATTTAAATATCAAATAATACAGTAGCTATCGAAATGGACTCAATGTATTTTTTGCCTTCATTAATTATTTGCCTGACAGGTCCGCAGAGTTGTTTGTAATAAAAATATCTTTGCAACAAAAATAAACGTAAAAAACTTCAACGTTGATAGTCAATACCTAAAACATATTTTCTACCACTCTATCAAATAATTTCACAGGATATAATACCTATCGTATCAGACAGTGTTCGGAGCCATCTACGATAAAATTTATCAATCACAACCGTCGGTATCTGTAGATCATCAACTAAACGTTACATACATAGATACTGACTGGACACCAAGTAATAAAGCATCTTCGAAAGTATTACGTCGGCACGTGTAGGTAGATCTACAGTCTTAATATTTTTATTAAAAGCTAAAATTGTTACGCTTATTGTCCTTAAAGGGACTACAGGACGTAAATGTAAGTTTTATAATGCCTAAAAGTATATGATCCACTGCACTAAACAAAATCAGAAAAATATATGTTATTCTTCAGGATATTTGCTAATTAGATAGTGTGTTGAAAACATAATAAAACTAATTTGATACGATAGAAAAAAATCACGAAGATACCTCTAAAAATTTCTTATAACGATTAAAAACCATACTACTATGCATTAAATCATTCTGTTTTTTTGTCAGATTATTCTATATGCAACATACTAACGTAATAGTGTTTTAATGTTTTAATCCAATCAATAGATTTTTTTTAAATAGATAATTGCTTCGTATTTTGCAATAAATTACCAGCGTTGTGTAATCGCGCTTCTCTTTATTTTCTATGCAGTCCGACAGTGACCGCGCTTTAGCTGTTGTAAGCCTCATTTTCAAGCATAGAATATTTTGAACTTTAGACGCTTTTATTAGCCCATAGAAGTGCCTATACTCCTATTATGCTCTTAAATACGTAATGGGCTGCTTAAAAAAAATAATGACTTTATCGTAAATTAACAAACAATTACTGACCCTAATCTTTTACAAACCGGCACTCTAATTACGTAACACACTATCTATCACAATCTGATTCATTTTGAAGCCTATTGCTAATCCATTGTTTCATATGTTCGAAAAATTTGTTTGCTCAACAACGTAAATAACGCAATGAATGTTGTTGAACTGTCAAAATGAAACCCAATCCTACTGTTAGTGTGTTACTTAATTACCCCGCGGGTATCATTTGTATGAATAGTAAGTAGATCACAAGGTCTATTCGCGTATTTAAAATCGTTCAAAATGTAGTCGCGATCTCAACCCAGAAAGCAAAATGAAACAAAAAAACAATCAATGTTAAAAACGTAAATTAGAGGTGTTTTTGGCAGATTAAACTGACATTAGAATCCTAAAGTCGATAAAATACTGGAATTGCTTCCATTTCCCACAAGGTCAAAAGTCTACAAAAACGTTCTGATAGCTTGTCTGATTAATACACTCATGGTATCTTTTATAATCCATGGCAATATAATAATGACTGGGGCTCGGGTCGCGTCGGATGGGACTCGGAATCTATCTAATTGGGCTGCATTCCTTTCGACTCCCACCTTTTCTGACGATGACTCTGCCATTTCTGGAATACGACTAGCATTTCAAGGAAGTTCTTCGAAATTTTGCACGTTTAGTTATCTCGTCGATGGATGAAAAGAATTGTATACGTCATTGGGAAGTTATTTTATCTATTTGGAACTAGAAAATAAAATTGTTCATAGGGTTTGTTTGGGAAACACTCTACTTCTAAAAATTTTAATCTTAAAGGAGCGCTACTAGAACCGGTAAAAACTTAATAGCGCTTTTAATCCTATAAGAGCGGTATAAAAGCTTCTTCGTTTTTGCATTCAACACAACAAAATAATATTTCAAACATAACTCATCAATATTAACAGATAACAAAACAAAAACGATCTACAATTAAAAAGAAGACATCGATCTACCATCGAGTAGGTATAGAGAATCGAACGCATCCAGATCGCATCGGGTCGACGCACCGAGCGACGCAATAAAACGAAACAAATGCGCTCGCGCATCGTGCGGTAATCGCGCGCCTTTGATCTTGCCGCCAGCCGCCCCCGCTCCCCGCGCCCCGCGACGCTCTTAACTACGACTTTATTACAAGTAATTTGTGATTGTTAACGGTATAATTAAAGCACAATTAAAAAACTGCAATTGACGGTACTACGGAATTAATATGGGAAACGGCTGCCCTTTGATCGTTTTGGGTATGCGTGACGAATTCGCGGCATCTTTTATGATTGGTTTGATTAACTTTTTTTGTAATGAATTATAATTACGGTTTCATATTGAGAAAACGATAAAAATATTATTTTGATGTGTAGAGACGAATATGGAAAGTGGATAGAATTTAAGAGAGAGTGTAAAAGTATTAGGAATGCTAAAACACCTTGAAATTTATTTAAGCACTTACTCAATACTTCAACAATGTCTTTTGAAAAAGGGTTAAAGCTAGTGTATACAGGCAAAGAAAACACCAGTACCTGAATACATTCATCATAAGTTTTTGCATCACACTAGGGCTTGTAACTATAGTTGTTTCATTGTGTGATAGTTTGAGTCCAAGGCTGAGAATGGCCACGACTGCCGAAGACAAGCCCCGCGGCGCTTGCGCAGTTAAAACGGCAAAAACGAACCGGAGAACTCACAAATTGCCGCCCCTAATTACCTCAGGTAGGCGGCCGCACAAAGTGCTGCGTTTTTTTACTATAAAAAGTGCTAAGTTATTCAAAAACAGGTCCGACGCAGCAATAAATATGATTCCGAGCTCCATCAGATGTATAAATTAAGATTCAACCTCGCATTTCCTAAATAACATAACCAAGAAAAAATCGATCAGGTTTTTTCAGAATTAATTAACTATAACTCTTGTACACTTTTGTCTAGTGACTTTTATATGGCAGGAAACTTTGTAAGAGTGAGCAAATATATAAATTATGACTTATGACACAAAAAAGATAAAAGGCAAAAAAATAATTAAGAAACAGATAAGATATCCATCAAAATTGGTCTGAAGGAAGCGGCAGACGCAAATAACGAGCTTAACAATAACGAAAGAGGATTTAACAGCATCAAAACTTTCTTTCATCCGTGAGACACCGGGCCTTTTATGATCCGACATTATACTCGCATACCTGCGCTAATGATAGGGTGCCGGTTCAAAGAATAAGTCTGGAGACTTCTCATACCTGGTGCGATCGCCGAATCACCGGTAAAAACACGGGTAATTTTAACACAACTCACAAAGAAGCCGACCGAAGTAAGGAAATAGGTTATCACGGTGTAGCACCTCATTTATCGTACTTTTAAATACTTTATTGTTTTATTAGGACCGAAATATTGCCTTCTAAAACAGTATTGTTAGATAAAAGAAAGGTTTATGAATATTTAAAAATAAACTCTTTGTTTCCAAGATTTGTTTGACTGTCGACTACAATAGCATTTGCATGAATTGCGTTCAAAGGCTTAGCAACTAAAATTAGCTTTGTTTGTTTACCAAACATTTTTAGACAGATTTCTGGTAACCTCAACCTGGTTCTTCATTTGGGGAATTAATCGCAACAGTACATCATAAATTCTACATGTTATGTTCGTATTTAGAGCCGCAGCGGTTTGTTAGTTTAACACAGTGTTAATAGCCAGAAGTAAAGGTGTGGGTGCCTTAAAATTGGCTCATTACCACCTTCCAGAGCTAAAAGCCGGTCTTTGTTGGCCTTGGACGACTGTTTGTACGGGATTTAGAATTTGTAACCACAAAAAAATGTAGGGAAATTGTATTTGTTGGAATGAAACGAAAATTGTTTGCGGAGCCCATTTGGATGAAGATGTTTTATCTCTACATCGAAATGATTTAGATTATCACACAAAATAATGGTGTTGTGCAATTATGTTGCCAAGACATACACACGTAACAAATCATCGGCCCAGAAATGTGACTTTAATTGCCCAATCTAAAGGTGAACGGCCGGCGCCGGCGCGGCCACATAAGATGGAGCTCCTCGTGAATGGACCGGCCCACTTCTACTGCTCCAAGATTCTAGCCGAGATAGAGATGAAGTTGTGTTAGACTCACTGAATTGTGGAAAGACGTTACACTTCTTTATGTCGAACGAGGACGTTATTCTCAACCTAAAGAACGACAAAACTAAGATCATTTTGACAAAGATAAAAAGCACGTGGGAGAGAGATTCCGTACGCGATTGTGAATGTCGCGGGTCGAGGAATTTAGAGAGTAAACGGAATATATGGAATGGAAACTATTAAAACGTGACCGTCTAGAAATGTCGAAACGAAAAGAGCAAAGTGTACTAATTGGAACGCAAGACTCGCCTGGCGCCTTCTTTACAACTCGAGATTCCAATGATCAAAATAATTTATCAATTAAGATAATGCTCAAAGTTGGATCCACCAATTCCAAATATTACTCGACTGATATCAACGTTGATCGCAATCGACGTGACTATTCATAAGAGCCGATCGGCTTGGGATCCGAGATAATCGCTGCCAATTAGAATTCTAGTAGAGCACTTAATTAACGTACAATTTAAAAGCGGTAAGTTGAAAGCGAGACTAGATAATCCAGATACCAACGTACAACTACAAACTACTATAAGGATAGAGTAGTAAAAGGTGTTACAAATACTACAAATGTTGACAAAACAGCAATCGTCTTGCACTATCGGCTTAGCAAATTTCAAATATAACTAAAGATATCAGATATATTGAGGTTTAAAGCGATGCCGCCGATAAAGTGGCATTAACCGATACACATCGACACTTAAGGCAAAGATAGCACCGATTCGATAAGGGATATAAATAAAAATAAATGGTTGCTCTTGCGTTATGCCGCTGTAAAGATATCACTATCAGCGATAATACACGTATGAAAGTGCCGGTAGTGTGTTTATTGATTTAATGCGGCCATACTAACGTTATTAATCCTGTGTAATTTGCAATATCGTATATTTACAACATTGAAAGCGGGATTATTGGTGAGAGGGCGCGATGGACCTGCATTACGCTATACACTTCACTATACGGCTTTAATGCCTTCAATCGTTGACTTTTTGCAGTCGATTTATGTGGTTCAACAGGTGTGTCGTGGTTGGGGTACGAACGGAGCCGGTTCGCGCGACTAGCGCGGCGGCGTGGCGGCGGCGATACAAGATCGAGCCTTTGATGTGCCGCGTGATAAGAGACTGCCATTTGCTGCCCCTTATCGCTCACGTCTGTCGTTTGACGCCCACACTTTACGATTTATCGCGTAAACAATGGCGAAGACTTTATATGGGACAAGAATTAGATTATCAACGGACATTTTTATAAATTTACAACTTGAGATTTTTTGTCTCATGTAATAATACCAAAAGAGGTAACAATTGAGGTAGCCGCTGGTGATGTTAATGTGATAAAACATCTGGTTTTAAAATGGTAAACAACTCCTGAACACAATTTTAAATTAGAGTTTAAGCTTTACTAAATAAACATAAAAAAATTTACTCTCGTGTGAAACTGTGAAGCAAGGGTGAAAATGGCGATCAATTTGAAAGACACCCTTCATACAGTAGACAATTTTATAGCGAAAGTCAACAATAGAACCCTCCGAAACATCGCACATTACATGTTCAATACCAGTTTGACAAACCATAAAACCTATTCTACTATCCATCGTAAATCAACTGATAACAATGGGGTGGCCCTAACATATGATACAGAAAATCATAAAACTTGATACATGGCCAACCCTCTACCTTGTACGACAAGAACGTTAATTCTTTTAACCTATGTTTTCTTCTCTCTCTTATAATTATCTTTTTGTTGTGCAAATGTAAAATTTAATAATTTCAAAGAGTTCGCAGGAAATTGCTTTGCGATTATTGCCTATTTAACTTTATGCCAATCATTTAAGTTTAATAAGACTGCTGCTATTTCATATTTCCGTTATTTTTGTTTAGAAAACTAATTTGCGTGCTCTACATTTCATAAAACTTCATTGGCATTGGTATAATTCTTTTTCTTAGTTTGTTTTCTGCAATAGGTATAGTCTTGTTTATCAAAAGTTTCTCTTACCGCTTCCTCAGCCTCCTTCTGGTCTTTGTGTCCCATCAGGTTGGGCATAGCAGTCCAATTGTATCCCAAATCCTGACATAGTGGCAGCTTGATCCTCTCGCACTTGCCACCTTCGACCTCTTCCTGGTCAGCAGACACCAGCCACACAAGCAGGAGAAAACAAAAAATCCGAGCCATAGTATATAACTCACAAATATTTAGTAGCACTAGTATATTATGTCATATTCAACTAACTCAGTCACAAAATCACTGTTAGTAAACACTGATCAATCGTAAACATATTTTATTTTATTTCAAAACAAGCGCGTGTCCTTCCCCGTCTCTAGCTTGGCGCAGACTGATTCAAATTTCGGACGCGGCGCGGCGTTTCAATTCAAAGGCAAAGGAACGAAACCGGTCGGCCGGTGCGTTCAGAAACATGCATATGTTCCGATAAAAGGTCTGAACGCATGAACAGGGCATTAAGATGAAAAGGAAAAAACGAAAAGGGCCTAATTCGTGTACGGCTCACTGCAATCAGTGGGAGTAATTTTACCAGTCTCTGTCTTTTGATCGGGAGGGAGCGGGATAGATGGAACAATGAAGAACGTATAAAATTAAGTGTATCTGCCCATGAGGTTGGATTTTATTTTACGAAATTGCTGCAATAAAAGTGTTGGTAATTGAGAGGTTCTAAAATTTTATTACAAAGCTTCGACGTTACTACGTTGTGGGTACATGTTTCTGATGTAAGCTACATACTATAATAAGTTGCTGGTGAGAGTTTATAGACAGAGGATTACATCAGTTCATGGCCGGACAAAGGTGGCGTTAAAGGCCTTTATACAACTGTCATATTTCCTGATTTCCTAAGACAAGTTTTTCACAAACTTTGAACTTCTTCTTCCTATTTAACGGAGTTAAGGATATATAAAAAAAATACAGCGAAAGCTGTCTATATTGCCCATTACCACAACCCTTTCTTCTGGTAGAAATGAAAGACACCTTGAGACAATTGTGACAAATATCATCTAGGACAAGTTTGACTTTATTACCTTTTCAAGACACCAATTTTAATAAAAAATGGCCTCCCACAATCTAAGAGACGTTTATTATAGTAATTTATTCACCGACAAGTGTCTCTTAATGCGATGTTGTCCTTCTATTGAATTTAATTCGCGAGTGCCGTGAAATTGACTAATGGTTTCAACTCATGTTTTATGGAAAGGTTAACTTAATAGAAATTGTCATTGGACTTCTTTTTATTGTTTTATTGAAGTAGTTACAAATTAAAATTTAGTAATTAGTTGGTATAAAAATTACTGTCTTTATTTTGTTTTGTTTTAGTCGATTAATTTTATTAACTACATACACATTTTGTAAGATTAAGTATATTTTAGGACTATTAAGTTTTGTTTGCGATTAAAAATCCATTACAGTTTAGGAATATTAGTCAGCTCAATAATTGCTGTTGCTAATTGACTTTTCAATTAACTGGAATGGTTTAAAGTTTTTTAAAGATATTGTTAATTAATTAAAAACTTCAATTTCAAGTTTCATGTCAAGATACTGAAGTGAGGGGTGAAAGAGACAGCGCTATCCTTTCCGCTCGTGCCTTTATCTTTCAGTACAGCGGCGTCCCAAGTAGAATACACAATTAGGTCCCTTCATTACATCACTCCAATAACACCTTTGATACTTGCAAAATCCACACCAGAATTTCAACCTAAATTCAAAACCACAAAGTCTTAAATCCGATAACAGTATCGATATCTTCCTCAGCTATCTCGTCAAATATATCTTGATCTCTATCTGTTAGAGACACTGTTTGATATTGAAAGAGTTGAGGAGGTCTGTTTATGTTGGTGGGTCGGCATGAATAGTTGCATTGTGCGAGCGGGACGGCGCGAGGCGGTGTCAAAGGCGCCGCCTGCACGGTGCGCGTACGCCGGCCGGACGCCGCGGGAATGCCTAATTAAGGACGCATGCGTGGACTGTGGGGTGAGGGTTACGGGTTGACTGAGAGCGAGGAGCGGGTCTTTATTATCAAGTTTCAGAATGCTTACTCATGAGTGAAGAATTACTAAAAATAACCAAAGACGACTGGTAAAACAAATTCTAGGATGTAAAAGCGGTAGATCAGTAATAAAATTAAAGTATTTTTTTAAATGTTTTTTGTTCTATATCAGCTCTATAACAGTTTCCAGATAAATTAATACAATAGTTGTATATGAAACCTTTATGAGACTGTTTTACATTGGTCATAAATTAGTTGTATAGAAGCCTTTTAGTGAGCATAATTATTGCTAGATTTTTAAATGGGAAAAAAGTTCTTTCGTATTTAATACAAATTCGAAATTGATTTGATTTTGTATTTTCTCGTGTGGCACCCAAATATCGAGCTTTTCTGTACACCCAGACTTTTTCAAGTGGGTCATAACTATTTTATGGTCAACCCGTAACTCTTCAGCTATGTCGTAACTACTAATATGCAGTTATTGCTCCACTTTTTCAAAAATGGCATCAACTTTATCAGTAACAAGGCGACCAGAACGGGCTGCATTTTTGACATCAAAATTTCATGACTGAAAACGCTTGAATCAACTTTGTGCTACTCTTACTGACACTGCGTTAAGTCCATAATCGTCACATTTTTTTTCGCGGCCTTTGTCTCATTTCTGCCTTTTTTTTAAATAAATCTTCAAAATGTATCGAATATCTTTGTAAGATGCACTCATTTTGGCGGACAGAAAAAAAATGGAAAAATTGCGGGAAATCGTTTTTACTTTTTATTTTTCTTTCTAAAATGTCATCAATTTAATGGTATCAAAACCAGCCAGATACAAACAGTACAGCCGAAGAGATTTTACTACAACTTTAGACCTATTAAATACAAAAAATCTTTTTCCCCGATCTATTATTTATTAGTTCACTTACTCACAGATAAAAGAATATGGTGTCAGTCTATGTAACTCATAGACATATAAAAATAATGTAATTTCAGTTCAAAACCACCAAATCGCTCCTACTGAAACCGCACAGCACCCGCATACTCTACAGAATCGTAATTAAAACGTCAGATATGGCGGCGCGCGGGCAGTGCGCAGGCACAGCGTACCGCGATTCATGCCAAATGCAAATTAATGTCGCCCAATTGTTCCACAGGAAGACACATACTGGACGAATATTAATGTCACTTTGATGACAAACGCCGACAGAGTACATCAACAGGCTCAGTTGCCGACTCTAATGACTTAAAAGGAGGTGCGAAGAGTGGTGACAATGGTAAACGTGCTATGTGTTGATAAGTTATTGATAGGGAGTCATATATGGCAGGTATTAGATTATAGTTTGGCGTGAAAGTCCTTGAAAATCAGGAGCCTAACTGAGTGAAGGCTCCCACAGACAGGCGCGAAGCGACAGCGCTACACAAAGGCGCCGCTACGCGCGACACGCGGTGCCTTTGTGTCGGGCGTCGCGTCGCGCCATTGTGTACGAGCCTTAAAGGCCCGTGCACAATGGCGCGACGCGACAGCGCGACAGTAAGGCACCGCGTGTCGCGCGACGAGCGGTTCCTTTGTGTTGCGCTGTCGCGTCGCGCCTGTTTGTGGGAGCCTTAACACACTTATAATGACATTGCCTTTCACTTGACAATTAAACAATGTTCAGTGCTTTATTTTCCTTGTCTAGCAGACGAATTTTTCAAACATATTGAAGCAATTTATTATGAATTCATCGGATTTTGATTGCAAGTGTGTTACATAATTGGGGTACAGAATGATGGTCTTCGGATTTGTGGAATGTTTCGCTGATTTAGAACAGAACCATTCAATAATGAAGAAAATCTATGATAAAAAATTTAACATAGTAACATCATGACGAAAGGAGAATGGCGAGGTTGCATGTACAATGGGACCCACTGTTAGGAGTACCGTGCAGTATGGAAACTTATAACTAGTTGTAGAACTATATAAAACTAGCAAAAAAGCAAATGGGCAGTAAGTTGTAGAGGCTGGGAGAAAAAAGATATGCAAGGTGAAAGATTATAACCTAAAACGAATATAATAGTGATAATACAATGTCTTTTTTTTGTACTAAGTAGTTTCAAAAAGGTGTTCAATCAGAATAAAAATATTTAAGTACCAACACTACCATCGTGGATCTGCATCTCTCTGGCCAAATATAGGTACTTACCTTCTCAAAATAAAAAATACATACCTACTATGTCTGGGAGCTAGGAACTATAGTGACCTGGTCAAAACGAGATATGAAATACTGTAAGCATAGACTGGATTGATATAGGATGAAACTATAATTATTATTGGTAAAAAAGTAAGTTGAAAGAAGCGTACATATCTAGCAGAATATATAGTTTTAAGGCTCAATTGGCGCGATGTGTCTAGTTGCGACCAAGATTCTTTCTAAAGTCGGGTCATACCTGCGTGTGCAGTGGCGTGCTATACACCCACATTTTGCCAGTTACATACGTTTAACTCTCATCTATGAGGGGTGAGCCAACTGTCACTGCCCGGGCACATATTCAGACATCGTGCTGATACTGAGAATTTCACCATGCCTGATTTGGGAATCGAACCCAGGACCCCACGTTCGGCAGTCGTGCTAACGATCACTAGACCAACAAAGTAGTCGAAAACGAAGTAAAGATACCTACTAGGAATAAATATCTATCTCCTGGAACTCCCTCCGTGAAAAGCAATTAAGCAAAGATGCGATTTTACAGACTATTAAGAACTTGAATTTTTAAACAAGAGGTTTGTGAATAAAACAATATTTATATAAAAAATAAATCTTTTATTTTTCGTTTTGTTTATTAAAAAAAATTGACAAGCGTAAACGTCTGCAAATGTAAGAACGTAGGCAAATCATGTAATTATTAGTTTGGAATGTAATACGAAACACGGTGCGTTTAATAACTGCATGATGACTTATTTTTAAGTAAATAAAAATCTTTTCTAACTTTTAATTCCCATCATCTAGTGACTCAATATTTTTTATATAATCCTCTTACAAACCCTTAATTATAATAAATATGAACTTGCAAGTGAATGACACTTCGTTAATTTATAAATAATCTGGGTCCAAACTCGCCATCCTTCTTTGGATGTTTTGGTGAAAAACGCTTACTCAAGCAGTTACTCAAGCTGACTTTGCGTTGTGAATTTGTGATCAATACTCCTACGATTCATACAAAAGTTATTGCTAAACACTGATGGTCAGTAGAACATTCATTGCGTTATTTACGTTGTTGAGCAGACAAATTTTTCGAACATATTAAGCAATGGATTAGCAATAGGCTTCAAAATGATTCATATAATAGGCAACGTTAGGTAAAATTGCCATCAATTACTCCATAGTGCAACTTGCCTTTTCGAGTGTACCAAGCCTTTAAAAAATAATGTGACTGTATGGTCCATGTAAAGGTGCCTACAGATGTGCTCGATTTTTGACGATCGTTAATGTCGTTCGATATGCTGTGTTTTGACAATCAATAAGAACATTGTCAGATCTTGTCATCTTGTTGCTTAAACATTTAGACATTCCATTTTGTTGTTAACAATTGAGCAAATCGGTAGGCACCAGTTACCATGATAAATTATTTTAATTCTGTAAGTAGGTTTGCACAAACAAGTCAATCATATTTTTTCAACTAGATGAGCTCGGCGGTTCCTATCTGACTACTCTGAGAAGAAAGGCCGAAACAAACTCAGAGGTCACAGTCTCTTTTGAAGTCCAGACTTAATCTTGGTCAGATCACGTAAAGACCTTGTAGTTTGGTGTCTGAAATAGTCTTTTGAGGAAAGAACCACACCGATTGAGTGGACCTGTCCAGTCAGTGCACGCATTTGTTAGTAATCGTGCAGCTCAACTCAGGACTTAAGGAGCTCAACAGGCATGCATGCGTAATGAACTAATGACAGAAGACATGACACATCAGTCATTTAACTCAATACCGTCAAACGGGGTGAATAGGGATGCAGGGGTGTATCGGAACGAAACTTGAAAAGGGATTTTAGCGTTGAAATAATATAATTTGTTGCCAAAAAGGACTCTAATGTGTTTACTGTATTATAATTAACGATTAAGTGTCCTTTCGATTCACCCCTGCATCCCTATTCACCCCGTTTGATGGTACGGGTATAATTCAAAATCATTCAAATTTAACGATCCTTTAGCAAGTTTTCACACAACTGTAGCAGCTGCATCGAGTCGTTGATGTATGACGTGTTACACAGTTTGTTTTTACTATTACGTTACTATAACTACACTGCACACTGGGGTGACCGGTAATGACCTTCATTACTGGGACCAACTGACTGAAACCGCCAGGGGTTGTTTAGGGGTTGGTTGTACAGTGGGCCGCACGTCGTTTGTAAGTCTCTGACTTTGAGCTGGCTTAGCGTAGTACGTAGTTTCAATAGAATACGAGGTCAGCTTATACTGTTTTGTTACCACTGAAGTGTGGCCTACTGTACTTCTAGTTGGTATGACGTAATTATAACTGGATTTGGTGTTCCGTCGGTTCCGCGGACAAGTTCCATTGGACAGCTCAAAGTCAAGCTAGTGCAGGGTGAAGCGCTACTAACATAGTCTTAAGCCTTTTTATTAACACAAGTTTTTTTTATATGAAAATATGTTTGTTTAGGTTAAGGTATTTTTCTATGGGCCTGTGTCGCCTGAAATAAATGGTATAATTATTATTATTTATTATTATTATAACCCGTGCGAATTTTGTGCCGGGTCTATCAAGGACTTAAAGTGTGACTGGTGGATATTTTCAGTGATTTGAATTCCTTTTTTTGTAAGTACCTAAGTCATACTAAAAAAATTTACCGATTAGGATAAAATTGTAATCCGAAAACGAAATTCCTTATTTTGAATTGCTCTTGAATTGAAAATTTCGACACAAAATAAAAAATCAAATTATAAACAATAAAGTTTGTTGCCAAAAAGGACTAATGTGTTTACTGTATTATAATTAACGATTAACTGTATTGGCAACAAACTATATTATTTCAATGTTAAAATCCCTTTTAAAGTTTCGTTTTGATTCACCCTGCATCCCTATTCACCCCGTTTGAAGGTAATTCATAACACCACATTATCGTACCCAAAAAATCAACTATAATAACTCTTCATTCCATAATTATTGACAATTAAACACGTTACTACAAAAAGTTCGATTTTCAAACATCTCGAGGCGGCTATTCCGCTCCCATTAGCCGTGGCCAGTCGGGGAGAGGCCAAAAAGGCTATTTGCGAAGCCTGCTCCTGCGCAATTACCGCGAGACTGGCGTGTCGCGGGGTCGCAGACACAATTAAGTGAATTTGCCAGAGACAACAAAAACAGAGGACGGACTTGCGGGCGAGTGACCATGAGAGAAGGAATATGGGGACTTTTGTAGTGAGTCATATGCATGTCCGTTAGTTTTTAAGGTGTAATAAGATAACAGCTTTTATACATCCATCAATTTACATCTGTAATCCCCATGGTGGAAATAAAGAGTATTCTATACTACACTAATATTATAAATACGAAAATTATACTGTCTGCCTGTTACCTTTTCACGTGTAAACCACTGAATCGATCGTTATGAAAGACAGTTAGGTAGCCTGGGACCTGGAGAAAGACATAGGCTATTTTTCACCCAGGATATTTGTTAAAAAAAATTACCTGAACCTTTTTGGCGCAGCCGTGAGACACACATTATTATTGTTAGACGTACTTTCACTCTTTTATTTTGTTATTTGTATTTTGTGATTCACGAACTGTGTCCAAATAAACTTTATTCTTTCTTTCTATGAAATACAAAATACATGCAGACGAAGTCGCGGACAATTTTTTTTTAATACAATGGAATTTAAAATAAAGCAAGAATACATAAATTATCAGAGAAAATAAAAGGTGAACGTAAAGAAAAAAAAAATGCAGCTGCATCACCATCATTGTATCCTAACTTAAAGACGTCTACTGCTGAACATAGGTCTCCCAAGCGTTGTCACATCGATCGGTCCTGCATAGTAGTAGTGTCTGAACATCTGAACTTGATTTATTAGAATTAATAATACTTACATATCTACAAATTATATTAAGCGCCAGCTGAAACACTGCAGCTGCCAATGTAAAATGCCGAGTGATTATAATATTATCAGAATGTAAGTACCTACTTTACAATATTAATTACAAATCTCTGATAACTAATTACAGTACTGAATAGAAGACCTTTTTAATGAGAAGACAGATTAGAAACTCTTTTTTTTTTCTGATTTATGTACTTACTGCAGACTAAAATTTATATACACCGTCGAGCTGTTGGTTGTCAGCTGCCGGCTGTCATTCGAAGACTTTCAACAGTCGTTACAGGACTCCATTTGTGAGTGGTGTGATTATTGTCTGGCAGATTTAAATGCAGAAGTGGAGAGGTTTTTTCTCTTGTAGTTCATGCTCGTGGCTAAGTAATAACAGCCGCACGGATCGATCGAACAGGTTAAGCTACGCTTGCCGCGGTTGATCCGTGGATGAGTGACCATATTTAAATACTGAGACCCCTCCGTGCCACGGAAAGCACGGTAAGCCTTTGGTCCCGGCTGTCATTCGTGGATCTTTGACAGTCGTTACGGGTAGTCAGAAGCCAGAAAGTCTGACAGCCAGTCTTAAAAAAGGGTATTGTGTTACCCCAGTACCTGGATTGCGGAGGTCAGATAAGCTAATGCTCCATGTAAAATACTGGTGTTCAATAGCATCCGTTTATACTAGAAACCGGCCCCAACATAATTGAGAAAACTCATGGCAGGTGATTACGAGATCAGACTGTATTTAGTTGAAACAGTTCTCAAAGATCGTTCATTACGTTTACAGATGAACTGGACTCATTATTTGCTACATAAACTCTTTCAATAAGATACCTGTTCTGTGTTACCTTTCGATCCAGCCTGTCCCCACTTGCTGCCCTCTCTCAGTGACGCCCTAAGCCAAGGTCCGTACCCCACAGGGGTGCCCTTAGCGTGCGGTCATTTAAATATAAATTTAGTATTAAATTTCGCTACTGGCTGGATGCTTTTCGAGTAAAATCTTAAGGCACCCACAGGACAGTTCGCTTAAGTAGCCAAGACCTCAGTGGTCACAACTACGAGTAGCCATTCCAAAAAAAAAAAAACCTGTTATGTGAGAATACTACGGGTAAAAGTATTGATCCCTTTTTCTATCAAATGTCCTGTCATAATCTGGCAAGCCTTTTTACAACATTTTGGGGTCAGCTACCTATCACTGGATGCAGCTTAATAATAGTAGGTACATCATTGCATAGAGCAACTGCCTAGCCTACCTGGGGGCCTAGACAAGATCCCTTTTCTGTAAGCGTTAACGCCAACGGAAAAATCAAATTGTATGGAGTTGACACTTGCTTACCACGTCACATTATGTATCTTTTCCGCAGGTAATGTCATTGGCATACATTTTGTCGTTAGCGTCTGGCGTTAACACTATCAGAATAGTTTTTGTCTAGGCCTACTGAGGGCCTACTTGACAAATGGCATTCGCTTCGGAGCGATTCTACTTCTACAATCGCTATCGCTTTCGCTAATGTTTCCATCATACGAATCGAAAACTAGCGATAACGCTTGTCAAAAATGGTGCCACTTGGCTACGCATCTCTTTTTTTTTTTTTTTGGTTGGGAAATCATCAAATGACCTCTCCCGCTCTGGGCGGAGCGGAAGGGCGTGTCAGACTCTTACTGACTAAAACCCACCCGTGTTCCTTCAGTTGCCTGTGCGCCAGGGCCACGGTAACTCTTTCGAACAATCCGCGACCCCGGCAGGCATCGGTCCTATCGGACCCCGTCAATGGTGCTGACATCTCTTTGAGGCGCGCGTGGAACACGACGCGCCGTCGACCCGGGCCTGGTCCTTACCGGACGGCGAGCTGCCCATTGCTCGCCGTCCGCAAGCCCGCGCCTACGGTGGCCGGGAGTCGGCAATCGACTCCCGACGCCCAGGGTGTCTCCTCCTCCTGCGGCGGCTAGGGGCGCGAGGGCGCAGAGAATGCCTCTCTCTTTCGCGCTCCGCCTCCTCCTTCGGGAACATTACTGCTTCGCAGAAGGAGGTGACGGCTTCCCATTCCCTCTCGCTCCGTACCATGGCCTGAACCAGGGCCGGACGCGAGAGGTCGCCGCCGCCGATCGCCGCCACGAGGACACGGCGGTGCTCCGCCCAAGCCGGGCAGACCTCCACCGTATGCTCCACCGTGTCCTCCGGTCGATCCACACAATGGTAACACCCGGGCGTTTCCTCCGTTTGCCTTATCCGAAACAGGAACCTCCCGAAACAGCCATGCCCAGTGAGGACCTGCGTCAGGCGGAAGGTGAGGACGCCGTGGCGCCTCTCAAGCCACTCCTCAAAGAGGGGTCTTACCGCCGCAATTGTGGCGTGCCCTGGCTACGCATCTCTATGGAAGTAATCGTTCGACTTTGTCGATTCATTTCATAGAATCTAATGATATTAACATTGTCTAGCTAATTTCTATTCTTTGACACCATCATGATCACGTGACATTTCGATAGCTTATGTCAACCCCATACATTTTTTGGCTTTTCTACTAGCGTCATCGCTAATCGAATGTCACTTTGTCTAGGCCCTCTGATATCCACAAATCCAGTTACTAAAACAGCATACGATTATACGATACCCCCTAATAAAACTGGTAACTATAGTAAATCGAGGATAGTTATCCTCGATAACTCCAAACTGATGGTCAGTACACACGGTCAGTATAATTTGAGCGGAATGCCGGCGGCGGAGCGCTGACGTAAAAACTATGACGAACGCACGCTGGAGTGACTCCGGCGCAGAAAAACTGACCAGCGTATACAGTACGAGCTGAAAATTCGAGACAGTGTGTGCTTCACTTTATAATAATACAAGCGACCCGTTCCTGCTTCGCACGGTTTTTACGACTTTTTAACCGACTTCAAAAAAAGGAAGAGGTTCTCAATTCGACTGTATTTTTTTTAAACATCGAGATTTCTTTAATGTAATTATGTAAGTTTAATATCAAAGTATTATGCATATAAAACTTCTGGAATAAATGCTCTAAGAGATGGTGAAAACCGCATCAAAATCCATTGTGCAGTTTAGAAGGACTAAGCGGTCACAGACAGACACGACAAAGCGACTTTGTTTTATGTTATGTATTGAAGATGGATATCTTTTGTGCAATATTCAAGTTATCTTAGGTGCCAGTTAAGTGTCTTTAACAGTCGGTAGTTAAAGTTATGCAACAAAGTATTGCACAACAGGTGGAATACGGCACTTCTAGATCCTCAACCTCTTATTTATTTAATACTTCAAGCACACAAATATACTCACAGTCATGAGCATTTTTTACCAGCCCACCTTTGGGTGATGCAGAGACAAACAGTGGTAGCTTTTAGGCTACCGATATCGTCTACCTTCGCTAAGTAATGTTAGTAATGATTAGTAAGATATTAAGATTGATAATAATATATTGATAATCTTAAGTAATAATTTAGTAATCTAAGTAATCTTAGTAACATTATTTTTCTGGTCTACTACAGTAGACCACAAAAATAATAAAATAATAAATAGTCTTACAAGACTAAAAACATGTCTCTTTTTTTGACGCTCAATCTTTGTACTTTCATTTTAGACAGGCCTCTCTAGGCATAGGTATTGAAGACCGATCTCTAGCGTGATACAAAGTAATTATGTTGCACTTACAAAAACAGCGTCACTACAAAAAATACCATGGCATTTATTTAGTTATTTTTGTATAGAACACAAACAACTTTTAAAAAAAGCACTGCGATGTGAAAAATTATTCTAAGGCTCCGACAGGCGCGACGCGACTCTCGTAGAACAATTTCCATTAAGTTTCCATAGAAAAAACTTAATGGAAATTGTTTTAATAGTTTTTTCTTTTCACCTGTTTTTAATATTAAAACCGTCTTACAAAAAAAAAGAGACTACAAGGTTAATAATAACTTTAATTTCGGAAGTCGGTGTCTTTGGATCCATATTTTAGTTTTGTGCCACCAACTACTGAAAATAAAGTTATTTTTCACTTTGTAGTGTTTTTTTTGTACGACGGTTTCTTTTTTACATTTTAGTTATGGTACCTACCTAGCGCACACCAATTTATATACCACTACTTGCTAAGTAAACAACAGTGAACAGGAAGTATTAAAACATCGTCAAGATACACTAGTGATTAAATACGTATTAATCGAAGCTAACTCAAAAACAACCCAAGCAAAGTTAATAAAAATTATACGGGACCACCGCGCGAGCTTCCTCTACCACATAAAAAGAATTTTCAGAATAAGTCCAAAATTGACGAAAATATCGATGACCATACATTAAAAAAAAATACATGCAGACGAACATATAACCTCGTCCTTTTTTGAAGTCGGTAAAAGAATCAAAAAGTTTCATATTAGTTATAATGAACAAAAGTATACTAGGTTTTTTTTTTTTTTTTTTTTTTTTTTCCCTTGTCCTAGTGTTCATCAAAATGATGGACCCTAATTTTATTACAATCTAGCCTTGTATATAGACTAATAAGTAATTTAAATATAACTTAAAATGCTAAATTGTCTTTACATACTAAGAATGTGTCCATTGGCACTTTTCTTATTGTCTCTATTAAGGCGAATACACTTTTTCTTGTGTTTATTTAGTAACATTTGTGCTACATTACACTATTCACTATTCACTAACACTAGCACTAAACACTAACTCGAACGGTTTTGTTCTTTTAAGTCTTCTCACTATGTCCGTGTGGTCGAGAAGCTGGATCGCCTCGATGTTCACATGCTGATGAAGTCTCTTGTCGTGAGCTTCTGCAGATTTTTGAATCACTTTATCGATGAACTCAACGTTTAGGTCCCGATGGAGGTCATAATTTCGTACGTACCAGGGTGTATTAACAATTTCCCGTAGTACTTTGTTCTGGAATCGTTGAATGATTAATGCATTTGTCTGTTTGGTGCAGCCCCACAGCTGAATACCATAAGTCCAAACTGGCATCAGGACTTGTCTGTATAGTAACAGTTTGTTCTGCACGGACAGCTCGGAGTTTCTTCCAAGCAGCCAATACATTCTTTTGAACCGTAGGTCGAGTTCATCTTTTTTCTTCTTGACGTGAGCTTTCCAGCGTAGCTTTGCATCAAGGGTCATACCGAGATACTTAGCTGTATTCTCATAAGGGACTTGGTTGTTATTAATAAAAACTGGATGATACTGTTGTTTTTTGTTGGTAAAGTCTATATGTACGGATTTGGATTCATTTAATTTAATCCTCCATTTTTTAGTCCAGTCATAAACTTGATTAACAGCCATTTGAACCTTCTCTACTGCTTCTTCGTGGGTATTTCCAACGGCCATTATGGCTGTATCATCAGCAAAGGTCCCAATGGTATTGTTTTCAGATTCGGGAATATCGCAAGTGTATAGTAGGTACAGGACCGGACCTAGCACACTTCCTTGCGGTACACCAGCTTTTATGGGTTTAAGTTCTGAATACGTATCTTCTTGTCTTATTCTAAAGACTCTGTTTAGAACGTAGGATTCTAATATATCCGCAAACGCTTTCGGTAGCAGACTTTTTAGTTTACAAATAAGGCCTTCATGCCAAACTTTGTCAAATGCTTGGGCTACGTCTAGAAAAACAGTAGAACAAACTTTCTTGTTTTCCAACGCGTTTTCTATTACGTTTGTAATTCTGTGCACTTGGTCTATCGTTGAGTGTTTTTCTCGAAAACCAAACTGGTGCTCAGGTATAATGTTCCTGTTATCTATGATGGGTTTAAGGCGTTTGAGTAGCAGCTTTTCAAACAGTTTTGACATTATTGGTAGCAGGGAGATGGGTCTGTATGATGTTGTTTCGTGAGCCGGTTTCCCAGGCTTTGCGATCATAATTACTTCAGCAACTTTCCATAAGTCCGGTACATATTTAAGCCTTAGTGCGGCATTAATAAGGGTTGTTAACTTAACCAGACCCTTTCTTGGTAAGTTATGAAAGATTTCCCCAGTTATTAGATCGTATCCTGGTGATTTCCTTGGGTTAATTTTGTACTTTATTTCTCGTGCAACTTCTCTCGGTGTAACTAGTTTTATGGCATCTATATGGTCTGGGATCACTGTATTAACCAGAGTGTGGTCTTCAATAGTTTCCCCCTCATTTGGTTGAAATATGTTTTCTAGGTACTCTGCAAACCTCATAGCTTTTTGCTCATTTGTGCGTGCCCATTGCCCGTTTTCACCCTTGATGGGGGGGATTTGGGCTATCGGTCTCTTTAGATTCTTAGTAGCCTTCCAAAGGGAGTAGTTTGTCCTTTGGTCATTACTTAGTTTCTGAAGGTAGGTTCTGGTTGATTCATCTTTGTAGTTCTGGATTAGTCTTCTTACTTTTTTTGTAAGTTTGTTTAACTTTTGTTTGTCCTCAGGACACCTAGATTGATGCCACGTTTTTCTCTGCCTTCTTTTTTCCATAATGAGCTGCTTGATTCTGAGAGGGTACATGTTTCCCTTCGTTCTTTTGTTAAAGGCAGGTGTATTTTCCCACGCTGCTTGTTGGATGTGCATAATAAACTTTTCAACTTCGATGTTAAGTTGTTCGTGGGTTTTTAATGGAACTTTAAGGTCTATTTGATCATTCAATCTGTTTTTAAAGCCCTCCCAGTCCGTAAATTTACTAACTAGATTGATACAGTTTTCTTTATACAAAGAACTCTCGCCAATTTCTAAATAAATTGCTGAGTGATCTGAGTTTAAGTCATAACTTTGTTCCGTTCTGGTATAACTAGTTGATAGATCCCTGGTTATGAAAAAATCGATTAAATCTGGAATTTTATTTGGATCTGTTGGCCAATAAGTGGGCCTTCCAGTAGATATAACTTCGCATTTTAGTTCTTTTATGGCACTCAGTAGTTCTTTGCCTTTAGTAGTTGTTAGTCGGGAACCCCAATAGGTATTTTTAGCATTGAAGTCACCTCCTAAGATAAATCTATTACCAAGGCGGGCTAGGAAGCTCATATACTGATCTTTTCTTATCTTGTATCGTGGTGGACAGTAGATGGCACATACTGTTAAGGGATATTTTTTTGTTTGTAGACAAATTGCCACGGCCTGGATATCTTTCTCTTCGTATTTAAGCACTTCATAGTGCTGCAAATTATCTTTAACAATAACTGCACTTCCGCCTCTTGCAGTATTGTCTGGGTGTAGTGCATGATATACGTTGTATCCTTTGAATTTAATATGACATTGCTTTGTGAAGTGCGTTTCTGATACAAGGCAAACATCAATTTTTTCAATTTCTAATACTACTTGCAACTCATTCTGATGTTTTTGTAACCCATTTGAGTTCCACGCCATAAGTTTAAGTGTAGTAGTATACTAGGTACTTAACATTTTACTTCCACGTTGGTCTAATAGTTGCAAGCTCAACTGCATAAATGAGATCCTAGGCTCGATTCCCAGGTCGAGCAAAGTGTTACTAGGTTTCCATCAGAAATTTCTCAGTAACAGCCCGGAATTTGGATTGGTGTCCGGTTGATGTGCACATATCCAAGCTCGCCCCCCATTACACATAAGTGGCCAACTTTTAGTTAAACTTGACTGGCGAAATGTGGGTGTACTTTAGGTACCTACTCTGCCTGACCCTTCGGGAAATACAGGCGTGATGGTATGTTTTTTATTTTAGAAGGAACCCCGTTATGGCCAGTTTTTGCAGTAATAATAAAATATATGTAATGTTACAAAAACTGAGTCAACAACACATCGACTATCCGTTACAAGTGGTTTTACTGTTCCATTCTTTGTTTTTCAGGGTTCTATCCATACATCCTAACTTCCTAACTTCCTAACTAATATTATAAATGCGAAAGTAAGTTTGTTTGTTTGTTACCTTTTCACGCCTAAACCACTGAACCGATCATAATGAAATTGTGCATATACGTTGTCAGGGGTACAGAAACGGACATAGGGTACCTTTCATCCCGCAAAAAAGTACTGTTCCCGAGGAAAACAACAATAACGTTCTTATGATAATAGATGGCGCCACGTGTCTTTTGAATCATGATTGAATTATAACCCGAATTGATAGTCAAAGTCTAAATTAACGCGAACGAAGCCGCGAGCAGAAGCTAGTATATTATAAATTCGAAAGTAACTCTTTCTGTATGTTACCTATACACACCTAAACCACTGAACGGATTACAATAAAATTTGCCAAGGAGATAGTTGGCATCCTGGGGAAGGACATAGGCTATTTTTTCTCCCGTTAGCACGTTCCCATGGGATAATTCCCGACATCCACGCGGGCGATGCCGCGGGGAGAAGCTAGTAATCAAATAAACATTTTAAAATACACTAGATCCAATTATCACCACTTGATAATCCTTCATTGTTTTTCCCTCCCTAGGATAAAATGAAAGCCATGAGTCATGTCGCTGCACAAACTAAAGTCGTGCAGTATAGTACTCAATCAATCAATCTTAGATTTCTGTCGATTTCCATCTTGTCGGCCTGCCGCAGTAAGTTACAAGCACTGTGCAACGTCAGTCCCCTGAGGCAGCGGTCAAAATAGTACTACCGTCGATAAAAAAAGTATACATAAAAAAGTATGTTGTACATAGGATTCATACAGAAGACCTCTTGGAATCTTGGTCGTCAGTTCAGTCAGGATTGAAAGTTATTGTGCCACTGTCTCCGTTAATTTCATAAAGAAAAATTACAGAACCCACTCTTTAAAATCGGTCAACGTCTCCATTCTGCAAGTTTTTGCAATTGTTTGTTAAACAAGTCATCCATTACGCATCCAGCCATAATTTTGTGCAAATTGAAGCTAATTTCTGTCATTAAACGACATCTGTGTGCATTGTGCTTGCAAATGCAACGTGTTATTTAATTTGAGTACCTACCTAGTTTGTGGACCGTTGAATCTTCATGTTTTTCACCACAAAGTAAAATATAAGTCTTGTAGGCAGCTTTAGTAAAAAAAAAACGACTTTACGTGCTTCACTCTTTATTGCTATTTCGACGTTTCTCCATACAGTCTATTAAATGCTTTCACATATTAACATTAACAGATCTACCCATTCATTGCTTGGGCATTCATTGTTCAGCAAAACTTTTGACACAATGTCATAGAAAGCTCTATCTGACCTGTTGGTTATCAATGGCCACCGCACAGCACATGCATAATCAGCCTATAATTATCTTACTGCTCGGACACAAGCCTCTCTTTGAGAGGGAGTGAGCCGTAGTCCTACACGCGAACACAGTGGGGTTGGTGGATGTCACGTGTCTTTGAACTTTTGGTTCTAGGACATTTTGGATTCCTCCCGATTTTCCTTCAACGTTTTGAGAGCAACAGCGGGCGATGAAATGATTTACACAAAGTCTATCTAGGTTCGTGACTACGACCTACAACGTGTGTAGGTCGCGGTCGTATCCCATGGGCCACCACTGCTCGGCCGCCGCACAATCAAGTTTATTGGCAAATTTTAAAGAAAACTGTGAATCACAGTCCGTGATATCAGTTTGATAAGCTGTCACACGCACGCGGCGTTTCTTCCATTTTATTACTCCTCTCGCTTGGCGCCCTGCAGCGCGAGTAGGTGTTAACTCTACTCCCCGCTGCGCAAGAGTCGACCGCGCTTTATTTATTACTACTTCACTAGACAATGCGTGTTGATGCCGTTTGTGACTTGTATTCAAAGTTTTTTGATCTTTTTGTGGCAATGAATGTCTAATTACAAGTTCTTGTTGCGTTTTTTTATGTGATCATTAATGTATTTTTATGTTTGTTGTGGCAGGATAAGTTGGTGTTGTAATGAACTGTTTTTATTACTTTTGAATGTTTGAATTTTTGTCATTTTAATTGAGTACATGGCCTTTGATATCTCCGAGATTCTTTTTTAAATGCTTAAGTTAAATAAGGCTATTTAGCCTGATTTAACTTAAGCATTCAGAAGGAGCAGATTCAGATTTTTAAGCCATTTGGCTTCAAAATCTACACCTGCTTCCACGTAACGTCGGCAAAAATGGAGCGTTTGCTCTACAAACCTGCCACTATAAGCCTAAACCCCGCATAATTTATAGCAACACCGGTCAGATCAGTCTTCTAAGGTACCACATAGATCAATCATGTCATCACCTAAAGCCCTCAAACAGGTTTGAAACCTCAACGTCAACCCGGTATTGTAACCGAACGGTATCCCTGCTCCCGTTCACAATACCTTGTTTTGTAATTCTAATGGTGTCATGGCCGCTGCGGGCCGTTGCGGGGGGCGCGGGGCGACCATGCCACCCGCACTTTTATGGTAATCTAGTCTTTTCTACAAGGTTTTCGCTTCTGAGATTGAGAGAAATTAGGTGTATGTTGCACATCCCCCAGGATACAGCCTGAATTTTTGATTTAGTAGTATTCTGTAATTTACGTGTAATTTGTTATAGTGTACCTGTACAATAAATAATAGGTACCTATCCTATCTATATATCCGCGGAATAATTGTGTAACACAGTAACAGTAGCAAAGGCTTTCATTTTGACAGTTCAACAACATTCATTGCGTTATTTACGTTGTTGAGCAGACAAGTTTTTCGAACATGTTTATGAAGCAATGGATAGCAATATCTTTAAAAAAAAATCAGATTGTGATTGAAAGTGTGCTTCACAATTAGGGTGCTGGTCACTGTGGTTGAATGGACAGCTCTCATACGGTATAAGCTGAAGTCCCCTGCTGAGTTTTAGCGCTAAGCCTTATCAATCCAGGAGACCTCTGAACTCTGACTCTCTGACCCCCTGAAAATAAAGTACCGTACACACGGCTACACATCAAGCTATACATTTCCAGTATAAGCTGATCTCGCAGTGTATAGGATTTCCGTACATTTTTACATTTATTGTATCTGCTACAAAAACTTTAAATTTTAAATTTGTGGTACCGGTTTTGTTCTCTTCCTAAAACCATTCATCATTAAGACTTCTACAAACAGATGCGACACGCGACGCGAATCGCACGCGACACAAAGGCACCGCTTGTCGCACGACGAGCAGCGTCTTTGTGTCACACTGTCGCGTCGCGCCTGTTGTAGGAGCCTTAGAGGTTCCCCTCTAAGGCTCCTCCAAACAGGCGCGACACGCGACGCGACACAAAGGCACCGCCTGTCGCGCGACGAGCGGTGCCTTTGTGTCGCGTGCGATTTGCGTCGCGTGTCGCGCCTGTTTGAAGGAGCCTTTATCCCCATTTATTTGCGGTTGGTACAACATGACGTCTTTTTCTTCCATTCTTCTCATATTAGTTGCCATCTCGGTAGTCACCCCCTTTTAAGCCATATCATCTTTCACAGTCCATCTATCATTTCTTTGATCTTCCCCTACTCTTATAACCAAACATTCATCACCCAAAACTTTCCACACGACATTTACCTTCATAAACTATTGTGATGATGAACTTGTTCTGTTTCGTGGCAGCCCTGTGGGTTGGAAATGGGAGTGGTATCGTGGTGGCGCCGTGACAATGCGACGAAGTGTCACACTGCATAATGCATGTCCATGAAACTCCGCCCGGGAGCCTGTTTGATACATCATGACATGACTCCGTCACGGATATAAGTTTGATACTGATTTCGAGTCTTTTTTTCAGAACAGGCATTTTGCAGCGTCCTATTTGCGTAACGCTCAATCACAATCTCAAGGATTTGGAAGGAAATTCATAATCCATTGTTTCATAATAGGTAGGTATGTGTAAAAAATTCGTCTGCTCTAATGAATATTGTTCAATTGTCAAAATGGGATGGGCATTAGGATTGTGAGTGTGTATCGTAAAATAATTACCGCGCTCGTTTCCTTCAAGGCCCAAATAACTTTTAAATTAAAAAGGACTGAAAGTGAAATTGATGTACGTACTGAAATATAAAATACAGTTTTCTACATATAGAAAACCGATACAAGATACAATAGAAGATACAAGATACACATTTTTATTTTTATTATGATTTGCTTACTTATAGTAATTTTACATACAGTCTAACGAATAGGAATGCAGGAGTGAATCGAGACGAAACTTTAAAAGGGATTTTAACATTGTAATAATATAGTTTGTTGCCAATGTAGCGGTATTTACATCGCCACATGCGAGCTACACGTCACACAAAATCCTGTATCGCGCAAGCAGAGTTTACCGCGCAACTAGCATATATACAACATCCCGACATCAATCGTCGGGCAGTTGCCCACCAGACACAACACCCGTCTGGTCGGAGGATCCTCCCTTTTCCATAGAGTATGAGTGAACTTTACACCCTGTTCCTCATACCTCTATACCAACAAGGGCACTTAATCTTTAATTATAATACAGTAAACACATTAGAGTCCTTTTTGGCAACAAACTATATTATTTCAATATTAAAATCCTTTCAAAATTTCGTCTCGATTCACCCCTGCGTTCCTGTTCACCCCGTTTTACGGTACTTAAACCTCTGATACCAACTCAAAGGCTGAAGCTTACTTAAGGCGACTACAGGACCTAAATGTAAGTTTTATAATGCCTAAAAGTATATGATCCACTGCACTACACAAAATCAGAAAAATATATGTTATTCTTCAGGATATTTGCTAATTAGATAGTGTGTTGAAAACATAATACAACTAATTTGATACGATAGAAAAAAATCACGAAGATACCTCTAAAAATTTCTTATAACGATTAAAAACCATACTACTATGCATTAAATCATTCTGATTTTTTGTCAGAGTATTCTGCAAGCAACATACTAACGTAATAGTGTTTTAATTTTTTAATCCAATCAATAGATTTTTTGTAAATAGATAATTGCTTCGTATTTTGCAATAAATTACCAGCGTTGTGTCATCGCGCTTCTCTTTCTTTTCTATGCAGTCCGATAGTGACCGCGCTTTAGCTGTTGTTGTAAGCCTCTTAAAGCCTCAATGCAAGTTTGTTATCTTAGTATTGGCCCAACAACCGTGACAACAGATGTGACTGACATTAGTGCAGTCCTTACGAAATTCTTGCGAGCTAGCAATGCAATGGCGCATTCACAAGTTGACATCACCTCGGCCCCACACAATTATCTGCAGTCATACCGCTTAAAATTTTACTACAAGACATAATATAAAATTTTAGCTGATGGCCACTTCATAATAGAATACAAAACTACAACCCAATTAAATTTCAACTCTAAAAACCTTCACCCAAAGCTGACTATCAAATGTAGCTTTGAACAAGTTTTTGAAATTGTTATGTAAAATACCACATCTTTGTAACAAAAAGTGTTTGGAACAGACAAACGTATTGTCGGTCGAGTGTGACATTCGTCAGGGCTTTTAAAACGTTTCAACTTATAAATGTTTAGTAGGAGCCTAATGTATGTAGTATACCGCTGTGAGATAAGAAGGTCAATCAGAATGTGGATGTTAAAGTGGCTAGGGATTGAATGGTTGAATGGACTTTATGGGTGGCAAGAGTGGCAAATACCTACAGTTAGGAGATCTTAGTTTTAGATCTTTTTGTGAAGGAGCTCGTCCGGGGAAATGCTACCACCAAAGTTGGTTTTGCCACCAACGTTGCTACGGTAACCAATAGCTTGTGGCTCATCTGCTGGTTTGTCATCATCATCAATGAATAAAAAAAAACAGTAAATATTCTCAATAAAATAATTAGATACAATTTAATAATGTTATTAAAACAATACTTATACGTGGGATCAGAAGTTAAAACCTTCTAAATACAGATGGATACTAACTTACTAATTTCTATCAGTGAGTGATTGGGTACGAATTTAACCTGAACGGGTTTTTTTTAATATACTGTCTACTTTACTTGAGCTCTTTAAGTTCTGAGTTGAGCTGCACGATTACTGACAAATGCGTGCGCTGACTGGACAGAGGGCCAAGACCAACGGTGTTCGCTTCGGAGCGATTCTATTTCTACAATCGCTATCGCTTTCGCTAATGTTTCCATCATACGAATTCGAAACTAGCGATAACGCATGTCAAAAAGTGCCACTTGGCTACGCATCTCTATGGAAGTACTTAATCGTTCGATGCTGTCCATTCGTTTCATAGAATCGAATGATGTTAACATTGTCTAGCTAATTTATATTCGTTGACCTATGATCACGTGACTTTTCGATAGCTTATGTCAACCCCATAATTGTTTTGGCATTTCTACTAGCGTCATGGCTACTCAAATGTTACTTTGTCTAGGCTCTCTGGTCCGCTCAATCTGTGTGGTTCTTTCCTCAAAAGACCATTTAAACACTAATCTACATGGTCTTCACATGATCTGACCAAGATTATGTCTGGACTTTAAAAGAGACTGTGACATCTGAGTTAATTTCGGCCTTTTTTTCTCAGAGTAGTCAGATAGGAAACGCCAACCTCATCTAGTTTAAAAAATATGATTGACGCGTAATAGTGTTTGTACAAATCTACTTACAGAAATAAATCATTTATCATTTCATCAGATACTTTTGAAAGAGACTATAAGGTATGTTTTGCTATTTTTCATCCGTTGAAATAGAGCAGGCTATATTTTAAATTATTTTCGTGACCTTCAGTAATAGGTATTTGTAGGAGTCATCATTTGTTATAATTTTTAACCAACTTCAAAAAAAATGAGGAGGTTCTCAATTCGTTTCTTTTATGTTTGTTAGCTCAGAACTTTTTTCTGGGTGAACCGATTTAAGGCTCCCACAGACAGGCGCGACGCGACAGCGCTACACAAAAGCGCCGCTCGTCGCGCGACACGCGGTGCCTTTGTGTCGGGCGTCGCGTCGCGCCAGTGTGTACGAACCTTTAGACGATTCTTTTTTTATTTGAAAGCTGGTACTTCACATGTGGTCCCATTTAAATTTGATCAAGTACTGACCCGTAGTTTTTGAGTTATGCTTAATAATGCGTATTTTTTCCACTTGTTTATATTGATGATGTTATAATAATTTCCTGTCACGGTTATTTACATATCAAGTAGTGGTATACGAATGTGTACCACAACAAAAAAGTGAAAAAGAATACAACCGACTTCCAAAAAAAAACACAAAAAAACGTGAAAAATGCTTTAATTTCGGAAGTCGGTGCCCAAAAACGAAAATACACAACCAAAGACTTCCGAAATTAAAGTAATTTTTCATGATTTTTTGTGTTTTTTTTTTGGAAGTCGGTTGTTTTTTTTTAAAGTTTTTTTTATGGTATGTCCTCCAAAACAGTCAATTAAAGATCTTCCCGTTGTGATTAGTGTTTATATCGGCAATCATAGATAACATCGGCAATGCTTTGCTGACAGTAATCTTAATTAATATCAATTAACTGCTGCCTCATTTAATTGCTTGTTTCAATTAATTTAATTTGCATTAATTGGTTGGTATACACTTGGCACACTGTTGAAATATTTATAGCAATACGCGTATAATTAATTGTAGACTGTCTTCAAGTTACCTGTTGCCTTGGTTTTTTTTCTATGTAGACTTAGAATTAAGGCTCCCACAGATAGGCGCGGCGCGACAGCGCTTCACAAAGGCGCCGCTCATCGCGCGAGACGCGGTGCCTTTGTGTCAGGCGTCGCGTCGCGCCTGTGTACGAGCCTTTATGATGACCCTCGCAAACAATCTTTGACAGTCGTTACGTGAAGTCCGAAGCCCGATAGTCTGTCTGTCTGTATCCTACGACATAATGTAATTATTTAGCTGATGTGCGGGTTTCAAGAGAGTGATCAAGTCTATTTAGAGATTCCATTTTGTGACTGATGTGATTATTAGCGGACAGATTTAAATGCAGAAGTGAGCAGGTTTTTTCTCGTGTAGTTCATGCTCGTGACTAAGTAATAACACCCGTACGGGTCGATCGATCAGGTTAAGCTACGCTTGCCACGGTTGGTCCATGGATGGGTGACCATATTTAAATCGGAAAGCACGTGCTCCGTGCCTCGGAAAGCACGTTAAGCCGTTGGTCCCAGCTGTCATTCGTGGATCTTTGACAGTCGTTGCGGGTCGTCAGAAGCCGGAAAGTCTGACAACCAGTCTAAATAAGGGGTATCGTGTTACCCAGTAACTGGGTTGTGGAGGTCACATAGGCAGTCACTCCATGTAAAATACTGGTATCCAGCTGCATCCTGTTAGACTGGAAGATGACCCCAACTAATTAGGAAAAGCATCGGCAGATGATGTAGACTTAAAATTTAAATCGCTATAAAAAGATTTACTACTGCCTATACACTTAAACGATACATATTAAAACATCAAGATTGTCCATATAAATTATAAAAATAAAAATATCTGTTCGAGTTTCAATCGAACACTCAGCGAAAATGCATAATTGCATCGAATGCAAGTATGCATATTCGCTCGTTCACCAAAACGTGGTCCAGTTCGCGTTTAGATCTCATTAGAGACACCACGTACTCATAACCATTACCATTACCATTTTACCATATATTTTACCAATAAGTTAGTTATATAGTTTACCATTTTTACCATTTCTTGTAACTAAGTGTTAGTGATACAATATAGTTATTCCCTTATAATTCAAGACTTTAACTTTTACCATAATACATATACCACATTATCCTATCAATACGAGAAAGGTGTGTTAGGTCACCATAGCGCCGAGCACTACTTTCTACAATATCTAAACTGTTTTTTTAATAATAAACATAATATTTCCGTTTGAAACATAACGTGTCCCCACTAATTGCCTACCTCACACATTAATAGATAACTCATCAAAAGGACACCCTCTCCGGGTTCAATCTCTCTAAGAGAACCCTTTTAACACTTCCGCTATTAAAACTGCTATAAACACTGAAAAAGAGTGACAAAAAATACTCTTTACACTTCAAAGGAAAACGAACTCTATCATAACTGAAAAATGCAGAAAATAGCATGACATATACAGCTATCACAATATCAACGTTATAATTTTGTTATCGAATCAAAATCTTCATCTATTCTGATAAAAACAAGGTTCAAATTCACGTAGTACGGTTCAAAAGTTACGTGTAATAAACTTTTAACATGACAACACGAAATTAAAACAACACGTGTGAGACAATGGAGCGGCGAGCACAAAGGGCGGCGGCACCTTTGAAGTCGGCGTTGGGCCGGTTAATTTTACAACGGCCCGGTGGCCACACCCCGGCGGGCTTGAAACTTGTACAACTAACTATTGTGCACCCTTTGAACGTAATAATGTAATGAACTGTTGTTCTGAACCTTTGTTACGTTCAGTAAAACATAACTCGATGTTTCCCCGTATTGTACAATTAACGGACTGTATTTCTTTTGTGTTTTGTTAATACTCGTAGAACGTAATTAGAACTGATTGCATAATCAGTTTTTAGAAGGGGTCTACGTACAAAAGTGTAAAGATAGCAAATAGTCTATTGTGTGATAAGGCCTTTCTCTTTTTAACCGACTTCAAAAAGGAGGAGGTTCTCAATTCGTCTGTATATTTCTTTTTGTATCTTTTTGACGCGATATCTCCGGCAATTGTTGATCGATTTCGAAAATTATCTTTTTAATAGTCCCATATAAATTTGATTAAATTTGGTTCGGTAGTTCGGTTGTTTTAGCTTCAATAATATCTACGTATTTTTCCACTTTGTGTATATTGATGATGTTATAATAACTTCCTGTCACTGTTATTTACATAGCAAGTGGTAGTACACTAGTTTGTGTAGGGTAGGTACCACAAAAAATAGTGAAAAATAATAACATTATTACAAAAAAAAAAACACTAGGACTAAGTGAAAAATAACTTTAATTTCGGAAGTTTGTGGCAAAAAACAAAAATACAAAACAAAAGATCCAGCTTCCGATATTAAAGTTATTTTTCACTTTGTAGTGTTTTTATTTTTTTTGTAAAACGCTGATATTTATCGTTAAATAACGGAACTTCGGATCGAAATAACGAAAGGGTTATGACCGTTATTTTTCTAATGTTATAATAAATGGAGTATAGGCAGGGTTGGGCAGTATTTGAACTGAAATAGTAATTTTTACTTGTAATTGGAATACGTATTTGGTATTTGTATTTCAATTACTTCTTAAAAATATAATTTGTAATTAGTATTTCAAATACTTATGCCTTCAAAATACATTTTAACTTAAATACATTTAGTGATCTTATTAATTAATGAAAATGAAAAATCTACTAACTTATACATAAACTAAAAACACAAAAATCCTGAGCAGTAGGTATATGTCAATCTTTAGAGTTGGTAACACTGTGCCTGTACTGTACGTCAACTTTCAAGTATCTTGTCAATTGTCATTTTTATTCTTACTGGGCTACGTACGTCACGATAACATTCTGCGATTAAAACATTGCCTTGGGCCTACGGCGAAAGTGAGCATGGCCATATTTCTGTAAAGTTTATCGCGACATCAAATTTGTGAAGTTTATTGCGATAACAAACGCAAAACATCAAAATGGATGCAGCGGTCGCTCTATATTTTATGGCACTGAATAATTATTTTTTACATTTACATTTAAAAATAAGAAAAAAGCAAAGAAAGGGCGGCAGTGGCCCTATAGAAATATTGTTTTCTTTAGCAGGTTTTATCTATTCCCAACTAGAGGCTTGTTGTCTGACGATACATTTAAAAATCTAGTGTTCATGAAAGGAAGTTCTTGTTTTACTGAAGCTGAGCTGGATTAGTTATATTTACATTATCTAACACCTGGGCTCTGTACCACAAAACTTTACAAACCTACAATTTGACAAAATTGTACAATTTTCCATTGAAAAATTATCTATTTTGTCAAAATTTATTTATTTTTATTTATTTATTTTCCAACTTACATCTATCATTACAAGGCAACCTACTCAGAGAAATAGAATAGGTCCAAGTCACTCGCTATGAGGTTGAAAGTGCGGAGTACACTCAACAGTGGCGCCCCCGAGCGCGCGGCTCCGCCAGCAGGCTATCGTCGTCGCCACACATATCTTTCCGGAACAAACAAACCTAATTGGCCTAAAATGTTCGCATTTATGTACCTTCCCTCTAAGTACTTTGAATATGTACGAAATTAGTGCGAGATTCCTCCTGACCCTCAGTTCGTTATATCAAAAATATCGTTATAAATTGTATGCTTGTAAAGTTTTCTGATATAGGGCTATGTACCTAGTACTTTTACCATATTCCAAAATTACATAAGCAATATGATACTATCAAGTGTACAAGTTATAGTCGTTCTTACATTATGGCACTTACGACTATTTATTATATTAAAAGGCTCTGAATGTATTTTGTAATTTGTATTTGTATTTTAAATAAAAAGAGTTGAAATACTGTATTTAGTATTTGATATTTAAATACACGACTTGAAAATATTTTATGTTTGGTATTTTAAATACATAGAAAGTATTTTGTAATTTGTATTTTAATTAAAGCATTTATTATGCCCAGCCCTGATTATAGGTACCTATCAAATGACGAGCCTTTTTGTCTCCCTCAGTACAAGTAAAATGGTCTTCTTACCCAATGAACTAACCCATGCTCTGATATGGTGACTTTTATTTACGGCCAGTTGCAAGGTTTTGTTGAAAATATTTCTTTAGTTCAGCACTACCTACTGGAAAGCTCTGGAGCCCTACAGTACCTATTATAGAGCTCTGGAGCCCTACAGTAACGGAACAGCTGCCCATAAAAGGCTCTGGTTAATGTTATCTATTTATTTTCAACAAGACGTATTGACTTTAACCCGAGTAAAACAATTATCTATCACATACTCATAAAAACAATCGACTCATTCTACAATCTTTAAATTATTCTAAATTCGCTTGAGTGACCTAATGCAACCAGAAAAAATATCTGCCAGCCTTTATGATGTAGTTAAGGTTCCCTTTACTTATACAACGTCAACTCAGGTGGTGTGGACACGTCTTTCGCATGAAGGACCACCATTTACCCAAAGTAGTATTTTACTCTGAGATGGCAGAAGGTAAAAGGAAGCGTGGGGGTCAACATCTCCGCTCTAGGAATGTCCTCAAGAGACATATTAACGCTTGAGCTATAGATCATGCAGGTTGGGAGACGCTCGCTTTACACAGGTCATATTGGTGCTTTACTATTCACAAAAATATCAAATCTTTTGAAGAAAAGCGACACGAAGCTATTGTCGAGAAGCGCCAAATATGGAAAGAGAGTCCTTAGCCCTTGTTCATGTATGCATACAACACTGCAGGCCAACTTTATTATTATAGTTGTGATTTTGATGAGCACCCTAATTGCGTAACACACTATCAGTCACAATCTGAATAATTTTGATGCCTATTGCTAACCCATTGCTTCACATGTTCGAAAAATTTGTCTACTCAACATCGTAAATAACGCAATGAATGCTGTTGAACTGTTAAAATGAAAGCCATTAAAAACTTGCACCACTTCCAGTGGAACAGCTCATATCGGTGTGTTCGTCACGTCTTTGTTTTGGCGCGCTATAATCGCTTCCTGTCAGTGGCGCGGGCGCAGGCATCCACCCGTGAAAACCCACCATTGTGCCACGGCGCCCATCAGCCCATTGCACTCCAACTGCACTTTAGAACTTTTATTATGATGTGAAACGGTTCCAAAATTATAAAGATTTGAAGAATTTTGAAGTTTAACTAAATGTGTACCTAGTTTTGCTTGGGTGTAATCACACGAAATAAAAGAGCTTTAATTTGTACTCTCGAAAGCTCTCAGTTCAGGGGGCCTAGACAAAATCCCTTTTCTGTAAGCGTAAACGCCAACGGAAAAACAAACTGTATGGAGTTGACATTTGCTTACCACGTGACATTACGTATCTTTTCCGCAGGTAATGTCATTGCAATACATTTTGACGTTAGCGTCTGGCGTTAACGCTATCAGAAAAGTTTTTGTCTAGGCCTACAGGTCTATCTATAGCCTGATAACCGACCTACCAAACTAGTTTCCTGTCATGATAGGTTAAAATGAAAGTGGTACAGTCACAGCCAAAATATGTCCGTCACCTTCATCTCCTCAGCCTTTTCATTTTGTTGGGGTCAGCCAGCGTCCAGTCTAAGCTGATGCAGTGGAATGCCATAATTTTACATAAATGATTTAAATAAAAAACATGAAATGGCCAGCGGGGTAATTGTGTAACACACTAACAGTAGGAATGGCTTACATTTTGACAGTTCAACAACATTCATTGCGTTATTTACGTTGTTGAGCAGATACATTTTTCGAACATATGAAGTAATGGATTAGCAGTAGGCTCCAAAATGATTTGGATTGTGATTGATAGTGTGTTACGCAATGATGGTGCAGGTCAATAAAAAGGTTTTAGGTTGATGTCAGCTCGACATTGGTCACAGGTATAACGCTATTTTGATCTCTGTTATCAATAAATTAAATATAGTTTTCTATGCGATAGTCTGCTCAGTGCCGTACCTTCAAAAGATATTACGTGTTTCCTGACTTGATAAAGAAAGAATTTGAAAACTGACGAAGATATAAAAGACTTGACTGTACCTAACATTTCGAAGTTCAACCCAACATACCTACATACAAGAAATATCAGAAAACTAGTAACTTATCCCACTCATAGTATCAAACATATTCTTGTTCACAAACCGTATCCATCACAGCCAGTTCTTACGTAGATAAACTGCATTTTAATTATACCTTTATCGCTAATGTGGCTCTATCTTCACGCCGCATCCGGTAGGGGGCAGGCAGCACAAGAAACTATGACCGCTTTATAACCCACGTTTGGTACGTTATCTTGTCGTTAATTACTAATTAATGAATTAACAATGAATATTATGGTGGTTTAATGCACTCTGAGAAAATTTATGGTAATGTGGGATAGGGTGAATATTATTATAATTAAATTATGGTTAATTATTCCATTAATGCGGTACGCTTAAGGTTAGTCGCGTGGAAAGGCTGTTTTTTCCCGTATATGTGTGTTTATTGTTAATAAGTATTATCTCAGATGTTTAGTGAGAACAAAATTATCAGAAGGACCCATAAACAGATGACATCGTTGTGATCGATCTCCATGTTTACTTTGATATATATCTTTTTATGAAATACTAATGCAAACAAGACGTAGGTACACAGCTACAAATAGGGGGGCTGCATGTCGATGCGGTGGCAGAAAATTAAATGTGACTAAAGAAATGGTGGTAAACGTTCTATTTACTATTATACAGGCTGTATACGCTAAGGGAATGTAGGTTCTCATAAAAATTTACATCGTTTAGTATGGGACCAACTTTAACATAAATATAAATTTAAAAAATCTGCTGTTTCTTACATTTTGCGAGCTATGCTAATAAAAAATTATGTAGCAGCTGATATTTTTTTCGCGATTCCTCGTTTGGTCTCAGTAAAAGGTGCTCATTTTCATGAGTGCCTACTACGTTCCCCTCATTTAACCTAACACCCTGTATAGTCTACAATTGTTGCTAAATTGATTTCCGAATAGCAACCACCATTGTGGGGGGTTTTGCGAACCAATGGGACGTCTTTGTTATAGTTATGGTGTGGTAGGGATGCAACAGAGAACCGTCAATGTGATGAATGAAATGAATAAAATAGGCTCACCCCCTATTACACGGGACTTAAATATAACTGGCGAAATATGGGCACCGTCAAACGGGGAGAATAGGAACGCAGGGGTGAATCGGAACGAAACTTTAAATGGGATTTTAACATTAAATTAATATATTTTGTTGCCAAAAACGACTCAAATCTGTTTACAGTATTATAATAAACGATTAAGTGCCCTTATTGCCAACAAATACGAACGCGGTACGAGCCTTTTACCATCAACCGGGCACAAATCCAAACTCCGGGCTGCTACTGAGAAATTCCAGATGGCAAAACCCAATAACACTTTGCCCGACCCGGGTATCGAACCCAGGACCACATGCTCAGCGGTAGCGCTAGCAACCACTAGACCCACGAGGCAGTCAATTAAACTGAATGCTTTGAATTTGAGTCATGAAACAGAACAATTTAGAGTCCTACAATCTTTTACCTAACGCCTGAATGTAATTAACAGTAGGACGTCGCGTCGTTGATAAACATTTGTGAAATTGCCACAGAAATTGTATTAACCAAACAAGATGGCGGCATTCGTTCCGATTTTGTCCACGCGCCAGTATAACCTTGGAGCGTTGTCGGTACGTGTCGCTGAAGAGATGTCGGATGACAAAATAATATCCGTCGATTTACGTCTGTCGTGACGTCACTATTAAGTTCAGTTGCCCTGAAATTCCTATGACCATAATATTCACTAATACGATGAAGAACAGTTGTATCCGTCCAAATAAAGTCACGTTTCGTCATGCCAGAAGTATTTCATTTGCAGACGACTATGATATTTATTACGAACAGCGGGTCAGTTGCGTAACACACTAACATTAGGAATGGCTTTCATTTTGACAGTTCAACAACATCCATTGCGTTATTTACGTTGTTGAGCAGACAAATTTTTCGAACATATGAAGCAATGGATTAGCAACAGGCTTCAAAATGATTCAGATTGTGATTCATAGTGTGTTACGCAGTAAGGGTGCAGAAGACGGTTAGATAATATGTTCTTGATAAAGTCGATTTAACTTTGCTAGCCTCTCAGGATCTTTCGTTCCAACGGCTTGTGGAAATAACTCGAGTAAAGCTCACGCAGTTTTTCCAACACTAATAAGACAAAGGCACGTAAGCTTAGGGGGCAAAGCTTACCGACATAGCCACACGCACACCTAATTTGTAGATATAGGTACCTAACTTGAAATATTTGCAATCCATCGTGGTGGCGCGTAATTTTATAGACATTCCTATGCGGCGCGGCTCCTCAAAGCAGTTAATGGCTGTCTAAAGCTCCCCACAATTAATCCTCCCCCCTCCTTCTTCTGTCTTCATCGTTGGGTGCGCGGGAGCAGACAGAATACGTAGAAGCAGAAGTTCCAACCTAATCGCGGTGCATGATCCAATTGGAATCGCCTGCCTACATTGCACTTCTGCAGGCTGCAACGTTGGTCAAAAATCAGTTATTTTCTCTAGCGTTTTCTCAAAAATCATGAAGAGTTGTGGTACAATCGTGTACATTCAGGTGGAATAGAAGATTGTATTTCAGTCGTAGTGACTAGAAACAACGCAGCCTAAGTGTGAATTTCACCAATGTAACTGAACGCAATCAGCACATGTAAACCGTTTTTCAGAGCTGTTACGTCATCATTTTTGTGAATAAATAAAATAAATAAATAATTTAGTTTATTTATTTTCTCTCACAATGGTTTTGTAGCACTTGACAGTTTTGAACTTTATAAATTCACTTTGTGAGAGCAGCGGGGTAATTACGTAACACGCTATCAGTAGGAATGGGTTTCATTTTGACAGTTCAACAACATTCGTTGCGTTATTTACGTTGTTGAGCAGATACATTTTTCGAACATATGAAGCAATGGATTAGCAATAGGCTTCAAAATGATTGAGATTGTGATGGATAGTGTGTTACGTAATTAGGGTGCTGGTGCCTGAAGTAGGTTTTAGAAAAAAAAATTCCTGTATTACAGGTCAACAGTAATATAAATAAATAAGTAAATGTAAATATTGACACTGGACAGCTCTCGAACGCGGTTTAGATGTGCTTATCGCGTTCTGATTGGTGGACTTCGCCCTCTTATTGCCAGAGCAGTCTGCTTTTCAAGACGAATAGCGTTTGCATCTATATTTCGTGATAAACAAAGGGGGCGGAAGTATCTAATTGGCCTCCTTAAAAGAAAGAAAAAAAAAGTTTTATTTGGGACACGCAAAGGAAAAATAAACAATAAAACTGGAATATTAAAAACAAAAAAAAGCAAAAAATTAGAAACATTAATTTTAATTAAAAATTAAAATTAATTTCCATACAGGAAGTAGACCCACAAAAATGCATTGTTGTGTGTCTATCTCTTGTATTCTTATTCTTATTATATTATTTAAAAATAAAACATGTATGGATTTATAATTAAATATTGTAATTTATCTGAAAATAAAATGAATTGAATTGAAATTGAAAAACTCCCCCTTTACTTATTTGGGTATATGGTTATCAGGATGTCGTAAGGAGTGGGCCTTCTGCCCTCGCCTTCATTAACAGAATCGTGCGTGACAAATTGCAGCGCCCGCGCATCTGAGAAAAACATCGCTTAACGATAGCTTAATTGCGCGTAATTGTGACCCGGTGGTACACGGCTACATATCAAGCTATACATTTCCAGTATAAGCTGATCTCGCATTTACAGGATTTCCGTACAATGAGAGGTCAGCTTATACTGGAAATGTATAGCTTGATTATGTAGTCGTATGTACCCAGAAGCCATTTTAGTTAGACCCAGCACAGTGTTACCCATAAACTCTTACACTATGCAATAACACATTAAACACTCCTTGGGATTTGGAAGATGAACACTGTTCTTAGATTACATAGAAAAAAATGGTTTCGGAAACTATGTTTAAACAAAAACAAAATACAAAATAGACAAAATTGTGAAACTTTTATAACTTGAATGCGAGTCTTTTGGCTATTTTGTATGTGTCTAAATTAATGGCGTTCACTTGTTAGGTGCGTTTTGTTTGTGCAGAATAAACTATTTTTCTTTCTTTCTTTTTTAAATTAAAAAAAAAAAAAGGTAAAATACAGTATAAATCATAGAAATAATATAGGTATTACAAAGTACGATGCCTGTACTAGGATAAACCTGTATCACAGGCGGCGTGAGGTCTTACAATTACTATAAGGACAACTGATTTCTTAACAATATTTAACAACAGTTTTAAGAATCGTGACATAGCTAGTTAATTTATTATGATATAATTTACTTAAACACTAATAGTTAATGTCTTAAACATGTAGATAATTTCTATAATATTTACGGAAAATGGTTGTTAGCACTTAATTACACGAATATGATTAAGACAGGAGTATTATTAACTAGATTAAAACAAATGTTGCATAAATCACCTTCAAGGCTACATTCGATTTTTGAAGCGGTCGGGTAATGTGCTTAGACAGCAGCAAATCGATGGTGGTGGTGGTTTGACAGTTGACTGAATCCAAAATGTGCAAGCTTAAATGAATAAAACTAAAACTTGTTGTTTTCGACTAGTTACTTATCCCAGCCATTACGTAACTCACTATCAATCAGAATCTGAATCATTTTGAAGGATATTGCTAATCCATTGCTTCATATGTTCGAAAAATGTGTCTGCTCTACAACGTAAATAACGCAATGAATGTTGTCGAACTGTCAAAATGAAAGCCATTCCTACTGTTACTGTGTTACGCAGTTACCCCGCTGGGCTGCAGTAAAATTTTCAGGTTCAAACTCCAATCGACCTTTATCGCATTTCTTGTCTAATTTTATGGTTACAAGAAATTTACCTATTTAATAAGCAAATAGGACAAGTCCTACCCACGTACATATAATTATTTTCTCGTTACTCCTAAAGGACCATTGAATCACCTTTGCGTGAATGGTGACGTAAATCAAACCTAAACAGGCACACGGTTGTTATACAGGGTTAGTTTTCAAAGAACTGCCAAATTTTCAGAGATGATTCAGAATCGATAATACTTATTTTCAATTTATAAAATAAACAGGAATTTAAAAAAAAAAATTACAGCCTTTTTAGTTCTGTCCGCTTCTAAAAATAGAACGTGTAGAAATCAATTCACTTACGCAACCTAGAGCGTACGCGCTTATAAGTACTTGTAACATAATTATTCGCCAACGCACACATACAATCACGAATCCGCATTATTGTATTGGTTCCCGTCCCGATAGGAAATTTTTCGGACATTTTCAATTCTATGTTTTCATTTAAGCCATTATTTAAATCACTAAAAATTCATCCACTTCCTTGCCTTTACATTTATGAAATTTGTGTATTTATAAAAAAATATCCGCACATGTTCCCATTGTACGAACACATTTCTAAAAGGGTTAATAAAAGAAGCCCAAATAAATTACTAGCACCTAGCCAGAGACTACATTTGTATAGCAGGAATTCCAATTGCATGGCAATCAAAATCTTTAACAATTTACCCCCCCCCCCCCCAGCCATCAGAGTGTTGCCCACTAATAAATTCAGAAAAACAATATTTACTTAGCTTTTAGACAACTGTTTCTATTCAGTTCACCAATTTTTTAATTATAAATTTTATTTGTGTTTTTTTCTTTGTTTTTTTTTACTTTTTATTCAATTGTTTTTTTGTTGTTGTTAATATTTGACATTATATAATTGGTATATTTTTGACATTTAATTCATAAATAATATTAAGATTTTTTTTAAGTAGTTGACATTGTATTAAAAATTACCTATAATTTCAAACTAATTATAATTATTAATGGGGATATTAGTTGTACTATAATTTTAATTTTAATATTTCTACACCGGCTACGGTAGTGTATGTGAAACTTTTAATTAATATTAAGATCTTAATGTACCATTTACTGAGAAATAAATTAAATAAAAAGAAATATATATATTATTATTTGATTGTAATGTTTAACACATAATAACGATTTAATTACAAGATTCAAAGTTTGGCAGGTTTTTGAAAAATAACCCTGTATACAGGCTTCAAATTTTAGACCTATCGTGCGTTCGCAATTTAGTTTCCAAAAATGTGAACGAATGTGATTGTATTTTTGGACAATTAACAACCAATCATAAAGTTCAGGTTACGCTACAACTTCAAACATTTTCAGGACTTTTTCATTTATCTTCTCGTCATTCGGAAATCAACTTAATTTACACTTCCCTGGAGTTGATATTTGCTTAAACGGAAATAATATTAAACTGGAAACAAGGACTGCCTCGTTGGCCTAGTGGTCGCTAGCGCTACTGCTGAGCATGAGGTCCTGGGTTCGATTCCCGGGTCGGGCAAAGTGACTTTGGGTTTTTTCATTCGGAATTTCTCAGTAGCAGCCTGGAGTTTGGATCTGTGCTCGGTTGATGGCAATATGCTCGCCCCCTATTACATGGGACTTAAACATAACTGGCGAAATGTGGGTGTACTATAGGTATACTCACTTAAATGTCTCACTGTTGTTGGCGCGTGTGTTGGATCATTCGGTTCCCTACAAAATGGTTGAGCTGGATGGTGCTGATCCACGCGTCATGTTCGTCAACGGGCGCCGTCAGTTGAGACTGGTCATCTCTTAACTACCACGGCTTATTATTTTTATTATTAATCTTATATTTTGAATTGTTTCTTAATATTTTTTCATGTTTCTCGCATATTGAAGCAACAAGAACAATGTACCCAGGATTTTGTAATATCTTGATTTAAAAAGAGTGTCCTTGGAGTTTCTTGCCCGTTCTTCTCCATAGAGATCTACGTTTTGGAATGGGCAACTAGCTTCAACTTTCTGACTAACTGACCGACTCTTTGACAGTTCAAAAGTGCCTGTAAATGGTTTAATTGAAATAAATGCTTTGAGTTTGAGTTTTGAGTTTGAGGTACACCTCTGCCTAACCCTTCAGAGAATACAGGCGTGATGTTATGTTATGTGGAAACAAGGATTTGAATATGAAATACATTATCCACTGATGAATCGGTAGAGTGGCAAAATATTAGTCATAGTGATGGTACCAAAGCTCTTCACAAAATGGTCGTCGCCATACGAAAGAGAATGTAATCGCAGCCGAAGCAACTTGCAACAGTTTTTGTTCTGTTTTAATTATATTAAAAGTGGTCTTAATGAATGGGCGACGTTCTTTTTTGTGTCTTAAGGGGCTCAAGATAAATGTCATTAATCACGGAGATATCAACGTCCATGTGGTCAAATTGTCAGGACTACGTTACGGGCTCTGCTAAGGTTTATCTTAGAGAGTTAAAATAAGCTGGAAAATTGGAATACAAAAAATCTTTTATATATAAAACAAAAAACATCAAAAAAAAAAAATTACGTGAGAAATAACTTTAATTTCGGAAGTCGGTGTCTTTGGTTTTGTATTTTCGTTTTAGGCCGCCGATTTCCGAAATGAAATTTATTTTTCACGTTTTTTAGCCTTTTTTTGTTTTTGGAAGTTGGTTGTTTTTTGTAAGAAGGATTTTATTTTTCACTTTTTAGTTGTGGTGCCTACCCCACATAAATTCTTATACCACTACTTGATATGTAAATAACAGTGACAGGAAATTATTATAACATCATCAATATAAACTAAGTGGAAAACATACGCAGTATTAGTGAAGCACTAGCTTTCAAATAAAAAAAGAATCATCCAAATCGGTTCACCCAGAAAACAGTTCTGAGCTAAAACAAAAAAAAAAACATACAGTCAAATTGAGAACCTCCTCCTTTTTTGAACTCGGTTAAAAACGGGTGTACCATAAATCCAACAGACAAAGAAAGAAGATACATATCGACGGTGTAGTATCAATATCTAATAACTACAATACCATGATTTTATGGGAGGCGAAAAAAAGATTTGAATAATTTACTTATATTAAAAAAAAAAATTGGAAACGCTTATGATGGTGATAATGATTTCAGACCTTGTCTTTGTACCTGGGACTCGTCCTCGACAGCCGGTGGAACTTCGTCGAGCATTTCCGACGTTTGGCTCCCAGACTGCAGCGGGCCGGGGCTGCTTTGAAGCGGCTCTTGCCCAACCTGGGGGGGCCAAACGCCTCCTGCCGGAGGCTCTACGCGGGGGTCGTGCGGTCCATGGCCCTTTACGGGGCACCGGTGTGGGCGCGTTCATTGAGGCTCCGGCCAGCCCGCCGGTTGAACGCGTCCCAAAGGGTCATGGCCATCCGGATGGTACGGGGATACCGCACGGTCTCCTGCGAGGCGGCGAGCCTCCTTGCCGGATTGCCGCCGTGGGATCTGGAGGCAAAGGTCCTCGCGCACGTTTGGGAGTGGCGCGAGGAGGCGAAACGCCGGGGCGTAACTCCGCTGCCGCGAGAAATCACGGCACAGCGGACAGAGCTCCGGCGGGATCTCATGGCGGCATGGAGAGTGCGACTGTCGCAACCCAGCGCAGGGCACGCCACAATTGCGGCGGTAAGACCCCTCTTTGAGGAGTGGCTTGAGAGACGCCACGGCGTCCTCACCTTCCGCCTGACGCAGGTCCTCACCGGACATGGCTGTTTCGGGAGGTTCCTGTTTCGTATAAGCCCGGGTGTTATCATTGCGTGGATCGACCGGAGGACACGGTGGAGCATACGGTGGAGGTCTGCCCGGCTTGGGCGGAGCACCGCCGTGTCCTCGTGGCGGCGATCGGCGGCGGCGACCTCTCGCGTCCGGCCCTGGTTCAGGCCATGGTACGGAGCGAGAGGGAATGGGAAGCCGTCACCTCCTTCTGCGAAGCAGTAATGCTCGCGAAGGAGGAGGCGGAGCGCGAAAGGGAGAGGCAATCTCTGCGCCCTCGCGCCCCTAGCCGCCGCAGGAGGAGGAGACACCCTGGGCGTCGGGAGTCGATTGCCGACTCCCGGCCACCGTAGGCGCGGGCTTGCGGACGGCGAGCAATGGGCAGCTCGCCGTCCGGTAAGGACCAGGCCCGGGTCGACGGCGCGTCGTGTTCCACGCGCGCCTCAAAGAGATGTCAGCAAAATTGACGGGGTCCGATAGGACCGATGCCTGCCGGGGCTGCGGATTGTTCGAAAGAGTTACCGTGGCCCTGGCGCACAGGCAACTGAAGGAACACGGGTGGGTTTTAGTCAGTAAGAGTCTGACACGCCCTTCCGCTCCGCCCAGAGCGGGAGAGGTCATTTGATGATTTCCCACCCACAAAAAAAAAATAAAAAGACCTTGTCTTTGCAAATACGAGGTCTTTTATATTTTACCTACGAATATGCAATAAAGTGAAAATCGCTAAAATATTAGTTATTAAATACCGTCGTTACCGTTCACCGTCGATATGGTTATTTTGCACATGTCATTAAGTCACACACCATGACACAATAATTATAGAAACGAAGAAAACGCTTAATTCTAGTCTTGAGCAACTTAATTCTCCTAAATCCCCATGGCTGCACCAAATTAACCCAGTCCAGCCCAACCATGGTCTTTGTAACCTCCGCCAAATCTTATAACCTCGTATCACGTTATTGTTATGCAAAGCGGTTAGACTCCAAGCATGTTTAATAAGTTTAATTTACTTGATAATCCTAAAAAACGACGAAAAATCATCTGTTTAGTAAAACCCATTGCCGTTTTGTAGAAAAATTCCCAATTACTTACTCGTCTGATGACTTTTGGCTTCTATGAAGTCAAAATAACTTATTAACATCGACTATTATACATACAACACGGCAATTCATATTGCTATGGCTACCAGCATTCCATAGATAGAGCTACCGACCGGCGACTGCACCATAAAACCCAGAGTCTGGTTCAAAATCTATTCATTCCGTTGATGGAAACGTTTAATAACCCAAATACTTCCATCAAGATATTAATTTATTATAATTTACTTATCTAATTCAATTCCAACTTGAAAGCTTTCTACATCAAAATCGAAAATGTCCGATTACATTCGATCTACGAGTATAAACAATTAGTCACAACTCATTCTCATATCTTTTCTAAACGCATGTACGATATATATTAAGGGTTCGATAGGAAATAGTTTCGTTTCGATAAATAATGTTGAATTGAATCTTTAAAGTGGTGTTCCGAATGATATTTGACGGGTAAAGCTGAGGGCTGTTTGTGAGCGAGAAACTGTGAGAAAGTTTATATGCCTATATTATTTTTGAAGGGTCTTTAGGCAGCTAATCTATAATTGAACGAGAATTGATAGTGAAATGTCAAGGACGCGTCACGATTAGGCACATTTCGTTACATAAGAGAGAAGGAAGATATTACTTCGGCTACCACCAATAAAACTATAACTATAATAATTTAAGAAAAATGTATACTGCATGTCGATTATTATTTACAATCATTTACCAAATAGTTTACAAGACTTACCGCTGACAATGTTTAAAATAGTAGATTTTTATACAAGGGTCGAAAGGAATCAATTCCCATACGAGGTATTTAGACGCCCGAGCGCAGCGAGGGCGGCTATAGTCCGAGTAGGAATTGATGACTTTCACCCGTGTTAAACACTCTACTTTTCATTTCGAATACAAGGAAAGTAAATATAGTAGTTTTTCTAAAATATTAATTAATAATAATAATTTGAGACTCATTTTTAATCAAAAACTAGTCTATAAAACTGATATTTTGAATTTCGGTACAGCTTACAGATTTTTTTTTTCTTGTGGCTTCGCACGGTTTGTTCATTCAGCCAATGTCACGTTTAGTTTAATTATTACGAAGAAAACAAAGCTAAGGAAGCTTACAGAGTTAGTATCCCGCCAAATGATAGTCCTTTTTAAATTTTAAATATGGAACACACCGCCTCACCGCCGCGGGCCGTCCCGCTTAAGGTGGATCCTCAGTTGTAGCCCGCCAAATTCAAATATTGTTTGGTTTTTTGCAAATTGCAGCTCTGTGTCAATTGTGTTTCTGGTGAGTCACTGCAAATTGCAAAAAACGTAAGTAAATTTGAATTTTAACGCCTCCCCCTTATTGGGATTTTTTTTAATTCACACTGGCTGATATGAAGTCACTATTATGTAAAAAAAATCGTAGCCGACTACCTAACCAAATTTATTTCTATTTTTAAATTTCATTCCCGCCCTAGAGAGGGAAGTAATTACTATGAGTCATTCCCGCCCTAAGACGGGGAACAGCGTCTTCCACCCGCTACTCAGATCAAACAAACAGTACTTTCCGTGTATGAGAAATGAAAAATACTTTTCAACCTATTAATATTTAAAAGATATTATACCATTAAGGACTATTAAGAAGACAAATCAATAGAATCTGTAATTTGTAACTTAGATTAACTGACATCGCTAATTGTGAAAACATTTGCATGCCATGTTATGGCAGGATATGCTGAAACAAATTTACTGTAACACTGTGCAAATAAATATTTTTGATTTGATTTGATTTAACTCTCTCTCTGTCTCTCACACTAAATCTCTCTTATTCTTAGTTTTTCTTCTAACACGTGTACAGCACGCACATTTTTTTTTTACGAGGTCCTTGCCTTTGTATATTTTGTATGGGTAGTAAAAAGCTAAATCAATGTTAATTTACCCGAAAATTAAAGAAGTAAACTATCTACATTCGTTTTCACGAAAATTGATGCTGGAGCTTTCAAAGACACTAGGTAAATGTTAAATGGCGAATCATAAGAAATCGTAGACAAAACAAAAATCATTTTCCTTAGAGCAATTTTTTTCCCTTCATCAGAACTTTTGGAAACCAATGAAGTCATCTCCCTTACCTTATCAACGTCAAATCTGCTGCAAAATTGCGATTCATATCATTCTACGTGAACTCGTTGTAATTCCGACCGCGTCCTCTATTCCCTCGAATCGGTATCAATTAAGTATATGCGGCGTGGGCTGGTAATGGCGGTCGCAGATAAAACCAGTAATTAACGAATCAATTTGATGATATCCTGCCCCTTTGTGTTGGCCGTGTAGGCCGGGAGCCGGTTTAAAGGTAGAAAAATTAATATGCAAGCTTTTTTATGTTGATTATTGTGGGTTTTTTTTTTTTTGTTGTAAATACTGAATTTTACATTACTAGATAACTATTCAAATAATAGCTAGTTTAGACGAGACATAAAATGAAGGTTTTTTTCTCTACTGAAATACATAAAAATAACTTCTTTTCAAAAATACAAATTTTACATTGGTTAGGCACGATACGGAATTAACTCCTACATAATCCACAAAAATGCTCTCAGAACTTAGCAACTGGCAACACGCAGCGATGCGAACACAAAAACTTTAATACATTTAATTGTTTCCTAAGAACCGCATCAAAGTAATTACGTGCTCTTAAGACGCGACAATGAGCTCAAGATACTTAATTGATGTAATTAGAACCAGGTAATTAGAACGACGAAACATTTAAAACTATCTTTTTATTTTAGTAATTAAACTTAACAAGGGATGTTTTTAAGTATTGAACGTGCAAGTCTTTGAAACTGTTTCTCCTTAAAAGATAAGCAAATATTCTGTCGGTGCTAAACGAAGGTGCAACGGAAATGTTTAAGCTCAAATATGGCGGAAAAGTGAGGAATTTAAATGTCGTTATTTTGAGCAATGTTGGAGAAAAAACTGCCTTTTTTGAAGTTGACACTTGATGTGTCACACACGGTAATTGAGTTGTTAAACTGTTTAAGATGTAGCTCTAATATATGTATATTTTTTTCGTACTATATTATTCCGTGATGTATAATACATTTTTTCAGTGTAAGCAAGATAAAATAATAAAAAAACTGTAGGAGAAAAAATAAAGGGAAGGATATTCTTGTCCTCAATGTGTTTTTCTCATTTTTAATACAGCAACTGTATAAGTAGTAATTAGGCTTATAAACTTCATAATCGAGACATTTTAATGAGAAGTACATAATTGGCCAATTATTTACCACATTACGATATGGTTATGGCATAGCCGGCGCAATATCTTGGGTTTTGCTGAGTTTTTTGCGATATCTCCAGCGCAAATGTCAATTTGTAATATGAATACAAATTAATTTAATAATATCCTAGGAAATATCGGTCGCCGCAGGTACTATGCTTGTGTATGAGGTAACTAAATTCCTTAACAACCCACCAACTCAAACGGTTCAAACAGTTTAAAAGACTTTAAAAATAGATCTCAATATAATTATTTGGTATTTTTTCTCGATAAATAATGATGTCACATGACATTTTAAAATAGGCTCATTAAACACTAACACGTACAGCAAACAAACCATTAACTATCAAAGCTAATACTCCAAATCTAAGAAACCAGTCGTAGTCAAATAGATAAAAAAAAGATTGTTTGTGCTTATGACCACACCAAAGAAGGGAAAACATATCTGAGCCGAGTATATCTAGTACCTACTACGCTTTGGAATAGGCGACTAGCATCATCTTTATGACTGACCGACCCCTAGACAGCTAAAAAGTGCCTGTAATTGGTTTATTTGAAATAAATGCTTTGAGTTTGACTTTGAGTTATACGCGATTCAGCGTCACCAACCAACTGGAGACGAGTAAATCCGATTCAGTGTCACCGACCTACTGGAGACGAGTATATCCGATTCGGCGTCTCCGACTGACTGGAGACGAGTATATCCGATTCGGCGTCATCGACCGACTGGAGACGAGTATATCCGATTCATCGTCACCGACCGACTGGAGACGAGTATATCCGATTCGGCCTCACCGACCGACTGGAGACGAGTATATCCGATTCAGCGTCACCGACCGACTGGAGACGAGTATATCCGATTCAGCGTCACCGACCGACTGGAGACGAGTATATCCGATTCAGCGTCACCGAACGACTGGAGACGAGTATAGCCGATGCAGCGTCACCGACCGACTGGAGACGAGTATATCCGATTCAGCGTCACCGACCGACTGGAGACGAGTATATCCGATTCAGCGTCACCGAACGACTGGAGACGAGTATAGCCGATGCAGCGTCACCGACCGACTGGAGACGAGTATATCCGATTCAGCGTCACCGACCGACTGGAGACGAGTATATCCGATTCAGCGTCACCGATCCGAGCGTGACGGTTCAGTTTAGTTCACTGTTCACTGCCCTAATTCAGTATGACCTCTTAACGATTCCTTACTTCGAAACCACGTCAATTCCTTATCTAACCACGACATCTGCTAATAATGTATTCTCTATGATACAATGTACGAAACCGTTTGTACAAGACACGCTATTGAGGTGGTTTGCACGTTGTAAGATTACGCGGGGATTAATAAATTATCATACAAATTTGGGGCCCGGAAAGAGAGCAAAGTATGCCTAAAGAAGTTTTCACTTCAACAATATTTTCGATGATTGTTGACTCGAGCACGTCAGCTCTTGGACTACAAACACTCGGACTGAGCTTTTTACGGCTTTAGGAGCAATAAAAGTTAAATCCGAGCTTCGAGATAACAGCTTTAATGCCTATTGACATTTAGTCCGTTTTTGTAACAAATTCCGATTTTCATTCACTTTGGCTCGATAAGATTAATGTTTTGCAATTCATTAATTTATGCTGATATAAATATTTTTAATGTTTATTTAGATTGCGAATTTGTGTACGATGTTTTTCTTTTCTTTGTGGTTTAAGTTGGGCGGCATAATAAACTTACAGCTACTTACGTAAGGCTTGCAACATTTAGTCAAAGACTCCCGACTTGGTCTTATTGGTCAAAATGGTCGACGTCTGTCGTCTGAGTGTAAGTCACAGGTAGGTCATAGATATTATTACGTTAGTGACAACTGTGAGATCAGCGGGGTAATTACGTAACACACTAACAGTAGGAATGGGTTTCATTTTGACAGTTCAACAACATTCATTGCGTCATTTACGTTGTTGAGCAGACAATTTTTTTGAACATATGAAGCAATGGATTAGCAATAGGCTTCAAAATGATTCAGATTGTGATAGATAGTGTGTTACGTAATTAGGGTGCAGGTTCTTCCAATTCGTTGATCTCTTCAGTTGCAAAACAGAACACCTGGGGGTCAATTCTGTAAAAATCTCACCGTGAAAATTTAGGTGAACAGAGGACCTAGAGAAAGTATCATTTGATTAGCGATGACGCTACTAGAAAAGCCAAAAAATGAATGTGGTTGACATAAGCTATGGAAATGTCACGTGATCATAGGTCAACGAATAGAAATTAGCTAGACAATGTTAAAATCATTCGATTCTATGAAACGAATCGACAGCGTCAAACGATTACTTCCGTAGAGATGTGTAGCCAAGTGGCACTTTTTGACAAGCGTTAGCTAGTTTTCGATTGTTATGATGGAAACATTAGCGAAAGCGATAGCGATTGTAGAAATAGAATCGCTCCGAAGGGAATGCCATTTGTCTAAGCCCTCAGAGCTTAAAATGAATGTCATCTACCTAACGCTAAGGATTGACAGCTCACTTCAAACTTACTTCACCTACGTTACCACGGTGAGATTTTTACATGAAAGCACTCCATTATAATCCCAAAAGCAATTTCTTTGCATGTAACATTTTATGTAAATCCCATCCTTATCCTCATAGATAGTGTTGCGTGCACGCACCGCACCCTATGATCAAGCGCACAATCGTGTGCATTAGCTCCGAGCCCCGCCCCCCGCGCTCCCCTCGCTACCCGCACGCCCCCCGGCGCCGCGCATGCGCCACACAAATTACTTTTTATTATTATAATACTCGCGTGATTGTACCGTCTGTTATGAAGCACGAAAGGACAGAAGGTTTAAGTTGTCTCTAGCACCCTTTTTTAAAACAAGTTCAATAAAGGTTCAAGAAAAAACTGAATTAAGGTAACGCTAGTACATATGATGACGACATATCAAGCTATACATTACCAGTTTTAGCTGACCTCGCATTGTACAGACTTTTCGTACATTGAGAAGTCAGCTTATACTGGAAATGTATAGCTTGATATGTATTCGTGCGTTCACTGTGTGTAGCATATCGCGGAGTTTAGCATGTAACGTAGTGTAGACCTTTGCGTAGTGGTTGGCGTATCAGCGTAGTAGTATCTTGGTACGTAGCAATCCCATTTGTGTAATTTCGGTCGGAGTAAGTTGCGTTACGTAGCGCGTAGGTTGTAAGTTCCCGTAGTCAAACTCAAACTCAAACTCAAAGCATTTATTTCAAATAAACCAATTACAGGCACTTTTGAATTTTCAAGGCGTCGGTCAGTCAGAAAGATGAAGCTAGTTTGCGGAACTTTCTTCCGACTGCCACTAAAACTGCGCTTGCACAATCCCTTTTACTTCCCATCCTTGACTACGCTGATGTCAGTTATCTCGATCTCACTGAGGCACAACTAGATAAACTTGAGCGACTTCAAAACTTTTGCATAAGATTTATATTTGGCCTGCGCAAATATGATCACATTTCTGAATTTCGTACAAAGCTCAATTGGCTTCCCATACATCTTCGCCGGAATTCACATATCTTGTTTCAGCTCTACAGTATTCTATTCAACCCTAAAACCCCCTCTTATCTTAAAGAACGTTTCAAGTTCCTTCATGACACACATAATAGATATCTTAGGTCATCGGAAAACTTAAGACTAGAGACGCCGATGCATTCCACCAGCTTTTATGACAAGTCTTTTACAGTTCAAGCAGTACGGTTATGGAATGCCTTGCCCGAGTCGATAAGGCGTGCTCAATCTTTGTCCACTTTTAAAATTATGGTTAAAAAACACTTCCTCGCTCCTAAAACATCATCGAATCATTACATTTAGTTTCCTTGCCTTGTGTCATGTTTATTATTGTATATATTATATGTAGATAAGTATATGTTTTATGTATGTATGTATTTGTTGTATATGTAAATGGTACACCACTGACTACCTGCATTATTGTCTCTCCTTCTCCCTTGAATCCATCCAAAGGTTGTCTGTAAAAGATCGCTTTTAGCGATAAGACCGCCCATTGTGTCACCCTGTGTAAAATGTCTACATTTATATCTGTTATTTTTTATGGTGTACATAATAAAGAGTATTCTATTCTATTCTAGTTTGCCCACTCCAAAGCGTAGTAGGTACCTATGGAGAAGAACGGGCAAGAAACTCCACGGACACTCTTTTAAATCAAAATATGGTTACATCATTCATTTTTAAATTATACACGTGAGAACGATGCAGAACGTTAAAAGCGTCCGCAATAAAGATACAAAAACAATTCAAATATTAAATTAAATTAAAATAATCCGTGGTAGCCAAGAGATGACCAGTCCCCACTGACGGCGCCCGTTCACGAACATGACGTATGGATCAGCACCATTCAGCTAGTAATAAGCATTACAAGTTGCATAGCGTATCAAGAACATAGTAGCATAGCGTAGCATATCGTAGCACAGCGTAGCGTAACGTAGCACAGCGTAGCACTAAGCGAACCCGTAGTTTGAAACATCCATAGCGCTACGCGTAGTGTACCATGTTGCGTAAGCCAGCGAACGTAGCATTGTCTATTTTTGTGAAGCCTACAGGAACTTTAGTGGTTACCAAATGCTTTCATAATCATTTATTAATTTGCGAATATGGGTACAAAAGAAAAGGTCTTAAACAAACAATAGTGTCCATTAGCCATATCCTACCGTAAGGCATGCAAATTTACAGACATTATATAATATGTTTATCCTGTAAATATTCAGTGACAGAGTAATACGCTTTTTTTACTAACAGTTTTTTGATATTTTTTTTAAATATACTTATATCACTTATCTCCAGCACCCTAATTACGTAACACACTATCTATCACAATCTGAATCATTTTGAAACCTATTGCTAATCCATTGCTTCATATGTTCGAAAAAATTGTCTGCTCAACAACGTAAATAACGCAATGAATGTTGTGGAACTGTCAAAATGAAACCCATTCCTACTGTTAGTGTGTTACGTAATTACCCCGCTGGAATGAGTTTGGTAAATTGTTATATATGCGTGGAGCCTTAAATAATATACTTTTATTTAACAACGCTGTTTTATTAAAAGGTAAACATATATTGAATTTGTATCTTTTGCTATGTAACTTATTAAAGAGGTTCGTATTTTTTTTTAACGATCATTATAACCTCTAATATATATAAACATGGTAACGTAAGATTATTAAATTAAAAAAATGATGGTCTGCAAATGTCTGTTACATTTATACCAGTTATTGCTCGTATACATTTCTTCTGGGCTTTAAAAACCGCTTCTTTATTAGTAGAATTACCTCAAAAAATAACACAATACTTTAAAATAGGTGCAACATAGCCATTGTAGGCTGTAAGGACTGTAGAAGTACTGACCGTTTGTTTAAGGGGACTACAGGACTTAAACGTAAGTTTTATAATACCTAAAAGTACATGATCCACTGCACTAAACAAAATCAGAAAAATATATGTTATTTTTCAGGATATTTGCTAATTAGATAGTGTGTTGAAAACATAATACAACTAATCTGATACGATAGAAAAAAATCACGAAGATACCTCTAAAAAATTATTTTAACGATTAAAAACCATATTAATATGCATTAAATCATTCTGTTTTTTGTCAGATTATTCTACAAGCAACATACTAACGTAATAGTGTTTCAATTTTTTAATCCAATCAATAGATTTTTCGTAAATAGATAATTGCTTCATATTTTGCAATAAATTACCAGCGTTGTGTCATCGCGCTTCTCTTTCTTTTTTTTCTATGCCGTCCGACAGTGACCGCGCTTTAGCTGTTGTAAGCCCCCTTAAGTTTAAACAATGCATAAGAAAAGGTATTTAATCTAGTGCATAATGTATGTATAAGTTCTTTAAAATTTAAATTATTATCAATCTTTATACCCAGAAATTCAATCTATAAAATGATAAAAGTGAGCCTTCTAATCAATTGTTTGTTCATGCATCTATTCTCTAGTGGATATTAATACGCAAGTTGGTATCATTCTCTTTTTCTATAGACTTTTTGAGGTAATTACCATTGTCTGGGAGTTTTTTTGAGTTAATTATAATTATGTGGGATGGAATATGAACATTGTGCTCTCAGTTTTTTTCATTTGAAGGTGTTGGTGCGGCTATCCAGCTACGTCATTAGGGCGTGTGATATTAGACTAAAAAAAATGCCACTCATCAATATTATCCTCCTATTTCATGAGAAGGGAGGACAAATGTGACATTAACACTGAAATCCATTATAAAAGCTCGTTTTTAGGGTTTCGTAGTCAACAAGGAGCTCTTATACGAGTAGTTTCGCCATGTCCGTCCCCCTGTCTGAGATCTTAGTACTAAAAAGCTGTAATTTGCCATGGGTAGGTATACACATTAATTACGCCAACATAGTGCTAATATAATTGTTGTAACCGGATCAGTACCTACTTTCAGATATTATCTCTTAAAAAATAACAAACAATTTAACCTCTTTATTTTTTGTTTACATAGAATTGTTTTTAATGACAAATTCCCAAAGAAATGGTACTCCAATGGTGTAGACACGACGACATATCAAGCTTGACCTCTCCCGCTCTGGGCGGAGCGGAAGGGCGTGTCAGACTCTTACTGACTAAAACCCACCCGTGTTCCTTCAGTTGCCTGTGCGCCAGGGCCACGGTAACTCTTTCGAACAATCCGCAGCCCCGGCAGGCATCGGTCCTATCGGACCCCGTCAATTTTGCTGACATCTCTTTGAGGCGCGCGTGAAACACGACGCGCCGTCGACCCGGGCCTGGTCCTTACCGGACGGCGAGCTGCCCATTGCTCGCCGTCCGCAAGCCCGCGCCTACGGTGGCCGGGAGTCGGCAATCGACTCCCGACGCCCAGGGTGTCTCCTCCTGCGGCGACTTGGGGCGCGAGGGCGCAGTGATTGCCTCTCCCTCTCGCGCTCCGCCTCCTCCTTCGCGAGCATTACTGCTTCGCAGAAGGAGGTGACGGCTTCCCATTCCCTCTCGCTCCGTACCATGGCCTGAACCAGGGCCGGACGCGAGAGGTCGCCGCCGCCGATCGCCGCCACAAGGACACGGCGGTGCAGATCCGCCGGGCAGATCTCCACCGTATGCTCCACCGTGTCCTCCGGTCGATCCACACAATGATAACACCCGGGCGTTTCCTCCCGCCTTATCCGAAACAGGAACCTCCCGAAACAGCCATGTCCGGTGAGGACCTGCGTCAGGCGGAAGATGAGGACGCCGTGGCGCCTCTCAAGCCACTCCTCAAAGAGGGGTCTTACCGCCGCAATTGTGGCGTGCCCTTTCCAGTATAAGCTGACTTCTCAATGTACGAAAAGAACAATGCGAGGTCAGCTAAATCTGAAAATGATGAATGACAATAAAGATTAAGGAAGATTATACTATCAAATACTATCGATCACATCGCTTCTTTACATAGATGTCAAAAAATTGCACCTGTCATAGAAATACTAAATATGAATTAGCGTTAGCAAAACACATTAAAATGCAAACAGCAATTATTTATTATCACTAGCAACACTTTCACTCCTTATTACGTAGTAGAAGATAATTATGTTCATTAAATAACATAATTGATTCAGTCGTAACGGAGATCACTGTTAATAAAACTTTTAATTTTGTTATATAAGTTATTATTTTTGTATCTTTATGTCTTGTTATGTTATTCCGCGATTTAGTTGTTATATAATATTAGCGGTAGCATTTTTTATAATTCTTAATTGCATTTGGTTATAATTTGTTTGGCTCTATAAAAGCTACCTGAATATTATTTCTTTCTATTAACGGACTATTTAGTTTACAAGCAGTAAACCTTCATGCCATTGTTCATGATTTAAAAGGGTTTTACGAAATCTAGGCAAAGAAAATGGAAAACTCTCTTAGTTTTTCTGTAAAACATAATTGGAGAAATGCAGGTGTACTACAGAGGAAGAAATTTTAATCAGTGCGCAAACTATAACCGTGAATTCAGCATAAAATTCGATAGAAATTTTTCGACGGTTATAAAAAAAAAATGTTGTTTCATCAATTTTGACCGCGTTGGTACTGCACTTTTCTGTGAAACAGTAGATTTATTTTTTGATTTTATTTTGTGATAACTTACTAAAAATTTCTATGCTAGGGGTCTAGAATCATAATAGTATGCTGAATTCGTGGTTAAAGTTTGCGCGCCTTTTTTTTTCCCCGTTTACAGGATGACTGGATCTGGACCCGCCATAGCAAATTTGCATAGAGAGGAGGCCATTTGCTAATTATTAGACCTTACTTTCCCTAGCTATTTTTTTTTTTTTTTTAATGCTTGCTATCTTATTTTTTAACCCTAGTTTGAGGAAAGTTCTGAGGTACTTTAATCACCAATGTTTATGACTACCAACAAATAATAAAATAATGCAAAAAAAAGTCATGAATGCTTGAAGGTCAAATTTTGGAAAAATATCAATAAAGTATAAAAATTGACATATCTTCCAAACTATAAAACTTTAGCTAGGGAAAGTAAGGTTCAATAATTAGTAAATGAGCTTCGCTATATGCGAATTTGCTATGGCGGGTCCAGATCCAGTCACCCTGTATATACAGGTACACCTCTGATTATCTCAACGGGGACAATAGGCGTTATGTTATGGGACTTCTGTAAAAAAGTGAGTTTAATTACCTTTAAAAGTTGCACTAAGTCACTACACTCTCTCTGCTTGCATTGTCAAATTAAATACCCATTTAATTTGACAATGCAAGCAGAGAGAGGTGTTCCAATATTTAAAAATGAAAAACAACGTTCTTTCAAAATAACATTCAGCCAGTATTGCCTAACGTTCTAGATCTAATTACGATAGCCTTATCTAATCTAGATCGAAAATCTAAACGAAATAAAATTAAAGCCGTGACAGATAAATTGAATTTCTGTAAAAGTTTATTAGATTGGCTAGCGACCCGCACCTGCGGGGTAATAACGTAACACACTAACCGTAGGAATGGGTTTCATTTTGACAGTTCAACAACATTCATTGCGTTATTTACGTTGTAGAACAGACAATTTTTTTTAACATATGTAGCAATGGATTAGCAATAGGCTTCAAAATAATTCAGATTGTGATAGATAGTGTGTTACGTAATTAGGGTGCTGTTTCGCACGGTTTTTGCGACTTGACAAAACATCGAGATTTCTTTATTATAATGTGAGTTTAATATTTGTTATTGTACACATAAACCTTCCGGAATAAATTCTCTAAATGTTGGTGTGACCCGCGTTAAAATCCATTCCGTAGATTAGAGGAACAACGCGGTCATATAGACAAACACGAAAAGTGACTTCAATTTATAATAGGTTTTGTAGGTAGGTATAAATATAGATATCAAATTCTAAATTCAAATGATTTATTTGCTTGAATATGGGTACTTATGTTACAGTCGCTAACAAGTCAAGCTACACGAAACTGTCAAATTTCTCCAAACGATTTTAAACCTTAAAATGTTCACGGTTAAGTTCAAAACTGAATGAGAAAATCTGACAGTTTGTGGTAACTTGTGATGGCGACCGTAGATTTAATAACAAAGTTCACTACACTACATCCTCACCTTTGCCAGAGTCCCAGAAACCCAAGATAACGAACGAAACTCTAGTGTTTTTCTGACCATCAATATGGTGGAGATCTATGATAGCTTTCAAACATTATCAGAAAAAAAAGAAGTTTTTGGTGAAACGACCGGTTTCAACGGTCAATTTAATCTAAAACCAAATTAAGTAAAAACCGTTTTATGCAATTTATCAAGTACGGCCCAGATTGTAAGAAAAAAAATACGACAATAGCCATGTGGTCCCCTGAAAGAACAGACAAAAATTGACAAATCGTAATTTTTTTTTTACCGAATTCTAATAAAGGAGGAGGTACTCAAATCGACTGTATTTTTTATGTTTGTTACCTCAGAACTTTTTATCACGTCAACCGATTTTGGTGTATTTTTATTATTATTTGAAAGCTGGTGCTTCTCATGTGGTCCCATATAAATTTAATCAAGATCTGACCAGTAGTTTTTGAGTTATCCTTAATAATGCGTATTTTTTCCACTTAATATTATTGATGATGTTTTAATAATTTCCTGTCACTGTTATTTAACTACACGTGAACGAAAAGCGAACGATCAAAACACGTAATTAGTGTGGGGGTTTACTTTTTAGTTGTGGTACCACAACAAAAAAGTGAACAGTAAAAACTTTTTTACAAAAAAAAAAACAACTGATTTCCCAAAAATAAACACTAAAAAGTGAAAAATAACTTCACACACACACACACAACACTAAGCACTTAGTTATTTTAATTTGTACTATTTTCATTTTCTTACTTTTTTTTTAATTTTTATTATTTGTTGTTGCCCTATTTTAACCCCTACTGTATTCATCTCTGGAATCTGGAACGCTGTCGTCTCCCTCTTGGAGGCGGGCGTTAATAGCTGCGACACAGTTTTTCAACTAATTTAGCTATTTACGTACGCAGCCAATTTGTAAAATATGTTTTTGTTCCAATAAAGACTATTATTATTATTATTTATTTCGGAAGTTGGTGGCAAAAAAACGAAAATACAAAAGCCAAAGACACCGACTTCCGAAACTAATGTTATTAGTGTTTTTTTTTTGGAAGTCGGTTGATTTTTAAATAAAATGTATACGTGTGCACAAAGCACAAGCAATGAATTATCTCCACATAGCTTTATTCTTCATACTTTTTTTCTTCTTTTGTTTTGTCGATGGCCGCAAGCGATTTGCTTGCTGTCCGCGGTGAGGTGTGTCCAATCGATTCGGTTACAACTTCGCGGTGCGGGTTCGATTCCCTGGCAACTGACTATTATGTTGTTGGAGTGTTGAGCTTTTTCGGTTTAACGGCAGATGCGGTAATAAAGAGATTTACTTTCATGTTGTGGAATTACAAAGAATAATTTAATAGTTTCTTTGATAGCGGCAATTTCGTAGACTAAATAATAATAATTTAGATATTAATCTCAGTTAGTAGTCAAACTAATATCCAGAACGATCTTGTGTATAAAAATCATGCTAAAAAATACCATCACCAAGTAAGCATCACCTTTGTACGTAATTTTCTGTTAATTTCTTGTCTGTTTGTACCCATTATGTGTGTACATAAATGGTTAAATAAATAAATAAAAATGTCTCATAAAGCTTTCAGGAAGCCTTGATTTAATTAAAACCAAACCAAATAAACATTTAAGATTCACCAAAAATTAAATCACGATTTACAAGTAATTAACAAAACACATTCAATACGTCCTTGTACAGAGCTCATGTTCTAAATTCAAAAGTTCAAGAAGGTCCAAAGAAGCACACAGAATAAAATAAAGCTATACACACACACATTTTATCTCGACCAAATCGATTCCCAACCGATTAGCCATGGACATATAATATTATGGGACGACGCAAACTTTTAGCATCTTATACGCTTTTAAATGAGCAATCAAACCTTTTTCTGGGTCAGTATTTAACGTTAATTAAAAATGCCGACTGCATATGATAAGGGCCACATCAAGAGACCAGACAACAGTAATGTAGTCTCGATTTAATTGGTTACTATAGGTGATAAATTAAAATTTCGTTTTTATTACCCTCTGTGGGACATTTAAAATGTTTACGATTCAATCTTTATTTTTAGTGTAGTCTTCAAAATGGCGGACGGAAATGTTTTTTTTAGTCGGGTAACTATGTGCCTATAGCTCTAAATATAATTAAAATTATTTAACAACTATAGCTTTTTTATGATACCAGATCAAAAAAACAAGATTAAATCGTAATTGAATTACTGTGATTAGTAAAAAAATATAAAAATAGATCGAAGTTTGATTTATGTTAAGTTAATTAATTCAAAGTGTTCGGCCGCGGGGTTCATACCGTCATAACTTTTAAATTATGGAGTAAAATGTTCTATAATACTATAGAACGGGTTTTCTAATGTATCAAATTATACATAAATTGTGGTTTAGACGTAGTCTTAATTAGTTATTTGAAAAAAAAAGCGATCTGATAGCAAAGGTGTGAATTTAAAAGTGACGGCTATGTTTGTGATGCCACAAGACATACATACCTACATAAATATGGGATTGAATCAGACAAACAGGAACTTTGGAAGTTGCTTCCACCAATGTTTTGTTATTATCGGCTTAGGATCACCATTCGCTTGCTAAGTTTGTTGAATAAGGCGATGCGATCGGTACTTGATCGGTAGAGGTATATGGATGGATTTTTGTGATCTCTGTCAATGAAGGCCAATACAAGCTATAATAATAATCATTTTATTTCAAGTTTCACAAACATTCATTCACTTAAACATTTATACACACTCAGTCACATTAAATAATCAAATACAAATACAGAGTTAAATATAGAAATTATGAAATTAATGAAACAACAAATAATTCAAACAAAACAACAAATAGGTACTTAATAGACTTGTTGCAGTGTTGCCACATTACCTGCATTCAAAGTGCAACCTACAGCAGTGATTAATGTAGGCGCAATCGACCCTTTAGGCGAGCGCGGCCAAAATGCTGAAATGGCCAATGAAAAATAATGCCTACAAGAAAAATAATAACTTAGTACAAAAATGTGTAATCCAAAAAAAAACTTTCACACATCTATCTATAATTACGTAACGCATACTACAGTACTTCACACATAATTTACAGAATATTAACAACTAATAATCATCTTTACCCATTGTCCATTACAATGCATCTAACATTAATAGACTTAATTAAATACCATCATCGCGGCTCACAATACGCCGCCATCTTGGATTGCATAGAGGTGCCCATAAAAGGAGTCGAGTAATTAGGCGATTTTTAAAACAAAACTATACTATGTCGAATGTATTAAAAGCGTCCGAGTAAGCTTTCAATATGATGTCTAATGAATACCGCGGGGTTTTTTATTTTTGTTTAGTTTTTAGATTATTAGGGTATGGATAAGAACTTTTTGGTAAAGAATGTGTCGACGTTTTTACTGTTATTGTTTATTCAAGCACCTGAGTAAATAGATTATAAATATTATCACTTGCATTTAAAGATTCAATTTATGAATAACACAACAATCCTTTTAACTTTAATTGATTTTAACGTAACCCAGTTTTTGAGCTATCAATGTTAATATCTCAATAGATAATGCAGATGCGTTTCCGCAGTATTGCGATTGTAAACAATGATAAGCTTATCGAATCGATATCTGATTCTAATATCAGTTTAATAATTGAATTAGAAACTACTTTGATAACCCACCATTGGCAAACTTTGTAGTATTTATTTTTAGGGTTCATAATCAAATCGGTTAATATTTTACATAGTTTGATAATATCCATTAATTTATTTAGTTACTCAATCTTTTAGGCCTCCTTAAAAAAGGCGTGACACACAACACAAGTCGCGCCTGTTTGAAGGAGCCTTTATTTGTTAGGTCTAAATATATTTTTTACCAGTTTTTGACACTATCTTACTATAAAATGTATATTATTTTCAAATTGAAAATCAGCCGGTCGATTCTATAAAAATCTCAACGTGAAAACGTAGATGAAATGACCTGCTATTCCACCCGCGGGGTAATTACGTAACACACTAACAGTAGGAATGGCTTTCATTTTGACAGTTCAACAACATTCATTGCGTTATTTACGTTGCTTAGCAGACTTTTCGAACATATGAAGCAATGGATTAGCAATATCCTTCAAAATTATTCCAGTACCCTAATTACGTAACACACTATCTATCACAATCTGAATCATTTTGAAGCCTATTGCTAATCCATTGCTTCATATGTTCGGAAAAATTGTCGGCTCAAGAACGTAAATAACGCAATGCATGTTGTTGAACTGTCAAAATGAAACCCATTCCTACTGTTAATGTGTTACGTAACTACCCCGCTGATTGTGATTGATAGTGTGTTACGCAATTAGGGTGCTGGTGCTAGGGATTGTCACATGACTCTATCGTCAGCTCACTTCAAGTACGTTTTCCAATCAGATTATTACAGAAAACATCAGCAGGTCATTTTATTCAAACTTCTTATCCAATCGCAGCATAATCTTACAATTTCGTGGTCAAGACAGAATGACGTAGGCATATTTTTTTCTTATCGATAAAAAACATCTCTCGGTGGGTTTAATATCGATATCGGGTTAAATAATTTGAGCTTCGAAAGCCGTTTTTGCTGTGCATGGCTGAGAACCTAATCGATGTTTCAAGCACAAAGAATGGGTTCATTGTTAGACTAGTAAGTAGAAAGAAACTTTGTAATACGTATCTACCTAGTATGACTTTGTAATTTTAATACATTATAAAACATGTTATCACATACCTACGTATAGGGTGAAAATCATTTAAAATGACCATTGTGACAAAAATGAAACAAAAATGGAAATGTAACAAAAATGAAACGCGTAACAAAAAATAACAAAAATGAAATATTAGGGCTCGGTTACAATACACGTTATTATCTGACTGTTATTTATTTTATTGATTTATCATATGGTGTTTCGCAATAAAACACTGTTTATTTCTTTTTTATCATTTGTTTTATTAATTAATTATGAGGAATCTATAAGGAAATTAGAATCTCTTAAAAACATTTTTTTTCCTTTGGCGACAATAAAAAGAGATCAACGTTATATGAGTTGCCTATCTTATCAGTTTAAGAATAGTCATATTGAGAATATTATTCTCAGATATAAAGTTATCAATCTAAAATAAATCAACAATGCAATGCAAACAATAAATGGACATTCTTGTCAACAATATTCATTAATAACATAAACATAACACTTGAAAAAAGGGCAAAATAAAAAAAACTTCTATATTTTCTAACACAATCGTACGCTGCATCATTATTTTTTATAAAGTCCGTTCTGAGCCAGGTTATCATTAAGTATTTATTTTGATGTAGGTCATCAAAATAAATACTTAATGATAACTTTAAAAAAATTGGTATGAAAACCAAAACTTAATTACAGTAAGTTTAAAATATCCTACTGTATGAACACAATGAAAAACACGACATTTGTTATAAAATAATAATGAACTTAACAATAAAAACATTGTCATTAAAAAAAACAACGTCAGATATTACTCACTTTCACTTGAACTAGAAATAGAAAAAAAATACTTTTTCTTTGATGATACATAATTAGAAGATGAACTACCAAGAAATTCAGGAAAATCTGCTTTAAGATTAAAAGAAGATACATTTTGTCTCTTTGTGTTGCTGGTCATTTTCTTTAAATCACTTAGTGAATAATTTTCTCGAACATTAGACAGAATAGTCACAGGTGCCACATTTTTATTTTTTATTTCATTCCGATGATCAACATTTTCTTTATTTGTCATGGCGGCCGCGGCAAAAGTATGGTCTGCATCCACATGGGTTTTAATTTGCGTTAGGTTGCTTTTCACTTTATCTTTAGATGATTCAGTATTATCAACACTAGGTGACAAATCAAAAATATCAAAAGAGTCTAAATCACCGTAACCAGTATTTAATGTATCTTCTTCAACATTGGAGCAATTTTTTGAAGATACCAGTATTGTTTTGCTTTCGCAATTCGTGATATCAGTCAATGTATTCATATTATGGGTTTGTCTATCAAATGGTGAGGGCAGGCAGTCATCTGAATCGGATGTTAACCGAGTTCGTTTTCTGAGGCGAGGTTTTAGCAGGCAATGTCTTTTAATATCAAAACAGTCGCAGAAGCCTCTAATGTTTGAGCTGTTACAAAAACAACTTAAAACTCGGTAGTTAATTTCATTACAGTTGTTTTCTGATTCGACTTGTATTTGGTGAACTTTCATAGTTTTAGGAACAGGCACTAAAACTTCGAGAGCTGTTTGGTTTTTGCTTATAACCTCGTTGATATCAGACTCATCAACACAGAAGAGGTTAACTGTAGTGTCTTCTTTCAGAAGAGAGTACGCTGCTGAAGTGTCTAAAACATCCATTCCATGTAATACTCTAGCATCTAAAAGTCGCTTTATAGCACCTCCTACACCATCTGCAGCACCCTTCCCATGATACGACTCTGAAAAGTTCCAAGTCCCTCTTTCGAAATTCAAGTCTTCAAGATATAATTTATAGAGATAAAATATCTTTTTCTGCTTGTATTGGGTGGCGGGGCCATCCGAAAATACGTGCACAATATTAATTTGAGGAAATTTTCTTTTGATGTCAATCAGAATTGGTCTCAAATGTGCCCATATTGCTGGAGGTGAATGATCTGTTGAGTCAGATAGCGTGCAATATGCTTGAGGTTTCAAACCTTTAATGTATATGACGCTTGTATGTAAAGAAATTTGATTTTGTGACCCGAAGTGGGCAGATTGAATTTGCCGATGCATTTTACAATTGTAATTTTCGGAAAAGTCGCAGTGAATCATAACCTCGTCTTCTAGAAGACTGCTTTTGAGAATTCTATATACGTTGTATTGGTGCCAAATATTAAAATAGTGCTCTTTAAACTTTGTAAGTTCCTGTTCAAAAAGGCTTATAAGGTTTTCCAGATTTCCCGTTTTAGATTCAGTTAATACTTTTTTAGTTTTCTTAGTCTCTTCATTTTTTTGGTATTCGACATCTTTCGTGGTCCACTCTAACCAGGTAACGACATCATGTTTTTTAGCTTCAGTGAAATTGTAGGTTGGAGACATCGTATTGCAAATATTACATTGAGAATACATGCATTCTTTCGATTTTGCATCGCACACTATCTCTTCCAATATATTTATTAATTTTGTACCTGATTCAAAAATCGTCAGTTTTTTTAGCGCCATAAATTTAAACTCAATATTTGCATGAATTTTGCAAACACAAGTTTCACGGTTGGACAGTCGAGGTTTGACTACATAAGGTCGGTGCCTGCGAAAAGTGGCAATGGATACATTAATACCAGTGTTTTCCCTAAATTTTTTACGTAAATTCGTCAAACTGTCGAGAAGATATCGTTTTTGACATTTTTGTTTTTTAAAAGTCTTGGTTTCTTTTTTCCCCGCCGTAGCACGGCTTACGTCATCGCGCAGGTAAAAGTGACGAATTTTTTTCGCCAATTCACTGTTTCTCCTGGAGCCCAATTTTGCATGATTACGGATTCTGCTTTTTAAACCGACCACCCATCTCAACCGCGAGTGCAATCTATACTTTTTAACAATTGAGGACGTAAAAATATTCCGTAAAACCTTCTTTGCTTTTTTGTTGTTCACGTATTCCTGCCCTATTGCTTCAGTCAAAACGAAATTTTCTAGTAGGACTTTTTTAATTTTCATTTTATCTTGGTCTGAGGGAGTGGTCATAGTTTTGATAAATAATTCTGATTTTGAATTTGGTGTTTGCGGCTCTTCATGTATTACGAGATTTGCTTCTGCTTGCTCTGAAACAGTCATCTGACAATTAAGTAGGATTTTTTGTCGATAGATTTTCTTTTTTAGCGCTTGTATTTGTTTTCTTTGTTTATTTATAGTGTTTCTTTGTTTTTCATTTTCTTTCTTTAGCCTTTTATAGTATCGTTAGTATTCTTTTGAACTATTTATATTTTTTATTTGTGTCTTATGTTTTCTCTCTTGATTTTTCTTAAGCTTTCTCCAGTTCCTTCTTCTTATCGACTTTTGGTTTTCTGATATTTTAGAAACTGGCACATATTTCTTCTTAATTCTGGTCAAATTTTTCAATCGTATTTCTTCATACTTCTCTGGATTTGATTCTTTAAGGCGTTGCCTATATAGCCGTTGACGTTCAGCTGCTGTCATTGGCATCCTAAAAAAATATATATCGTAAGCACAAAGAGACGGAGAGTCAAACAAACAAATATAAAAAGATGCATAAATGAATAAACAAACAAGAAGCTAGACAAATTAAGGCGATGATTGACGGCAAGCATATGAAAGGCTAACCGACGGATAGAAGTTAAATAGACAAGCAAGCGAACTTGATGACGGAAGAATAATAAAACCGAAAGCAGACAATTAAATAGATAGACAAGAAAACCCTAGAAAAGATTGAAAAATAATAAGAACCGATTTCAAAACGCAGCAAAAGTTGGAAGTCATAGAGCGATCTTCGGCTACCGTAGACGCAGGCTTGCGGCGATAAGTAATGGGTAGCTCGCCGTCCGCCCGTCCAGTAAGGTTTAATCCGAGTAGTCAACGGCGCATAGTGTTCTTCGCACGCCTCAAAACGATGTCAGGAAAAACGTAGGGGTCCAGTAGGGCCGATGCCCTCTAGAAACCTGTGGTCCTAGGACATAAAAGGCAACTGATGGACACAGGTGTGGTTTCCGTCAGTAAGAATCTGCCACGCCCCCGCTACACGCTAGAGCGGGAGAAGTCATAGGATGATTTCAAACGTCAAAAAATACCTTCGAGAACTACCCTAAACTTTAAAATATCTAATAATAAATTATCAGAATTGATTTATAAACATATAAATCATACATAAAAATATACAATCGATTTGAGAACCTTTCCTTTTTGAAGTCGGTTCAAAGACATGTTCTAAGTGAGCTACAGCATTAACCTTGTCATCGCTTTTTATCAAATGAGACGAAGGTCAAATGAGAAATTTGAAGAAACCCACCTATAGATGTCGCACCGATAAAATCCCTAATTCATCAGTCACCGAAGCCACTTTTAGTTGCACTAGGCTACGGATGTAGTTCCAGAGTCGACGGATTAGCCATCTCAACGCACCTCTCTTATACGTATACGGAAGTCAACACTAGTCCAAGAAAGCGGAAGTCATACTACAACCCGCAGCTGTCGACGTTAGTGTGCACCTGTGAACACCTGTTTGTGGGTACGAATTTGACAGACCCCTCCGCCCACTTCAGGGCAGAGAACATGACGGACAAGGCGGAAGACATCCACGAGGATTACCACCACGAAAAAAAAGACTACGGGCGCTTCTAACACGGAAATATAAATATTCGTGTGCAATATAAAATAAATAAGGGCTAACAAATGACATTGTACATAACAAACAGAAAGACATACGGACCCATATTATATACACCGAAAATTCACTCACATATTTTATACAACATTAAAATCACGCGCTATTAATAACATTTTATCAGCAATGTGATTGCGTCTTTATTTCACTTTTGTTATTTCATTTTTGTAACGTAATTAAATCATAACAAAAATGAAAAACTGCTGTACTTTGAAAGTAATTTCAAATACGTTAAGCCAAACAGAAATCGCAATGAGTTACAACCACCTAGCATTTCAATAAATGTCAACAATTAAGTACCTAATTGCTTAATTTAATAATATAAGTGTTCACTTACCTGCGTTGTTAGAAACAAAACAAAACAGATAATTTATAATTGGAATTTTTCTCGCCGACAAAAAAACACACGTCATTCACTATTTTCACTCGAGGACAAAATGGCCGACTCATATTAGATTCTGGCATGTGATTGGCTCGTTATAGTTTGAGTGTTGCCATTTTACAAATTCTATATATTACCAAATTGGGCGTTACAAAAATGAATAACAAAAATGATCAAAATAATGGACATTATTTTGAACCCAAAATTTAAATATTTTAAGTAATTAATAAAAAATATTTTTAACCGTAATCAAGGGCCATCAACAACGATTTGGCAAAAAGTTCATGAATAAGTAAATACTGTAGCTAATAAATTTATTCAGATGATTTTTGTAACGTAGCCCGTGAAGAGGACAAATTATTTTGTATGGAGATTATCCGACTTTGATGAGAACAAAGCAATATAAATAATTTATTATGCTCAACAGATATAGATGTGTGTGTTATATAGTTAGATAATATACATCAGAGTACTAATAGGTAGTTTTTACATAGTAAAAATAACTGTATCATAAAATATCGGGTGTGGACAAATTTTGCAATCAAAATGGTCATTTTAAATGATTTTAACCCTATAATAAAAGCTAAAGCTCTGTTTCCAGGTGAGATAAAAATAGATCAACAAAATTATAAAAACACTAGCTGCGCCACGCGGTTTCACCCGCAGCGGTATGAAATATACTTTACGACCTATTCTCAGACCTACCAGATATACACAAAAAATTTCATAAAAACCGGTCAAGCCGTTTCGGAGGACATCGATAAAGGCTCCCACAGACAGGCGCGATGCGACAGCGCTACACAAAGGCGCCGCTCGTCGCGCGACACGCGGTGCCTTTGTGTCAGGCGTCGCGTCGCGGCAGTGTGTACGAACCTTAACAAACACTGTGACACGAGATTTTCATATATTAGATTTAGATCACTAGCGATTTCTTAAAAAAATATTAATTTTGGAAGTTTATTGAGACTATTCAACTAGTCTCAAATAAAGATAATATTGTAGTTTAAATGTGAGTGTTGCCATTATTAATAGAACTTTCAAGAGCTTTTAATTCTAATGCAGCACATCTCTTTTTTTTTTAACCGTTATCCTTACGAAACAAAGCATTTATCTACAATGAAGTAAAATCTTCTCCAAGTGTGGTCTAGATATTCAGTCTAGAATTACATAATAAACAGGAGCTTTACACGATCCTTTCGAAGCGTGAACAACTCAACCCGGACTAATATCGTAACCCGCGCTGAGACGGCGCAGGCGCACACAGTAATCAAATAACTCACAAAAAACATCGAAATCATCACTGATGAGGTGCGGGGAGGCGGGGCTGAGGGTGACCAAGCTTTCGATTTTTTGGCAGTATAAGCGAGAAGACTTTTCAGCTTTGATCTGCTTTTGAGAGGCTGTTTGCAGCTAATTCATGATATGTTATCCTATAGAAAAGTTTCTGGGAAATACATTTCAACCTCGTTGTAATACCTATCATAAAAAATAACAAAAACTGTAGTTTTAGTAGGTATTAATGTTCCCACTGCTGGGACACAGGCCTCCTCTCTGTAAGAGGGAGTGGGCCGTAATCCACCACGCGAGTCCAGTGCGGGTTGGTAGATGTCACATGTCTTCGATTTTTTGGTTCTACGACATGCTGGTTTTCATACGATGTTTTCCTTTACCGTTTTGAGGGCAGTGTTGATGAAATAATTTACACAAAGTAAAGTGCCTGTCTGGGTTCGCACCTACGACCTACAATTCGAAATCGCGGCAGTTTTGAGAGTAGAGAGAGTTTGTTGTGAGAATAGTGGTAGCCCAATGGCTACCACTGCTCTCATAACTGGTAAGAGTCATTTTGAATCCCATGAGGTCATGGCGACCCTACAGCGAGGCGGGGTGCGTGCCGTTCCAGCCGACTTCTCGGAACTAGGAGGCGATCGTAAAAAATATAGAAATAAAATCTTATTCCTTTCGTGATAGGTGTAAAGTTAATTTACACTTTTTGTTGGATCGTGTAATCAAAACTTTCTAATTGTTTTTTTATTTTATTATTTCGCAAGTTCTGATTATTTTATTGCGATGCACGACTTTTATAAGAATCAATTAGGTAAGGAAATATGTTGTATGTATGAATCAATTTAATCGGCCTCTGGATTGTACCTATAGACTACCAGAGAATTTAGCTGATAGTAGTTTCAGATTTCTGCCCGCCTGCAAAACAAAAGGAAGACCATTAGATATCCAAAAAGATAAAGACTAGATACGGGTTACATCAGCCACATGCACGAGGACTGCTGGGCGTCGGCCCAGAAAGCGGTGGCTAGATCATCCTGAACGCGTACCGCGAGGGCTGGTTTGAGGTGGCGCAGGAAAAGTTCGTAGAAGGACTTGAGGGAGGCCTCTGTCCAGCAGTGGAACAGTATAGACCAAACAAAAAAAAAAGTTTTGTAATCTGTCGTCAGAATTACCACTCCTACCGTAACAAAAAGGTGCTCAAAGCTTCCCATCTAACAAAACTCCAACACAATAGTAACACAACATCAAAAATTATAACCCACAAAAAACCTTCACACATTCTTATAAAATCAAAAACTGGCTGAATCGAAACGCATCGGCCGAGACATCATCTCGAAAAAAAAAAGAAATAAAATACAAAATGGAGGCATCGCTTTGTGGCGGGCCGCCATTACTGAGTCCATTACGTTGGTCGTAATTACGAGTCATTAGAGGTGGGCCCGCTCCCGACCAGCGACCATTACGACCAACAAGATATTGCCTTTTAATATCTCTGCATTGGCATCCTTGTGTGGTGTGTTTGATTGTTTGACAGAATAAAAAAGTTGTCTGTTGAGGACGCGAAGTTGAATTTATAGTAGAGGCGAAAATTATTAAAGACAATTATGTTGCAGTTTACAGACACATTTACTAGACGTTTTTGAAAACAGTGTAAGCTTGTGTAACAGTGTAGCTTAGCTTTAATAAAAACATAAATTCATTAGATAATATAGTTTTTCTTTTTCAATCCCCATATTTGAAGTCGGGGGGCCAACTCAGTGGAACTTAGCCTGAGCGAGCGGTCATAAATTCATGACGATGCAAATTGACCAGAAATTACCCATACCAAACCGAAATCTTTTGAATATATAAACCGCGTCGGTTATTACTAAGTGAATTTTATTACCCAATCTTTTGGTTTCACTGATACCATCATTCGATTTTCATTTCGGAGCACTCATAAAGATTAATCCGTAGATAATTCTTAGCTTTTCCATGAAAACATTTGCGTTCTTCACAACTTTATAAAACTACTTTTAACATCAATTCAATTAATTCAGGAACAATTCACATTGAAAAAAAAATATTCAATTGAAAAAATTATGAAACTAAAATAGTCTATAGAAAATAAGAAAAACCAAAAAACAATACCATTACAAGCTACTACACATATTAATATTACCCAGTCTCACATTACCTAATATAAAAGTTTTAAAACGTGGATATGTCATCGTCTATCGAATACAGACATTTTTCCAATAGGAATGCTTTGAGTCTTGACCTAAATGAGCTCTAGTAAATTATAGTTTTTTTAAGTGCAATGGCAACCTGTTAAAAATCCGCACTGCATGATATTGAGGACTATTTTGAACAATCTTAAGTTGGGGTAATATTTTGCCTTTAAAATCTTTCCTGCGCGTACTTTCCCTCAACTGTCATCAAGAATGATTTTAATTGCATCTACAGGTTTAATAAGTTAAAGCTATGTCCCTCGGACATTTTAACAACCCAATAATTGCCATGAAAATGGTTCCATACAAAAACAGAAGGGTCCAGTTGTACAAAAAATATGTAATTCCATACCAAAATATCCCACGCGATGCCAAGATACCTTTTATTGTTATTATGTGTCATCAAAATAAGCCAAAGTTTGGCGTCACTAAAAAAATAATTAGCTTCGTGTCCCCGGTTTGCCGACAACAGCCTAGTTTATACATCACGAGACGATTCCAATACGACTCCACCACTGCACCAGCGCACAGTGGAATGAATGTATGGGAGAGGTTGGACGTAGACATTTTCGAAAAAAAAGAGTTAAATTATGCCAAACTAATGATGCCATCTTATTCGATTACCTTAAGCTTTCATAACTTGTGCTTATAAATTTCTTCATAACTCCCATATTTCGGAAGTAATTTGAGAAAATGTGATATTTTACTATGAAAATGAGTGTATCGAGCGCTCTCCCTCCTGATTCCGGCCTTGTTTCAAGTAGCGGTCTCTAATATCATAATGCTAATACTAAGAGCTATATTTAATACTAAGACACATGGTGCGCCAAATGTGCACTTTCTGGGATAAAGAGTGATATATAAATAAACAAAAATATTATATTTTGTTTATTTTGTTGATTAAAACAGTTTCTCTAAAGGTTTACCTCATTACAATAACATTACTGAGCAGCCAATTAGAGAAGATATAAGCTAATTAGGATATGTGATTAGCGACTTAAGGTTTACATACAAAACTGATGCACTAATGATTACTAATAAGAAGATTGCTATTATTTAATTACTAAATGGCTCTTAATACACTAATTTAGCATGCATCATTTTCAAACTAATTACCTTGCAATATTTAACAAATGAGGGTACCTCGATTAAATATAAATAGGTCACTATTAGTAACTTTAAAATCAGTGTTGATTTACACCTCGTTGTAGCCACGCTAATCTCGCAATGTATATTCCAAATTTTAATACAAATCTTGATCTTCACGTTGCTTTATGCGCACGCGCACACAAAGATTTATGCTACTATAACTATTTGTTCAGTGTTTTAAAAGATAACAGTTGTGTTCAGTTATGTGAAAGTTCTGAAACAAGTTTAAAAGACTGGTGTCGTCGATTTTGCTACCGCGTTTATGCAAAATGGACACAGTCTGGAAGAAGCACAGATAAGTTTCGGAAGAAACATGAGATTTGGCTACAGGCTGCAATTCAGTGGCCGGAATTTCTGAATGAAAATATTGAATCTTCTACAGAAAATGTAAGTGACGTCATCGAGCCCATAATTTCTCCTGCTAAATCTGATGCTTCAACTTGTACACATCCTAGTCCTCGTAAATCTTTTGAGGAGCTTAGTAACCGGCAAAAAAGAAGACGCACTGAAGATACTCTTCCATGCAGCAGTAGCAGCGCTGAAATTGTGTTTTCGGCCGAAAGGGCGCTTCGAAAAGCAGGAGAAAGCGATACAGCTGATGTAATGAAATACTTGATGGAGAATCCAGCAGAGGCCTCAAAAATCAAAGCCTTCATTGAAGGTAAATCGATTTAGGTACGGGAAATATCCCCTTTGAAGGCATTGGCTCTTTATGTATCGATGAATTTATCGAAATGGCGCTACAACACTCTTCGGGATATCAACACCCAAGAAGGAGCTCTTAAATACCCGAGTTACTACATGTTGGTTAAAGAAAAAATTAAGTGGTATCCGGCCAAAGAAGATCGCACAGTTACAGAGAGCTCTGCAAAAATCAAATTACAAGCCTTGATGGATTTAACCTCAAGAAGACATTAGGTCGCTATAAACCCCTGTTGATCTTAATCAACAGCTCGTTTTGGCCAGCAAATGGGGTTTTGACGGATCATCTAGCCAAAGCATTTATCATCAAAGGACGAGTGAAGATGAGCAAATCGATCTTGCTAGTAATTTTATGATTAGTCTTGTACCACTGCGGCTCGTCTCAAAAGGTGTAACAATTTGGGAAAACGAGCGACCATCTTCCACTTCATTTTGCCGGCCAATATTGTTTAAGTTTATAAAGGAAACCAAAGAAAATGTGCAGAGGGAGATGGCTGAAATCGCAACCGAGATTGAAGCCTTTACTCCATCCACCATCACTGATGGAATTAGTGTCAAACACCAACTGCTGTTGATAATGATTGATGGTAAAATTCAGTCCATTATATCCGATACAGCAGCTTCAGTGTGTGACATATGCAAGGCTAGTCCTAAAGAGATGAATAATTTAGATTTAATCAAAGATAAACACGCAAACGAGGACATGTATAAATATAGCTTAAGCTCCCTTGACGCTTGGATTCGCTCAATGGAATGGTTATTACACATTTCCTACAAATTAGACATAAAGTCATGGCAAGCAAAGGGTGATATAGCAAAAAGGCAAGTTGATGACAGGAAGAAAAGAGTTCAAGAGGCTGTAAGAAGAGAAACGGGCTTACTTCTCGATGTTGTGAAACAAGGCAGTGGATCCACCAACAATGGCAACTCAGCATGGAGATTTTTTGAAAACTACACTAAATCTGCTGAACTGACCGGAATAGACGCTATGCTTTTAAGAAAAATCTGTGTGATCTTGCAGTGTATTTCATCAGGAGAGAAAATCAACGTAACTAAATTCCGAGAGTTCTACTTTGATACTGCTAAGCTAATATGCCTATAATATGCCTTCTTCACTTTATAAAATTTGAATGCATGGGCCAGACATAGTTCAGAACTTATCAATTGTGCCCATTGGTTTTCTATCCGAAAAGGCATCTGAGGCTAGAAATAAAGATTTTCGGTACAACGGTATCGGTCAGGCTATAGTACCAGATGACACATAATACATAAATGAATGCCTAAATATGGCCTAAATACAAGATCCTGCGATGTTGGATTTTCATCTTTCGATGCTGAGTCGGGCGTTGAAAATCCAATAGCGCCCTTTAATTTAGACTTTCATTTCAGTGTCCTCTAGTATTTAGTCGCCGGGCATTAAACTTCTAAATAAACATTTGTGGTAGGTAATTCATGTATTGACATTATGACTAATTAGGTATCTATAAAAGTTATTGGTCGGTAGGCCCCTGTTGAAATTCTCTCCGTGTCGGAGTCGTTACGTGACGCTAAGACAAGCCTTGATTATAGGTGTAATTTTGTTGGAGGACGCAAGTTTTTTGTGCCACGAACATTGTCATTCCGCCGAGATTTCCGACTAAATAGATACACGCAACGTTTTTGTAGATAGATGACATTTTTGAGTACCTTTAATGATGGGTTGGATATTTTGAAATTGGGCCCCTAAGCACCGGGCTATGTGCGGTCAACCTCACAAAAAGTTAGGCTAATGATCCAGATATTTTAATAGGCAAATTCAGGGTTTATTAGGTTTAGAATCTAAATTGTGTCAATTATCGATAAAGTTTATGAGTCTGGTCCCATCATATTAAAGAAAAAACAAACATAACTGACGAAATGTGGGTGTTCTATAGGTAGCTACACCCCTGCCTTACCCTTTGGAGAAAACAGGCGTGACATTATGTTAAAACAAAGCCTTCTATTTAGCCTATCCTCTGAAGTATCAACTGAAAAACTATCTAAAAACTACTTTCACAATAAAAGTGACAGATGAAAATTACTAAAAGTGTTCACTTAACTTTTAAAACTATCGAAGTAATTGTTCTCTATGAATATTTTCCGGATCGAAAACTACCTATTCTAGATACTCATTTTTAAGTGACCAAACTTCATCTTCGCTTTCATCAAACAGAAGCTCCAGGATTCGCATTTACAATAACGTTATAGCAGTTAAAACATCGGTCATCGCCATGTTGTGTAACTGGTTTTCTTTCAACGAAGCGTGACTTAGCTGTAATCGAATCAATGGTATACCTGTATACCACACGATCTGCTGTCACCTCGGGATAAAATGCTTGATACCATCTGTAAAGATTAGGCACACGAGAAAAGAAAGTTGCCGGATACTCCTGATAGTCATCATTTTGTCTTACAGCTTATTAATCTCTTAATTTATTGATTTCATGGTTTAAGGCTCGTGCACACTGGCGCGATGCGACATCGCGACATAAAGGAACCGAGTGTCGCGCGACGAGCGGTGCCTTTGTGTCGTGCTGTCGCGTCGCGCCTGTTTGCGGGAGCCTTTATGTTTGCTTGCATGGTTTATGATGAAATCGCAGTTAGATTATATTTCAGAGGCTTAAGGATGCCTGCAGGTAGCACGCGTTCATTTTTAATTTTACAATAACAAAAGAAAGTCGAAATTGCAGTAGTAGTGTTAGCTCTAGCTTCTAAACCATATGCTTTTTGATGCTTGCACAATGCACATAGCGTAAAAAAGAAAGTACGCATTCGGCACAAAAAAATAATGAACACGTTCCTCACACGACCGATTTATATTTCCTTTGAATGCCACCGTTTGGACCCTACGCTATAAAAACATCTTCACCAATAAAATTAAATTAAACTACAGACTAAGACATTGCGGTGTCCCGACGCGACGGCTTGCCCATGCGCAAGCGGCGCTCTTTGAAAGACGTGTCCGCTAGGGCTGCCCCAAACGATAAATTACGTAGGTACATATTTGAGTTACAACTTAATTATCTTAACTCCAATCATTTTATGCACATTTTAATACTTCCCGTTAACTTTTAATGACTCAAATATTTTTTTAACTGCTCATTGCGTTAGTAAAGTGCTGTCTAAACGTTGGACCGATGAAATTAATTATTTTCCACGCATACATTTGTGAATTTAATTTGGTTATTTTATGACTGCTTTGCTTATGTTGTCGGGATGGTAAAGTTTATTATTAGTTTTGGCTGTTAATATTAATGTTTATTATTTATTGAAGAATGTAATATTAGCTTTTTTATTTATAAATGCTGCAAATGGTTTATTTACGTTTACGGCGATCTGTGAAAGTTGAGAAATTTTATAGGCATCGTTTAGTCCATTTTAGATAGCATTCTGTTGTTTATAAATAATAAATTAAATAAAATCCATTTATTTCAGGTTCTCCCATATTACAATCACAAGTGTATACAAACACGAGATAAATACAAATCACAAAATAAAAAATAAATACAATATTATCAAATTATAAATACAATGTCAAATAAAAATAAGCAACTCAATGTCAAATGAAAATAAAAATAAAAATTAAATAAAAATTAAAAAATTTACCGGATATTAATAATATAAAATACAAATAAAAATAAAAGTTTAGGGCAATGGGTTATGCGTAGTAGCTGTACTGTAGGTATACCTAACTGGTACGTACAGTCACCAAAAGAGATAAGTACCCAGGGTCGTCGATATAGTTGAAGTTTAGTAAGAAACAGATGAATGTTTTCAAATGAAATTACATTTGATAAATTAATTGTTTGTTTTCTGTTAATTAAGTTAAATTTCATTCGAAAATATCCATCGGTTTCTTACCAAACTTCAACTATATCCGACGACCCTGGTTACTTATCACTTTTGGTGGCCGTACATTCTACTTTGTGGTTGAAATTATTTGCCAATTATGTACAGGAATGATATCGAATCCTACTCGTTGCATATATTAAAATTTTTCAACGGGCAAGTATTTTCTGAATTAGACTGTTCAACCTTGCAGCACTGTCTAGCCTCGTACACTGACAGATCGCAATCATTAAATCTCAAAGTCCAGCGGGGTAACTGCGTAACACACGAACAGTAGAAATGGCTTTCGTTTTGACAGTTCCACAACATTCATTTCGTTGTTTACGTTGTTGAGAAGACAAATTTTTCGAACATAATATCAAGCAATGGATTAGCAATAGCCTTCAAAATGATCAGATTGTGATAGATAGTGTCTTACGTAATTAGGGTACTGGAATAATTTTGAAGGATATTGCTAATCCATTGCTTCATATGTTCGAAAAGTCTGCTAAGCAAAGTAAATAACGCAATGAATGTTGTTGAACTGCCAAAATGAAAGGCATTCCTACTGTTAGTGTGTTGTGCAATATCCTTCAAAATGATTCAGATTGTGATTTGTTACGCAATTAGGGCGCTGTACTCAATAAACAAAAACAAAATCTGATTTTCACTCAATAACAACCCTATACAATTTACAACACAGCCCTTAATACAAACTAAGTCCTCCATGACGATCGATGTGACAACCCTGAGCTGAATGGAAACAAAAAGTACCTCGTTGTCAGCCCATACACTTCCTACACTTGAGTTACCGTTGGCAACATTGGTACCCAGAGCATGATGCGTGTCTTCGGGTAAAATTGTCCTTTGTTGGGTCGTGACAAGGGAAGGGACATTCACATGACATAGGATGGGAAATGTGTATTAAATGGAGGATCACTTCTATTCATCTGTTCATTCATCATTGGGTTGCACTTAATGTTTTTTTTTTTTGTTGTATTATGTAGGGTTGTAGGTGAAGGACTGGGCTTGAAAAAATTGTAAGAAGACTCTACTAGGTTTAAAATAATAATACAATTGATACCAGTATTCTGTATTAAAAAAAATCTTATAACTAACATAATTTTTATGAGCAATTCTATCAGTTCCTACTTATTTTCTGCATAATACTTACATAAACATATTATTATGTACACTCAAGCACATAACTTGACATGACTAATGAACTAATGCAAAAACCCTCCATGACTGCAATAAAAACGGAAGATTAATTAAATTACTTATTTCTTAGATCCTCACCTATCCATTAACTAATAAAACATAACATTTCAATTAAAAGTATGACTTCAATGAATTTTTTTTTGCACAGTATCTACGAGTAGACATTTAATTTTAACGTTTCCGTCGAAAACATTGAAATTAAAAGTCTATTAGAAAACGTTTCATTAATCTACACGCCTATGATGGCACGCTATTACAAGTAAAATGAATACTTACTAACACAAAATTATAGACCGAAATAATTATAATAAGTAGGTACGCGGGTGTTAAATGTAGAGTCTTCTTCCGTGGGCGGACGTTTCTGAAAACTACGACTGTCTGTGATTTTTTGCTAAATTGACGTTAGCTTTTTCCGCATAAATTATTACATATGTAACCTCCTTCCGTTCGTGAAAAAACACCAACTGCTGTTATCAATATTTCTGCCGTCAATTTCCATTTTGTTCATTCATTGGGCATTTAGAAGATCCACGTTCAGCAGAAGACCTAAAACACGTCAAGCTGATAATATAAAACAAATAGTTCACACAACCATTTAATTCCCGATAGCTCTACTAAGTACATAGATGAGTACAAAACGTGCAGGTGCGCCTGGCGTCAAAAGCTTACCGACGAGCGATAGAGATCTAGTGTCACGACGGGAAACGATAATGTAGTCGCTAAATAAAATATACACCGACATCTTAGTATGTGCGGGTTTCAAGAAAATGGGGTGTGTGAAAATGTTTTAATTAGAACTTAGATACTGCAGAAAAATGTTGTAGAACTGTCTTTTACTGGAATCGTTTTAAATTGCTGTCGTTTTATAAAAATGCAGGAAAACTGCATTAAACATTGACATATTAGAAGCATGATTAATAGTTAGGTACTGACTGATTATTTTCAGCTAATAAAGCTTTCGTTAATTACGATTTCGAATAATATAGAAGTTTATAATCGATTATAAATAATATTTGGAAAAAAAATCGACGCTGCTTGTACTTAGTAGATTTTCCATCAAATATTTTTGAATCATTACAAATTCTTACAAAAAAAAAATACAAAAATACCAGTTTATTATAAAAAATATATAACAAAAAGCTAAAAAAACGCAAGAAAATCCGCGTCATGCACCACAGCGTTGCGTCGGAGCATAATTAAATTGCGATAAATGTCAGAGCGATAGCGCAGCAATTTATCGGCGTCCGGCGACTCTTGCGCAGGGTTACCATTCTTCTGGGTTTACCTGGACATATCTGGCTTTTCAGCTCCCCGCCCGCACTTTGTCTGGCCCTGTCATTTGTTGTCCGAACTCTTCGAAATAAGGAGATTTTTTTAAGTAAATAATAAACATAAATTTTTCCTGAAAAAAAAAGAAAAATAACACTCACATAACATCATATATAACGCCTATGTTCCTCGAAGGGTTAAGCAGAGGTAGTGTACCTATCATACACCCACATTTCGACAGACATGTTTACACCAAAAAAAAAATGTCCGGTCTTTTTTTTCAAATGTCCGGCTTTTAACGGAGGTTTTTAAGTTTAAGGAGTATAAGGATCGTAGCAGGTAACGTTCCGTAGTTTCTGCCTACCCCTATGAGAAAAAAGTGTCTGTCAAACATCCACAAATGTGCATGTTTTCAAGTTTCGATTTGGTAACCCTACTAGTGCGCAGGCGACCGGCCGACGATCGAATGCGACCCACGTCGGCAGCGGTATTTACTTTGATGCGATATTTATGTACTATGGATATGAAAGTACCTTTTAATATGAGATATAGGCCCTTGGTTTTGTGCAGAGTCAATTATTTAATTTATTTTGTTGGAATCCGCCGCTGGATGAATGGGACTCCCCAAAGTTGCGCTGGTTTCAGCTGTGTATTGTTTTTATATCTACCTAGGGAGCAAATATTGCTGAATATATAGCTACCAGCAACTAAGGGCAAAGGCCTATTCTGATAGTAATGATATTCCGGCGCGGATACAGGGGGGAGGCAACGGGTGCAGTTGCCCCCCCTTGGCTTCGATCAAACTGAGTCTACAACTGGAAATTGGACATAAACATAGTTTTATATCCCGTATTTTTACTTTGTATTGGTACAGTATATTATAAGCCGCAGTCATCGTCGAAAAAAGGGGGGCACATTTTTGAGTTTAAAGAAAAGAAAGAAAGTTGCCTATGGTTATTTTAAAGGGCTTTCATGGCTTGAGACATTCACCCCTCCCTCGGCCCCCATCCCCCATCCTCCCCGAAAGAAACATTTGCCCCCCTCCCCCCTTGAGCGAAATCCTAGATCCGCGCCTGATGATGTTCGTAGGCATTGATCACTCTCAGAGTAGTCTGAAGGAAACAGCGACCCCACCTAGTTTGAAAAAATATTTGACAGTGTAAAAGTGTTATACCGACTTACTAAATAAATATCATTTATCACCATGCCGGCTTCTCTGAAGACAAGGTTTCCTCACGATATGTCAACAAAAACAGAAAACTTAAACCCATTTACTGACACTCGACTTTGGCCGACTCATAAAGATTAATTACTCCAACAGCGAGTTCCCTGGACCAAGCGCACAGTATCTCCAAGGTAGTGTCATGAACTCGTGACCATCTCTTCGTGAATTCGTGACCTAAACCAATTAATTACACGACTTAACACGAGTACATCCCTGTTCTACCTAGTTATTCTCATCTCGCGATCAACTCAGGCGCACGTAACGCAACGAATTACTCAAGATTAGGATCATTTAGCCGATGTTTTACTGTTGACTGGAATTTTCTCAATAAATATTGACATGGCCATAAATTATTGCCCTCAGACTTCATCAGTAACCCACTACGCTCAGGCATTGAGTTTGGAAAAACGTCTTTGATGCAATTACTACACTTTTATAGAACCTATGTCTTCCAAACATGTTTCTATCTTCAATAGTTTAGATTGTTTTTTGCACATTCATTAGCAGGCAAAGAATCTGCAGAAGATTAAGTTCCAATCTTATACAGGGTTACTGGTAACTCGACGTCTTCCTTGCAGGACGTCATAGTAGGGTTAAAATGCAACAAATTAAGCCACCAAATGTTCTACCGAAAATCAGTAGTTTTTGAGTGATTTTTTAATAAAGTAATGACAAAAATTGCGATAAATAAAATGTTTAATTAGTGATCTTTGCCAAAGTTTTAGGCATTTTAGATTTTTAAATATCAACAAAGATCTGCTACAGCATCAGCTACTATAATAACTTAAATTCCAGTATAGTCGCGCCGTAAATCATTTTTAAATTGGATTTTTCATAAAACAACTAAAAACCTTATTATCTTAAAAACTACTGAATTTCGGTAGAACATTTGGTGGCTTAATTTGTTGCATTTTAACCCTACTATGACGTTCTGCAAGGAATACGTCGAGTTACCAGTAACCCTGTATATACCGGACCACCAAAGCATCCAAAACATTTCCCAGGCACAATAAAAGCTAAATAATAAAATAATGAAATAAAACATAATGTTTCTTGGACCAGTACCTACGCAGGACCCCATGTCGAGTGCAATTTATTAAGCTGGCAATACCGCGGCAGTATTGCCCGCAGCAGAGTAATTATATACCGTATTCGATCGGTATTTCGTAATAAAATAGCTAAAGTTGAAGTAATAACTTCGGTTCGAAGACGTTAGCTAAATTGTCTTATACGGTATTGCTAATAGAGCTCTCTAATGGTCGGTAAATTGCGTTTTGTTTTCTGAATAATCAATCGCATAGCTTGGGAAATGAAGCAATTCTTGTGAAAGAATGCTCAAGTAGGAAGTTACGTTAAGGCCGATCTTTAGATGATCTCTCAGCCACTTTCTCGCTAGATGGCGGCCTAACTCGGAAACCTTTGAAAGACAACTTTATTATATGCGTCAACGTAGCTACGCTTACATAGATATTCATTATTATCAAAGACGTCCATTCCTATAGTTCGGCCTCCCGGAACAAAGCATTGCTACATTGCCTGCGGGGTAATTACGTAACACACTAACAGTAGGAATGGGTTTCATTTTGACAGTTCAACAACATTCATTGCGTTATTTACGATGTTGAGCCGTAACATTTTTCGAACACATGATGCAATGGATTAGCAATAGGCTTCAAAATGATTCAGATTGTGTGTTACGTAATTAGGGTACAGGTTTTGCGGCTCCACTTTGCACTGTGCATTTAGATATAAAACTTTGACCAATGCTGCTTGTACATATTTTCGCAGTGATTCAATAGATCTATACGATAATATTATAAAGAGGTAAAATTTGCTTGTTTGTTTGTCAGTTTGTATGCAGGAGGTAATCTCTGGAACTACCTGCCGGATTGAAAAATATCTTTTTGAATTTCATAGCCCAATTCTTGAGGAAGGCTATAGGGTATTTAACATCACGCTAGAACCCTTAGGATCCGAGCAAAAAGAAAAAAAGTCAAAAAGAACGCTAAGCGAAAACGAAGTAATAGCGTGGGCAGGCGATGCGATGCGACGGGGTGGGTCAGGGGAACAATAAATTTCACGCGAACGAAGTCACGAGCAGAAGCTAGTATTAGAAACTAACCTAAGTCGTCGAAAATAAGAAGTTGTCACTCAAGGAGCCATCCTATATGATTTTTAAGTCATCTACAAGAAAAGCAGGATGTTGACATGAAGGAAATATACCTGCATTACCCGGTAATAGCTACGCAGTCTGTTGTGAAGGGAAGCTATTCAAGAGGCATATATCGATGCAATTACAGTAACAATAATCAGTTTTGTGTAACTCGATAACGTCGTAGAGCTACGTCAGTAGAGTTTGCAGATTCGTCAGAATTATTAATAGTAAAAAACTTTTTTACAAAAATAACAACCGACTTCCAAAAAAATAAACACAAAAAAGTGAAAAATTACTTTAATTTTGGAAGTCGGTGTCGTTGGTTTTGTATTTTCGTTTAGTTCCACCGACTTCCGAAATTAAAATTATTTTGAACTTTCTAAGATTATTTTTTGGAAGTCGGTTGTTTTTTTGAAAAAAGTTTTTATTTTTCACTTTTTAGTTGTGGTACCTACACAAATTCGTATACCACTACTTGATATGTAAATAACAGTGACAGGAAGTTATTTTTTTTTTTTTTATAAAATTTCTGTAAGTAGGTTTGTACAAACACTTTTACACGTCAATCATGTTTTTTAAACTAGATGAGGTCGGCGTTTTCTATCTGACTACTCTGAGAAGAAAGGCCGAAACAAACTCAGAGGTCACAGTCTCTTTTAAACGGATATTATTATTTGCACATCAAATAAATAATCACCTATCAATTTATTTCCATCATTTAAATACTGACTGCACAGCAAATTAAATACTGACTGCACAGCAAATCAACCAGACCGTACATACATAATATTCACATTCATAGCGTGTGAGTATTATGTATTTGTCTCCGATCAGCCGTTTGTCGTAAAAATGCTCTATTCCCATCCAATACCTAAATGTTCCCGAAAATACTAACCCTAGATGGTCAACGTCAGTGGCATCCCGAGGTTCGGTTGGTTAGGTTCCTTTAAACCCTTTAAGACAGAAATAGGAGCCCCGCGAAGCGGGGCTCCGTCGACCAGCTTATTAACCCTAACCCTATATTTAGATTACCCTAGATTTCGGTAAAACGCAATTTAAATAAAACTTTGTGTAGCTAAGTGTAGAAAAAGTCACGCTTTGGTATTCGTTAGTAATAGATTTTTTATTTAAAAAAATGTGGTACTCGTTGGGAATAGAAAATAAATTGATGAAAAAGCTTTTGCTTTAGGAAAAATCGCTGTACGCTGCGAAAATAAATTGTAGTGTGTTTAGTGATATTTTGAGTTGAATATTTTGCTGTGCAATCAGTAATTTTGATGGGAATTCGGAATCTTATTGCATAGAAAAAGGATATTTTTTGATTTGCGTTTAAATACTACCCTCTTTTAAAGTCCAGACATAATCTTGGTCAGGTCATGCGAAGACCATGCAGATTGGTATCTGAAATGGTCTTTTGAGGAAAGAACCACACAGTTTGAGTGGACCTGTCCAGTCAGTGCACGCATTTGTCAGTAATCGTGCCGCTCGACTCAGGAAGTCAGGACTTAAGGAGCTCAACGATTCGACGAACAATACCAAAGAAAGGACATTTGGGTAGGCCGCATAAATTACTCAAACTGCCAGATCATAATTAAAATTAAATTAGAATAAAAAAAGCAATTACCCACATAATCTTCACATTCACAAAATTAAAATAATATAATACTTTACAAGTAAATACTCATGTCATTGTATATAAAAAATTTATCAATGTCAATGTGTATATATAAATTCGGTAATAATGTTTGAAGATCATGTAGATCGGTGTCCAAAATGGTCTTTTGAGGAAAGAACCACACAGATTAAGTCGACCTGTCCAGTCAGTGCACGCATTTGTCAGTAACCGTGCAGCTCAACTCAGAACTTAAGGAGCTCAACGATTCGACGAACAATACCAAAGAAAGGACATTTGGGTAGGCCGCACAAACCACTTAAACTGCCAGACCAAGAATAAAACTGAAAAAAATGACCCACATAGTCCTCATATTCACAATAATGAAAATATAATAATACTTTTTATAGTAAATATTCATGTCTAAAAAGAGTTAGCAAACTAAAATCAACATTCACTGTGTAAATTTATTGGAGCAGCTCAATCGCAAGCCTTTTTGTCCTCAATATAGTCTTTCACAGTATAGTAGGCTTTCTGGCATAATTTCCGCTTTATAAAAGATTTGAATGTATTAAAGCTTAGATCTTGAATGTGGCTAGGAAGTTTATTATAAAAACGTATACATTGGCATCTAAAGGAGCCACCAATTTTCTTGAGCCTGGTTGTAGGAACAAGAAATTTGTGTTTGTTCCTAGTATTTATATTGTGGATATCACTGTATTTTTTAAACAGATTAATATTTTTATGTGCATACAAAAGATTTTCATAAATATACTGAGAAGGCACAGTAACAATATCAATCTCTTTAAATTTATCTCTGAGGGAGTGTCTGGGACTTAATTTATAAATTGAACGAATTGCCCTTTTTTGTAAAACAAAAATTGTCTGAATATCGGCGGCATTTCCCCACAACAGAATACCGTACGACATCACACTATGAAAATAACTAAAGTATACTAAACGGGCAGTCTCTAAATCTGTTAAATCACGAACTTTTCTAACGGCGTATGGTGCAGAGCTAAGCTTTTTCGACAATTTGTCTATATGGGGGCCCCATTGAAGCTTGGCATCCAAAGTTATGCCTATTAAAACCTCATCAATACGAGTATAAACTAAGTGGAATAAAATACGCAATATTAAGAATAACTCAAAAACTACTGGTCAGAACTTGATCAAATTAATATGGGACCATATGAGAAGCACTAGCTTACAAATAAAAAAGAATAATGCAAATCGGTCCATCTAGAAAAAAGTTCTGAGCAAATAAAAAAAAATAAAAAAATACAGTCGCATTGAGAACCTCCTCTTTTTATTGAAGTCGTTTAAAAATAAATTAAACGAGTATCTTAGAATATCTTAAACTGACAGAAGAGATATTACTCATGAACAGGATTTGCGTAGCTGCGTTGTAGCGTTGCTGAAGATAGGGTTCTCCCAGACTGCGCCACAACACCCTGTCCTCTGTCTTTCGCATCATCCAGTCTGTCCAAATCTGGCTGAAAAACTACTCAACTTGGGAAAATTGGTTGAAGGAATCTTTATATAACCTAGGCAACTAAACTTATATTCGGTAAAAGTAAGAAAATACACTGATATTTATGTACTTAATTAATGGTAAAGGAACCACCTTCACAACATTGTAACGACTCTTCATCTAAGTTTGTTGCAAAGATTATCGGCTCTCCAAACATAAGCTAAGCATCACCCTAATTACATAACACACCACGGATATCGAGGGATATGGCTTGGAGGCGTGGCGCATGTCGCCTCCGTTGGGTTGAACTGACCTTAAATACGCGTGACTGCAGTGAGCACCGTTCCCCAGTCCGATGAGGCCTCAGCCCGCGCCGTAGCTGAGCCTGTAGCTTTAAACTCCCCGTTTAATAATCATGATACTATAAACCCTTTGATCCAGCCCGTCCCCAATATCGCGCTGCCCTCTCCCGATGACGCCCTAAGCCGAGGTCCGTACCCCACAGGGGGTGCCCTTAGCGTGCGGTCATCTATCATTTAAGTTTTAGTTTTAAATTTTTCCGCTCCTGGCTGGAGGCCTTTTAGAGTAAAATCCGAAAGGCAACCACAGGACAGACCGGTTAAGCAGCCACGACCCCCAGTGGTCAAAACTGCGAGTTGCCCTTCCAAAAAAAAAAAAAAAAAAAAAAAAAAAAAAAAAAATGAGCACCGTTTAGTCATATGTTTGCCTCGGAACGTGTAGTGTGATTTCGTATTTTTACGAAATGCCGAATTGTTCCGTCCTTGTGTGAAAATATAGCACAATTACAACAAACCTTAGTACAAGTGGTTTGTCTTACCACCGGTAACTAAAAAATCACTGCATTAATTATAATATTTAAGTATTTTACAAATTATCTAGTTGTGAAATATTTTTGACATGCGACAGCCTTTGCCTAATGACGGACGCATGTCAAAACGATGCATTAGTGGTGCGCAGCACTGAGATATGGATATCGATAATTGTTAGTTGCTCTAATAAGAAATTGTATTAAGAATCTTAAACGAGAATTAATACATTTTATATCAGTTTCCCGATAGATCCAGAAATTGAACATAAATAGGTAGATGCAAAATGCAGAGAAAATAGTTGGTTGGTAATTTCAAGTGACTTCAAAGTCCATAAAGACGTTGCTAGTCCCAAAAGCTCTTAGACACTGTCGATACAAATATTTTCTCATCGACTGATTTTCACCAGTTTGAGCAAGACCCCGATGGATAATAATATTATCCAAGTGACAAAATGTGTGATGGAATAACATATTGATATTTGCTTACATTTTTTGGCTAAGAATGTAACAACTAAATTATGAAAGCGACAGATATAATGTTCAATAAGTACCTATTTTAATTGTTCTTTTATGTGCGATAGTTGAACAGTTTTAATTTTAAGTAAGGGCAGCCCCGGATCTAGGGGGGAAAGGCAAATTTAAGCGTGGCAAACAAGTGCACCACTCAGCGCACCGCAACTCTGCGATAAGTGAGATGCGCAGCACTTATTATCTTTCTCTGCGAGTGGCACACTGACAAAATCACTACGTGATTAGCGTAGGCATAGATCGTCAAACGGTGCGAGCGGGTTGCGGGCGGAGCAGTTGAATTCTACCAGAAACTCTCTGTTTTTAAAACACATGCTCCATTTTTATTTGGCGATACAAAAAGGTTAGCTTTCCATCTCTTGCAACAGATCTATGCCGTGGCGAACCTGAGGAGGATGAGCGCTTCTGTCACCTCTGTGGCCAAAAATTTAAGGAACAAATCCTTTATTTTAGAAATTTTACATCGCCTAGCGAGGGCGCCGGGCGTCCCGCCCATTTCGCCGCCTTTATGCGGAAAGGCGACACGATTTCCTTTAAGTTTTTACCACAGAGCGCTGGCGCAGCCGTTGGATTGGAGCATTATCGATCGATAAAATTTACCTAATATGTTTCTGGCAAAATATTCGAGCTCGCTTTGCTCGTTCTTATAGCCTAGCGACTCTTAATTCTTAAAACTTTTCGGACTTACAAAATCTAACTTATTTGAGGCAGTGCTAAAATTTTCGCGCTCGCTCCGCTCGCTGGTGCATTCTAGATTGCCCTAATTGGTGTTAAGCTTTTCTGCATAAGTCGGGTGTGATCTTAGCAATCAAAAATCATGACAATCAGATTAATTATGAAAATGACATCGATTTTTTTGCAAAACAAAAGGCTCAAAGAGTAAAAATTTTATTCTAATCTTCTGCTAATAATAAAGCTAAAGAGTTTTTTTTTGTTTGAACGCGCTAATCTCTGGAACAAGCAGTCGGATTTGAAAAAATCTTATTGCATTTGATAGCCCAATTCTTGAAGAAGGTAGAAACCTTACCCTAGAAACCGAGCAGTAAGAAAAAAGGTCAGAAAGAACGCTAAGCGAAAAGGAAGTAATATCATGGGCGAGTGATGCGCAACGACGCGGTGGGTCGGGGGCCGAAGTTTCACGCGGACGAAGTCGCGTACAGAAGCTAGTATGCTATAATCTCACGATTTATTTAAAATATGTCCTGTCCTATCCTAAATAATTGTTCGACATGTCCATGTATATTTAAATAAATAAGGATTCATGTAAAACTTTAAAGGATTGGCGGGGCGGGGAGCGGCAGATTGCAGTTTTTGCCCCGCCTCGAAAAAAATCTAAATCCGGGGCTGAGTAAGGGAGAAACTGATGGAACTGAATTACTTAAATGTTATTCGCAAACGAAAATATTATATTTTTACTTGATTTGTTGTTATTGGTCTTTTAATATTCCACATAGAAAAGCAGAAAAAAAGAACGGTACCAAATACGTCCAAAAAACACCTCTTTTTGCAGTCGGTATTCATCGATATTTTTATCGATCACATATTTATACCAACCTCTCTTCCCTAGTTGATGCTAAAGTTACATGTGTGCATTCAGTGACTGTATCTATACTTTCTAGTGCCCGCCCCTTTTGAGCATATGTGCAATAAAATAGCACAAAAGTGTTACGCATATTTTTTTGTTTGTGTGCGAAGAATGCATCATGTGTGCCGTATCTATTTCTTTTGTTTATGTGAGAGTTTCAGGAGTGGGGAAAAGGTGGCGACACATAAACTTGAGCAAATATAGAGTAAAGGCATATCTCTCGGATATCTATGTAACACACTATCTATCACAATCTGAATCATTTTGAAGCCTATTGCTATTGCAAATGATGTTGAGCTGTCAAAATGTAACCCATTTCTACTGTTAGTGTGTTACGTAATTACCCCGCTGGTAAGTTTGAACTGCAAGACTAAGGACTCTAATCCCTAAATCATAACCTTCCACATTAAGGCTCCACAGGCAGGCGCGACGCGATTCTAGTAGAACAATTCCTATGAAAACTTCACGGATTTTTTTCTACCAGAATTACGTTGCACTGTCGCGCGTCGTACCTGTATGCGGAAGCCTTTAAACAAGACAGTTCAACATTACACAGAGATAACGGTGTGCCGGTGATTTTGTTCGCGCGTGTTCGTAATTAGGTACCCTAATGTACCTACGTACGGTCAAGTGCGGCCTGTTGCGAATCAAGACGATCTATGCAGTGCCAAATTAGGGTTGAACAAAGTTTTTGAGAAACAAAAATATAAAATAAACGAACTTGTTAAACATTAATGATGTTAGGTGCAGGAGGTAAGCCGATGATTATGATCTTGGAAGGGTATCAGCTTTAGTTCTACCAAAAACGAGGTATTCCAAGATGTTTAAAAAATAAAATTGTTGGTATAGGTAACGGTTGAGCCTTTTGCGCCGTGTCTATTATTTAACAGCTAATAATGGGCAGACTGATTAGGTAATTCATGGTGTCGGTATATTTTGTGCCTTTACCTGGGTCAAATAAATTTCTTTCTTTCTTTCTCATGAGAATTGAAAGAACCTTTATGATAGGTACTACATACAGGGTGACATCCACGCGCGCCTCAAAGAGATGTCAGCATAAGTGACGGGGTCCGACAGGGCCGATGCCTACTGGGGTCGCGGATTGTTCGAAAGAGTTACCGTGGCCCTGGCGCACAGGCAACTGAAGGAATATGGGTGGGTTTTACAAAAAATACAAAAAGGGTGGCAGGGTCATCAACGCGCAACATGTTACCATGGATTCAGTACCTACATGCCATACCATGGATTCTGAACCTACGCGGTCAAAATGTATGGAACAGCTAATTGTTTTTTTTGTTTATAAAAAGTGCAATACCTAGTAGGTATTGCACTTTTCTATGAAACAGTATTTTTTATTGTTTGATAAACTACAGGAAAAATCTACATAGGGGGTCTAGAACCATGTGCTGAATTCATGGTTCCAGTTTGCGCAGCGCTGTCCCTGCCACCCTGTATACCTTACGGCCTTACCTTACCTTTAACAGTAGAGTCGTTGAGCTGCACGATTACTGACAAATGCGTGCACTGACTGGACAGGTCCACTCAATCTGTGTGGTTCTTTCCTCAAAAGACCATTTCAGATACCAATCTTCATGGTCTTCACATAATCTGACCAAGATTATGACTGGACTTTAAAAGAGACTGTGACCTCTGAGTTTGTTTCGGCCTGTCTTCTCAGAGTAGTCAGATAGGAAACGCCGACCTCATCTAGTTTAAAAAATATGATTGACGTGTAAAAGTGTTTGTACAAACCTACTTACAGTAATAAAATCATTTATCATAACAATTATTGCTCATTGAACATAGCCGAAAACTTTACTTCCCAAAAGCTGGTAGCCCTACCCTCAACAGTTAGGATAATCATCCTAAATTATTGCCTGGTCTGTCCGACGGGAGTACTGTACGTGCAGTGCGGGCTACGGGCTGCGTGCCAGACAGCAGGGAGTCTACTCTCTAAGCACGAAATCCGTAGTTTTGGCCGATGTTACGGGCGTTTCCTACTCCGTACACCATTTCTTTTTTTTTGGGTTGTGAAATCATCGAATGACCTCTCCCGCTCTGGACGGAGCGGAAGGGCGTGTCAGACTCTTACTGACTAAAACCCACCCGTGTTCCTTCAGTTGCCTGTGCGCCAGGGCCACGGTAACTATTTCGAACGATCCGCGACCCCGGCAGGCATCGGCCCTATCGGACCCCGTCAATGGTGCTGACATCTCTTAGAGGCGCGCGTGGAACACGACGCGCCGTCGACCCGGACCTGGTCCTTACCAGACGGCGAGCTGCCCATTGCTCGCCGTCCGCAAGACCGCGCCTACGGTGGCCGGGAGTAGGCAATCGACTCCGACGCCCAGGGTGTCTCCTCCTGCGGCAACTAGGGGCGCGAGGGCGAAGCGATTGCCTCTCCCTCACGCGCTCCGCGTCCTCCTCGACGCGAACAAGGAGGTGACGGCTTCCCAACTCCGTATACCCTAAGGACATACGATGAGTTTGGGACTCGACCTAAGAATGAATGACACCACGAGGTGACAGTTGTCCCTACTCCCGATGTGCTTTTACCTGTCCGAAAAAGTTAATTAATCGGGTGTAGGGTACATTCACTACAAAGTTTCAAACTACTTTTGGACAGGTCCGTAGGTTTTGGACGGACTTAGAGAATAGGCCCCCTGGTCGATAGCCCGCCGCGCGCCGGGGTCAACGCAACATCGCTGGGAACCTTCTGATACGACTAAGAATTACCAAGATATATATGAATGGAGATGGTTCATTGTTCACACTTCCTATTAGCTCAGTGTAGCGACTGACGAAATAATTCTTCAGTAAAAAAAAAAGTAAAATTGTTTGTAAATGTTCCATGAAATAAATAAATTATACGTCACTGAACCTTCGCACAGACAGAACGAACGCTTCGATTTTTTGATTGCTGTATGAGACACCATGTCGAAAATTACACATACCTACCTACCTATAGTAATTCCTATACAAAATGCAAAGAAGGTGGCATTTCCCAATTTAAGCCCTGATCAATTTTTACTCTTAGAAACGTCAAAAGGCGACATGGATAATTACCTAATTTAGGCCTGACGTTAGTTATTTAAAAAATATCCAGGCGTAAGCACGCCGAACTTCTCTGGCATATTTTCGGTAGATGTATCGTTTAACTTAAAAGTCTTAATATAATCACAGGACAATCCAAATTGCAGTAGAAATAGCAAAACTTATATTCGCTGAGGACAGGATTCGAACCTGCGCGGGCAGAACCCATTGGATTTCGAGTCCAACTCCTTAACCACTCGGACACCTCAGCCGCTTGTCGTTGCGGTTGAATATTGAAGTTACTAACAACTTGAACAGACAGTTATATATAACGTTTACCTAGTTTTTTAATGTTTTCTGAACTATATTGGGGTCGATGCCTGGCAACCTGGCAGGGTAGGACTGATCATCATTATCAGCCTACAGCAGGGACATAGGCCTTTCCAACTGCATGCCGTTCAGCTCGATGCTCGGCAACTCTCATCCAGCTGCTACCAGCCACCCTGCGGAGATCGTCGCTCCACCTAGCCTGAGGGCGTCCTACCTTACGTTTGCCGATTCGCGGTCTCCACTCAAGAACATGTCTACCCCAACGGTCATCGGCTCTACGGCTAATATAGCCGCCCATTGCCACTTCAGCTTGCTTATTCTGTGAGCTATGTCGACAACTTTGGTTCTTTGCCAGATCACCTCGTTCCGGATTCTATCCCTCAGAGAGATTCCAAGCATAGCTCGTTCCATAGTGAGCGACCTTGAATTTATGGACCAGTCGTACCGTGAGTGGCCACGTTTTGTCTCCGTAAGTCATAACAGTCAGGACTGATCAATAGGAGCTAAAACACTAGGAAGGGTGCAGAGCGGTTGGTTCAGAGGGCTGTCTTTTGTAGCTCTTGACCTTTAAAAACCTTTAGACCTTTTTCTCAGCCTTATTTGAATAAGATTTTTTTATTTTGAATGCCTATTTTCATTTTTGGATTAACTACCATCATAAGTCTGAGTTGGAGATATGTAATTAGGAATGAATGAAAAGATAAGATCCATTCATCGAACAAACAACCCAGCACAAAGTCAGGACAACAAACAAACTTCGATAACCTACCAACATTATCTTTATCTTCTTCACTAGCAAAATTCACACACAATGTGTCGCAATTAATTGATTTATAGCATCAATAAAACAGTATGTAGTACGCAAGACGTCATAATCAAGCTATACATTTCCAGTATAAGCTGACTTCTCATTGTACGAAAAGCCTGTACAATGCGAGGTCAGCTAAAACTGGAAATGTATAGTTTGATATGTCGTCGTGTGTACAGTAGTCCGCATGTCAGTGGTAATACCTTACCATTGCCTATTGTACAACAATACTATTGTTAGGACGTTCCTATTGGGCAGAGCGCAATAACACTTGATTGTATAATTATAGGCCAGCAGACGCCGAGCCAGACGACAATTAACATTTGGACCTAGGGTTATAATGACCCGGATAGGATTACCAGCAGCTCAATTGTTTAAGAGAGATGGGAAGCTTTGAGGGCGATATTGGTGTGGGATTCCTGACAATTACCGATATGAGGTCAGACAAACAAATGTTGCTACTTCTAAAGCACGCACGGCACGGTTGGCGCAGTGGTTAAGCGATTGACTGCTGCGCTGCGTGTCGCGGGTTCGATTCCCGCACGGAACAAATATTTGTATGACCTACAAGCAGTTGTTCCGGGTCTGGCTGTTTCTGTATTCGAGTTTGAATGTTTGTAAACGCATCCACATTACAGGAGAAATTCCTAGTGTGGGGTTTAGAAACAAAAAAAAAATTATGTCCAGAAAAGGTACAAATGATGTTATTTCAACCAAACGTTTTTGCACCATAATTAATTATGCTTTTGCTGGTGTTAGTGTAAGTTTCGTAAAACAAATACATATGATAACAACTGATAAGCTACGAAAACATTTTTTCTGTCAAAGAGATGTTTCTAAAGTAAGAATGAATTGGTAAAAGATATAAATTGCCTAATTCATGCCTTTTACTATCTTTACCTACTTTCTGTAATCGTTGCTTTTATTCCTAAGTAAGCAAGCCTGTTACTACGTACTGCAGGCTTAGCACGACGCTTTCTATTTCTACGAAGAATAGACACAGCTCTTTCTATACAAAGTGACATTTCGTTTCTCCATTTTTGACATCGCACCATTGAAATCCTTGTACAATCTGGCATTTTGTTTTCGTTTCTAACGACCTTTGTCTAGGTCCTTTTTTATATAGACTGTTTCAGAAGACAGTCTCACGCGCCGAAGGCTAGTTTCCGTTGAGATTGGCCGCCATGGCCGAAATACGGTCTGGAGGACTATACTCTACCATACATCCATAATGTGCTTGTCGCCATCTCGACTCATCTTTTTTTTCCGAATTAGCGACATTCTGGTGTCCAAGGGGTCTTACTCCCTAAGCACAAAATCCGCAGTTACGGCCGAAGTTATGGGTGTTTCATACTCCGTATCACCTACGGACATAATATTACTTTGGAGCCCGAGCTAAGAATGAATGAATACATGATTTTACAGCTGTCCCTCCTCGCGATGTGTTTTTACACGTTCGATTTTTTTTTTGTTGGAATTGAGTTTGACTGATCAATTACTTTCGGACCAGCCCGTATCTTCGTTGATAGACTTAGAGAGTAGAACCCCTGGTTCCCCACACGTTACCTTCGCAGGGCCTCAAAAATGTGTGTTCCCCCAACAATTACATCATCAAAATAATCTTTTGCGTATTTCCAAGAACCGTTCCGACATCCTGCACATCATTGAGGCCTATCTAATTGGCGCGGTCACTGCCGACCGCTTTGATGTCTCATTTCCTGCCCCGCGAAGATAACTCTAGCACCATCCCTTTCTTACTTACACCAGAAGATACGTCTATCCCTCTCAGATAAATATCCCGTGAAATGGAACAGCGGCCACACAAGATTAGGTGCAATGATTGGACGAATTCCGTTGTAAAGTTACCATAAGTAAAAAAATATATTTGATGAGTAAATTTTTCGGATTTTAAGCGTAAGAAACTTTTTGCTTCCGAAATTTCCGTTCCCCGATATCAGTTCCATTGATTTTCCATGGATGGATATTAGTTAACTAATTTAATTTAGTTATGGTTTCTACATAAATGAGACACCAGATTTCTAAATACGCTAAAAGTCTTTGAAACCCTTTCCCAAAGTTATGTGTTAAAATTCAAAATGTACACAACTTCCCTCCAGCATTTTGTATGAAACAATAACTTTGCGAAGACTGCCTTAGACTGTAAAGAGCGACATATTATTAATGCTACAATGTTATAAATATTGTGCGCTGGCGCAGTTCGTGGAACAATAATAATAATCGACGCAAGTACACTGAATGGGAAATAAATTACACACGACGCCAGTAGGGATGCGAAGTTATCCTGACGGCAAACTCACTTGTCGATAAAAAGAGGTGGGGGGGGGGGGGTATCATGCATGCAGTAGGTGTGAACTGATACCATGCTACTGCATGCATGGTATCATTTCACACCATGGGTCTCTCCTTAACTTATCGCAGTCATATACAACTTAACACTTTAAACGTCTTCCAAAGATGATACAAAACTTTTTGTAGGTAAGTTCTGAATGTCGAAGCCCTATTTTATAAAGCCTGACTGAAGTGCTAAGAGTGCTTAGCCAGTATTGCCGTTATTTACTGAGTGCTGAGTGCTAAGCCCTGCTATTGTCGTACATTAAACTGGGGCACCTGTAAAGGATCACCGATCTGGGATGTCACCAATTTGTCATTACAGTCATTATTAAAAATAAACGGATAAATCTGGATGAAAAAGCTTCTACTATCGAATTAAATCTAGAAAAGAAAGGTTTCATAACAATATTCCTATATAACAATATCGATAACAAATCTATCCCACCACTAGCACCGCCTGGAGCGCTGCGCGTACGCATCGAACATCGCAATTTCGACGTGCGCGCGCCGCTCACTTATTAAATCCTTCCGCCCCGCCCTAATGCCCCCTATTACAGGTAATATAATAAAACGGCCACATTGGAGCTCGAACCTTGTCATTATAGTGACATTAATGTATTTTATTTATTTTATTGTACACCTATGTTTGATGTGTAGTGAATAATGCATTTTACTGTATCTTTATACGTTATGGCTTTGGGACATTGATGGTCAATATTAAGTGCTAGCTTAAAACTTCAGGAGATACCAAATAGGTGGAAAATTTTATTTCAGGACTTTAGTCTGAAATCGTCAATATACAGCGAACAGGCGCAATGCTAGTTCTTTCCATTGAGATGGTTCTTAGTCTGTGTATGAAAAAACCTTTTGTTTTACGTAAGTACAAACTGGTTTAATCTAGTCTTAGAGTGCTACAAGAATATTTTGGCGCCCGCCAGAATGATATTGACAGGGGCCCGTTGTTAGTAAACATTTGTGAAATTGTGTCATAGAAATTGTATTGAAAAAACAAGATGGCGACGTTAGCTCCGATTTTGGGCATGCGCCACAATAACCTTGTAGCGTTTTATGTCATGCTACCCCACCACAAATCAGTACAATTCGAGCGATACGCCATAGAACGGCTATGTTTGACAAGAGTGCATTTTGTATGGGTCCTAGAATATATAATAAATTACCTAATAATATAAAGGCAGCAACGAATTTTATATAATTAAAAAATAGGTTAAAGTTTTATTTGATCAATAAAGCCTATTATAAAGTTAATGATTATTTAAATGATAAATGTAATTAATTTATAAATTAAGTAATGATAATAAAATTATACAATTAATAAATGTTAATAAACAGTGTATTATTAATATTTGTTATAGGCTTGTGGGTTTGTGGTTTGTTTCTTTGTTATTGTGGGTTTGTTGTTGTTGTTATGGATTAATGTAATACATATTTTTGACAACCGGCGTGCGTGTACGTCCCTGATGTATGAGCGTAAACAGGGCAATAGGAAATATCCAAGGATCGGAGCAAGTGGCGTTCTGTATGCCTACCGCCATGGGAGGTAGGCGTGAGTTTATGTATGTGTATATTTTTATTAGGTATTGCACACCTATTAAGGTAGGATATGGTTTAAAGGACTTTTGTTAATTTATGTATCACCTCATGTACCTACCCATATTCAAGCAAATAAACACTTTTGTTTTCAAATCAAATCATTTTCATCATTTTTTAATATTTTTTTTCTGCAAAATTATAGAACCCATGACTTTTCATGGGTTCTATAATTTTGCAGAATGCTATTAAAACAACTGACATTACTAACTGTGCAGGCGGCACTCATTAATAGTGCGTTGATTGCAGCATCCCACCATGACCATTAATTGTAGCGGCGAAGCACTAAGAGCACATTAATGGCCTTAATCAGTATTATTACTTTAAAATAACTTGAGCTAAACGTGCTTACATGAATAGAGGTACTTAAGCGAAGGTCAGAAGTTAATTTAACTGGTGGTCATTTGATCCTCCGCTACAAACTGTCTTTTAACCATTTTAATATACCTACAGGGTTATTGTTAATACGTCGGCAATCCATTAAGGGGATGTAGGGGAGGTCATTTGCAACCAAATGACACCTGATGACCTATATGGAGGACCAATGGAATTTCTTGCCCATTCTTCTCCATACAAAACTACCTTTTCGAAGGGGCAACTAGAATCAATTCTATTTTCTTGTAAATTTTGACGTTCAAAAGTGCCTTTTATGTGCCTAGTTGAAATAAATGATTTGACTTTGACTTTATGCAAAGGTCAACTATTTCCGAGTAATTAGTAATTTTATATTTTTTGGCGGTAGGTACAAAACTTGAAAATTTATAAAAAAAAAGATGCATGAATTTTTTCAAACTCAATTTCAAACTCCAAGCATTTATTTCAATTAAACCATTTACAGGCACTTTTGAATTGTCAAAGAGTCGGTCAGTTAGTCAGAAAGTTGAAGCCCATTCCAAAACGTAGATCTCTATGGAGAAAAACGGGCAAGAAACTCCAAGGACACTCTTTTTAAATCAAGATATTACAAAATCCTGGGTACATTATTCTTGTTGCTTCTATATGCGAGAACAATTAAAACAAAATATATAAAGAAACAATTCAAAATATAACATTAATAATAAAAATAAGCCGTGGCAGTTCAGAGATGATATATGTCATTATCTGCTTGTACTTCAATACATAATAATCAGCCATAAATTGACAATTAACTTATAGTTTTTAAATCAGAACTACAAGTTTCATCATTTTGAGCAGGATATTTGACTAAAATAGTCGATGTCTGCCTAAAAACACGGTAGACTTTATCGGCAGAACATTCCAATAACATGTAACCCTTCTCAGCTATCCAATGAGATAGAACAAGATAAATTATATCCTCAAAAGAAAAATTCAAATTACTCGAAAATGGTTGACATTTGCATAGAGGTCATCAGGGGCCATTTGGTTGCAAATGACCTCGCCTACATCCCCTTAATAAATTGCCGACCTATTACCAATAACCCTGTATGTAGTAATTTTTGGCATGCCAAGTAAAGTTATTAGGCGAAATAAGTGACAAGTAGGTATTTTTCATTTTCAAAACTTCGTAATAGCTTTTGGAAAACATAAGGATGCCAATGCCAAGTAACGTAATTAAATGCGAGCTAACGAATGGAGCGAAATAAAATTAGTTTTCATTTCAGAACTTTATACTTGAAACCTTAATATATCCCTAATTGCTGTCTCCCATTACAAGATAACTACAGGGTCAAATTAATTTAGCTAGCGAAACTCCCCAGACGTGATGGGTATCGATATAAAAACACGATAGAAAAAAAAAAATGTGGGGTAATCGATCGTTGTAAGTGTATTCACTTGAAAATCAGTTTAATAAAAACTTTTTACAAAAAGTTTTCACGTTCTTTAGTGTTTTTTTTTTGGAAGTCGGTTGTTTTTTTTGGAAAAAAGTTTTTATTTTCCACTTTTTAGTTGTGGTACCTACCCCACACACATTCGTATACCCTACTTGGTATGTAAATAACCGTGACAGGAAATGATTAAAACATCATCAATATAAACGCAGTGGAAAAAATACGCAGTATTAAGAATAACTCAAAAATCTCTGGTCAGAACTTGATCAAATTTAAACGGGACAACATGTAAAGCACCAGCTTTCAAATAAAAAAGAATCATCCAAATCGGTTCACCCAGAAAAAAGTTCTGAGCTAACAAACATAAAAAAAAATACAGTCGAAATGAGAACCTCCTCCTTTTTGTGAAGTCGGGTAAAAAATCAGTATTTTTTGTGTAAACTTTACAGACGTGATTAGTATTGATATCTAAACAACATATTTTCTCAATTCATACTTCAAGTAACAATACTACCAGCGGTCGTTGACTCCTAAAAAAAAAAACATCACATCTTTTTTATTTTTATTTTATCACTAGCTTTTGCCCGCGGCTTCGCTCGCGTTAATTTAGAATTTGACAATCAATTCGGGTTGTACAGGGAATTATAGTTAGGCGGAAAAGCAACCGGTCTATCGACACTCACAAAATGTAAGAAATACTTAAATAAATAAAAAAACCCTTACCACACTACTAAAGTGTCTATAATAATATAATTTAATCATGATTCGAAAGGCACGTGGCGCCATCTATTATTATAAGAACGTTATTGTTGTTTTCCTCGGGAACAGTACTTTTTTTCGGGGTGAAAGGTAGCCTATGTCCGTTTCTGTACCCCTGACAAAGTATATGCAAAATTTCATGATGATCAATTCAGTAGTTTAGGCGTGAAAAGGTAACAAACAAACAAACAAACAAACTTACTTTAACATTTATAATATAAGTTAGGAGTTAGGAAGTTAGGATAGTTAGGATTAGGATGTTTAGATATCGATACTAATCACGTCTGCAGAGTTTCGCTAGCTAATTTAATTTGACCCTGTATAGAGCCTAGACACGTAGCTAATTAATTTGTGACCTTAACGGTACCTGCCTACGTACAAAGTGGTTGTCCAGTCCACTCTTTATTTGCAAACTTTACCCACCTAAAACTTATCTTGGACTGCATGGTTGATGGATGTTGAGATTCCATTTGAGACTAAATCCCAAAGTAAATCAAAAGTACTCTCTAAGCAGGAAATCCGTAATTTCGAACGAAGTTACGGGCGTTTCATACTACGTATCGCCTACGGACTTAAGATTAGTTTGGGGCCCGAACTACTCGTAAGAATGAATGACAAAACGGTTTGACAGTTCGCACCTTCGGTTTTTAAATTTTACAAGAGAAGACTTTTAAGATTTTTTTCGCATTTATTGCCTTATTACTGGATTACTATTTGTAGTAGGTTTGAAATCTTTATAAAATTAATTGTTTATTGCTTTTGCTATAGTTTCACGTAAAAAGTTTATTTTAAATTATTAAAAAAATCCTAATAAAAGACATACTTAATAAAAAAAGGGTCCTGAATTGTGACTTTGTTGCACCGAAAGGTGCGAGTTGTCCTTAATTCCGATCTGAGAAAGTTAATTAATCGGGAGTAGGGTTAATTCCGATGTATAAAACTACTTTCGGATGGGCGCGTATCTTCGTTGATGGACTAAGAGAGTAGGCCCTCAGAGATTAGAGGACTTCAGTAAATTAAGAAGACCATCAAACGTAGTATTATCGTCATGGTGAAAACTTGGATTCCAACGGGAAGATGGAAAAGAAACGGCTCACAATGTGGATATGGATATTGCATAGTTCAGCGGGGTAATTGCGTAACACACTAACAGTAGGAATGACTTTCATTTTGACAGTTCAACAACATTCATTGCGTTATTTACGTTGCTGAGCAGACAAATTTTTCGAACATATGAAGCAATGGATTGACAATAGGCTTCAAAATGATTCAGATTGTGATAGATAGTGTGTTACGCAAATATGGTGCCGGTATTTCACGGAACGTGCATAAAAGCGGCTAAAGAAAAAGCAATCGGTCGCTTTTCCTGAAAATGACACAAAACTCTTATTATTCACAGACAAATCCACATCAAAGGCTAGTTTCTCCATAAAGTTATACCTAAGAAGAACGATATTATTGGCTACGGTACGTTGTCTTGCGAGCCAGGGTCGGCGCGGGCGCATCGAATTTTATGTGGCTGCATGAAGACATCGTTGCGAAGTTAAAGCTATGCTTACGACGCTTTTATGAGGGCGGTGCGGCTTTGTGGTAAGGGTGGTGGCATAGTGCCAATTGTGAGGTATTTTGAAGTGTTATTGTAGGCTAGTGGCGATTACTTTGTGAATAGATTGGCGCCGGGACCTTCGACGTAACTGTAAGTTTTAAAGTAACCAAGTTTAGCCGATTTTCGCGATTTTCGTGGTGCAATGAAAGCTACGTTGCTACGATCAAGAAGCCATTACAATTCACCGACAGCCATGAAAGGTTCAAATTCAAGCATAGAATGTGACAGAGGATACCAGTGTCGACAGGACTTCATTCCAGCGCGGAGTGCCAAACGGTCATTGGAGCAGTCTCCAAAGATGTTTTTCCCGCTATAATGATGTTGCATGACAGCGGCGCCGCCGCCACCGCCGGGGCGCTGTTGGTAAACATTTGTGCAATTGGTTTGTGGAAGGTATTAAAAAAACAAGATGGCAGCTTTAGTTATGGTTTTGGCCACGCCAAAAAATCATTGTACCTACAGTTACACGGGAATTTATTTGTATAGAGATGGTATACAGGTTGGCCAAATGGCACTAGGTAGGTAGATATCTAGTTACCTCTAAAATGCAAACCTACGAACACATTTGAACTAAAAAATTTTACGTGTCCGCTCCAACTTGCGACCGGAGTTTACTCCTGAAAAACGATTGTCTTAAAATATGTACTATATAAATAAATAAATAATAAATAATAAAACTTTATTTCAGACTAAGGTCCATATTTTTGTTAGTATTTTGGTTTTAGTAACAATGGTGCTTAAAGTAGGTTAGTATTGTTAGTTTACACGAACTAAATTCATTTATATAGACCAATGACTGTCCCCACCCAGTGTCTCTGAAAGGGACAGTCCGGTCTAGCAGCGATCATTTTTAGAATGCTGTTGTCACTACCATGCAGGCGCTGTAGTAAGGAGGCCGCTTTCTTTCGCATGATGGCATGGAAACCATCTGTGCGAGCCTCCGCGAACATTCCCGAGGCGCTACAACGCCATGGCAGTCCCAACAGCATCCTAAAAGCATTATTAAATTGAACACGCAAGACGTTGTATGCTCGGCGCGTGTATGATACCCACAGGCCACTCGCGTAAAAGGACTGACAGAACGCCTTAAACAGGGTTACTTTGACGTCTGTAGTACAACGAGCGAACCTACGGGCAAGCATATTGCTCCTCACAGACAACGCCCTGCGCTCCCTCTCTATATCTACGTCATCTCTTAGGTCGCTCGTAACAATGTGGCCAAGGTACCTAAAACTATTAACAATTTTTAGTGCTACTCCGTTGAGACTTATGGGCGGAACACTGCGCGGCTGCTGCTTAGGTGCCTTAAATACAAGAAGCTCACTCTTCTTCGAGTTGTATATTAAGCCATGCTCCTCCGCATAGGTCTCGCAGGTGGATAACAACTTCTTCAACCCACCCACCGAGGGACTGAGAAGCACCATGTCGTCTGCGTAGCTTATATTGTTGACACACGTTCCGTCAATGTGGCAGCCGACATGTGTACCGCTCAGTCGCTCGATGAGCCGGTTGATATAGAGGTTAAACAGCAGAGGCGAGCTTAACCCCCCTTGTCTGACTCCGCATTCCAGCCTGTACTCGTCCGACAGAGTACCCACCCACCTCACCCGATTTTTTTGGTTAGAGTACCAATATTTGAGAAGGGAGGTGTACTCCGCCGACACTCCCGCGTCCCTCAACTTGTCCCACAGTACATCATATGCAACCAGATCAAATGCTTTTGACAAGTCGAGGAAACACGCCAGTACCGGCGTCCTTCTCGCTGTGTAGTACATGACAGTTCGCTTCAGACTCAGAATAGCGCTTTCTGTTGAGACTCCTGCTTTGAACCCGAACTGGGCATCGTGCAACCCAACCTGTGCTGTGAGGCGACTACTCAGCAGACTGTCAAGTACCTTTGCTACTGTGGTAGCGAGTGAGATGGGCCGGTAGTTACCAATATCAGACGTATCACCCGTCTTATTTTTAACTATCGGAACGACTATGGTCCGCATTAGCGGCTCCGGCAAATACGAGTGACCTATGCACAGACTGAAAAACATAGACAGTACTCGCGGCAAATGAACGCCCGCATATTTATAATGCTCGATACTGAGCCCATCGTGACCAGGCGACTTTCCACGCTGCATTTTTCTAATAATTTTAGCCACACTGTTCGCAGATATCTTAACATTCTGCCCCGTCACAACGGGCTCACCACCGCACACCACACTGGACGAGGGACCCAAGGGCGACCGCACAGTAAAGTGCTCTCTAAACGCCTCGGCAATGTCACTGTGGTCAGTCGAACCATCAACACTCTTCGGGAAGCACGGCCTAACGTTCATATTCTTTGTATGTTTCCAAAAACTTTTAAAATCCTTAGAGGAGTGGTCGGATGCAAGGATGTCCATCTTAAATTGCTCTTGATTATCCTGGCACCATTTCAATTTGGCTTTAAAATGTTTCCTCGCCTCCGACATCTCATCAAAGACTCGACCATGAACTGGTCGCCCAGCTAGATCCCAAAGTTGAAACCTAAGCCGCGCCTCCCGATGAAGGTCTGCCACGTGCTTATTCCACCCAATGACATAACCTCCCTTCTTGCGACACTTTTTTCTATATGTTTGAATAGCTGCTCTATAGGCAAAGGAAGTAAATAAACCCATATATTAATTTATATCGATTTGATAAAATATATTAGATCAATTATTTTACATGTTAAAAGTACCTACCTACTTCACAATGAGTGATAGGAACTATCAATAGGTACCTACCACGAATATCAAGTACCTAAAAATGGTGCGCCTGTACGCAATAAGTGGTGATAATGAGGGCTATCGTGCTTGAGTTCGCCGCTAGAGGCGCTGGTGTAGAGTAAGGTCTCTAGATGTCAAAATATGTACTGAACGTTCACTGTTTGCGGGATTGTTTATCACGGATTTTAACGAATGATTCATAATAGCTGTAATGGTTGTGCCATTCTTGATTAATTATGGCTTAAGATTTTAAGTAAAAAGTTAGGATTTAATTTGGTAGTACTTGAAGGAAGAATAAGATTTGTCTGCTTCATGCTTGCCAATTTTAGGAACATTATAATCTAAATATTCATTTGAAGTTTTAAAATTTAATAAAATAAACATACTATGAATATAAGGGTACTTAAACATATCCAAAAGATCAAATAAAAGTACTGCAACAGGACCTTACTCGACAGTGGCGCCAACTGGTGAGCACAAAAACGATAGCCCCCATTTACGGGAAGCAAGGAGATTATTATGCTGCATCTAATAATCTCGAAATGTTACGCAACCGCGGTGTGATTCGCGACGGAGTGCTTACGGAACCTGATTCCTGAACCTAAGGAACATGCTTCAAATTTTCAATCTTCAATAGGTTCGAATGGAAACAAATTGATCAGTTATTCATTATTCATTCAATCTTGGATTTACATTTTGACCTCACTATCGGCTTTAGCACCCTCGAAAACCATGAAAACGACACCCATGACGAAAAAAATGAAAATTTATCGCAGCCGCCATCTTGGATTTACATTAAGAGTGACAACCCTAACGCTCCAATGGAGCGTAAGCAATTATTTCAACTAATAGGGCTAGTTTCCATACTGGCCGTATTTATACCGACTGTGGCGCTGAGGAGCGGGAGTGTGCGCAAAGGAAAACCATAACGGCTTCACTTTTTGTTAATCGTCGCTTGATTTTACTACCCATCTATTTTTCATACCGTGACCTTTATAAGAAACGATTCTTAAGGAGTAAACTCCAACAATATAGGTAATATTCTGGCTAACGCCTAGGATTATGGACTAACTAAAACAAGTCACTTCAACGCCCGCTCCGCTCGTCAACGTATCTTCGCCTGTGTGCCGCAAGCGTATCACAAAGATGAGATATTGCTATTCCGGACACGCGCGCGATTCAACCTCCACTATTCACTGCAGACAGTTTATAATCGCCTCTCCTTTCATGAATTTTATTTGCAATTATATTACAAAGGTTCTGTATAGAACATTGGCAAAAAATAATGCCTATTGACTTTTTCTGTGTTTTTGAAACGTGTGAGTAAAAATTCATGATTTTATAAGAAGAGACATCATCGTTCATGCGATCTTCACGTGTTGATTAGGCTTACTTATGGGCTTTCACGACATTCTGTCGATAGCAAAGTTTTTTAAATCGAACGTGAACCAGCACTCTAATTACGTAACACACTATCTATCACAACCTGAATCATTTTGAAGCCTATTGCTAGTCCATTCCTTTATATGTTCGAAAAAGTTGTCTGCTCAACAACGTAAATAACGCAATGAATGTTGTTGAACTGTCAAAATGAAACCAATTCCTACTGTTAGTGTGTTACGTGATTACCCCGCTGCCCGTACCTGCCAAAGCTGAATTTGGCTCTCATAAAAGTTATCTAAGTCAACTGTCCACTGCTAGGTAGGATCTGCACGGAGAGGTTTGCTACATTAGCGGCGCGGCTCATTTTGTTTGCCAGCCAAATCATGTGTAGCGTGGCCGTTTCCGCCTACATTTTCAGATGAAGCATGCGCATGCGTAGCTTAGCCATCGGCCGCTGTGGAGCGGCGCTTTTCCGGCGAGGTAATTACGTAACACACTAACAGTAGGAATGGGTTTCCTTTTGACAGTTCAACAAAATTTATTGCGTTATTTACATTGTTGAACAGACCGATTTTTCGAACTTAAGAAGCAATGGATTAGCAATAGGCTTCAAAATGATTCAGATTGTGATAGATAGTGTGTTACGTAATTAGGGTGCAGATCAGTGTCGTGTTATGAATCGACACGCCTATTCCCTAGAGCTGTACGTTTGGACAATATTAGGGATGGGTGTGTATATCGTGTTTAACATTCATCTCTAACATACATATTTCAAGATCGAATTAAACACAGCTGAACCCTCTGTAATACTCTGTAAAGTCTACCAACCGCATTTTATTTTACACTGTAACATCTACCTACCTTCGCTAAAGTTTCTAAATCTTAAGAATGCTAACCTAACCAGCCTATAATGTTCCCACTGCTAGGACACAGGCCTCATCTCTGTGAGAGGGAGTGGGCCTTAATCCACCACGCGGGCCCAGTGCGGGTTGGTAGATGTCAAATATCTTCGATTTTTTGGTTCCAGGATATGCCGGTTTCCTCACAATGTTTTCCTTCACCGTTTTGAGAGCCGTGGTGATGAGATAATTTACACAAAGTAAATTATTATGAATGCTGACGGATCTCCAAATCCACGACTTCGTTGGCGGCAAGCACATTGATGTTGGTGTTAGATAAGTACCTACTCGCAACACTCATAGACCGAACTTCCTCTGAGTCTGAGCGGCAAATAAAAAACGCAGTGAACTAGTGACATTTATTGGACACGAGTTTAATGTAGACGTAAAATATACAAAATTATGTTAGGTTTATGATGACAATGGGACATAAAATTATGTTATTGGAAAATGTCATGCCTTTATAGTATTAGGTAGGTATATCAAATACCTAGGTACCGAGCTGTAGAATACTGGATATTATTATCAGCATCATTGCAGCCCTACGAAGTCCAAGACATGCGTCTCCCGTAATGGACCCGTCTGCTTCCCGCCGGCGGCGGCGGCGGCGTCGCAAAATGATTTAATTCTTTGCGTTGTTGTGAAATCCCGCAACAGATTGTCGAATTCCATATTTACTAAGCACAACACGATATTAGGAACAAAAAGATCTAGAAGCTCACAATAATCATATTAAATCCATCAGCTGATTCATATAAAATCCGCCATCTTGCCTCTTAGCATCCTCTTAACAGTGCACCGGTGGTGTTTAATTTTGACAGCTACTAATCAATTGCTAATTAATCGCCACAAGAATCAGCACTTTGCTACCTGTATTCACTGGATTGTGCCTGTAATTAGTGGATCACAGACAATTCTTGCACCGCATGGCCTGTCACCTGGACACGTGAGGACGTAATGGCTGCGTTAGCAAACGGTATTCGCGTTGCTGAATTTTGAGCCAAACTTTGTAGGCTTTTAAATCACTTTGTTCGTGTTATATTTTGCCATCGACACGGTAGGACGAAGTGGATTCCAACAACCTTCTGTGGGTCAGCGATCGTCAGTCCACCTTGTCTGCATAAATACTCCCCCAGACAGGCATGACGCGACAGCGCAACACGACTTTGGTACAACAATTTCCATGACGTTTCCATAGGAATTGTTCTACTAGAGTTGAATTTGACGGCAAATAGGGAGACTTAAGGCTCCCTTAAGTCTCCCTATTTGCCGTCAAATTGCTAAGAAGAGTGGGGGTAAAAGGCTGCCTCTTATTGATTGGGAAATATGTAACTAATCCTCTAAAAAAATCTTGACATAACGATGGACACTTTTTTAAACCCAAGATCGAAGTTGGTCGTACTTGGCTATTTAGTATTTTTAGGACCCCAAAATAGGAATTATTTGTGGTTCACAAAACGTGGCGCAATCATTATATTAGAGTGTTCAATAACATTTTTAGGAAAGCAGAATGGGCATTATTTGAGGTTCGATTCCATATCTGCGTTATTGATGCAAATTATAGTGAAAATAATACGAAAGTAATAGGTACCTACTCTGTTTTAAGACCACCAGATTTGAAAACGCTCATTTAAATCATTGATTATGTAACGCTTCCCTTATCGGAGATTCTGATCCAAAATTCTTGAGGGCTGATCTTTGTTTGGCAGTAAATGCCAGACTAATGATCGTGATTCATACCTAGCCATGTGAAACATAGTCTTTGTGAAACAAGGACGATACATTCCAAACTATTCTCACGACTTGCGATTCTTTAAAGATTTTGTAACAGCTCCATTCTAAATAAGAGTGCTAGTAACCAGTATATAAAAATGTACTCTGTGTTTGTAACCACTGACAAAAACATCACGCTAGTAATCCCCGACGGAGTAATCAGAAGACTTTATTTAACCGGTGGAATGCAGTAATTACAGAAACAATTAAAAAGGTATTGTGTCTCGCAAAGATCCATGTAGGATACAAAGCGTTAAGTTTCATTTAATAGATGGCAAGGTTATTACCATGAACTAGGCACTGATCCAATATCCTGGCTGCTACAGAAATGAGAAAAAAAAATCAATTACACTGTTCAATTTGGAAACCAACCGAGGACCTCAAGTTGCGCTTGCGACCACTGGACCAACGAGGCGGTCAACGTTATTTTCAACCCTCGACGCAAAAAGTGAGGTGTTATAAGTTTGACCGCTGTTTGTCTGTCTGTGGCACCGTAGCTCTTAAACGGGTGAACCGATTAAGATATTATATTATTTAAAAGCAGGCTTTCTAGCGGTGGTTCTTAGTGGTTCTTATCAAAATCGATTCAGCCGTTTCAAGGCCATCAGCTCTTTTTTGTGTCGGGGGTTTTTTCATGTTACCTATTATGCACAAACTCGCTTAAGGACGTTTAATACCAGCTGTCATCATCATCTTGCCTATACCCGTTTCTTTGTGGTCGTCGCAACATGTCTTTTTCATCCATACGTCTCTGTTAGTCGTCCTATCGGGAGTCACCCCCTTTCTAACCATATCATCTATCACACAGTCCATCCATTGTTTCTTTGATGTGTCCCTACTCTGATAGCCATCCAAATTTCCATCCATCATAAGGATCATCATTCCGCTACATATCAGGACGGCCACCAGTCATTGTAGGTAGTTATTTTCAAAATAAATAGTGTAGAGTCATCTCAATTACCTCTTTCCCTTTTTGTGTATACATATATATAGTATACATATTATATATAATGTAGGTATATATTATAGTTAATATGTATGCATGTGTATTATAAGTTTATAACCTATTTAGGTACTTGTATACCTATTTTATTTATAATTCGGTTTAAAGAAATTTATTTCTCAAAAAAGAACATACATAGTTCACTTAAATATGAGAAACTAAACAAAATATCTTATGTAATAAACATAGTTGTCGTTCAATCTATCAAGTACATATAGTAATGATTTATTATTATTGGTTAGCGAAATACAACTTTAACCTATTCCTAAAACGTTCACTGATGAAGAATCTCTTATTTATTTCGGTAAATTATTATAATATATTTTTAATATTTTTTATTATTATTAACGCCTGTTAAACAGAGCACCTGCCATCTTATCTCTACACCACCCTTGGTTGGCTGGTAGAGAATGCCTAAGGCATTAAGTCCGCCTTTGTATGTTATTGGGTGCGAGAAGTTTAAATAAATAAATCACTGGAATCAGGATTTTAATTCAGATTTGTTATAATTGTAACGGCATTCATGTCATTTGTTTTAAATAGGCTTTTATTTTATATAGATGCTTCTATTTTTTTGTGAATGTGAGAACGTTGTAGGCCTAACTTGTAGACTAGTAGACCTTTTTATATTTTGTTGAGTGCCTGTTACTTGTTGTCAGGCCTACACTGTCCTCCCATTATCAACACTGTAATTTAAAACATTGTAAAAGCCCCTTATTTTTAAAAGAGTAACCGTGGAGTTTCTTGCCAGCTCTTCTCCATAGGAAACAACCAATTGGAACCGTGCACCTAGCTTCTGACGTTTCATAAGTGCCCATGTTGGTTTATGTGAAATAAAATATTTTGTTTTTTTATTTTTTTATTAGCAGCCTTGCTTCATCCACTGTTGAGTATAGACTGCCTCCCTTTTATGCCAAACTTCCCAGGTCTGTCAGTCTCTCTTATAATAGGTTAAGACCAACTAATTAGAAGAAAATTGCGCTTGGAAATAAAACAAAGCATTAATAAATACACTTCATTCAGAATATAAATAACAAAACCACTATTTATAGTAAGTTACATTATTAAGTATACACAATATTATACATTAGTTTAAACCAATCACATGTTTGTATCACGTCGTTTTCGTAAACACAGTATTTATAGATACGGTATAATTATCAATGTAATTTCGAATTTAAAGAAACTTCGAAAAGACCCCTTGCGCATGCGCATTTATATTTTCTAACGTGTCGATATTATTCGGGGGATCCGTCAATAAAATGTATGAAAATACGTGCATGTTATAACGTTATCGTGGATGGGAATTTAAAAGCGTCTTCATATATTTCCATACATTTTACTTCCATTAGAAATTATAAAACCGCAAATTAACTATGTGTAATATATTTCAAATTTATGTAATAAATAAGTACAAACAACTTATAGGTTTACCAATACTAGGAGCGATATCTCACTATTCTTGTTTAATTTCTTCTATTATTTTACCATTGAAGAATACTTCTATCTTTCAATGGCTAGTTAAAGGCGCTGGTCGATTGCTGTATAAGATGTGCACGGAGAATTAACGCACGTAAGTCGTACGAGTCAGGTTTGAGAGCTTTTCACTACAACACATACTCGCTATGCACAGTATGGCAAATGCACGATGGGCGCGACCTAACCCAAGCGATCGTCGCGCGAATACGTAATCGTCGCGCGAATACGTAATCGTCGCGGGAATACGTAATCGTCGCGCGAATACGTAATCGCCGCGCGAATACGTAATCGTCGAGCGAATACGTAATCGTCGCGCGAATACGTAATCGTCGCGTTCAAGCCACTTTTTGTTCGGTAAACTGGAACGCGTGGTTGCACCGACAGAAGGCGTCTTCAGGTTTTCCGGACGGGTTAGGACGCGGGGGATCTCTCCTACCCCTTATCGGTGTGTGATCTTCAAAGCAGGCCACTCGAGTGTTAATCTTTGCGTAGCGTGTCCGTACACACCAATGAAACAGCGCCTTTAGGCGTTTCATGTTTCTTCTTGTAATTATTGCTATGCTGTTAACATAATTAAGGTGAATCCTCAGCTGTAGCCCGCCAAATTCAAACTTTCTTTGGTTTTTTGAAAATTGTAGCTCTGTTTTACGTCGTATGTTTATCAAAATGCGATTCGCGACTGTAGGAATGATATATTTACTGAATAATAATCATCAATTTCATATCAATTGACAAACTTTGAAAAATTGTTCCACCTTAGAAATTTGAAAATTCTTTGGTGGAACAAATTTCCAAAGTTTTATAGTAAATATATCATTCCTTCAATCGCGAATCGCATTTCGATAAACATACGACGTAAAACAGAACTGAAATTTTCAAAAAAACAAAGAACTTTTGAATTTGTCGGGCTACAGCTTGGGATTCACCATAAGGCTATATGTTTTTTTTATATTGCAGTTTTATTTATTATTAATTACTATTGGATACGTTCTATGAACACATGTTATGTTAATTACAGTAAGTCTGTAGTATATTTCCTAAAGTTATTTCATAATCCCTTCGCATGTCACATTTCTTGTAATGCATATTCTCAATACTTCGTTATTATTCGATACCTCAAGACTTAAAAAGCGGAAGAGAATTGCGGCAAATGTTCCGTACACCTTTTTAGTCCCGTTGTGTCGATTTGAATGCTCTGGCTTAATGAAATCAATTCTGTAGCCAATCATATAGCTGCGAGGTAATGGGGGCTATCGTTTTTGTGCTCACCAGTTGGCGCCACTGTCGAGTAACGTCCTGTTGCAGTACTTTTATTTGATGTTTTGGATATGTTTAAGTACCCTTATATTCATAGTATGTTTATTTTATTACATTTTAAAACTTCAAATGTTTATTTAGATTATAATGTTCCTAAAATTGGCAAGCATGAAGCACACAAATCTTATTCTTCCTTCAAGTGCTACCAAATTAGATCCTAACTTTTTACTTAAAATCTTAAGCCATAATTAATCAAGAATGGCACAATTACAGCTATTACGAATCATCCGTTAAAATCCGTGATAAAAAGTCCCGCAAACAGTGAATGTTCAGTACATATTTTGACATCTAGAGACCTTACTCTACACCAGCGCCTCTAGCGGCGAACTCAAGCGCGATAGCCCTCATTGCGTAACACACATAAATACATCATTTGGACAGTTAAGTCACGTTCATTGCGTTATTCACGTTGTTGAGCAGAGGAATTTTACAAACCTATGAAGCAATGAATTAAGAATTTCCTTCAAAACCATCATCACCCTAATTGCGTAACACACTATCAATCACAATCAGAATCATTTTGAAGGATATTGCTAATCCATTGCTTCATATATTCTTAAAATTTGTCTGCTCAACAACGTAACGCAATGAATGTTGTTGAACTGTCAAAATGAAAGCTATTCCTACTGTTAGTGTGTTGTGTTGCACGTTAGTGTTTGTGGGTCATTGCTTTTTTTTCTCAGTTAGTTTTAATCATGATCTGGCAGTTTGAGTAATTTATGCGGCCTATCCAAATGCTCTTTCTTTGGTATTGTTCGTAGAATCGTTGAGCTCCTTAAGTCCTGACTTTCTGAGTCGAGCTGCACGATTACTGACAAATGCGTGCACTGACTGGACAGGTCCACTCAATCTGTGTGGTTCTATTCTCAAAAGACCATGTCAGACCATGTGGTCTTCACATGATCTGACCAAAATTATGTCTGGACTTTAAAATGAGACTGTGACCTCTGAGTTTGTTTCGGCCTTTCTTCTCAGAGTAGTCTGATAGGAAACGCCGACCTCATCTAGTTTAAAAAATATGATTGACGTGTCAAAGTGTTAGTACAAACCTACTTACAGAAATAAAATCATTTATCATTTACGCAATTACCCCGCTGATTGTGATTCAAAGTGTGCCACGCAATGAGGGTGCCGCTGTGATTAGTTTACTAAATTTAACAACAAACAATCGTGTATGTTGACTACAGATTAAATAGAGCAAGCTTTTGGAACACGAGGATAAGGAAATTCGTTGTTAGTACATTATTTTATGTATGTATAATATGTGTTGTGATCATTCAAAATGGCGGACTGTAATACACAACCAGTAATCAATTTATACTAAGTAAATTTCCAATAATTACGAATAATAGTTTCTTTACCGTTTTCATTAATTTTCGCTGCGCCTTTTGGGGCCGGTATCTCGAAACGAAAATTATGACAAATTGACAAGCGCGCGTAAACTGTTGTGATTGGTTTAAATCATTTTAACCAATCACAGAATCAGTTGAATGCCGTGTAATTGGAGAAGCCTAAGTCCAGCAGTTGTCTGCTATAGGCTGATGACGGTTATGAACCAATCACAGCAAATTACGCACGACAATTTGTCACATACATTTTACGATAATTGTCATTCGAGAAACGGGCGCAAGTCATAGAAACACTGGTTACTTTGTAATTTGACATATTCCCAGATTTTCCTCCCTAGATTTTGACTACAGTTCTAAAAGCTAATCGCGTCTAAGACATAATAATTATTAACACAGTGCTCATGGGGTTATTTTAACGTGAAAGTTTTCGTGAACTATTTTGCTGTTTACCTTTGCGTACTTCACCGAAAATAATTTATAATGCTTGTTTTTTTAGCAATAAAAATGCTTCATTTATCAAGCATTTGGTCGATCTTTCAAATAACTTTCAAAGAGGCATGACTTTGATAGATTTGAAAAAGATATCTGACGCTTCTATTTTTTTTTCAGTGCAGGCCAATAGCTATCTAATTCGATAACAATTAAATAACAACTTTAGCTCCTTCCACATACAAAAATAAAAATACACTAGAATATTCGATAATATCTGTGCGGACCCTTAAATTGACATCGCCAAGTGAAAGCCAAAATAAAAGAGTGCTGTTGGATTTTTAACGCTCCGCTCAGCACCAAAAGTTGTAAATCCAACAGCGCGCAATTTAAAGTGTTTTTAAATATTTTTTAACAAGAAAATAACTTAAATCGTTGTTTTCATGCCTCAATAATCAACACAAAACTAAATTTCTACCTTTTAATAAACCGCAAAATAATTTACAAACTCTCACTTCACTATACATACAGGATGTTCCCTCGTCCTTACTATACAGGTTGCTACTAAGAAGGCATCATGCCCTGACTCCTCTTCCACTGCGCGCCAGAGCGTCGATTGTGATTGCCTCGTGCTGACTTCTGTTTTTCCTTCTTATCTCTGTTGTGTAGGACGTCCTTCTCTTGACCTTGGCCGCGGGGCTTGCCTGTTACGTCCACGTTCCTAGAAACAAATAAGAATATTGTGACGTTGCAAAATCAATAAATAACGCAACAAGTAGCGACATATTGTGTCAGGCATTGGCATGGCTGTCAGCGTGTTCTCTGTAACACATGAGAAATTATGTCATGTAAATGATATACAAGAGTATTAGTTAATTTAAATAAATAAACATACAGACATAATTTCCCACATTTTATTTAAAACAATGCCTAAGAAATGGAAAATAACCAACAGACAAGAATTCTATTTAGTCTATGGTGGTGGAAGCTTCTCGAAGGTTTGGTGACATTGATCCGGCTAAAGGGGAAGACCCGCAACGTGTGTGACACGATACGAATAGGATTTGGAATAGGGACTTAGTTCTGGAGGAGCAGACTGTACCCAAATAACCCGATGGGTTTCCAATAAGTCCCATTCGAAGCTGAATCCGGTGAGTGTTTAACCGTATTATTTGTTCATGCGGGATGGCGTGGCTCGTACATGTGATTTCTGACACGAGTGTATTGTTACAGGTCTGGCTGTTTATGCTAGCCCTTTTTTTCTTGTAGCTCTGATACATAATTAAGACGTGATGCTTTGGAGTAGCCCCGTGGTCTGATGATTGGAATGGATCCGGGTGCAGGCAACCTTTGAGGTGTGGTCATCCGTTAGTTCAGGAAGGCTTTACTTAGCCGATATCGGTGATGAGGGAAGTTCGCCGCTCCAGGTAACGAAGCGTCATTATTAACCCGTAGGCCACGTAACATGCAAACACAGGGGTATCCTGTGTTTGATGCCAAGGGTCGTAGTCCTGTCAAGTGAAGGGATTAGTACTGAGAGATCACCGAGAATAACCGGTAAGATAGCGATTTAGTCTATGAGAGAGTTAGGCCTATTGTATGGACTGGGTGATGAGACCAGTTGCCATAAAGTGTTGTGTCGCGGATTGCTTAGCATAATCTTATGTTCCCGTTGTTAGCACAACCTTGATAGGTAGGTACTTGTATGATTGAGCTAGTATCTATTAAGTGGTTCACCTCACGGACTCGCTATAGCGACTCTGAGTTATTGTAAGTCTCATTGCAGGTCAACACACCAATACAACTAGACCCGAGACTGGTTGTACTGGTGTGGAAGCCCAGGTGTATGGGGGAAGGTATGTGGCCAGCCACATTCAATATTGTGAACCTTCAATTGTGATATATTGTAATAAACATTGCATTGTGTAAGAAGGTACTTGTTTAATTGAATCTTTCCCTAGCAGGTTATTATACCATACAAATTTACTTTAGCACGGTGGTGAGTAGTACAACACCGAAGGAGACCATCAACATCCAGTCTCCTAACCAATTCTGTACAACACCGAGGGCCGGGTTACAATATTTATTTATTTATACTAAATTCAAAGTCAAATCACTTATCACCAAGAAAAAACAACTAACTTCTAAAAATAACACTACTTATTATCGGTTTTTATTTTCGATTTTAGCCACCGACTTCCGAAATTAAAGTTATTTTTCACTTGGTAGTGTTTTTTTTTTTTTTTGGAAGTCGGCTGTTTTTTTTTTTTTTTTTGTAAGTATGATTTTATTTTTCACTCTTTAGTTGCGGTACCCACCCCATACAAATTCGTATACCACTACTTGCTAGGTAAATATTTGAGACGAAGTTATTATAACATCATCAACATACACTAAGTGGAAAAAATACGTATTATTGAAGCTAACTCCAAAACCACTCATCAGAACTTGACCAAAGGAGAGGTTTCAAAATGGGCCAGGTCTATGTACGCTACCTCCAAAAAAAAAGAGAAAAATCCGAAGAATTCGGAAAAAATACAGATAATTCATTTAAATGTATAAATGTTGTGGTAATCATTTGATATTTATCAATTATTTTTATCGCCTTTCAACATGGCGTCTAACCGATTTAGTTACTCTGTGCTTAAAAACAATGACAGTAAACCATAGATCGACCATTGATAATTGAAAGAGAACTGTCAGCTGTCACAACAGTGTCAATAAACATGTCAAACGTCATTAATCTATCAAAATGACAGCTTACCGTCATCGCGGGTTTTTGTGGCGTGTTGCAATTTCAAGTGTAATTTCTTGTTGTTTACCAGCAATCAAAGCTATTTGAAAGTACTTTGACAAATTGAGAACTGTTTTAAATATGTTTCCCTATTTTCAAGTACAGTGTACAAGGATCTGGCCCAGGCTCCATACATTTTGGAACATCACCTTTATATGGGACCACCTCAGGTGGTAACCCTTTCAAACAAAAAAAGAATTTTCAAAATCTACAATTGATGAAAATTTAGATCATCCAGACGAACATAACCTCCTCCTTTTTGAATTGGGTAACTAGGCACATAACAGGCACTTTTGAACGTCAAAATTTACAAGAAAATAGAATTGATTCTAGTTACCCCTTCCAAAAGGTAGTTTTGTATGGAAAATAATGGGCAAGAAACTCCAGTTACTTTTTTTACAAAACACACAACGGGCGGGTTTATCGAATTCTGCAATGTCTTCCATATTTTTGGTTTGTTGTTATTATAGGATTTTGGTATCGGAAGGGCAGAACGGCTCTCAGATAACTATTACAAGGGATTTCTTATGCCGTAAACTCTTTAGCGTCATAATTTGGCAACAACTATTCTATCACTATAACTTTGTAATGAACAGTCTCCTATAACCAGAGATCGGATATTCGGATGCATATTTACCTAAAGTAAATTTTTAGCTGTGGATGTATGGAAGCGGCTTATTAATATTTTTTTTTAAATCAGGTGCATTTTTATTTGAAATTAATGTTTAACCCCCGATGCAAATAGGTGTAAGAGAAAGGGTGCTGTGTGTTAGATAAAACAAAAACAAAAATGTTTATTAAATTAAGTACTATATCCTGATTGGGCTACATCAACTTTAATAACTACCTTTGGTCCGGTTTGGTCACTGAAATCTGACGTTCGCGGGATTTTTTCGATACTAAAGCTCATTCCATACTAGCCAACATCTCAACTTTAGGTAAAGTGCATCCGAATATCCGATCTCTACGTATACCACTTCAGGAAATGTAAGTTTAGTAAGTTATGAATTCCTCTTGACTTTATTTTCTTAATGTCTGTTCCAAAAGTATCCGATTAAAGTGTAAACAAGCCCTGTTCAGGTTAAATTCATACGCAATCACTCACTGAAGGTTTAAAATAGGTATATTTTAATAGGTAGTAATAATTAGGTATATTTGAAAGGTTTCACCTTTATATCTCTTCACTTTTTCTAACAACTATTGTTTGAATAACATGATTAAATTGTAATTGAAAAATCACAACGAAAATTGAGGTTATAAAATTAACCTCAAGTGTCAGATGACAAACATCTTTACAATTACAATTTCGGGTTTAAATATTCAAATAATCAAATCAACGCTCTCAATTTGCAAATGGCACTACAAATTGGCATCCCGAAGTACGTTTTCTGATCCATCTGTTTACATTTTCATCAGATACTTTTGGAGCGGACTATAGCGTGCCTTCTTTGCTGTTTATAAGAGGCGAGCTTACTCTACAGCCTGTTCGTTGAGAGAATGCGTTCTTGACATATGTCAGTTTCATACAAACGAATACGTGTTTAGCGAATTTGATCTTTATTAGTTACTAGAATTGTCGCACTGACAGGTGTCAGGAACACATTCTCTCCACGTCCAACTGTAGTAACGATTGCTAGAACTGTCACCATCTTCCACAACACAAAAAACCACAAATCAATTCAATCAATCAATCTTGTAGCTGTAATTTTGTGAAATAGCTTTTACTGTAATGGGGGCTATCGTGTTTGTGCTCACCAGTTGGCGCCACTGTCGAGTAAGGTCCTGTTGCTGTACTTTTATTTGATGTTTTGGATATGTTTAAGTACCCTTATATTCATATTATGTTTATTTTATTACATTTTAAAACTTCACATGAATATTTAGATTATCATTTTGCTAAAATTAGCAAGCATGAAGCAGACAAATCTTATTCTGCCTTCAAGTGCTACCAAATTAGATCCTAACTCTTAACTTAAAATCTTAAGCCATAATTAATCAAGAATGGCACAACCATTACAGCTATTATGAATCATTCGATAAAATCCATGTTAAAAAACCCCCAAACAGTGAACGTTCAGTACATATTTTGACATCTAGAGACCTCACTCTACACTAGCGCCTCTAGCGGCGAACTCGAGCGCGATAGCCCTCATTGGCATCATTACTATTGTTGTTGCCATATATGTTGTGCGATTTTTTTATTTTTAAAGTAGGTAAAAAGTTGTATCTCCTTATTGCTATTTCAACTATCACGTAATTAGAACAAATGATTTTAGGAATACAGTAATTACCACAATAATATTAGCAGAAAGAACGATTTTTTTTTCTTTTTTTTAAACTTTGCCCCACACTAGGAATTTCTCCTGTATTGTGGGTGCGTTTACAAACATTTAAACTCACATAGACAAACAGCCAGACCCGGAACAACTACTTGTAGGTCATACAAATATTTGTTCCGTGCGGGAATCGAACCCGCGACACGCAGCGCAGCAGTCAATCGCTTAACCACGGCGCCAACCGTGCCGTGCCGTGCGTGATTACGCTTTGGGTGATAATCAGGTCGAAATCTATAATCTGTCCCTAGTGATAAACTGTGATTGTCACCTGTTGTAGTTGCCTTGTGAATAAATAAATAAATAAAATTTCCTTCTTTTTCTTTTTTTTCTTTTACGTCTCCCCTTACCTAGGCTGTGGCGGAGGTCTATTCGCTCCCCCTCTGCCCCTCCGCGCCTGATAACTCGCCTCTCTTCTCGCTCGCATCTCCTCAGGGTTCACGCAGAAGTCCATCTTGGTTCTACTGCTGCTCGGCTGAGCTACTTCTTGTTCTGGTTCCTCTTCTGATTCCTCCTGGAAGAGAAATTTAAACCTTTAGTAATACCAAACCGTGTGCCCGATGTTGTTTCTCATCGGTCAAAATGACGAACTTCCATACAAACTTTCATCCCCTATTTAACCCCCTTAGGGGGTGAATTTTCAGAAGTCCTCCTTTAATGCTCACTTTCATTATACAGGGTCAAATTAAATTAGCTAGTGAAACTCCGCAGACGTGATAGGTATCTAAACACCTATATAGATATCTAAACACGATAAAATTAAAAAGTTTTTTTTAGGGTTTAACGACCGCTGGTAGTGTTGTTACATGAAGTATGAATTGAAAAAATATATTTTATCGTAGTTAGATAACCATAAGAACCAATCACGCCTGTGAAGTTTACACAAAAAAACGGACTTTTAAAACAGATACATTTAAGTGAATACACTAATAGAGGTCGATGACCTCACAAAAAAAACATCCAATTTATTTATTTTTTAGTTTCTTCATTTTTAAATATTGATACCTATCACGTCTGCGGAGTTTCGCTAGCTAATTAAATTTTACCCTGTATAAGAAACCTTTCTATGTTTCTGGACCCAGCGGTTTAGGCTGTGCATCGTCTGTCATTTTATTAAGTAGATTTAAAGAGGGAAGATTATTAGGTGAGAAATAATAATAAACCAGGTTTCACGTTTACTGGAATCGCCATTGCTCCACAATTTTTTTATGTAAAACACAGGTATGTTTTCTAGACGGGGTCCGATAGGGCCGATGCCTGCCGGGGTGGCGGATTGTTTGAAAGAGTTACCGTGGCCCTGGCGCACAGACAACTGAAGGAACACGGGTGGGTCTTATTTCTCACCCAAAACAAAAAATTAAAAATGTATGTTTTCTAGTGGAATGATGGTCAGCTGGCAGTCGATTCATGTAAAATTATGCTAGTCAGCAACATCGGCTCAGACTGCAAATCAACCACACAAAACTTTGGTATAATAATTTGTGATTTATAACATAGACGTCACAAATCAAATTCTTCTCTTCTTGTTCTCACACACTATTGTCTACATTTCTTTTTCATTTCTCCTTTCGCGGGCCTGCTGGAAGAAATTTCTTAAGAAATAAGCAGTACCTTTGTACCTAATACTAATATGCCGTATCTGTATCTATTTTACTGTGTGTACATAAATAAAAAAAATTAAAAATAAATAGGATAACTAAACTGTAATTTCTCGCCTGAACATTATCCATTTCAGCGATTCAGGTATCACGACAGGACTGACCTGCCTTTACGAAGCTTAAACATTGCTTCTATCGCGCATACATTATAGAATCTCACCTCAGTCTCTCTCTTGTCGTGTGTCCTGAGCGCTCGCGGCGTGACGAAGGGTCGCCGCACGTCCTCGGTCACGTCGGCTGTAGGTGTCACGCCATCAGAGTCATACGTGTCATCGTACTCGTCCGAGTACATGTCTACTTCGTCGCATACCAAACTGGAAGGTAAAAAAAACATTATTTAATTATTAAATCTCTTGCATAATGACTTGTTTAGGCTAACACGCTTACTCAAAACCATAAAAATAAATAGCAAAGGGCCTTTTACGGGCAAATTGGCAAGCAGACTGATCTTCATTTTTTTTTTATATCTTAGCCGAATCTTGCGCATGTGCGCTAATCGCTTGCTTTTGAAGCCACTAAAACACCCACAGGCTGCCAATCTCATAGCTATTTAAAAGACAAGTTTAAGATAAGCAGGATTTTTTTTAAATTATCTACTACATAAACCCCTGATACCCTACTTTAAGAGACAGAGTTTAATCTATTCTGTAGATTTCTGCAGCATCCACATGTTTAATGTAAATGTCCTCTACCTACCATTAATTCTAAAATTGTAAACGTAAAGTACCTACAATTATCCGTCTTTTTTTTTTTTAATTAAGGTACCTTTATTATTAATCCCTTATTTTAACCCCCCCCCCCCCCTCCCATCCCTTACTTTTTCAAAGTTCCTACAACAATAATCAACCGAGTGTGTTCTTCATAAAGATTCCGGCTCAATCCCAAACGGTCATCCCCCGCAATCGGTACGTAGCTTCTAGCTGGCCTTTTAGTAAAAAAAGTCCAGAATTAAAATGCTTATAAAATTAACACTTCAGTATACTCACTTATATTTACTATAAATATCAACCCTCTGCTTCACATCAGTCTTATCATCCAGCATATCTTTAAGATCCTTATACTTCGACCGTCTCTTTCCGACGTGAATCTTGCTGATGTCCACGTCATCTCGAGTCATAATGTCGAACTGGTCGCCATCGAACACGTTGAGACGAGCTATGCCGGTCTCTAGGAACTTAGAGTCGAGAAGGTCTTCGGGAATTATGGGGAGGGATTGGTCTATTGCTGAAAGTAGGAAGAAATTGGTTGGTGATGTGATTTGGTAAAGAAAGAGTTTTTGTACCTATGTGTCGTAGGTAAAAAGCTGTATCTCCTTATTGCTATTTCACCTATTACGTAATTAGAACAAATGCTTTCAGGAATACAGTAATTACCACAATAATATTAGCAGAAAGAACGAAAAAGTTTTCTTCTTTTTTTTTTAAACTTTGCCCTACACTAGGAATTTCTCCTGTATTGTGGGTGCGTTTACAAACATTTAAATTCACATACACAAACAGCCAGACCCGGAGCAACTACTTGTAGGTCATACAAATATTTGTTCCGTGCGGGAATCTAACCCGCGACACGCAGTCAATCGCTTAACCACTGCGCCAACCGTGCCGACAAATTGTATAAAATATGTGTAAAAATTTATAAAAGACGTACATTATAAAATAAACATAAAATCAGCTTGTAATTTCAAAGTCAAAGTCAAAGTCAAATCATTTATTTCAAATACGCACATAAAAGGCACTTTTGAACGTCAAACGTCATTTATTAATAAAATAGCCCATTGCAGGACAAAGTCTTCTTGTAACAGAAAACTGCTCCATCTAGGACACAAATCCGGATCTCTATCCGGATTTGTGTCCTAGATGGAGCAGTTTTCTGTAACACTAGCGACAATAATAAAGATGAAGCATAAAGAAATCATTAAAAAAACTTACCTCTCAAAGGCTGCGCCAAATTATCTTCCAAAATACTATTAATAACTCTCTCCGCATTAAATCCATAGTGTTGCAAGCATTTTAAAATGAAACCGTCCCCTAAATGTGGTAGAATATCCTTCACTTCCGAGATCAACGACTCTTCCCGAACATTGTCGGGTATTTCCGTGTCTGTGTGCGTGAGCGCCTGGTCTGCATGGCCATTGGTTAGAATTTCTGGTGGGGACGGTACGTGGGAGCCAAGTTCTGGGATTGGCTCGTCCAAATTAGAATATATTGCTTGTAGTATGAAGTCAGTCTTTACTGTGTCTCTGGAGTTACGTTCAGGTTATATAATTATGTGTTTATAAAGTTTTTTTTTACCAAAAAATGGTAAGAACATAGTATGCTATAGTAGTTCTCCTATACTATAGCCTCCAATCTTTCCCTTCAGCGTCGTTATTTTGATTTAAAGTAGGTATGTCATACAGAAAGGTCAGGTGCGTAGTACTCGCAACCGGCGTGCGTGTATGACCAGATGTATGAACGTAAACGAGGCAAAAGTAGTATGCAAGGATTGTAGCAGGTGGCGTTCTGTAGTTTCTGCCTACCCCCATAGGAAGAAGGCGTGAGTTTATGTATGTATGTAAGTATGTATGTCATACATGGCGTCTTACTTAAGTTGCTGTTTTTATTTTTTATTTTTTGTATGTTGGCACCATGGTATAATAATATACTTCGCCAGGTATAGCATTCCGAGACACAGTGGTCAAGTGGGAGACACAAGCCTACGTCATCACCGCTGTGTTACCAGTAGTGTGTAATAATAACTCCCCAACCGCCTTTTTTACCTGTGCGAATCCGATAAAACGATGAGGTTTTAATTAACAATTACGTTGGTATATGTTTAAATTGAATTGTTTCGTTTGATTAGAAAAACGAAACGACAATTTAAATGCTTTATTGTATTTTTTTAACAGAATGGGGACTGAAATGTTTCCATAATTCATGTTTTGTTGCAATACAGTGGCAACTGAATGGTGACGTAAGCATGTGTCACTCCCGGAGTGCCAGACCTTATATTTTTAGACTATCTGGTTGGCACCTTGTTTTTATATATTCATGTAATTTGTTTTCATTTTTTAATTGTGCTTTTGTGTGTTGTGCTGTCTTAAGTGTGCACCGAATAAATGGTTTATTTATCTATCTAATTTAACCGACGTAAAAAGGGAGAGGTTCTCAAGTCGACACGTATTTTTTTTAACGTATATCCGCGCATTTTTTTTTTACAGATTAGGCCGATACTGACAATTCTTTTTTCCATACTTTTTCTTTTGGTTAGATTATATTATGTCCTTAGATTAATGCCTTTTATTACATAAAAAAACATGAAATCTGCACAATAACAATTACGTCACATGCTAGGTGCGATTGATTACCCGAATTAAGTTTTCAATTAGGTTGGTTCACAACAACGACTCGTTGTTACCTGAAAGGAGACACTTGTTTTTAGTGTAGACAATTTAACTTTGAACACCATGGATCCGTATAGGCACAGATAATAATTTATTGATAAGCCAGTTTTGATTTAAAGAAGATTCTTCAATAAAAGGATACATGTCAGGGTAGGCCTGCCGCAGCATCTCCAGGTCATCGTGAACGGGGTAGCAGGTGTGGTAGTCTTTGATGAGCAGTTTCTCTGAGAGGCCGTCCATCATCACTGCCAGGTAGTCTTCCACGAGGTTCGCTATACTGCCTCTGAAGATAGGTATGAAGTATGTTTAAAATTTACATTTTGAGTTTAGAGCCGATTTGGGAAAATGAAGATTGGAGATAAAAGGCGTCAAAAATAATTAACTATTTTAACACAGTTTCGCTAGTCAGTTCCCTCTACTAAAATTGTATATAATTTCAATAGGTAGTCTCGTAGTCCCGTAGTACTCCCAAAAAGTAACGCCTGATTCTACAACTTATAAATTATTTGGTTTGAATTCATACGGATTGTGTTCTTTTTCAAACCGATTTTTTTTTAATCTTTAACCATATCTTGTTAAGTATAAGATTACGGAAATCGCTAATAACTTGCTGTCCTCTGTTAAAGTATTTCATTATCTTGCAAATCCTTCATCAGATCATGGCCAAATTGATATAAAGTCAGAAATATGAGATAAGAAAATGCACAATGTATATAGTCGAACTAAAAACATAGATAACACAAATGAAACAATAAGTTAACAAAACTCTAAATAAACAAATAAACAGTACAACATTACTCACTCCCCACTAAAGATAGCACTTTTATAAGCTGCAAGTATTTCTCTAAAAATATCGATAAGTTCAGCTCTAGCGGTGTCGATATACCCCTCTACCTCAGTGTACGTTACACTGGTCTGGTTTCCCGTCTCCTCTAGCTTCTCATATAAGAGAGGGATGCCGTATTCGTAGAGTTGAACTATACTGAAACAAAACTGTTAGGTGAGATTTTAGGCAGGACTGATTTAAAAAAATCTCAGAAGTGTCTGTTGTCAGTGAATAATACACTTTATTTTTAGTGCCATAGAGTGCATATTTGTAAACAAGTATCGACGTAGACATGAAATGGCTCCTTGTGTTTATGAAAACGCTCCCGCGGTCTGATTTGTGCTTTACTACAATGATTATAAGGTTAGTATGCATTCTTGATCTGTGCTCCATTTTGGTCTGAGCTCAGCCTTTTATGCCATCGTTAAAAACTTCCGTTTTTTTTCTCTTTTTTGCGCGGTTTTAGTCAACTAACGTGATTTATTGAAATATGGAGCAGTTTTTTCAACCTGTATTTACCCACTGCTGGACCAAAGCTTCCCCCATAGCTTTCCACTGTTCCCTGTTTGTTTCTTTCTCTGGCCAGTCTCCCATCTCAGCAGTTGCGAAGTGGAAATACTTTTTCATTGGCCCAGATTCGACCCAGTTATCCATCCAAATCTCAATTTCCACACCCAATACACAAACACAACTATTTCATAACAACCCCATGAGATTCCAACACCTTTATTATCATCTGTGGTACTCAATAAAAGCAAAAAAGGTTATATATTCTCACTCACCTAATAACAAAATTCGTTTTCCTAAATATGGGCACACTTTTGGGATACACTTCTATAAATACCCTCATAGTCATGCTGGTGTCCAGCAGATGTATCACCAGGTCTCTTAGCATATGGAAGGTCAGTTTATCTGGAGCTTTCGAGTTGGACGGACGTCTTATTTCACTGAAGCCCTTGAACGTCTCGGGGAGGTTCGGGGGCTCGTCACTGTCATAATCTTTGTTTACTTGTAGGATTATGTATTTGAAGGCCTGTTTGGAGAATTGAATATTGATATTATATTACTAGAGCACAATGCACAGTTCGTAAGAATCAGTAAGGGAAGTGTAGATTTCGCTAATCGCTACTACATTGCTGTATCGCCATCAAAAATGTAAAACGTTCAGTAATCCCTATGGATTTCTGAAGCTATACCCGCGCTTGCGCAATCATCTAAGGCCCAACGTTAAACGTCATTCTGTCTCTGTCGTCTTCAAACATTTGACAGAAACAGAATTATGTTTTAAACTCGTTTATCGCTAAACGTATTTAGTTATTGGCGGTGCAAGTGGGCCGGTGTTTTCACAGATTACAAAATAATATACTGTTAGATACCAATTTTGCACCAATCAACTTAGTTGGTAGTAACTATTTTATATAAATAAAATAAAATACAAAGTGGGAGCACAATGATTACAAGCTTCTTCTGCATGCAGACCATCAGGGTGCCGACAAAGCGCCTAATTCCACAGCGATTTCAACTCAACTTTTGACATTTTGCGTATACGGACTACGGACATACGGATGAAGATAGCATGGCAAAAAAATACTTCAGTACATTTATATAGGGCGACTGGTAATTAATGACCGATACTCAAACACATGATTGTACTCATCATAACAAACAACTTTCCCAAAGAAAGGATTTTTATTTCATTTACCAAGCGCTTGACCCCAATCACCCCAATAAAAATGAGTACCTAACCATAATACCTCTTCCTAATACCTCTTTCTTTTACCATCAGTTGTAATTTAATTTAGTAACAACTAAAATTATTCCACTTTTACCATGCATTATTATTTTTTCATTCATGTAACATGCGACAGAACGGGATCAAGCGACTAACAGCTGATAGTACGCGCGCGGTCCTTGCGGTTGTTAAAATTAAACAAGAATAATGCATGGTAAAAGTGGAATAATTTTGTTTCTAGAAAGGGATTAGTAACTATATTAAACTACAGCTGATGGTGTATCATTCTGGTTAGGTACTCATTTCTATTGGGGTGATTTGGGTCAAGCGCTTGGTAAATGAAAGAAAAATCGTTTCTTTGGGAAAGTTGTTTGTTATGATGAGTACGATCATGTGTTTGAGTATCGGTCACTAATTACCTGTCACCCTGTATAGTCCTCTTCACCGTATCCGGCGACAGCGACCCAGACTACTAGCAAAACCAAATTTGGTCTTTAAAACCTGGTCAAACCGCGTGCAGAAGAGCTGATCAGCATCGTTGTATGTATAGGTATACGAAGGCTTTGGGCGACTTTTGCTTATTTGGTGCTTCAGTGCCGGTTTTAACATTACAGGCGCCCTGAGAGAAATTTCAGCGGCGCCCCTCACCCCTTTTGGAGAGTAGAGAGGGGCGAAAAATGTCAGAACTCCGCCTAGGTTTACTCATGTCCATTCATAAAGAAATAGGAGATACTTTGTCGGCTTATGCAGAAGAGTTTGAAAATCCAGAGAATGTCGGATGCAAAAGCAAGCAAAGAAATCATATTTTTTTTTGGTTTTCTAACTCTAAACGAACTAATACAAAAGTACTCTGCAAGTGCCAGAGGTAAAGAGGCGACTAGTCACAGCCCCTTCAGAGCCCCTTCACGTCTGGCACCCTGAGCGGCCCCCCAACCGTGCCCTACCCTAACACCGGCACAGGATGCTTCTTGTCTAGGTCTTAAAGACGATTTGTTTCAAAGCATACAGTACATCTACTGCTTTGATGTATAAAAGCTTTTCGGAATTGCTCCGAGAATTTTTAATAACATTCCGAATTCCATAAGGCCATTGTCAAAATTTAAAATTGTGCTGCAGAAACTTCTTCTTGACAAATGCTACTATACAATAGACTAGTTTTTAAACGATAAACAGTTATAATTATTAATGCTACAATTAAAATTTTCACATCTGTAATTTTATTTTTTTTAATTATTATTGTAATGTTTGTTTTTATTAATGACATTTTTTATTTATTTTTTATTGTAGCATATTTACGTTGCATGTTACCATATTTGAATGTCCTAAGACAAAACATAGCGTGCTATATGTATGACCTTATTGTATACCTATGTTTCACAAATAAACTTTTATGATTTATGACATACCTCCTTAACAAACACCACCGCAGCCACCGCGTCGCCCTCATACCTCGGCTGCAGCCCAAACACACAGTCCAACGCCCTGCCAACATGCCTGCCATTATCCACCCCGTACGTCAGACATAGGTCCCATATGATTGGTATCGTGAATATAAACTTATTGTATAGTAACTCTGCCATGTACTCCTTGCTCATCCATTGCGTCTGAAAAAAAAGAGCAGCCTGTTTAAAAAAACTTGTATGTGTATTTGTCAAATGGTGGACTAAAAGTTACTTAGCGTAGTCCTGCACCCTAATTGTGTAACACACTATCTATCACAATCTGAATCATTTTGAAGCCTATTGCTTATCCATTGCTTCATATGTTCCAAAAAAATATCTGCTCAGCAACGTAAATAACGCAATGAATGTTGTTGAACTGTCCAAATAAAAGCTATTCCTACTGTTAGTGTGTTACGCAATTGCCCCGCTGATTAATAATACCATTCATATTATGAAAATAAGATAGCCAGCTGGAAAAGGCTACAGAAGAAGGCATGAAAAGAATATCTATTTATTGGTGTTTCAGGTGAGTTCTGATGGCACTAATCATCTCTCTTTGTTGACTTTTGAACTTATGTCCAAGAAGAGAGAAACTGTAAACAGGAATTTAAACACCCTCAGAGTGGTCTATTCAACCAACTCTGGGTCTCTAGTTATACAGAAGCATTTTTGAAAAAAAAAAAAAAAAACAAGTTCACATAATAAAAGTAAGTAATTGAATTATCTACCAATTAGTCACTAGTATTGAAAAAAAAAAAACAAGTATTTTGTTTGGAATGGTGTCAAAATTATTAGGCTAAATACTATACAGGGTGGCAGAGATGCACAACCGGATACCATGGATTCAGTACATGATTCTAGACCCCCTAGTGTTGAAATTCTTCGTCCGGTATTTTATAAACAATCAGTTCTTACACACATTTAGACCGCGTAGGAACAGCACTTTTGTAGGAAATAGCAATTTTTTTTTTATAACTGATGACATGTATACGCTAGGGGGTCTAGAATCATGTGCTGAATTCATGTGTTCAGTTTGCGCGTCGATATCCCTGCCAGCCTGTATATAAAAGAACCCATACCTTACTTTCCTTATTAGTAACCAGTCTACTGAACACGATGAGCACAGCTTTCCGTATGCCCTCGTACAGCTTCTGAACGTCTCTGCTCTCGTGTGGTGGGATGTAGGGGGGTGTAGCTTCTTGGAGGAACGATACTAAAGAGTCCATACATAGCGGGTGGTATAAGATTGTGCTCCAAAACCTGCAACAAAGAACATAAACAAGTTACAGAATTTTTCCTCCCTCATAAATGCAGACTGTCACTTGTATGTTGCGGGGGGGGCTTGAACCCCACGACACGGGGAATCCTATCCTTTGAGGTCTAAAGCATTTGTAAAAATCTAGCACCTAAAGCTTCTATGTAATCTGTTACTTGTTTTTTAAATGTTGTAGGTGCTGTGTTATTTTCGGAACTGAATAGTTTTATTCTGTGTTTAGAAATTTGAGCCACTGGTGGCTCAATGCTAACGGCCCCTACTTACGAATTGTAGGTCGTGGCTTCGAAACCAGGGGGGCACTTTACTTTGTGTTATTTATTTAATCAAAACGGCTCTCAAAACGGCGAAGGAAAACATGTGAGGAAACCGACATGTCCTAGAACCGAAAATTCGAAGACATGTGACATCTACCAACCCGCACTGGGCCCGTGTGTTGTATTACAGCTCACTCCCTCTCGAAGGGGAGATGGCTGTGTCCCAGCAGTGGGAACATTATGGACTTATTATGCAATGCTTGTGCTATGTTAAATTCCCGGAATATTTTACCTGATTAAAGTTATTACGTGTTATGTAAGCGTTAGGTATGTTATGGTTATGTAAAACATACGCACAATCACGCTTATCTCGTGGTCAAACTCTGATAACCCTGACCACACCACCATTAAACAAAAATTACTGCTTTCCGTTTATCTTTAGATTCACCTATTAGCATATTAGGATGGATTCTTGTAAGCTTATTTTGGACATATTTGAACTATAAAGTTGAAACATTGTATATTTGTTCTGTTCTAATGACAACAGTCAATAAAATCAAATCAAGTCATTTATTCAAACTAGGCTGAAAATCAGCATTTTTTGAACGTCAAAATTACATAAGACCGTCCCTCAAAACGCCCGCCCTTCACCACTTCCTAGTTCTTTAGCTGGGTAGAACTGGCGCAATAAACTCTCCAGCAGCAAAGCTGTCTGTTAGAAGAACTGGATTCTATACAATAGTATGTAATTTACATTACGAAACACAAAATATTTAATTTAATTATTCGCCGTAAGTCAGCTAGCACACGCCAATATACCAACAAACACATTGAAAACTAAATACAACTAGATATTTGGTAAAGATGATCTGCAAAGCTATTTACAAACATTTGATACGCTTCCGTGCCGAAACGAACATCAATCATTGTTATCGAAGGAATCCGCTAAACGCTGATCACCAAACCGAATCCCGATTTTTTTTACAGTTTATTTTAAATATACGACCGCTTGTCTTGCGACAGCTATTTACTGTCGGAGCCATGATTTGGACGCGGTTTTTTTAAATTAGAAAGCAGGTTTTCTAGCGGTGGTTCTTAGACATGTTTTATCAAAATCGGTTCAGCCAATTCAAGGTCATCTGTTAGCTCTTTTGTTAGCTGCGGTAGGGATCTTAGACGCATAATGGGTATTTACTTTACTTTCAAACATATGCGTGACCTAAAATTTGAAACACCCATGTATGCTAAATAACTAGAATAGAATAGAATAGAATACTCTTTATTATGTACACCATAAAATTACAGATATAAATGTAGACATTTTACACAGGGTGACATAATGGGCGGTCTTATCGCTAAAAGCGATCTTTTACAAACAACCTTTGGATGGATTCAAGGGAGAAGGAGAGACAATACTGCAAGTAGTCAGTGGTGTACCATTTACATATACAACAAATACATACATACATAAAACATATACTTATCTACATATAATATATACAATAATAAACATGAAACAAGAGCAAGGAAACTAAATGTAATGATGATGTTTAAGGAGAGAGGAAGTGTTTTTAAACCATAATTTTAAAAGTGGACAAAGATTGAGCACGCCTTATCGACTCGGGCAAGGCATTCCATAACCGTACTGCTTGAACTGTAAAAGACTTGTCATAAAAACTGGTGGAATGCATCGGCATCTCTAGTCTTAAGTTTTCCGATGACCTAAGATATCTATTATGTGTGTCATGAACTAATTGGTTTTGTTTTTTTATTTTACTTATTTAGCGGTTCCCCAACGCGATGACGCTTGAATCACAACTTACTACTAATTAATTATTTTAATATTAAAGTTAAAGGACCAGGCCCAGAAATTTTATTTATTACTCTTTTATAGGTTTTTTTGTGTCAAGGGTTTTAAAATTTTATATTCCGGAAGTTTGAAATGATTACTGGTAATGTCTATTTATGGTTGGGTATTTTATGTTATAATTGAATATTTCCCTTACCTATAATGTTCTAAACTAAGCAGCCACTTGACATCTTCCATGTAGCCCTCCATCTTGACCTTCCACGTGTCGACGGCCCCCAACACAATGGTACTGCCGGATGGAGGCCTCTCGTATATCGTCAGCTCACGCTTCTCCACCCAATATGGGTCCTAGAACAATTTTAGAAGGTACCTTTGATTAAATGGGCAAGTTAGCTTGTAGACATCCTCTTCACATATAAATTTTATATAATGAATACAAAATATTTTAAAGTAGGTAACTATGGAGTTTCTTGACCTTTTTCTCCAAACGAGACTACCTTTTGGAAGGGGCAACTTTAATCAATTCTATTTTATTTTTAACTAGCTTCTGTCCGCGACTTCGTCCGCGTGAAATTTCTTGTACCCCCGACCCACCCCGTCGCACCGCAACTTTCTTATTTTTTTTCCATAAGAACCTTCTACAAAGTATTAGAGAACTTAAAAAAAAATATGGATTCTCAAACTCAAACTCAAACTCAAAGCATTTATTTCAAATAAACCAATTACAGGCACTTTTGAATTGTCAAGGGGTCGGTCAGTCAGAAAGATGAAGCTAGTTGCCCATTCCAAAGCGTAGTAGGTACCTATGGAGAAGAACGGGCAAGAAACTCCATGGACACTCTTTTAAATCAAAATATGGTTACAAATTATTGGTTACATCATTCATGTTGAAATTATGCATGTGAGAACGATGCAGAACGTTAAAAGCGTCCGTAATAAAGAGACGACAACAATTCCAATATTAAATTAAAATAAGCCGTGGCAGCCAAGAGATGACCAGTCCCCACTGACGGCGCCCGTTCACGAACATGACGTATGGATCAGCACCATTTAGCTCAACCATTTTGAAGGGAACTTAATGATCCAACACACACGCCACCACCAGCGAGACATTTGAGTGAGCATGACAAACTCTCAGCCGCCAGGGCACATTCAAGTCAATGAAAGACAAACCTAGAAAATGGTAGCTTTATAGTAGGTACATAGTACTCACACATGTGCTATGCAATTATACAATACTACAAGATTGAATTTATACAATGTAAAGACAGTTTTTACAATCTTCAGTAGTTCCAAATGCTAATCAATTAGTTAATGCGCCCTTGTGGAGCAGGACCAGCGTTGAGCCAAGCATTTTTATCAGCGATGTAATCCCCCAACTTATAATATGCTTGACTGCATAGTGTGCGTTTTATACAGGATTTAAATTTCGTTTCATTCAATTGAAGTATATGGGGAGGTATTTTGTTGTAACATTTTAAACAGTACCCCATGAAAGAAGAGTCTACTTTAGCCAGCCTGAAACCTGGTTGAACTAATTGGTCCCTATTTCTAGTGATATAATTGTGTCTTTCACCTCTTTTACTAAAACTATGTAGATTTTTCCTTACGTACATGATGTTTTCATAAATATATTGACAAGGTACCGTCATGATGTTAATATCTTTAAACCGTTCCCTTAGAGAGTCGCGCCTGCGGAGGCCATATATGGCTCTGATGGCTCTTTTCTGCAGAATAAAAATAGACTCAACGTCTGCAGCCCGTCCCCATAGTAAAATACCGTACGACATAATACTATGAAAGTAACTAAAATAGACTAGCCTCGCGGTACCTACATCAGTAAATTGACGGATTTTTCTCACAGCGTATGCCGCTGAACTGAGCCGTCCTGCAAGGGATGTTAAATGAGGACCCCATTGAAGCCTTGAGTCGAGCGTGATCCCCAGGAAAACAGTTTTATCGACGAATTCTAGTTTCTCTTGATTTATTCCTATCTCACAATTAGTACTGTTGACATTTGGTAAAGAAAATCTTATACATTTAGTTTTTTTCCCATTTAATACTAAATTATTAGCTGTGAACCAATTTTGGATCTGCAGTAGGGCGTTATTTACGTCGTCAAGATTTGATGCACGTCTATTAATTTTAAAAATTAAAGAAGTATCGTCAGCAAATAACACCATTTGTGGTTGGGTTTTCAACAAATGGGGTAGATCATTAATATATACTAAAAAGAGGAAAGGCCCCAATATCGAGCCTTGTGGTACACCCATTTTTACCTTTAAACCGAGTGAATTGACACCATTTATTTGAACTTGCTGTTGTCTATCATTTAAATAAGATTTTACTAAACTGAGCGCAAGTTTTCCAAGTCCGTAATGCTCAAGTTTCAATATTAAGGTTTCATGGTCGACGCAATCAAATGCCTTGGAGAGGTCACAAAAGATTCCTACGGCATCTTGGGCCTCTTCCCATGCCGTAAATATGTGTTTTAATAAGGTGACACCGGCGTCAGTCGTACAACGTCCCTTGGTGAAACCATACTGTTGATCATGTAAGATTTTATTGGTGTTAAAATGATTGAGCATTTGATTCAGCATTACCTTTTCAAACACCTTGCTGAAAACCGGCAACACGGATACGGGTCTATAATTATTGGTGTCTTTACTGTCCCCTGATTTGAAAAGAGGTATTACCTTACTATATTTCATTAGATCCGGGAAGACTCCTTGATCCACACACAAATTAAATATTAAGGCCAAGTACGGCGCTATAGTCTCAACAATGGAGGTACAAACTTTGATAGACATTCCCCATATATCTTCGGTTAGTTTGATCTTGATTTGCTTGAAAGTTTTTATTATTATTATTGGGTTTATATGCTTAAATTTAAATTCAATCGGGCAGGATGAAACGTTTGCTCTTAATAAGTCAATAGAACGCGAGGGGGACGAGTTTAAGGTATCAGTAGTTTTAAGTGGGATACTGGTAAAGAAATTTACAAATTCTTGAGCAACTTCTTTGTTAGTGCTTATGGGACCACGTGAAGTCTCGAGATTGAAATCATTATTATGTCTTTTATTCCTGTTAGTTTCATTATTGATAATTTTCCAAACCGTCTTTATTTTATTATCGGCAGATTTGATCTTGTTGCTAATGTACAAGGCTTTAGCTACCTTGCAGGTATTTTTGAAAGTTTTAGAGTAAGTAGCAACGTATTTATTAAAAGTTTCAGAGTTAACATAAGGCTTAAGGCCATACAGCTCAAATAATTTTTCCCTACTTTTCCTTAAACCCTTAGTTGCCCAGTCACTGAACAAAAAATTTGGGCAAATAGTTTTTGTTTTCTTTTTTAGAGTAATATTGAACTCGGTGCGCACCACCGAAAAGAATTCCTCATAAAATTCATTTACATTATTTATAATATGGCCCGGTATACTTAACTTACTAATTAAGTTATTATTAAATCTATTTAGATTGTTGGTTGTTATTTGTCTAGATTGTATCTGAATTTTTTGTAATGGTGTGTAGCACTTGAAAGAAACGGTTTGACCACTGTGATCCGAAGGGAGATAATTTACAATGGCTTTATCTATGTAGTCACAGCAACAAAAAACATTATCAATACATGTAGCAGAAGTTTTAGTTATGCGGGTTGGTTCTGAAAATACATTTGACAAATTAAATGATTTAAAGAGACTTAATAATCGACTGCTATTTGAACAATTCTCTAAGATATTAATATTGAAGTCACCACAGATAATTAGCGATTTTTTACTAGTTACGAGTTTTGCTAGAAGATCTTCCATTACTGACTCAAATATGGAGTAGTTTTGATAATTTAGATTAAATCGGTAAAGTCGTTCTCAAGTTATGGCGTGACCAAGGGAAATAAGGATTCATTTTTATATATAAATATAGATGTTGACATTCAAAAGTGTCTTTTACTGGCCTTATTAAAATAAATGATTCGACTTTGACTTTGAGAAAGCCTCTTGATTATAATCAAAACATTTATGGGTCAAAACTTTTCTTCCCTGTTTGCATCAGCGGGGTAATTGCGTAACACAATAACAGTAGGAATGGCTTTCATTTTGACAGTTCAACAACATTCATTGCGTTATATACGTTGCTGTGCAGACAAATTTTTCGAAAATATGAAGCAATGGATTACTAATAGGCTTCAAAATGATTCAGATTGACATAGATAGCAATTAGAGTGCTGGACCTACATGATAATGTTATTACTCTGGGAATAATGTCGTTACATAGTACCGTTACTTATTATTACCCTCATGTGAAGTTGAAAATTTTATGCATTTTGATGAAATTCGTGAGAGCTAGTTAGATAGAGATTGACCTTGGTAAAATGCTGAGTCTATGTTAATTAAATAAATAAAGTTTTGTTAATGAAAGCAATAGTAAATGTTAACAGTAAATGCAAATTAGTCATGTATTCCATGCAGACAATTGTTGCAGAAGTTATCAAAACAGGTGATAAAGATAAATGTAAATGTGATTACAATACAATAAGTGTAATCAGATGTTAGCATACCTACTTTGTATTTTAATGTTTGGTAAATTCCCTACACAGCTTTGTATGCAATTCAGTTGTGCAGGGGATCTACAATATGTGCATGTAGGTATACATGCATAATGCATCCTGTTTGGATATGGAATCAGGGAATTCCCCAATTAATACTTTGTCATAACTAGTTACCTAAACTTTTATGCATTGTTAAAGTACTTCTTGGATAATATTTCATCCTAGCTAGAACTGCTATGCCCTGTGGCACAGACCAGGGATTTATTTAATAAAAACCGACAGTGGAAAGGTGACATGTGGCAAACCGACAAAAATTCCAGTTTCGTTCATATATTTTCTGCTGTTTTAAACAGCACCTGTCGAGAAAAAGTGTCGCTTTTGAATTGTTTTAACAAATATGACGTATTTCAAAATATTTTATTTTTCATTTTCATTTTCAAACTAATTGATTTGCAAATATGGGTAGAAAAAGAACATAGGTAGCTGGAATATAATTATGGCATTGTCAGTTATATTAAATAGGACCCACTGGCCCAAATGTCACCTTAATTTTCCACAGGAAAATGTATCATTAGTAGCTATTAGTATTTCATTTAATCAAAAAACTAGTTTAAGGGCCTTAGTACACCTCCGCCGCGAAAAGAATGATGAGAAACCGCTTAACGAATTCCGCTAAGAAACATTACTACATTATGTCGCGATTCGAGTAGCGGAACATCATGAATCAGTTGAATTGTAGCAATCGGACAAAAATGTCATCCCTTTCGACTGTTTTAGTAAATACAGTATAGGTCTTTTTCGGACCACTTAGATTAAATTGTGCCATAAAATCAACATCCATTGTACAAAAAAAAAAAATAAGTGGCGATTTATAAACTTGTCGACTGCCACAGATACGTGCGAAACAAACGCAGCACCGCAACAAAACAGGGGACTGAGCGCGGAAGTGTAACTGGCGTCCAAGCAGATCGCCGAAATCTCGCGGGAAAGAGATCTTAATCAAATTTGTGCGTTAGAACAGGCAATTTCGCTTCTGTTTCGCTTGTCGTACAACGGACAAGTCATGGCCGAACTACTGAGGTATCGCTGCTATGGTTTCGCGGCCGAGGTGTGATACCCGCTTGAAAGAAGCAAACTGATATAAAGAAAAAAGAAACTACCACATTTATAATAATTTGATGTAGATATGTTTAAGAACTTTAGATTATTATAACTATGACAAGAACTTGACACAAAACTCCATTTGTTTTGAGTTTGATATATGCAAGCAATAACATCTGTCACTTACAATGTATATTTAACTCATCAAGCATCGTTAATGAGACACAATTGATTATCTATTGTTTTGGCCCTCTAGCGGGCCACCTCGGGCCTGACTAGTTAAATAAATGTCTTTGCTTACAATATTGTCTACATTTCTTTTTGATTTCTCCTTTTGCAGGTCCGCTGAAAGAATTTTCCTAAGAAATAACCGGTATCTTTGTACTTAAAATTGTATGTTGTATCTCTATGTATTTTACCGTGTAACCCAGAGTTTGGAAGTTGGCAGTGTGATACTCCCGTGCCTCTGAAAACACGTTAAGCTGTTGGTCCTGCACCTGATCTCTCTGCAGTCATGTCAGATTGTCATCCCATCAGTCTATGAAAGTGAGGGAAGAGTGCACCTGTGTCTGTGCACACAGTTTTGCCCTATAATATCTCTCGCACCAAAGGCTAGTTTCCGTTGAGATTGGCCACCATGGCCTAATTATGGTCTGGAGGACTATACTATACTATTTTACTGTGTACATAAATAATAAAATAAATAAATTACCATCTTAAAATGAAATCATTTGATGCCTAAATAGCAATACCAAAAAGTTGTGTATGTTTTGCAACAACACATTTAATTCTCCAATAGATCTACACATAAACAGTATCTCAGTATCAATTCATATATTATTCTAGATTAGATCACTAGTCTAGGGGGTACTTGACTAGGATATCAAGTCTATATTTATATTGTGATGTTTCCAAGGCCACATCAGTTAAAGCAATCTATCAACACATACAATTTGGGAATGCCCCTCCATTGCAAGTGCATAAAGGGAAGCTACATGTCAAAGTTATCGGCGTAATCCTTCATAAGCCTCAAAACAGGGTGTTCCCCAACTAACCAAATAGCTACAGCTATTTCACAATATTGTGTTTCAAATTGAAACATGCACTTACCAACGCCTTGATTTGCTGCACAACGCCGGCATTCGTCACCGATAATGTTAACTTCTCCACTGGCAAATTCTCAGGGTTCTGTAAAAGCATTTTAATTTATAAATAAAGAATGCACGTCTTCACTTCTTGCAAGTACGTAAATAAAAAAACTTACGGAAAACTCAACACATTTGTTTGGCATTTCTCTTCCGTAAACGTGCTCTGAAATGAAATCAGTGCTTCGTCAATATTTTCAGCAAATGTGTCGTCGAAAAGTTTACGTTATGAGATATTAATTGCCGATATCGTATGGTGGAAAATTGAAATCGTCGACGAGTCCAATTTCTGACTTTTGTTCATTGAAGTCAATTTTTTGGCAGCTGACGGATGTTGACAAACTGTAGGTCGTTCAGAAAAAACAGATGTTGTTGAAAATATCTGTAATTTAAAAATCTCAAAACAGAGTTTTCTATTTTATTTTAATTCTTCCAAATACGATTCCAACTGCCTTCACATGAAAAGGGGAAATTCTGGAAAACTTCGCGTATTGTAGTTTAACTTACAAAATGGCGTCAAATATGCACGAAATCATGAAATGCTTGCGTTAGTGCCAAATAACGTTTTAGTTTTAATTTCTATAGCAACCTTCGTTTGCTTTTATGTTACAAATGAACAACCGAATATCTCGGCTGCTTAAAATCAAAACATAGTAACTCGTTCCAACAAAAATGTTCAGGAGAGCCAAAATACGGGTTGGCTACTTTGATTCGTTCGCCCGATGAAACTAGAAAAGATAGTGATTTGGATGTTTGGCGAAAAGTTGTGCTATATTGTTGACATTAGTTTGGAATACTCGTTATAGTTATGGAGTGTATGGTTACACTTGAATCGCTCATACTTTATTTTTATTTGTGAATTTACTCAAATATTACTGTAAAAGCAATATCAAAACTTAGTAAGTCTGCTTACTAGGTCATCAATTTGATTTTCTATGGTAAAACTAAAGACTAAACAAATTCATTATGCATAGTGTTAATAAGAGAGTGAAATAAAAACAATCACAAAGTACCTATGAATGCAGATTTTGATTAAAAATCCTGTTGACTTATAAAAAGATATTTATTAACGTACATCAAAGGGCTCTTAAATCAAAACATGACTCAAACTCTCAATAGTCAACCAAAACTAAAAAAATAAACTTAAGCTAAAATAAAATCATTCTTATTGATAATGAACTACTCGTTGTCATTGGTAATGATTTGACCATCAGTTTGCAAATCAGTGGAGTTATCACTGGTGGGTAGGTTCAGCCAAAACTCCCTTCTGCTCAATGGCATTAGGGGGACCAATTTTGAAACAATACCATCTTTCTTCGATGATTTAACCCCTCGGGGGATAGTATTTGAAAGTGGAGGAATAGTGTTGACATTAAATTTCTGCATCAAGAAGTTCAGTTCTTTGTAAGACTCATCAAAATCTGTTTTATAGAACAGATTTCGTGATCCTTTGAGGAACTTAGCTTCAACCACTGGGTTTAGCAAAAATGTGCTGAGAGGATCGTCATTTGTGTTACGGCGTGGAACTCGTTTCTTTTTTACCCATTGGTATGATTTTTGCACTTCGATAATGTCAATGTTCTTTCTACAGTTCGCTATAATAGACTTGTAGTCCTCGTAATCATAAACTCCATCTCGACGCCTCATCTCTTTTTCTATGTTTCCGTGTACACCGTCAGCAGACATATGGGTGTGGCCTTTAGTAAGAAATCTCAAAGTGATACTATCAATATTAATACACTCAGAATTAACAATCATTACCAGCGCTGTAAACAAAAACCAATTTTTATTTTGTCCAGTGCAATTGTCACACCACAATGTTAATTTTTTCACATCTCTTTCCGAAATAAGAAAAGCCATCAATGCATCTATTATATTATTGGCATCTCGACCCATCATTGCTTCATGCCACACAACACACTTGCTGTTTATCTTTGCGTTTTTACATATTGGTGCAAATGTTAAATTGAAAGCCACTAGACGACTCAAAAAAAATGAATCTTTAATTTTCGGCATATCTGGCAATAATGTCACTTTCTGAAGATCCATAGAAAAATAGTGTTCCATAGTATCGTTGCCTTTATTCGCATCTTCTTTGTAATTTTTTATAGCTTTTTCAGCCTTACCCTTGTGTTGAGCGAAATCATTCTGTAAACTTTCGACAGCTGATGCCTCACTTTCATTTTTAATCTTTTCCTCGAATACTCCGCAATCAACGCATTGGTCTCCTTTAGGATATTTTAAGGAAACTTTCATTGATTTCATAGTATTTCTGTAGGTTTCAATAGAACATTTGACATCAGGATTCTTCGATGTGAAGTCAGTATGCATAGATTGCAGCGTAAGCGTTCGTGGCAAGTACCGTGTCAGGGGTGCGTTGTTTCTCCTGTAGTGGCTCAATGCCGGGTTATAGCTCATGATGTGGTCTTCGATTGGTGTTCTTGATAGTCTAGGTTTCTTGCCACCTCGATTCTCTTTAACATGTTCGTAAAAGGGTTTCCGTTTTAAAGCTCTACTTAGCTCGGTAATAACACCATCAGTACAATAACCAAGAGTATTCAGGAAAAATGATTTACAAACATTTATCTCTTCATTTCCGAGATAAAAGTAGTAATATCTAGACTCGTTTTTTACGTGTTTTTTGTCTGAGTTAGGAATAGATGTAGATTTCTCTTTGACTGGTGCAATCTTTACACATTTGTTCAAAAACTGGCGGCGCTGAGTATAGTTCATATTCCAGTAACCATTCCAAATATCCTCTCGCTGTTTTTCTGTGAAGTTATTGCAACGTCGTCTACATTTACCGTTGCACATTTTAGGTATCATGGGATGCATCGTTTTATTTTTTATAACCTTTGCTGTTTCTTTGGGATTATCTGAAATTTCGGTTAATGTACTCGTATCAAATATAGGGCCTGGATAATTTGCAGTGAACCGTGCTGGTGGGCGGTAGCCATCTGCTTGTTCCGAGTCGATGAAAATAATTGTATTTGGGTAAGTTGCAATGAAAACTGGCATTTCTGGAATGGGGGATTGCATTGGAGCTAGTTGGGGTAGATTTTCAATGGCAAACGTAGGTTCTAGGAGATCGAGATCTTGAAAACAATCTTCGGAATTATCATCAAACAACTGTAGTGCAGGTTTTTGTACTACCAAAGGTACATAATCGGGATCAGCTACGGAGTCATCACTCAAGTAAGCAGTATCAAATCCAAGGTTACTATCGGAAACGATACTATAACTGATCGTTACATTTTCGGCCGATGACCCAGGAATAGGATTGTTGTACTCGATAATAGTTTGGTCAGTATCTGTTTTAGCTTCATCATTTGCTCTGAAAGCGGAAAAAAAGAACAAGCTAATCATACGCAACCAACACCGAAAACAAAAAAGATAAATAATAAGGCAGCAAGTATTAGTTAAATAGCTTGGGTAAAACAAAAAACACACACACACACTAGTTAAAATTATTATCTCTGTTCAGTGGATAATTAGCAAAACATACCCTTAAAATAAGCAAAATCGGCTTTTGCACATTCATTACACGAAAGCCAGCACAACATCCTAGTTTTGTAAGCTTTATTATGAAGATAATGCAACGTCAATTCTATTTTGAGGTTATGTCACGTTTCTTTTACATTTTCGTAACTAAAATGAATAAGTTATTTCTTACCTGCATTCGTTTTCGTTCTGCAAAGCACGCATTATACGCCTGGACCGATAAAACTGCATGTGACTCATTTTATTATTTTATATCATGGAGCGAAACACTTCGTGCGCCGGTAACACTGGACTTACTAAACGAAATTTCATTGATTTTACAATCGGCGCCAAATTCAAAACATAGCAAGTTGGTATTTCAAATTCATAACTCAGTAAGTCGCTTGAGCTGCTAGGGTTTTAAATTTGTATTCTGACATACTAAGTTTAGAATTTGTACTTCAAGGAAATTTTTGTAATCATGCCAAATTGCTTAGACTTGCAAAATTAAATTTTTAAAATTACGTATGAAACTGGGTGTTTTAAGGTTCACATCATTGTGATACTGTCTAGTGAGTCGAAAAATGCCAAAAACGGTTTTTTTTTCAAATCACCTGTTACTAGGTTTTGAATTTGGACAGCCGATCTGATGCCTATTAGTTTTCTTGGTTCTTGGGATAATTCCGATAATTCTGAATTTCTTTTTTTGGTAACCTTAAATTAAACGTCAATGTCATTGTCTGTCAAGAGAAGAAAACGTCGTCGCGTAGTTTTGAAATTGAATTTCTTGTAAACAAATACAACTATTTGAGCTGTAGTTAAATAAATTATATACTAGCCATGAACAAAGCGGCTTCTGATTCGAAAATTAAGAAAACGCTGCTTAGAAATTATGAACTCAAAGTGAAACCATCTACTCGAAAACAAGTTGTACACGACTTCGCTTTGTCTTCAAATTCTGCTTCAAAAAAATCAACACGTTCCTCGCAGAAAGAGAATGAATTAAGTGAACCAACTTTGTGTTCGAGCGGAGTAATAGCTACTTATTTATCCGACTTGAAGAAACAGAATGCTCCTCCACTTTCGTCAGAGGATTTGAATGTAGACAGAGGGCAGCAATGTGCAAAAGTATGTTGAAACAGTTAAGCCTTAGCAGTTAAATTAGATGAATAATTCCGTAATTAGAGACATATTCAAGTTTGTGATAGGTTGCAGAAGCAGCACATTAACAATTTCACCCCATAAGGTACTGCTAAAAACACTTTTAATCTTGTCCTTGCTATGATGTTACAGATGACAAAACAGCTCAACTTCCAGTTCAACGACAGAATATACCATAACCTCATTGAGTTGAATGCAAGCGTGGAGAATTTAAAATGTAAGAAGGATAGAAGATCATCAAGTATTATGTCACTAAAGAAAGATCTTGAACCAAATATTGAAGACTTCTATGAAGATGAACCGGAAATTGATTTGCCACCGAGTATTCCAATTTTAAAACCCAAGTTTAAAACAATAAAGAAAGTTGATGATGGCCGTTTACACAAATTAGTTGCAGCTTTTGAGGATTTATGACTTTTAATCTGTTATTCAATTATTTTGTTAACTAGTTATTGTGTTAATTTTTGATTACTTATTACAATATTTTTCCCTTATTAAAACATTTATTTATTTAATAAGTAAGATTAGTTTTTTCTTTTCTACCAATTAAGTTATTAAGTTATCTGAACTATAGATAATAGGGGGGAAAATAATATGTTTGACCTTCAGAACAGAAGATGTTGCCAATATGCCATTATTCGCCTGGGGGAAACAGCAATTTAAGTCAAAAAGGGAAAAAAATAAGGCCTTTACATGAGGATACTATTGCAATTTATTTGAAATTAAGCAGTCTGTAATCTACTTTGTATGAATTTTATAATAAGTTGGCTACCTCAAGGCGTCTTTTACACGGGGAATACGCCCACGTTTCTTCTTGTAAAAACCTATAAATGTTTCATGTTCATTTATAGGGATTTTCCCTGCAATAAATGCAGTAAATTATAAATACTGCATGGCGAAAAAATATTTAACGCATTGGCAATACATACCGTTATAAAATATAATAAAGAGTAGGTTCTGATAATGACTTTATTCTTTTATTCTTGATCAGTGCTTCCGAACGCAAACACGCGCCGGCCTGCTCGCTCTGAAAGAAAGAGATGTTGATACATCCATCTCTTCTTTCACCCGCATTTTGCCAATAATTTCGTTTCATTCAGATTCAGTCAACTTCGGACGTCAAATTGAAACGGTTGTGCGCAAAGTTCTCAGTGGGAATAAATTCAATAAAATACTTTTGCTCTTTTAAACTACAAATAACAAGAAATAGCCATGGCTGAAACAGAAATAATATCTAGTAGTGAAAATAATGACCAATTTTTCGAGGGTGTAGAAAAGCTCATCGAAATTTGGTTTACACCGGCAAAAAATGCGGATTTGAGAAAAATCACTCGGTGAGTATTATTTTGACTGATGTTCATGTCCTACCTGTAAATTAGTGGTTTATAATTACGTAATTAGTCGCTTTGTATTTAGGTTACCGGCAGAAATTTCATTTTTATAACCTAAACATTTAAAATCTTGAGTAGTAACTCCAGAAGTGCAGATCTTTTTCTGTTTAGAAGTTCGAAGTTTTTTGATAAATCATAACTGGAATATTATTTTTATTTGTGTTTATTGTGTAGGTCTATAGTTTGTTGTTGTGGAATATTCTGGAATCAGCTGTTTCAATGTTCGGCTATTGGGTAGGTACCGGCGGGATCGTCCAGTTGCCGTGGTTGGCTTGAGTCCGGTCGAACAGGGCCACAGCAGACGCGCGTAATTTGAAATCATTGTTGTTTTGCATTGTGTAGTAATATAATACAAGACTCAGATAATTTAGTGGTGCTCTTGCAATAGTTTATATTCTTTAAGCTTGGCTATGTACTAAATTGTCTTAGCACATTGTCATTGTAGCACATATTAAATAAATTATAGTACATTTTTGAATAGGCATTGAAAGTACCACCCACCCAAATGTTTTAGATCTCTAATGAATATTCCAGTAGATATGATCTCAAATACACAAAAAATACATTGTATTCTAATGTTTAATTGTTTGTCAAGACTTAGTTTGTAAAGGTTTGTGTAGGTAGTGGCAATAAAAAAATAAATAATGTTGGTCCTACTTTACGATAAAATACAATAATATACCGTCTCACATTCCCTAACAAATACCTACCTACCATGGTATTGTAAGTAGTCATCAATACACTATAAAAACAATGTTTACAATTGACTATTCTGTTGCAGTCAACAATGGGAGAATGTGCTGAAGATAGTGCGTTGTGAGATCATCTCTTTCACCCAGAGCGAGCAAGTCGACGCCTATGTGCTGAGGTAAGTCCGTATATTTTGGTAAACTATGGAAAATGAAGAATATAATATTATTAGCAGAAAAAAAACAAAGGAAACTAAATAAAAGAAAAAATAAATCTACAAACAAATCCATGCAATATTTCAAATGCTAATTAAGAAAATCAAAGCGATACTTGTGTAAATTGTTATAAAATATGTAAATAAATAGATTATTAAAGGATTAATAAGATCCTATCAGTTTTTTTTATGTTTTTAATTCCCACAACTATAAAATTATGTGTATGAATGTGTTTAAAGTATAAACAAAAATGAATAAAAAACATAAAACATCATGTGATTTATTATATATAAAACATTTACCTCCCTAGCATTACCTACCTACTATATTTACTTCGTACATATCTATTATTTTACCAAAAAGAAGTAGGTACCTTAATCTCAGTAGGTACGTAATCATCAATATTGCTCCATAGCTCCATGTTATAATAGTTATGGTATAGATAAGGGCAGATCTAGGATTTATTTGTAGAACAGGCACATGGGCCAGACAGTTTAGAAATGTCTCCCACATCTAGTATTGTACTATGCTGTTTTTGGGATGCATTCTTTTTCAATGACATTTAAGAATAACCATTAAAAACTTTTTTACAAAAAAAACAACCGACTTCCAAATAAAACACAAAAAACGTAAAAAATAACTTTAATTTCGGAAGTCGGTGTCTTTGATTGTGTATTTTCGTTTTTGGCCACCGACTTCCGAAATGAAAGTTATTTTGCACGTTTTTAGTGTTTTATTTGGAAGTCGGTAGTTTTTTTGTAAAAAAGTTTTTATTTTTCAGTTTTTAGTTGTGGTACCCCACATACATTCGTATACCTCTACTTGATATGTAAAGAACCGTGATAGGTAATTATTATAACATCATCAATATAAACTAAGTGGAAAAAATACGCATTATTAAGAATAACTCAAAAACGACTGGTCAGTACTTGATCAAATTTAAATGGGACCACATGTGAAGCACCAGCTTTCAAATAAAAAAAGAATCATCGAAATCGGTTCACCCAGAAAAAAGTTCTGAGCTAACAAAAATAAAAAATAAATACACTCGAATTGAGAACCTCCTCCTTTTTTTGAAGTCGCTTAATTTTTTTTTTTTGTATTTTTTTGTTTACTTAGTTGTTTTTAAGCTATTGCATAGCTTTTATCGCGGGCTTTGAGCGCGGCGACCGAATCAAGAAATTCCGTAACGAAAATAAAACCTAACACCCCCCACTCCGCCTACCATGTAGCTCGGCCGAGCGTTCGCTTAACGTGTATGTATATGGTACGACTGTAATTGAATTAATATCAAAGAAAAAAAATACTGCATAAATAAAAAATAAATAAATAATTATAATTGCATAAGTTGATAAAAAATGCTATGCAATAGCTTTACCGCGGCAGTCCCCGAGTGCCACACGTGTTTTTTATTTTTTGTCAGGTACTAAGTTCCTTACGCGATATTCACATGCACACACACTCGTATATAATAGAAAGAGACAGAGAGAGAGAGAGAGGTACCTACCAAACATGAGCTATGACATGACTTTACATTCTTTGACTGTAGGTACATATACGAGGGTCATTCAATAAATACTTAGCCTACAAAAAGTAAACGAAAATTTTGGAAAAGTGGCAATTTATTTTTCAACATAGTCTCCTTTTAGTTCGATACACTTAGCCCAGCGATGCTCCAACTTTTTTAACCCGTCCGAAAAATAGTTTTTGTCAAACTCTGCAAAATAGGCCTCCGTGGCGGCGATGACCTCCTCATTCGATCCATATCTATTCCCGGCGAGTGATTTTTTCAGATTAGGAAACAGAAAGAAGTCACAAGGGGCCAAATCTGGAGAATACGGTGGATGGGGCAGCAATTCGTAGCGTAATTCGACCAATTTGGCCATGGCAACGGCAGACGTGTGAACCGGTGCGTTGTCGTGGTGAAACAGCACTTTTTTCTTCGCCAGATGGGGTCGTTTTTTCTTTAATTCGGCGTCGAATCGGCCTAATAAATCGGCATAGTAAAGCCCTGTAATTGTTTTACCCTTCTCGAGGTAATCGATGTAGATCACACCTTGTGAATCCCAGAAAACGGTGGCCATAACTTTTCCGGCCGATTTTACAGTTTTCGCCTTCTTTGGAGCACGTTCCCCGGTCTGGATCCATTGTTTTGATTGCTCCTTGGTCTCTGGTGTGTACCAGTGGATCCAGGTTTCATCGACGGTCACAAAACGACGCAAAAACTCCGCTGGATTCATCTTAAACAGCGCCAAACACGTCTCCGATGTGGTCTCACGGTTGCGCTTGTTTTCTGGTGTGAGTAAACGCGGCACCCATCGCGCCGACAGCTTTCTCATGCCGAGTTCCTCGTGAAGAATATGATGCACTGTTCCTTCTGAAATGCCTACAGTCTCAGCTAGCTCCCGAACCTTCAATCGGCGATCTGCCAATACGAGATCATGGATTTTTTTAATGTTTTCCTCCGTAGCAGCTGTTTTCGGTGCACCTGGACGTGGTTCATCAAAAACCGACGTACGGCCACGTGCAAACTCGTTGAACCAATTCTTGACGGTGGCCATCGATGGAGAAGAGTCACCGTACACAGCATCCAAGCGCTCTTTGATTTCGATGCGCGTTTTCCCTTCCAAAAATAGGAATCGAATCACCGAACGATATTGCTCTTTTTCCATTTTTGTAAAACCGATCGACACGTTCGCTTCCATAAGTTGTCAAATTAAAACAAATGAAGGGATTGGAATGAAAATTTGAAAAAAGAATTAAAAAAGAATGTGCTACACTGTGGTAAAACTCTTTTGAAACTACAGCGCCCTCTGGCGATGAGGCTAGGTACTTATTGAATGCACCTCGTATACCCACCCATACTCCAGTTCAAACCATACCACGTTGTAAGCTCGTGCTATAATCAACATAAAAACTAGTACATAAATATTGTTTCTGTTAAGGCTCGTACACAGGCGCGACGCGACGCCCGACACAAAGGCATCGCGTGTCGCGCCTGTCTGTAGGAGCCTTTATGGATTATTATTAATATATTTTTTATTGTATATCAATAAATCTGAAGAGTTTGTTTGTTTGAACGCGCTAATCTCTGGGAACTACAAGTCCGATATGATTTTTTTTTTTTTCATTTGACTTCACGCTAAGACCTATAAGAGCCTAGCAAAAACAAAAAAAAGTGGCCGGTGATGCGATGCGACGCGATGAGACGGGGGGCGAGGGAGTTTTATTAAATTGTGGCTGTTATTTCAGTAGTATTATCTATCTTACGACTTCCACGCGAACGAAGTCGGGGGCAGTAGCTAGTAATTAATAAAGTATTAATCACTTGTGGCTAAGTAATAACAGCCGCACGTGTCGATCGATCAGGTTAAGCTACGCTTGCCGGGGTTTGTCCGTGGATGGGTGACCATCTTTACATACCAAAACCCCTCCGTGCCTCAGAAAGCACGTTAAGCCGTTGGTCGCGGCTGTCATTCGTAGATCTTTGACTGTCGCTGCGGGTCGTCAGAAGCCCGAAAGTCTGACAACCAGTCTTACCAACGTGTAGCCAGTAACTGGGTTGTGGAGGTCAGATAAGCAGGCGCTCCATGTAAAATACTGGTATTCAGCTGCACCCGGGAAGACTGGAAGCCGACCCCAACATAGTTAGGAAAGGCTAGGCAGATTGATTTTGCTCATACTCGCTCCACGCGGCATCAGAACCTTACTTGCGCAACACACTATCAGTCATAATTTGAATCATTTTGAAGCGTATTACTAAACCATTGATTCATATTTTTGACGTCACGGTTGGCGCAGTGGTTAAGCAATTGACTGCTGCGCTGCGTGTCGCGGGTTCGATTCCCGCACGGAACAAATATTTGTATGACCTACAAGTAGTTGTTCCGGGTCTGGCTGTTTGTGTATGTGAGTTTAAATGTTTGTAAACGCACCCACAATACAGGAGAAATCCTAGAGTGTGGCAAAGATTTAAAAAAAAAATTGTCTCCTCAACAACGTAAATAACGCAATGAATGTTGTTGAACTGTCAAAATGAAAGCCATTGCTACTGTTAGTGTGTTACGCAATCCGCAGTTCACTGTCACCGTTACCTTATCGTAATCGATCATAACATATTAGTTATCGTATTTTGTACGGTTAGCAGTAAAGATAAGCCTAAAAGTCGGTTAAGTAATTTTTCCGTTAACTTTGTACCTGCCTGCAATATTTGCATCGGCCTTTTGGGGTTATGCAAAGAGTATCAGGAACTCATGACTCTTGGCTTACCAAGGTCTTTCATTTTTCGAAACAAGTAATCTTTAGTATCCGGAATTGCTAATTCACAAATTGTAGGACTTAAATTTTCTGTTAACCGATTTATTGGCTTCGTCCATAGATAATTATTTTTCTATGGCTTCGTCCATATCAATCCCTAGTCCCAACTCGCCCGCGCCTTGTAACTATCCATATATGACACGGCCCGGGCGAGTTGGGAATAGGGATCAGTATGGACAAAGCTGATTTATTGAACTCTTCTCTTAACCCTCCACCAGGGATTGAAAACCGGTCGAATTTGGGTTCCGGTTCTTCTTTTCGGTACGGTTATGGTTCACGTTCCGGATAGGTTCTGGTTCCAAAGTACCGGTTCCAATATACCGGTTCCGTACCCTCTGATTTAAAGGTTCTCTACAAAATAACTACCACAGGATCTGTCAAAGCAAGAGTGCCCATCTCCCCTCTTACAAAAACTCCAACCTCTTCACCCGCCGGCGGCCGCCCGTGCCTCGCTGCTATCGTACTACCTACAAAGCTTCGACCTGCGCTGAACGGCATCGTATGAACTGATTCGAACTCGCTTTGAAGAAGAACCGGTAAAATAAAGGTTCCAATTTATTGTCCTGTTCCGGTTCTGGTTCTAGTAACGGAACCACTAAATACCGGTTCTTTACCGGTATTTTAGGAACCTTTTTAATCCCTGCCCTCCAAAATCTACTGTTACTGTATAATAAATAATAAAAACGTTTATTTTCTCCACCACATAATGCAAAATTAGTACAATACATAATAGTGTTTACAAAAATACATTGATGTTATGGAGACTGGAGCTTGTACTAGGAATACTTCTGTTACAGGGCTCCAGACCTCCAAACTACCAGACAGGTCACAGTAATACCAAAATTTACAAATAGATGATAATGTTGGGATGGAAAAAAAAAACAAATAATTTATTAGACAGCAAAGTAGAGTGTAGTGAGTGTGTCATAATCGAAACTGGTGTTCTAATACATATTTATACGTAGGACAAGTCGAGATGCTTCTTTTTTTGTATGTCCCTACTTACTTTGATATTAGGCTCAAAACTATACCTTCCAATATGTACATAAACCGGTTGAAGGACACTCAACGCCAAATAAATTTTAGACCAAGTACGCACGGACGTAAAAATATCTGCGGCGGGATTTTATCGCGTACTAGATTTTCAACTGTCGGTATTGAAGGGAGCATTGAGACACACGGTTGGATTTTCAATTCTCGGCGGTAAGCAGTGTGTTGAAGATCCAGTGCGCGAAAAAAAACCGCCGCGATATTTTTACGTCCGTGCGTAAGTGGACTTATTCTTATTACGCATTTTAGTTCTCCAAAAAATTGTGACCTCTATTCCTTGTTCATTCAGGAACTCCAAAATCACAAACCTTCTCTTTCGGTTTCGCCATATTTGGCCAAGAATAGCATAGCAACAAAAGACTGTCCCCACTGCCGCAGTGTTTGTGACAAATCTGACCTTGACCTTGCCAATACCGGTTTATATTGCAAGCCGCGTTACATTCTTTGTGTGGTAATAAATCTAATTCGTTTGTCCAGTTGGTCGCATCGCTTTAACATGACTTTTTTATAGACTGGGTTTGACTTGGATAAGTGTCCTTTTTAACCGACTTCAAAAAAGGAGGTTCTCAATTCGACTGTATTTTGTTTAATGTGTGTTACCTCAGAACTTTTGTCTAGGTGAACCGATTTTGATGATTCTTTTTTTATTTGAAAGCTGGTGCTTCTCATGTGGTCCCATATTTGATCAAGATATGACTAGGAGTTTTTGAGTTATCCTTTAGCATGCATATTTTTTCAACTTGTATAATAATTATATTGATGATGTCTTAATAGCTTCTTGTAAAAACCTTTAATTTCGGAAGTCGGTGGCAAAAGACGAAAATGCAAAACCTAAGACGTCCGAAATTAAAGTTTTTTTTTTTTTTTTGAAGGCGGTTGTTTATTTTTATTGTAAAAAAGTTTTTTGCTAAATTCAACGCTGTAACTGGCGTTAGAATCAAAATTTTAATAAATTTGGTGTAAGTGCATAGATCACTAGCACCAAATTAATTACTTAAAATTTTACTACTCGGCGACTTTTATTACTCGGCGAAAAGCTAACTGCCTCCTTGGTCTATTGGTCGCAGGCGCTACTGTTGAGCATCAGGTCCTGGGTTCGATTCCCGGGTCGGGAAAAGTGTTATTGGGTTTTTCCGTCAAGGATTTCACTAGCTGCCCGGAGTCTGGATTTGTTGACGACCCGGTTGATGGCAATAGGCTCGCCTCCTCTTACATGGCGAAATGTGGATGTACTATAGGTAAACCTCTACCTAACCCTTCGGGAATTACAAGCGTCATGTTATGTTTTTTTTAAATATATATTTATTTAAACTTTATATAGAAAAGCTAACTTTCCGCGCAAGTGACTTAAAGCACTCAAAATCAATGTTAAAAGTAATATATTGTTGGCGATGGTGTGATGGTTGCTAGGGGAGAAGGACAGAAAGATTATGATTCTCCCTCTAATGTCCAATTCACCTCACATCAACGTGTCTCATAGATAGACGATAATTCGAAGTCTGTTGTAGAATCCGGATGACTCAAATAGTAGAATCTAAATGGGGGCTATCGTTTTTGTGCTCAACAGTTGGCGCCACTGGCGAGTAAGGTCCTGTCAGTACTATTATTTGATGTTTTGGATATGTTGAAGTACCCGTAAATTCATAATATGTTTATTTTATTACGTTTTAAAACTTCAAATGAATATTTAGATTATAACTTTCTTTAAAATTAGCAAGCAAATTAGATCCCAACTTTTTACTTAAAATCTTAAGCCATAATTAATTAGGAATGGCACAACCATTGCAACAATTATACAACAATTATGAATCATTAGTCATTAGTCGTTAGTTATCCGTGATAAAAAATTCCGCAAACCGTAAACGTTCAGTACATTTGACATCTAGAGACCTTACTCTACATTAGCGCCTCCAGTGGCGAACTCAAGCGCGGCAGCCCTCATTGCATAAACCTACATCATGCCCATTAATTAAAAATACGTTGTTTTTTCAATATTTATAGGTATTATGTTAATTTATTATTAAAGGAATGATTTTATTCATAGTTCGCACTGCTACACGTGGTTTTAAATAGAATTAACGACTCTTGATATCGAATTGCGTGACTTAAGGCGCCTTCAAACAGGCGCGGCACGCGACGCGACACAAAGGCACAGCTTGTCGCGCGACGAGCAGTGCCTTCCGTCGCGTGCGATTCGCGTCGCGTGTCGCGCCTCTTTGAAGTCGCGTTTATTCTGTATGAGATTTCTTTCGCAGAAAGTTATCGAGCTAGAAATTGTTAAAGTTAAACGGTTATACTGAAGTAGCCATAACATTTTGTATTTTGGGATGATATTGTGAGTGCATGTTCACTGTAGTTCGCACTTTATACCTTTCATTAAGGTCTGAATGGATAAATTGGAATTCATGCCTCATTAAAAAGAAGTTGTATGGAAAACGATTAAAATGAGTGTTCTCTTTTAAAGCATAGTATATAGAGCTTCACCATTGCTTCCCCTGCGAGCTATTTTTAGCCTACCTTTGTTAACTGGCAGCTTAAATTGATTTTATTCACTTTATCAGCTAACTGTTTGAGCGGGAAATAAGCACCTGATACTGAAAGATACTTCTTGAAAAAAAAAAACGCTTATTTTATACCTACCTACTGTTTGGTTCCAATTATTTTATTAGTTACTAGTTTTAGCCCGCGGCTTGGCCCGCGTGGAGGTCGGAAACTATACCACGGGAACGTACTATCGCGATAAAAAAATCCTGTGTCCCTAACCCAGGCCATGGTCTACATTTATGCAAAATTACATCTAAACCCGTAAAGTAACAGGCAGACATAATTAATTTCGCATTTATAATATTAGTTTGGATTACCAGGTCTTGTAATTAATGTGGGTCAACTATATGGATCAGAATTGTGTTTTACTAGCTGATCCGACAGATTCTGTCCTGTCAAAATTTCAATATGTTCTGGAGTTCATACAAAAATTAAATAGGAAAAAAAAAATCTCTCCATAAAAACCTATTATTATACAGATTGGCAGGGATATCGACGTGCAAACTTAAAGTATGAATTCAGCACATGATTCTAGGTCCCCTAGCGTAGAAAATATACTTCGGTAATAAAAAAATTATAAAACTGCTGTTTCATAGAAAAGTGCAATAACTACGCGGTCAAAATGTACTGAACAGCAATTGTTTTTTTTTTTTTAATAACTGACGAAAATTTTCCACGCTGGTGTTTTAGAATTATTTACTGAATCCATGGTAACGGGTTGCATTTCGATGCCTGCCACCCTGTGATAATTTGGACTATTAGAAACATTTTAAAACAAACAAAATTAGCAAAATCCGTCCAGCCGTTCTCAAGTAAAGGCTCGTACACACTGGCGCGACGCGACGCCCGCCACAAAGGCACCGCGTGTCGCGTGACGAGCGGCGCCTTTGTGTAGCGCTGTCGCGTCGCGCCTGTCTGTGCGAGCCTTAATACGCTTATCAACGAACACCATTCGTTTTTATATATTTATATAATTAGAAGATAGAATTATGTCCATTTCAAAAATAAGTATTAGCTGGCGTAAAATTTTGCGGAAAATCAATACTATCGGAAATTAGTCATGAAAATCGACACAGTCACATTGTTTAATTAGGTGTTGTGTTACGTTTTGTGACCTAATTTTCTATTTCTGTGATTGCATTTTATCACAATCTCCATAATATGCTGATGCTGTGTTATCTAGACACTCGTAATTAATTATCTACTAGTACGTAATTTTACACAATTTGTATGGATATATAATTTCGCATCGCATTGGTACTAGGCTGAAACTATATGTATAGAAATCTTCTGATTGTCCAACAAAATAGAGAATGCTGTCTTCACTGATGCAACCTTGGGTTTTTGCCAGTTGTCCACTAAAATCCATTAATTTCCACACTGGATGCAACAACCATGTAGCGATACATACCATAAGGAGGATAGTGTGTTTTAAGTCCCACCTGAATTGACTCCATTCATGGGAATAGCCACTAAATTACCTGCGAACTGTGAACAAATAATACTGTTGCATGGTTGGTGTGTTCGTTCTTTCATTATGTTTATAATTTATGTTTAAATCGACCGCCCTAGGACATCTGCTCAGGCCGTGACCTTGAGCATTGGATGGTTAACGTCATCTGGATACTAGGGTTCCATATAGAGGGTTATTGTAGCTTTATAATAAAGGGGATCGTGGTTGAATAATAATAGCCGCATGAGTCGATCCAAGGTCAAGCTATGAGACCTCTCCGTGCCTTGGAAAGCACGTTAAGCCGTTGGTCCAGGCTAAATAAAAAAAACTGCTGTTTCATAGAAAAGTGCAATAAATAAAAATATTTTTATTTTATTTTATTTCAAGTACAAGATTCATAAACAAACAGATACATAAAAAGATACAGACAGGATGATAACAAGCACAGACAAAATCGAACACTCACAAGGGAACAATATGTCTGCTGCAGCATTGCTGGATATAATAATACCTCGTTGCAATACCTACGCGGGGAAAATGTATGGAAAAACAGTTTTTTTTAATAACCGACGAATACTTTCAACGTAGGGGGTTTAGAATGGGAATGGGAAGTCGTCACCTCCTTCAGCGAAGCAATAATGCTCGCGAAGGAGGAGGCGGAGCGCGTGAGGGTGAGGCAATCGTTGCGCCTGAGTTACCGTAGCCCTGGCGCACAGGCAACTAAAGGAACACGGGTGGGTTTTAGTCAGTAAAAGTCTGACACGCTCCGCCCATAGCGGGAGAAGTTATTTGATTATTTCCCCCCCAAAAAAGGGGGTTTAGAATCATGTACTGAATCCATGATAACAGGTTGCGCGTCGATGTCCCTGCCACCCTGTATTTAGCCCTGCAGTTTTTGATGAAAGACATATTTTGCTACGAAATGAACCGTAATTATTTTCAATTAAACTGTCTCCATTCATTTATTAATGAGAATACGACGTATTCTTTCTCTTGTAGTGAAAACAGCTGCGCCGATAAGATCTGCATGTCAGTTAGGGTTGGCAAACAATTTTTTGAATTTTATTGGTAGGGAATGAAAAGGTTAAGCATTTGGGTAAATTTTGACTTACTCCGTGCCCAAACATTTTCGTTCCACAAGTGTACATATTTCTTTATTATTACGAGAGTTACGAAAATTGCTACTTTTTCAAAGTTAAAAATAAATGAACATCAAGACATAGTAGGTAGCACCGAAATTTGGCAAACAGTCGTTTGGCACACTGAAACGTATTCCGTGATTTCTTTTTATTTACCTTATCAACTACAGTTTATTAAAGGTTGTCTGTCAGTTGTATCTTTATTTAGCTACTTATCTCCGCTATTTTACTCTGACATACATTTCCCTAGTGTAAACGCTCTGAGTCATAACTACTTTAATTTTCAACGGCGTTATCTGGTAGTAGGGTTCATTAGCTTCAAAATACATCAAGCTTCTTCGAAGTTCCTCACATATCCTGATTTAATTATGCAATTTTCCTTATCTATGACGATGTCAGTCTCCATAGTGACGAAAGCAGCACGTGTCTACCTTATGTTCAACATTTTCGTGTTGTACTTTTAACCCTACGTCAACCGGTATCATGGCCGGGTCATGTTATCGGGCTACTTTTGGCAGCGTTATCTCTCAGACGCTTCGCAGTGTCAATGATAATGATTTTTAATTACTAGAGTGAGGCCTTCTTGATACCAATGACCAGTTGTAAGTTCTTCGGCGATTAATCTCGCCTTTGTCTTGACTTTGAATTGAAATTTCATACCTTTTAGTGCAGTGACATGTCTTAAAGTGTCATTCGATCCACGTGTCCTTTTTATAATTAAATTGTATGAATAATATCTACACTGCATACATTTTACTTCTAGGTAACTACAACGTTTTCGATTGCCAAAGATTATTTGCAATCGAAATAATAAATGGTAGGTGAACAGCGCGACAGGCGTCACCAGTTGTTTTCCTCACTATTTATGTTTTATAAAAACCACATCACGAGATGTCATATTATTAGATGTGATCTAACTGGATTTATAAAAATATAGCGTTAAATAACAAGGGACCAATCGCATTTATAATTGGCATGAAGTTGCGCGTAAAGTAGCGCAAAAATTGAACGCACTGAGATGCGTTTGCGCATTCGAAGTATTTGCTTTATAATTTAGCAACTTCTGAATTACTGCTAACAAGTAAGACAGAAGAAAAATACGTTTGTTTTCAATCATATAAATATTAAGTGTTCTAAAGTCAGTCCCATAGCAACAAGTACATATAGCGGTTTTGTAATGCATCAAGGGCGCATGTTGCACATGATTGATTTGTGCAGTTTTATTGACACAAGATTGTGCTCATTGAAATCTATTGAACCGTTCAGTGTCCATTAAATGTTCTCACTTGACGGACACTTGACATATCAATTGACTGTCGATGACGTGTCAAGGCGTCAATTTACTTGACGACACTTAAAACTGCAACTTTGTGTTGATTCTCGAGTTGTTAGAGGTCAACATACCCGTGTTACATCACTGATAAGGTTTAAAGTTCAATTATGTTACTTATTGTTCGAAAAACCACGTACCCACTGGATTTCTCGATTTAAATCAGTTAATATGCCTTTAATTAAGAAGATCACACTCCTTGCGCGCGATAATACGATGGTATGGTCATATTATGGTGCTGAAGTTTAGCCGCGTCAATGCGTTAGTAGCTACGTTGCAAATCCAATCTGTCGAATGTATCCTCTTGAAGATTTCCATTCAAAACGAACTTTTCCCAAATAAACCATCATACTACAATAACATAATATTTTTATTAACACCCACAATATAACACGAGCTTCAGTATTTCGGCTACATTACGTGTATCTACGTCGGCGAGTGATGCGTGTGAGAAGGTATGACGCAGCTAGGCGTCAGGCCAACTATCCGACAGACTGAGAGTGAAAGCAACGCTGTGCATGCATTATGTCTTATGTCGTCTAGTGACATACGTGATGTGGTGATGTGAATTACGTTCCGGGTTTTACGTTGTTTTACATTTCCTAGTAGAGCATCTTTAGGTATTGCGCCTGTTACATTTCGATCAGCCTTCTGATTCGATAATGAAGCGAATCGATTGCAAATTATGGGCGTGATTGAATATTTTGTGATTAAGGCAATGATTTGTGAATCGAATAAACCAGGAGGAAGGCAGGACCCAAAAGAAAGACTTAAAGCATCATCTTGTTCTAGTTGAAAATCATTTAAGATCGAGGCCTTGCCAAGACTTAAACGTATTAAATTAGAACAGGTTTTGAATTCCTTACCAACTGATTCTGATTTCTGTCCCCAAATTCAAATGCAAATGGCAAATCTACAGGCAGATTTTTAATATATTGCCTATAAAATTTATAAATCAATATGCGTCGACATCTGACACTGAAACTCCACCAATGGATTTCAATTAACTATTGTTCGGAACCAATCAAATAAGCTATTGTGATGATGTACGTGATCTACGTCAACGGTATCCTTGTATCTATGCAGTTGTTGAATAGGCGAGCGTATAAAATAAAGATCTTCATCATTTTTGAAGTCAGGGTCCTTTGTACTATCGGCCAAACTTCTGCATGCTCACCTCTAAGGCGATAATCGCATAGCACGGCTCACGACTCGATCGCACAATGCACGAGTTTTGACCAATAGGATGCACAAAGCGTATTTTAGTGGTGTTCGTATTAGTATAATCATGTATAGAATGTGTGACACTCACACTAGGAGAGTACTATGCTCACTTGTTTCTGCTAAGAGACGAGTTTTTAATGGGCACGGCCAGCGCGGCGCGGCGGCGGCGTGAGCTCTTTGTTATTGAATTGAATTGTTTTTTTATTATGGACAAGAATTAATTTTAGTACTCATATCTTCTGTTTGTTTGGTTTAGAAAATGTATTATTGATATTGCAGTATTTACAAAAATAATTTGTAATAACTAATAAACTACAATTTATATGTATTAATCCACTTTAATATTTTCCTCTCTCTATCGGGTCTATAGATATAGGTTATTTATGAACACTTTCACTGCCTCTCCAATTTTCACCATATCCTATGTGATGCCGCATGCCGCAGCAACCGCACCATATTCCCTTCACAATAAGATGAGACATTGAAACGAACCGTTTTATTACAGTCCGTTCCACCGATTTTGACTTCTATTCCGTAGGCTTATGGATGGCATTAAAGGCAAAAAAGTGGTTACAATACCAACTGTTTACTGCAGCTGCCATTTGTCATGCCACCAACACAATAGCATTCAAAATCGATTGAACGGACATTTATGGTTTGTTTACCTTTTATCTCACGGCTCCCTGAATACGTTAGGTATAGGTGCGTTGACCGGCACTGCATGAAGGTATCAAATGTTTATATTGAAATTTTTTGTGTTTAATCGATTTTATTAAAAGTAAATAACTATCTAAATTTCTATGTGTTTGTTTATACTTGGGCAATTTGGGAATACTTGAAAATTACAGTAATATTTGAACCAATACTCTGCGCAGTTCATACAATGTTATCAGAGCTTTTTGTTTGTAGCTAACGCAAGGCCGCAAGCCGCACAACTCTTGCAACTGAAATAAAAATAAGTTCATTATCTAAGACCCATTGTTATTTAGTGGGAATGTCTGGAAATTCGGTTAAACAATAGAGGACGGCTTAATACAAGGGCCATACGTTTTTTTATTACCTTAGGATTATCTCAAATGTTTTGCAGTTGTTCCTTGTATTGGCACTGCCGCGCTCTAGCTAATGTTTGTTATTTTATGTTACTCGCTCATTACTCACACAAATGCATATTGTCTCTAATTGGGGGAAACTAGGAAGGGGTGTGGTTTGTCACTAGCTGCGCTCTCGCAGGAATATTTTCTTAAGTGAGCATGCTTAACTTGGGCCGATAGTACAATAGAAGCTTCAGTGGATTTGCTCGGTGGTTTTTATCAAATTCCACTTGTCACCTTCCCTCTTGATTTTTTATTGTAAATAAAATGATTCTTGTTTCGTTTTTATTCATCATCAGCATCCAAAGTATTATTTAATCCATGACATGGCAGGGTAAGGTTCCTCTCCCATTTCCACCTCTTGAACGCCATTTTTTCCCTCTTTTGTGCCATTTGACTATGCAGATGAAATGATTATATCAACAAGAAGTTGATATTGAAACTTATTTCACAAAAAGAAACGAATACTTATAAAACTGTTTTGTGTTAACCCTATCAAACAAAGAAACTATAACCACAATTATATTAATGAAGCACGTATTCTTTTTATGACAACAATAGTACCGTATTCATTACACTATGTATTTGATAGTAAACAATGCTAATTGTTAATCGCTCCCACTCGCAGCACGTGTCCTGGGTATGTCATTTATTTAGATTAGCTAGTGTAAATAATACGTGCAATTATGATAATTAGGGGCTAGGGCAATAAATAAAAGAAGTTAGCTGTTTGGCATAATCTGATGCAGAATTAATTTTACCCTCTGTATGTGATTTCATGTAAAATCGTCGTTACGGCTAGTTTGATTAGCAATCTTCCTCAGTTCTTCACAGTGACATCACAATTCTCATAATTAATGAATGCCTAATGTCCTACAAGTGTCTCTTCTCTGATTAAATAGTTATTGTTTTATGGTTTGTTTTATTCTTCCTAGCATCAGTTCTGCCAAAGTTCATAATAATTGTACGGCAATGTTTACTTACACTTTAAATGTGACCTGTTAAGAGACTAGAGACCTGCGTTGAATAAGCTGGGGAGTTTCGGATATGTCTGTCCAATACCAATACGATCATGTTTGGCACTCGGCTTGGTAATCCCAGAATATGTTATAGCTGGAAACGCTGGCATTAGCTGTAGATTGTAGAATGTATGCTGACTGCTGCTATGTTTTCATTTAGGATTATTTAACTGAATATTGTTGTACATGTGAGGTTACTATAAGTAATAACAATTATTTGATAACTTTTCTAATTTCATCAACGAACCTAAATATTCCCCATAAAAATCCCCCAAATTTTTATCATGAGGGAAAGGGAAAGATATGAATGAAATCGAATTGTTATTTTCTGGCCGTATATTAACACTGAAACTTTCAATAAGTATGTTGCTACTTACTCGAAAACTTTTAAAAATGTCTGCAAAGCAGCTAAAGCGTCATTCATTAGCAACAAGGTTAAATCAGCAGACAATAAAATAAAGACAGTTTGGAAAATTATTAACAATGAAACGAACAGGAACAAAAGGCATAATATTAATTACACACTGGACACTTCCCGCGGTCTCATTAGCGATAACATCGATGTTGCTCAGGAATTTGCAACTTTCTTTACTAATATTCCAATTAAAACTACAGAAACTTTAAATTCCTCGCCCTCTCTTGCTATTGATTTATTAAGAGCGAATGTTTCAGCCTGTTCTATAGAATTTAAATTTAAACATATAAGCCCTGTGGTCGTTGTAAAGGCATTTAAGCAACTTAAGATTAAAATTACAGAAGATCTGTGGGGCATGTCTACTAAAGTTTGTCAATCTATTATTGAGACAATTGCACCCTATTTAGCTTTAATATTTAATTTATGTGTAGATCAAGGGGTATTCCCAGATTTAATGAAGTATAGTAAAGTAATTCCACTTTTCAAATCTGGGGACAGCAAAGACACTAATAATTATAGACCCGTATCGGTTTTGCCAGTTTTCAGCAAGGTGTTTGAAAAAGTAATGCTAAATCAAATGCTCAATCATTTTAATCGTAATAACATCCTACACGATCAACAGTATGGTTTCACCAAAGGACGTTGTACAACCGACGCCGGTGTTACATTATTAAAACATATTTTTAACGCATGGGAGAAGGCACAAGATGCAATAGGCATCTTTTGCGACCTATCCAAGGCATTTGATTGCGTGAATCACGAAACACTGCTCTTGAAACTTGAGCATTACGGACTGGGTAAACTTGCGCTTAGCTTAGTAAAATCATATTTGAATGATAGATTGCAGCAAGTTCAAATAAACGGTGTAAATTCATTGGGCTTAAAAGTCAAAATGGGTGTACCGCAGGGTTCAATATTGGGTCCGTTCCTCTTTTTAGTATATATAAATGATTTGCCTCATTTACTGAAAATCCGACCTCAAATGGTGTTATTTGCTGATGATACATCACTGATTTTTGAAATAAACAGACATGCACATGAGCTTGACGACGTAAATAACGCCATGCTTAAGGTTCATAATTGGTTTACTGTAAATAATTTGGTATTAAATGAGAAGAAGACTAAATGCATAAGATTCTCGTTACCGAATGTTAGAAGTAGTAAATGTCACGTTGTATTGAATAAGGAGAGACTAGAATTCGTCGAAAAAACGGTTTTCCTGGGGATTACGCTAGATTCAAAGCTACAGTGGGGTCCTCACTTAACATCACTTGCAGGGCGGCTAAGTTCAGCCGCTTACGCTGTTTGGAAAATCCGTCAATTAACAGACGTGGATACCGCGAGACTAGTATATTTTAGTTACTTTCATAGCATCATGTCTTACGGTATTCTGCTGTGGGGACGGGCTGCGGATATTGATTCTATCTTTATTCTGCAAAAGAGGGCTGTCAGAGCCATCTACAACCTCCGCAAACGCGAATCTCTAAGGGAACTGTTTAAAAAAATTAACATCATGACGGTACCTTGTCAATATATATATGAAAACATTATGTATGTTCGAAAAAATCTACATCTTTTTAGTAAGATAAGTGACAGGCATAATTTCAACACTAGAAATAGGAACAAATTAGATCAACCACGTTTCAGGTTATCTAAAGTAGGTACTTCTTTTATGGGGTACTGTGTAAAATGTTATAATAAAATACCACTCGATATTCTTCAACTAAATGAGAAGAAATTTAAAACATGCATTAAACGCACACTATGTAGACAAGCATATTATAAGTTCAATGACTATATAGTAGATAAAAATGCTTGGCGTAATGCTGGTCCTGCTCCACAGCCACTCGGGCGCACTAGTTAAAATTTGAATGTTTGGAAGAGATACTCCTTTCTTATTCCCCCTTTTATTTTATTTTTTCTGACATTGCGAACTTAATGTTTGTTTATTTTTTTATAAAATATGTTTTATTATTGAATAACTCAATAGATATTTTAATGATTATTTTCTTTTATGTAGTAAAATTTTATTAATTGCTCAAATACATAGCAAACTATAGTTTTGTATAATTTAGAAGCATATTGCAATTTTGTAAATGTGAGTACAATGGATTCGTTTATTATATAATTATGTTGACTTGACACCATGGCAGTAGGGACTATGTCATGCTCACTTAAATGTCTCACTGTTGGTGGCGCGTGTGTTGGATCATTCGGTTCCCTACAAAATGGTTGAGCTGGATGGTGCTGATCCACGCGTCATGTTCGTGAACGGGCGCCGTCAGTTGAGACTGGTCATCTCTTAACTGCCACGGCTTATTTTTATTATTAATCTTATATTTTGAATTGTTTTTTTATATATTTTTTTTCATTGTTCTCGCATATAGAAGCAACACGAATAATGTACCCAGGATTTTGTAATATCTTGATTTAAAAAGAGTGTCCTTGGAGTTTCTTGCCCGTTCTTCTCCATAGAGATCTACGTTTTGGAATGGGCAACTAGCTTCAACTTTCTGACTAACTGACCGACTCTTTGACAATTCAAAAGTGCCTGTAAATGGTTTAATTGAAATAAATGCTTTGAGTTTGAGTTTGAGTTTTCTGGACAATAATAATGAAATAACAAATAAAAATAAAAAACAATTATGAAACATTAAAAAGAAATGATATCACGTCACCACGAAATTAAGTGTCGCGACTATCATTAAAATTGGCTTTATTTCAAAATGCATCAGTACACCCGCACCGGGTCTAAACGAGGGAAACTCAACCATTCTTTTTTCTCTCTCAAACACGTGTTCCAGTAGTAGTTTGGATACCCCTGATCGAGACGTTATTTTGGTGGAAACGCTACGGGAAAGTCGTTTGACGTAAAATATTGGTATTCACATTATTTTTGGCGTCATACCAATGAATAAACAGATGTCCCTTTAAGTCTGCCCAAAATATTACCTAATTAACTATAAAGTCGGAGACTTGTTTGCTAGTTATCAATTTTCTTTAAAAACATGCCACTCAAACTACGTTTCATTCAAGTAAAAAAGCTTTTTACTGGTACACTCAATTTAGGAGTCAACTTAAGAACGAAAACGCTAAAGGAAAAGTAAAATATTTACATTTCAAAGTGAATTTTGTTTTAAAAATGAACGCGAAAGTCCGGTAGCAGACTTCAAAGGCTATCCTATTTATTTCTGCAGCATGAAAACATTTCTCTTTGACTACACCGATGGAAACTCACTGTAGTTTGTGTACAAACAGTCGGAAAATTCCATGGATGCTTGTAAACACCGCATATGATGGGGGTAATCCTCGCACTGAATACAGACGTAATATTTGGCCAAACGTTGGCTGTTTGACTTGATTGGCGTCCAACGTTTGAACTGTTGAAGGAGTTACGTCTGCGTCATCGTTAACTACTAGATACATAGCTGTCCTAAATGCCAAACATTCGCTCCATCTACCCATCTTCTCGTTATCTAAGTATAATGTTTTTTCTTTCTCCGGAAATATGTGAAAATCAATGTCCTTGACTGTCTGGCTTATCACGTCATGTTAGTGATCGATGGATTGACTGCATTCACATGTTATCAGTCATCATTTATCACAGTGCCCTGTTTCCAGGCGAAACTTGGAACTAAATATAATGGACCAAAATCAAAGGGAAAGTTGAAAAGATTTGATCAACTTCGGAACTACATAGATGATGGTCTTTCCTATCTCTATGATCTTGTAAGTAATCTTTATCATCAGAATCTTAATAATCCTAAACTGTATAAATAACAATCTTCTCTTCGTTCATAAATACTTCGGAAACTCCTTCAAATAGAACCCAGATATTCGAAATTACAATTCTAATTACGGAGTGTTTACATTTTCTTGATCAATGTATTAATCGGTTGGTCCGGAACTTTCTCTGGTTTGTTTCTAAATAAACTGCAGTGCTCTTGTTTTGTATCCAATAGTTATACTGCTGGCATCCTATCAGAATATATTTAGATCGGGTTCGTTAACCAAAACATTATCGTAGCCCAATATTTTTGTCATAAAATTGTCATCTACTTAGCGGAAGCTGTATATATCTTCTCAAAAAGATTGGTGTCTATTTAAAAATATAAATCTTGTTGCAAAATTATTTATATGTAACGGAAAAAACAGCAATTTATTATTGTAATGTAAAAAATGGCCTTGTTCTAATAGTGGATAGAAACAAAATCGAATTTCAGTGTTTGTACACACAAAGCTAGTTACAATGTTTATTGCTGCCCCAGTCGTTAATTTAATGGTGTTGTTGTGGTTTCCACCTCTTTTATGAAACCAACAGAATCCAATAGAATAATAGACTCTTAAAGGTATGCGCATTAGTCGATAAGATTTGTATTGTAGTTCATGAACCAAACATTTTGTTAACTGTAATGACTATATGTCTGTGTGTGTGACTATGACTATATTAAGCAGATTCTAAAGATCAATGTGGTGCTATACAGGATTCGATGTCAGCTCCCCTACAAATTACAGTCTTTATATTTTTTACAGACCAGATATGGAGCCTTTGTTAGCATGTTCATTCCGACCTAACATGTTTTTTCCAAAGAATATATGTACATTAAAGCACGAGTGACTCTAACTGAACTAAATATAAAGCTATACGCTAGCTATGGTAAAATCTGGGTCACGCTTACGACGCATTTCAATATGAAAACCCACCGCCTAGACTGTTTGATTCTACAGTAGGAGATTCGACACGTGTCTTGCACGTAAACATGTAGCTAACTGAAATTCATACGATTCTGGATTTTAAAAACTGCGGTACTAGTAGTGTTTACTCTACTTCCGATAATATTATAAAAACGTATGTCCAAATCCCCAGAGCTTTCGGATACTTTCGATGGAAACAAGTGAGATTTACGAGTTTGTTTCAACTCGCCAACTTTTTGGCCAACATCTCGTCTGAGCTCAGACGTCCTTGTGAATGCCCCTTACCCATCGATTTGTTTACCTCGCCGGTAAAAACGTTATATTGGATCGGGTAGGCGTTATGTCAGGTATTTTGAGACGTTCGTCTATTATAGGGATAGTCGGAATTGTTTTTTTTAGCACACTTTTTTTATCACCATTTATTTTATCGTTTGCGTGACTTGCTGTAATAAATTCTATAGTATATTCATCAGCGAATAGTTCTTGAAAATTGGTTGCTTCTTGTTCTTGTGAAACAACCTTTTCCCTTGGCGAAGTTTTTCTTATTCTATATTTACTCAATCCGCTTACTCTGACCCAAAAGAAAAGGCATTGCTTACTCCTAATTTATTCAATTCTTTGAAACTAGAACAAAAACTGTTATCGACTTAGTATGTGTCACTGCCCTATAGCTTAGTACCCTCCACTTACCAACAAGACCCCCAGAGGGTGGCGGTGCGAGGGTTTGGGCTAGGGTAAGGTCAAGGTAGTCGCTGGCACGCATGCGCACTGCACTTCAAGATGCTGATGCAGCACTTCATATAAGCATGCATAGCGCCCTCTTGTATAATGCTCTATCATCGAAAACGTACATTGAAGTAGCTCTTGTAGGGGTGGCATGTCTGAATTCTAATGCTTTCGAACTTTGCATTTTTCTGGTCAGGGTTTTTTGATGCAAGGGAGGAAAATGGAGTGGTTAGGAATATTTATACCTCTTAATTCTCTCTATAATTTTTTATTTAATGTTTCACGTCATCAAATCTTACGTGTCTTGCAATGCGAAACTACAAATCCTCCTTGTTATGGCCTACATAACACAAATTATCACGACGTTCACGGATGATATAACGACCACGGTTCAATGACCAAACATAAACAACAAAACATTGAGATGTCGGCAAAAAACTGTTTTGATTGAGTGCTGAGAGGAATAGCCAATAATGTGAGTCTTAGGTCCCGGTAGGGGCCAGTTTTAAATGATCTTCAAGGTCGATTGTCTAGTTGTCAACTGAATTATGCTTAGTTATGTAACTTTAGTTTTGGCTTTAGCAGTTTTTCACCTGTCTTTTGTCTCATGTATATTTTTAGATTCTGGCAATTCTTTGGTCATAAGATTCTTTATTTTTGATGTAATTTATGAAGAGGATTAGTTTGTTCGTAAGGACTTTCTTTTAAAAAGGTGAACTTGATTGGCATGACAATCTGAAACTGAACATTTTGCCCACAGCGGTCACTAAATACTTAAGACTTCTGCAGTGTTGAAATTGTTTCCAACTATGTTTTCAGCCAACTATATTGCGACATCTGCAGTCGTAATACTTTGTGCGAACATTTAACTACCGCGTGATACAATCAGTTTACCTCGCGATTCAGGGTCAAACTTACGAATTTTGTAAAAGTCAAGGCACCATAGGAAACATTGTTACAAAAATACTAACTCTAAAATTATGTGGATGGAATAACGGAATTCTGTGTTTAAAATAATATAAAATTCAATTTGGAGTACTTTCAAAATGCGCATCGTAAAGCGCATACCATAGATCTGCTAGCGAAATTTTATATGAGCACTGAAATCTTTAGGAGTCCCACCTGTTGGGCTGAGACTGCCAGGCTTCACAACCATTCTGTGTCTGTGCCTCCTCTTCCCTCTTCCTCTTCACGTTTATGCAGTAAATCGTGTAACTCGTTTACTTTAAAACTCCACGCCCCTCCACAAAAATTTCTATACAAACATTTGAAAAGTGTAGCAACAAACAGTGGCGAGGGGTGCTGCAGGTGCAGTTTTAAAGTAAATGATCTCTACCCCATAGATCCTGTCAAATTGACTGATATATCCATCTGGCAATCTTCAAGATTCCGGCGGCATCCTTCAGTATCACCTATGTCGGCTATATCCACATCTTTATATGGTTATAGAATCTAATATTATTTTGACCGGCATTACCGGGCGTCATCTAAATAAATAGGTTTTATGGGCGATTGCCAATTTCTGGGTACTTTGCCGGTGTGTCAAAGCTCTATAATCCTTGGAGTATTTTTGAGCATCTTTACGAAATTATAATTGACACCATATATTGCGTAGGTAGCTTTTGGCAAAAAAATTAAGTGTTACTCAGTGGATTTACAACTGTCACCAATCCACTTTGCATTCATCTTATTGTCTCCTTATTGGAAGAACTCAAAGTCAAGAGATTAATACTGGAAAACCTGTGCTAAGATGTAATACCATATTCAAGAAATGTTAAGTTTGTTTTTGTAATAATTCCGTTTCTTTTATTACATTTGCTTCGTCCTTACAATAGGACTTTCTTATCGGATTTGTCAGGCACACGTGTTGCTTTTCGACTATTTTGTTAGCAGTTTCTATTAATAATTTTAGTCAATCGTTTAACCAAGCACGTTCCTTTGATTCGCTCGTGCAACGGCTAATTTATTTTTACTGTTTACACGGGAGTCGAAACTAAATTGCTTCTGCTACTTCATACTTCTCTACTATTTTATGACAGAAAATTATTTTTTTTAAATTTTGGTTTATTTCGATGACAATCTCATTTTGCTTGTTTTTCAATACTTAATTATGAAATACCGAATCTTAGGAACAACGCATTTTAATTCGCAGTTTCTTATCTACCTTACACAATAATTTACTAAGGCAATATGTAAAATACGTGACCAGTATTGAATTACAATAATTGCAGCTGTAGACAGTAATAGCTCTTTTGAATATTTTTTCCTTTCATGAAACTAAAGTAAATTCAGATAACGACCTGTATTTTCTTTGCATATAGATCCATAGAAACCATTCTAACTGAAAGTAGCTACGTGCTTTTATGGTCTCTAACCATTACGAAGTAAAACAACAAGTAAAGTTATTTTTTTTACAATGTTATTAATACCAAATTTTGGTCTTACTTTAATGCGATATTTCAGTCCAACCATGTCAGCAGTTAATCTTGTGTCTTGTGGTAACAATGTCGAAGTAGTGGATAATGTTAAATTCCTAGGTGTCCACATTGACGCGTTATTAAACTGGAATTTTAAGACATTTTCTATAACGAAGTGTGTTAGCTCTGCAAGCCTGAGGAATGAACTCACTTTGGCCCAACTTAGGATGGTATACTTTGCTTTGGTTGAGTCAAGGCTCAGATATATAGTATTGAGTTATGGGACAACAGCTAAAAGTATATTGTCGACTCAGCATTTGTAATTCAAAACGAGCCTTAAGGACAATGCTCCACAAGAAATAGACAGAATCGTGCAGTTCATCAGAATTAACATTTTAACAGTGCCAAGTCTCTATATTCTGGTGTTGTTGACGAACTTTGTTAAGAATTTGCACGAGACCAATGAGGAAAGACAAGCTAGAGATTACTCGTAGGAAAGACTTACCTTCCACAATCCAACCGAAATTGAACGTGGTTAATCATTGTCCCAGAGTTCAATCTGTATTTTTATACAACAAGTTGCTAACAGAATTCATAAGTATAAACAACATTAGCTAATTTAAAAACGAATTAAAGACATTTATTGAGGAAGGGCTATTACAGTATCGGTGAATTCATAGATAATAAATGACAGCCACAATTAAATGATTCGTGAATTATTATTTGTGTTTCTATGATTTTTTATTTTTAGACTGGATAATGAATTTTAAATTTAAATGCAATGTTGGCGATTATTTAATTTTTTGTTACTGAATTATTGACATGATATTGTTATATTTTAAATGCGTAAGTAATGAATTTTAAATATGAATGAATATAACGTTCTTTTTTATTATTATTTTACTTATCATCCATGTAATATGTTCAACACAATGTATTTTGTTATGAAATAAATGACATAAGACTTAATAAAAATCAATAAAGCCAGCCAAATCATAACAATATCAACCTGTATTCCTTGATGTACGTAGGTGTCTACTCCCCCAACCCTCTCTGGGAACTGCGCAGTATTCTCATCTTGTATAAGCTTCTAGAATTCTATCTTCTATCTATGTATAAGAACTTTATTAATAAATACCAGTGAGCTAAGAGTAGAAATGTATGAATATTACTATTTGATGAATTACTCGTAACACATGAAACTATTGATGAAAATTACACGTTCTCATAATCATGTTTAAGAAACTTGGCATGGTTTTATTTTGACGAGGACCATATCACCAATTTATTGAAGGCACATACATAAACATACAGCTTTCCATGGGGGTAGGCAGAAACTACAGAACGCCATCTGCTACGATCATTAATACCTACCTACTCCTTTTGCCTCGTTTATGTTCATACATCTGGTTATACACGCACGCGATATATTGAAGGCCATAAGAGACGTATTTCCCTAAAATATATCAATGCGACACAATTTCCACCCCAAAAAACCCTCTATCTGCGCAACATTTTCATCAGATACAAGATTCTACAAATCCACCGCGGGCAATATACTTGATATAGTGGCGTGGCATCCCGTCTCCAAAATCCAGGTAATAAAACGACAGATACTTGAATTAAATCATTTCTAATGTTCTTATGAGAAATTTGATTTTACGGCACCGTAACATGATTAAAACCAGTGGCACGAACTAAATAATTTCTAATTTTCTCGTGGGACACGGTGTCTTCTTCGATCTTCATCGTAACATCATTATAATTTCTGAACTCATTACGACTTAATGAGAGTATTATGTAACACGTCCAGTTACTTGAGTTTCTATACGGGTGTGTACCTCTAAATAACCTTAAGTAGGTAACTGCGCAGTATTTACTAGAACCACTGTTTGGCAAAACAAAAACAGTCTCCACGTGAAATAACGTGAAAGCTTTGTATATCGTGTAATTTTTGGCGGGACGAGTATTCACATCGTCATCGTCAACAATGTTGTCTATAAACTAATGACCAATGACCTAGTTTCGACATATTTCGAGGTACACCCCCATTCGTCTCATTCGTCAAGGGGCAGCAAATCCCTAATTTTTTGCGGGATGTGTTACAGTTTTCTCTTCATTTCTGCCTCCTTTATGTCAATTCTAAAAATGACCTAATTTCGCCTTTTGCTTATGATGTCTCTCTCCACTGCTCCAGGTAACTGCGCAGTATTTCAATATCGAACAAGTGTCTAGAAATCGCGGTGCATATAATTGATGTAGTGGTGTTCCCGCGGTCCAGGTATCGATCGGGGCCTGCGCGCTCCCGTTGCAAGCAACAGGCTGTGACGCAGTTCCAACGCCATGTGTTAGTGTTTATTTATGTATAGGTACTAAGATAGTAACTTAGAACATCGAAAGTTTGAAGCTGGGCGAGTTAATCGGGTTGTCGTTATGATAAATGGAGTGTTTTTGGGGTTGCTGCGACGTTTTTACAGGTTTGTTTCGGCTGTGAACTGATTTTGATAAAAATACGAAATTTTGCTAGTCAAAAGTTACAAACGCTTTATGAAATACGGATTGTAAAATTTTACCAATTTGTAATCGAGTTGATCAAAGGCTTGTCTAAAGTCTATGCCAATATACTGTTTAAGATTTATTTGACCCTGAGGGTAATTCAGAAATATTGATTGATGGGTGCTTCTATCTTCTAAAATTATAATTTGTAGTTCAAAGTATCTCGACATTCATTGAATGAATGATTTCAGAGTCAATTCGTCGGGTTCAATAACACGCAATTTATTGTCTTTTTGCGATCTTTTGACCTACTTGTGATATAAGACTTATCGTTCATGTACTGCGCCAATAGAGACGTGTGCTCAAAGATTCTTACGAAATCACGCTGTAACAGGATGTTTAATTATACTGCCGAAACCAAATTTTAAATATTTGAAATTTATATTAAACAATTCGAAGAGAAACTTCATTAAACATTCATAAAATTAATGAAAAGCGAGTGAGGCGTGTAGTTAAAGATTATAAATAATAAGGTATTTGAATACAAATTGGTCACATTTCAGAAAATCAGGCCAAGTTTCTACAAGGTCACAAGTAGTGACTAATGCATTGCGTAAAACATCGCCACTGTTTACTATTAGTTTACAGCTATATAATGATAATTTTGCTACGGAGTAAATGGTGATACATAACTTTGTATAATGCTATACGCAATGCTTTCATTGATTTATTCTTGAATAATAAATAACATTTCTTATAGCATGGAATATATCTGTTTGAGTCAAAATAATTATACCTTTGCTTTATCACTTGTCACTCTTTACATTGTAAATTTAATCACGGGGGTTTTATTATCTGCTTTGAATACTTAAGTAATGATACAAGAATACAAATTGCTAACTATAAACAGTGATTTATGAGCGTCAGTAGTACTTGAGATATATCTTTTTATGATTAATCACCTCCAAACAGTAATCACATATATTATTACGTTTTATTTCAAAAGTTTAAATATTAATTCCCTATTTAGCTGGTAAAGGAGAATTGCGTGACCAAAACTATGTATTAACTAAGCTAGCTTGTTTGCTCTGGGCGGCGATAACCGACGAACACTTAGCTTTTGGGTCGGCCATATTGTGCTGACACTGCTCCCTAGGGTCTTTATTACTTTACTCTGCTTTTAACTAAAGTCTTTCACATTAGTTTTCATTATGATTAGTTTGTGGCTTCGTGTTGAAAAGTTGTTGCTATTGTTATTGTGGTTTGTACGTTTATATCTGTTTTTATGAGTTATTTTACACTGTTCTCACATATAGAAGCAACAAGATTAATTTACCCCGGATTTTGTAATGTCTTGATTTAAAAGAGTGTCCTCGGAGTTTCTTACCAGTTCTTCTCCATAGAGATCTACGTTTCTTACTGCTTTACTTCTACTTTCTGACTAACTGCCCGACTCTTTGACAATTCAAAAGTGCCTGTAAAATGGTTTAATTGAAATAAATACTCTGAGTTTTAGTTTCATGTCATTGAACGTCTGTAGTTGAATGTTGACAGACAGCCATTGTCTTTGGGTCGGCAGGATGTCTTTTTCTTCCATACAGCCAGCATCCAGCAGCCAGCAACAGTAGTCAGCCTTTTCTAGTAATATAATATCATTTAACACAATTCATCCATCGTTCCTTTGGACTTTCACTTTGGTCATAATTCTTTGAAGTTTTAATGTTGGCATTTACAGGTATACTTCTTATTGTCTGTACACAGAGATTTCCGTTCGTCTTCTTTTCGAGTCAAAACGCTTTTCTCTATTCCTTTGCTCGTAGCCAAGTTGAGTCCATGCTGTCCAACTCCAACTCTTAACAGACAGCTATCTTATTGGCCTAGCTGATGGACACTATTAGATTAATGGGTACCAGAATCAAGAAAATCATTTTACAATTATTGGTTGCATCACAGGGAAGTCGAATAGTGCAACTTTCAGACAAGTAGGTAATCCAAAGGGATTAGTAGATAGTGAACAATCTAGACAAAGTGACGTTCTTCTTATCCTTTACCTGATAACGCGAAGATAACGCTGATAAGTATGTAAAAATAAATCACTTGAGAAACATTAAGTGATTATGAGATTTCCCCAAGTGATAAATGTTTATTGTTTATAAACAAGCCTGATTTTGATCAATAACTTATTCTTTTCTATCGGACTTAATCGATGTAGTCTTAGGGTATAGTTGTATCGACGATGAACTATCAATACCTCCTAACTACCTTTTTAAATTTTTAGTTTTGAATGCCAATCGACGTAAAATGCTACATCGCGTGTACTGGCAAAATCTCCTAACATGATATTTGACTATATCCCTTTAAACACTAATAGAAATAAGTTCTAAATTGGACGTAGTTAAACGAAAAGGATCCAACTCACAAGAGGCCAAAAATGAATTGTGTATACTAAAACACTCTTTGTAGTTAAAACTTTAATATTACGAAAACAATCCAAGTAAAATTGGGTCCAATGGTGAAACGTTAATTTTCCTGCGAATATCTTTTGACTAATATGTTATTGTGTTGAACTTTTCTTAAAATAAATAGAAGATATTGGTAGTTCGTCGTCGATATGGATTTTAGTAGTACCAAGTCTACCACACAGACACACAGACCAGAGAAGCATGGCACAACATTTGGTAGGGCTATACTCAGCACTGGGTGGGACAAGACTGCCAATAATGATGATGAAATATACCAGATGTCATTAATGGGTTTGTGGGGGCAAGATTTAGTTGCTTTGGGTAGAATTCTGATCTCCTGCATCCATTGCATTACTTGTCTTTATCTTGTTACTTTTGACCTGCAAGACCTGCCTGCATTTTAAACCACTCGTATCGTACCAACTAAGCCACCCAAGATCTCTAAAGACGATGATGTCATTTTTGTGTGCACCTTATTATTACCTACATACCTAGTTTTATTTCGTCTAGTCTAGAGTTCTATTTGACTGTAAATCTGTGTTTTCCTTATTTACGAATATTCGAGATTTCTCAGTTTGTCTATTATGTACTTGCCAGACATTTTGATATCTATACTTGCAACTTGCTAACACGATGTACGATGTGCGAAACACATGTAAATATCAAGTAATTAAAACCTAGAGATATACCTAATGTATCTTATAGATAAAGATACAGACATAATGTCCGTCACATATTGATGTCGACTAAACTTATCAAGCTGTTAAAGGTATGATTAATATTATGTTGCGAAATAGGAGCAAGTTCAAGTACATACCTACATTTTATTTTAATATAGCGCCAAATTAAATTAGCTAGCGAAACTCCGCAGACGTGGTGGGTATCGATATCTAATCACGACAAAATAAAAATGGTTTGGTTTTTTGGGTTTAAGTGCCCGCTTGTATTGTTGTAACTTGAAGTGCGAGTTGATAAAATCTGTTTTATCGTGTTGAGATATCGATACCCATCACGTCAGTGAAGTTTACAATAAAACTGATATTTTAAGTTACAAGACTATAACACTATGGACGGTTGATGACCTCAAAAAGAAAAGATCATCAATTTAATTTCTTTCTGTTTTATCATGTTTAGGTATCGATACCCATCACGTCTGCGAAGTTTCGCTACCTAATTAAATTTGACCCTGTATACATATTTATATTTTTAATTATATTTATACAGGGTGGCACAGACATCGACGGGCAAACCGTAACCATGAATGAATTCAGCATATGATTCTGAACCAGGCCCTGCAGTCTCGACATGAATAGCGACAAAAATCTGTCGGTAAGTGGTATCGATGTCAAATTTCTTTAATAGATTTTCAACCTTATGCTTTGGAAATAAAGTTGAAAATCTATTAAAGGAATTTGACATCGATACGACTTAGCGACAGATTTTTGTCGCTATCTAATGTCGAGACTGCCGGCAATCTGAACCCCCGCTGCGTTGAAATTTATCGTCGGTTATTTATTTTTTTATTGCCGTTCCATACATTTTTACTTCGTAGGTATTGCACTTTTCTATGAAACAGCAGTTGTTTTTTTTTTATAAGCGATGAAATAATGTCATGTGCTGAATTCAAGGTTAGAGTTTGCGCGTCGTTTATTTTGCATTTGTATCTGTTTGCGAAAAAGTACTTAACTCGATAGAATGACACTTTATGTTGCTTGGCGAATTCCAGATTTTTCTTCTTTGACATCAATTGCCGGATTATATGCAAGTAACTGAAGGTACTTATTTATATCTAAAATAAATATATTAAAATAAGTACTAAGTATAATAAATGCCCAACACGTAGGTACCTACGGCAACTGTCTAACAAGGTAACTGACTAAGGATACGTAAAATAAATATGCTCAATATTTTATTGGAAATTAACATTGTTTTTGTTCTTGTAGGTTTTATTGCAGCTCATAAAATTATACAAAAAACACTAACTAGTACCTACTACTGAAAAGTATTTAAATGATCATGCAGATTTCCAAACACGTATACAGGGTCAAATTAAATTAGCTAGCGAAACTCCGCAGACGTGATGGGTATCGGTATCTAAACATGATAAAATTAAAAAAAAAAAATGATGATTTTTTTATGGGGTCATTGACCGCAATTAGTGTAGTCACTTGAAATATCAATTAAAAGATAATCGGTTCATTTGTGTGTAAACTTCATAGACGTGATGGGTATCAATTAGGGAATGCAAATTAGTTACACCGAAAACCGTTTTTTTTTAATACGAAATCCGGAACAAAACCAAGTTTTAATTTTGGCCCGTTTTGCATTCGCTGGTATCGATATCTCAACACGAAAACAGAAAACAGATTTTCTCAACTCATACCTACTACAAGTAACAACACAACCAGCGGTCGTTGACCCCTAAAAAAACCATCATATATTTTTATTTTTTTTATTTTATAATGTTTAGGTATCGATGCCCATCACGTCTGCAGTTTCGCTAGCTATTTTAATTTGACCCTGTATAATGACAATAATGCATATGCTATACATACTGGTCAATTGTTTGATATAAAAAGTTAATTTATTGCATGTTTTTTTCTACCACTTATGAATACTTATGAAAAAAATGTATGTGTAAATATCAAAATACGATGCAATGCACTTGGTTTCATTATATTTCTATAAGGCTCCCGCAAACAGGCGCGACGCGACTCTAGTAGAACAATTTATTTGAAAGCTTCATGGAAATTGTTCTACAAGAGTCGCGTCCCGCCTGTCTGCAGGAGCCGTTACTCATTCTTTCAGGCAGTAAGTACCTAACTAGTTAAAACATTTCAATCTCTTGATGACATAGTAAAATGTGAAAAATAATAAAACATTTGTAACATCAGTCGTTCGACGAGCATTAAATGCCAGTAAATCATTTTCGATCCATTTAAGTCGTAATAAAATTTCCATTTAGTAGCCCGCATATGGTTCTCTAAATGCCTGACTGGAATACATTCGAGAGAAAAACTCCACAATTTGGACAGGTTGAGAACTGGCTTTGTACAGCAGACGTCCAAAAGAAAGTAATTGTTAGCAGAACTGGCTGCTGAAGAACTGTTATTTTCCAACTTGTCCATCCAACTTATTTCACAATAATATTATAAAGAGGTATTTGTGAGTTTGTATGTAAGGGTAATCTTCGAAACTACTGATCCCATTCCGAAAATTCTGTCACTAATGGGAAGCTGTATTGCCGATTGTCATAATAATATGATATATGTATTAATTTATGTTAAAACAGGAATTTTCACGCGAACGAAGTCGCGGGCGGACGCTAGTTTCACATAATGTTTTAAAATGGTTTTCTTAGAATAAATCTGTATCGCAATTAAAAGAACGGTGTTTCCTATAATTAGAAAAGCATGACCTAATAATCTTGATACTTGCCACAAATAAAAAAAATTGTGCGATTGTTTTGTTTAATCGGTAGTAACATAACGATTTGTTTCTTTTTATAAATAGGTAAGAATAGAAGCTAGAGTTTATTAATAAGAAAAAAACCGGCCAAGTGCGAGTCGGACTCGCGCACGAAGAGTTCCGTACCATTATCTACAAAAACGGCAAAAAAGTCATGTCTGTTGTATGGGAGCCCCTTAAATATTTATTTTATTCTGTTATTTAGTATTTGTTGTTACAGCGGCAATAGAAATACATCGTCTGTGAAAATTCCAACTGTCTAACTATCACGATTCATGAGATACAGCCTGGTGACAGACGGACGGACAGCGGAGTTTTAGTAATAGGGTCCGGTTTTACCCTTTGGGTACGGAACCCTAAAAAACATTGTTAAAATATGCTTGTATTTATAAGAAAAATAAATCGTTGTGTTGTGATGACGATGTTTTGCATCGAGCCAGTAACAATTGGTGTTATAAAAATAGCTTGCCACCGGCATAGTCTATTTGTGCCGGACTTAACAAGATAAACGACCAGTTAGCATAACACGTGCTTATGCAGCGCACTTTTCTTATTGAGCATGATTGATCAATCGAGCTGACTCGGTAATCATCGGATAGGAGCGTTAAATCAATTGACTCGACTATTTTCCAAAAGGTTTCTTTGTAGATTTTGTTGTATAACAATATAACAACAACATAAGACCACGCCTTGTTTTCCCGAAGAGTTGGTTAGAGGTTTACCTATAATACACCCACATTTCGCCAGTTATGTTTAAGTCCCATGTAATAAGGCGCGAGCATTTTGTTGTATGCTCATAAACAAAGCGTGCCAAGAAATATCTTACTACTAGCTTTTGCCCGCGGCTTCCCTCGCGTTAATTTAGACTTTGACTATAAATTCGCGTTATAATTCAATCATGATTCGAAAGACTCGTGGCGCCATCTATTATCATAAGAACGTTATTGTTGTTTTCCTCGGGAACAGTACTTTTTTGCGGGATGAAAGGTACCCTATGTCCGTTTCAGTACACCTGACAACATATATGCAAAATTTCAGGATGATCGGTTCAGTGGTTTAGGCATGAAAAGGTAACAAACAAACAAACATACTTTCGCATTTATAATATTAGTTCGGATAGTTAGGAAGTTAGGATAGTTAGGATTTCCAGAGTAATTCATAAATATTTAGAATACTTTTCATTGACTGGTTGATTGATGAACAAAAGGTTCTTTCAATTATTGGTTAAATATTTCAGTAGGTAGGTATTACGCTGAAATATTTAATCAATAATTTATTGAGGCGTAGAAACGTTTGTCCGTGAGCTATTTTAGTAAATCATTTTATTTTATTGTCCTCTGTTTAAATATTGTTGTAGGCTATATTTTCGATTAGAATTTGAATTGACACGAACGCAAGCATTTTGTTCACATCAATGCACAATGTTTACGAGTTAGGATAAAATTATATTTCAAAGTAAGATGCAACCCTGCATCGCATCGATTCGATTCAGTCTCGTTGTCATAGTGACGGACGAAGGTAGGGTGGTATATGTTAGTCGCCGTTCCCGTTCTCCATCACATATTGACCGGCACCTGTATTACACCTGCCTACGTATACTATGCTTTAATAACTCGCATAGCTATCTCCTATACATGCACGTATGTTGGCTTCTAGAATATTGAATTACAATATAAGGGTCTATTCTATCTACATTTTGTAGGAACTGCTATATCTGTGCAATATAAGCGTCTGTGTACAATAGGAGACAGATAATGATCGATAAGCAAGTCAAGCCCACTCAATTTGTGATTTGGATAGTTTGTCTTTATGAGTGGTGGTTCTTATTTATAAATTAGTAGTGGTTTGTAAATACGGCCTTCGTGTGCCCTTGACTCCTTCGTTACAAATACGGCATGCATCATAACAACCCCATATACGAGGTCTGGCTTGCTGCGTATATCGTAATAATAATATATAACTGAACTAACTATATATGATATACACTAATTCTAGCTAATTGCTCTCTCTTACGCAGTCCATTGTGGTAATTGTATGCAATTGGCGTCGTCAGTTTTTCTAACATTACGATTCACGATTTCACTTGCAAAAGATTGGAAAGTGCACCAACACGACAACAATATCAAAATACAATGTCATAGTACTTCACAGAACTAAAAATAGCTATCGACAATTATTAAAAAATGAACTCAATAAACTATTTACTCGAGCACACACTGCGAACGTGTTGGTACTAATCGTGTTTACTATATTACATAATGGTTATCGAGCTACTATGCACTGGCATTGATTGTGCACGTACGGCCACTAAATAGACTGACACAGTAGGTCCAACAAACAAGGGCTATATTCAGTCAGATGGCCATAAACTCAACAAGTTAAACGGTTCTTGTATGTACGTAAATCAATCTGCCTAGCCTTTTCCGAACTATGTTGGGGTCAGCTTCCAGTCTAACTGGATGCAGCTGAATGCCGGTATTTTACTTGAAGCGACTGCCTATCTGACCTCCACAACCAAGTTACTGGGTAACACGATACCCCTTGGTAAGACTGGTTGTCAGACTTTTGGGCTTCTCACTACCCGTAACGAATGTCAAACATCTATGAATGACAACGAGGACCAATGGCTTAACGTGGTTACTGTACTTACGTGTAGCTGTATTTAAAATTGTGTCACATACATGCGCAGAGGCAATGCCTGTGCCTCAGAACTGCAATATAAAACCGTAAAGTATGCCGTTACGTTGAGAAAAACCAAACCAATACAGTAACAAATTGATTGCTGCCGTCCATAATCGCAAGATCGCGTCATTAATTGGTTGCAAAAGTGCATCTTCTGTGCTCTCGTTTGGGTTGCGTCTGTGAGCCGTCTTGGGGCTATGTAGATAAGTGTTAGATTACATTGTATTGTTGTATGATTAAATTGTATTCGCTCGTGGCTAAGTGTTTGACCGTAGGATGACGGATGCATTGAGACGATTAATTGGTATTGCACAGCAGATAATTGGGGGTAAAGGAGAATCGCAATGTCAGGTATTCTGCATACTGCATTTGTTACGTTTTCTGCTTTCCTTGCAAGCTTCTCCTGGTGTGTCGTATGCCTGGTTAAACTGTCGTTTTGCAAAATGGCCGCTGAGCTATAGGTAAAATAAAATTATATTGTCCGTTGATCGCCTTCGTAGGACGTAAATTGGTAACCCACGCAGCGTCAGCATGTAGAATTAATGCACCTTATTATAACAATTAATCTAAGTTTAAACCTGACTTGGTTTCCGTACGTCCTTTTTGGGTAACCACTGAAAATCAGCGCTGTGCTGTGGGTCCCCCATAGCACAGCATCATGCTGAGTGGAAGCCTTCTTGTCACAGTCATGACGTGCACAGCTGTCGACTATTTCTGTTTTGTGCTCGTGATTATAGATTTATTTTGTTTGTTTTATTTTTATTTTACATTGTTATCAGAGCTAATTACCTTTTTTGTATGCACGTGTTTCTGTGACAAATAAACCTATTTTTCTTTCTTTCTAAGTACCCATATTAATACGTGCACATTATAATTTTACCGTAAACTAACTGAAAATGATTTCTTGTTTTCTTTACTCGTGCGTAAAGTTAGTAAAATTCAGCTTTACCTGGCTGGTATTTAGACACTTTTGACGCAGTCTAATTTTATAAAAATAAATCCTAATGTTATTAGGTTTTTCTATCTAAAATTTCTCAGTAGCAGCCCGGAGTCTGGATTTGTGCCCGGTTGATGGCAAAAGGCTCGCCCCTATTACATGTGGATTAAACATAACTGGCGAAATGTACTACAGGTAAACCTCTGCCCAACCCTTCGTGGAAACAACGCCTGATGCTGTGTATGTTATCTTATAAAATTCTGTTGCGCACTCCTGTACAATCAGAATTCAGAAGTAATTAACGAGTGGTCTAATCAATTGTACGTAAACACGACAGTAATATTCGACACATCATTTATAGATGCGTTATCACAAGCGATAGTAGAGAATCACATGAGTTGAGGTCATTATGATTGTTGACCCAAGATAAACCGTCTGTAGTACAGGAGCTTTAAGTTTTTTTTTTTTATCTCATTAGTTCATTACCTTATCATGTTTGAATAAGGAAATATTATTATATTTAAATACATTACGGTATAATTATTGGGTAGCAACAATATATGAAAAGTCAAATATTGTGTCAATATTGACTTATTAGTACCAATATGTCACTATTTTTAACATCAACTATCAAAATGACACGGTCGTCGTACACTTTTAAGAGATGATAATGACAATATACTGCTAAAAATGGATATGAAGCTGTTTTATTTTACTTTTAAAATATCTTTATGAGTAGAATTGAAAAAAAACATGCAACAATATTTATGTGTATTTTAAGGCGCTTGCAAACAGGCGCATCACGGTGGGAGCCTTTAGTAATGTCCATAATTATTCAGTGAATGTTATTATTCGTATCTAAAACAAATTAAATTGTCACCAACCCTTTCCTTTACATAAAATTGAGGTCAAGAGATCGCTTTTAGCGATAAGACTGCCCATTGTGTCACCCAGTGTACAATTTCTACATTTATGTCTGTAATTTTTATAGTATACATAATGAAAGAGTATTCTATTCTATTCTCAAACAATATGTATATATATATATAAATATATATTCTCACAATAAAACGGTAATTTAAATTTTAATTAAATCTGTCCCAGATGTACTAACAACCTACTTAAAATATAGGTACCTATGATTAAGTTATCTTAAATCAATTGACATAAGAATAATGAGTAACTAAATTAACCTAAACTAATACGCGTTTATTTTATCTAATATTTAGGCTGATGTAATAATAGAGACAACTAACGTCATTATCTGAAACTCCACCAGGGTTGTCACTTAATAGTAACAGAAAAAAGTTGAAAAGAACAGCACATTTTAAAGTAATTGTGCAGTTTGGAAACTGGCGACCTGTTGCCTTTAAAAGCATGTGTGGACTGATGCGTTTAAGCCTTGTCCGATGAGGCCCCAGCCTGCGTCGTAGCTGAGTCTGTAGCCTTAAATTCCCCCGTTTAATAATAATACTCTAAACTTTCGATCCAGCCTGTCCCACCTTGCTGCCCTCTCTCAGTGACGCCCTAAGCCGGGGTCCGTACCCCACAGGGGGTGCCCTTAGCGTGCGGTCATTTAAATATAATTTTAGTATTTAATTTCGCTCCTGGCTAGAGGCTTTTCGAGTCAAATCTTAAGGCACCCACAGGATAGTTCGGTTAAGTAGCCAGGACCTCAGAGGTCACAACTACGAGCTGCCATATCAAAAAAAAAAAAAAAATGCGTTTAAGCAGTCGCGTCATGTTCGTCGAGAACGGGCGCCGTCAGTTGAGACTGGTTATCTCTTAACTGCCACGGCATTTTTATTATTTATCTTATATTTTGAATTGTTAGTTACCCAAGATTTTGTAACATCTTGATTTAAAAAGAGTGTCCTTGGAGTTTCTTGCCCGTTCTTCTCCATAGAGATCTACGTTTTGGAATGGGCAACTAGCTTCAACTTTTTGACTAACTGACCGATTCTTTGACAATTCTAAAATGCCAGAAAATGGTTTAATTGAAATATAATGAAACCAAGTGCAATGCACCAGCTCAGTATCATATTTTGACATTTACACATGCATTTTTTTCATAAGTTTTCATAAGTAGTAGAAAAAAAATGCAATAAATAAACTTTTTATGTCAAGCAATTGATATATATTGCATATGCATTATTGTCACTATACAGGGTCAAATTAAAATAGCTAGCGAAACTGCAGACGTTAGGGGCTGACGCTGACGCTCTGGCCGAAAGGCTCAGGGCGTCCCTAAATGCGGACGAGGCCCGAGTGTCCAGGCCCACCAAGTGCATCGACATGCGCATTCTGGGCCTGGACGACTGTGTGACGGAGGCTGAAGTGGTGGCCGCCGTCGTCAGGACTGGGGGTTGCTCTGCCGAACAGGTGAGAGCGGGCTCCATCCATCCTGACCACAAGGGGCTGCGAGCCGTTACGGTGAGCTGCCCCGTGGCGGCGGCCAGGAAAGTCGCCGGGGAGGGCCAAAGGCTCCTGGTGGGCTGGGTTTCCGCGCAGGTGAAACTGCTGGAACCCAGACCTCTGAGGTGCTTCCGCTGCCAAGTGGGCAACCACGTGGGAGTGCAATGCACCTCGGAGGTGGACCGCAGCGATCATTGCTTCCGCTGCGGTCAGCCCGGTCACAAGGCCGGCTCGTGCAACGCCACGCCGCACTGCTTTTTATGTGCGGCAGCTGGCAAGCCGGCCGATCACCGGGCTGGGAGTAAGGCCTGCGCTCCACCCGCCAAAGCCAGGGGCAGGGGCAAGCCCTCCGCCACTGCCGTCACCGCCGCACCCGCCGCCACTGCCGCCGCCGCTGCCGCACCCGCCATCGTAGCTGCCGCAAACATCGCGGCAGGGCCCTCACAGGGGGCTCGGGAGGGGGCTGACATGGAGTGCCAATAATGGCCCCATTACGCCTCCTCCAGGCGAATATCAACCACTGCGCCGCCGCTCAGGATCTCTTACTCCAGAGCATGGCGCAGTGGTCGATCAACATCGCCGTGGTCGCTGAGCCGTACTTTGTCCCGCCCAGTGATGACTGGGTGGAGGACCTGAGCGGCTCAGTGACCCTCATTTCGTCGGCCGCCGCCGGTACCCCGTCGCTTGAGGCAGTCAAGAGGGGACGGGGTTGCGTGGCAGCACGGTTCGGGGAGATTGTCATGGTAGGGGTATACTTCTCCCCGAACCGAACTCTCGCCGAGTTCCACAACTCCCTTGCGGAGTTGAGAGTCGTCGTCGTCGGGTACCGTACCCTCCCTGTGATCGTACTCGGGGACTTCAATGCCAAGAGCACGGCTTGGGGTTCCCGGTACACGGATACACGGGGCGGGATGGTGGAGGACTGGGCTCTGGAGACAGGCCTGGTCGTCCTAAACCGGGGTTCTGTCCCCACGTGTGTGCGGATGCGGGGCGAGTCAGTGGTGGACATCTCGTTCGCCAGCCCCGCTCTGTCACCGCGTGTCATTGACTGGCGCGTCATGGAGGGGGTGGAGACGTACTCCGACCACCGGTACATCCGGTTTGACGTCTCCGCCCAGACCTCGAGCGCGCTGGTCCGACAGGCCCCGAGTGGTCCGCGGTGGGCGCTGAAGAAGCTGGACCGGGAGCTCCTCCTGGAAGCCTCGATCGTGCAGGCCTGGGTGTCATCACCGGACAGGCCTGCTGACATCAACGACGAGGCAGAGTGGTTCCGGGAGGCCATGTCAGAAGTGTGTGACATGGCAATGCCCCGGGTCCAGCCCGGACGCGCCTGGCGCCAGGTGTACTGGTGGTCGCCGGAACTAACGTCTCTGCGCGAGGCGTGCGTTGCCGCGCGGCGCCTGTACACCAGGCACCGCAGGCTCCGTATCCGCCCTCCGGATACGGAAGCCATTCAGGCGGAGCTGTACGAGGGTTACAGAGTGGCGAAGATCGCCCTCCGAGCGGAGATCCTGCGGGCCAGGGGACTGGCCCGTGAGGAGTCGCTGGGGACTCTGAACAGGGACCCGTGGGGGCGCCCATATAAGGTGGTGCGGGAGAAACTCCGCCCATGGGCTCCCCCGCTGACGCAGAGTCTCCGGCCCCAGCTCGTGGAGGGCGTGGTGAGCGCTCTGTTCCCCTCGCGGGGGGAGCATACTCCCCCGCCCATGGCTCCGCCTCCTGCGGTGCCAACTGCGGACCACAGACCCGACGATGACGACGTTGCTCCTGAGGTGACCGAGGTAGAGTTGAGAGTGGCGGTACGTAGGCTGAGTGCCAAGAATACCGCCCCAGGACCCGACGGCTTACCTGGAAAAGCCTGGGTCCTGGCCTTGGAGGCTCTCGGGCCTCGACTAAGAGGGCTCCTAAGCGCATGCTTGGAGGAGGGCCAGTTCCCACTTCGTTGGAAGACGGGGAAACTGGTCCTCATTAAGAAACTGGGGCGCCCGGCGGACTCTCCGTCCGCTTACCGGCCCATCGTGCTGCTCGACGAGGTGGGCAAGCTCTTTGAAAGAGTCATTGCAGACCGCCTCGTCGGGCAGCTGGTGCGGGTGGGGCCGGATTTGGCGGAGAGCCAGTTTGGTTTCCGCAGGGGGCGCTCCACGGTGGACGCCATCATGCGCGTGCGAGCCCTCACGACGGGGGATGCTGTGGCCCGGGGTGGGGTCGTCTTGGCGGTGTCTCTAGACATCGCCAACGCCTTCAATACCCTGCCCTGGAGTTGCATCAGGGAGGCACTCCGGTATCACCGGATGCCGACCTACCTCTGTCGTGTAGTCGAGGCCTATTTGACGGATAGGGCGGTGATCTACCCCGGTCACCAAGGAGAATGGAACCGGCGAGAGATGTCGTGCGGTGTCCCACAGGGATCGGTCCTGGGGCCGCATCTGTGGGACATCGGTTACGACTGGGTGCTGCGCGCCGACCTCCCTAGCGGCGTCAGCGTAGTGTGCTACGCTGACGACACGCTGGTCCTGGCGCAGGGGAGGTCGCACCAGGCGGCGGCCGAACTAATGACACGCGGGGTTGCGACAGTCGTTGAGAGGATCCGGCAGTTGGGACTCGAGGTGGCCTTGCACAAGTCCGAGGCCATGTGTTTTCATGGTCCTCGGAACGCGCCACTGTCGGGTTCCCAAATAACGGTAGGAGGGGTTCACATCGGCGTCGAGTCGACGATGAAGTACCTGGGACTCGTCCTCGACAGCCGGTGGAACTTCGTCGAGCACTTCCGACGTTTGGCTCCCAGACTGCAGCGGGCCGGGGCTGCTTTGAAGCGGCTCTTGCCCAATCTGGGGGGGCCAAACGCCTCCTGCCGGAGGCTCTACGCGGGGGTCGTGCGGTCCATGGCCCTTTACGGGGCACCGGTGTGGGCGCTTTCGCTAAGGCTCCGGCCAGCCCGCCGGTTGAAAGCGTCCCAAAGGGTCATGGCCATCCGGATGGTACGGGGATACCGCACGGTCTCCTGCGAGGCGGCGAGCCTCCTTGCCGGATTGCCGCCGTGGGATCTGGAGGCAAAGGTCCTCGCGCAGGTTTGGGAGTGGCGCGAGGAGGCGAAACGCCGGGGCGTAACTCCGCTGCCGCGAGTAATCACGGCACAGCGGACAGAGCTCCGGCGGGATCTCATGGCGGCATGGAGTGTGCGACTGTCGCAACCCAGCGCAGGGCACGCCACAATTGCGGCGGTAAGACCCCTCTTTGAGGAGTGGCTTGAGAGGCGCCACGGCGTCCTCACCTTCCGCCTGACGCAGGTCCTCACCGGACATGGCTGTTTCGGGAGGTTCCTGTTTCGGATAAGGCGGGAGGAAACGCCCGGGTGTTACCATTGTGTGGATCGACCGGAGGACACGGTGGAGCATACGGTGGAGGTCTGCCCGGCTTGGGCGGAGCACCGCCGTGTCCTCGTGGCGGCGATCGGCGGCGGCGACCTCTCGCGTCCGGCCCTGGTTCAGGCCATGGTACGGAGCGAGAGGGAATGGGAAGCCGTCACCTCCTTCTGCGAAGCAGTAATGCTCGCGAAGGAGGAGGCGGAGCGCGAGAGGGAGAGGCAATCACTGCGCCCTCGCGCCCCTAGCCGCCGCAGGAGGAGGAGACACCCTGGGCGTCGGGAGTCGATTGCCGACTCCCGGCCACCGTAGGCGCGGGCTTGCGGACGGCGAGCAATGGGCAGCTCGCCGTCCGGTAAGGACCAAGCCCGGGTCGACGGCGCGTCGTGTTCCACGCGCGCCTCAAAGAGATGTCAGCAAAAGTGAAGGGGTCCGATAGGACCGATGCCTGCCGGGGCTGCGGATTGTTCGAAAGAGTTACCGTGGCCCTGGCGCACAGGCAACTGAAGGAACACGGGTGGGTTTTAGTCAGTAAGAGTCTGACACGCCCTTCCGCTCCGCCCAGAGCGGGAGACGTCATTTGATGATTTCCCACCCAAAAAAAAAAAAAAAAAAAAAAAAAAAAAAAAAAAAAAAAAAAAAAAAGGGGTATCGATTTCTAATTAAATAGTTATCATCATACAAGCCGTGCGCCCGATGGGATTTCCCAACGGCAAAAATGAAGAATTTCCATACAAACTTATAGCCCCTATTCGATCCTTCTTTGAGCTGAATTTACAAAAAATCCATGCATAGTGCTCGCTTTCGTTATGAAAGGAACTCTTGTATAAAATAATTAATGCAGACCCAGCAGTTTCGGCTGTGCGTTTTCTGTCAGTAAATGAATGAATGAATGTAAGATTTTTATTAAGTAAGTACATTATATTCAAAAGAAAATCGTGAAAATGTAAGATGAAAACATAGAGTGTAGAGTCTTCTCAATTAATTAATAAATATGTATGTATGTGTATTATAAGTTTTTAACCTATTTATATACTTGTATACCTATTTTATTTATAATGAATTATGTTATCTTTTTAATATTTTTTGCTAACTCCTGTTAAACTGAGCACCTGCCATCTTATCTCTACACCACCCTTGGTTGACTGGTAGAGAATGCCTCAGGCATTAAGTCTGCCTTTGTACCTTATTATGTGCGAGAAGTTTAAATAAATAAATATTAAATATATTTCTTAGAGTTTATTATTATACAAACAAAACGTACAACCCTAATCCGGATTGAACCGGCTTCCCTGATTTGTGTTAATTGTCTGCTGTTCTAAATCCTAAATAGACAATAATTTACATAATTTAGGCGTGCGATATGAGAATTAGACGATACAACAGTGTTAATTACTCGACCTTACGATGAAATGAAAAAAAAAAATATGTCGAAATGTGGGTGTACTATAGGTACACTTATGCCCAATCCTTCGAGGTAACAAGGCGTGAGTTTATGTAGAACTAGCTTTTTCCCGCGGTTTCGCTCGCGTGGATGTCGGAAATTATCCCACGGCAACGTACTACCGGGATAAAAAGTATCCTACATGTTAATCCAGGTTATAAAGTACCTGTGTTCCAAATTCCATCCAAATCCGTTCAGTAGTTTTTGTGTGAAAGAGTAACAAACATCCATCCATCCATCCATCCATCCTCACAAACTTTCACATTTATAATATTAGTAGGATAGTAGGATGTTATCATTTTAAGACGCATCCTAGTTGGTGTGATTATTTCAGTTCTTTTTATTATCAGAGGTGTTCTACTATCGAACACAATTTGTTTTGTGACTAGCTGACCTGTCGTTAAGCTAAAATCTTGACATCCTTACAAAATTATTAATAAAAAGTTGCTGGTTTTCTACCCGACTACAGCAAAGCCAAAAATAAGGGTTATGATTTTAGCAGTCTATGTATGTATGTTTGTTTGTTTGTTTGTATTTATTATTATTTATATATTTTGTTTGTTTGTTTGTAATCAAAAAATAAAACTGACTGAAATATTTTCTTGTTTCGTAGATTTTAGATCATTTTTATTTTCCGTAGTCGGGTTACAGTTTTTTAAACATTTCTGGGGCATTTTTTTGTAAATCCAGAGTCTCACACAAATTCTTGTATTTAAAATAAAACCTTCAACTTTACTAACGACGTTTTTCAGAAAAGCGTGTTACGAAACATGCTTCTCTAAAAAACTTCGGTATTATTGTTTTATTTTTGTGACCATCACGCCACTTATATATGAGATCCATTTTGAGTACATTCAAGTTGAATTACACTTTTTTGATTTTAATATCATCGTCGCCACACCTACCGGTCTTGTGCGTCTCGCATCAGGTTAACAGATCCTGTGAAAAATTCAAAGCCATCTAACCAGTCATATTTTCTTTTCACAGCGAGAGCAGCATGTTCGTGTCCCGCCGTCGTTGGATCCTCAAGACCTGCGGCACGACCACGCCGCTGCGCTGCGTGCGCGCAGTGCTCGGCCTAGCACGCGACGTGGCAGGCCACGCGCGCGTGCACAACGTGTTCTATTCGCGCAGGGAGTTCGCACGCCCGGCCGCGCAGTTGCAGCCGCACGATAATTTTGATTCAGAAGTAAGTAGCAAAAGGAATCGTTATGTAAAGTCGCCAGGGCCGGCAGTCTCGACATTAGATAGCGACAACAATCCGTCGCTAAGTCGTATCGATGTCAAATTCCTTTAATAGATTTTCAACTTTATTTCCAAACCATAAGGTGGAAAATCTATTAAAGAAATTTGACATCGATTGGACTTAGCGACAGATTTTTGTCGCTATCTAATGTCGAGACTGCCGGCCCAGCACATGAAGTTACCACGAACTGTCCCGCGGCTTTACCCGCGTGGATGTCGGAACACCGCGGCTTCGCCCGCGTGGATGTCTTAAATTATCCCATGGGAACGTGCTACCGGGACAAAAAGTAGCCTATGTCCTTCCCCAGGATGCCATCTATCTCCTTGCCAAATTTTATCGAAATCCGTTCAGTGGTTTAGGCGTGAAAAGGTAACATACAGACAGCGTTACTTTCGAATCTGTAATATTAGTATGGATGTTATCACTTATCACAGTTATCACTTATATGAACCACACCGTGACTGGACACGCTAAGCCCACTTACAGCTATAAAACATAACCGCTCCAATGAAGCGGTCAACTGATCAGCCGATCAACCGAAGACAAACTTGGCAAGGTCGGACCGATGGAGGTGCCGCTAGAATATTTTAAGCAATATTTAAAGCTCACCTTTTAATTAGGTTGAAACTTATTCAACCAAGTGATCATGGGTCGAGAATGTTCCTACAGTCTGTTTAATTTTTGCGTTGAGTGAAAACCGTTTGGTCAAATTAATCCTTTGACAATTAATTTGCTGAAATATATGGCGGATTACTGAATTGAGGTCATTTTTTAAAATAGTGGCGTTACTGAGTAGAAGAGGCTTTCTCTGAAATCTTGATTGAATTAACCAAACAATTCAGCCCATCGAAATACACAGCTGGATACATGCCTCCGCTAAGTTGCGCTTCTACAACACCCAGTCCTCCGTCTTCATCCAGCCTGTCCTAGCGACCTTTTTATGTTCGTCGGTCCATCTACTTGGCTGTATTTAATTAGACAAACAGAAGTAGCTTCCTATTTGTTTCGGGTTCAGGAGTTTTTTACTCCTGAATCTAAAAAGCTAAACCTGTTTATTTCCGAAAATTGCATAGTTTGTTAGCAAGAAGCATTTGGATCAAAAGAAAATTACAAGATGTCCCGCAGTTCGGTATGCCTTTCGGCATAGGCCTCCTCCAAGTGTGTCCATTGTGCTCTGTCCTCTGCAACTCTGGTCCAGTGTGGCCCCAAGATTAGGCGGATATCGTCTTCCTATCTTGCTTTTGGACGCCCACTGTAGTAAATGTTAATAAATGTTGCAATAATTTCGTATGATCCAGACTTCTAGTGAGTCACCATAACATTGTATGAAAAATATTATGAAATTTTACGCCACTTCAATGAAGTTCCTCGATACGAGACGATATGAAGCACACTGCACCAGTGTTGCCTTTCCTCGTAATAATATTAATAAAATTACTATGTGTACCATTCTCGGTACTGATAATGATGATTATTACTTTGTCATTTTGTTTATAATGATTAAGCTTACCAAAGAACAGAATGCTTTGTGTTCTATAAAATCCTTGAGTCCTTATTTATCATTTTCGTTCAATCTTACCAGCTGTGTTGATAAACAAGAGCTACCCATTGAGCCACTGTCATCTGATCTTCGCAACTCGGTTGCTATATAAAGGCACTGGTTGGTTGGTGTTGGTTGCGGGTTGGTCTGGTTGCTGGGTATTGCCCAATATGAAAACAGGCAGATTTTATAAACCCTAAATTGTTTCCGGCCATTACTCCGGCTTATAAGAACTTGACTGAAAACAATTTGTAAAAAAACAACTCATACTTGGGTTATCCACAAAATGTCACAATTTCTACGAACTATAAATCATTATACAATTATGCGGAAACTGAAAAATAATAAGCTTCACTATTTTTCCTCAAAATAATCCAGACCAAATCCTGGAAGTTTAGTCTAGACTAGAATAAATTCTTACAATAAGATAAAGTCTACCCGTGGCTGTGATGTCAGTCAAAGGTCACAGATTACAACTGAACTTATTGAATCATCTGACCGCTATCACTTATCAGCATAGTACTACAGTGCGGTCAATATCACGTACAAATTGAAGTTATTGGTCATACACATTGACAGGAATACTTACTTTGTAAAATATTATTATTATTTTAATATTGTGAATGTTAAGACTATGTGGGTCATTATTGTTTTATTTTTCTTCTCAGTTAGTTTTAATCATGGTCTGGCAGTTTGAGTAGCTTTTGCGGCCTACCAAAATGTATTTTCTTTGGTATTGTTCGTCGAATCGTTGAGCTCCTTAACTTCTGATTTAAGCTGCACGATTACTGACAAATGCGTGCACTGACTGGACAGGTCCACACAATCTGTGTGGTTTTTCCTCAAAAGACCATTTCAGACACAAATCTACATGGTCTTCACATGATCTGACCAAGATTATGTCTGGACTTTAAAAGAGCTTGTGACCTCTGATTTTGTTTCGGCCTTTCTTCTCAGAGTAGTCATATTTAAAATATGTTTAATGTCTAAGTGTTTGTACAAACCTACTTTCAGAAATAAAATTATTTATCATTTATAATAATTCATTAATTAATATCACCAGTCCATGGAAGTGAATTACGAGGCCAGTTGTTGTGGGTATTTACTGCAAATTTGACTGTTTGTTGAAGAGTTGTGGTGGGGATAACATAGGCGTTGAATTTTAGGTATGATAAGGGTTGTCAATTTTTTTATATCAATTATAATAGGTACTTCCGAAGCCATTGCCTGTAAAAAAATAGTAGATGGCAAAAAAAATTGTAGGTATGTTTTGTGCTTCTTTGAGCCTTTATTACCAGGTCTTTATTATTTTTAAATGTATCATACATAAGTCATAACTATTATTACACTCTAAATTAAGGTTACAAAAAAACATTAATTAGATTTTATGATTTAATAACTGCAGTATAATTTTTTTTTAAAGCAAATTTTTTAAGCAGTTTTTAATAATTGCACTTATTTCGCCATTTTGTATTGAAATGAAAAGTCAGAACTGCTTCTAACCCAGTCAAAACTACTTATAACGATATTGAAGGGACCGTCCAAATGCTGACGTTATAGCCGATAGCTGTTATAAACATACATATTTGTACATAGGTCCTTATCGCAGGACTTCTACATAACGTCATAATATCCGGTACGTCGTTTTAAGCGAAGTCGTTAACGGTTTTGACTGTAGTAAGTACAGCAGCTTCGCCTAGAACAATTTTTTTTTTGGAATTTATTATGACAGGAGAGGTCATGTGACGACTTCAAACCCAAAAAAAAAGTATGCAAGATACTCGTACTATGTTATACATATAATAGGGAAGGCAACCCTAGGTGCGACAGACACTTTCGGGTCGGCACATTCAATTCGGTAATACTTGTTGAACAACAAAGCGGACCCGAAGCAATTATCTCCTAAGTAGGTACACATACAGGGTCAAATTAAATTAGCTAGCGAAACACCGCAGACGTGGTAGGTATCGATATCTAAACACGATAAAATAAAAAATGATTTCATGGTTTTTTTTTAAGGGTCAACGACCGCTGGTAATGTTGTTACATGAAGAATGAATTGAAAAAATACATTTTATCGTGTTTAGATATCGATACCAATCACATCTATGAAATTTATCTGATATTTCAAATGTGCACTAACGGCGGTCGCTGATCCCACAAAAAAAAAACATCAAATACATACATTTTTTTTATCATGACGTTTAGACATCGATACCCATCACGTCTGCGGAGTTTCGCTAGCTAATTTAATTTGACCCTGTATATTGGATTTTGTTGCCCGTCTGTGGCTATTAATGGCATCCTGAACATGTGTGTGTCCCCTTAGTTGAATGATGTCCAGAATTTACGCAAAGGTACTGACAATACGAATAATAGAAACAACACACAAGTTGTAAAGGAACTGAGAGGCAAATTAATCAAAATATAATTTTGTCAAAACAGGCGAAAACCAAATTCAAAAGGCAAAGTTGTAACTAAGGCAAAGTCAGGGAAATTAATTAATTGGTTACCAACTTAAATTATACGTATATTTAAATCACAAGTGTCATTCTTTGTCAGTGGCATAAAGTGGCTATAGCCATTTGCAAATTGAGACACTACGACAATTTTCCATGTTATTGGAAAATTATCGTTGTATCTCAATTTCATAAACAATATTAATTTCCCTGGCCGTATTTAAGCCAAACTGAAAGTTGATTAGTAAAATATATAATATTTACTTGAAATAAGGAAACTAAAATATAATTAAATGACTCAACGGAAAGTTGGAACGCTGGTATTAGAACATTATTGGTGTTTATAACACGCTTTGTACCCATGTCAGAAAAAAATTCTACTCAACAATTATTATGATTCACTGTAGCTCTTTCATCGACTAGGAAAAATCCTACTTAATCCTATTATTATAAATGTGAAAAATTGTGAGGATGGATGGATGTTTGTTACTCTCACGCAAAAACTACTGAACGGATTTGGATGGAATTTGGAACACTGATAGTTTATTACCTGGTTTAACACGTAGGATACTTTTTATCCCGGTAGTACGTTCCCTTGGGATAATTTCCGACATCTACGCGGGCGAAGCTGCAGGCAAAAGCTAGTCTGTGATAAAAAGACAAGCAGTATCGTTAGTGCGTGATTTAGTTTCCAAACATGTAAACAAATAGGTACCTTTTACAAATAAACTTCAAACATATGACCTTTTTAATAGACCTACCAGTTATTCTAAATTCAATTTAATTTACTATGTTATACAGTTGATATTTGTTTTAGAGGGAATAACATAAATTGGAAACGAGTGAGAATATGGAATAGTTATTTCAATTTCCAGAACAATCACATCTCATGACCTTTGATTCATTATATCCTAAAATAATAAATGATTGTACAATCTAATATTTGACAGATTGTAACTGAACTTACTGTAAAGGCCAACCAACAACGGAATACTTGCGTAACACGCTAACATTAGGAATGGCTTTCATTTTGACAGTTCAACAACATTCATTGCGTTATTTACGTTGTTGAGCAGACAATTTTTTGAACGTATGAAGCAATGGATTAGCAATAGGCTTCAAAATGATTCAGATTGTAATTGATAGCGTGTTACGTACCTAATTAGGGTGTTGGTCGGGATGACGCACAGAAACATAATTATCATGGTTTAATTAGACCTCCCTGAGAAAGAGTTGGTCCAGGGAAGTACTACTTCTGCTGTGTTCAGGGTTGCAAGATGAGTGCCCGTAAAATTGCAGACCAAACTGACTTAATCGTAACTGTGTATTATGTGTTATCTGACATTCGGAACACTTCAGCCGAAAAAACTTATTAGGACATGAGATCATAAATAATCTGATATTACTGACAAATGCGTGCAATGACTGGACAGGTCCACTCAATCTGTGTGGTTCTTTCATCAAAAGACCATTTCAAACACTAATCTACATGGTCTTCACATGATCTGACCAAGATTATGTCTGGAGTTTAAAAGAGACTGTGACCTCTGAGTTTGTTTCGGCCTTTCTTCTCACAGTAGTCAGATAGGAAACGCCAAACTCATTTAGTTTATAAAAATATTATTGACGCGTTAAAGTGTTTGTTCAAACCAACTTACAGAAATAAATTCATTTATCATTATTATTTGTGAAGTTATTTATTTATGCATTGCCATGGGGCTGTAGCGGTATCTACATCGCCACATGCGAGCTACACGTCACACTGACGTCACGCAAAATCCTGCATCGCGCAAGCAGAGTTTACCGCGCAACTAGCATATATACGTACAACGTCCCGACATCAAACGTCGGGCGGTTGCCCACCAGACACGACACCCGTCTGGTCGGAGGATCCTCCCTCTTCTATGGAGGTATGAGTGAGCTTTACACCCTTTCCTCATACCTCTACAGGACAAAACTATTCTCCGTGGCAAATCCAAGATTCACAAATGCCATCAACGATTTCACTCCCAAACAAAATACAGGAGCGGTAATTGTGACGAAGCTTGACAGTGAGTTGGTTTTCGTCTGCAATGATCAACCAAAATACTTTTTCACTTATCATAACACTAGCTGCGCCCCGCGGTTTCACCCGCAAAAATCTCGATCCCGTGGGAATATCGGGATAAAAAGTATCCTATGTCCTAATCCAGGTCATAGTCTACCCATGTGCCAAATTTTATCCAAATCCGTTCAGCCGTTTTAGCGTGATTGAGTAACAAACATCCAAACATCCACACTTTCACATTTGTAATATTAGTAGGAAGTAGGATTACGCCTGTAATCCCCGAACGGTGAGGGCAGAGGTGTTACTTGTAGTAGGTACTCCTACATTTCGCCATTTATGTTTAAGTCCCATGTAATAGGGGGTGATAATGATATCATAGGCTAGATATATGATGGCACTAATGCAGAATCCGGGCTGCTACTGAGAAATTCCTGACGCGAAAACCCAATAGCACGTTTCCCACTTAAACAGTCCACTTCTTACTCAAACACTTTCATTCCCAACGAAGTGATCCTAAGCTGTATCATCAAACACACTTCGAGATCCATTTCCGTACCACTATTGTCCAACATTGTGCCGTTGTTATGTGACTGTAGCAGGAAGCGCTCAGTTCCACATGCTCACGTTACTAGCAGCGTAGCTGCCGACATCCGTCTCAAATTGCCACTGATCCATATATTACGTGTTTTTTATTTGCAACCGTTGTGCAGATGGGCGATTATATTTGGCACCTTAATTCTATCCCATGTCCCCATCTATAACCTGTTACTATGGATTCAGTACCTACATGATTCTGAACGCACTGCGTTGAAATTTTTCGTCTGTTATTTAAAAAAAAAACTCGCTGTTCAGGACATTTTGACCGCGTTGGTATTGTGCTTTTCTATGAAACCGCAGTTTTTTTAAGCTATTGCATAGGTTTTATCGCGGGCTTTGAGCGCGGCGACCGAATCAAGAAATTCCGTAACGAAAATAAAACCTAACACACACCCACTCCGCCTACCATGTAGCGCGGCCGAGCGTTCGCTTAACGTGTATGTATATGGTACGACTGTACTTGAATTAATATCAAAGAAAAAAAAAACTGCATAAATAAAAAATGAATAAATAATTATAATCCCGTATAATAAATATTATAATTATAACCCGAATCATTTCTGGGCTAAAGGATGACTGTGCAGTTGGATGTGATAATATAAGCAATAAGATCCTTAAACTCTTTAAGCATATTTTGGTACCTCCCTTAACGCATATATTTCGAATCTGTCGTTCCGAAGGAATTTTCCCTAGTTGTCTAAAAAAGGCAGTTGTAATCCCTATCTTTAAATCTGGAAGTAAAGACGCAGTTAATAATTACAGGCCAATATCCTTACTCCCCTCAATTTCAAAAATACTAGAGAAAATCATAAACAGTAGACTAGTTAATTACCTAGAAAAAAACAACATCTTATCCCCTGCGCAATTTGGTTTTAGGGCCAAACTATCGACAGCCGATGCGGTGCATAGCCTTACTGATTATATTTCAAAAGAACTCGGCAAAGGAAACCAGACCCTGGGAATCTTTCTCGATTTGGCCAAGGCCTTCGACACGGTGTCTGTTTCTGGTCTTCTGAACAAATTAGAGACGATAGGAATAAGGGAAACGCCGCTGAAACTTTTTACTGACTATCTAAACGGCAGGTATCAATGTGTCAGAATAGATAATATTACAAGTGATGAACAGAAAAATACTGGTTTTGGTGTTCCTCAGGGAAGTATTCTAGGCCCCACCCTATTCCTGATTTATATGAATGATTTGTGTAATTTAAATATTAAAGACGGCAAAAATTATATCATATGCCGACGACACGGCGTTAATATTTACCGCTAAATCCAGTAGCGAACTGTTTGAAATCGCTCAACTAGGTTTTAATACTGTGACTAATTGGCTTCAAAGCAATTTACTAACATTAAATGCCGACAAGACAAAATATATTAACTTCTCCATGCGCAAGCCTCAACAAAACATTACTAACCCTCATCTATATGCCCATCAATGTGGAAACCAAAGGCAACATGTGTATTTGTCCTTTTATCCTCAAAACGAGGAACATAAAATACCTGGGGGTAATAATGGACGACACACTTTCTTTTAGAAAACATATTGAAAGCCTAGTTAAAAGAGTGCGCAAACTAATATATGTTTTTAAGAAATTGCGAACATTAGCAGATTCAAAATTAATCACACTAGTTTATTTGGCCCTATGTCAATCTATAATTCAATACTGTATCACTTCTTGGGGTGGCGCACCAAAAACGAATTTGCTTCCTCTTGAAAGAGCTCAGAGAGCTATTTTAAAGGTAGCAATCTTCCATCCCTTCTTCTCTCCCACAGATCTGCTCTATAAATCCTGCAACGTACTGACAGTTCGCCAGCTTTTCATAATTCACTTGGTATTAAAACAGCACACCATGCTTACCTACAATGCTGACAATACTAACAAGAGACGGAATGATATAGTATGCATATCTAATGCCCCCTCAAAACATGTCTTTGTTGAAAGATTTTTCACATTCTTAGGCCCATTTCTGTACAATAGATTAAATAAAAAACTAAGTATCTATAAATTAAATTACTATAGCTGTAAAAACATTATATTTAAGTATTTACTAACCATCAATTATGCACAGACAGAAGATCTACTTGTTGTCTGCAAATAGAAACGCTAACATGCAATTTTACTTTTATTTACCTAAGTTTTATTTTAGTTGTAACTTTATACTCATTGTTAATTTATTACATTATGTATTTATGCACTTTCTAGCCTGAAGCACAGGTTCAACTTAGTTCAGGCAAATTAGCAACTGTGCTCTATTTTAATTGTAAAGGTATTTATTGTAAATGTGTCCCCCTCTTATAAATAAACGATTTTATTATATTATTTATTATTATCTATCTATACTAATAATAAAGCTGAAGAGTTTGTTTGTTTGTTTGCTTGAACGCGCTAATCTCAGGAACTGCTGGTCCGATTTGAAAAATTCTTTCAGTGTTAGATAGCTCATTTATCGAGGAAGGCTATAGGTTATATATCATCACGCTATGACCAATAGGGACGGAGCATCAATGAGCAATGTTTCAAAATCGTAGGTTATTTTTTTCCTTTTGAGAGCTTCCGCTGCGTGCGCTGCGTAAACGGTTAAAGTTTCACAAAAATCATGTATTACAGAATTGTTCCCCTTTAAAAGTCCTAAAAAAAAGTCTGCGACAGCTTATGTCTATCTTTTAAGGTTGGCTCACTATGAACTTTTTTATTCTAACCAAATTTGTTCTAAAATAATGCATTATTTGCGAAGGTGTTTTTATAAACATGATATTAATCCTTATCCAAATAAATACGTTATTCATCACAAGTATTTAATTTAAAACAAAATTGCCCTTTACACCATTTGATTTCAATGAAATATTAAATATGCAGTATTAAAATAACATCGCAGCAAAATAATGGTGCAAGGCCGGCGGCGGGTGGTCATGACGGGGAAGGGCGGTGGCCCCAGTTACCTCTGCGAGATACCAAAAATGACGTTCAGTACCCCAGTAAAAATTTAATCGGTAACCCAGTAAAATTTCTAAAACCTTAAAAAAAGAATTGTTCTAGAATTTGTATTGGGTAACCCGGTAAATTTTCTTGGATTTGCACATATTATGGTCCCGCGTTACTGCAGAGCCCCAGTAAAAATTCATAAACTCCCCAGAAATATTTTAAGAAATTATTTTTCCGTGTAAAAGCGTGATGTAGGTACCTAAAACAGCTCCTTAACGTACGTATTATTTTAAAATATTTCCACCCTCTACGTAAACGAAGTCGCGGGTTAAAGTTAGCGTTAGCCCACTATTCCACGCGAAGTCGCGGGCAGAAGCTAGTTACTTATAAAGTTAGACATTTAGAATAAAAAAAACGTGTTCAATAAAAATAAAAAAGATTTTTTTTGCATTTATTATCTGTCCGTCTGTCGTTACCTGTTTCTGTTTCCTGTGTCCTGTTTCTCTGTGCTTTACCTATTCACGCTTTAACGGCTGAATGGAATTGGATAATAGGATCGGTAGCACGTTCCCGTGGGATAATTTATCCCGGTAGCACGTTCCCGTGGGATAATTTACCCCGGTAGCACGTTCCCGTGGGATAATTTATCCCGGTAGCACGTTCCCGTGGGACAATTTATCCCGGTAGCACGTTCCCGTGGGATAATTTATCCCGGTAGCACGTTCCCGTGGGACAATTTATCACGGTAGCACGTTCCCGTGGGATAATTTATCACGGTAGCACGTTCCCGTGGGACAATTTATCACGGTAGCACGTTCCCGTGGGATAATTTATCCCGGTAGCATGTTCCCGTGGGATAATTTATCCCGGTAGCACGTTCCCGTGGGACAATTTATCACGGTAGCACGTTCCCGTGGGATAATTTATCCCGGTAGCACGTTCCCGTGGGACAATTTATCACGGTAGCACGTTCCCGTGGGATAATTTATCCCGGTAGCATGTTCCCGTGGGATAATTTATCCCGGTAGCACGTTCCCGTGGGATAATTTATCCCGGTAGCACGTTCCCGTGGGATAATTTATCCCGGTAGCACGTTCCCGTGGGATAATTTATCCCGGTAGCACGTTCCCGTGGGATAATTTATCCAGGTAGCACGTTCCCGTGGGATAATTTATCCCGGTAGCACGTTCCCGTGGGATAATTTACCCCGGTAGCACGTTCCCGTGGGATAATTTATCCCGGTAGCACGTTCCCGTGGGACAATTTATCCCGGTAGCACGTTCCCGTGGGATAATTTATCCCGGTAGCACGTTCCCGTAGGATAATTTATCCCGGTAGCACCTTCCCGTGGGATAATTTATCCCGGTAGCATGTTCCCGTGGGATAATTTATCCCGGTAGCACGTTCCCGTGGGATAATTTATCCCGGTAGCACGTTCCCGTGGGATAATTTATCCAGGTAGCACGTTCCCGTGGGATAATTTATCCCGGTAGCACGTTCCCGTGGAATAATTTATCCCGGTAGCACGTTCCCGTGGGATAATTTATCCCGGTAGCACGTTCCCGTGGGATAATTTATCCCGGTAGCACGTTCCCGTGGGATAATTTATCCCACGTTCCCGTGGGATAATTTCCGACATCCACGCGGGTGAAGCCGCGGGCAGAAGCTAGTAATGCATAAGTTGATAAAAATGCTATGCAATAGCTTTACCGCGGGAGTCCTCGAGTGCCACACGTGTTTTTTTTTTATCCCTCGAGAAATTTCTACGCTAGGGATCAAGAATAAATGAATGAATGAATTGGGTGAATTCATGGTTACAATTTGCGCGTCGATGTCCCCGCCATCGTGTTTATAGACCAGCCTATCATTGTCCTACTGCAGGCTTTTCTCTTATACAGAAACCTAAGATACTTTTTTTTTAACAATCGCCTGTGTAACATTTACCTACCTCTACCGTTATACGCAAATTATAGTGAAGAGAAAGAAAAAATTACAAATCCAAATAAGTTAATAGTGCCTTCTTAGCATCGGTAGCAGGTTTAAAATTTTTAGCGGTATTATTTTGATTGAAACACGTAGTTATCACTCGATTCGCATATTTACTTACCAAACATTACAGGTAACTTATAGCTGCATATCACTAGAACAAGGAATATGTACTTATGTTGTTACAGCAATTTTCATTCTAACTCTCTCAACAATACTTAAATTTAAAAACAACGAAGATGATTACTATCGACACTAAAAGAAGAAGAAATTATACCTGAACATTTTCAACTTGTTTCAGGTAAAACTTCTGGACTCGTTCTTCGGTGACGGTCGCGCTTACATCATGGGCCCGGAGAAGGATTGCTGGTACCTGTACACACTGCTGCCGCTTGAAGGTAATAATATTACTCATTACAACTTGAAAGTTATAGCCAACTGCCTAAAGCCGGTCAGGCACTCTTGTAAAATCAATATCAAAAGTCATTCATTCAAATTAGGTTGTGAATCTGCACTTTTTGAACGACAAAATTACATAAGACAGTCCCCCGAAACGCCCGCCCTTCATTTACCGCTTGAGCTGGGAAGAAGTGGCCCAACAAACTCCCCAGCAGCACAGCTGTCTGTTGTGTTGTGTTCGTCTGTGAAAATAACTCGATAAAAGCCCGAAAAGTGGCATACGCTTACCGAATGTCATACAAGCGCAATGTGGGTCTTAAACTCGTCCCTTCATTGTTAAGCGATGCTTGTTTTTAAAACAAAATTAAATAGTTCAGTTTAGTTTAAAGGATTACATAAGACAGTCCCCCAAAACGCCCGCCCTTCATTCACCACTTCCTAGTTCTTGAGCTGGGAAGAAATGGCGCAACAAACTCCCCAGCAGCACAGCTGTCTGTTGTGTTCGTCTGTGAAAATATCTCGATAACAGTTAAATAGTTTAGTTTAGTTTAGTTTAAAGGCTCCCAGACAAGCGCGTCGCGACTCATGCAGAACAATTTTCATGATTAGTTTTTTTATTTTTCTATGAAAACATAGAAATTATTCTACTAGTGTCGCGTCGCGTTCTCGCGTCCACCCGGTTTGTGGGAGCCTTAAATTAAAGTCATCTGCGCGATTCCATTAACTCATCAATATTGTCATCTTCAGGTCAGCGCTGCGCCTCATTCGTATTGGTACTCCTAGTCATAACTGTACCGTATGTACCATTTAACATATTCTATGTTCTATTTGTTATCAGCTCTGATAATGTTATAATTTGCTGCTTAATACACGAGAAAGTTTCGAATATAAATGAGGATGCATTGTGACTAACAATCAGTATTCGTAGGCAAAAGTAATCAATTCGTATGTGATATTAACATCATAATTATAATATTCAACAAAATCAAAATGCATTTGTACAAATTAGGCTGAGTACGAGTATCAGCACTTTTTGAAACGTCAAAATGACATAAGGCAGTCCCCCAAAACGCCCGCCCTTCACTACTTTTAGAACTTTTGCTGGGAAGAAGTGGCGCAACAAACTCCCCAGCAGCACAAGTGTTTGTTAACATTCTCTGTCTGTCATCATTTTAACCTTTATCAGCTACAACTATGAGATTTTTTTTAACTACCGGCCAATATTGTAATCCACCATAATCTTAAAATGTTTGCTGTCCATACCAAGTTAAATTTTTAGTTTATCCTGGAGTTGAAGAAATACTAAGATACTTATTTGTTTATAATATATTTCTCATAACATCGTGCGTGTAATACCCGAAGAGTTAGACAGAGGTGTACCGGTACTCCCACGTTTCGCCAGTTATGTTGTTCCGACCCGGAAATCGAACCCAGCCCCTGCAGTCTCGACATTAGACAGCGACAAAAATCGGTCGCTCAGTCGTATCGTTGTCAAATTCACAAACAATGTTCATATTATACTTGTCATTGAACAGCTGTGCTCCTTCAAATAATATGGACCAAAGATATAAAAAATTCCATCCATTTCTCATTCCCATGTTTGCAGTCACACCAAGATAAGTCCACCTTTTTCAAACAAAACCAGATTAGCCAATTTTTATTTCTTGAATAACTTCTAGAATATAAAAGAAAATTAAAAATGTATTACTCATGCAACAAAAGATCTAATCCACTTATCTATAATAAATTAATAATGCAAATGCAATGTTGGCTTATTAATCTCCTCCATATATTAATATTCGTTTTTTAGCCATTCTGAAAAATTAAATTTCGCTGTTAATCCGGTTCTGTTCGCCAGCTCCTCCCATTACTATTCAAATACTCACAGGGTTCCAAAATCACAATACTCCTTAAAACTATAATAATAACTAACAACAACCCTTACTCAACAGGCACAGTAGACGCTCTAGAGAAAGAGCATAGCGACGCCAACGAAGGCGTGGGCCTGACAGAACCTGACCAGACCATCGAGATCCTGATGTCAGACCTGGACCCCGCTGTCATGGACATCTTCACCCGCCAGTACTCTGCAGACGCGGCGGCTGCCACACGGGTAAGACTCGACGACTAGCGACCCGTCTGCAATGGCGACATGTCAAAATATCAAGATTTATGTGCTAAACCTAAGTTAAATATTACCGTATTACACGAAAACCTTCCCGAATAAATACTCTAAATGATGATGCAAACGGCAGCAGAATCCATTGTGCAGTAGAAGATAGATAGCCCTTCTGGAACAGACACGAAAAGCGGATTTGTTTTAAGGCTTCCGCAGACAACCCGCGACTCTTGTAGAACAATTTCCATGAAGTTTTTATAGAAATTGTTTAACTAAAGTCGCGTCATGCCTGATTGCGGGAGCCTTTATACTATGTATAGGTATTACCAACAACAATATAAAACAACAACAAAAAAAACCCGTGCGACGCTAATGAGGCTCCTATCTCAGCATATTCTGATAACGGTGTGATGCCACGGTCAGCTACGGAAATAAATAAACGAATAAGGAATATGAAATTAGAAATACTGACCACGTGATCGAATCATAACTATATTGTTAAAAAGGGGAGTATCTGAACTTAAGGGGGAAGCGCATGGGTAGCCCGCGAAATTCAAATTTTCTTACGTTTTTTGCAATTTGAAAGTCAATGTCAGATTGTATTTTGATTAATATATGATTCCCGACCGTAACAAATATGGCTTTACAGAATTATAATCATTAGAATCAGCAATACAACTCCCTTAAGTTATAATTGGCGTCAAATGTCATGATTTCATGAAATAGTAATTTAATACAGTAATATGAACTTAGAGAGAAAACTTGCTTCTGTGCTGAAAATTTGTGATATTCATTAACAATTTTAGCTCATGTCGTAATAAAAGTATAAATCTTGTAATCATTAGGACTACCTATCTGAACAGTTCTTTTTTTAATAATAGTGCCGGTCGAACAGTATCGACATATCGATTATACTCGACTATCGATACTTTTCCCCACTTGTCACTTTGTAACAGCTTCGTATAGCATTTGAAAATGTTTTTGCTAGAAATATTTTAACAAAGAATGTCATGGCTAATCTTAAATATTTTGTTATTGTTTACAGGAGTCGGGCATAGACAAGATAATACCAGGAATGGTCATAGACGATTTCCTGTTTGATCCATGCGGATACTCCATGAATGGAGTTGCTAAAGATGTAAGTATATTTTCGTCTAACTCAGACGTAACTTGGAGAAAATTCATCGTTTGATACATTCAGTGGTATCATACATAGACACAGAAAATAATAGGGCTCGTAACTAGATATCTCTCTCTCCAACTCTCACTCTCTCTCTCTCAAACTCTCACTCTCTCTCTCCAACTCTCACTCTCTCTCTCTCTCTCCAACTCTCTCTCTCTCTCTCTCTCTCTCTCCAACTCTCTCTCTCTCTCTCTCCAACTCTCTCTCTCTCTCTCTCTCTCTCTCCAACTCTCTCTCTCTCTCTCTCCAACTCTCTCTCTCTCTCTCTCTCCAACTCTCTCTCTCTTTCTCTCTCTCTCTCTTTCTTTCTCTCTCTCTCTCTCTTTCTCTCTCTCTCTCTCTCTCCAACTCTCTCTCTCGCTCTCTCTCTCCAACTCTCTCTCTCTCTCTCTCCAACTCTCACTCTCTCTCTATCTATCTCTCTCTCTCTCTCTCTCTCTCTCTCTCTCTCTCTCTCTCTCTCTCTCTCTCTCTCTCTCTCTCTCTCTCTCTCTCTCTCTCTGTCCAATCTGTTTTTAGAAGTGATGACTTGTAATTGGCTGTCAGTCTCACATACAATTTTTTTTTGTAAGTCGTCCATAGTTATTAAATAAGGCTTTTGGTAATATCGGACAAGTCTAATCAAATAACCAATTAATCAATCAATTGGCGGCACGGTTGGCGCAGTGGTTAAGCGATTGACTGCTGCGTTGCGTGTCGCGGGTTCGATTGCCCCACGGAGCAAATATTTGTATGACCTACAAGTAGTTGTTCCGGGTCTGGCTGTTTGTGTATGTGAGTTTAAATGTTTGTAAACGCACCCACAATACAGGAGAAATTCCTAGTGTGGGGCAAAGTTAAAAAAATCACTCAAGAGTAACGGTCAGGCACCCACACTACATACTTGCAGGTCTGCGCTATACTAGCTGCGCTATCCTGCAGCTATTAAAGGCTCGATTGTAACATCATTATTCACTTGAATCGATCTAGATATAACCTGAATTTAACTCTTAGTAAAACTGTCAACGTAACAAGATAATAAAATGATCTCAATCTAGATAATAATCCAGTTCTATCTGAATAACTCAGGCTATGTCTAAACTCATAGCTGTGGGACTCATCTGTGTCATCCATCACAATTGACTACAATCATTCGTTAATTCTTACAATGTAACGTATATAGAACAAGTATTTTATCAACTATGAAACAATAGGTCTTAATACAACAAGACAATTATACCAAGCAATTGGATTGGGCGCAATTTGGTTTGGTGGTGGTTTGGTTGGCGCAGCCATGAGGCACACAATACTGTTATTAAGTTTTTTTTTTAACTATTTTTTTGTTTTTGTGTGAATGTTGTGTGCTTTAACCTGGGTCAAATAAATTTATTTTCTTTCTTACTTTCTTTTTTTTAATGTCAAGAGTTGAAAAGTCTTATCTGATTACTCTTTTGAGGTTACATTACAAAGTATCTCAGGCCACTGTTACACAAAGACCCTTTTAAGTTGATAAGTAATTACCAACAAAGTTAATTAGACAACTGTGAACTGTCTAAATATTTGACTAATTAGAACTGTCTTAAGTCCAACTAGGTTCTGGGGTATACCACCCAGTTTTTTAACTGTTTTGGTAAGTTTGTATAAAAAAATAAGAATTACCATCTTCTCGTTGCCAAACATATAGGTACAAAATTGTTCAAAATACCTGTCACTATGCAAACAAACAGTTCTACTTTTAATTAAGAACACCAATATTAAAATTTAATAAAAAAAGTATATGCTTGTTTTGTATTGTATCGTAACACCTATACAAAATCCAAAAAAAATACAGAATGTTTTATTGGCTAAAAGAAAAGGTGATGACAGACAGTAAGAAGATAAATATTAGATTATTAGCAGTATTAATTAAGATAAACACCAGATTGTAATGTGTAAATGTTTCTTTATGCCGCTAAAGGGAGATAAGGATTTACCATCCGTAAGTTGTTGCATAAAACATAACTATAATTAATTATTTACCTGCAATATACCTTTTATTAATTACTTAAGTAATATGACGTGCGAACGGTGTTATAACAGTTATTAAAAGTCAATTACATGCTAAATTACTTGTAACACGTGTCAAAGATTTATTTCGATTTGATAAATACCCATTTTTAGTGCTTGTTGCGGTTATGGAAAGCATTTTACTATATTAGTTTTGATTAATAATTTAAATCCGTTCTTGGATACGATATAGCATTGGATTTCAATATTGAAAAGTTACTTTTGAGAATATACTTCAGTGTGAATTATCTTAAAAGTTGGAATGTGATTTAATATTGGCTGTCATATGAGAATGCAAATCGTAGTCACGTCGTGTAAAAAAAACTCATTCACAACAGACAAAAAACAAATTATGGTATAAGCGAGTCTTTAGAGGTATAGCAATAGTTCTTCCTTCCACAAAAATAAATTACCTTAAAAAAATATAATTTAAAAGTTACACAACCTCGCCTATGTATGACTTATTCACAATAATTGCTCCCCCCAGGGCTGCTACATGACGATCCACATAACTCCAGAGCGCTCCTGTTCCTACGTATCGTTCGAGTCCAACGTGCCAGTGTCCAGCTACGACGAGGTCATTGCCCGCGTGCTTCAGGCCTTCAGACCCGCCAAGTTCGTGCTCACAGTGTTCGCTACACCGGTAAGGATCAAATTCTCCTTGTCCATAGAAAGCAGCTTACTAATTGAAAGGTGAAACCGTCAACACGTCAGCAGGAACGCTTGTCTACGAAAACCGCCCGTACTGCTACGGAATAAAGACATTGTCCAAGTCAAACTGTTACCATGGGACTATATATGAAGGCTTTTGTCAATGGTGACTTTTCTGCCTGGTCTTAGACTGGGATAAATGATCAAGTTTATTAAATAGTAGTCCTAGGAGAAACTTAGACCTCTTAATATCATTGCTAATTGTAGTTTTTGCATCCTCAGGACTCTCCGGGAGCGTCAGCAGCCCGCCAGCTGAAGAAGTTCCCAGCTCTCGGCGCGTACTCTCCCCTGGAGTCTCAGCACTGCCGCTTCTCGGGCTACGAGCTGCAGTACGCGCTGTACGCGAAATTCCCGAGCTGAGGCCCCGCCCCGCCCCGCGCGGCCCCGCCCCGCCGGCCCCGGGCCCCGCGCCGCGCCCTCGCCGACCTGCTGGCGGGCCCCGGGCCCCCGGCCGGGCCCCCGCCGCGGGCCCCCGGCCTGCTGGCGCGCGCGGCCCGCCTGCTCTGCTGCGAGACCGCGCCGCCCGCCTGACAGACTGACTGTTCCATTCCATTAAGTGATATTATCATACTATAAACGTTACCTTAGTGTCACCGTGTCTACGGCTCCCGATTATTGTGTGGCGTCAACTCCTTAGCGGTGTATGCGGCGGCGTGCGACCATGTGCGACCATGTACGACCACGTGCGACCATGTGCGACCACGTGAGACCACGTGCGACCATGGTGGGCCCGTGCGGCGGCGCGACCAGCCGCGACAACATGCGGGGCGTCACGCCCATCTGAGATTTAAAAAATCAAATAAAAAGATTTCGACTTACTTATTCTACTTTTATTTACTAACTGCCCAACCTTAGACCCTAATAGTAAAACATACTTTCTTGTGCCAATATATCTAAATTGGTTAAAGCTATTCAATCATCTATACTCTATACAAATAAATGAAATTGAAGTGTCTGTTTGTAATATTAAAATAACCACTTTTTACTAAATGCATATGGATGTATACACGGTACACATACCAATTTTTGTCTGTCTGTCTGTTTGTTCCGGGTAATCTCCGAAACGGCTGGACCGATTTTGACGGGACTTTCACTGGCAAATAGCTGATGTTATAAGGAGTAACATAAGCTACTTTTTGTCCCGGTAGCACGTTCCCGTGGGATAATTCCCGACATCCACGCGGGCGAAGCCGCGGGCAGCAGCTGGTAATTAATATATGCTTAGGTACCAATAGGGTTCTAATTTTTGAGCTATTTAGAGACCTTTATAATTATTAATTAAGCGTTAAAATAATATTTAATTATAGTAAGACATTCATTAGACCATTAACAACTTAAGTTTAATGAAGCTGTGTTATAAAGTTATCTAATTATCACGCTCGCGCTCGGGAATGCTTGACTGCTACGAGGGTTTGGCTGCTTACAAATAGTAAGAATTGGAATAGTTCCCTGAGTTAGTATATCGCTCATTGGCCAGAAGGGTGCAAAAAAATCAACAATTTTGAGATAAGTGTACTGGTGAACGCAGCAAATTTAATTATTTTTGCTAAAAAAAACGAAATTACGCTAAAGCCTAGAAATGAGAGAGCTAGAAAGATGTGAATTTCCGCACTCTTACCACTACTTTTAAACTTTTAAATCATCACATCCAAAAATTGCTATTTTTGAATTATGTCAAGCTTCTCGCAAATTAACGTTATATATAAAAACTAGCGACCCGCCCCGGCTTCGCCCGGGTAGCAAAGCATAATATAATATAGCCTATGTCACCCGGAGATAGTGTAGCTTCCCAATAGTGACAGAATTTTTGAAACCAAAAATTAAAATTAAAAACCAAAAAAGTAAGAACAATTGAATTTCACTGTATTTCGTTTATTACAAAATAAATTTAGGTTATACCTTAGCGTTTACGTGGTGGTTATGCTAGTAAATTGTAGCTTATATGAAACGTTTGTATTTTAACATAGCGCCATCTATGGAATACTTACTCAATCCAGTCAACGGATATCGCCATCTGTTAGAATCGTTTGGAGCTAACAGATAATTGTGCCTGTCAAATAATAGACAAATAATTTGCAATAAAATAATATTGAGATGTAAGCTATTCTATCTTTCAAGTTGGATCAAATTGCACACGGTGTGCAAATCAAATTTAAAATCGGTTCAGTAGTTTAGGAGTCCATCGCGGACAAACAACGTGACACGTAATTTCTATATATATATATAAAGATTAAGACATATTTTATATGTATTGTCTGTGTCTTAATTTTATCATCTTACTAGATGATGTCGATTTTTGTGACCCTTAAAGCATCTGGCCGGTATTACCGCCGACGGGAAGTGTCCGGCAGTATTGATTATTAATTATTAACAACTAGCTTCCGCCCGGGACTTCGTTCGCGTGAAAGTCGTAAGACACCACAATATACTAAAATAACAGTCACATTTTTATAAAACTTTCCTGTATACTACGTTAGTAGTTTTGGTCTCAGCAGCCAAAATATGAAGACAGGACTGGTGACGCGGGAGCAAGCGACGTATAGTTGTTGTGAGAAGCAGCTCGCCCTGAGGTCGACACCCGCAGCCTTCAGTAGTAATTTCCCATTGCTTGCGAAGTTTTTCGTTTTTAGTAAATTAATGAAAGCCTGCGTTCCTGCATATACTACATAATGGCACAACACGGATACACTGACTGATTCGTTCTTACAGATAATTCTTGACAAACAGCTACCACTAAATATCAATTGTTGGAAATCGAACATAAGTTTGCAAGGTAGTCGTCGAACTTTTAAGCTATTTGCTTTGTTGAAAATGTACTAAAATAGCCGTTCTTGTACAAGTTGGCAGGCACATAGACGCAAAAACTGTTACCATGGATTCAGCACATGATTCTAGACTAGACCCCATAGCGCAGAAAGTTTTAGTCGGTTATCAAAAAAAAAAAGTGTTGTTTCATAGAAAGGTTCAATTCAAAATCTTTAATTCGAGCGAAGACTCGTTGGATATAGTTGAAGTTTAGTAAGAAACCGGAGGAGGATATTTTTGAATAAAATTTAACTTAGTTAATAGAAAACAAACAGTTCATTTAAGGGTTAGTAACATTGTCCATAAAACTGTTAGTAAACAACTGGAGACGATGACACCATGTAATTGACAACAGTGAATTACATATGGACAGTCCACTCTATCAGCAATCATTTTCAGAACCCTGTTAGGGATGGCCATGACTCGAGCCATTGATGCTGCGCGCTTGCGCATTATTGTGTAAAAAAAAAAAAAACGCGCTGCCGCAAACCCCTGACGCACTGCAACGCCATGGCATCCCCATCAATTTCTGAGCACGTTGTTAAATTGGACACGAAGAGCTACTTACGACGCCTGCGAATATTTCTCCCACAAGCTGCATGTTTGGTGGTACAAAATGCTTTAATTAACTAACGTAATCTACATTCTTTCAGGAAGGTTTTAGTATACAATATATTAGGTTATTGTTAGTAAACCTTGTTGAATTATATTGTTTGAAATCGAAGAGCACGGGGTGGGTCGATTTTATTGCACGCCAGTGTATTATAAATCAAATTAGTTTCTGCTCGATTCTGGATAAGGTAAGGTGAAATAAAGCTTGAGAAGGCTGGTGTATATTTTATAAATAAGAACAATATAAAGAAAATACATTTTATTGATTATGCATAGTTTCACTTAGCTTCACATAGCCTCCACCGTTTAAATAATTGACATATCAGTCTCATAACTAATTAATATTATCACACAAGGCGTAAAATATGTTTAAATAGATTTGCATTGTTATTACAATGAGAAACAAAATATGAATGAATGAGAAACAAAATAAACAAAATTTATGTTCTAACACCTTGTAAGCAATTGGACTTAAAATAATATTAATTAACGTTAAGTATGTACTTAATATATAATACGTAGCATATGTAGGTACTTAAAACACACGTCAGACATCACAGAATGATAGATAATAAAAATATATGATTAAAAATAAAATATAGTAACTCATGTCTTCATACAGATTCATATTTTGTATAACATCATAGATCTTTTAAAAACCACAAGAATAACATTTTAGTTTGTTCATCTAGCACCTCATTTGAAGCCGACTCCCGGCCACCGTAGGCGCGGGCTTGCGGACGGTAAGGACCAGGCCCGTCGGCCTGGCGACGGCGGCGGCCGACGCCGCGGCGTGTTCCACGCGCGCCTCAAAGAGATGTCAGCACCATTGACGGGGTCCAAAAGGGCCGATGTCTGCCGGGGTCACGGATTGTTCGAAAGAGTTACCGTGGCCCTGGCGCACAGGCAATTGAAGGAACACGGGTGGGTTTCAGTCAGTAAGAGTCTGACACGCCCTCTCACTCCGCCCAGAGCGGGAGAAGTCATTTGATGATTTCCCACCCAAAAAAAGCACCTCATTTGACACAACCTTAAAAACTTAAGCGAGTGAATACAATAATAAAATAATATTTAGGAATCACAATACTTAATATTATAAATGCGACTTTGAATGTAATAATAACGCCTTTATCGGCTCAACAAATCGAAAATTCCTAAATTACTTGTGAATAAACAAATATGCAGGCAAAATATGGACAAACATAATGAGGGCTATCGCGCTTGAGTTCGCCGCTAGAGGCGCTAGTGTTGAGTAAGGTCTATATATGTCAAAATATGTACTGAACGTTCACTGTTTGCGGGATTTTTTATTACTGATTTTAACGAATGATTCATAATAGCTGTAATGGTGGTGCCATTCTTGATTAATTATGGCTTAAGATTTTAAGTAAAGAGTTAAGATCTAATTTGGTGGCACTTGAAGGAAGAATAAGATTTGTCAACTTCATGCTTGCCAATTTTAGGAACATTATTATCTAAATATTCATTTGAAGTTTTAAAATGTACATACTATGCATATAAGGGTACTTAAACATATCCAAAACAACAAATAAAAGGACAGCAACAGGACCTTACTCGACAGTGGCGCCAACTGGTGACTACAAAAACGATAGCCCCCATTGATCCATTACATTATATGCACGCAAGCAAATTATACTTATTTCATAATGATTACACTGATTTTAAAACTTTAAATTGTTACTTATTATTATTCCTTTTTATAGGGGATTGTATCAGCTCGTATTATAATTTAGCTGTCGGTTCCGACTTCGCCAGCCGATCTGCGCTGTTTTGGACAAAATTGTCGGACTGGATGACTTTTTCTTAATCATATAACGGATGTAAAAAGACGCTTAACGAAGCCGAGAGTCACTTTGTTCTTGCAATAGCGTCATTGTGATTTTTTTTTATACAGGACCATACCTAGGAACCTTCAGGTTATGAAGGTTTCAGTTCTAACTTTTTTTTCAGGGTTAGTTTTAATTTGACTTTCAATACCCCTACGTCTCCTGAACCGTTACATGCCATATAAAAGCACAATGATTTGCTTGCGTTATATTTACCACTGCCAACAGCGATTTTTCACGCCAAAAATATAAGTTGTTTCCCCAGCAATTATTTTTGTACTTAGTTTGATTTAAAGAACGTAGGTAAAGGCTTTGTGGTGGTCTTTTTGCATCCTGTATAATATCCCCAACTACACTTCGCGTCAGGTAAGTTCGCCGCTCTGAAACCAGGTTTCTGCGCCCGCGCAGCTGTTTTAGTTTAGATATTGACTACTGCGCAGATGATAATCAACTTCTGGAGGGAGGTGGCTGGTTGGAATAACCACCGACCCCCGCCATGGGCCATGCACAATGGTCCACCTGAAGGACTACGTACGGAAACAAAAATTCTAAAGAAGAAGAAAACTACTTATGTTCGTGAACGGGCGCCGTTGGTTGAGAGGTTATCTCTTAAGGCGAAAGCGTCAGGGTAACCCGCGAAATTCAAATTTTCTTACGTTTTTTGCAATTTGCAGGTCGTTGTCAGGTTGTATATTGATCTACATATGCTTCGCGTCCGTAACAAATATGTATTTATAGAATTTTAATTATAAAAATCATCAATACAACTCTAAAGTTCAAATTACCTTATTGAATGACTATTTCATGAATCTTGACATTTGAGGCCAACTCAAACTTAAGGAGTTGTATTACTGATTCTAATTATTATAATTCTGTAATTCCATATTTGTTACGGTCGCTAATCCTATTTTAATCAACATACAACCTGACAAAGACCTGCAAATTGCAAAAAACGTAAGAAAATTAAAATTCCGCGTGCTACCTTAGCGCACCCCCCTTAACTGCCACGACTTATTTTTAATCTTATATAATTATATTTTTTTACATTGTTCTCACATATAAGCAACAAGAATAATGTCCCCAGGATTTTGTAACATCTTGATTTAAAAAAATGTCCTTGGAGATTCTTGCCCGTTTTTCTCCATAGAGATCTACGTTTTGGAATGGGCAAGTATCTTCAACTTTCTGACTAACTGACCGACTCTTTGACAATTCAGAAGTGCCTGTAAATGGTTAAATTGAAATTAATGCTTCGAGTTTACTGCGCAGTTATTTGTAGCCTACTTTCAGAGCGGCGAACTTACTTGATGCAAACTGTATAATCTAGTTAGTGTAGTATCTTGCAGGGCGGTGCGGCTCCTCCTAAGGCTTCGCCTAAGTGCAGCGCCACAGCTGCACAGAGAGCCTCCTGCTTGGGAGCCGCTACTACTTGGATGCCGAGGGGGACTTTATCGCTGTTTAGTCCCAGAGGAACCTGGGGAAAATAAGAAATGGTTTTAGCATTGCGGTTAGATTTAGTGAAGGGTTGTTCTTCGATAATTTCGGTAACGGGTTCTATAAAAAAAACAATTTTATTGTTGAATATTACCGTGTGACTAGATAGATGGAAGTTCATTAACTTTTTCTACCGCTTAGTACTAAGAATCATGGTGTAACTGTAAGATGTCTTGAATTCCTGATACGTCCGACGTCATGAAAAAAGAAATCTTCCATAGTGCATGTCGGACCACGCACAATGAAGGATTCCGTAGTTGAGATGAATTTATCCCAAAAACAAACATAACATTGTGGTTGAAAAACATGTTCTGTCAATTCTCCAACTGCAAATGTAAGTTTATTATCGCAAAAAAGTAAAATCCTAATCCTAACTAATATTATAAATGCGAAAGTAAGTTTGTTTGTTTGTTTGTTACCTTTTCACGCCTAAACCACTGAACCGATCATCCTGAAATTTTGCATATACGTTCTCAGGGGTACAGAAACGGACATAGGGTACCTTTCATCCCGCTAAAAGTATTGTTCCCGAGGAAAACAACAATAACTTCCTTATGATAATAGATGGCGCCACGTGTCTTTCAAATCATGATTGAATTATAACCCGAATTGATAGTCAAAGTCTAAATTAACGCGAGCGAAGCCGCGGGCAAAAGCTAGTATACTAAAAAGAGGAAAGAACCCAATATTGAGCCTTGTATGTGATAAAACTACAAATTAACGATTTTCGGACATTTTCCTTTAATTGTGCTGTGGTGCCCTTGACCTTAGTATTGACCTTGCTTGATGATTCTAGGTCAATGGGAAGTAACTTAGAGGTTTTGATTTATTTGCATGTATCAAAATATATCGCATAAATGGCCGCATTTTTCATTGCGTTAACTTAGAACCTCGACTTAATTTAAAGTTCCAAGGCACCGTAGACCTACGTATTTGATATTAACTTCAACTTTTGACAGACAGACGGACAACAAAGTGGTCCTATAAGGGTATCGTTTTTTCCTTTTGAAGTACGGAACCCTAAATAAATAATACTTCAAACTAATAAAGAGACCGTCAAACGGGGTGAATAGGAATGCAGGGGTGAATCGCGACGAAACTTTAAAAGGAATTTTAACATTGAAATAATATAGTTTGCTGCCAAAAAGGACTCTAATGTGTTTACTGTATTATAATTAACGATTAAGTGCCCTTGTTTGCAACAAACTATATTATTTCAACGTTAAAATCCCTTTTAAAGTTTCTTCTCGATTCATCCCTATTCACCCCGTCTGACGGTATATTATTTTCTTGCTGCAATACTTTATGACTAGAGAAATAAATACCTGAGCACTGGGAAACTGTAGCGCATTAAAGATGGCCCAGTAGGCGAAGTTGAAGGGGCGCACGATGGGCGAGTAGTGGTACGGCGCCACCGTCGGGCTGCTCGGGAACAGGAGCACGCCGTCCTCGCCCAGCAGTTTCTGTCAACGAGGCAACAATCATGTTAGTAATTCGACGTTCAGGGTTAACATGTCCAATTCTCAAATTGTCGAACGGTGTCAAAATGTCCAACTCCCAAAATGTCCAATTCCCAAAATGTCCAATCTTTGAGAATGTGGTTTTGTTTAATAACTCATCAAAGCGCTTTTTTAATACTTATGAACTTTTTAATAAATACAAAATACTGAAAGAATCAAAATATGTTTTATTTATAAGTAACAAATTAAGACCGCAACATACCCGAAATCACTATTTTTGTCATAATTTAATATAAAAAATATAATAATCAACATCATGAATTTCTTCTATAATGTTGGATGGATGATGGATGGATGGATGTTTGTTATTCTTTCACGTAAAAACTACTGAACGGATTTGGATGGTATTTGAAACAGATAGTTTATATCCTGGATTAACATGTAGGATACTTTTTATCCCGGTAGTACGTTCCCGTGGGATAATTGCCGACACCAAGGCAGGCGAAGCCGCACGCAAAAGCTAGTTAATAATAAAAACAAAAAATAAGATAAAAATAAACAGAAATGGGTACGAAACAAAAGGTGTATAAAACGATCGTAGCAGGTGGCGTTCTGTAGTGTCTGCCTACCCCCATCGGAAAAAGGCGTGAGTTTATGTATGTATGTAGGTACGCTACTCACAATGAGATCCTCCTTGAGTTCCGTGGTGAGTTTCTCTGCCCAGTCTTTGTTGACGGGCGGCAACACTTGATCGTCCGCCAGCTTCAGGATAGCGGGCAGCGTGTACTCTGACATGCCTACCAACTGGAATACATATTTATTTAATTTATCATGTTTTTTTAACTCAGTTATACTGAGTTATATCAATATTTTATAAGTATAAAAATAATACAAAAAGTCTCGATTCATGGTTATTTTAAGAAAAGAAGTTAGCTTGTCAACCGTCACGTAAATTATTTTCAACTTTAAATCCTCAGGTCTAAAGTTGATTTTATATTGCATTTTTATATTGATTATTGACCTATCTGTCATATTCAAAAATAATGTCTTGAAACTAACATTAGTAACCTGTTTAACGTAGAGTGCAATTTATAAGCGATCACCCGAAATTAATAAAAATCTCAATCCCAATCTTGATCCCGAACTTTGTTGAGTCTGACATTCAGAAATAAGATAGTGTGCATACACACGAACGATACCCGGCATCGGCAGAGGCAACTGCAGCCGTCGACATCGTGCCTCGTGTATTTGAGTACGGTGCTTAAATACACGAACGGCATGTTGTGAACGTCAGCCATCGGCACGCGTTGAGGATAGTCGTCGAATCACGTTGACGACAGTAGTCGACACGCGTTGACGACATTCGTCGACACGCGTTGACGACATTCGTCGACACTCATTGACGACATTCGACGACACTATTTGGCGACAGTAGTCGACACTCGTTGACGGCTACCGTCGACACGGGTTGACGATAGTCGTCGATACTCGTTGACGACAGTCGTCGACACCCATCGATGTCTGCAGTTGCCTCAGCCGTTAACGCGTGTCACTCGTGTATATGAGCACTTACTTCTACAATTCTGTTGTAGTCTACAACTCTCACATTTTACCTTTAATGTTTATAACCAATAAGCCAGTTTTGTTCCTCACCTTCTTAGGAAACTCCTGCCAAAAGTAAGCAGTCCCCAGGTTGTTAGTTAGCATCTTGGCGAAGCAGTCCTCCTCATGCGTCATCCAGTACCGCCACAGCACGAACATGTGGTTGAAGCCGGCGTGATAGTAGGGCTTTGGTGCGTTGTCTGTGGTCGTCGTGTCTTCGGTGAGCTTGGTCACGGCTCTAGAATAGTGAGGGGTGAGTTAGGCCTTCAAATTGAATATCGATATGGTTTCATGAATCTGAAACATTATAAAGAGGTAAAGTTTGTTTGTTTGTAGGGGGTAATCTCTGGAACTACAGGTCGGATTTGAAAAAATATTTTTGCATTTGAGGAAGGTTATAGATTATATAACATCAGGCTACGACCCTTAGGAGCCGAACAGAAACAAAAAAGTCAGAAAGAACGCTAAGCGAAAACGAAGTGACAGCGCGGGCGGGTGATGCTATGCGACAGGGTGGGGCGGGGGTACAAAAAATTTCACGCGGACGAAGTCGCGGGCGAAAGCTAGTAATATTATCAATGCGAAAGTTACTCTGTCTGGCTATTGAGTAACCAATCGATATAAAATTAGACAGATAAGTAGACGAGACCGAGGCTAGAAGGACATAGGCTACTTTTCATCCTAGAAATTTGTATAAAAAAATTATGAAATTCAAAATACAAGTCGCGGGTCACAGCTAGTTCCAAATAAATTAGATATTTCTTTACATTTTTTTTTTGGTGTCTCTCTATAGTAATTATGACATTTAGAAAGCGCTGAATTTTTCAGATTTGGATAAGTGAACTTGTGGCGGCATCGCCACATGCGTACTACGCATCACACTGACGTCACGGAAAATCCTGCATCGCGCAAGCAAAGTTTACCGCGGAACTAGCATATATACAACGTCCCGACATTAAGAGGGCGCAGTAAGACAGAAAAAAATCAAGTTTCACCCGCGCCTCTTTGCCTACCCCTCTCATCAAACACGACAAAAACAAAACACAATCCCTTCCCGCCAGCAGAAACTTTTCGCCCGGCGTATATTTAGGCATTTGAATTTGAATCTTGTGTGTAGTGTGTATACGCAAAATAATCAGATGAAACTGTTTTATTCAATTTACCTATGGGTACAAGTAGGTATATTATTAAATATTATTGTATGTCCGTGAATCTGTTACCGATGCTGGTGGGATGTTAGATTGGAGATTAGACTGACTTAAATGAAATAAAGACTAAATGTTACTTCAAGATACGGCCTATAAATTTTCGATTACGAATTGAAAGACAAACCTAACGTTGTAGTTGAAAAAATATTGTTCCATACATTATGTAACATAACTACAATTGAACAATTTTCAGATACTTTCCTGTACCTATTCCCGTACCTTGCTTCTTGTCAAATTTCATGATCTAGGTCAACGACATGTATCTTATGGGTTTTAATTTATTTGCGAGTGTCAAGATATGCGAAATGAATGGCAATTTATGCCAAGATACTTTTTTTTTTTTTTTGTTCCGGGGTGGAAAATCCTCATGGATGTCCCCCGCCCTGGGGGGGCGGAGGGGTCTGTCAGAGGCGGAGGGGTCTGTCAGATGCCAAGATACTAAGTCAACGTCTTAGAAGCTCGTTTTTTTTTACAGCTCCAAAGGACAGCTTATCTAAGTATTTGATATCAATTTCAACTTGATACCCTCACGCATTCCTGAGATAAGCGGTCAGATAGATGGATAACAAAGTGATCCCATAAGGGTTTCGATTTTTTCTTTTGAGGTACCGAACTCTAAAAAGCAAAGCACTTCCATCAATGTACTATAATACTATATACTCATGATACTACCTACATGATGGTGAAAACAATTTCGATAAAATTGCTTTTTTGATGATATAAAAGCGTATAATTATAATCGCATCACTTACCTTCCGCTTTTTTACTTTGAGAAAATGAAATCAATTGAACAAAAATGTCAATAAAATAAGAAAATAAACATTCGCAAATAAATTAAAATCCATATGATACATCTCGTTGACCTAGAATCATGATTTTTTGGCAAAAAGCAAGGTCTCACAGCACAAAAGGTACCTCAAATGGTTTTTCAATTAAAATATTTAAACGAAGTATGACCACTGTCCACTCCCTTTATTTTCAATGAAATTCTTCAGAAGGTAAAATATCTGTTTATTTTGCCTATACTATACGCTAAGCTTGAATTCATAATCTTAGATCATAGTCATGTTTTGGAACTAGAAACTCAATGTTAGCGTGACAAAGTTCAAATTCCAATGTTACCAAATTTTATTTAGGGCCTTGTACAAGTTGGACGTCACGACGTCTTCGTGGAAACCAGTGTTAACCAAGTAAAAAAATATAATGGTATATCGTGGATATTGCATTGCAGGATCGTGCAAATTCAATTAGCAACAGTGTTACCAAGTAAAAAATTATATTGGTATGGTGGATTTTGCACTGTATTGTGCAAAGTCAAATGGCATGTGTCATGAAAACCTATCCTGCGCGGAGCGCGAGTAGAAAAAAGTCCTCGCCGAAAACATTTGTGAAAAACAGGCCAATTTCGGAACAAATAACTAGGGAACATTAGTCGGCTTTACCGACAAAATAATTGGCATCTATTTATATGGGTGCCAAAGAAAGTCGAAGGTTTATTAGGTTCCTCTTTTGTAATTGTTGAAACTTTAGCTTTAAAAAGCAAGCCGACAGTCCCAAACATTGTGATCCGTCACAATCTTTACTCATCCCCACCATAAGAAGGGATCTAGTCACGAGAACACTATCCGTATGAAAACTGTCATGTCCCGTGCACACCGTTTCGTACTTGTGTCCGGAATAAACCCTATTTTAGTTTACCGATTTATTTATTTTGTAAACTCCAATAATATTATTATACCAATAACCTACCCATATGTTAAATTTTGAGTTTCAACTTGATTCGAGGGTTTTGGTCAAAAGTCGCTCGAAATGGGTCGTCTAAGGTTACCCTTACACGAAGTTTGTCAACGAAAGGGGAAGTAAACGAATTTGGTTCTTTATTAAATAGTAATAAGATCTAAAATCTCCAGCACGAACTCTATGTTGTAAATTTTCTCCGCAAGAAAATTGACTGAAGTGGAGAACAATGGCGCTAGTTGTACTATACCAGTCAAAAATCTGTCAAATAACTGTATGTCATCTTGAGTTTTCAAATATCAACATTGAATTATTATAATATTTTTATTTTATAGTTTAGCCGTGGTATTTGTTTAGTTTATCAATTCTTAACGATTTTAATAATCGTTTCGGAAGTGGTTTTAGTGATTTTTTCATGTTTTGTATTTCACAGTTTCATTCCAACAATGTGATAAATTACGAAAATATTATTTACGCAAATAAATTAAATCGCAGAGCAGCAGAAAATTCAAGCGCAGTCCTCTCGTCTCAACAGAGCGACGGCGACTGATTTGTGAAACAAAAATATGCTTGAAGTTCCCGCAACGTGCGACGGAAGATGACTTCTTCCACGAACTAAAAACGTCGTAAGTGCTTAAAGCTTGTAGTCGTAATAATACCAAAAATAAAAGGAATTTCAAAAAATGCCTGCACAATTGTTTTCGCCTTGTCTTGATACAGATAATCATTAAAAAATTATCCTATTAGTCATTAGCATATTAAGTACAAATTGAAAAAACGTGAAAATTAGGGGTAACTTCGTGATGTTATTTTATCGAGAAAATTTTAACGTATTATGTTTCTGTTCCACAAAAAGTTTCAAAATATCATGTAGTTACTCATATTATTTTTATTTTATACCTAAGTCTTATGAATTTCATGAAAAATTAAATTGAAGATAGGCAATTTTGGTTACTACCCGCTCTTAAGCGTCGGGCAATTGTCCACCAGACACGACACCCGTCTGGTCGGAGGATCCTGCCATTTCCATGGAGGACGAGTTAAATTTACACCCAGTTCCTCATACCTCTATTATCCCTATGGTTTCCAGTTGTGTCTAAAACTAGTCAGATATAGCCGAAACCCCACCAATATAAAAATTGGAAAAGAAGACATTGCAAATCATAGTATCATTTAAGGTTTTTTATTTGTAAACTGAAACCATGAATTCAGCACATGCGTCTAAACCCCACAGCTTAGAAATTCTGCATTATGGCCACCGAAAAAAAAAATGCTGTTTCATAGAAAAGTGCAATACCTAAGTAAAGAAAGAAAGACAGAAAATACGTTTGTTTGCGGTAAACATGACGCAAGGAAAAAACACAAACACAAAAAATAACGAGTTGGGGGCAAATATGCGTCATATTCACGCAAAACGGCAATCGCTCAGCATAATGCTACGACCCTATGCGAGACAGAGCACCAGCGCTGGTTTTCAGTGACAGCCGGCGTTGACGTGATGACATTAACCAGTGCAGTATACGAAAAATAAACAAAAAAAATAAGAAATAAAATAAATACACTATACCTAGTTCAAAATGTATATAAACATAATATTTATAAAGTGGTAACATTCCGGGCAACGACTCATGCGCCGCCGGGCTTTAATAATCTATGCGCGCAGCTGTCATAAAACTATAGGTTTGACATATTGATTTATTGATTAAGTAATAATATTATAAAACATGGCGCATTATGTAATTAATGTTATGATGGAATTATATTAAACACCAAAGAATGTATTTGTATTGGGTGATTGTGTACGTACGGTATTTGTAAAATTTGTGTTAGAAGGTGCAGATGACAAACTCGGTGACTTAAAGGAGAACCACAGTCCAGGGACAATGGTAGGTGCAAAAAAATTATATTTATCATCGTGATTGTAATGCATTTTATAAGTATTAAATTAAATGTAATTAATCGAATCAATCCATCAGGAGGGTTCAGAATCATGTACTGAATCTGTGGTGACAGGTTGCACGTCGATGTCCCTGCCAACCTGTATTTGGGCCCGACATTCTCCATCATTGTAATTGGGAAACAATTAGCAGCTGTATAAAAAAAAAATTACTGAATTGTTTTTTTTTTTTTAATTGAATTGTTTTTTTGCTGTATGAATGTTTATTTATAACATACCTGTTCATGGCGGCGCGCATGTCTTCAGCGATGGGACTCACGCGCAGATCCTGAGCTGTCTCAACGTAGTAGTACTTTAGTTGCTGAAATATGCACACAAATCGATTACTATTGAGAACGTTTTAATAACATATCGCATTAATAATAAAATTAAAAATATCCTCTTCAAAATACGAAGTAGTAGGGCTTGTAAATGAGAGCCAGAAATATGGGGTTTTGTACGATCGCCTCACGAGGACGTTGATCGCTTTTGGACTTTGTCACATTAACTTAGAAGCGCCAGGGTAGCCCGCGAAATTCAAATTTTCTTGCGTTTTTTGCGATTTGCAAGTCAGTAATAGGTTGTATGTTGATCTAAATATGATTCGCGGCCGTAACAAATATTCATTTATAGAATTATGATCACAAAAATCATCAATACATTGCTCTAAGTTCATATTAACCTATTGAATGACTATTTCATGAAATCATGACATTTGAGGCCAATTCTAACTTAAGGAGTTGTATTGCTGATTCTAATGATTATAATTCTGTAAAGCTATATTAGTTATTGTCGCGAATCATATTTTAATCAACATACAACCTGACACAGACCTGCAAATTACAAAAAACGTAAGTAAATTTGAATTTCGCGGGCTACCTTGGCGCACCCCCTTAAACTCGTTACACTGACTTTTCTGAAATTGACAAGGGGGCGCTGTTGGTAAACATTTCAAGATGGCGGCGTTAGTTCCGATTTTGGCCACACGCCAAAACATCCTTGTACAGTCCTTTAAGAGTTATTTTGGCTCTGACAGCTGCAACCCAACAGCAACCTTATTACAACAACAATAAAGCTCACTGATTTTGACTGACTTGACAGTTACGGCAAACCAAAAGCAACCTTATTGTCATGAGCTTAAAGATCACTGTTGACAGTGATGCAAAATCAGAGGTAAAGTTACTGTGAATAGACAATACAGCTATACTTGTCAATTACCTCCAATTCTTATTTCAACTCTAATAATGGCTTTTGTAGACAGGACTTTAATTAAGATTTGTTACAGTTGTATTGGCAATCATGTAATTTGTTTTAAATAAGCATTTATTTTAATTATTTTATTTATCTTTTATATAGATTCTTCTATATTTGTGAATGTGTGAATGTTGTAGGCCTAACTTGGAGACTGTTGTTTGGTAGACCTTTTTCTATTTTGTTGAGTACCTGTTACTTGTTGACAGGCCTACACTGTCCTCCCATACCTATCAACACTGTAATTTCAACCAAATATTGTAAAAGCCCCTTATTTTTAAAAGAGTAACCGTGGAGTTTCTTGCCGGCTCTCCTCCATAGGAAACAACCAATTGGAACCGTGCACCTAGCTTCTGACGTTTCATAAGTAGCCATGTAGGTTTATGTGAAATATTTTTTTAAGCTATTGCATAGCTTTTATCGCGGGCTTTGAGCGCAGCGACCGAATCAAGAAATTCCGTAACGAAAATAAAACCTAACACCCCCCACTCCGCCTACCATGTAGCTCGGCCGAGCGTTCACTTAACGTGTATGTATATGGTACGACTGTACTTGAATTAATATCAAAGAAAAAAAATACTGTATAAATAAAAAATAAATAAATAATTATAATTGCATAAGTTGATAAAAAATGCTATGCAATAGCTTTACCGCGGCAGTCCCCGAGTGCCACACGTGTTTTTTTTTATTTTATTTGTAGTCTAACAAACTACCTGAATTTAGCATAACAAACAGACTCACTTTAACATCAACCACTCTGTCCAGGTTCAAGTCCTTAGCTTTGTCAGCGGCGATGATCTTAGTGAGCGGGATGAGGTCCGAAACGTGACGGCTTACGAAACCTATGGAGGCCATCGATTTCTCCTTACCGGTGCGGAGGGCAGAACCTGAGGAGGAGGAGGAGGAAATTAAATGAAATTGTTTATTCTGTAAAGAGGATATCAGAATCACTTTTATTATAAAAATTGCAACCGGCCGTCTGTGTATGATCAGATGTATGAACGTAAACGAGGCAAAAGGAGTATGTAATAGGCGTCTGTAACTCTTTACGGAACCGACTCGCTGATCGGGATCATTGAAGTGATTCAAAAGATTGGTTCAGTAACAACATCTCAAACGGATCATTTGGATCTGAAACATTATTTTGCTCTGTGCTCTTTCCGCGCGACGCGTCGCTTGCGAGACGATTGAGCAGTGAGCGAGATAGGGAGACTGAGAGACTGACACAATGAGTTACTACTGACTCGCGAGTCGCGAGTGAGCGGGTGAGATATTACAATCTATACAAGTCAGAAAGAGATCCCAAATGAGTTGTGTATTACTCTCAGTGTTTCATTGTCGTTATCCATGTACGTATAAGGCGCTTACATATAAAATGTAATATTATACGTTCGTTTTTTGCATAAAATGCTTGCAATAACAAGTTATCGTTCGTAAGTGTATACGTAACATTCTGTATTTTATATCCTTTGAGCCGATGAGCCAAATGATCCAAATGAAACATATCAGTGTTTCGGATCATTTCAGTGATCCAGATGCAAATGTTCCAATCACAAAAATGATACACTTTGCCCACGCCTAGTATGTAAGGATCGTAGCAGGTGGCGTTCTGTAGATTTTGCCTACCCCCATGGGAAGAAGGCGTGAGTTTATGTATATATGTGTAACAGCCAAATACTGAAACGCCACTCAAATCTAATAATCATCTAAAAGCTACTTAAATATAAGCATCCCTCAAATTTAAATGGTATTATCAAACGCCACTCAAGCAATTCGAAACCACGCTTAGCTAAGCAGTCCTCAAATGTTTACATTATGGCAACATCCTGCTAAAAAGTTATTGTCAGCATGTTCTCCGTTACAAAATAATTTAGTTTATGACTGGTTTGCGTTTTACGCAGTCTTCTTTGAACAATTTTTTTCTATAACTAATAATCAGTTAAAATATAACAGCGCATTGTAGGTTTGGCTTGAAAGACGATTGAAATTATGTATTTATTTACATAAATATAAAATAAATTTCAAAAGAAGGTATGAAAGTTCTTGAGATAATTGTCGTAGATTGGAACGTTACACTTGACATTTTACGCGCGATTTTTTTGAAACATCTATCTGAAATTCTGAACTAAAATCGGCTACATTATAATTATTAATTTATTCACGATGGAGGAGAAGAAAAAACGTGGATGCAATTATACACCTGCTGAGAAAGATATGCTCTTGGAACTGATAAAGAAGTAAGTACGCTCATCTCGCTCTGTACGGAAATCCTATATACGAGATGGTATCGATGCTAGATCAGCTTATACTGGAAATATATAGCCGTGTGTACCTACATGAACAATGAAATACTGTATTTTGTACTTATATATCTGCAATTCCTTAGTGCATGTAATAGCTTGCTAGTATACATGCCTATAACATACATAGCCAGGGCAACCGTTGTCTGTATCAAGTACATACTTACCCACTGAAAATTGTCACCACTTCCCATCTGAAAGGCTCAGAATAAATACACCATTTATGTCTAAGCACTTTTATTCCTACAAGTATGAATACAACCAGATAATGCACATTTACACATACTCAACTGAACAATTCACAGATCTTAAGTTTAATTTGTAAATACTAAATTTTACATATTTTCAGGTACCAAAATATTATTGAAAATAAAGAAACCAATGCAACTATGATTTTGAAGAAGCGAGAGGCTTGGGATACAATATGCCAGCAGTATAATGCTATCGCTGTGAGTGGCATAAGGACATGGCAACAACTCCGTCACCTCTATAAAAACCTCAAACAAAGGTCTAAAAACAACATAGCCAAAGCAAATGTAGACTTGTTTTTTTATAATATGTATTTTATCATAATATTTCTTTATTTTCTAATTTTCTTAAATATTTTGGTAAATATAGTTTCATTTTTTATTATTTCCCTAATTCATTTACTGTAGTATAATATTTGGATATTTTTTTAGAACACCAAGACAAAACTATGGCCCACATAGCAGACAATAGCAAACCTTGCACAGTAACATCTATAAATATAGCTGGTAATCATTTTCTGATACTGTAGAAGTTTATATGTTAAACTAATTTGAAATTTAGCTATAAAGGCATTTCTTTTACTTAATAGATAACCAGCGAACTGCAATGGTCATCAAAACACAACAAAAAAATAAACAACCAAGATCATCCTCTGCTGGTACTTAATTATCTATTTATTGTTCTTTGTGCTAATGGTATAAAATTTTAATTAATATTGTACTAATACCATTTTTCAGGACGATCGAAACCTACAATGAAACAGCAATATTTTCGAACAAAACTGAGAAATGCAAAATTAGAAACCAAATACCTCATTAACAAAAACAAAATGGAATTAAATAAGTATAAAATAGAAATGGAATTTTGGAAATTGAGACTGCAGAAACTAAAATCTAAATTGCATTGAAATAAACTATATCTAAAAGGAAAAATGTGTATTTATTAAAGTGGTCCTTACAATGAAGTTCTGGTTAGTCTCAAGTCCTATAGGTTCGGTGGATTCCTCTTCAACATAGGGTAAAGAAATATCCTCCTCCAAAAGTTCATCTGATCGTGACAGGGCAATATTATGTAGCACTGCACATGCTACAATGACCGGTGGTATGTTTTTAATATTAAGCCCCACCCCGTTTTGTAGGCAAGGAAATCTTCTTTTAAGAACACCGAAGAGTCTTTCCACAGGATTCCTGGTGCATATTTGGCATCGATTATAAGCTTCTTCAGCCGCTGTCCTTGTACTCAATAATGGAGTTAGCAGATAAGGCCGACACGGATATCCACTGTCCCCACGCTCTAATTGAGCACACAGTGGTGAATCATTGAAGATGGTACTGTCATGTACAGAACCTGGCCATCTTGCAATAACATTCCTTATCTTGCATCACACACCATTTGCACATTTAAAGAAAAATAGCCTTTCCTGTTCCGATAAACTTCAGATTGGGCACCACCTGAAAATAAATTCTAGTTGTATTGTGAGGCAATAAACTTTACTAAAGTACTTATTAACATATTTTTGAAGAAATACACAAGACTTCTTATTTTTTGTACTGTGTAATATTAGTGTTAATCAGACATTATAAAATTTGAGCACATGATTAACAGTGAAGTTGGTAAGTACATACCTGGAGAATTTATTTTAATATGAGTGCAGTCCACAGCTCCCACAACTCTTGGAAATCCTGCTATTGCAAAGAATTCATTTGCCACAGCTGGAAATTCTTCAGGTGTTGGCATATTTATGAACTCCGACTTCAAACTGGCTATTTTGGCTGTTACTTTATGCACTATTCGATGCACCGTGGGTTGTTCAACCTTAAAAATATCCCCTATTACGCGTTGGTAGCTGCCTGTCGCATAGTATCGGAGCGCTATGAGGATTTGGTCCACTGGCTGTATGGCTCGGTTTCTTTTAGTAAGCGGTTTAATACTGCTAGCGAGTACAGAGTCCAAATACAACACAGTTTCTTTCGAGATGCGGAACCGTGAAACAAACTCCGTCGTTGTACTTTTCAAAAGCTTTCAACTTTTCTTCATTTTTGCGTCTCACAGTTGGCCTTTCGTGATCCGAAAGTGAAGACAAGGACGATAGAGACATTTTTATCACAATTTCTAAAGTTTCAATAGATTTATCTTGATTTGAGGGACCTCGCGACCACTGACCACTCTCAGATTTAAGGGCTGCTCAAATCAGTTTGACAGTTGATTTGACAGTTAAATAACGTTGAGTAGCGTTCCAGTATACGATTTTTGAACTGAGTGGTGTTAGAGCACAACTTAATTTAAGAAGCACTTAGATTTAACAAATACTCAAAAGTGCCGTTTGGGTATACGAAATGAAAGTTTAACAGCTGCTCAAACATTTAAGCAGCCCTTAAATATTTGAGTAACGTTTCAGTATTTGGCTGTAAGAGTATTATAAAAATAAAATAAAATAGCTAGATGGAGTCGACATTTCCTATCTGACTACCCCTGAGAAGAAATGGCGAAACAAACTCAAGGGGCAAAGTTCAAAGTTTAAAGTCCAGACATAATCTTGGTCGGATCATGTGAAGAAAATGTAGATAGTGCTTGAAATGGACATTTAAGGAAATAATCACAGAGATTTGAGTGGTCCAGTCCAGTCAATGCAAGCACATGTCAGTAGTCGTGTAACTTGAGGATAACCAACCCGTCTATTCCGTTAAAATCTCACCGTGACAATTTAAGGGGGATGCGCTAAGGTAACTCGTGAAAACTTGGGGTATGCGCTAAGGTAACTCGCGAAATTCAAATTTATTTACGTTTTTTGCAATTTGCAGGTCTGTGTCAGGTTGTATGTTGATTAAAATATGATTCGCGACCAGTAGCGCACTTCACAGCTACGAATCGTAGCTTCACAGCCGCTATGAAGTTTGAATCGTACTGTACTATAGTCGTTTAAAGTTGATATTTAAGTGTAGATAACATGTATTGGAACTAGGATCGTAATAAACTTTATAATTAGAATAATAGCTCATATCATGGAAAACGTATAATATAAAGGAGCGAAACAGTGGGCACATCATACGCCCCCAGTAGACTATTTGCGCGATTTTGAATCCCTTTGTATTCAGGCCCGGACTTAGAGACCTAGGGCCTCTAGGCACTTGGCATTTTTACCCCTCCCCCCCCCCACCCCGAAGCCATTTTGGAAATTTAGCAAATAAAATCAAATAGTACAGAAATCGAAATTTTAACAGACTTTAATTACTTTAAATACCTAAAAATCATAAATTATGCAGTCTGTGTTATGTATGTTACCATATTTACTTCAACGGTCGTCATTAATCGACGTTTCTAAGCAAAGACGGTATTTTCCTCGTATTCCTTAACACTCAAGTTAATACTTGAACAGCGAGCGAAGAGAGCTCAAAGATTTTTAGCACCCCGCTTTGTAGAGATTAGATTTCTTTTGACAATTTAATATAGAAATAGGAGTTGCTTTGTAGACTTACACTATGCAGAAAAGCTGAAGAAATAAGAGAAAAGTCGCAAAAAAAAAATACTATGATGACAGAGCGAAGGAAAACGAGTTTGTACATTTTTTGCATCCCGCCTCGGAGAGGTCAGAGGTTAGATTATTATTCTGTTCTACGGGTGGTATAGGTACCATGTTATAAGCGCACCCCCCTCCCCCCCAAAGCGCGGGGCCTGTAGCATTTGCTTTTCAGCTCTAACCGCCTAGGCAAGCTACCTGGTCGTGGTAGCTTTGGAGCTCCTAGGCTAGCTAGCCCCTAGGGGCGGGGCCTTGTAAGCCTATGCGTAAATCCGGGGCTGTTTGTATCGTAAATCACGAGTTAATATGTGATTTTTATTACCTAAATTAGCACTAGGTTCAAATTACAAATTGACATGCTTTTGATAAATGCAACAAAAATACACATGCAGTTTCCCTTCTTCGAAAACTGAAGTACCTTTCAAGCTGGTGTATCCAGAAGTCGGGTTGAGAGCGTACAGTCCGCAGAAGAACGCAGGCATACGTGTGGAGCCACCGATATCAGAGCCTGAAAATAAACAGTAATATGTTTATCTAAAGATACATATTATATTTGTTTGTGATACAACAGAGGTATGAGGAACAGGGTGTAAAGTTCACTGATACCTCCACAGAAAAGGTAGTATCCTCCGACCAGACGGGTGTTGTGTCTGGTGGGCTACTGCCAAGGCTTGATGTCGGGACGTTGTATATATGCTAGGTGCGCGGTAAACTCTGCTTGCGCGATGCAGGATTTTGCGTGACGTCACTGTGACGTGTAGCTCGCATGTGGCGATGTAGATACCGCTACAATACAAGCCTTTCTCAACACTTGAAGGACTATCTTTACCCGACTGCAAATACAAGGTGGCAGGGACATCCACGCGCAAACTGTTACCATGGCTTCAGTACATGATTCTGAACCCCCCTACGTTGAAAGGTATCGTCGGCTATTTAAAAAAAAACAAAACTGGTTTCATTGAAAAGTGCAATACCTACGAGGTCAAAATGTATGGAAAAACATTTTTTTTCTTTAAATAACCGACGAGACATTTCACCACAGCGGGGTTCGAATCATTTACTGAATCCATGGTAACAGGTCGTGCGTCAATAGCCCTGCCACCTGTATGTTATTGAATGACGAATAAGCCGACGGCCCATCTGATAGATAGTGGCCATCACCACCTAGTGCCATCTGCACCACCCAAGGCAATGCAAATGGTATGCCACCTATCCATCCTCTAATTATTATAACGTTAGAAAAATAACAGTTATCACCCTGTAGTTATTTCGATATTAAACGTATTATAAACTCAGTTATATCACGATAAATACAAAGCAATGTAATCTATTTACCACATAAATTAAAAAAATAACTCTAAAGTGCAGTAATGAGGGCTATCGCGCTTGAGTTCGCCACTAGAGGCGCTAGTGTAGAGTACGGTCTCTAGATGTCAAAATATGAACTGAACGTTCACTGTTTGCGGGATTTTTTATCACTGATTTTAACGAATGATTCATAATAGCTGTAATGTTTGTGTCATTCTTGATTAATTATGGCTTAAGATTTAAGTAAAAAGTTAGGATCTAATTTGGTAGCACTTGAAGGAAGAATATGATTTGTCTGCTTCATGTTTTCCAATTTTAGGAACATTATAATCCAAATATTCATTTGAAGATTTAAAATGTAATAAAATAAACATACTATGAATACAAGGGTACTTAAACATATCCAAAACATCAAATAAAAGTACTGCAACGGGACCTTACTCGACAGTGGCGCCAACTGGTGAGCACAAAAACGATAGCCCCCATTTGAACAATATTACACAATAACTATCGATATTAAGCCGTTATTTGCTATTGCTATAATAAATTAACTAGGGGCAAAGTTGAAATATCTCATGTGTTTGCAGCAACGCTGGATGCTGCCAGACATATTTATATGGTGTTAGGTAAGGTTACTGTCGTTTGGAATTATTAAGTTCAGAGAGTAAATTTAACACAAATGTTAATGATACTAACACAGTGATATGGGAACAGCGATGGACGCATGCAAGGCCGCCTCCCCGCCGCTGGAGCCGCCCGCCGTGCGGCCCGTGTGGTGCGGGTTGCACGTCTGACCGTACACGTAGTTACGGCTCTCCATCCTGGAATGTTACAATATCAAGAATACACTTTAAAAAAAAGAATGCTGTCGGGGGATCCCCGTCAGGAACTTGTTCCTTACGTGATACTCGCACACACACACACACACACACACTCATATATAATAGAAAGAGACAGAGAGAGAGAGAGAAAGTCGCATGGAGGTAGGGTTATCATCCGTCCGGATTTGTCCGGACATGTCCAGCTTTATGACACCCAGTCTGGACTTCGTCCGGGCTTGTCATTTGTCCACACTTTTTGAGTTAAGGGGATTTTTATTAGGTATTAGAAAAATAATAATTAATAAGTACTGAAATAGAAATATTAAAAATTAAAATGTCACGAGTTCTTTGCAATGTCCAGCTTTTTATCAGGACTTTTCATATTTCGAAATGGGAACCCTACATGGAGGGGGCATAACGCTTTTTCTTTACGTGACGATTTCTACCAATCAACTCCTACCGCAAACCACGTTACGGCACTTCGTTCTACCAAGATCACCCCCGTCTTTCCTGATGGGATTGCCAGAGGTGAATACAGGGTGTAAAAAGACACATCACACAGCCGTCATCTACGCATTCTGAACATCAAACTAAGTAACATTGTACAAATATAATTTCTGGGTAACAACTTTTATTTTTGATGTGCACAATCACCGTTTACGATAGCGCGCAATGTAACGCACGCAAAACATTCTGCAATTTTTTTAGATTTTCTTATATTTTATTTCTTACTTTTTTAGGAGGTTTATTAGTTATATTTATCTATGTTTCAAGAATTGCATCAAACGAAATATTTAAAGTGGATGCAATGCATGCAACGGTCCAGGGGTCGTGGGGGTTTTAAAGTTAATTTGTAACATTTTAAACTTGTTTTCGTAAAAAAAATAGAAACTTTCACCTTCAATATCTCCGTAACCGGAAGGTTCCCGGGTAAGGTTCAGTAAAAATGATCACAATGACTGGAAGTAAAAGTGACTTTCAGCTTCGTTAAGCGTCTTTTAACACCATAAGTTTCATGTAATACGAGGCAGATCCAGGACTTGAGCTGTTACTGTATTTTTTTTATTGATATTGTTTTCATGGCTAGGTCACAGAATAGGACAGATAGTTCATTCCATAGAAAAAGATGATACCTAACGCTATAATTACCTACAAAAATATTATAGGCGGTCGTGCGCGCTAAAATGTACCTTACGCGGACGCCCGAGAGCATCACGTGCGTCATTGAACGCAAAGCTAGGGCTGTATAAGCTAAGAAATGATTACAGAAAAGAAATGGTGACAAAAAAATATGTTTTTTTTTACATTGAAAATTGCATTTATTGAAAATCACAAATGCCCCACTTTAATATAATGGTCAATGAACTTTTTAACCGACGAAAAAAAAGGAGGAGGTTCTCAAGTCGAACCGTATTAATTTATTTTTTTACCCTCCCGTATTTTTCAATTACTTATTAAAAATGTAATCGTCGTAAAAATTCTAAATCTAACAAATAACTTTAACAAGTACTCCTTAGGAAAACATGTACATAAACGTGTACATTTCGCTTTCTTTAGCATGTTGTACAGGTTGCTTCCTGGTCGGCTATTTGATGTTTTTTCAAAATGATTTAAAAATAATGTATATTTCTAATTATTTTATATAATTTATAAACGATTCTGGTGGAACTTTTAGTACTGCACTATGCACGAGCGATGCGATGCGATGCCATTATTATAGGCGCGGGTGCGGTACGTACTCTCGAACAGGCGCGTGGCAACCGACTGGATTTTGTTCGCCCGGGTGAACGCGAGCCGTAGGTACGTTAATTAGCGCGTGACCTCGAACGAGTGGAATATCTGTCCTAATCCGTGGCTAGGTATCGAATTGATTAGCGAATATTAGAAAAGGCTATAATTGAGAAATTTTGGTAAATTTTAATGACGTTGTCGCGCTAACAATACTGCAGGCTCGGGATATCACATTAAATTGGCAACATCGACAATTAATATTGTATTTATCATTTCAGTTTATGAATTTAAGATCATCTTATTTTAAGAACTAAGGTACACAATAGTCGAGTACGATAGATAGATAGAATGGAATATGCTTTATTTAACACTAGCTTTTGCCCGCGGCTTCGCCCACGTGGAGCTCGGAAATTATCCCACGGGAACGTATTACTAGGATAAAAAGTAGCCTACGTGTTAATCCAGGTTATAAACTGTGTTCCAAATTCCATCCAAATCCGTTTCGTAGTTTTTGTGTGAAAGAGTAACAAACATCCATCCATCCATCCATCCATCCTCACAAACTTTCAGATTTATAATATTAGTAGGATTTTTATTAAACGCTCATTTGTACAATGAAAACAGTTAATCTCACACTTTCACAATCTATTACAGAATGTGACAATTCCACTCACCACTTATTAATCTCCGGTACATTAGTGACAGCTACTGGAATAGCGCCAGCCTCCTTCATCAGTCGCACGCACTCGGCATCCTCATGCGCACGCACATACTTGCGGGACAGGATGCCCAACGTGTGCAGCATGCCCGACACTGCATGGCTCTCCTTGGCCGTGAAGGGGACACCTATGAGTGATATATTGTATTGTTAAGTATGATTTCTATTGAAATTGGTCTAGGAATTCTAAAGGCAATTTATTAATGTTGTAATTTGTGTTAGTAAATATTATTCTCTTTATCCTCATAATGCTATACGTGGCGCCATCTATTGTCAAAATAATTAAGTGTCGTGACGTAATAAAAAAAATATCTGTCATGGTCGCTCTTGCTTTTTTGTCAAAGTCAAAGGCAAATCATTTATTTTTAAAAAAAATAACTGATTCTAGTTGCCCCTTCCAAATGGTAGTTTCGTATGGAGAAGAATGGGCAAGAAACTCCACCGTTGGAATGCGTACAACATGTAAAACTCAGTTTAATTTTAATTTAATAATAGGTCTTTACCTATGAAATTGCCGTTTTGTATGAAAAAATTTAAACGAATTTTTTTCATGAATTTTTTATTTGTATTAATCGAAGTAATCACCCATGCAATCAATGCATCTTTGCCATCGCAGTGGCAGTTTATTGATGCCCTTCTTAAAGAAATCAGCTGGACGGGAGGCAACAAATTCTTCAAAGGCATTTTGTACTGCCTCTCGGGTATTAAATTTTTTTCCCGCCAAGAAGTTATCCAAATTCTGGAAAAAGTAGTAGTCTGTAGGCGCAAGGTCTGGTGAGTAGGGCGGATGACGGAGAGCTTCCAACCCCAGTTCTTGCAACTTGGAGACCGTCTGCTGTGCAGTATGAGGTCACGCGTTGTCGTGCAGGAGCAGCGGAGACGAGCGATTGACCAATGCTGGTTGGAGATGCGCCAGCTTCTCCATCATTGTGTTCAGTTCTTCACAGTACACATCTGCAGTAATGCTCACCCCGTTTGGTAAGAAGCTGTGATGAATCACACCGGCGCTAGACCACCAAACAGTGACCATCACTTTTCTAGGGGTAAGTTTTCGTTTAGGGCATTGTTTAGGTGCTGAACCAGGATCCAACCAACTTGCTGAGCGCTTACGGTTATCAAACAGAATCCATTTTTCATCGCAGGTAACAATGCGGTTCAAAATTCCTTCATTTGTGTGTCTGTTGAGCAATGCAAGGCACGTCTCGACGCGTACTTCGCGCTGGCGATCATTGAGTTCGTGGGGCACCCATTTGTCAAGCTTTTTTACCTTGCCAATTTGACGCAAATGGACCAATATTGTTTTGACGCTAACGTCGAAAGCTGCTGCTAATTCAGCCGTAGATTGTGTATCATCAGCTTCCACAATCGCCTTTAATTCGTCATTGTCGACCAAAGTCTTCGGACGACCGCGAGGTTCATTTTTCAGGTCGAAATTTCCAGAACGGAAGCGAGCAAACCAATAACAGGTGGTGCGTTGGTTTGTAGAGTTAGCTCCGTAAACGTCGTTGATGTTGCGTGCCGCTTGTGCCGCGTTGCTGCCACGACGGTACTCATATTCCATAATTACTCGAATTTTTAACGTATCCATGATGACGAAAAAGATTAAAATGCGATGAAAATGTAACACTAATCAATAAAGAAATGACTACTTTTAGAAAAAAAAATCCATGTTTTTAAAATAAAATTAATTTGAAATTAGAATTCATAGCCAAACAAAAATTATTTTGATTTGAAATGGCCAGTACTGCAGAACGGCAATTTCATAGGTAAAGACCTAATATATAATAAAGCGATGTGTTACAACAAAGTGTCTTATTTATTAATGAAGAGTCCCTCATTTCAACAATTAAGACCTCATTTGCTGAAATTTCCTAAGAGTTCTGTGAGGCCCGTTGTAGGTACACGGCACGGTTTCAATACGGTACGGAACGCTAGCCGCATCGCAGGATAATCGTGTAATTGTATATGAGACGGCAAACCACCGTGCCTACACACGGCAAATAAACCGCAGTTTTTCAAGGCAAGAAAAACGTGTGCGTACAAAGGGGTTAAGGCTTTTAGATACGTTCCTAAAGGATGGAGGGAAGTGAAATTAATATTCATCGCTAAGCCAGGTAAAGGTGACTACACAAACGCCAAATCCCAGCGACCAATCAGCCTGACCTCTTTCATACTGACTCTGGAAAGGCTGTGTGATAGAAAACTGAGGGCCGGACGGCGCTCTGAAAACCATAGAGCTACGCGGTAATTATTGGGAATCGATCCCAACATCTTGCGCGCGGTCTGCATGAGCAGGCGACGTGATCAAAGCGTCATCGGCAAGCGGAGGCGCGGCGCGGCTACCATACGGCCCGGCCCGATGACCACTTGCTTTCGCTTCAACGGACTCCACCACGATAGACGACACTCCTCTTACTCTAATTTAATTATTAACTATTTGTCCAGGAAAGTTTACCTTTCTAAGATAAGACCGCATTAAACCATTGTCTATTTCATACAGTCCACTTCTTGTAATGCTCTCAGGGCTAACATTGGTCAGTTAATAATTAAATCAGAGTGCAGACAGGTTAAAAAAGCACTCCCTACAATTGATTGCCGCCTCACGAAACAGTTTCTCCGAATAACTAAACAACAGCTGCGTACAGTTACAGCAGCTTTAACTGGCCACGGGTCATTTAATAAACACTTCTTTGTCATAGGAGTCACAGACAGTCCGCTGTGCAGGGACTGCATGGAAGACGACGAGACAGCAGCTCATGTGAACTGCCCGGTGGTCGCCACGTAGTTCGGTAACCCAGGTACCCTACGTGAGATTCTCAGCAACACCAAGGCGTTGCTGGCCTTCTTCGAGGAGCTGGGGTGGTTCGAGTAATCGACTTTCCCACCCGTACGCAAAATACGCGCATTGACGTGAAGTTGCGGACACCAGCCCGTATTACATCAATTGCCTCAGACAAAATAAGCTACAAAATAATATATAATATAAATATGTAATATATCATAAAAAATATGAGGCCAGATTTCGTTTAACAGATACGTTTGACGGCACAGTTGGCGCAGTGTTTAAGCGATTGACTGCTGCGCTGCGTGTCGCGGGTTCGATTCCCGCACGGAACAAATATTTGTATGACCTAGAAGTAGTTGTTCCGGATCTGGTTGTTTGTGTGTGTATGTTTGTAAACGCACCCACATTACAGGAGAAATTCCTAGTGTGGGGTAAGGTAATTCTCAAAAAAAAAAAAAAAAATGTGGTAACAACCGATACAGGAGAAATTCCTAGTGTGGGGCAACGTCATTGTTAAAAAAAAAAAAAACAAATAAGATGTGGGAAAAACCGAAATATGATCAGCAGGCTTAGACGCAAGTTTACCTAAGTTTTACATAGTTCAAAACTACATCAAAATTAGACAAGTTTTTCATGACATGCCATCATAATTTGTACTTTTTAGCGTGTCAATGGCCAAGACAGGGGTACAATTATCGGTCATTTACTTTTTTTTTAATGAAAAATTGTGATAATCGGTTGTCATGGCATGGAATGCAGAGGAATGAGGAAAATGTCGTGAGGAAAGTTTTGAGTATGAATGTCGATGGATATAAGAGTAGGGGAAGACCAATGAAACTATGAATGGACTGTGTGAAAGATGATATGGCTAGAAAGGGGGTGGCTACCGAAATGAGGACTAAGAGAGACGTGTAGCGGTAACTACAAACGCCACATGCGAGCTACGCGTCACACTGACGTCATCATAGAAATATAAAAATTCATGGACGTCACGCAAGTCCTGCATCGCGCAAGCAGAGTTTACCTCGCAACTAGCATATGTACAACATCCCGACATCAAAAGTCGGGCTCAAGCCTTTGTCGCGAATACAAGGAAGGGCCCGTATTTACGGGTCCACTAACTTGCTCCCGCGGCCGGAGGGCAAAACGCCCTGGCACCGCTCGCCACGCCCCCTAGCGGGGGCGTCGCGATTTCCACAACGACGAAAAGTCGGGCAGTTGCCCACCCGACACAACACCCGTCTGGTCGGAGATTCCTCCCTTTTCTATGGAGGTGTGAGTGAGCTTTACACCCTGTTCCTTATATCTCTATAGACGTATGTATGAATAAGAATCATCAAAATCGGCCCACGCGTTTGGTCTCTAGAACACCACAAAGAAACATACATACATAGGCACATAAACATATAACCCTTCTTTGCGTCGCGTAGTCGGGGAAAAAGATTGCGTCAACTAGGCGTGTGTAGCTCTTTACGGAACCGACTCACTGATCCGGATCATTGAAGTGATTCAAAAGATTGGTTCAGTAACAACTTCTTAAACGGATCATTTGGATCTGAAACATTATTTTGCTCTGTGCTCTTTCCGCGCGACGCGTCGCTTGCGAGACGATTGAGCAGTGAGCGAGAGATGAGATTGAGAGATTGACACAATGAGTTACTACTGACTCGCGAGTCGCCAGTGAGCGGGTGAGCCAAATGATCCAAATGAAATGAAAGAAGAAGAAAAAAGAAAGAAAAAGTTTTTTATTATCTTCCATTGTACATAAACACTTACCTAAACACTATGCAGCGTAACAACTAACTATAAAGAGTGTTTTCGATGAACTCTGGCACCCAGAGTAAGATTTAACTTGTGTTTAGGGTGCCAGCGTCCTCGCCTATAGTTTGAACATTTAACAGTAGTTGTATGACGAGCACAGTATAATATTATTAAGAAAACTACTTACTACTAGAAAAAGCACGTTATTATGTGTCTGTAAAAGTACCTATGTGGGGGAATGTGTTTGTTTATGTATTGAGAGAGAGATAAAATATGGTGAAAACTTGTGTGTATATAAGTCTGTGTAAATGTAATTATAAAGATATGAATTTAATAACTACTTAAAGGTTAAGCGATTAATACATGAAGTAAATCTTCAGTCTTATCGTAGCTCATTGTCAGTAGCCACTTTGTGACCTTGACTGAATATCATAATGACGCTGAGCAACGGCTGTTCTACATCCGCGAGTTGAGCATACCTCGAAGCCTCTACGCTTTTTAGCAGCATTCGGCTTGTATATCACAGAGGGATGTTTGCGCAGAATGGTGCCAAGAACAAAGAGCTGTCTCGCAGTGAGGACCTGACATTCGGTGTAGAGAGCCGAGGTGGGATATCCAAACGGCTTCAAGCTCATAACCTTGAGGACAGCTCTCTGTGCTCGTTCCAGAGGCAGTAGGGTTGTCTTAGGGGCCCCACCCCACACTGTGATGCAATAGTTTATTATACTTTAACACAGGGCATAATAAACAGTTTTAATGGTACGGGAGTCCGCGGAGTGCCTTAGTTTAAAAAAAAAATATATACACTTGCGGACTCGCGATGTGAGATTGCTAAGGTGAGGTTTCCAGCTGAAAGAACTATCCACATAGACTCCGAGATACTTAACTGACTTACACCTTGTGAGTTGTGGACAGCCGCATTGTGAAGAGGATAGACCGAGTGAGCAGGTATGAGCTCTAAGCGCCATTGTATCCGGTGATGGGAGGTTAGTGGATAGTAAGGAGAAAGGTAAGTAAACTGTTTTCTTAAGATTTAAGGTTAGGATGTTATTTGATAGCCATTTCATCACTGAATTTAGAGCAAGTTCCGCGTATTTTACTGTTTCAGGCCACTCGTTACCGTGAAGAAGCAAGGCCGTATCATCTGCGTAAGTATAAATTGAACAGTTCGTTAGAGACATTTTGCATAAATTATTAATATAAATAAGAAAAAGGGTGGGACCAAAAATTGAGCCCCGAGGAACGCCGTAACTCAATGATTTAGCGTCACTAGTAACGTTATTTATTTTGACGCATTGGCTTCTATGACACAGGTAATCCTGGAAATTTTTTAAGGTATGCCCGCGAATGCCCGTAGCTTCCAGCTTAGATAAGAGGTGGGGAACAGACACAGTGTCAAATGCCTTGGAAAGATCGAGGAAAATAGCCAAGCATTTCATTTTACTATCTAGTTTAGATACTACATGATCTACCAAGGCAGCAACAGCATTTTCAGTTGACCTGCCACCTCTAAACCAATACTGGTTGTCACTTAATAATTTGTATGACTCAAGATAGTCAACCAAACGTTTATTAAGTACCTTTTCTAATATTTTAGAGATGGCAGGCAAGACTGAGATCGGTCTATAATTATCTACACTGCGCCTGTCCCCACTCTTGAAGATTGGATGAACGACAGCCCTTTTAAAAACCCTGGGAAAGCAACCCGTGGAAATAGAGCGATTGCAGATATGAGTGATGGCTGGGACAATCACGGGCTGGCAGGATTTTAACAGTCTCGATGAGATTCCATCCCAACCTACCGCAGCATCAGTTCGTAACCCAATAATGAGATTTGAGACCTCTACTTCATATGTGGGTAGAAGTACCAGTGAGTCGGAAGGCGGCGCATCGAGAGAATACTCCGAGGTATACGAGGTGGATGAGAATTTGTCAGCCAAGGTCTTTCCAACATTGGCAAAAAACTCGTTAACATTGTTGACTGAAGACTTTTCATCCGAAGACATCCCTAGTAGCTCGTTGGGGGATTTCGCATTAAGGTTCGTTCCAGTGATATTTTTAATTATCTTCCAAGTGGCTTTAGGGTTGTTCTTTGCCGTTTGAAACTCATTCCGATCGTAGGCATGTTTTAAATTTTTGAGGAGCTTGTTACAAAAATTACGATATCACTTATAAGTGACCATGAGAATGTAATTTTTAGGATCTGCCTCTAGGGTCCGAGCCATGCCATCTCTATTGCGGATACAGCGTAGCAGACCATTGGTAATCCAAGGTTTCAGGATTCTGCGTTTCGATGACATGTAAACCGATTTGGAGTGATTAGCGATGACAGAGCTAATTATGGAAACCAGAGACTCGGCAGCATTGTTTGCGTCTTGAATAGTCAATTGATAAAGTAAAGTCCATTGATAAAATGTCGGTAGTTAGAGCTGTATAAATAACAACTATGCGATTAGCTTTATAGGTAGGGAGTGGCTTTACATGTTGGATGCTTATAAACGTAGGCCTATGATCAGTAATGTAAGTATCGAAAACTAAAGTCGTATTTTTAAGATCAGATCTCAACATTACGTGATCAATACAAGAGTTAATACGGGTTGGGAATAGATGGGTAGGGAGGAGGCCATGTGAAGCAATAAGGTTAAGGTATTGATTTGCTTGTTGGGAGATAGCATTCGGAGTGATGTCAATATTGATGTCGCCCATTATCACTAAGTTTTTTTGGACTGGCAACTGAGTAAGGACAGTGTCTAAATTATTAATAAAATTATCAAGATTTCGTGTGGACGGAGAGCGATATAGCGCTCAAAGTAAGATATTATGAGATTTCACATTACAGATCAAACAGCTAGCACCAGATATAGAAGGTTCGGTAACGATGTGAGGTAATTCTGATTTTACATATATTATGACACCATCGCTCTGATTGATAGGATTAGTCGTATGATAAGAAACATACCCATCCATTGGTGGAACAGTTGACACCATCAACCAGCACTCCGATAAAATCAAAATATCACATGTAATTTTCATCCTAGCCAGTAACACAAGGAAAAGTTACAATTAACACTGCGTATATTAAGGTGCATTATATTAAGCGACTTACTATTGTTGTTAATGAAACTTCTACATGACTCCGGTACACAGATATGTGAATCACCTAAACCAAAAGAGTCAATAACATTTAAAGTGTCAGAATCGAATGTTAATGTTTGATGTTATGTGCATATTGATTGTAACCGTAAATATGACGTGGATTATGTGTAATTTAGTTGTAATGTAGGCAACATTTGATAATTCTGTTTTGTAAGTTGCAGGTATATGACATATAATTAAGATAGTCGATAGGATGTACATAAACGCGGGTATGATATGAGTTGTGTGTTTGTCATAACATATTTTCAAATTATAATATTTTTTACAAGGTCTAAAAATATACGATGTGAAATACAGAGGTTGATACAGACAGTATACATTATATAAAGTTGATAATCTCAATATTATTTTTGTAAAAAGGTAACAAGTTGTATTTATAAAGTAGTAAAAAACACGTTTGTTAGAGGCTAGTAGTGCTCGAGTTTGTAAATAAAAATGTAAACTACTAGAATATTTTAAAAGCATGCAGTAATAATGAAAATAAAATGCCTTGCGTTCTTCATGCAGGGGTGAGCAGTTTTTTAAGACAAGAAGTTGAGTTGATAACAACGGAGTCCATTCCTCCACGTACGCGGAGAAATATTTTTCCATTTTGCGACCAACAAAATTTATAATTGTTTGTTTTAGCGAAAGAACGAGCCTCGAAGAATAGTTGTCGCTGGGTGCGAGGCAGGTGATCGGCGATATAGACCGGTTTGACTTCACCCGGAACACCAATGTGTCCCGTGTTTAGTTTCTCGGTTGATGGCAGACCCTTATTGAACGTACGGCAGGCGTCAAGCACTTGATTCTTCGAAAGGACAGTCAGGAACTCTGCCAATATAGGTCTGTTTGATCCCTTTTTCCAGGCAAACGATATACATCACGTAATTGAGGAGGGGTTACCGCCGGCCGGAGGGTCACACAGGTTTTTAAAACAATCGAGGTTAGGTCGCTAGTTGTTTCCTTCTCAACTGCTGGTACACTCCTGATCTCGAGACATGATGATCGCGAGCTCAGCTGTATATCTCCTACTTTTTTTTCCAGATCCAATATGTAGTTGCACTGTTCACTATTTTCTTTTTCTAGTTTCTGCATTGATTTCTTAATAGAGAAATGTATCAGTGTTTCGGATAATTTTTGTGATCTATATGCAAATGTTCCAATCACAAAAATGATACACTTTGCCCACGCCTAGCGTCAACCCAAATAAATTGGGATAAAGAATGATGATGATAGCATGTCGATACCAATCTGAATTGAATCGGCCCAGAATTCGGCTACGAGCTTTGCGCCAGTTGTACTGTTGGTACTGTCCCCACTTCATTGATTAAATTCACAGGATGATACGATTTCTTGTGGGAAACGTAAGGCACCTGTCCCACTGCCGGCGATTAACGAGAAACGAGTAGAGCTGGCAAATAACAACGACTTGGTGTTTGACAGTTCTCGCCGGTGCGGTGGTGTGAACAGTCAAACTCAAACTCTCTCAACTTCAAATAAACCAATTACAGGTACTTTTGAACTGTCAAGGGGTCGGTCAGTAAGAAAGATGAAGCTAGTTGCTCATTCCAAAGCGTAATAGGTACCTATGGAGCAGAACGGGCAAGAAACTCCACGGACACTCTTTTAAATCAAAATATGGTTACAAAATATTGGTTATATCATTCATGTTGAAATTATGCATGTGAGAACGATGCAGAACGTTAAAAGCGTCCGTAATAAAAATATAAAAACAATTCAAATATTAAATTAAATTAAAATAAGCCGTGGCAGTTAAGAGATGACGTGCGGCCGTACTATGACGTGTTAAAGCCATCATTGCTCCAGCGTGAAAGAGAGACGGAACTATATATGACCGATAGCACTATCCCTTTTTCGCAATGGAACCATGATGGTATTAACACGTCATAGTACGGCTACCGTCCCTACCGACGACGGCACGCGGCGCCCGTTCACGAACATGACGTGACAATGACAATAGACATCAACTAATCTCTTTTACTGACACGGGACCTACAGTGCCGTCCACCAACTAAAAGGCAGCTAAGTGCAAAAAGTAGTTTTCGAGAAAACGCAAAAATAAGTGGGAATTGATGTCTCTTGAAAAGTATGCTACCTAGGAACAAGGTTGCAAGTTATACAGGGTTATTGGTAAAACACCAGCAACCTCTTAAGGGGTCATTGTACTCATCATTATAAACAACTTTTACTGTGGACCAAACCAGAAATCGCGAAAAAAATAACAGATTTTCCCTACATTTATTTCGCATAACACGTCAAAACGTAGGAAACAGCTGATATTTTTTTCGCGATTGCGGGTTTGGTCCCATAGTAAAAGTTGTTTATAATGATAAGTACAATGACCCCTTAAGAGGTTGCTGGTGTTTTACCAATAACCCTGTATACGTAGGCATAGTCTTTTTGACGTACTTTTAGTTAAGTAATTTAGAAAAAAATTATACATCAATTTGCCGTTAAAGTATGTTAACGTCTTTCTAGAGAAGTATTGTGGCTTAGCCGCTTTTTAATTAAGGGAGTAACGAAATTTATGTGGTTTAACAGCTCAGCAATGTTCTGTATCTCTAAAACTATAAATCATAGAAAAAATATTTTTACACCAAAAGATGAAGAGCATCGAAAGTTGTATAAGACTACATTACAAAGTGAAAAACGACCAACTGTGGCTTAACGGCCTTTTAGTTAGTGGACGGCAGTACAATCTTTTGTACGTTTCTTGAACGAAAAAATAGACTGGTGCCTAATTCCTTAGTCTCTGGAGGCCTGAGTAAGTCTGTGACCAGTAAATCTTCAGCCGAATCTCATGTTAGCTTTTGCGATTGCCTGGGAAAACAGCAACTCGTCAAATAGCATGAGTTTAGATTTAATTGGATAGATATTAAGAAACCGAAATATTAATTATAAAAATAATATAATTATAATACAATAACGGTAACTAATTACCCTAACGTTTGTTGAAATACAGCACTAATTAGAGATAAACTTATATAATTACGCTTTCTACATCATGCCAATTTGTCATTGAGAACAGACTTACTTTCGAAGAGAAATATTCCATAATGATGTGAGCATAACGCTTGTTAGGCGATTGAAAGTAAATAAGAATATTTACTTTTAAAACGAGAAAATTTATTAGTGAATGACTCGTTAGTCCAGTGGCCGCAAGCACTACTGCCGAGCATGAGGTCCGGAGTTCGATTCCCGGGTCGCGCAAAGTGTTATTGGGTTTTTCCATCAGGCATTTCTCAGTAGCAGCTAGGAGTCTGGATTTATACTCGGTTGATGGAAATAGGCTCGCCCCCTATTACATGGGACTCAAATATAACTGGCGAAATGTGGGTGTACTATAGGTCCACCTCTGCCTAACCCATCGGGGCATACAGGCGTGATATTACTGAATACTTACGTCTATTTTTAGGGACTGTTCCATTGCATCATATGCATGACGGTTACATGGGCGTGAAAGTATTTTTTTAAATATTTAAGTAGTACTAGCTTTTGCCCGCGGCTTCGCCCGCGTGGAGGGCGGAAATTATCCCACGGGAACGTACTACCGGGATAAAAAGTATTCTACGTGTTAATCCAGGTTATAAACTATCTGTGTTCCAAATTCCATCCAAATCCGTTCAGTAGTTTTTGCCTGAAAGAGTAACAAACATCCATCCAACCATCCTCACAAAATTTTACATTTATAATATTAGTAGGAAATATGAGGATATTTTTAGGGCCAGTTGCATTCGCGGATTGTTCGAAAGAGTTACCGTGGCCCTGGCGCACAGGCAACTGAAGGAACACGGGTGGGTTTTAGTCAGTAAGAGTCTGACACGCCCTTCCGCTCCGCCCAGAGCGGGAGAGGTCATTTGATGATTTCCCACCCAAAAAAAAAAAGAAAAAAAAGGTCCAGTTGCATCATATTCATCACGTTTATAAGGACGTGAACGTATTTTTACTAGATTCTAAAGAATTTTCTTGACAAAAATTGATGTTGGTATATATGATGAGATTGATAAACTCCAACACCGTTTGACCGATTACCATTATAGTTTTTTTTTTTTTTTTGTTATGAATAACTTATACCGCGGACATGGTCGTCCGCGACTTTGTTTACAGGTTTAATTGTTTATGTATTTTACTTATTTTTTACAATTATTGTGCTCCTACGTTGGACACATTACTCTATTTTATACTAAACTAACTTAAATCTACGTGAGTCCATCATAATTATATGTATATATGCTTTTTTTTTTTTTTTTTTTTTTTTTTTATTATATCGTTAATTTATATATATGCATGCTCATGCAGTATGTGTTATTATGTTATATACAGGGTTATTGGTAAAACACCAGCAACCTCTTAAGGGGTCATTATGCTCATCATTATAAACAACTTTTACTATGGACCAAACCTGAAATCGCGAAAAAAATATCAGCTGTTCCCTACGTTTTGACGTGTTATGCGAATATAAATGTAGGGAAAATCGTATTATTTTTTCACGATTTCTGGTTTGGTCCATAGTAAAAGTTGTTTATAATGATGAGTGCAATTACCACTTAAGAGGTTGCTGGTGTTTTACCAATAACCCTGTATATATATATATTTTTTATTTTTTTATACATAGTTTACACAGGCATTACAATTTTTACTTACTTTACTACTTTTTTATTTTATTACTTACTTTATTTACTTTTATTACTTTTACTTTATTACTTACTTATTACAAATATATTTTTACAGGAATTACGGTTATTATACTTCTTTTGGTTTATTTAATACATAATCTAATACAGGATTACTTTGTTATATTTACGACTATCTTAATTATTACAATTTATGGAGAGAGAGTAAACTGCATGGCAGTGCGAGCCGACCAGTCCCACTAGACGGCTTCCGTTCACGGACATGACGTGAACATCCGCGCCGTTCAGCTCAACCATTTTTTAGGGAACTCAACGACCGAATGTGCAGCGCCACCATCGGTAGGACATTTACGTGAGTATGACAGACTCTCTCTGCCATGCAGTTTACATATCTGTTTTTATTACTATGCAGGGGGTTCAGACTGGTGGTGGTTTACTTTATTTGGTTATGGATTGGGTTGGAGTTTGGATGGGGTCTGCTAGCCAAGGACTTCGCTAGCCTGAGCAAGGCTTCCACGACGACTTCGTCTCGATGCCGCATGGCCGTCTTCAGGTTGTATTCGACGACCGTTTTAGTCGGCGCATCCATCGCTCTCTTTGCAAAGCGGCCCGTGGCGTCGTCGGCGTCGTCGGTGTAATAGACGCAACTCACAGTGTGTCGCGACACCGCCACTACCGCGTGAGAGATGCTGTCGTGGATTTGGAGCCTCCTGGACTTGGTGTTGATGATTATTACGCTGTCGTAGGTCAACCCCTGAGCCTCGTGTATGGTTAACGTGCGCGACCCTTCGCCGGACCCATATCCCTGGCTCATAAGAGAAGCTTTCTCCTCTTGTGTATGAACCAAGAACAGGGTGTTTTGGGCGGTGCTCGGTATCTGCGCTCCCGTGTAACCTTCCACCCTCAGGGAGTGGACCCGCGACAGCGACGACTTGGAGGAGTATATACCGGAGTATATCTCGCTCAGTGCAAACGCCACATCCATCGGATTACGGTGTGTGCAAAAGCAAATCCTGGGTGATGCCTGCCACCAGGTTTTACCATGATAGTTGGGATATACAGAGAGATAAGTCCCCTCTTTGAGGATTGGCGTGAGAGGCGCCACGGCGTCCTCACCTTCCGCCTGAGGCAGGTCCTCACCGGACATGGCTGTCTCGGGAGGTTCCTGTTTCGGATAAGGCGGGAGGAAACGCCCAGGTGTTATCATTGCGTGGATCGACCGGAGGACACGGTGGAGCATACGGTGGAGGTCCGCCCGGCTTGGGCGGAGCACCGCCGTGTCCTCGTGGTGGCGATCGGCGGGGGCGACCTCTCGCGTCCGGCCCTGGTTCAGGCCATGGTACGGAGCGAGAGGGTATGGGATGCCGTCACCTCCTTCTGCGAAGCAGTAATGCTCGCGAAGGAGGAGGCGGAGCGCGAAAGGGAGAGGCAATCTCTGCGCCCTCGCTCCCCTAGCCGCCGCAGGAGGAGACACCCTGGGCGTCGGGAGTAGATTGCCGACTCCCGGCCACCGTAGGCGCGGGCTTGTGGACGGCGAGCAATGGGCAGCTCGCCGTCCGGTAAGAACCAGGCCCGGGTCGACGACGCGTCGTGTTCCACGCGCGCCTCGAAGAGATGTCAGCACCATTGACGGGGTCCGATAGGGCCGAAGCCTGCCGGGGTCGCGGATTGTTCGAAAGAGTTACCGTGGCCCTGGCGCACAGGCAACTGAAGGAACACGGGTGGGTTTTAGTCAGTAAGAGTCTGACACGCCCTTCCGCTCCGCCCAGAGCGGGAGAGGTCATTTGATGATTTCCCACCCAAAAAAAGGGTCTCAGGGACATCGACTTCCCTTAATTTTTGAGAAATTTTGATTAGCATTCACAGATTTAGAAAAAAATAAAAAATTCAGCAGGAAGATGGTCAATTTTCATAAAAGCTTTTTTTATGCCAATCGATCATGTTTCATATAAGGACCAAAAACCTCTATTGGACCAACTGAGGTTTGATTGAGTACTAGAAAAGTCAGAAATCTAAAAATAACTTTTCCCAGACATTTCGTAGGAAATGAGACTATAACTTACTCTTTTACCATTGACAAGTCTCCTAAGACCGTTTTCCTGTAGCTAAAACGGTTAAGGTAGCTGCCCTTGCTGCCCCATCTCAAAAATCCATCCTGTATAACACCTAATGTTTAGCCAGTTATTTTAAAAAAAATAGCTGTTATATACGTGCTCAGAAATGAGGGACAAATTGCTATTTTTACCAATAAATTAAAAATAATATTACTAAATAAATGTTATTACAATATAAATGAATATTTAACTGAACTTCCATAGAACTGGCACAATAATATAAATGAATAATAAATATTTAGATTTAATTAATTAAATTAACAAAATGTTACCTTTAATTTTAAATAGAATAAGTATTTTTTTTGTTTTGCTTGTATAAATAAGTCCTCTTCCTTCAAATTTTTATTTTGCTGTGCCCGACAGGGTCCACGATTGGTACAACTAATGTTTACTTACCACCTAAGCACATTGTGGAATCCAATAAATGATTGAGTATTGAGTAGGTACATTTTGACTGCGTAGGTAGGTAGGTAATAGGTATTGCACTTTTCAGAATCATGTACTGAATCCAAAGTAACAGGTTGCACGTCGATGTACCTGCCAGCCTGTATACGAGTTTTTTAAGGAAAATGTTTATATAATATAGGTGTTTTATTCCGATCTCGACGCGGGCGAAGCTGTGCAGCTAGAAGGCGCTACCCTGACCAAACGACCTTGAGCGTTCGGTCCTTCTCTGTCCCGTCGCTGAGTCTAGCTCTGTCCCGCTCCCTGCGCACGCGCATTTATCATAATATTCACAAAAAATATGGAATTATTTTAATAAAAAAAGACAAGCGATTTTTTAAAATAAAATAAAAAGTGAATTATAGAGATTTTTAATATGACCTATCCATTAGTGTAATCCTCAAGTTATTAGAGCGTCAGCTTTAGCAAAATATGCATGCAATCAAGAATTTTAATCACTTTTTTACAAGGAGATTTTAAGTGTATGTTTTGTGTGTATGTGTGGATTTATAATACAAAAAAGCAAATAAGAACGTCCAATGTGATGATAGGATATCGAACATTAATAATGTGCTTTTAGATGTAGTTTATTACTGATAATTAATGAGTTAATAGCCTCTGAATAACGCACTATTGCAAGGTTTTGCTCGGGGTAGGTAGCGCCTTAATCTAAACGTCGACTGACTTTAATCAAAGTAAATTTTCACTTAAAAATGGTGCTATCAAGTCGTTATGAAAAAGCTGTTTGTTTTATATCTAACGCCATATGTTAGAGATACAATGTATTTATGACTTTAGTACTTTAATTAATGATGTGTCAATGTGAAAGCCATCTTCTCTCCTCTTACTTGGGGCCACGCCTGAGGCATATTGTTTACAAGACGGAGTACGTTATTATTCGCTTACGCAAAAGATGAATTTGGTTACGTAGATGGGCATTGCGTTAAGTATTTATCTTGCCGACATTACGCCTGTAATCTCCGAAGGTTTAAGCAGAGGTGTACCTATAGTAAACCGTACAAATAATAATGATAATTTTGTCGACATGTGGGACGTGGACTCCGCAATAATTGTACCGATAATCGTAACAGTAAATGGCCTAATTGCGGAGAGCGTCGACCAACACCCCAGGAGGCTCTCATTGCGCAGCTGGGTCAAGGGCTTGATTCAGAGAGCAGTACTTCTGGACACGGCTCGCTTTGTTAGGAGGTTCCTCTCTCTGGAGCCCTGACCGCCGCCGGTAGCTTGGACCCTGTTCCCGATACCGGTGGGCTACTATTTTTTATATTCTAATATTTAAAAATATAATTTATATGTATAGAATGAAATAAAGGATAATAATAGTAATTCTTTATTTATCTATAACTTGGTGACAAAAACAATTGTACGATAATTTGGTACAGAGATGTGAGACTAATTAATTTCCTGACTCCCAAACTAGGTTTATTGCCTGTGACTTGGGAATCAGTGATTCCAAAACTTATGCTAACATAAACTGCGTCGATACACCAATAGATTTATTTTTTTATAGTTACACCCATTTTCTTTTGTCAAGCATTGTGATAAGTACTCTCAATTAGTGTCAATCTTACTCCACCATGAGTACCATGACGTTTCAATTCGTCGTCGATCACAAATTAGTTAAAATATTCAGCTCTAAAGATGGAATTTCCTAGTGGATCCACCACAGTATTAAAAGCACTTTTAGTTAAAAAAAAGTAACTTAGCACCACGCCTTTATTCTTCCGAAGTGGTAGGCAGAGATATTCTCAAAATACACACACATTTCGCCGGTTATGATTTAGTCCCATGTAATACAGGGGAGTCTATTGCCAGTAACCGGGCAGGTAGGTCGGATAAAATACAAAGGGTCAAATTAAATTAGCTAATTAATTAGTGTAGCTACTTGAAGTAAGTATGAGTTTAGAAACACAGCACCCTAATTACGTAACACACTATCTATCACAATCTGAATCCATTGCTTCATAGATTCGAAAAATTTGTCTGCTCAACAACGTAAATAACGTAATGAATGTTGTTGAACTGTCAAAATGAAACCCATTCCTACTGTTCGTTTGTTACGTAATTACCCCGCAGTTTTTGTGGGTAAACTTCACATACGTGATGGGGATCAAAGTATCAATATTTAACATGATACAACAAAAAAAAACCGCTCAAATGCGAGTAGGACTGGCACACGTATGGTGCCATACCACAATGCAAAAAACGCCGAAAAAAACACGTTTCTTGTATGCAAACCCCTTTAATTTTTAACTTAATTTTATTTTTATTGTTTGTTATTATAACGGCAATAGAAATACACTCTGTAAAAATTTCTACTGTTTACCTATTACGGTTCATGAGATACAGCCCACTGACAGACAGACGAAAGGACGGACAGCGGAGCCTTAGTAATAGGGTTCCGTTGACACCCTTTGGGTACGGAACCCTAATAAAAAACAGTTTTTCTAAACTCATTATTCTAGTAACTACAACCTCCGGTCGTTAACCCCAAAACAAAAATCAATAAATCATATTTTTTGTTCCATCAAGTTTCCATATCCCATACCCATTACGTCTGCGGAGTTTCCCTAGCTACTTTTATTTGACCCTGCAGTCATCGAAACGAGAGGAAGATTAACAGCAAAAAAATTTTTTTTTCATTTTTATCGCAAATAAACGTATTTTCTTTCTTTCTTATTTACTTACCCAAGAACGGTTTCTTCTGGAAATAGTCATCAGTAAGTCCGCCTTCGATTAGTTTGTCGACCTCGCGCGCGTCTTTGAGAGCTCCCTCGTACCTCTCATCTGTTACTGCGTTTATTACGGGATTCACCTATAAGAAATATTATTGTGATTATCTATATCCTCGTACGGCCATAAGAGTTGATGTCGTGTTGGAAAATACAGGCAGTCAGTAAGACTGTTGTCTGAGTTAACATACCTGTAATTTTTATGATGTTCTCAAACGCAAAGCATTTATTTCAATTAAACCAATTTCAGGCACTTTTGAATTGTCAAGGGGTCGGTCGGTCAGTAAGATGAAGCTAGTTACCCATTCCAAAGCGTAGTACGTACCTATGGAGAAGAACGGGCAAGAAACTCCACGGACACTCTTTTAAATTAGGTATATTATTACAAACATATTAGTTACATCATTAATGTTGAATGTATATGTGACAACGGTGTAAAAAGACGTTCACGTTAAAAGCGACCAGAGTTCAGCAAATAGCGACAAAAAAAAACAATCCAAAAATAAGCCGTGGCAGCTAAGAGATGACCAGCATGCGTAGTACGGCCATTATAGAAACGGACGAAACGGAAGACAAAATATTTCTACGGCGCGATGTCAAAATTCAAGAAAAGAATGACTTTTTGTTAAGAGAGATATTCGTCTTCTCGTCGTAGAGATAGAAGTAGTCATGCTACGCATGCTGTCCCAACTGACGGAGCCCGTTCACGAACATGACGCATGGATCAGCACCATTCAGCTAATAATGATAATAATAATTTAATATTCTGTTGGGTTGCAGCTGAAAATCAGCGTCAGGTGGTACACCTTGTGTTGTCATCTGACATTATGCTGAGCTGAGGCCCCATTGGCATTATAATCATTGTTCCGTATTTTTTAGTTTGAAGGTGTATTTTTGTTGCTGCAATGCCAATAAAGGCATTTTCTTTCTTTCTTTCTTCTGTTTATTATTATAGTTGAAGTAATTTTATTCTATTAATTATTTTAATTGTATTGTTTTAGTTATTTGAATTTTATTGTTTTAGTTATTTTAATTTTATTGTTTTAATTATTTTAAATTTCCTGACTATATTTTTGTATTGACTGTAATTATTTATTTGAATTTATTGAATTTTGAGATTTATTTCCTACTCGTAACTATTTTGTACGCCGAATATGGAAAAACATGTTAAACCAGCTATTTTAAAGACGTTTCCATCCATATGTGCATATTTATGTATCATGTTACACATGATAAAAATAAATGCATCTTTATCTTTATCTTTACCATTTTGAAGGGACCCAAATGATCCAAAAGACGCGCCACAGTCAGCGTCAGCAAGACATCTGAGTGAGCATTAGATACTATACATACATTACAGCGGCTAGGCCCTGCAGTCTCGACATTAGATAGCGACAAAAATCAGTCGCTAAGTCGTATCGATGTCAAATTCTTTTAATAGATTTTCAACCTTATGCTTTGAAAATAAGGTTGAAAATCTATTAAAGAAATTTGACATCGATTAGACTTAACGACCGAATAAAAGTTATCGTCTGTTCCACAAAATTTTTGGGGCCTACACTTTTTGGTTGCCCCGGGCCCTCCACATGCTTAAATACGGCCCTGAGTTTATGTGCCCTTGTGGAGCAGAACCAGCACTCAGCCAAGCATTTTTGTTAGCGATATTACTTCTTTTACTAAAGGTGTTTCTATTACCGTGGTGGATCCACTGGGAAAAACATATTACCCGGTAAATGGTAACTAATAAAGAGTATTCTATCATCTATCAGTCTAACTGGCTAGGGTAGAAAGAACTTATTTTGTAGTAGACACACTATACTACTAGGTACCCAATAATTCGGACAGATGTCCACTTTCTAGCCTTACTTTGTAGGCAATCATCATACATAGGTATCTAATATCTATTTTATTGCGAGTTATATTCACATACCTACCTAATATATATATTTTAACGCGAGTTATATAAATAATACTTCTATTTATTACCAAAGGATGCTAACAGTAGAGCGATAAAATTATACTTTATGATCATCTGTTGCTGACGAAATAGGTACATAGCTGGCAATGAATGGCGAAGCAGCTACCTACTCGTGCGCACGAAACCTCATCAGTCGTGTCGCTCGTTGGTAACTACCTTAGGAATGTTTAATATGTTATACCTATCCCTTTATTTATAGAATGGTGCTTATCTTTTTATTATATATTAATGCGAATAAGATAACATTTTCACTGTCAGATAAAGGTGAATGTTAACTCAAACATTAAATTTTATGAGCTAAAGACGCACAATAATCTAATATATAAAAATCTCGTGTCACAGCGTTTCTTATCGAAGTCTTCCGAAACGGCTTGACCGATTTTTATGAAATTTTTTGTGTATATTTGGTAGGTCTGAGAATAGGTCTATTATAATTATTTTTCGTCCTTTAATCGCACGTAAATAGTTTATCCTTCACTACCCAATAAGCCTAATTTTCTCATTAGAAAAGAGATCAGAAACATGTTAGCCCAAAATGTTAAATTTTTAGGTAATCACGGAGGGGGGCCATTGTCCCAAGAACCTGAAGATTGGTACAGAATAAAGATGCCTAAAATTGAATAAATAAATTACTAATTATCCGGGCCGATGAGCTAGACTTCTTTAGCAAAGACTGGTTCTTAATCGCCTTACATGGAAAGAAGTGGAAAGAGAGTAGAGAGGCCCTGCAGTGGGACGATACAGGCACTTAGTAGTAGTAATAATTATCCAGCACTTACTTGCTTAATCCTCTCAATGCAAGCTTTAACCAAATCTTCAGACTTTAGCTCCTTATTCCGGATCTTTGTAGCCAAAGTCACCGCACTCTCTGACAGAATAGTATGTCTCTTCTCCAAATCGGGGATGGCCTTCCTTTTGCCGTCCCAGATGTAACCATAGACAAAGTCGATGAACAGGTCCAGGTAGGTACGGAAGATGAGGAATGCATGCTTGATCATGTTGGACACCATGCCAAAGAATATCTTTCTGGGTTTGTTTTTGAGATGCTGTTAGAATGGAATAATAGATTTTTAGTGACCTAGTTGTTAGAAGATGGCGGGAAGAAACTACCAGAGGTCCACATTAGCCCTGGACCACAAAAACCTGGAATTCGCAGAGAGAAGCCTTTGCCCAGCAATGGGATGACACAGGCTTTCTATAACAGTTGCAGTCCAGTTAAAATTAGGAGAGAGCAATGGGCCGTTTTTTTTATGGTCACTCCAATCACTAGTCACTCAACTTTGCAAAAGTTTAATTAATTCCTAGTCAAGCTCAATCAATATTTTAAACTAAAACATTTGATTATTGAGTTCCTACTTTTTTCTCAAGAAAAAAAAGTAGGTAGGTACAGGAAACAGTATTTTAAATTCCATCCATTGAAATACTTTACAAAAAAAAAGTTAAAAAGTTTAAAGTTTTCAAATACTAAAAGAATACCAGCACAAGATGTGTAAGTCTACCTTATCATTAAAAGGTATCTGTATTGTACTTCTAAAGTTACAGTATTTGCACTGTTAAAGGTAATTATTTGACAGTATTTTTTATTGATTATCACTAAACATGGCACTGCAGAATTATTTAAGTAAGTACATAAAACTTCTTTATAAAGAACATATAATTTAAAAGAGATTACCCTTCCCATAAAGTTATCACTGACCAAAAAACAGTATAATGAGACTGCAAAATATATATTGAATTACCTACCTTCCACAATATTGATTAAATTATGACACACCACTCTCCGTTCACTACAGAAATATTACTGAACAATTTACCACAGATAATAATGAATAACAAACACATTCAATGACTATAATTTGCTTTGTAATGACCTGCCTTGTATTAAAATGCTTCTATCCATTGTCCCTGAACAAAATAACTTACAAAACTAAGGAGGTACAAGCTAGATATATGCAACCTTACCACTAAAACAGGTTGTAGGTAGTAAAGATCATTGCCCTATGCAAGTGCAAGGACCAGCAAGGATAAAAGTTAGGCTAGGTTTGCAAGTCCAAGTTTTTTTTCCAGAGCATAGATATTTTATAAATTAAAAAAATATTTTTTAACTTTAAGAAATAATAATATTATTCTCACCACAATATTTGCTGTGTTCTCGATTTTTGTAATGCTCATCGCTCGTTTAACACTGCCGGTACATTTGATTATGTTAATTTTATTCAACAATACCGCATTTATTTTCTGCAACCGAGCTCTATGCTGATAAAATTCAGTCCGTTTCAAATTTCGCTGACGCTAGCGTAGTGTACCCGGCGCGGAATCGGCGGAATGATGTGAAAGGGGCTAGGTATGTTATGCAGGAACTTTCTATTATAACGCTAAACTTTATTGAAGATATTTCTTGTGGACTTAGAAATTGCGATCGTGTTCTACGTTTGAAATTGAGCAGTAGAAACTTCTTTTTAGTGACAATAACTCCACATTTACTTTTAGATGATTAGACTTTATAGTTTCGTCCACTTTTTTTTTAATTTTATTGTTTAACAATTAATAATTCAGTAATTGAGACAGCCACAGGGAATAACAAATAAACGAATTGTTGACATTGTTGTTGATCTGTCATATGTCAACAAAGTGTCAGGTTTGACCATGACAGCTGATTAAGCAGATTTTTACAGTTTACGAAGAATGACAAACATTTCATAAATTCAGTTATAGGTATCTATGTACTCTTTACAATAAATAGTATTCTTTTTCTCTTTATTTATTCTTGAGCGCCTAGTGAAATTAGGTTTAAAATATTTTGTACATAGCACACAGCATGATAATCTTTTTATTAACAGCACTTAACAACAGAATCTTTACTACTTTGTAGGAAAGTACAATAAATTAATTATAACCTAGTTTATACTGCAAATTGTTGTGCTTTATCAGTCATCTGCTTAGAATATTGTTCCGCACTAAGGCCAATGCTTTTATGCGGTCATTTACCTGTTACATTCGACTTTCTAATATCTAAAGCACGGATGGATCGTCTGCTGCCTACATGAAAAATAAGATTCAAATACATAAAGCATAACATCACGCCTGTAATCCTTGCAGGGGTAGGCAGTTAGATATTACACTCACAACGTACGAGTCGATGAACATCTTGTCTGATTGGTCTGTCTACCAATTAATAACTAAAATGTTTCTAGCTATCTCTAATCCCCATACTTGGAAAACAGCGGAACGTGGTGATTGGATTGCCCTACCATCTTGACGTAATTTTTGCATTACAACCATTTGTAAACTCCAAGGAGCTCATCTCACACAAACACAACACAATATTTTCCTTAAAAAAAAATCAAATTCGAAATACTTATTTTATTTCACATAAAACCTACATGGGCACTTATGAAACGTCAGAAACTAGGTGCATGATTCCAATTGGTCGTTTCCTATGAAGAAGAGCCGGAAAGAAACTCCACGTTTACTCTTTTAAAAATAAGTGGCTTTTACAATGTTTTCAAATTACAATGTTAATAGGTATGGGAGGACAATGTAGGCCTGTCAACAAGTAACAGGTACTCAACAAAATAGAAAAAAGTATATAAGTTAGGCCTACAACGTTCTCACCTTCACAAAATATAGAAGAATCTATTTATAAGATACATAAAATAATCAAATTTAAACAAAATGACATGACAACTGTAACAAATCTGCATTAAAATCCTGTCTACAAAAGCCATTAGCGCAGCGCAGCTTCAAGTAATACCAAAGCTAAGTTAGAGGTCTATCTATGCATAGGGATCGCAGGATAACTACCCATTCGGCCTAGAGTTCAGGCCTTAGCTAGACCTTACAGCGTACGAGAAATTCCCACAAAACTGGTTCTCTTTGTATAAACTGAAGTTCACAATAATTTTGCCAGACTATCTTGCTAATATTTGTAAAGAGTTTTTGCAAACTGCAAAACCAAAACTGGGGCAAAGTGATTGGGAAGTCTAAAAAAATAAAAATCACATCTTATTTTGAAGAGGGGAAATTGAAATGAAGCAACTTTTTGTACTCTTGACTTGTTTTTGCAGGATTTACCTACTCTTAAGCACTTTTCCAGCAGTTTGTAACTACTATTGATCATATTGGTGAATAAAAAACCACAGCTTCTTGTGGTCATGAATCTGCTTAACCTATGCATGAGCTTCAAAAAACACTGATAACCAAGTTCTATCTACTACCGGCATCGGCACCACAATGTTTTGAACCTTCTCGCAACCGGATCACCGCTCGGCCGTAACCGAATTATGATTATGACGCGCCGGGCAAAGGTCAACGAATGCACATGGTATACCTAAAAATTATAATGTAATGATCAAGGCAACCGCTCACATATTATTTAGTAGTATCCGAAACCCGCGGCTGTATGCACGCGCGCAAACGTCTGTGATTTATAAAAAAAAGTTGTGTTTAATTTTGGAAGGAGTACATAATAGCTGTCAATCTACATTCGCGCGGGAACCTGTTGGAATAGTTTTGGACACGTACGTACCTACTGCGTTTGTATTTTTCCAATCGATACATTATATTTTATAATCCTAAATCAATTAAACTAGTTTATGAGAAAGTTTTGTCATTCTAATTGTTTATTTCCGTATCATAATCAATTCACGATGCCATAGTCACATTATTAAAACACGATGCCAGAATGATCAACAAATACTTACAAGTTTGTGATGTAAACCCAATGATAATACGTCATTGTGTAAACCTGTATTTTTATTCGCTAGCATTATATACAATGTCTTCCATAACATAATGCTACTGGTTTAGATAACTATGCTTAGTCAGACGTAGGTAGACACGTAAATAGGCACAATAAAAAAGAAACAAACTTAGGTACAGTCACCAAAAGAAATAAGTAACCAGGGTCGTCGATATAGTTGAACTTTAGTAAGAAACCGATGGATGTTTTCGAATGAAATTTAATTTGAGAAATTACCTGTTTGTTTTCTATTAATTCAATTCAATTCTATTCGAAAACATTCGTCGGTTTCTTACTAAACTCCAACTATGTCAACGACCCCGGTTACTTATCTCTTTTGGTGACTGTACATAAATAAGTAACAATGGCGAAGAATACATTTTCTTATGGGAAGCCGGCAAAAAGCCTAGGTATAAAAATAATTGCTTTGAATAAGTACGTTATTATTTTAAGAAGAAGTTAGATCTGAGCAGTCCCGACGGTCGTTATTTTTTATCTTTGTTCAACTTTTTTTGTTCAGGATTAAGATAGGTGGGTAGTTCACTTTTTACGCACCTGTATATGTTGAGGTTAAAGGTCACACGGGGTCGTACCTATTTAGTACCTTTTAAATTTTGTTGCAATTTGTTTAATAATTAAATTACTTACATATTTTTTTTTGTGCCGACGAAAAATTGCAACGCAGCTGGATTCAGAATCATTTACTGAATTCACGGTAACAGGTTCTGCCACCCTGTACCTATACTAAAAAGTAAAAATATGTAGTTTAAAAAAATATATAACATGCGTTTATCACGCACTAAAACTTTTAAAAACTACATATTTTTTATTTTTTCTGACATTACGAACTTATTTAATGTTTATTTTTATTTAATCAATTTTAAATTGTTGAATTCTTCAATGGATATTAATGATTATCTTTTCTTTTTTGTAGTAAAATTTTATTCATCTCTCAAATACATTGCAAACTATAGTTTTGTATAAGTTTAGAAGCATTTTTTCAATTTTGTAAATGTGAGTATGCTATACTATACTATACTATAAAATATGTATAAAGCCGAAGAGTTTGTTTGTTTGAACGCGCTAATCTCTGGAACTACGAAAATTATTTTGCTTTTGATAACATCACGCTAGGACCCTTAGGAGTCGAGAAAAAAAGTCAGAAAGAACGCTGAGCGAAAACGAAGTAATAGCGCGAGCAGGCGATGCGATGCAACGCGGTGGGTCGGGAGAACAAGAAATTTCACGCGGACGAAGTCGCGGGCAGATGCTAGTGTATAATAAAGCTGTAGAGTTTGTTTGATTGAATGCCCTAATCTCTGGAACTTCCAGTCAGATTTGTTTTTTTTATGCCCTATTCTTGAGGAAGGTTATAGCCTATTTAACATCATGCTACGACCTTCAGGAGTCGAGCAAAAAGAAAAATATCTGAAAGAACGCTAAGCGAAAACGAAGTAATAGCGTCGGAGGGCGATGCGATGCAACGCGGTGGGTCGGGGGCCGTAATTTCAAGCGGACGAAGTCGCGGGCGGAAGCTATGTAGTATTATGTTTGCAGAAAGAACGCAAATATATTTTATTGTTTTTAACTGGCGAATAAAAGGAGGAAGTTCTCAAGTCGACGCGTATGCTTATTTTTAACTCTGATTTTCAGACGAATATTAAATTAATTACTACAAAAAAGCCATATTAACAATGCATAGCAAGCAATGTTCACCATTAGGTAGGTATTTTGATCAAAATAAGTAGCATTTTATTTTTATAGTGATAATAATAATAATAACCCCACCGCCGTATATTTACGTTGACGTCGTGGTGGGGCTTGCGCGCTCCAAACTCTAGGTTTGGCCCGGTAGAGTTTAGTTTGCCGGGACAGGTCTAGGGTGAGGAGCCAGACCAAGAGAGCTACAGAAACCCGCAGGGCAGCATGTGGCGAGCTGTTGGGCAGTAGCGTACCCACGGACCCTATCTCCCGGGAGTAGTCTTATTCCTCATCTCTGGCTTGTCTTTATTGGCCAGTTAAAGTGAACACTGAAGAGGAACAGAGCTACCACCTCATTCTTACCTTTATTGGCCGGCTTGAATGGAGATTCGCAAGAGGAAACGTGCTCGTAGAAAGCAAATATTCCAGTTAATGCTGGTAGCTAGGGATCTTGACCATCTTCCGGGCTCTGGGATTGTTCTGATAGCCGTGGAATACCTCTCCACTCCTTAAGCACCTCAGGACATGTTGCCCCTTTTATCACTTCGTCACTATGTGCTAGCGACAGTTCCCGGGGGCCCATTATTCCATATTCTGCAATAGTCCTGCACCAACCGGGGGTTGTCCTTGGGTACACTTGCATAGTGCATACAGGGATAAGCATCGGTTGGTGCCCCCTTATCATTTAAAGTTGTCAAAAGGGACTCTGCGAGTTGGCTTCAGCCCCTCGTACGCCTTCCAAAGGTCCGGAACCCGAGCGTCTCGAGATATGTCAAAGACATTTAAATCAAAATATTACAAAATCCTGGGTAAATTTTTCTTGTTGCTCCTTTATGTGAGAACAATGTAAAAAAAAAATAAGAAACAATTTAAAATATAAGATTAAAAATAAGCCATGGCAAAATAAATGACCAATCTCAACTGACGGCGCCCGTTCACGAACATGACGTATGGATCAGCAGCATCTCGCTCAACCACTTTGTAGGCAACCGAATGATCCAACACAAACGCCACCAATAGTGAGACATTTAAGTGAGCATGACATACTCTCAAGTGCCATGCTTTCAAGTCAACATACATAATAATGACTTAATAAACTCATACATGGTACGTAGGTTTTATCCAACTGTCAATCGACTTACGAGCTGCTTACCTTGAAATCCTACTTTAAGTAGGTAATGTCAAATGACAAGAATGTAAGGATGTTTTTACCACTTCATAACATAAAATTCTACATTATTTATTTTCGTACTATTGTAGGTAAAAATATCATAACACGGTTGCTTCTTTTGTTTCGCCGCTGCGGCAGCGCTGCGCGCAAGGCTGTATCCTTAGAGAATAGCACTGGATTACAATATACACCCAGTTATTGATAATTTAACTGAGACTAGGAAACAGTATTATCTAGTACTTCTAATAATACTGTAATTGAATCTTTAAACTTTTAGAGTCGACAAAAGAGAAGCATAATAAGATTATTTTACTATATCACCAAAATATTAATAGTTTCTCTGGCAAAATTCTAGACGTGGAAATGTTAATAGATAAATATCTTATGGATATCTTGTTTTTGTGAAACCGGGTTAAAACCGGTTAGGATGTTGTTTAATGTAAATATTTTTTTCCAGTTGCCAGTGCATTCAACAGGTCCTCAATAGGGGGTGGTACCTTGATATTGTGTAATAGTTGTTTTAGACATAAAGAAAGAAAGAATATCACTGCTTGCTCTGTTGATCGCTTATGTGAGGCAGCATGTGTTGAAGGCCATATTTTCTTATGTGTTTATAGACCACCAGCCTCAAACTTGTCACCATTTTTTGTCATTATGGAAGAAATACGAATGAAAGTTTATAAAAATAAAAATTAGTCTTTGTTTGTGGTGATCTAAATATTGATCTATTAGTTAATTCACAGGTAACATGTAAGCTAATCTCATCGTTTAACTCTCAACTTGTATCGTTGGACTTAGGTAAAAAGTTACACTTAGATAAAACCGTTGAATTAAGACCTTGAACTAAAAATTCACTGAAAATGTTTAATAATAATGTTCTTAGCAATCTTTCAACAGTTAGTTTTGATTCACAAGACCCTATTATAAACTACCCTACACTATTTTCTACAGTATGCCAAGAATTCAATAAAGCATGTCTGGTAAAAAAAGTTTTAAAACCAAAATTTTGTTAATGGGTCACTGCTGGCATTAGAAAAAGCAGAGATATTTTATATAATTTGTATCACGAGAAATCATTGACTTCTGATCAAACCCTTCATGATTATTTAAGAAATTATTCTAAGACATTCAAAAGAGTCTGCGCTCAAGCTACATCTAAATTAATAAGTAACATAATTTGTATTTCTAATAATAAAATAAAAGCTGTGTGGCAGGTAATTAACAAAGAAACTGGAAACACAAAACAGCGAGTTCAGAATGAATTGTCTCTAAAAATTGATAATGAAACCATTTCAGATAAGTTAAAAGTTGCTGAGACTCTTGAACATTATTTCTTTACCAACATCCCAATAGAGGTTACGAAATCTCTCCCCTCATCATCTATATTAGCTGAATCACTTCTCAAACAAAACTTCAGTAAGGACATTCCAAGTTTTGAATTCAAGCCCATTTCTATTGTCACAATTAAAAAAGCATTCAAAAGTCTTAACATAAAAAACACTGAAGACCTATGGGGAATTTCCGTTAGGGTTCTAGTAGATATCATTGACATAATTGCCCCTGTCCTAACAGGCATATTTAATCAATGTACGTTTCCTGATTAAATGAAACATAGTAAAGTAGTACTTAGAAATTTTCAAATCAGGTAGTAAGGGTGATCCCTCTAATTATAGACCTATAATATCTGTGCTATCAGCATTGAGTAAAATCTATAAAAAAAATCATGCTAAACCAGATGTTGTCACATTTTAACTCAAATGGGATTTTTCATAGTCGCCAGTTTGGTTTCACGAAAGGTAGGTCGACGACTGACGCGGGAGTAAAACTCATCAGTCACATTTTGGAACCCTGGGAGAAGTCCCAGGATGCAATTGGCATTTTCTGTGACCTCTCAAAAGCGTTTGACTGCATTGACCACAATACACTGATCTGTAAATTACACCACTACGGAATTCGTGGACAAGCTGCTGATCGTGTTCTTTCCTACCTATCAAACAGGCAGCAAAAAGTAAACGTTAACGAGGCGACGCTCTCGGGGTCCTAAGTTAAGTTGGGCATACCTCAAGGTTCAATTCTTATCCCTTTCCTATTTCTAGGTTTTATATTAATGACCTTCCTTACATGATGGCTAAATAATTGGATATAATTTTATTCGCTGATGACACTTCTCTTATTTTTAAAATAGATAGAAAATATACGGATGTCTTACATGTCAACGATAGCCTGGCGGTTCTTTCCAAATGGTTCGCAGTTAATAATCTTTTACTTAATGCGAACAAAACTAAATGTCCTAAGTTTCATTACCAAATGTACCCCAAGTGGGTCTTAATTTAAAACTTGTTAGCAAGAAATTAAATGTTATTACGGAAACTGTATTTCTTGTAATCACTTCGATTCAAAATTGTAATGGGGCGCTCACATTAGAGCTTTTTCAGGTAGATTAAGTTCAGCCGCATATGCAGTAAGAAAAATAAGGTAGTTGACTGATATAGCCACTGCTAGGTTAGTATACTTTGCTTATTTCCATAATATTATGTCTTATGGCGTTCTGCTGTGGGGATCGGCAACTGACGTAGATTCAATTTTCATTTTTACAAAAGAAGGCAATCCGCGCGATCTATAAAATGGGTCCTCGCGAGTCTCTTAGAAACAGATTCAAAGAAATTGATATTCTAACTCTGCCTTCTCTCTATATCTTAGAAAGTAGTTTGTATGTTCGCAAAAACTTAGGAATTTTTTAAATAAGAAACGATTTCCATAACATAAATAAACATAGTAAAAATGAAATTGTTATACCCAAATTTAGATTAACTAAAACAAGCAGGTCATTTCTTATAAACAGTATCCGCTTTTATAACAAGTTGCTAAAGTCAGTTACAGAACTTAGCGACGGAAAGTTCAAAACCCACATCAAACGTATCCTTATCAAAAATGCCTAATATAAGATTAAAGACTACGTTGAAGACAAGGAAGTTTGGCAATAATGCCTTCTGCACATGTGGCTCCCCTTTTTTTTTTTTTTTGGGTGGGAAATCATCAAATGACGTCTCCCGCTCTGGGCGGAGCGAAAGGGCGTGTCAGACTCTTACTGACTAAAACCCACCCGTGTTCCTTCAGTTGCCTGTGCGCCAGGGCCACGGTAACTCTTTCGAACAATCCGCAGCCCCGGCAGGCATCGGTCCTATCGGACCCCGTCAATTTTGCTGACATCTCTTTGAGGCGCGCGTGGAACACGACGCGCCGTCGACCCGGGCCTGGTCCTTACCGGACGGCGAGCTGCCCATTGCCCGCCGTCCGCAAGCCCGCGCCTACGGTGGCCGGGAGTCGGCAATCGACTCCCGACGCCCAGGGTGTCTCCTCCTCCTGCGGCGGCTAGGGGCGCGAGGGCGTAGAGATTGCCTCTCTCTTTCGCGCTCCGCCTCCTCCTTCGCGAGCATTACTGCTTCGCAGAAGGAGGTGACGGCTTCCCATTCCCTCTCGCTCCGTACCATGGCCTGAACCAGGGCCGGACGCGAGAGGTCGCCGCCGCCAATCGCCGCCACGAGGACACGGCGGTGCTCCGCCCAAGCCGGGCAGACCTCCACCGTATGCTCCACCGTGTCCTCCGGTCGATCCACACAATGGTAACACCCGGGCGTTTCCTCCCGCCTTATCCGAAACAGGAACCTCCTGAAACAGCCATGTCCGGTGAGGACCTGCGTCAGGCGGAAGGTGAGGACGCCGTGGCGTCTCTCAAGCCACTCCTCAAAGAGGGGTCTTACCGCCGCAATTGTGGCGTGCCCTGCGACAGTCGCACTCTCCATGCCGCCATGAGATCCCGCCGGAGCTCTGTCCGCTGTGCCGCGATTACTCGCGGCAGCGGAGTTACGCCCCGGCGTTTCGCCTCCTCGCGCCACTCCCAAACGTGCGCGAGGACCTTTGCCTCCAGATCCCACGGCGGTACCTCATTAACGGCATCACTATGTAAATGTCTATTAACTGCTCGCAAATTACGAAGATATAAAAAAAAAGTTTTTAACTTTCTTCTTTGACATATTCTTCTCATTATTTGACATTATATACCTCCAAATCTTATTTTCACTCTTTACTTATGGCTTTTGTAGACAGGATTTTACTTCAGATTTGTTACAGTTGTAATGGCCATCATGTCATTTGGTTTAAATAGGCTTTTATTTTTATATAGATTCTTCTATATTTTGTGAATGTGGGAACGTTGTAGGCCTAACTTGTAGACTGTAGATTTGTAGACCTTTTTATATTTTGTTCAGTACCTGTTACGTGTTGACAGGCCTACACTGTCCGCCCATACTTATCAACACTGTAATTTGAAACATTGTAAAAGCCCCTTTTTTTTAAAGAGTAACCGTGGAGTTTCTTGCCGGCTCTTCTCCATAGGAAACAACCTGTTGACCGTGCACCTAGCTTCAGACGTTTCATAAGTGCCCATGTAGGTTTATGTGAAATAAAATATTTTGATTTGAATTGATTTAATGATTTAGTTACCTTTTCTCAATGCGTGATAAATAACACACCTCAGTTTTTCTAAATCGCTCGATATTAACCTTATGCAAGCTGGGAACTTTCCAAATGAGCTCAATTACCTAAGTCGGTCGTCGAACCGTCTACCTTGCGTCTTGCGTAAAACATGCTGTCATGCATGGAGGCACTTGTAGAGCGCTGACACGACTTTCTTTACCAAATATGATGACTTTCCTCAGGTACGGTGGGCCGCACGTCAGTGGTAACAAAACAAGAGCCACAGACGTGCGGCTTTCTGTACTTCGAAGAAACTTAGGCGCCATTTCTACGGGCGAGAAAATCGCGGCGATGGTCTCGCTGCCGTGCCAACAAATTCTCGCCGGGATTATAATGTCGCCGTGTGGAGATTACTTCATACAGTTTCTATTGAAAAGCTAACGGACAGCAGTCGTTGACTCGAAAAAATTAATGTCAACAACTAATTCGTTTTTGTTTTGTTAACCGACTTCAAATAAAACTTTTTTTACAAAAAAAAACAACCGACTTCCAAAAATAAAAAAACTGGAAAAGTAACTAATATCGGAAGTCGGTGTCTTTGGTTGTGTATTTTCGTTTTTGGCCACCGACTTCCGAAAATAAAGTAATTTTTCACGTTTTTTAGTGTTATTTTTGGAAGTCGGTTGGACTGAATATGTAGGGGATAATCTTCGTAACTACTGATCCGATTCCGAAAATTCTTTCACATGTTGGAAGCTACAGTATTGTCGAGTGTCATAGGATATATTTTATGTTAAAACACCTTATATCACGCGGAAGAAGTAGCGGGCAGAATTTAGTTCATAATAAATATTCAGTTTAAACGATATGAATATAAACCAAACACTACGAGATAAACTACCGACACCATAATTGCGTAACATACTATCTATTCTATCACAATTTGAATCATTTTGAAGCCTATTACTAATCCATTGCTCCATATGTTGGAAAAAATTGTCTGCATAACAACGTAAATAACGCAATGAATGCTGTTGAACTGTCAAAATGAAAGCCATTTCTAATGTTAGTGTGTTACGCAATTACTCCGCAGGTTTATTTTGACATCAAACGTGTGGCAATCGATAGGTTTGATAAAGCAGCCGAAGGTAATACGGAATACCTTCAGTTACTTTCTACTTTTCACACGGATAGCTCGGTTACGGTTTTGGATCGTCAATCTCTAACTGCGATTTCATATTAGTTGACAAACTGCTGATTTTACCAAAATCAGGTAAGTTTTAGCTGTGCAATAAAATTGACGTCTGACAGTTTGTGTATTGAGAAACTGTCCAAAAACTCCGTGAAAGTTTGGCCCTTAGAGTGCGCGCAAAATAAATCTGCGCGCGGCCGAAATCGCAAATAATCGTTTGCCGACATCTCGGCCTGTTTTTCAGTCAGCACAATATTATAAATAAATCAGACATTATTCAAATTACAGGTACATACTATGACATAATTATATCAAGCTATACATTTCCAGTATATGCTGACTTCTCATTGTACGAAAATCCTATACAATGCCATGCCCTTTTTTTTTTTTTTTGGTTGGGAAATCATCAAATGACCTCTCCCGCTCTGGGCGGAGCGGAAGGGCGTGTCAGACTCTTACTGACTAAAACCCACCCGTGTTCCTTCAGTTGCCTGTGCGCCAGGGCCACGGTAACTCTTTCGAACAATCCGCAGCCCCGGCAGGCATCGGTCCTATCGGACCCCGTCAATTTTGCTGACATCTCTTTGAGGCGCGCGTGGAACACGACGCGCCGTCGACCCGGGCCTGGTCCTTACCGGACGGCGAGCTGCCCATTGCTCGCCGTCCGCAAGCCCGCGCCTACGGTGGCCGGGAGTCGGCAATCGACTCCCGACGCCCAGGGTGTCTCCTCCTGCGGCGACTAGGGGCGCGAGGGCGCAGTGATTGCCTCTCCCTCTCGACAATGCCATGCCCTGCAGTCTCGACATGAATAGCGACAAAAATCTGTCGCTAAGTCGTATCGATGTCAAAAATCTTTAATAGATTTTCAACCTTATACTTTGGAAATAAAGTTGAAAATCTATTAAAGGAATTTAACATCGATAGACTGCAGGCCCTAGGTCGGCAGTCTCGACATAGATAGCAACAAAAATGTGTCGCTAAGTCGTATCGATGTCAAATTCCTTTAATAGATTTTCAACTTTATTTCCAAAATATAAGGTTGAAAATCTATTAAAGAAATTTGACATCGATACGACTTAGCGACAGATTTTTGTCGCTATCTATGTCTAGACGGCCGGCCCAGCTCAAATTGGAAATGTATAGCTTGATAATGATAAATCGTCGAGCGTACCTGTCAAGATTGTATACCATAGAAATATAAAAACCAGTACCTAGGTATCTATGTTACATACCTTACCTACTCAACCGCTAAACAATACATCATACTAATTTACACCTGACTTTGACCCGCGTCATTGTCGAGTTAGTTATTTGTTTAAGTATTATTTAATACTAGCTTTTGCCCGCGGCTTCGCTCGCGTTAATTTAGAATTTTACAATCAATTCGGGTTGTTCGGGGAATTATAGTTAGGAGGATGAAAAACCGGTCTATCGACACTCTAGACTCACAAAATGTATTAGGTACTTAAATAAAATATTAAAAAATCTTAACACACTACCAAAGTTCCGTAATTCAATCATGATTAGAAAGACACGTGGCGCCATCTATTATCATAAGAACGTTATTGTTGTTTTCCTCGGGAACAGTCCTTTTTTTGGGGAGAAAGGACCATATGTCCGTTTCTGTACCCCTGACAACGTATATGATAAATTTCAGGATGATCAGTTCAGTGGTTTAGGCGTGATAAGGTGACAAACAAACTTACTTTCGCATTTCGTTCATTTGCGAGAACCTAGACATAATTCTAAAAGAGCAATTTTTGGATATGATGATTTAAAAATTCAAAAGTAGTGGAAAGAGTGCGACGAATCATAAACTCACAACTTTCTAGCTCCCTCATTTTTAGGCTTTAGCGTAACGTCGTTTGTGTAGCAAAAATAATACAATTTGCTGCGTTCACCTGTATACTTAACTCAAAATTGCTGATTTTTAGTTATGTCACCCTTGTTGCCAATGAGCGATTTATAATATTAGTTAGGAAGTTAGGACAGTTAGGATATGTAGGGCTACTACATGGCTACTATTAAGTAAGTAATCCATCCTATCCTAATTTCAATATTATAAATGCGAAAGTCAGTTTGTTTGTTTGTTTGTTACCTTTTCACGCCTAAACCACTGAACCGATCATCCTGAAATTTTGCATATACGTCGTCAGGTGTACAGAAACGGACATAGGGTACCCTTTATCCCGCAAAAAAGGACTGTTCCCGAGGAAAACAACAATAACGTTCTTATGATAATAGATGGCGCCACGTGTCTTTCGAATCATGATTGAATTATAACCCGAATTGGTAGTCAGTCTAAATTAACGCGAGCAAAGCCGCGGGCAAAAGCTATATATCTTTACATAGTATAAAACAAAGTCACTTATTTGTCTGTACTCTTAGATCTTTTAAACTCCGCAACGGATTGTAATGCGGTTTTCATCAGTAGACAGAGTGATTCGAGAGGAAGGTTTTTATGTACAATACATGCATATTGTAGTAAAGAAAAGCCGAGAATTTTAAGTAATGTGATGTCGTAACCAACATATTTTTGTGCGCTTACAATGTAAACGCTGGCTAAACCTTACGAGATAGATCAAAATAATGTACTACGGAATTGTTTATCTTAAAAAGATCTACAAAAAAGTTCGCGATGGCATATGTCTATCTCCTAAGGATAACCCACAGTAACTATTTTTATCTTATACATAATTATTATAAAAAAATAATGGGTTATTTACGAAGCTCATTTTAAACAATACAGTATTATTCCTTATCCAATTAAATACGTTGTGCATTTAATATAGATCAAAATTGCCCTTTACAGCATATCATAACATGAATATCTTAGAAGATATCAGAGATTTAAAATGCGGGGGCAGAGCGGCCGTCAGGCTCATACATGTCCGTCCCGGGCGGCAGCGGCCGGCGGGCGCGGCGCGTGCATATTAGTAACATAATATTATTAATCACTCCACACTGACACCACATTAGTATCTACATTGAACCCGTGCGAAGCCGGGGCGGGTCGCTAGTACTATATATATTATTATAAACTCGAAAGTAACTCTGTCTCTATGTCTCTTGTCTCTCTCCTTTTCACGCCTAAACCACTGAAAGGATTTCGATAAAATTTAGTAAGGAAAGGCTACTTTTTGTCCCGGGATCACGTTCCCGTGGGATAATTTCGTACATTCACACGGGAAAAGCCGCGGGCAGAAGCTAGTACAAAATAAAGGGCTAAGCTAGCACTCGGCTTTTTAATTGAGAATTGGAAGTTGAGAAATTTAAAGTCCAACTCGACTTTGGCACCCTTTGGTATTACTTAAGGTGATGCCCACAAAATTCAAAATTTATTTGCAGAAGGAGCTTAGAAAAAACGTGAGAATTTTTAATAAAGTAGAATTTGACATGTGCTCAACTTCAAATTTTTAATTCAGAAAGCGATTGATGTTCTTTATTTGTTTAGACTAAGGAGGTACACATACACACCTGCCTGCCTTAGAACTTAGGTTAGGAGGGTATTCTGAAAAATTTTGGGTTGAATCTTGAATCAAACCTTTTGATTTTCCAAGTAGGGTCTTCAAAAACATTAGGTACTTACATAGACAAAACTTTCTGAAAAAAAAAAATCCATACATAGAAAAATAATGACTCTCAATGTTAATTTATTTTTATCCAACAGGTAGAAAGACCAACACATAAAAATGGGGAAATTATGCAAAACAATATTTATGTACATACGCCTGATGTTCGACTTAACCGTTGACGGCATCTTCTCTCTCTTCTGGAACTGTCACAATAAAGAAGTTAAAGCTCTTGACTTAAAGAAGCATGCTGTCCTTACTGAGAGTGCTACCGCGCTTGCCAAGAAGATAAGACAGAAGGAATTGAAGTCAGAAGATTTGGTCAGAGCTGTCATTGAGAGGATAAAGGAGGTGAGTTCCTTTGAATTATACTTCATCGTGCGGAGCTTCTTGAAAAATTAACTGTATCCTGTATTTCTCCAATTACATAAACTATTTAGGTATTTCATTTAATTGAGAAAAAAGAGTGTTTAAAAATAATTCCGTACATTGAAGTTTCTCAGGAGATAAGATTTTTTTTTGGCCAGCAATTTACGTTGCCGACTGTACCAGCTCCAACGGTTAGATCATAATTTTTTCGAAGAACTTCCATTACTTAACACTTGTTTGGGTGTTCAATTAGTTTCGTAACAAACAAAAGACTATTGCTTTTAATTGACTTATTGCTTCATTGCACATCTTTGATCAGTTTCCGTGATTTTTAATTATTGTTGAGAAGAGACTAGTAAAATAAATTTAAATTATGTAATCGACAGAAATCCATATTAGCCCTCGATCGCAAGAACTGGTATTCACGGAGAGAGGTCTTTCCCAAACATGGCAGTGGAGAAACAGTGCTCACATGCATAATTTCAACATGAATAATGTAACCAATATTTTTAACAGACTTCCAAAAAAGGAGGAGGTTCTCAATTCGACTGTACTTTTTTTTTATGTGTGTTAGCTCAGAACTTTGTTCTGGGCGAACCGATTTGGATGATTCTTTTTTTTATTTGAAAGCTGGTGCTTCACATGTGGTCCCATTTAAATTTGATCAAGTTCTGACTAGAAGTTTTTGTGTTATCCTTAATATTGCGTATTTTTTCCTCTTCGTTTATATTGATGATGTGTTAATAATTTCCTGTCACGGTAATTTACATATCATGTAGTGGTATACGAATGTGTGTGGGACAGGTACCACAACTAAAAAATGTAAAATAAAATCATTTTTACAAAAAAACAACCGACTTCCAAAAAAAACACTAAAAAACGTAAAAATAAATTTAATTTCGGAAGTCGGTGGCCAAAAACGAAAATACACAACCAGACACTGACTTCCGAAATTAAAGTTATTTTTCACGTTTTTTTGTGTTTTTTTTTGGAAGTCGGTTGTGTTTTTGTTTTTTTTTTTTGTAACCATAATTTTGATATAAAAGAGTACCCGTGATTTTCTTGCCCGTTCTTCTCCATAGGTACCTACTACGCTTTGGAATGAGGAACTAGCTTCATCTTTCCGACCGACCGACCCCTTCACAATTCAAAAGTGCCTGTAATAGGTTTATTTGAAATAAATGCTTCGAGTTTGAGTTTGAGTGTAATTTTTAGCAATAATGAATACTAACGTTAGGAAAACGATTTTTTCACGACTTGCACGGCGGATCCTTGCAATTAGCAATACGTTATCGCTAGTGTAAGCCTATTATCTGTTGCAATGCCAATGTTTGGGCCTATTTTGTAAGAGAACCACTGTAGGTATACAAAAGTTAAGGCTTACATTAGGTCTACTTATGCCCAGCAGTGGGTGAAGTCGGGCTGTGGATAATGATGATGAAGGCTTAGATTATTAAAATAACCATGGTCTAAAAAAACAAGGTCTGGCTAACCGAGAATCACACATGGTTACGTCACTATCCAGTTGCCACTTTATTGCAACAAAACACGAATTGTGGAAAAAAATTCAGTCACCATTCTGTTAAAAAATGTATATAAAGCATTTAAATTGTCGTTTCGTTTTTGTTATCAAACGAAACAATTCAATTTAAACATATACCAACGTAATTTTTAGTTATAACCTCATTGTTTATCGGATTCGCACAGGTAATAAAGGCGGCTGGGGACTTATTATTACACACTACTGGTAACACAGCGGTGATGACGTAGGCTTGTGTCTCCCACGTGACCACTGTGTCTCGGAATGCTATATCTGGCGAAGTATATTATTATACCATGAAAATAACAAAGATTGTGAATGCTTTCAGGTAAACCCAGTGATAAATGCGATAGCCGCCGACCGATATGACGCAGCGTTGGCTGAAGCAAAAGAGGTGGATACCCTCATCGCCACCGGTCTTCCGGAAGAAGAGTTTATCAAGAAACCATTATTGGGTATGTAGCCTTTCAAAATAGGTAGACAATAGGTAATCGAGTAATGATTTACCTCTACAAGGTCAATTAAATTAACTGACAAAACTTCACAAGCGCGAATCGTTTCAGAGTTTATCTAGTAGGCATATAGCGTTTAGAATCCTGACTGATTGCAATGCTCTGAGGTCAATGTTAGTAAAATGATAATTAATCATTACTTATAAATTAATTAATAATTATTAATAAATTATATAAATTAATTTATAAAAAAAATATAAATTCATTAATAATTAGTGAAGTTTCATCTGTTAATTTATTTAATCGAATTAATAATACCGACATGCCATACAGAAAAAAGCGCCTATTCAAGAAGAGGTTTATATGTATAATTTGTTTCTTACAAAAGGTTTTTTTATTCAGACGTCAACTTTTTCTTGTCAGCCTACATGTCAATCAATCTTTTATTTACTATATATATTGGATATTAGCTGATGACCCAGCGAACTTCGTACCGCCTCAGAATTAATAAACTTATTAGCTGAATTAAATTCAGTCTTTCGGTTTTCCGTACCCAAAGGGTAAACGGGACCCTATTATTAAGACTCCGCTGTCCGTCAGTCTGTCACCAGGCTGTATCTCATGAACCGTGATAGTTTAGACGGTTGAAATTTTCACAGATGATGTAGGTATTTCTGTTGCCGCTATAACGACAAATACTAAAAAAGATAATAAAATAAATATTTAAGGGGGCTCGCATACAACAGACTTGATTTTTTTGCCGTTTTTATGGATAATGGTACGGAACCCTTCGTGCGCGAGTCCGACTCGCACTTGGCCGGTTTTTTATTAAGATATCGAAATCAGTCAATCCGTAATCGAGATATCATTAAAAAAGCCGTTCCATACAAAATGTATGAGAAAATGAATTAGTTATTCTGCTATTCGGGGCGGATACAAATCCAACAAATCGAAGGTCATAAAAATCGGACCAGCCGTTCTTGAGTTATAAATGATGTAACTAACCCGACTTTGTTTTATATAATTATATATAGAAAATATAAAAAATAGATAATATATTTATTTATACAGATGTATCGTTAAAATACGACCCCGTAAATGAACTTCAATTGTTAGATCTAGGCTGAAATCAAGATATAAAAACACTTTCCTCCATCCCTTTCCCACAGGTGTTCCATTCACAACAAAGGAGAGTCAGGCAGTGAAAGGCATGCCCCTAACGCTGGGGCTCAAGTGCCGGCGTAATGAAGTGGCCACGGAAGACAGCGAGGCAGTCAAGCGGCTGAAGGATGCTGGTGGCATTGTTGTGGCTTCCACTAATCTGCCTGAGCTGCTTGTTTGGTAGGTCCTTAGCAAAGCCTATCTACCAAGTCAGCCTCGAAATGCTTTATGTGGAAGGCGGAGTTCCGGGTGTTGCAGCAAATCTTGTGACAGGCCTATAAGCCTTACCTTGTCAATGAATACCACTCATTCAAGTCGTCAAAGTCTTTGATAACTTAGATTCTGATAGAGTACGACAGTTCAAGCTCAAGACATTTAAAAAACAAGAGAGAAAGAGTACTCAGATCTAGATGCTATAATTTAAACACAAATTTTGGAAAAAGAACTTTAAAAATGGTTTAGTCGACAAGCCTGCGGAATTTCATCGACTCTTAAAAACTCACATTCAGCTGAAGAGAAGGACTATTCTAATGCTTTCATGTTTATAGGCAAGAAACCCGCAACCCGGTATACGGCATGACCAACAACCCCCACCATACCGGCAGAACTCCTGGCGGGTCCAGTGGAGCCGAAGCCGCGTTGACAGCGTCCTGTGCCACTGTCGTCAGCTTGTGTAAGTTTTATTCAAATATACTTGATCGATCTCGATTTTTGAAAGCCTGATCTAAACATCAGTAAGACCGCCCATAGTGTCACCCTATGTAAAATTTCTACATTTATATCAGTAATATTTAAGTGGTGTACAATATAATAAAGAGTATTATTATATTGTTGGTCTTGCTATAACACCTCCGTGATACATTTGCTCCTGACCATCTTACCCTTTTTTTTTGGGTGGAAAATCATCAAATGTCCTCTCCCGCTCTGGCGGAGCGGAAGGGCGTGTCAGACTCTTACTGACTAAAACCCACCCGTGTTCCTTCAGTTGACTGTGCGCCAGGGCCACGGTAACTATTTCGAACAATCCGCGACCCCGGCAGATTCTATACCGCCTAGCATAGAAATATTTCGTCCATTATAACTTTTTTTATTAGTTGTTCTATACATTTTGACCGCGTAGGTATTGCACTTTTCTATGAAACAGCAGTTTTTTTTTTTTGATAACCGACGAGAAATTTCTGCGCTCAAGGGTCTAGAATCATATGCTGAATCCATGGTTACAGTTTGCGCACTGGTTAAACATTTATTCTGTATACTTATAGTTTTATCTTCATAATTCTTCCAAATAAATTGGGATCAGCAGGAGAATGACGATGATGGTTAAGGCTTTATTTTTAAGCCAGGTTTAATTTCCAGTACTTAACTATAACGGATTACTATTGCAGGTTCTGATCTCGGCGGGTCGACTCGTATGCCTGCTTTCTACTGCGGCATGTTTGGACATCACCCCACTCCTGGAACCACTAATGTAAAAGGTGCGTACCCCAACCCCTTTTTCGGCATAACAAAAAAATTAAGGGAAGAAAAGATATGCTCGACTATGACAGCGCTTGTGCACAGGACGGCATTATATAGCGTGACTAGTAATTAGTGACCGATACTTAAACACGTGATTGTACTCATCATAACAAACAACTTTCCCAAAGAAACAATTTTCTTTAATTTACCAAGCGCTTGTCCCCAATCACCCCAATAGAATATTGAGTACCTAACAAAAATAATACGCAATCAGCTGTAATTTAATTTAGTTACTAATCCCTTTTTACAAACAAAATTATTCTAATTTTACCATGCATTATTCTTTTTTCATTCATTTCATTTTTTCTATATAATGTCATCAACAAGGGTCAGAATGTATATTCACTACACAAACTCAGTTGTAAGAAAAAAGTAACTGACTTTCTTAAAACTCTTTCTTATGAGGACACAGAAAAATTGCTCCACACAATTACATAATACTTGCACTCAAATAATTACCTACACATTCACCACCATTCAAATACACACATTCACTACCATTCAAATACACACACACCACCATTCACCTTCACGTTAACTACCATTCACTTACACATTCACCACACACCCTGTTACTGCTTTTGTTATTATGTTATTTAATTTCTTTATTTACATTTAAGTTTTTATTTTTCTTTTAAATTGTTTAGTAGAAAAATACATGTTACCTGCCTGCTTATTTATGATGCCATTAAGTGGGATCTGGTGACCTGTAATACAGGTTTTTTTCTAAAACCTACTTCAGGCACCAGCTCTCACAATGTGAATTTATAAAGTTCAAAACTGTTAAGTGCTACAAAACCATTGTGAGAGAAAATAACTAAACAAATTTATTTATTTTTATTTTATTTAACAACCGTACGGACAGCGCGCGTGCTATCAACTGTTGCTACTGGTAGCTTGACACTGCTCTCTCTCGTGTTACATGAATGACAAAAGAATAATGCATGGTAAAAGTGAAATAATTTTGTTTGTAAAAGGGATTAATAACTATATTAAATTACAACTGATGGTGTATATTATTCTTGTTAAATACTCAATATTCTATTGGGGTGATCGGGATCAAGCACTTGGTAAATTTAAAAAAATCGTTTCTTTGGGCAAGTTGTTTTTTATGATGAGTACAATCATGTGTTTAAGTATCGGCCACTAATTACCAGTCACCCATTATAGGCATGTCGTACAATGAGAAGTCAGCTTATACTGGGTAAGTAGTCGTGGGTACTATTACAATCATCGACACAATAATAAAGTCATTGCACTCATTGCGCACTTTGTGATGTGCATCTGGATTGAGGGCCCATTTTTTTAACCCTTGCGAAACGAAATAGGACTTATAGGGAAATTAGTTAAAAAATAGTAAAAACTTAAAGCAAAGGGCCATGAATTTCTTAAACGTGGGGGAACCACTGAGGAGGGTGGACAAGTTTAAATATCTGGGCCACTGGGTTTCTGAAGATCTAAGAGATAATTGTGACATTGAAAGGGAACGTAGGTCGCTGGCTGTCCATTGTAACATGCTGGCCCGCACGTTTGCACGATGTACGAAGCCACTTAAAGTAACGCTTTTCAAAGCTTACTGTCAGTCCTTCTACACGTGCAGCCTGTGGGTCAACTTCACTCAGCGGGCATACAGCGACCTACGCGTACAATATAATAATGCACTGAGAGTGCTGCTGCGGCTGCCGTGGCGTTGTAGTGCGTCAGGGATGTTTGCGGATAATAATATTAATGGGTTTGCCGCCATTATTAGGAATAGATGTGCGTCCCTGATGACGCGTGTTCGCGGCAGCACCAACAGTATTCTCAGTGTATTCGCAGATCGGTGGGATTCCCCGATGTTGCGGAGGTAGATGCAGCTCCACGCTGATTTTTTATTGTAGTATGTTTCTTTGTGTCTGTAACCTACTAACGCTTGAAGTTAAGTAAAATTGTTACTAACCCTATGGACTCCTGTCTGAAATAAAAGTTTTCTATTCTATTATATTCTGTTGCGGTACTCTCTATGCCTCTGTTTTCCCAAAATTAATTTAGTTATGTGTACCTAAGTGCGGTACTATACATAAGTATATGAAGTAAATGTTTTATAATTGGTTCTTAGGTGTGTTCTTCCGAAGCAGTGAAGGTCAGGATTCTATGTTATCTCTGGGCTTCATAACCAAGCATGTCGAGGACCTGGCGCCGCTCACCAAGATCGTGGCCGGAGACAAGGCTCCCTTACTCAAGTTGGATAGAGAAGTCGACTTTAAGGTACAACCCTTGGGACCTATACTTGAAGCCACCAATATTCTAGTTTACTCTGAAGTCGATGGGATCTCGTGTAGGATTGCAAGCCACAATAGATATAGATAACATTGTCTGCCTGTTCTCAACTATTTTGGGGTCGACTTCCAGTCTAACCGGATGCAGCTGAATACCAGTATTTGGAGCGACTGCCTATCTGTCCTCCACAACTCAGCTACTGGATTTTTTTTGTTTTTTTTTGTTTGGGAAATCATCAAATGACCTCTCCCGCTCTGGGCAGAGCGGAAGGGCGTGTCAGACTCTTACTGACTAAACCCACCCGTGTTCCTTCAGTTGCCTGTGCGCCAGGGCCACGGTAACTCTTTCGAACAATCTGCGACCCCGGCAGAGTTACTGGGTACTACGATAGCTCTTGCTAAGACTGGTTGTCAGACTTTCGGGCTTCTGACTACCCGTAACGATTGTCAAAGATCCACAAATGATAGCCGGGACCAACGCTTTAACATGTTTTTCGGGGTCTCGATATTTATTGGATAGTCACCCATCCACAGACCGACCTCGGCAAGCGTAGCTTAACCTTCAATCGAACCGTGCGGGTTTTATTATTTAGCCACGAGCCCCTCAACCCTCACAATAGATAGACAGTTAACATTTATTTGTTGCAAAACAGAACAAATCCAAGAATCTGTATGTCGTGTCGTGTTGCAGGATATCAAGTTTTACTACATGGAGACTGCGCAAGACCTTAGTTTGAGCACCGTGAGGTCATGTCTCAGAGGGGCTATGAAGAGGTAAGATAAATGGCTTCCCCATCCTTCGTATATAAACCGATGTAAAAGGTGACTGAGGGGTTAAATGAATTGTAATCCAGCAGAAAAGTATCATAGATGCGGTTGGTGGCGGTTAGTTTAGTTCAATCTCAAATTTGATGCCACCAACTGCATCAGACTGCTTGAAAATTGAGCTTGTTTTGAACTTTTTAGTTGCAGTCGGGTTTTTTTCATTTATTGTTTATTTTTAACCTTTTAATGTATTTTATATTTCTGGAATCATCTTCTCAAGTCCATTATTGTGATACCCCACGTGGTCATTTAAATGCTTAGGTACTTGACATTTTCATTTCTTGACTGTACACATCAGCGGGGTAATTGCGTAACACACTAACAGTAGGAATGGCTTTCATTTTGACAGTTCAACAACATTCGTTGCGTTATTTACGTTGTGGAGCAGACAAATTTTTCGAATATATGAAGCAATGGATTAGCAATAGGCTTCAAAATGATTCCGATTGTGATAGATAGTGTGTTACGTAATTAGGGTGCAGGTTGAGAACTCGTAACCCGACATGTTATTAACCCACATATCCTTCCACCAGTGTTATAACAAGAATCAGCCAAGAGATCTCCTCAACAGAGAACGCCCCTGAGCCGTACTACCACAACGGGTTCAGTCACATGTACAGCATCTGGAATTACTGGATGACCAAGGAGCCTGAACATCTGGCCAGCCTCTGTACCAATAACAAGGGCGATGCTAATGGAATTGTTGAATTACTTAAGAAGGTAAGGACTTTAAAACTGGGTATACTTAGAAGAAACAGTCGATGTGGTCACACCGTGAAAAAGAAGCAAAATTTCATCCAGGGCAGAAGATTATGAGTAGACTTGACTAGGTGTCTCATTATTGTTATTAAAGCTCTGGGTTTGCCTGCAGTAACATCGAGGAATTCAGAAGACAACTTCGGTAGGAAACAGTAGCAGCGTCTGTTTGCTTAAAACCATGTCTCCTGCGAGGCTGCGGCCATATTTTTGTTGGATTTAGGCCTAACGTGCTTTCTCAAAAACACGGTAACATATTATCCGACTGGACTGGATAACTGGATTTTTAATAATAACCTGTGATCTCTAATCCTAATAACATCTGTTCTGCGTAATTATGGAAGACTAACTGTTGCCCGCGACTTAGTCTGCGATCCAGGATGAAAAGTAGCCTATGTCCTTACCTAGGTCATGGTCTATCTGTGTGCCAAGTTTCATCCAAATCCGTTCAGCCGTTTTGGCGTGAAAGCGTTACAAACAAACTTACTTTCGCCTTTATAATATTTACTAGCTTTTGCCCGCGGCTTCGCTCGCGTTAATTTAGAATTTGACAATCAATTCGGCTTGTTCGGGGACCTATAGTTAGGAGGATGAAAAACCGGTCTATCGACACTCTAGACTCGCAAGATGTATTAAGAACTTAAATTAAAAAAAAAGACTTAACACACTACTAAGTTTCTACAATAATATAATTCAATCATGATTTGAAAGACACGTGTCGCCATCTATTATCATAAGAACGTTATTGTTGTTTTCTTCTTCGGGAACAGTACTTTTTTTCGGGATGAAAGGTACCCTATGTCCGTTTCTGCAAACCTGACAACGTATATGCAAAATTTCAGGATGATCGGTTCAGTGGTTTAAGCGTGAAAAGGTAACAAACAAACTTACTTTCGCATTTATAATATTAAAGTTAGGATGTTAGGATATCCTTAAACCTGATTGGTAGTAATTTTTAAGACTGTAATGCGCTAAATTCGTTGCTGAATTCTGGGCCGACTCCATTTAGATTACCATCGATACGCTAAGAAAAAGACTTTAATCCAAATGACGATGACTTGAATCCTCCTGAGTCCTCACTGATTCGTCTCTCCCACAGATGGTGTGTTTGAGTAAACATTGCCTGTTCATCATCCTGCGTCTGATTGAGGAGCAGTACCTGCCGAAGGTCGACGCTGAGTGGGCAGAGAAGATCACCAAAGAACTGAAGGAAGACTTATTTGTAAGTAATTCTTAAATGACTGGTGTTTAGAAGCCGATTAGCAGCTGCTTATAAATGCCCCAAAACTATGTTCTCTATCTAGCCAGTCAAAAAATTGGTGGTATTTATTTAATAATTGTGTTGACTAAGAAATGGCTTCAAATCTAGCATGAACCGTCTACGTTTGATTCGATTATCTATCCTGAATATCAGTACCGTATTACAGGCAATGATTGCCATCAACTTCTGGGTGATTTTAATGTCAGCTTTGATTTCTAGTACCTTGCATCCTCTGCTAAAAGACATTGGTCTTACAGAGGCAGTATAGGCACGAAGGGGCCTTGATTGGTAACCAAGTCATGACTATCAAAGCGATAGGTTTGCGCATAACTAACGTTTTGCTACGAACTACACAATTAAATACTTTGTGTAACTTTTGGGTAATGAGGAGTTGGGCCTTTGTGCCTACGGCTTGACGATTATAGTTAATGACTTCTGCTTTCCACGTTCCAGACTAAACTAGGCGACAACGGCGTCCTGCTGATGCCGAGCGCGCCGCAGCCGGCTCCGTACCACTACTCCTGCTTCATGAGACCCTACAACTTCGCCTACTGGGCCATCGTCAACGCAATAAAATGCCCTGCTACACAGGTATGATGAGTATCCAGAAACAGCTTTAAAACGAATACACAATATTAGGTGTGTCGTGTGTTGTGACTCGTGGCCCTTTAGAAACTTTTCAGATGGAAAAATGATACGACTAGGCGCAGTACCAGCGAATGGTCTTGCTTTGTCAAAGTACTTACTCTCCTTTCATAGATCAATTCCTTTCTCTATAGCCAAAAGACAGCCCAGCTAAGCCAATCGCAGTGCTGGATTTAGAAAGTGCAAAACGAAACAACAAGAACAATGCTATATAAAATCATCCCATATTTTACCCCCTTAGGGAATAATTTTACAAAAACGCTGAAACTAGTTTTTTTTTTATATCTTACCAAAAGCATAAATTAAAATTTTCATATCCCTAACTTAATAAATTCTAAGTTTCCCACACAAACTTTCATCCCCTATATCACCGGCTTTTAGGGTTATTTTTGAGACAAAAAGTAGCCTATGTCCTTCCCTAGAATGCCGTCTATCCTCCTTGCCAAATTTTATCGAAATCCATTCAGTGGTTTCGGCGTGAAAAGGTAACACACAGACAGAGTTACTTTTGAATTTATAATATTAGTATGGAATATATAATAATATAATTATATATTATCTTCGTGGCTCCCTTGGGAGTCTTTTCGACACTTGAAAGATAAAACAGTAAAGATACACACCTACAACTGCTTTTCTTCAGGTACCTCTCGGTGTGAACGCGCAAGGTCTTCCTCTGGGCATCCAGGTGGTAGCAGCTCCCTACAACGACGCACTCTGCCTGGCAGTCGCCAAGTATCTGAGCAAAGAGTTCGGAGGTTCTATCAAAGCCTGCAAATATAAATAAATAGATAATGTAGAGTTAAATGTTGATTTTCTTGTTAATTTTATTTTTGGGTGTGTGGTGGTTATTATTTTTGCACTTAATTAAATTTATTAAAAATATTTTAGCTTTTAATTTTGTTTCAATGTTGACTACCTAGTTACCTACCCTAAATACAGGTTCCCTACATATCGACAGTGGAAAGGTAAAATTGCTAAAGCGCCAACACTTGAAATCTCAGGAATGAATTTTAAAATTATTACTATAGAATTAATTCCTGAGATTTCAGGTTTTGGCGCTTTAGCAATTTTACCTTTCCACTGTCGATATGGTTCTTTCTTCTTTAATTCAAGTGTGTATTTGGTTTAGGCCCACTGCAGTTAGGTACAACTAGTCGGGTGGGGGTACTCCGATGAACCACAGTGCGACTATGGAGTCACATCACAAAAGTATGCCCCACCTTTTATCGTACTCTCTTAGTATATCTACGTAGTCTGTGCTATGCACTAACACCTGCACTATGGAAGACCTTTGCGAGGCCAACGATCACGCTGTGGAAGTTGCCGAATTCTAGTCGGAAGCTTAATTAAAACACAAAATGGAATCATCGATACGGCGAAGAAGAGAATGTAACGACGCTGGGGCGCCGCCACGGTTCAAGGGAATCTACTCACTAAACTTAGGTTTAATTTTAAAATCAGTGTTCCTGCTATTTGCAAGAGTAACTCTTCTTTGTTATATTCCACCACATTCATGGACTGCTTGCACGTCATTAAATTGGCTACGTCTTGTCAATACAAAAGATAAAGTGAGTAGGTTCGTAAATTGATTGCCTTATTATTACTAACATTACTGCTTATCCCTTATCTTCACCATTACATGCTTAGGCAATAATTACTTTGCAACCGAAATTAGCAAACACGAAGTTGATACGAAACTTTATAGTCGCGTTCATAAATTCAGTCGCGAACTATTGTGACAATATCGACGATCGTAACTCAGAGACTTCATTGATATCTTATTAGAAATAGTATCTGAAAATAGTACACAACAATGTTCTTCCAGCTATAAACAATATTTGCTTAATTAATCAATTTTATTATATATCAGAGAAGGTAAACAAACTCCTTTTAATTCACCGAACGCATCAATAATATGACCTTGTTTTGACATTGGTTTGACACTTCTGACAATAATTTTGTAATAACTTTGCGCGATCTTTCTGACCTTTTATACTCCGATAATATATGTTATTTAATTAGTACGGAGTGTCGAGTTCGCTCGTGTTGTCGGCTATAACTTTACTTAATTCATAAAAAAATGCCTAGCGTAGTAACTGTGAACACTAACCCTTTCGAAGGACAGAAGCCGGGAACAAGTGGTTTGCGTAAAAAAGTTAAGGTTTTCGTTCAAGAACATTACACAGAAAACTTTGTGCAGAGTATTTTGGATGCGGTTAAAGACTCCTTGGTTGGATCAACGCTGGTTGTTGGAGGGGATGGCAGATATCTCGTGAAGGAGGTTGTTGACAAAATTATCAAGATCTCAGCTGCTAATGGAGTAAGTTCTTATTTTCAATTATTTATTATTATATTAGTTAATTATTTTTCCCATAAACAGTTCTCAGAACTTAAAAATGTGTTTCTGTAGATACATATAAAAAAGACAAATAAAAAAGTTTTAAAGTTTTTAAAGTACAATCTTCGATCCTAAACCGTGCGAAGCCACAAGAAAAAAAAAAAAATCTTCGATCCAAAATAAAAATATAACTTGATTGCTAAAGTAAATGAAATTATGGGATTTAGCATAAGGATCAATGTTCTGTAAGTAACTTTTTATGGTAATTCTTCTCGACAGAAACCAAAACACGAAAGAAAAGTGGTATTTTAATAACAACTTCCTTTTCCAATTTAAATTTTCCTTTTTTTTTGAATTCCTGTGGTTGCCCATTTTTACATTAAACTGCCTATTCCCAATTTGATTTGTTTCAATTATTTAGTAACTAAACAGTTAGTTTCAAGATTTTTTTTAAACATACATTATGGTGTATTCAATACACCATTATTATTGGTGAAGATATTGACAGATTTTAGATTTTTTTATCAGAATATTCCTACAACTTCAATGAAACTGAGATTAATCCTTCATAGGACAGGTTTAAGTCCAGTACCTAAGTCTGTTTGTACAACATTTTTAACCATGATATTGCAAGTAGAGGCTTCATTAAGTAGTGTTTCAGTCAGAGGGTCATCTTAGGACCTTGATTGAGTAAATAAAATTTAATATAGTGAAGTGTCCCAATATAGGCATTTTTTGGTGCAGAGTGCTTCTACCATTAGTTTTAGTAAATTAATGGTGAAACAAAAGAAAAATTGTACTAAATGATAAATGATATTTATTTCTGTAAATTGGTTCAAAAAAATACTTACACATCCAAATTTTATTGTGTTTAAAACTAGATGAGTTTGGTATTTCCTAACTGATTACTCTGAGAAGAAAGACGTCACAGATAGGAAACGGTCTCTTTTAAAGTCCAGACATAATCTTGGTCAGGCCATAATTGTCCTCAATTATGGCCTGACCAAGATTATGTCTGTGTGACCATGTAGTCTAAGATGGTCATTGAGGAAAGAACCATACAGATTTGAGTGGACCTGTCCAGTGAGTGCATGCATTTGTCAGTAATCATGTCGCTCAACTCAAAACTATACCAAAGAAAGGACATTTGGGTAGGCCACATAAAGACAGTACTCGAACTGCCAGATTATCATTAGAATAAACTGACAAAAAACAAAAAAATACCCTCGTAGTCCTCACATGCACAAGAATTTAAAAATAATATTATGTTACTTTACAAAGTATTCATGTCATTGTATTTGTATGCAAAACCCCATTTATATTAATTTGTTTTCGAATGAGTGACATCACTTATAAAAAACACTATCAATAATTAATGGCCTAAACTCAAACTCAAAGCAGTTATTTCAAATAAACCAATTTCAGGCAGTTTTGAATTGTCAAGGGGTTGGTTGGTTAGAAAGATGAAGCTAGTTGCCCATTCCAAAGCGTAGTAGGTACTTATGGAGAAGAACGGGCAAGAAACTCCATGGACACTCTTTTAAATTAGGTATATTAATACAAAAATATTAGTTACATCATTCATGTTGAAATGATACACGTAAGAATGATGCAGAAAAGCGTCTGTAATAAAAAGATAAAAAAAATTCAAATATTAAATTAAAATAAGCCATGGCAGTTAAGAGATGACCAGTCCCTACTGACGACGCCCGTTCTCGAACATGACGCATGGATTAGCACTATTTAGCTCAACCATTTTGAAGGGAGCCAAATCTAATACATCCACCATCAGCGAGACAATAATATTTTCAAGGACAATAAAAAAATATGATTGACGTGTAAAAGTGTTTGTACAAACCTACTTACAGAAATAAAATCATTTATCATCATTTATCAATAGAGTGAACATACTCTCAGCCGCCAGGGCACCAAGTCAATGGAAGACGTATCCAGTAAATGGTAGCTTTATATGTACTCACACATATACTATGCAATTAGTAATTATGTAAATCAATTATAATCTCAGATGATGACAAGGCCTTTTTGTATAATCAGAAAAAAAAATGTACTTCATGTAGATGATAATAAACATTGCATCATACATTGATTCTGATCATTTGAGTCGACTACTGTTGGTAAATATGAATATCATTGTGACTGGCAAAGATTTCTTGAATTCTTAAACAATATAGCCCATCCCCAGTGGAAAATGAATGATAAAGTGCTTTATTCAATGAAAATATACAGTGTGTTAATTAATTTTGCCTACACAATTAATTATATAAGTATACTGTGCAAAAATTACATGACTGGCTGATAGACAACATACGGTCTAAAAAACCTAAACAATTATTACAGATAAAAACATGAAATAGTGAAGATTTATATTTGTTGTTCTGTAAGGGGTGTAAAGAAAAAGTTCCTAGAAGGACTTGGGGGAGGCCTTGCCCAGCAGCGGGACGTATAAGCTGAACAAAAAACGAAAAATAGGGTATATCTGCATACTGACGCTAAGACAGGATTTTTCGAAACTTCATTCCTTAGCAGGACAGTGGATAGTTAGAAGTTATTTTTTTCCAGACCAAGACAAGCATGAGCAAGTTTTTTTTACTAGCTGTTGCCCGCGACTTCGCCTGCGATCCAGGATGAAAAGTAGCCTATGTCCTTTTCCAGATCACTGGCTAACTAGATGTCAAATTTCATAACAATTAGTTCAGTGGTTTAGGCGTGAAAAGGTAGCAAACAGACAGAGTTACTTTCGCATTTATAATATTAGTATGGATTTAATCAAACTGCATTCAAGCGTAGAGATTGAACATTTCTTAAAGCATAAAAGCAGTGTAATACTATTGTATTTCTTTCAGTAAAATGGGATCATATTGTTTGCTTACTTTATCACTTAATTAATGCATTATGACATGTATCATCTTAAATGGTAGTTTAATGTGTTATTATTATTTCATTATACTGAAATATATACTTACTTAATTATGTTATATGTCTCTGACATGACATTTATCTTTGTTTATTTAGTATAGTATATATAGTAAGTATGTGGGTGGGTGGCAAGGATATTGATGCGCAACTTGTTACCATGGATTCAGTACATTATTGGAAACCCCCTGTGGTGAAATTTTTCGATAGTTATAATTTTTTTTTTTTAAACTTTGCCCCGCACTAGGAATTCCATACATTTTGACCGCGTAGGTATTGCATTTTTCTATGAAACGGTTGATTTTTTGTGATAACCGACGAATTTCTATGCTAGGGGGCTAGAATCATGTGCTGAATTCATGATTACAGTTTGCCCGTCGATGCCCTGCCACCCTGTATAGTAAAGTATAATAAATAATATATAGCGCTCTTCACCAAGTCCGGCGACAGCGACCTAGACTATTTTTAACCGACTTAAAAAAAAATTGGAGGTTCCTAATTTGACTGTTTTTTTGACTGACTTAGCTCAGAACTTTTTTCTATGTGAACCGATTTGGATGATTCTTTTTTTTAGATGATTTCCATTTGTGAGCTCTCTGATGACTAGCAAAACCAAATTTGGCCTTGAAAACGCGTGTTATTTGTTTATCTATTATTTTGCTACCCGCAATATCTTGATGTCAGTAGCAATCTTTTTGTAATTACTAAGTTTACAAGGTAGTTATGGAACCACAGCCCTTACAGATATTGCGGGTGTAAGCACTTTTGCCCAGCACGATCTGTGTGGTCGCTGAGGTTGCACATTTGATAAAAATAAGTTTGTTTAGTCTAAGTTAGTTCCTAAGGCAGTACGTTATTTACATCCCAATCTGTAAGACGTCTCACATAGTCTTAATATAGAGTTTAATAATTAATTCTTTATTTTTATTTTTAAAAAGTCCTTCAAGGCGCTCCCAATCCTGACTGGCGCAGCCGGTAGGATCACTGAGGAAGCTGTCGCGCGTTAAGTGATTTTTCGCGATTAGACTTTTCCCGATTTTCACAACGGTACGCGTGGTGTACGGCAAGGTGATCCCACGAACCAAATAAATATCGTCGGTGACGAGGAGTGCTGAGAGCTGATGATGGGCGTGGCAGGCTGGTGAGTACGACTTTTCACCTCCTTGATATCCGTGCCCATATCCTTTCGGTAAACTTGGAATTGGAAGTTTTCCATTTTGACTGTTTTATGGTTTTCTTAAATAATTAAGTATTATAAGTGTAATGTAAGAATACTTTAGTTAACATACAACTGTTTTTAAACACTAAATAGGTATAAGTATACATATTGAGTTCAGAAACACTTAATAACTATACTAGTAGTAATTATTGTAATAAGTAATATTGGTAGAGTTAATAGAGTTCATAGAGTTAACTATTACTTAAGAAATAATTTAAATAAGTACAAAAATGTCAGAAATAAAACTTATCCCAAATGAATTGTACAAAATTCTACCTAGTTTTGATGGTAATAAACGTCATTTGAATTTATTCTTGCGCAAATGTGACTATATTATCGATAAGTTTAAATCATCAGAATTACAACAGGAATACTTAATGCATGTTGTGACTAGCCGCTTAACGGGTGACGCAGCCGCGCTTATCAGCGAGCGCGGAGACATTCGATCGTGGGCGGAATTCAAGGAATTGCTAGAGTTACATTTTGGCGATCCGCGAAGCGAAGAGTGTTTGGCTATCGAATTAGAAACTTTAAAGATTAAAAACAATGAGAGTCACAGTGATTTTTGTGCACGAATTCAAACGGTAAAATCAGTGTTGTTGTCAAAGGTTAATCAAATTAGTGATCAAAATTTGCGAGTAAGTAAGACTACTATTTATAATAACTCAGCCCTACAGGTATTTTTATATAATTTACCAGAAAACATGGTACGTATTGTGCGTCTGAAAAATCCACGCACATTGGAAGAGGCCTTATCTGTAGTTTTGGAAGAAGTTAATTTCTATGATCAGTATCAGATGCGCGCCAAAATGTTAAATCCAAACCATAATACTAAACCGCAGGCTAGCAACACAGTTGCACCACAACCAACATTTAAATTTGGTTTATTCCCGCAACCACCAGGTTTCAGGCCGATGCCAATGATGCAACAAAATCCATCATTTAAAAATAATGTTGGTGCAACACCTAAATTTAATTTCGGGATTCCACCTAATAGGCCAAGTATCATGCCAGGGCACAATCAAGGCCAACTTGGTACGAGTAAACAAAATTTGGTGCCGCCGCAATTTGGTTACCGACCTAATTTTGGTTATAGACCCCTTGGTTATCAACAAATGATGCCAATGCTTCCGCGTCAGTTTGGAAGTAATAATCATGCTCCTATTCCACAACAAAACAAACCTCAACCAGATATTACCGATGCTACTATGAGAACTGCTCCGCAAAGAGCAGCTCAGCAGGGATTCCCTATAAATGAATTAGAACTCTACCCTTCTTATAATGACTATTTTCCTTACCCTGCGGAATACGAATATTGTTATGATTTATCTGAATATTTCCCTAGTGAAGAAAATGATTTTCCAATAGACTCTGTACCCGCAACCCCTACACAAGACTTAGGTAAAAATGAACAAATTAAAAATAAAGATAATATCACTGAACCAGAACAAGTAAAAAATTTTTACATTCGAGCCTCCATAGACTGGCCAGACCTGAAAAAATAATATTAAATTATAATACGGTAAAATTAAAATTGCCACATATTTACATACCGGAAATAGACGGAAAATTCATGATCGACACTGGTAGTACTCGTTCATTTATACATCCTAGAATAGCAACTACCTATTTTCCTAACTACATATCATACGAACCATTTGAAGTAGTAAGTACGCACGCTTCAAGTAAACATAATCAAGTATTACAAATTCCCCTGTTTCCTGTATTTCAAAGTAAAGATCATCATAAGTTCTATGTATACAACGTAGACTCGTTATACGACGGGCTGATAGGAAATGATCTTTTAAAACAGCTAGAAGCTGTTATAGATTTAAAGAAACATGTTCTACTAACAAAGACGGCTGAAATACCTATATGCATAGATACGGATATTAATGTTATACATGTTGTATTACTTCCACCGAGATCAGAAATTAGAGCAAAATTACCAACCAATTTATTAAATGGTGTGGGAGTATTAGATTATACGGAATTCGGTGAAGGAGTACGAATGCCTACTGCTCTTGTGAAATGTGTAAACGGTTTTGCAACCACCATCATACAAAACACTCTTGATAAACAGATAGAATTATGTGTCACCAAGCCGTTTATAGTATCTAAATACGAGGAAAATGGATGCCATATAAATTCCATAAATGAACAAAATATAGAGACTGACAAATTATTACGCGACAATCTAACTAAATTACGACTAGACCACATGAATGACGAAGAACGAGCATCTATACGACAATTATGTGAAGAATATAAAGACATATTCTATTGTGAACACATACCTTTAAGCTTCACTAATCAGGTAAAACACTGTATTAGGACAAAGAATGAAGACCCTATTTACACTAAACCATATAGACAAGCCCCTGCTCAAGCAGCAGAAATTAATAAACAAGTTGAAAAACTTTTGAAAGATAACGTGATCCAAGAATCCTTTTCCCCCTGGAGCTCACCAGTCCATCTCGTTCCCAAAAAACTAGATGCTTCTGGTGAAATCAAATACAGAATGGTAATCGACTATAGAAGACTTAACGACATTACAGTTGACGACAAATATCCCCTTCCTAACATTACTGACCTTTTTGACAAATTGGGCAAAAGCGTTTACTTTACAACGCTTGATTTAGCTAGTGGCTACCACCAAATTGAATTAAATAACGATGATATACCAAAAACTGCATTTAGCACCCAGAACGGACATTATGAGTTCTTGAGAATGCCGTTCGGACTTAAAACAGCGCCGGCAACCTTTCAACGAGCCATGGACAACATTATGAGAGGTCTCCAAGGTATACATTGCCTAATTTATTTAGATGACGTCATTGTCTATTCTTCTAGCCTTCAGGACCACCTACAGAAACTTAGAGCCGTTTTTGACAGACTACGACAGACTAACTTAAAAATACAACTGGATAAATCCGAATTTTTACGAAAAGAAGTTTTATACCTAGGCCATACGATAACAAGAGACGGACTAAAACCAAATAATGATAAAATTAAAGCTATTATAGATTATCCTCTCCCTAGAACGACAACAGAAATAAAAAGTTTTCTTGGGCTGGTCGGATACTATAGAAAATTCATTAAAGATTTCGCTAGAATCACTCAACCCCTAACGTCTTGTCTCAAGAAACGAAACAAAATTATCATAGACCAAAACTACATAGATGCCTTCGAAAAATGCAAGGAAGTACTGACTAATACCCCTTTATTACAATACCCTGACTCGACTAAACCCTATATTTTGACAACTGACGCCTCTAACGTGGCACTCGGTGCTGTCCTATCCCAAGGACCTATCGGAGCAGACAAACCAGTCGCATATGCTAGTCGAACCCTTAGCGACACTGAAACACGTTATAGCACAATTGAACGAGAGCTCTTAGCTATTATTTGGGCCGTGAAACATTTCAGACCCTATTTGTACGGACATAAATTCCAAATTTTTACAGACCATAGACCTCTTGCCTGGCTTTATTCCCTGAAAGAACCCAATAGTAAATTGACTCGTTGGCGCCTCCGCCTCCAAGAATATGACTTCACAATTATTTATAAAAATGGCAAACAGAATAGTAATGCAGATGCATTGTCACGCATAAAACTTAATGCTATAGATTCCGAAAATGACATTTCAATGGATGTTAACGTAGACGAATCTGAAATACAAAAAGTAATAAAACAATTAAAAGAACTTGAAAAATTTACTACTAAAGCTAAAATAGAAAATGACACGGAAATAGTAACCATTTCAGATTCTGACTCTGACGTGACTGCACCTGCGGACCTATTTCAAGATAACTTCCCCATTCGTTCAATAACCAGTAGCAGCAGAACAAGTACAGTAGCTTCCAACATAGAACCAGACTCACTAGGGATTCCAATCTTAAGAGAGGCAATTGACACCAAACCAAACCAAATATTGGCGTTTACCTGGTTTCAAAATAAAATACAAGTTCAAAATTTATCTAGGAAAAATCAAAAAGTTTTAGAAGTATTTCTTCCATTAGATAATGAAGACTTAATAAAGCAATTCTTAAAAGAATATGTTAAACCCAAGCGTAAATACTTTATTTACTTTGAGAACGACATACATAGACGGCTATTTACTAAAGTTATTATAGAAATCTTTAAGAAAGACTCAGTGCAGTTCTTCGAGTGTACAGACAGAGTAATATATATAGAAGATGAAAAAGAACAAAAGTTTGTTATACTAAAACATCACGAAGGAAAAACATGCCATAGGGGAATTAAAGAAACTATGGTTAGAATTCGCAGAAACTATTATTGGGAAAACATGCAAGATACGGTAGCGGCAATTATAAATATGTGTGAGCCTTGCAAACTAATGAAATACGACAGAAAGCCCATAAAACCAATGTTACAATTAACACAGACACAAGATGCCCCGTTTCAAGAGATATTTATTGACTTATTTAATATAGAAAGTAAATATTACCTAACACTGGTAGACGCATTCAGCAAATTAGGACAGGCTATTGAAATTTCAAGTAGGCAAACGACAGAAGTAGCGCGAGCTCTATTAAAGTATTTTTCAATATACGGTGTTCCCAGGAAAATATCCTGTGACCCTGGCACTGAATTCAATAATGAACTTATGCGAGAACTTTTGTCTATGTACAAAATAGAAATTCACATAACAACGCCAAATAATCCCAACTCTACTGGCATCGTAGAGCGCTTTCATTCCACCAACATAGAGATATATAGGCTTGCGAAGTATGAACGTAAATGTACGGATGCCGCATCTGTCATGACCTATTCCATAATGGCATACAATCATACAATACACTCCACCACTGGATTAACACCTTTTGAAGCAACATTTGGACACACTGACTCTAATAAAATATTCGATGTAGACTTAGAAAAAGCGTACACACAACAGTTAGTTAAAGATCATGCAAAACGAACGAAATATCTGTATAAATATATAGCCGAAAAGACTCTTAACGCCAAACAAAAGGCCAGAGAAAAGAAGGGTGGTGAAATTGAGTTAAGCTTACAGGAGGAAGACAATATATTTGTAAAGGACATTAACATAAGAAAAAGTAAAGATAAACCTAGATATCATAGAGCAAAAGTAACAGGAAAAGCTAATAGGAACGTAGTACCAGTACAGATAGGTAAAAGACAAAGTAAAGTGCCTCTAAAGAACGTTAAACGTCCTTCACAGGTTGTGGCTGATCGTGGTGATCTTGAAACTGATGATCAAGATCCAAGGCCTTCAACTTCAAGAGATTAAAAATAACCCAGGTATACTACCTGTCAAACAAGGACAGGCGGTAATAGAGAAAGATAAGTGGACTATAGTTAAGATATTAGATTTTAAGGCGATAGATTATGATTTAATGTTAAATATTAATAGATACAAAGAATTTAGTGATATAGTTGACATTCATAAGCCCTACGCAAATGAGTTCCAAAATATGAAATTACAGGTAGAATATTTACGCAATTCGACAGTCAGAAAATTCAGGCAGCTTATTCCATCAAAACGTTTCAAACGTGGCCTCATTGATCCTCTTGGCTCAATGATTAAAATACTTACCGGTAATCTAGCTCATGAGGATGCGATTAAGTACGATGCTCAACTAGCACAGCTAAAAATTGGTCAAACACACGTGGATAAGAAAATAACTATAATTTCAAAAATGCTTGACTCTATTACTAACAAATCTACATCTATACAGGAAAATATTCAAATCTTAGATGAACGCATGAAACGCATAGAAAGAATAGTAAAAAACATAGGTACTAAAGAAAATAACTCTATTTACTCTACATATGTTTTAAGCATGTTTGATATGTTTATAAGTAATTTTAGGTCCATTTATACTGTTTTAAATGAGATCGAAACTGCATTATCATTTACAAAGGTATCTGTTGTACATCAAACCATTGTTGACCCATCTGAACTCTTAGCATTATTAAGCAATATTTCTGAAACTGAAAGCCTAATTTATCCTGTTACGGAAAAAACGTTATTAATGCTAGAAAGAACGATGTCTGTTAAAGCTTATGTAAAAGAAAACCAAATAACATTCATTATGGAAATTCCATTAATAGATAAAAATACGTATAATTATTTCAAAATTTATTCACTTCCAATTTTCAATGAAAACAAAACGACCACTATTATCCCTAAATACCCGTACCTTATGGTGAAAGGTCCCACGTACTTACCGCTAGCCAACCCATGTGAAGAGATGGCAGCCAACCAGTTCCTGTGCAAGGGAAACGATGTTGTATTGTATCCTGAAAGTACGTGTATAGAACAATTAATGAATTTTGCTTCAAACCTCAGTTTGTGTAAGCCCCTCGCAGTTAACCTGGAAAGTCTAAAAGTACAGCCTATTGACTTCTTCAACTGGATAATTTACACAAGAAATGAAATAATGCTTACTGAAACATGTGCCAATGATGTTATCAGGAAACCGATCAAGGGCACATATTTATTGGAAATTGATGAAAACTGCAGGGTCTATCTGAAAGACATTAAATTACACAAACGGCAACATTATTCAGGGAAAATACAATATCGGGTAACTCCTGTCGCGGTTCTACCCAAATTAGAGGAAACATCTATTAACTGGAACAAAACAGTGAATCTAAACAACTTAAACTTTGACGATTTAAAACATCTATCTTACACATTAAAAAGTGAAATAGTGGAAAGTGATAGTGCAGTGAAAACAAATAGTGTTAGTTTAGCAACTATATTACTCTATGTAATCTTAGCTATAGTATGTCTTAGTATAGTATTTTGGAGAAAATTGTCTTGTATGCGGAATCATCGGAATCCAAATATTACCGATAATTTCGCACTTGGTGAGGGAGGAGTTATGGAACCACAGCCCTTACAGATATTGCGGGTGTAAGCACTTTTGCCCAGCACGATCTGTGTGGTCGCTGAGGTTGCACATTTGATAAAAATAAGTTTGTTTAGTCTAAGTTAGTTCCTAAGGCAGTACGTTATTTACATCCCAATCTGTAAGACGTCTCACATAGTCTTAATATAGAGTTTAATAATTAATTCTTTATTTTTATTTTTAAAAAGTCCTTCAAGGCGCTCCCAATCCTGACTAGGTACTACAGTGACTACACGTTATTTGTACCTGGCGAAGCACGATTTTCTCTGCCAACTAAAAATTAATTTTGATGTGTCAAAAATGCCATGCTTATAACATTTTGGCACTGTCTATAAATTATTATGTTTATTTATTTTTGTAACTAAAGTTATCAAGTTTGCTATGCACATCTGCAACTTTATAGGATTTGGTAATGCTCTGTGAGCATGAAACCTTGCGCCTCTCTGGTTTTACCACGGAAGAGTGGTATTAAGAGGCTGACAACTTTCGTACTGCATATAAAAGAAAGAGAAGCGTGATGACACAACCCTGATAATTTATTGCGAAATATGAAGCAAAATATCTATTTACAAAAAATCTATTGATTGGACAAAAAAATTAAAACACTTACCTGTGGAACACTTGTAGAATAATCTAACAAAAATCAGAATGATTGCATGTAATAAGTATGGTTTTTAATTGTTAAAAGAAATTTCTAGAGGTATTTTCGTGATTTTTTTCCATCGTATCAAATTAGTTGTATTATGTTTTCAACACACTATCTAACTAGCATATATCCTGAAGAATATCATATATTTTTTTGATTTTGTTTACTGCAGTGGATCATATACTTTTAGGTATTATAAAACTTACGTTTAGGTCCTGTAGTCCCCTTAGTGGTAACAAAAAATGCACCTGCCATGATATCTCTCCGCCCCCACCCTTAGTTGACTGATGTTAAGTACCATTATTGAGCACAAAGATTAATTAATAAATAGAAGGTATTATCTGGTATTATCTCCTCCGTGGATATAATATTACTCAATACAATACTCAATATCTTTATTACTTTACCATAATGTGTAAGTACGTGGTAAATATAATTGAGATCATTACATACAAAGTTCCTATACAATTTCTATTAGACTGACTAGATGCGTGGATCTGCTGGCTGGTTAACAATCTAGAATAAGGCTAGCCATTCTAAATACCGAAAACCCAACCGGCTCGCGTACACCTCATCCGTCATCGGCCGAACTACGTCACACAACGACATATCAAGCTATACATTTCCAGTTTTAGCTGACCTCGCATTGTATAGGCTTTTCGTACATTGAGAAGTCGGCTTATACTGGAAATGTATAGCTTGATATGTAATCGTGCGTATGTTGTCGGCCACGCTACTTCAACCGACGTCGTCCGATGACGTCTGATCTGACTAGTTAGGTGTACGCACTTACTGTCTTTTCCATTATGTTTGGTTCGATCGGCAGAGTTCTGCTGACGACGTACGAGCACAGTTCGGCCGTTGAAGGATTAGGTGAACGCTACTTCTAACTAAATCGGCGGCGTATGCTTCGTCGCCTTACATTAAATATTAATTATTAAGTAATAATTTATGTTCTAGGTAGCAAGACTACTGGTCGGTCAAGATGGTATCCTTTCCACTCCTGCCGTGTCCTGCATCATCAGGAAATACAAGGCCCTTGGTAAGTATAAACACAGCACAGTTTTCTTTTATAAAACCTGAGTTGCGACTTCATTTATTTTGACTATTGCCAACTTTAAATAAATAATAGTTCTTTAAACAAGCGACTGCTTCGAGTTTCAGATGAATTAAAAACGTTCAATACGATGATATTCAGATTCTTTTCAAGTTCGCCTTGAACTTCGTACGTACCCAAATTCGACAAAAACCGTCGTGATTTTATTATTTCTGGCTTAAACTTAGGCCGTGGGGTAATTGCGTAACACACTAACAGTAGGAATAGCTTTCATTTTGACAGTTCAACAACATTCATTGCGTTATTTACGTTGTTGAGCAAATAAATTTTTCGAACTTATGAAGCAATGGATTAGCAATAGGCTTCAAATGATACAGTTTGCGATAGATAGTGTGTTACGCAATTAGGGTGCTGGTCCTACCCTACTATCTACCTTCGAGCTATGATCTCACTTACACAAAAAAAAAAACTTTGGACCTATACGGTGACCCTGAGGGTGACCCATACATCCAAAAAGCACAGTATCATCCTGATAATCTATTGATTGTCTGTCATACACGTTAGAATGATAAGTCATGACCATGATTGCATATTTAAGTATCTAGATCTACCATGACGCAGCATAATAATGATAAATGACCAATTTGGCAATTAGATACTTGCACTGATAAAAACTCAAACTCAAAGCATTTATTTTAATCAAACCATTTACAGGCACTTTTGCATTGTCAAAGAGTCGGTCAGTTGGTTAGAAAGTTGAAGCTAGTTGCCCATTCCCAAACGTAGATCTCTATGGAGAAGAACAGGCAAGAAACTCCAAGGAGTCTCTGTTAAATCAAGATATGTATTACAAAATCCTGGGGACATTATTCGTAATCATTAAAAAAGAACAATTCGAAATATAAGATTAAAAATAAAAATAAGCTGTGGCAGTTTAAGAGATGACCAGCTCCAACAGACGCGCACGTTCACGAACACGACGCTACAATACGATACAATAACTAAACTATACGCGATTGCTATTATTATTGCAATGACTAATTAACTTATTTATATTTACTGTTTGATAAAGAACCCTTAGCCTTGACTAAAGTTAATAAACAAGATAAGGTTAATGCTAAATAAATGAGAGATCTATAATAAATATGACGTGTTAATTCACTTTTGACGGATTTTTACTCGTTTTCGTGATTTTTCAAATGTTCACAATAAAAACGTCACGACAGATATCGTCGTCAGACATTATAATTATCTATTTTTTCCTATCATCATGTAGTATTCCCTAAAGGGGAAAGCAGAGGTGTTCAGTACATCCTCATTTCGCCAGTTATGTCTAAGTCCCGCATGTAACAAGGGGCAACCCTATTGCCATCATCATCATCAGCCTATATTCGTCCACTGCTGGACGTAGGCCTCTCGTAGTGAACGCCACTGAGCCCGATCTTGGGCTCTCCTCATCCAGTCTCTGCCAGCCGCCTTTCGCAAGTCGTCGCTCCACCTGGCTGGCGGGCATCCCACACTACGTTTGTCTAAATGCCGTCTCCACTCTAGAACTCGTTTTTCCCAACGATTATCGGTTCTGCGAGAGATGTGACCAGCCCATTGCCACTTCAGCTGGCTTAGTCTTTGGGCTATGTATGGATCACCTCGTTTCGGATTTTATTGCCATCAACCGAGCACAAATCGAAACTGATACAATAACTGATTTAACTTCTAAAGCCTTTCTATTAGCACTAAAATATCCATTTTCTTTCAGGTGGAATCGTCCTCACAGCCTCCCACAACCCCGGCGGCATAAACAATGACTTCGGCATTAAATTCAACTGCGCCAACGGAGGCCCCGCCCCCGACGGCACGACCAATCAGATCTATGCTCTCACTACGGCAATCAAGCAGTACAAGATCGTCCCTGATATTGTCTGTGATATCAACAAGATTGGTGTCAGCAATTATGATGTGAGTATTATGTTTTATTGGTGTATTTATTGCAAGTCATGCCTAAAAACTTCCGTATGTTTGATTACAGCACCAAAATTGCGTAACACATTATCAGTCAGAATCTGAATCATTTTGAAGGATATTGCTAATCCATTTCTTCATATGTTCGAAAAAATTGTCTGCTCAATAACTTAAATAACGCAATGACTGTTGTTGAACTGTCAAAATGAAAGCCATTCCTACTGTTAGTGTGTTACGCAATCACCCCGCAGTTTCTCGCACGAAAATGATCACAAAATATAATGTGACAAATTGACAAGTGCTTGTAATCTGCGGTGATTTGGAAAATTATTTATCAACAGCCTAGTAAGCAAAGAATAATTGAGCAGAATAGTCAAAACAAGTCATTGTCCAATCGATAAAACCCTAAAACATTTCCCTTTTAAAACCATTTTTTCTCCCCCCAGGTTGACGGCCAGAAGTTTACAGTAGAAGTAATAGACTCAGTGAACGACTACCTAGCTTACATGAAGGAGATCTTCGACTTTAACAAGATCAAGACTCTCATCCAGGGTTCAGAACAACGGAAGCCGTTCAATGTGCTCATTGATGCTATGAATGGAGGTAAATGGACATCCATGATTATTACTTATAAAACATTTGTCAGATCATGTGAAGACCATGTAGATTGGTATTTGAAATTGTGTTTTGAGGAAAGAACAACACAGATTGAGTGGACCTGTCCAGTCAGTGCACGCATTTGTCAGTAATCGTGCAGCTCAACTCAGAAGTCAGGACTTAAGGAGCTCAACGATTCAACGAACAATACCAAAGAAAGGACATTTGGGTAGGCCGCATAAATTACTCAAACTGCCAGACCATGATAAAAATTAACTGAGAAGAAAAAAAAAAGCAATGACCCACATAGTCCTCACATTCACAATAATTAAAATAACTGCTAGGTAGGAAGATGGGATATTATTTTAGATGAGAGTTGTTTAAAGGTCAAAGCTCAACCCCTCATAAGGCAAACATTAAAAAAAAAAAGCTCGCGAATCATATTACCCATGCGTGATGCATGCACGCTGATATAGTATGTTGCCTAGTGATAACGAAGAGTTTTTTAAATAGGTAGTGTACTATCATATCAGTTTTCTGCCATAATCCTATCGCATGCGTTGTCACGTGCGGTAAGATAAATTAATTGTTCAGGAAAACATCAGTGGTATATTGACCCCATTTTTATTTTTGAAAACATGATTAGGTAGTTAGGTTTTATAGGTATAAAATCTACCTACCTACCTATGGTAGGTACCATCCATCCTTGTAAACAATAAAATTATGGCTACGTTATTTTGTTTAATAATACGTCTGTCAAAATGGCTTCACCTATTGACCGCCCCAGTTGGATTAATAAGACAAATATTTTCGTGCCCTTTTTTTTGGATGGCTTCTCGCAGTTCGACCTAGAAAGTTGTCGGCTGCTTAACCGAACATGCCTGTGGTTGCCCTAATAAATTAAGGCCCTCAGCCAGGGCTTAAAAGACTACAAACTAGGCGACATCACGCTGAGGGCACCCCCTGCGGGGTACTAGCCTTGGCTTAGGGCGTCGCTGGGAAAGAGCAGCAAGAGACAGGCTGGATCGGAATTATTATGATCAGGGGACGAATTTAAAGCTACAGGCTCAGCGGCCCGGGCTGACTCGAGCAAGGGTCGGGGCGGAGTTTTCGTGCTCGTGCTGCCTGTCGTATTTATACGATTGAGAACCTATATTCGTTTTCGTTTTTTATTTCATTTCACGGCCCTATTTGTCGTAGGTATTAATCTGTCGATTTATGAGCTGAGCGCTGCGGGCACAATAACTGATATAAAACCAAGTGGTCTATAGGTTAATGGTCTATGTATAACGCCATCAAATGTTTTTTTACTTTCTACTCGGCAACTTTTGCGGAACCCTTATGCTGATACAAATGCGATCTTTTCTTAATTTATGCTCTTGTAAATCTACTTAATAAAAATCGTGAATTAATTCACTCACTAAAAGACAACGCACGGCCTACGACGACGGCACGGCGACGGCGACGGCGGGTCTAGAAAGACCCAGCGGTTGTTCTTTATATACAGGGTCAAATTAAATTACTTAATAATACTACTTACATTAAATTACTTATTAATTATACTTATTAATTATTAACTGCGCAGACGTGATGGGTGGTGGTATCTAAACATGTTGAGACAAAAATGAATTAATTTGATGTAATTTTTTTGGGGTCACCAACCGCAAGTAGTGTAACCACTTGAAATATATAATTTAAAAAAATTGTGTCAACTCCACAGACGAGACGTGATGGGTATCGACATCTAAACACAATAAAAGAAAAAATAGGTACAGGTTTCTCAACTCATAATACAAGTAACAAATCAAATCAAATCTTTTTTATTTTTATTTTATCGTGTTATGATATCGATATCCGATACCCATCACGTCTGCGGAGTTTCGCTAGCTAATTTAATTTGACCCTGCATATAACAGACGAGCTCCAAGGAAGATTTTTTAAAATTCATCCCCTGTTTAACCCCTATAAGGGATGAATTTTCTGGTTTTTTTTGTGGAAATTCGACATTTTTGCCGATGTAAATTTTCCGATGGGAAACCCCATCGGGCGCTCGCGGCTTGTTCCTTTACAAATATGTTTTCCTTTCCCCAGTAACGGGCCCCTACGTAAAGCGCATATTCCTAGACGAGCTAGGTGCCAAAGAAGACAACGTGCGTCGCGTCGTACCGCTGGAGGACTTCGGGGGGGCCCATCCGGATCCTAACCTCACATACGCTGCTGACCTTGTTAATGCCGTGAAGGGTGGGGACTATGATCTGGGAGCTGCTTTTGATGGAGATGGTGAGTTTAACATCCGTTTTGTAGTGATCCGTGATTAAACCGAAAATAGCCCGAATAATCAATCTATGGTGTTATACAAGAAGAGATTTTATCCAGTGCGCGAACTGTAACCATGAATTCAGCATATTTATTAATTTATTGGCAAGAAACATACACAAAATTACAGACCTAGATCCAAGTTATTGCACAATTAGATTTTCAATACAAACAGACATATTTACAATAAGGAAGGAATAAAAAGTAGACATAATACATAAAAATAACTAACAAACAACAATCAAATAATATTGGGATAAAAATAAAAAAGCTTATCTATCGTCCATCATATCACAGAATCTCAAACATGCACGACATACGTCTATTCATCTCGCGGCAAACAAATCACACTCCTGTGTCGATGGCAGTAGAGCTTTTAGCATTGCGAGCGCGCGAACTAAGGGCGAGTTAGAATATGAAACTGTGAGTGCTGATGGAACGGCCAACAATCCTTGTCGTCGGGGTCTAAGTTGGTATTTGAGTACAGGAGGAACAAAATGTCTCACAAGCTGAGCTACTAGTTCCGCACAATCAGACTCCCCACGAAGGACACGACTAGCGAACATGAGTAAAAAGTAATTAGATTCTAGACCACCTAGCATAGAAATTTTATGTCGGTTATTAAAAAGAAAGCAGCTGTTTGATAGAAAAGTGCAAAACCTACGCGTTCAAAATGTATGGAACAACAATTTTTTTTAATAGTGTTTTAAATGGTTACTGTCTGCGCACTGGTTAAAATTTCTTCCTATATACGAACTTGTAAATTACTGAATTTCAAACAAGAGCACTTGTTTAAAATAAAAAAGCTAAATCACCAAAAACACGATTTATTAAAGGCCCATTCATATGGATCAATTATGTAAGTTACAAAAATCAATATAAGGTATTTTAAAATTAACTTTTAATTTCTAGGTGACCGCAACATGATAATCGGTCGCGATGCGTTCTTCGTGACCCCATCAGACTCTCTGGCAGTCCTAGCCAACAACTTGAAGCACATCCCGTACTTCCAACGCACCGGAGTGAGGGGCTACGCTAGATCCATGCCCACCGCAGCGGCTGTGGACAGAGTCGCCGCCGCTACTGGACAGGAGATGTTTGAAGTGCCCACTGGTAAGATACGTGTTCTGATGTGGCTTGTTAAGACCGTTTTTTTTTTGTAATTTGCTTTTTACCTCATAGTAGGTAAAGAGTGCAGTTTGTGCCTAAGTACTTACAATAAAACAAATTAATACTTATTAAGAGGGCGTACAACGGTCCACTAGCGCCAATCCTTTAAAAAAATAATCTCTCGTGACTGAGAAGGAGTTATGAATAACGGCTTGTAACGACCCTCGGTAAGTGTGTCTAGAATTCTCTAATACCTTTTATAAAGTTTCATATTGAGACACGAAGCAACAAAATACGATATAGAGGAATGTGACCGCTTTTCTTTAGATCGAATTTTGTTTCTTCGTGTCTCAATATGAAGCTTTATAAAAGGTCCCACGGGAACGTGCTACCGGGATAAATTATCCCACGGGAACGTGCTACCGGGATAAATTGTCCCACGGGAACGTGCTACCGGGATAAATTATCCCACGGGAACGTGCTACCGGGATAAATTATCCCACGGGAACGTGCTACCGGGATAAATTATCCCACGGGAACGTGCTACCGGGATAAATTGTCCCACGGGAACGTGCTACCGGGATAAATTATCCCACGGGAACGTGCTACCGGGATAAATTATCCCACGGGAACGTGCTACCGGGATAAATTATCCCACGGGAACGTGCTACCGTGATAAATTGTCCCACGGGAACGTGCTACCGGGATAAATTATCCCACGGGAACGTGCTACCGGGATAAATTATCCCACGGGAACGTGCAAGCGGGATAAATTATCCCACGGGAACGTGCTACCGGGATAAATTGTCCCACGGGAACGTGCTACCGGGATAAATTATCCCACGGGAACGTGCTACCGGGGTAAATTATCCCACGGGAACGTGCTACCGGGGTAAATTATCCCACGGGAACGTGCTACCGGGATAAATTATCCCACGGGAACGTGCTACCGGGATAAATTGTCCCACGGGAACGTGCTACCGGGATAAATTGTCCCACGGGAACGTGCTACCGTGATAAATTGTCCCACGGGAACGTGCTACCGGGATAAATTATCCCACGGGAACGTGCTACCGGGATAAATTATCCCACGGGAACGTGCTACCGGGATAAATTGTCCCACGGGAACGTGCTACCGGGATAAATTGTCCCACGGGAACGTGCTACCGGGATAAATTGTCCCACGGGAACGTGCTACCGGGATAAATTGTCCCACGGGAACGTGCTACCGGGATAAATTATCCCACGGGAACGTGCTACCGGGATAAATTGTCCCACGGGAACGTGCTACCGGGATAAATTGTCCCACGGGAACGTGCTACCAGGATAAATTGTCCCACGGGAACGTGCTACGGGGATAAATTATCCCACGGGAACGTGCTACCGGGGTAAATTGTCCCACGGGAACGTGCTACCGGGATAAATTGTCCCACGGGAACGTGCTACCGGGATAAATTATCCCACGGGAACGTGCTACCGGGATAAATTATCCCACGGGAACGTGCTACCGGGATAAATTGTCCCACGGGAACGTGCTACCGGGATAAATTATCCCACGGGAACGTGCTACCGGGATAAATTGTCCCACGGGAACGTGCTACCGGGATAAATTGTCCCACGGGAACGTGCTACCGGGATAAATAGTCCCACGGGAACGTGCTACCGGGATAAATTGTCCCACGGGAACGTGCTACCGGGGTAAATTATCCCACGGGAACGTGCTACCGGGATAAATAGTCCCACGGGAACGTGCTACCGGGATAAATTGTCCCACGGGAACGTGCTACCGGGATAAATTGTCCCACGGGAACGTGCTACCGGGGTAAATTATCCCACGGGAACGTGCTACCGAGATAAATTATCCTATTATCCAATTCCATTCAGCCGTTAAAGCGTGAATAGGTAAAGCACAGAGAAACAGGACACAGGAAACAGAAACAGGTAACGATAGACGGACAGATAATAAATGCATATATAAAATCTTTTTTATTTTTATTGAACACGTTTTTTTTATTCTAAATGTCTAACTTTATAAGTAACTAGCTTCTGCCGCGTGGAATAGTGGGCTAACGCTAACTTTAACCCGCGACTTCGTTTACGTAGAGGGTGGAAATATTTTAAAATAATACGTACGTTAAGGAGCTGTTTTAGGTACCTACATCACGCTTTTACGCTTTTTTTATTTTTTTCACGGAGAAATAATTTCTTAAAATATTTCTGGGGAGTTTATGAATTTTTACTGGGGCTCTGCAGTAACGCGGGACCATAATATGTGCAAATCCAAGAAAATTTACCGGGTTACCCAATACAAATTCTAGAACAATTTTTTTTTAAGGTTTTAGAAATTTTACTGGGTTACCGATTCAATTTTTACTGGGGTACTGAACGTCATTTTTGGTATCTCGCCGAGGTAACTGGGGCCACCGCCCTTCCCCGTCATGACCACCCGCCGCCGGCCTTGCACCATTATTTTGCTGCGATGTTATTTTAATACTGCGATATCTCCTAAGATATTCATTGAAATCAAATGATGTAAAGGGCAATTTTGTTTTAAATTAAATACTTGTGATGAATAACGTATTTATTTGGATAAGGATTAATATCATGTTTATAAAAACACCTTCGCAAATAATGCATTATTTTAGAAAAGATTTGGTTAGAATAAAAAAGTTCATAGTGAGCCAACCTTAAAAGATAGACATAAGCTGTCGCAGACTTTTTTTTAGGACTTTTAAAGGGGAACAATTCTGTAATACATGATTTTTGTGAAACTTTAACCGTTTACGCAGCGCACGCAGCGGAAGCTCTCAAAAGGAAAAAAATAACCTACGATTTTGAAACATTGCTCATTGATGCTCCGTCCCTATTGGTCTTAGCGTGATGATATATAGCCTATAGCCTTCCTCGATAAATGAGCTATCTAACACTGAAAGAATTTTTCAAATCGGACCAGCAGTTCCTGAGATTAGCGCGTTCAAGCAAACAAACAAACAAACTCTTCAGCTTTATTATTAGTATAGATTAGAAAATTCTAGACACACTTACCGAGGGTCCTTACCAGCCGTTATTCATAATTCCTTCTCAGTCACGAAAAAATACTTTTTTAAAGGAGTTGCGCTAATGCCTTTGTACACCTTCTAACTTAAATTATTGTCTGCAATGATATTTTGGAATTTTCTGTGTACCTAAAGGCTTACAGACAGGGTTACCGACAATCTTACCTATTTATTTGGTCCTTTTTGTATTGAAAAACATGTTTTCTGAAATGAAGTGTTTTGCAAATTATATTTTTTTATTTAAATTACCCTCGGTACTTGAGGGAGAGATTAGCAAAAATCTCCCAACTTTTCAACTAAAATTTGTGTTAGGAGACAGAAGTGATAGAAGCAACAAGAATAATGTACCCAGGATTTTGTAATATCTTGATTTAAAAAGAGTGTCCTTGGAGTTTCTTGCCCGTTCTTCTCCATAGAGATCTACGTTTTGGAATGGACAACTACCTTCATCTTTCTAACTAACTGACCGACTCTTTGACAATCCAAAAGTACCTGTAAAAGGTTTAATTGAAATAAATGCTTTGAGTTGAGTTTGTGATATCAGAAGGATATAAATACTCGTTCTCATTTTACACATCACTCTAAAACCGACCATTGTTTCCAGGCTTTTCTTTTTTTTGCGGTGCGAAATCATCAATGACCTCTCCCGCTCTGGGCGGAGCGGAAGGGCGTGTCGAACTCTTACTGACTAAAACCCACCCGTGTTCCTTCAGTTGCCTGTGCGCCAGGGCCACGGTAACTCTTTCGAAGAATCCGCGACCCCGGCAGGCATCGGCCCTATCGGACCCCGTCAATGGTGCTGACATCTCTATTGTTTCCAGGCTGGAAATACTTTGGAAACCTAATGGACGCGGGTCGCCTCTCCCTCTGTGGTGAAGAAAGCTTCGGTACAGGGTCCGACCACGTGCGGGAGAAGGACGGACTTTGGGCCGCCCTAGCCTGGCTCTCAGTGCTGGCCGCTACTGGGCTCTCCGTTGAGGATATCCTAAAGACACACTGGACACAATTCGGCAGGAATTACTTTACCAGGTATAATATACAAAGGCATCCTTGCATCGTTTAACACTGATAAGCATGAGTTGAGACTCTAGAAAAATTTGATTGTTTAAAATGACTCTTTTACCTTAAGACCGGACCGGTTATTTCAGGTGAACGTTATTCGGGATTTCGTTCTTTCGGGTTACAGTTATTCGGGATAGTGCTCATTCAGGATAAAGTAATTCGGAATTACGTTCTTTCGGGGTACGGTTATACGGGATAGTGTTCATTAGAGACAGCATTCATTCGAGATAAAGTGATTCGGGATTACGTTCTTTCGGGGTACAGTTATTCAGTATAGTGTTCATTCGAGATAGCATTCATTCGGGATAAAGTGTTTCGGGATTACGTTATTTCCGGGTACTGCAGTTATTCGGGATAGTGTTCAATCGAGAAAGCATTCATTCGGGATAAACTGATTCGGCTTATCTTATCTTAAATCTTCACCATTTTGGAGTATAGAATCTTATATCTGGCTTGGTGCTTACCTAACCAACATCCAACAATAAATACAACCAATCCCCCTACAGATACGACTACGAGGAATGCGCAAGCGACCCGTGTAACGAGATGATGCAAATGTTGGAGAAGAAGATCACGTCTCCCGGGTTCGTGGGCTCGACACACTCTAGCGGCGGCAAGACTTACGTGGTGAAGCTGGCGGATAACTTCTCTTACATGGACCCCATTGACCAGAGTGTGGCTATGAAACAGGTGGGTAGTACAAGAAAATATAATTATAATCCTGGATGTGTTAGAGGTTCTGGAGTGGCGACCGTGTACTGGAAGGCGTAGCGTTGGAAGGCCTCCCACAAGGTGGACCGATGGCCCTGTGAAGGCCGCAGGAATCTGCTGGATGTGAGAAGCACAGACCCGGTCGAAGTGGCGGTGCTTGGGGGAGGCCTATGTCTAGCAGTGGACGTCGTTCAGCTGAATGATTATAGTGAAGATTACAGAAGAGGCTCTTCTCAAAAATTAACAAAAGAGTCTTGTTAAATTAAGATTATTTTTGTTGTGGTTTTTTTTTTCAGTAGGTACTATTTACCAACAAGTCCGCTATACGAATAAATCTTCCGTTTTCTTATCTATAATTCATAAAACATGTCGTTGTAAACCGGTCGTGTGTCTAATTAGAAATTGGATTGCTCCGCTCTTTAGTAAATTGCAAGAATTATCATTTTCTGTGTTTGCAATTCAAATCATTTATCTACCTTTATCTTCTTATTATGTAATCTTTTCAGGGTCTTCGCATCATCTTTGAAGATGGTTCCCGAATCGTGTTGAGACTCAGCGGCACAGGTAGCTCGGGAGCCACTGTCAGGTATGTCAACAAGATATTTCTTGAGATTTTCTTTCTTTCTTTCTTTATGTTACCAACTTCTCTCGTATCACCAGAAACTATACAAGAGTAACTCATATCGCATAGTAACCAGTCAGCAAGTTAATAGCGGGGCTTTATGCCCAAGATGCGCCAAAATGCTTTTTTAATGCACCCCTGTACCAACTGACTTTGAATACATTCAATACTTGCAATCGGCATTTTGTTTTTGTTTTGATCGTTTGTTTGTTGTCATTAGCCAGTGTCGCAACACAGAGCAATGTGTATTGTCTTTGGTCCCTGGCTTTAGCATCAAGCAATAGACAAAATTGTGAAACTTTTACAACTTGAATGCGAGGCTTTTGGCTATTTTGTAAGTGTTTATTAATGAATGTCATTCATTTGTAATGTGCGTTTTGTTTGTGCATAATAAACTATTTTTCTTTCTTTCAATAACTGTGTACACGGGATTAACTCTAAAAACCTAAATAAACTATGTTCTAAAAAAACTTATCACATGGTTGTTATCTGCGCATTCTGTACATCAACCCAAGTAACATTAAGCAAACATTATTGCTGGGAAACGACTTTTCTTTATGGTGTCAAAAATCGCTTGTTTTTGTTACCGGCAGCGCGCAAACGCACGCAAAACATTGTTCTTGTGGATGCATGCAACGGTACGGGAGTTGTCGGTATTTAAAGTTAAGCTATAATATTTAACAACATCCCAATCCTTTGATTAAAGCAGCCGCCTGCTACCCTGCCCTCCCCCAGCGACGCCCTAAGCCGAGGTCCGTACCCCGCAGGGGTGCCCTTAGCGTGTATTCGCTTAGTTTGTAAGTTTTAAGCCTTGGCTGGGGGGCCTTAATTTATTAAGGCAACCACAGTCATGTCCGGTTAAGCAGCCGACAACCTCCTAGGTTGACCTGAGAGAAGCGTAACCCAAAAAAATAAAAACATGTTTTCGTGAAAAAAGTTTAAACAAGTAGACAATATGTCCGTAACCAGAAGGTATAGTCCAGTACAAAAAAAAAAACACAATGACGGAAGTATAAGTGACTCTTGGCTTCGTTTAGCGTCTGCTTACACCAGTGGTACCCAACCTTTTTTTGACCGGGAACCACTTTGATTTCATTATTATTAGCCGGTACCACAAGGTTAAAAAATAAACTGTATTAATCTAAAAATAAACTTAAATCGAAAAGTTTTACAAACGTAATCGTAAAATTCAAAAGTAACATTATTTAACAAAACACTTCATCAGATTGCATCAATGAGATTTTTGAGCTTACATCGTCTGTACAAATTCTTGAATTCTTGGGGTAATGTTTTTGCTCAAAGTTACATGCATATCATTGCTTACTTTGAATCGATTCCTGGACTTATTTTTAATTATTAGTAAAGCGGAAAATCCTTGTTTGCATAAATAAGTTGTGGGGGAAAGCACAAGATAGCGCAAATCGATTTCTCGAATTTTAGTGTATGAAATTGCTGTTTTACACCAAAACTGCTCCGAAGAATCAGATTCAAACGCGTCCTTACAGTTTCTATCAATTTGTTTGAAATCTTTCGCGGACCATATTTTAGCTAGACCACTGGTTGGAACCACTGGATTACACCCTTTCATAGATAAATGCACTACCTACCCAATAAAACTGTATAAAACATGCTTTCTTTATCTAACTACTGCCAATTTCCATTCCAGATTATACATTGACTCGTACGAGGCTAAGAACGTGTTAGGCGACGCTCAAGTGATGCTCAAACCTCTGATCGACGTGGCGCTACAGGTGTCCGAGCTACAGAAGTACACAGGACGCGACGGACCCACTGTTATCACATAAATATGTAGAAAAACATCAGGTTATCCGTAACATAACGACATCACGCTTGTTTCTCTAAGGTGTGGGCAGAGGTGTACCTTTAGTACGGTCACCAAAAGTGATAGTAACCAGGGTCATCGGATATAATTGAAGTTTAGTAAGTAACCGATGGATTTTTTCGAATGAAATTAAATTAATAGAAAACAAACAGTTAATTTATCCAACCAACCAACCCAACCAATAACCAACCCTACCAACCAACCCAGCCAACCAACCCAACCAACTAAACTAACCAACCAACCAACTTCAACTATATCTGAAGACCCTGGTTACTTATCTCTTAGTGACTGTACACCCACATTTCGCCAGTTATGTTTGATACAGAGTGGCAGGGACATCGACGCGCACACTCCAACAATGAATTTAGCACATGATTCTAGCGTAGAAGTTACGTAGGTTACCAAAAAACGAAAAAAATATCTGGCTGTTTCATAGAAAAGTGTACCAAAATGTATGGAACAACAATTTTTTTTTTTATAACCGATGAAAAATTTGAACGCAGAGGGTCTAGTCTAGAATCATGTGCTGAATTCATGGTTTGCCACCCTGTATACTAAAGATCCATCTTTTTCAACATACACAAGTTCTTTTTTTTTAATTCAATTTTATTTACAATCTGTTCTGCAACAAATAAATACTATAGAACAGTTGCTGTGTTGAGATTTTTGGTACAAATTTGGATTTTTTGTTTATAAAGTCGTTTTACAATATTTTTATTCAGGCGTTTGGAAAATAAATTGTTATTGTTACAGATCGTAAGTATCTTGTGTTAAAACTGTTTCGTTATAGCCCAAGGGGATAATGGCCATATTACCCTTGGTTGTTAATACCATCAAATAACTTTAAAAGTTAAAATAATCTAAGTTCCTTAAGGAGTGTTGCAATACATAATAAACTATTTAATTGTTAAGAAATAATTACGTATAACAAATCTCTCTGTTTTTTAGTGCGAGTAATATTTACTGATTGTTGTTGCGCTATTGATAAAAGCCATTTTAACGTATAGTTTGTTGTAAAATAGCATAAGCGTACAGTTCAACGAACAAGGTATTTGATATACAAGTAATATTTGCACTACACAGTCAAAATTAATTTTTATTGTGTGCATATTTTTTTTAATGCTTATGGGCACTTTTGGGGCTGATGAAAAGAATTAACTTCTCAACTCAGTTTAAGAGTAGTTGCAAGTTTGCAAAAAGCTTTGGAGACTGTACATTCCGCGCAAAAACTTATTTTGAGGCGGTAACCACACAGCAAGCGATGTAAATAAAACAACATATTTTTTGTAAGAAATAAATCACAATATACATTTATTTTAATATGTACAAATTGAGAGTTTTATTGCTATTAAAAAAAAACTACTAATTGGCCAAAGACACTTTGTATGAAACAATTGGTTTTAAACTTCTATGTTGATAAATTAATATATTAAAAAAACTATTTAAAAATAAATGTTGTTTAAATTAACTTAACCTCGTTTTACTTATAGTAAAAACTATGACTAGATGTTGTTACACTTTGGTATTAACTTACAGATTTCATTTGATACAATGCGGTAAGTACCGTCAGACGGGGTGAATAGGGATTCAGGGGTGAATTGAGACGAAACTTTAAAAGGGATTTTAACATTGAAATAATATAGTTTATTGCCAAAAAGGACTCTAATGTGTTTACTGTATTATAATTAACGATTAAGTGCCCTTGTTGGCAACAAACTGTATTATTTCAATGTCAAAATCCCTTTTAAAGTTTCGTTCCGATTCACCCTTGCATCCTTAATCACCCCGTTTGACGGTGTATAAGATTAATTTAAAGTTAGTTGAACACTAGGAAATAATAAACTTAGAGCAACAAGTAACTTGCATCGTCTAAATCACTCGACTCTCGTCTTTAGCTTATGGTATGCTCAGGTAATAAACTTTGCACCGTGTAAATGGGGATTTATTTGTGTTGTCACCCTCTGCAGTCCCGACTTTAGACAGCGACAAAAATCGGTCGCTAAGTCGTATAGTTGTCAAATTCCTTTAATAGATTTTCAACTTTATTTCGAAAGCATAAGGTTGAAAATCAATTAAAGAAATTTGACATCGATTGGACTTAAAGACCGATTTTTGTCGTTATATTTGTCGAGACTGCAGGGCCAGGAAGGGTAAGGCTTTGTGTACAACAGCGTTACCTTCTGGCAAGCTCTTGAACGATATAGGAAAGCTATTGTCATACTTCAATGTGATTAGCTACTGTTTCCATAATCCTTAACTTTTACACGCTGCTAACTTAGGTTTTTATCAAACCCACGTCAAAAATAATGAATATACAGAGTGTCCCGTAAATCAATGATTTACGGGACACTCTGTATATTCATTGTCAACTTTCAAGACCATAAAAACTGATCAGAATATTATACACAGCGTCTTTTTATAAAGTACTTATAATGTTTTGGTAAACCATTGTCATTCGCTATAAAAACAGAACAAAACAACACTGAACAATCTTCTATAGAAAAACTTTAAATAGCGGGACGTTTTTTGTAAAAAAAAAAAACATGGGTTTTCGTCCTCTGCACCAGCTTTCCACACTCTGCCAACAAATAACATCCCCTCTAAGCATTACCTCCTTCAAGTTGAACTTTTTGGACCTCCATGGTATAATAATATACTTCGCCAGGTATAGCATTCAGAGACACAGTGGTCACGTGGGAGACACAAGCCTACGTCAACACCGCTGTGTTACCAGTAGTGTGTAATAATAACTCCCCAACCGCCTTTATTACCTGTGCGAATCCGATAAAACGTTGTGGTTTTAACTAACAATTACGTTGGTATATATTAAAATTTAATTGTTTCGTTTGATTAGAAATACGAAACGACAATTTAAATACTTTAAATACATTTTTTAACAGAATGGTAACTGAATTTTTTTCCATAATTCTTGTTTTGTTGCAATAAAGTAGCAACTGGATAGTGACGTAAGCATGTGTCACTCCCGGAATGCCAGACCTTGTTTTTTTAGACCATGGGTACCCCTACCCACTACTCGTTAATAAAGAACTGCATAAGCAAGTTGACAGCTCCTAACAGTATTATACCGCAGTAGAACAAAGTCTTCGACCAGGTGAGCTTGCCTCGGATTTGCAGAGAACGGATCTGGAGGAACGAGGGAAGGGCGAAGATGTGGACCAGGCCGCTTATTGCCCCTGTGTATCTGGAAAAAATAAAGATAAACTTTAAGAAATTGCTGCGTAGGTAAGATTACAGTCTGATTTGGTATGACATAAGTTGAAGCAACATAAACGATGCATTGCATGCATTGTTGCATTCATTTGTTGCTTCAATTTTATTGTATGCCAGGGACAAGAAATTTCCATCATGTAAATGGGGCTTAGTTTTGGATTTCTGCGAAAAAAGATTCTGCCTACAGCACAGACAACTTAGCCCCGTAGACACCGCATAGGAGGGCAACCGCGCTCGCCAAGCATTAGCTCTACGGCCTCATATGTGATGGCCACGCCAACAACTCGTCTAGGAAGCGCCAGTCAGTCCGTTACTGATTGTTGACGTAATAATATCATGTATTAGTTATTGTTCTGAGGTTTTAAAAATCGAAAAGAATATTCAAAATGCCGTATTGTGCAGTGAAATGGTGCGGAAAATGTAGCAAAACTTCGAGGTTACACAAAGACGACATAACATTTCACAGATAGGTTATTTAAAAGCATAAAATAATTACAAAATTTTATTTAACGATATTATTTGAATACGAAAGAAATGCAAAGGTACTGTAGCGCTCGTTGATGTATTTTGAAAAATCTCTTTCACGTTTTAATTTATATATGACTATCTCGTTCTATCATCGGTAACAGTTTAGGGATGATGAATCGATAACAAATCTACAAATAAAATATCGATATGTTACCACAAACATAAAATAAATAAATAATCATTATTTTATTTGAAAGGTTTCCAAAATGCCTAGAATTAAAGAAAATTTGTATAAGCGCTACAAAACGAGATGAAAATTGGTGTCCCACTACAAATAGTGTTATTATGTTCCCGTCATTTTACTACGGATTGCTTTGAACTCAAAAAGGAACGACGAATTTTATTTATTACTGCTGTACCAACTTTGGTGGGTCACTTTTCAATATTGTCAGATATTATCGACTTTAGTTTCCTAATTCCCGAAATATTTTTTGGCGCAAACGTGGCACGTGGTTCTCCAAAACTATTTTCTGTTTGATGCAAAAAATATTTCCTGAATTAAGTATACCTAGATATAAGTACCTACTAGGTATAACGAATTATTATACGTAGTATCTCTGTGCTATAATGTGAGATTTTATTTGATCAGTGTACCTTTTTCAATAGATAATTAAATCTAAGTACTTACAAATGCTGCTTATCGATAAAAATATCGAGTCTCATACCAACCCTAAGCCGTTCTATGAGTCATTTGACGTATGACATGTGACATTGAAATAGCCAATCACAGCTCTCTTTGCACCTCGGCCCCCCCCTGACTTTTGGCGATAGTATATTCGAACAAAATGTTCTTAATGAGGTGTCTACGGGGCTAAGTTGTCTGTGGCATACAGAGACGATAATTTTATTCGCGTGTTTTTTTGTCATTTCTTCGAAGAAATAAAAAATAAAAAACGCACCCCTTATCCAATTTCCATAGGTATACCTAGAAAAGTGTAGGTTATGGATTAAGATCCTACTGCAGAAATTAAAACAATTTTCAAAACTACAGTATCTTGATTTTTACTAGATGTTTTCTGGTTCAGAGAAAAATGACAGAAAAATAATTGACAAAAGAATTCAGATTGTAATGGTTTTCTTCACCATGTTGCATTGTGGCTGAATCTATTATACCATCTTTTAGAACTTCAGATACCTCATTTATAAAAATAAAAAAATCCAGATACTTCGTTTAAAAGATAATTATATCAGACTAGCTACTGCCCGCGGCTTCGCCCGCGTGGATGTCGGAAACTATCCCACGGGAACATGCTACCGAGACAAAAAGTAGCCTATGTCCTTCTCCAGGATGCCATCTATCTCCTTGCCAAATTTTATCGAAATCCGTTCAGTGGTTTAGGAATGAAAAGGAAATATACAGACAGAGTTACTTTCGAATTTATAATATTAGTATGGATGATAAAATCTTCCTTACTTACCTAATAATTGTCCCAATGCTGGGACAAAAGCAAGCCACCAGTATGCACATCAGCATGATGGTGAGGTTAATGAGGATGGTGTTGAGACGCGTCTCCTTGAAGGGAAGCAGCAGGATCGCTTCCGTACGGAGCATGAAGGCGACCAGCGGGTATACTGTCACTACCTGAGTAAAAATGGAAAAGTGGTTAAATATTGTATAGAATATTTCAATTTCTGAAATCTCGCTATCTGATGCTTCACTCTAGTGAATGTTCATTTTGTTAGATTCCACGTTCACAGGACACCGAAAAAATTACATTTGTTCGATCATTCGGTAGACAAGCGAAAGATGCTGAATGCGGAAATCTAACATCGGTGGATCGGTTAACTAAGGACATCTTCATTTTCCACTCTAAATTCATTCTGTTCAGACGATTCACTGCCAGTGAAAGATCCCGAAACAGGAAAAAATTCCAAAAATGAAACGTCTGGTATGTGCAGGTATATATCGTAAAAATCGGGTAAGTAGGTTCGGCGTTTTGTCGTTCTTTTCTTGTTTGATCTACTAGAGGGAGTCCTGGAGGATCCGATACTCGGTCTCACCCCTAAATTTGTAACACCACAAGGCAGGCCCTCTGCATCATAGAGTATCCATTACCGATCTATTAAGTCCTGGGCAAATTATGCTGTAAGGTTCCGAAGAAAGGAGTTAGCTGTCCAAAATTTTGAAGGTAGCTCCAGTCATAATGAAGGTAGAATCAACTGGCTATCTGTTACTTACTAGGCAGGTAGGTAGATACAAGATACAGGCAGATGACACAAGATCTGGGGGGAACACTTCCCCCATCTCGTCAAGCATTTGGCCATTATTATAATGTAACTTTTACTTACTTGAAACAGCAGCAATATTCTAGCCACTGCAGTCATCACATCATGCATTTCAAAGTTATTCAGCAAATTCTGAAAAGAAAAGGAAAATATCCATGGTTATTTACTTACTTCGTAAGCAATTCTTATATACATCTTGAATGTATGATACTGTTTCACTACTAGATTTAAAACGATCTGCAATACAATGTAAAATTGAATATTATATCAATTTCATCCTAGCTCATTTTATGGCAAATTGTTCCTATTGAGACCTTTTTATGCCGATAAGGATCATAAATTGTGGTAAGCACTTAGTTTTTTATCAGGTAGGTTATTTAGACTTTAACAGAAGCAATATATTTATTTATTTATTTAACCATTTATGTACACACATATATAAACAGACAAGAAGAAAGGAATACAGAAATACGTACAAATCACCTTTGTACGTATTTTTCTGTATGTATTATGAATTTATGAGTTATAATATAATACATAATATTATATATAGGTATATACAGGATGGCAGGGAAATCGACGCGCAATCTGTTACCATGGATTCAGCACATGATTCTGAAACCCCTGAGTTGAAGTTTTATGTCGGCTATTAAAAAACATTAGCTGTTCCATACATTTTGACCGAGTAGCTAAAGCACTTTTCTATGAAACAGCAGATTTTTTTATTTTGATACCCGACGAATTATTTCTTCGCTACGCTACGTCTACAATCATGTGCTGAATTCATGGTTTGAGTTTGCGCGTCGATGTATGCCACCCTGTATAATATATCATTTACATTTAAAAAAATACAACCGATAACGTGTTGAATATATGAAAGAAACACTCGATCGGCGACAGCGACTGAAAAATATCAGTAGGTAGGTATATCGTAGCCATCCAGGTTTAGGTACTGCCTTCAGTAACAAACCCTTGCTCCATCTGTTGGGAGAGCTTCCCAAGATGAATCGAAGCCTGTTCCCGTCAATCCTATCATAGACACCACTATCGATATGAATATCAACTACGTATTTAGGTACTTATAATAGCCCTGCCGGGGTCGCGGATTGTTCGAAAGAGTTACCGTGGCCCTGACGCACAGGCAACTGAAGGAACACGGGTGGGTTTTAGTCAGTAAGAGTCTGACACGCCCTTCCACTCCGCCCAGAGCGGGAGAGGTCATTTGATGATTTACAATCCAAAAAAAAAAAAGGTACTTATAATAGCCAGCAAAAAAAAACATGGCGCCGACTGCGCAAGTCCTGTCACTTGTATGAGAACGGTCGCCCCCCACCCTATAAGGTCTTTCGCGCATGTTCAAGTTATTTATCAGCTGCTGTATTTGGCTGTAAGTACTATCCATTTATTGAATACTTACATCTTCAATACAAGACTTGGCGAGAGGGAAGCAGATGTAGAACACGGCTCCCACCAGTGTGTAGGTAACGGTGACCAGCAGGAAGGCTATCGTCAAGTCTCTACCCTGCAATCAAATTATTATTTCATTATTATTATTTCCTTTATTTTATTATATATGTACATACAAATTATATTTTTAAATATTAGAATATAAAAACATATAAAAATATTAAAAAAAAAAAAACAAAAAAACTACTGTCTCCCAAAAAAAAAAACACTAAAAAACGTGAAAAATAACTAATTTCGGAAGTCGATGTCTTTGGTTTTGTATTTTCTTTTTTGACAACCGATTTCCGAAACTAAAGTTATTCTTCACGTTTTTTAGAGTTTTTTTTATTTGGAAGTCAGTTGTATTTTGTAAACAGGTTTTTATTTTTCACTTCTTAGTTGTGGTACCTACCCCACACACATTCGTATACCACTACTTGATATGTAAATAACCGTGACAGGAAATTATTAAAACATCATAATATAAACTAAGTGGAAAAAATACGCAGTATTAAGGAAAACTCAAAAACTTCTGGTCAGAACTTGATCAAATTTAAATGGGACCACATGTAAGGCACCACCTTTCAAATAAAAAAGAACCCAGAAAAGAGTTCTGAGCTAAAACACATTTAAAAAAATTCACTCGAATTGAGAACCTCCTCATTTTTGGGAAGTCGGTTAAAATAGTAGCCCACCGGTATCGGGAACAGGGTCCAAGCTACTGGCGGTCAGGGCTCCTGAGAGAGGTATCGCTTTCTGAATTCAGTCCTTGATCCAGCTGTCCAACGAGAGCCTCCTGAGTAGGGCATGCAATTCCGGAATTCCGTTACAATTTGTCTGATATCTCAACTCCGGAATTGAGAGGAGTAATATCGTAATTCCGATATTCATACAGTGTTTCAAATTCATTGATATTTGTTTTTTTTTTTCTGAACGCAACTATCTAACGTCTGTGTAACTTTCCAAGCAGCTAGTCAACCAGGCCTACAGTCCGCTCACAGTTGTTTTACCTCTGAATTTATATCACTGTCAAAATCATAGTGATCTTTATTGCCGTTGTAATAAGGTTGCTGTTGGGTTGCTGCCATTGACAAGTTTTAAAATTCACAATGATCTTTATGATAGTTACAATAAGGTTGCTATTGGGTTGTTACTGTCAGTCTGCTGTTTTTCTATTCCTAGATAGAAATGGTATCGCTATTAGAGACAATTAAAAGTTACCAGTTCCGGAACTAGTTCCGGAATTCCGGAAACAGATCTCCGGTATTGGAATTCAGTTCCGGAATTGAGAACCTTCCGATATTGCACGCCCTACTCCTGAGGTGTTGGTCGCGGCTCTTGGCTTTTAAGCCATTATTATTATTGTTGTAGCGTGAGTTTATGTATGTGTACGTGTGTTATTATTATTTATTTATATTACACTTAATGTTGAGACCGCTCCTCTCAACATCGCCGCGAACAGGCGGCAGTGAACGACGGGCGCGGGAACAGCGGGAGCCAGCCGCCCGACGGCCGAGCGCGCGCCCCCGTGGGCCCCCGCGGGCCCCCGCGGGCCCCCGCCGCCGCACCACAACAGTCAGCTGTTGCACGCATCCACGCGCGGCTGCGCTTGCGCGTTTTATTAACGTCCATATCATAATTCATTTTAAACCAACCTTTTATTACCGTTGTATTCATCTTTCATATTATTATACTCTTGTTATACAGTCCACTATCATTTCATTTTTCTCCACCACGACCTATCGTCGCGATCACTTAACCTATTAACAATTTGGTTTTAGCCACACCACTAAAACATCTCAGGATTTATCTGTGTGCTGGGGAGCCGTTCATTTCAATTTTACATAACACGTACATTAGGAGAAATGTTGTGTAAGGAAACGTTTTGATTTGTACATATAACTTTTCTAACTCGTTTTGTATATCTAACGTTTGTAAGTCTTCTGGAAGTTTATTAAGAAGAAAAGGTATTAAATATTCTGCTATCCTCATCTCGTACACATTAATACATTTTGGTAAGATGTATTTATTTTTAAGTGGTATCGTTCTCAGAAAGTCAGCGTGTTGTTTTAGCAGCTCATTCGACTTTATTGAACACGTTCATAACATTACAGTATTTAAAGAGGTCGTCGTCACCGTTTTTGAATTACTTGTTTAAATGTTTTGGCATACTTTTAATATTCTTAGTTGTACCTACCTTATAAATATCTATCAGGTGTGTATGATAAGTTTTCTGTGGTTCTCCCATAGCTGCTGATTCCGTTATTGATAACCAAGTCTGCTAGGCCCATATATAATATTCTATGCGTTTTGTAAGGCAGTTTTTATTTAAGTATGCTAAATTTACTTCTAGGGTTACAAGAACTCCTCAACACACCAGCTTTTCCCAATCTTGTCAGGATCAACCTCCATTATAACTAAATATCGTTGTTATTGTAGACGCGTTTTGATTTTTTCCTTGAATGTAAACACATGCATTTCGACTCAGATCTAGCGAGAAACTTTCTCTATATAAATGTGCCTTTTCACAAATCGATTGCAAACTGGCTCCTAGCCAATTACTGGGCAAAACGTACCAATATAATATGCTAAACGTAAACTAGTGATCAGAATTCCAGATTCAGTAGAACCCTGTGGCATTTGACAACCATTATCAAATGTGTTATGGATGAATGGAGATTAGAGAAGCCTCTATTTGGTCTGAGGGTATCCATGGAATCTGGGATGCCATCGAAAAATCCCTAAGAAGCATTTAACAGAAAAAAAAACTTACATTTTTGTCCTGCCTAGCATTATTGCTCATGATAGTGATGATAATGTTGTGTATATAGAAGGACAGGGCCAGCATGCCGCTGAGCACGGCCGCGTTCTTGATGGCGTGCGTCTCCGTGAAAATGGAGCCGATGTTGATGCCCCACGCGTAGCCTTTGACCAGCACGAAGATCAGTAGGTATGCTACTGATAGTGTTCCTGGAAAAGATAGATAAATAACAATTTATTGAAGTAATTTGGTCTAGTAAATACGTTTTGGATCAGGGGATCTTAAAGAGACTTGTGTCTAAATGTCCGCTGCACGAGAATCGATTACTGATCGCATTTTGTTGATAAAAGCCATATGAGAATGTTGTCTGTCCAGTACCAGTTTCCTTCACTTGACTGTTTCCAGTGTTTGGCAATAGGCTCGCCTCCTATGGTGAAATATGAGTGTACCCTAAGTACACCTCTGCCTAACCCTTTGAGGGAACGGGCGTGATCGTATGTTATGTAATACATAATTAAATTAGCAGACGAGAGTACAGTTTTCTCCCGACTGTACTTTGCCTGACGAATAGACTGTTTGACTGTGTTTTTTAAAGAATTTCGTTTTAAGAAACCTGGAAATATATTAAGCCAAAGTATTTCTTTTTTAAATATTTAAAAAAAATGGCGAAGTTCTATGCGTTTTAAAGTCGCTGCTAGACAGAGACAGCATTATTAGCATATGACGTCACAGGAACGCCATAGTAACTTCGCGCCATTCGATAGAAGAATAATTTCAAAAGTGGGTAACTTCTCCATTTTCTATCGATGTTACATTTTTGTTTGTAAATCGTCTTTTTTTAGTTACATGTTTAATATAAGTAGGTACTATTAATTAATATATTTTTTTATAGTAAGTAGTCAAATACTCTCTTAAATAAAACTGTCGAATCAAGGAAACTGGCAAATACTCGTACTAGAAACTGTCGAGTTGTCAACTGTGTGATACGAAAAACTGACCAATCAGCGAAACTGAGGAATTAAATAAACCGACGAGGGTTTCCCTCCATGCAATTCGCGAGTCCGCGATACACTGGCCAGTGATACCTACGCGGGCTCACGAATTGCATCTTTTCATTCTTATACACGCTTGGTGATTCCAGGACACTCAAAGCATAATTATTAACATAGAACATGGAGAAGATATTCAGTACCTAGTCTTCCAGCTAAAACCATGATGAAAAAACTTACCCAGCGAATTAAACTTGGTAAAGAACGAGACATCTCTAAAGTTGAGCAGCGGGAAGACGATGAGTGCCACATACATGGGCACGGTGGAGTGGAGCCCCCAGTACACGGAGTCCGCGCGGGGCTCCGCTAGCAGCAGGGACGAGTCGTGGCGCGGGCACAGCGGGGACGTGTCGTATTCTGTTGTGTTGGAGCTACTAAGATCTGGAGGTAACAAAAAGGCGTAAGATTATCGAAATGGCGAAGGTTTTTCCGAGGGTCGTGAATTAAAGTGTGTAGAATGGGTTTAATGGGTTTAAAGAGACATTAAGGCAGGTAGTTCTTAGTTAATCAAGTCGTTAGTTTTGTGGTGGTCGATTAAAGATAACCACCTCAAGGTACTGCAAGGGATCCAGAAGTTATGACGGCTAAATTAGAATCACAAATTACAGAAACCTGTTGTATGACATTAGACATTACCTACTTACTTTCTTTAGAATTAAAATTAACGAAGTCATTTATAACTGCAGAAACCGGTTCCTTCTGTTAATAACAGCATAATTTTCCAGTTTCATAGCAAAATCTACCAGTTTAAATGGTTGGTCATCCCTAAGTGGAATTAGCTATTTAAAAAAAATCGTATACAACAGTATAAATGGTAATTTAATGCTCTCTAAGACTTACCAACAAAATAATTGACACTAAAGTACAAGAAGTTGGTGATAAGTATCCAGTACACGATGTTGGCTCCGAGCAACACCAGCAGACTGAAGATATGCGCCACCACCTCCGCCCACTGGCCGAGCAGAATGCGGCATAGGGCAGGGACTTCACAGCTGTCACTACCTGGTGGGATAGAAGATTTACAATGTTGTTAATACTGGCAGGTTACAATAATCGTTTGTGGGGCTGGTGATGTGCAGAGCTGGTCAAGGTGTTGGCGATAATTTGGTACAAAATGCTAATGAGTGGACGAGGTTTGTCGAAGTGTTACATACAGAAGTCATTTCAACTTTTATTAAGGTAGATAGCACAGCGAAAAACACCTTGGGATGCTGTAACACTACAAGATGTTACACGATGTGACTACACAGTTACTAGGCGGCAACAAATTTTTCATCAAATGGACCATGGGCTGGATGACGGCCTGTTCGCCAATCCTGCCACTACAAAATCACAAGTAACTTCTAGACGAAGATACTTCCAAATTTCATCGAAATTAACTCGAACATGTTCATTGTGGTACCGAGAAAGGCTGTCAAATACTTTGCAAAACAGCTGCTTCTTTTTCACAGTTTTTAAAAGCTTTTTAGTAAACTTGACATAACTCACCATGATGTTTATTAACCCTGAGCAGCACATAGGCGGTATACAGACACAGTGCCGCCATGAACGCGAGCAACACTAGGGCAGCCGGAAGACCAGCTCGTTCCACGCCCCACGCCATTGTGAGTAACGAGGAGCCCATTATCGTGTTCCATACTGAGAAACTGAACGAGGGTTAGGTTAGCTTCAAGAAGACAGGGGCGGAAACAGGTGACGATCACGTCGGGTTCGCAAGTGATGGGGATACAAGGTATGGTGTTGTTCCAAGGCAAAGGGGACCTAGTGAGTTTGCCTAGATTCAAAGGGTTGCTATTGGCTGATTGCGCGATGCAGGATCCGGTGGAATGGAAGGTATTTTAAGTCCCATGGTAGTCTTGGATTCCACTTGGACGTACGGATAAGGATTACAAACATCGTCAAATTAATGGGCTGTTAAGCTATTGCAATATGCATGATGATGATCAGCTCGTTGCTTCTCAAATCCCGATTTTATCTTTATTATATATATAAAAATTACGTGTCACGTTGTATGTCCGCGATGGACTCCTAAACTACTGAACCGATTTTAAATTTGATTTGCACACCGTGTGCAATTTGATTCAACTTGAAAGATAGGATATCTAGCTTACATCGCAATTTATAGTCGCAATATTATTTTATTGCAAATTATTTGTCTATTATTTGACAGTCACAATTATCTGTTAGCTCCAAACGATTCTAACAGATGGCGATATCTGTTGACTGGATTGAGTAAGTATTCAATAGATGGCGCTATGTTAAAAATACAAACGTTTCATAAAAGCTATAATTTAATAAAGATAAAATATATGATTGTTTGTTTGTATTGAATAGGCTCCGAAACTACTGAACCGATTTCAAAAATTCTTTCACTGTTGGGAAGCTACACTATCTCCGGGTAACATAGGCTATATTATATTATGCTTTGCTACCTGGACGAAGCCGGGGCGGGTCGCTATAGTATTGTAAATTGTCACTTACATTGTGACTAGTGAACTCTGCTTCTGTGGCTCTGGCTTGAAAGTCTTCTCGAATGTCTTGTTGAATGTGGATAGGACAGCACTCGACGATAGTTCGGCTGGCCCCTAAAAGAAAGTAATATGAGTTTAGTTTTAAATCACAAACAAAAAACTGTACTTCAGTGCTCAAGGGGTTGGTTTTTAGGGTTGACTCTATTACTCTAGAACCTGAATGCACCTCACCATTCTGACTTCCTGATACATGTTGGCCGAGCCTAGGGTTCTTTCTCTCTCTTATTAAAAAAAAAACTCAATTTTTGTTTCAAAGCAATGTTCCGTGATAAGAGAATAATGCTCATTTGCATTATTCTCTAGAAACGAGAAAGCAATGGTTTCCGAGTTCCTGATTCATCAGCCGTTTAATTACTTTCTTCAGCCTTTCGATTCTTCCTTGTTATGAAAACGTGAATTTTAATAAACACGTTGTAATGCACGCTACCGAAAAAGTGACATCTGTCTTAGATCCCAAAATGCGTTGCATATTGCTGATAAATTTTATAACAAAGTTCTTTGACCACCTACGTACCTACAAGATAAATGATGAAAAGTGAAGTAATCCATACTAACTAATATTATAAATTTGAAAGTAACTCTGTCTGTATGTTACCTGTTCACGCCTAAACCGCTGAACGGATTTTGATAAAATTTGGCGAGGAGGTAGATGGCATCCTAGGAAGGACATAGGCTACAATTTGTCTGTCTGTTTTTCTGTCAGTTTGTTCCAGCTAATCTCCAAAACGGCTGGACCGATTTTGACGAAACTTTCACTGTTAGATAGCTGATGTAATAAGGAGTAACATGCCTATGTTACTTCTTATAACATATATACTTTTTGTCCCGGTAGCACGTTCCCGTGGGATAATTTTCGACACCCACGCGGGCGAAGCAGCGAGGAGCAGCTAGTCATATAAAAGAAGCTAAATATTTGCAGTAAACAGCTCTATCTAGATATGATTGCCATCGTGTCATCCACCAACCCATGCCGGTTCCATGTGGTCAAGGATTTAGGTAAACTAAGTACGGTACACTCCTCCCTACGGAGAGGGACCTGAATTCCAGAGGGGAGGAAACATGATTATGTTTGTCTGACTTTTTATTATTTTTCTTGTTGTTCCAGTCAATCCTGTGTTAGTTAACTAATCTTTCGTAAATCAATTTTTCATCTGGCCAGGCCAACTACTTCACCAAACTTTTATACCTAGAATACTCGTAAGTCTAATCCTGAGAATGAATTTTTGACAGTTTTTCCTTACTAGAACTGTCAGACGTCAATTTTATTTCACGGATAAAAGTAATCTGAGTTTGGTAAAATAAGCTCTTCGTCACTATCCCTGGCTTTGTCTGAAAAGGGAATATTTTTAACTCGGGCCCACAGCGACATTACTTAATTTTTCTTAAAACGCCTTTAATGATAGGAGCCAGTGCGGATAAGAAAGCAAGCGTATCTAGTTGGTGTTAGTGTTCAGGGTTTCGATCTAAAACGACTACCCACAGCGTATCGGTGATAACTGATAAGTGATAGCTCTGCAATTACGCAGATATTCGAAAACTACTTACGTATAAAGTCATGTTTGTTTACAATTTACATCAGTAATTTTATTGGATGTTTACCTATTCATTGGGCACGCGGTGCTGCACGCTTTTGCCTTACATCGTACGTTTTAAAATGGCAACAAATTAGGTACCTAGTTTACAACTTCGCATTTTCAAGTCAGATGATAAGAAAATTGAGATTTGGCCTCTGGTCACGCTTATTTTATCAATGTATCGTCACTGAATCCACACAGTTACGCCCTCGTGACTCAAAGCATTTAGGTATCCTCTCGTCATTAAACTTGGACGCTGCGTAGACCCTGCTACAGATGACGGAAAAACACACGATACACGATGATTCTTTGAGATCTCGTCAAAGAAATATTTGAAAATATGACTACATTTTTAATGGGACCTTAGATACATAATTACCAATGAATTATGTGATCAATCTAAATAGATATATACTAAAATATATAGAATATATGTATTTTAATGTTAGCTTGTATATGCCTACTATGTACAAGCATATAATTTAAAAAAAGGGAAGAGCTCATAGCATAGGGCATCAAAAAACTCCTCCGCATCGCTGTCAATTGGATAAGTGCCCAAAAGGCTGGCAGCATTGCCATATTGGATGGCAATGCTGATTCGTTGGGCTAAAAATAGGCCAGTCCTCTGGTCACGTGAAGAGTCGACCAACCGCTTGGCGATGTCCCGAAATAATCGGTGGGTCAAATCAAAATCAAATCAAGCTATTTGTATTTATTAGAGCGTAAGTCATTGGCTATCATTGGGTTTTAATTGGCTATGGTGATGTGTGTTACTATGATCTGAATGCTGATGTCCTCAATAAACTTGACCGCCTTCTAAATAACTGCATTCGATTCGTTTTCAATCTTCGTAAGTACAATAATTTGTCCGCGCACCGGTTGCTTTTAAAATGGTTACCCATTCGTCAGCGCAGAGAGTTGAGGGATCTAAGTTGTTTTCTATTCTCGACAAACCTACTTCTCCTTCTTACCTTACTTCGCATGTTCAATACTTTTGTTCCGCGCATAGTAAAAATCTTCGTTCCACCAACGATCGTCTTCTACGATGTCCTCACCGCTCTGGTTTCATTCACTATTCTTTCTTTGTCCAGGCGGTCTTTCTTTGGAATGCGCTCCCTCTGAACATCAGGACGGCAACCAGTCGGTTATCTTTTAAAGTGAAGGCACGTGAACGTATTCGTAAGAAGTTGGCAGAATCATCCCAGCGCGGATTTGCTGGATTCGTTTTCTCCTCTATCTATCGTTATTTCTCCTGACTAAGTTTATTTTCGTTATATGTATGTATATATTTATCTATGTATTAGTATTTATTATTTTTCAAGTTATCTATCCCTTATGTTACACCTGCCATGTTTTGTCTCTGCATCACCCTAAGATTGACTGGTAAAAAAGGCCTCTGGCTAAATTAAGTCCGCCTTTGTACAGTTTTGTTTTTTACTTGTGCTTAACGTTTTAATAAATAATAAATAAATAAAACCAAAGTATTTCTGGGTAGGAGGCTGGCAGAAAGATAGACAGTATTGGACCATTGTTATAAGTGTGTGAATCATCCTCTCTCATTTGTGAAAGTAGCCGGGACATCATAACAACATTCACAGACAGACAAAGCACTACTTAAACCGCTGGGTCTAGAAACATGAAATTGCGCAAGAGTTCCTTTGGTAACGAAAGTGAGCACTGAGGAAGGATTTTTGAAAGTCAACCCCTAAAGGGGTTAAATAAGGTATGAAAGTTTGTAATTTTTGCCGATGAGAAAACCCATCAGGCACGCGGCTTATCTATTCTATACTAATTATAAAGAGGTATTTTTTTTTGTTTGATAAAGTTGTATGTAGGGGTTAATCTCTGGAACTACCAGTCGGATTTCAAAATTTATTTTTGCATTTTATAGCCGAATTCCTAAGGAAGGCTATAGCTTATTTAACATCCCGCTAGGACCCTTAGGAGCCGAGCAAAAAGAAAAAAAGTCAGAAAGAACGCTAATTGTAATAGCGCAGGCAGGCAATGCGATGAGACGGGGGAACCAGAAATTTCACGCGGACGAAGTCGCGGGCAGAAGCTATCTCTTATAATTCGGAGCTTAAGGAATACATGAAAAGGAAACTCACCAAAGAATCAATACTTTCGGAGCTGACCGCCCTATAAGTAGGGGTGACAGCTCCCGCCTGCAGCAGCGGCTCAGCCTCCGCCCGACTCATCGCGCTGTAGTAACTGTGGCTAGTGTTGCTCGGCGAAAGATATCTGTAGGAAAAATACAATGTTAAAGAGTACCTTCCTAAAGTATTTGTCCCGGAACAACGGTCTCGCCAGCCAGTCAACAGAGATTAGCCAACTACGCAGGATATATTATAGTGCACATTTTGTGTGAGCCAACACAGGTGTACTCTCTCTTCCCTCACTCTCATATCCGATGGGACAGGCACAGGACCGAGGGCATTACATGCTGCAGTGCAGCTCGGAAAGTGGGCTGTGCCAACTTTTTTCATATCAAATATAGTATTTTCGAAGCCTTTGCCTGTAAAAATACAGTAGAAGGCGAAAAAAATATTGTAGTTAGGAAAGTTTAAGAAAAAACTATGGATATCTTTACTTCTTTGAGTCTTTAAGAAAATGAAATTTTACTATTTATTATAGTCTAAATTAAAGTTACAAAATACCATTTATTCAGCTTTTATGAGATTAATACTGGCCCTATTGCACCTATTTCGCCATTTTATATTGAAATCAAAATAAGTAGTAGTTTCGCCAACTATACATTTATTTTTGAAATATATTATTAAGGCCTCGATACTATATTATATAGTAGGGTTGTCAACCCTAGCTGTAACAGAGAGATTCCAAACGATGACACTATACATGACCTGGGAATCGAATCTAGGACCTCATGGTAAGACACAATCAATCCTTGCTTGCGGCCGCGTAACCAACGAGACAGCCTGGTCTGTATTTGAATACTTTAAGAAAAAACTGACCCATAATAGTTACCTAATAAGGGGTCAAATTGAATTAGCTAGCGAAACTCTGCAGACGTGGTGAATATCGATGTCTAAACACGATAAAATTAAAATTAAAAAGATTCGGTGTTTTTTTTTTTCGAGTCAACGGTCGCTCGTGTTCTGTTAGTTGAAGTATGAGTTGAGAAAATATGTTTTATTGTGTTTAGATATCGAAAGTAAGCACGTCTGTTAAGTTTACACACAGAAAAAACATATTTTTTGTACAGATTTTTCAAGTGAATGCTCTAACTGCGGTCGTTGACCCCACAAAATAAAATCATCAAATTAATTTATTTTCTGTTTCATCGTGTTTAGATATCGATACCCCAATACGTCTGTGGAGTTTCGCTAGCTAATTTAATTTGACCCTATAGTTCCAATATAAGATAAGCTTAAATAATGAAATTAACAAGATGAGAACGTTTAATTTTATCGCGCGTCTGATAAAACATCACGGGAGATATCAAAATATTGGCGTAATAATATTACTTTTTACAATTTAAGACGTGTGCCGATGATTTTTTTGTCGCATTGCCGAAGCTTTGGTAAATAGGGGGTTTCATAAAGCGTTCGAGTCACCCTCAGGTAGTCTCAGGTGAAACTGAGTGAAACAGAAGGGTTAAGAAGACGCGAAGCGTTTCAATTCGTGTGGATTCAAATTATCCCTCTTTTGACCATCAATAACGAAATTAAATTGAACGAACTCATTTCTCTGCCTGGGGTTCGGAACACTCTCACGAAGTCACGATCTACATAACACTAATTAATTGTTTATAAATATAATAATTAACAAAACCACTCACTTATTATTACTATGTTTCTTATATCGTTTTATTCTTCGGTCTTCACAATATTCACAGTCAGTAATGTCGGAACACGCACTCCCGAATATCCTAAAAAAATAACACAAAATGATATAAAAAATATTTATAAAATCGAATACCCAATCACTGAACAAAATATTTTATAATCGCACTCTTCTCAATTCAAAATTAGGTAACAAAACACAGCAAAATTAATAATAACCATTTTATAACAGAAATAGCTATATCAGTGGAAATAGCCACGAAAAAATTTAATCACCACTGCAAAAAGTTTCAATAATCACCACCATAAAATGAAAATAACATTTTTTTGCAAAGTTGACGTAAATTCAATTTTCACTTTGGATATAACTGCGCCAGTCGGTATGTTGTCGTCAAGTGATTATCAATATTCACTGACAGTTTAATAATACAAGCTTTTATTATGACTGTGTCGCTTCGCAATTTTTATCGCGCCATCTTTTTTACGTTACAGGGTGATTACTGGTTGGTTATTATGATTTAGCTTTGTTTTAAGAAATATTAAAAAAATGTGAATTTGGAGTGAATAGCTTGCAATGTTAGGGTAGCTTGCTATAGTTTTCATACGCATAAACAGTTTTGCAATTTTGAATAGAACATACATTCGTCCATGGAACGTATTTTGTGAGCAGTTTTCTAATCAAGTAACTAATCAAATAACTGCAAAAATAAAAGTATCCGTTTTCTGAAGAACTTGCCCACGCCTGCTTAATTTTATTTGAAACACAAAACTTTTAAAATTTTGAGTTAAGAATTTAAAAGTTTGAGTGTTTTAAAACATGGGATGCGTCTTCCTGACAAACTGGATCATGTTTTGACTTTGTTTTGTATCATTGTTTTAAGTTCCATTCCGGTCGTCGAGAGAATGCGTTCCTGGCTCCTGTCCGTGCGACAATCTAGTAACTAATAAAGATCAAATTCGTAAAACGCGTATTCGTTTGTATGAAACTCACATAGTTCAAACCGACGACTACTGGGTCACCACTGCGCTCACCCTGACCGTATTTACAAAGCCGTTAAAATATCTATTGAACGAGTCCTCGAATGCAGGCAACGAATCGGCAAGTGTAGCATGACTCCATGGTTAGCCCCCAATTAGATGGACCTAACGTTAAAATGGCGTAGCTGGGGTACACTGGATGCAGAATTTAGAGCAAAGAAGCCGGGAAGCCGGAGCCGGGTGTAGTGACGCACCTTAGGTCTACTTAGGAGAGGCCAGCAGTAAGCAGGGGAACGCGACATGCTTAGTTAAGGTTATGAAAAAAAAATATCACCCGTATAAATACGTCCTTACTCAACACACAACCATTAAACCGAAATGTTTAAGTAACTTTATTGATCTGCAACAAAGTTGCAATAATTATTATCAGAGGGACGTCCAAGGCTCGCCGTCAGTGGTCAGGGACTGACAGACGATCTGCCTTGATCCCATCAGTCGCATTCCTTTAGCCTTTCGAACTCTCTTGAACTGACTACAGTGAAATGTATTGTGGTGGGTCAACGTTGGGGTATAAAAATACACACTGATTAAAAGTGTTAATTAATCATTTTAACGTCAAAATCAATACCATTATGTTTTAATTCATTGAACCTGTTTATGTTTTTTTTTTTTATACCTACTGGAATAAAATAATAAGAATTTTATTTCGCTAAGTTGACATTCAAGAGGATTAAATTCCTAGACCTCTCACTAAGATTCCCGTGTTGTGAGGCTCCTTCGTTCCGTTAACAATTTGAATTTAAAAAAAAAGTTGATTTAAAAAATCATAAAGCCCGACTGCGTAAAAAGTGAACTTTAAAAAAGAATGGAAACACAAGACAATTTTATTTTAAGAGGTTGACTATTAAAATTAATAAGTACAATAAATAATCGAATGCAGTCGGAGGCAATATAGGTCTTTATTGTTAAATTTAAGAAGACGCCTGCATTCGAACCATGGCAGCACTTGGCACTGCCAGGGCCTGCAGTCTCGACATTAGATAGCGACAAAAATCTGTCGCTAAGTCGTATCTATGCCAAATTCCTTTAATAGATTTTCAACCTTATGCTTTGGAAATAAAGTTGAAAATCTATTAAAGAAATTTGACATCGATACGACTTAGCGACAGATTATTGTCGCTATCTAATGTCGAGACTGCAGGGCCAGGCAGTAATTATTAGCTAATTTCCTGCCACTTGTGACAGTCGTTACGGGTAGTCAGAAGCCCGAAAGTCTGACCACCAGTCATAGCAAGGGGTATCGTGATACCCAGCAACTGGTTTGTGGAAGTCAGATAGGCAGTCGTACCATGTAAAATACTGGTATTCACCAGCAACTAGTTAGACTGGAAGCTGACCCCAACATACTTGACTACTACTACTACTAGAGGATTATATCCTAGATAACAATGCTTAGAAACATGCTGGTCCTGCTCCATAGGACAATCTAGAGTCTAGACAAAATCAAACTGGTTGCTAATTTAATTGTATAATTTATAATTTTTATGACATTGAGTTTTACATTATGTACTTAACTACTTACCTACTCACACACTAAATTATTACTTGTAAAAATTTTGGAAAAATCATCTACTTTTCAATATTTGTAAATATGTGAGCACCATGTATCTATCACATGTCTAATTTACCTGTCTTTGCATTATATTTAATTCTTTTTACCTATTGTGGTATAGTAATTTTATTCTAGGTGCACCGTCTTCACATATAATTATATAATTAATGTGAACCTACATAATATTGTAAAACATTTTAAAAGAGTAACGGTGGAGTTTCTTGCCCATTCTTCTCCATACGAAACTACCTTTTGGAAGGAGCAACTAGAATCAATTCTATTTTTTGTAAATTTTGACGTTTAAAAGTGCCTTTTATGTGCCTATTTGAATTAATTGATTTGACTTTGACTTTGACTTGGGAAAAGGCTAAGCAGATTGTTTGCCACTTGCCACTTACGGACAGTTCATTTGCCTGCACCACGAACATTTGGTAGAAAAGTCCACAACCAAACAAGATGAGCGAAAGGTAGCATCATCTTTCCGCCCGTCTCCCATGTTACTTGGGCACGGCGCAACACGTTTTCTTCTTAAACCAGCGCTGGGGCTCTGTCTTGCATAGGGTCGTAACATTATGCTGAGCGATTGCCGTTTTGCGTGAATGTGACGCATATTTTCCCCCAACTCGTTCTTTTTTTAACAGACTTCAAAAAAAGGAGGAGGTCTGTTGTGGTGTGTTTTTTTTAATGTGTGCTAGCTCAGAACTTTTTTCTGGGTGAACCGATTTGGATGATTCTTTTTTATTTGAAAGCTGGTACTTCACATGTGGTCCCATTTAAATTTGATTAAGTTTTGACCAGTTGTTTTTGAGTTATCCTTAATACTGCGTGTTTTTCCTATGATGTTATAATAATTTCCTGTCACTGTTATTTACATATCAAATAGTGGTATAAGAATTTGTGTGGGGTAGGTACCACAACTAAAAACTGAAAAATAAAAACTTTTATAAAAGTTTTTATGTGTTTGTGTGTTTTTTCTTTGCGTCATGTTTACCGCAAATAAATGTTTTTTCTTTCTTTCTTTCTTCCATTCTCCCCTGTCAACCGTCACGCTATCAATCACTTCCTTCTCTTTCATATATTCCTCACACAATCCATGTGCAACCATCTTCTCTTTGGACTTCCTCTCCCTCTTCATCTATCAATATTTATATTCATCACTCTTTCAGCCACTATCAATCACAATCTGAATCATTTTGAAGGATATTGCTAATCCATTGCTTTATAATAATAATAATTATATTGGGCCACTATTTTTTATATTTTTAAATGTTTTTATATTCTAATATTTAAAAATTACAATTTATATGTAGGAGGCACTACAAAAGCGGGGCAGCCCTAACAAAATCCTAAATCCATTATTTATATGTTCGAAATTTTTTTCAGCTTAACTACGTAAATAACACAATGAATGTTGTGTTTTTGGGCACTTTTCCTGTCGACAGCGATGTGGACGAATTTTTTTATGCCCTATGATTCTATTCCTTCTTTCTTTTTAATTTTTATTTATTGTTATTTAGTTGTTCATACTATTAATATTATTTGTAGATTACGTAAGATATATTATGTTTAAATAAATTATTTTTAAACCAAAAAAAAAATGAATGTTGTTGAACTGTCAAAATGAAAGCCATTCCTAATGATACTTAGTGTGTTACGCAATTATCCCGCAGTTGTTAATCTATGACGTATCAATATTTAGATAGATGCTTTCATCTTGATTGATTAGTTTGTAAATATACTAAATATAGCATATTGACCGGGGTCGTGGCTGACGAAATAATTATCTAAGTTTCGTCATATCACATTTTACTGGTAGGTATAATAGTAAATATTATTATATTTTATAGTACTTAGGTAATACTACGAGTATTGATAGACTGGTATCGGGCAGGAAGTTTATTCATGATTTGTAGTATACTGTGTCAGTGTGTAAGTACAAGAATAATAAAAGTATCGAACCAGGGGGTCTACTCCCACCCTCTGATGTCTTCGCGTGTACTTCGAAGTACGATTCCTGAACACTGCTACTCGATACCTGTAGTCCAATGCTACTCGCAGTACAATCTCCTTGGAGTACCTAAATAAATTAAATTGTATCTTATTATTAATAATTGTATACCAATTTTATCAATTTTTTTCTAATCTAATTTTACCTAATTGTATCTAATATTATCTAAGTATTTTAATCTAATTTTTATCTAATTTTGTCTAGTTTTATGTAACTTGACCTAATTTTGTGATTTTATGTGTAACTAATTACTAATATTGACCGATAACTTGTATGTGTGGTGCAAACTGTAAATATAAGTTGGTTATTAATAAATAAATAAATAAAAAATCCCAAGGCAAAAAATCCGTGTCTGCGGCCGAAGTTACGGATGTTTTCTGCAACATTTCGCCTAGGGACATAAGATTAGTTCGGAGCTCGTACTAAGAATGAATGACAACACGATTTGACAGTTGTCCCTACTCGCGATGCGATTTTGCCCGTTCGAAATTTTTTATTTGTCACTTGTTTTAACGGATCCACTACGTTTGGACGGGCGCGTATCAGGGGGTCGACTCTCTAAGTCCGTTAAAGAAGATATGGGTCCGTCAAAACCAGTGCAAAATTGCGTTTTTCGAATGGAAAATTACACATCGGGAGTAGGGTTAGCTGTCAAATCGTATTCTTGTTCATTCTTAGTTCGGGCCCCGAACAAATTTTATGTCCGTAAGTGATACGGAGCTGTAGATTACCGTAACTTTGGCCAAAACTACAGACTTAGTGCTTAGAAAGTAGACCCCCCTTGATGATTGATTTAGAGAGTGGACCCTAAACTTAATACAACGATACTGCGATACGCAGGGTTACCCACTACTACCAAAGTCACGGGCACCAAGTCTTGCCCCAGGTTTATGGATGCCCAGAGTGGAGGTTCTAACCCTTCGCCGTCTTTTGATGCAGGGCCTAATGGCTCCGTTATGTTGGTGTGTCGTGCGTGTCACATTTGTCACCGACGACGCGCGACGTGAGAGCGACGCGACCGGCTACTTCTAGCGGGGTAATTGCATAGCACACTAACGGTAGGAATGACTTTCATTTTGACAGTTCAACAACATTCATTGCGTTATTTACGTTGTTGAGCAGATACATTTTTCGAACATATGAATCAATGGATTAGCAATAGGCTTCAAAATGATTCAGATTGTGACTGATAGTGTATTACCCAATTAAGGCACAGTTCGGGATCAACTTAGCTTAGCTTGGAGTCTGATAGTTTACTTATGTACCCCACAAGTATGTACATAGTTACCTAGTATACTTTTTACTTTATATAAAATATTGATATGGGGGATTTACTATTTTTATTTTACGGCCGAATAATGCAGTGAGCTACTAATAGTGAGCGACATTGACGCGTCACTCTGCAACTCTGCGTGCTCCGCGGGTTGTGGATTCGATTCCTACACGGAACACTCGTAAAATACTTTCCTACTAAATTTTACAGCGTCGACGAGCAATTCTACAGTACATACATTTACACGAGCATTGCAATATAAACAATTAAATAATCATATTATCTTTACTTTACTTTTCAATCAATATTTGCATCAAACTAATACAAATATTTTATAATAATACCTAATGCAACGTTCTAACCTGTTGCATCATTATTTATTTAAGATATCGCGCTTTATAATATACAGCCTTATTTACCGATGATACCACATAGGAGGTCAGCGGAGTTACCGACATTGGTTGCAGAGTAAGCAAACTGAAGTGGCAGTGGGCTGGCCATGTTTGTCGAAGGACTGATGGCCGGTGGAGCAGACGAGTCCTGGAGTGGCGACCGCGTATCGGCAAGCGTAGTGTGGGACGCCCCCCAGCTAGATAGACCGACGACCTTAAGAAGGTGGCTGGGACAGACTGGATGCTGAAGGCCGAGGTCAGGGTGTTGTGGCACAGCCTGGGAGATCCCTATGTACAGCAGTGGACTGCGATATTCTGAGTTGATTCAGGTGTTCAAATTATTTTATTCGTTCAGGAACTGAACCCGCGACGGCACAGTTGCGACCTGTAAAAAACACCGTGCCATTGGGGTTGTCTGGGACTCTGCTTACCTTACTTATGCCGAAATCAAGCAACACGTATGTTGTGTGAAGCAACGAATAATTCGTCACTTACCTACACCTCCTTAGGTACTATTTTAAATCCTTTACTTGACCGGAGAATCGAAGCTAAGCCTTCATGTTCATAGCCACGCATGTTGTTGGACACACCATGCTTGACTGTCGGATCACTGATTCATTTACTTTGATATCAAAACCTGCCTATCACATTCACTTGATATAATCCTTCTTGGCATTAATTATAGCCAATTATGGGTGGTCAAAGGTTCCTTTTTGGCGGGAAGCACACGATAATAGCGATAACAGGCAGTGGGGGCCCGGTGTTATCGGCCCCGACTTACGCATTGTAGGTCGTGGGTGAGGAAATCTGCATGTGCTATATAGAACCAAAAATTCGCAGACATGTAACATCCACCAATCCGCACTAGGCCCGCGCGGCCCACTCCCTCTCGCAGAGAGACCTGAGTCCCAGCTGTGGGAACACTATAGGATGATTATGCTACACGATAACACAAACAAAAAATGAATACTCACTCATAACTATCTACAGATCGCACCGAACTGGCCGCGGAATCCGGTTCCCGTGCGTTCTTCATACTTTTTTCCACGAACCTCATCACTATTGCTTTTTATTCTCTTTTATTTATCTTATTCTTAATTCAAATTATTGTCTTTGCTACAGTTAACTTTTTAATAACTTGAACGTTAAGATTAGGAGGCAGGCGTTCTGCCCTGTGTTCGCACCGCGATTGGGAGATAACAGTTTATTTTTCAAGTATATTTTCACTGTTTATTTTAATCTTGGTTACCTACAGCTGATTGTAAGGTATTATTGACTGGCTAGACACTGATAGTGCAGCTTTTACGATTACATGGGACGGCCGCATCTCGTCTTAATAGAAAGGGTAGTCAAATGTAGTATGAGTAGTCAAATAACTGATGGAGTAGTCAAATATAACTACTATCAAAAATATACATTAATTAATACTTATTTTAAAGATGTTACTAAAAAAGTAGATTTACAAAAAAAAAACATCGGTGGAAAAAAGGAGAAGTTACCCACTTTTGAAATTATTCTTCTATCCTGTCGCGCAAAACGATGATTGTAGGTACTGAATGGCGCGAAGTGGGTTTGACGCAGAATGTGCACTTCGCAAAATGCGCACTTCTCAAATTGAGCACTTCTTAAAATGAGTGTGAATTTTATCAGAATGGGTCAAAATAAAAACCGTTTGCTCACAATTTTTTTTTTTATTATTTAGTCCTAACACACCAACAGGAATGTAAAAATCTTCTAAAATAACAACACGTAAATTAATCATAGTACACATATAACACCATTGTTCCAATTGAATATACCTTTTTTATATTAGCAACACTTAGTTAATTCGAAGTAACATTTATTCTGAGGGTAGAAGTTTTTGACGAAAAAGTGAAGACAGTATTGCGAGTAACGTATCGAAAAATGAGTACGTACGAGTGTTGCGTTGGTTCGGTTGTGTGTTGTGGTCGTGTTTTATAATTGTAAACCTGTAAACCTAGAGTACCTACCTACTTATATTATGTGTACAGCTGACGTGTACTGAAAATTCATAATAAAAGAAAATATTTATTATTTATTTATTATAATCAAACATTTCCTGAAAGTGATTACTTTTTACAAAGAAACTACAGTTATCGAGCAAAATAATAAAAAAAAATGGTAAGCGAACGGTTTTTATTTTGACCCATTGTGATAAAATTCACACTCATTTTAAGAAGTGCTCATTTTGAGAAGTGTTCATTTTGCGAAGTGCACATTTTGCGAAGTCCATATTTTGCGAAGTGCATATTTCGCGAAGTGCACATTTTGCAAAGTATACATTTTACGCCAAGTGCACATTTTGCGAAGTGCACATTCTGCGTCAAACCCCGCGAAGTCGCTATGGCGTTCCTGCGTTGTGACGTCAGATGCTAATAATGCTGTCTCTGTCTAGCATCGACTTTAAAACCCATAGAACTTCGCCATTTTTTGAGAAATATTTACATTATTTTTTACTCTGGTTTTGTGTTTTTCTAGGTTTCGAAAAATCGAATAAAAAAAATACAGTGAAACAGTCTGAAGTTGTTGAATTGTAGAACGATTTAGCATGTAGGTGACACCGCTCTGGCGTAGCGGACTCCTTCGGAGAACAAAGACGGGAAGCGCGAGGCAGGCTCAAAATATTGGAAGAACAAGATAATTGATCAGGAGTGGTGACCGACCATACAAATTAGCAGTTGTAGTTCATTTGGGATCGGGATATTTATTTACGTACGAGGGGCGTTCAATGTAATCTCGGTATCGGCATGAAAAAAAAACGTAAATTCAATTAAAATAATTTGAATCTTTCAATGTATTCCCCCATTACCTCAATGCCTTTATTATATCTCGAAATTAAATTTTCAATACCCTGTGAAAGAATAACCTAATTCCTCTTTCTCTGAAAAATACGCATTTATTGCCGCCTTGACATCTTCATCGTTGGAAAATCGTTTCCCTCGAAGGTCTTTTTGGAACGAAGTTCCTTATCGCACGGTACGGACTTGGCGGAAGGGGGCTAGGCGAAAAAAAAGTATGAGTTTTCCGTCACGACCCTTTTTTTTGTGTTAGATTAGGTCTTTAGGTTATCCATAGCGCGTGTGCTATTGGCTGTGCCTGGTCATAGGTGCGCGCTTATTGGTTCAAGGCAGCCAGTAAGTTAGTAATTCATTTATTTGTATTTGTTAAACAATAATACTTATACTTAATACGTTTATCAATACTAATATACTATGAAAGGAACTTCGTTCCAACCGAGTGTTCCACGACACTCACGCATTTTTTCAATGAGGGAACAAATAATAATCACTTGGGGCTAGGTCCGGGTTGTATAGTTGGGTGGTTAATTTCTTCGAAACCACAATCTCGCACAGAAGCCATGGAAACGCGCCGCGCCGTGTGGACCGGAGCGTTGTCGTGAAGAAGCAACATGGTGTGGTGGTCAGTTTACCCCGTCTTTTTTCTTTAATTGCTTCCCGTTAAATTCGTAAAGTGGATGCGTAGGATTCTGCGTTTATAGCTTCGGTCAGTGGGTCGTCTTAGGGGCGAAGTTATTAAGCTATTGCATAGCTTTTATCGCGGGCTTTGAGCGCAGCGACCGAATCAAGAAATTCCGTAACGAAAATAAAACCTAACACCCCCCACTCCACCAACCATGTAGCTCGGCCGAGCGTTCGCTTAACGTGTATGTATATGGTACGACTGTACTTGAATTAATATCAAAGAAAAAAAAATACTGCATAAATAAAATATAAATAAATAATTATAATTGCATAAGTTGATAAAAAATGCTATGCAATAGCTTTACCGCGGCACGGCAGTCCCCGAGTGCCACACGTGTTTTGTTTGTGTGTACTCAAAACACTGTGGCTATGTGGCTGTGTGTGCTCCGACAGACGGAACGACTTTGAATTTCTTAGGGGGCGCAGTACCCTTCCTGTGCCACTGCATGGACTCCTGTTTACTTTCAGGGTCATAATGATGAACCCACGTTTAATCTCCAGTAACAATTCGATTGAAAATACTTGATAGAACTTCACCACAGAGCTCTAAAAACACTCTACAGCACTCGATTCGCACTTGTTTTTGAGGCGCCGCGCCGCCGCGCCGCCGTGTTCATTCGCGGCACCCACATTCCGCTGACTTTTGAAAGGTAAAGGTCATGAAGAATAGTGTGCACGGTACCAACGGAGAGGTGGGTCATCTCAGCTATCATTTTAATCTTCATTCGGGCATCCTCCAGTACAAGCTTCTCAACTTTTTTCACGTTTTCTTCCGTAGAGGCAGTAAGCAGGCCGCCCGCGCTCGAGCGAGTGTCGTCTTCAATACTCTCTCCGCCCCTTTTAAATTCACTTGACCACTGTTGAACCGTAGATAACGAAGATGTAGAAATTTGGTAAACAACCACCATCTCTGCATGAACAGTTTTTTTTTTCTTTTTCCTTGTTTGGTAGAATTTAATAAAGCGCGGTCCTCGATTTTCTCCAAAATTGTCACGTTAACCATTCCAGTTGTCGTTGACTAAGGATAACTAACAAACTAATGATCACAACTATATGAAATTTTACCTTTTTACCCTTAGATAATGTCATTAATCAATTAATTATTCAAATTAATCACATCATTAGTAAATTACCCTCATACCGAGAATACATTGAGCACCCCTCGTACCTACCATGTTTTATTAAAACTATATTTCGTCACTGGTTGCAAGCGTCATGTTCACGGATAAACATGTTTTTGCGGTAGGTAGGCACCTAAGGGGCCGTCCATTAATCACGTGATATTTTTAACCCCCCCCCCCCCCCTCCCCATTGGTGATACGTGGTGAGGTTTAAGACTACCCCCCCCCCAAATCACGTGTATTTTTAGTACCTACAAAGAACCTTAACATTTTTAGAATATTATCTTTAATTACAGGTATAAAGTATAATCTAACTAGCGACCCGCCCCGGCTTCGCCCGGGTAAGAAAGCATAATATAATATAGCCTATTTCACCCGGCGATAGTGTAGCTTCCTAACAGTGAAAGAATTTTTGAAACCAAAAATTGAAAATTAAGAACAATTGAATTTTACTGTACTTTATTTATTACAAAATAAATTTACGTTATACCTTAGCCTCAGCAACACGTGGTGGTTCTGCTATTAAATTGTAGCTTATATGAAACGTTTGGTATTTTTGAAATAGCGCCATCTATTGAATACTTAATCTATCCATTCAACAGATATCGCCATCTGTTAGAATCGTTTGGAGCTAACAGATAATTGTGACTGTCAAATAATAGACAAATAATTTGCAATAAAATAATATTGCGACTATAAATTGAGATGTGAGCTATCCTATCTTTCAAGTTGGATCAAATTGTACACGGTGTGTAAATCAAATTTAAAATCGGTTCAGTAGTTTAGGAGTCCATCGCGCGGACAAACAACGTGACACGTAATTTTTATATATATAAAGCTTTTATTCTGAAATTAAGGACCATGATAAAAATGTCTACACAGAAAGGTTGCAAGTTGTTTTTGACTGGCATTAACAGAATACTAAAGGAATGCTGTAATGATGCGGTTAGAAATCGCGCGTTTGACGACCACCCCCTCATGTGATATTTCCTGATTTTTGCCAACCCCCCCCCCCCCCTTCGAGCCTCTCGTGATTAATTGACCGCCCCTAACACGTGTTTATGATCAGTCAAAAATCAAAATACGATATAATCGTAACCTACCCTGTACTTTTTCGATTTATGCGCCAGATGCATAGGTAGAGGTACCCATTTTTAACTCCACTAGTGGTGGTCAGGATTTTTTTGTCTGTTAGAAAAGAGTGTCCATGGCGTTTCTTGCCTGTCACCATAGACATCTTCGTTTTGGAACGGGCAACTAGCTTCAACTTTCTTTACTAATGCTGCCCGCACCAACGGGAAACGCCGTTGATTATCGCAATGATGGTCGTTAACCGTAGGTGTAGCCAGCACTTATCGCTATAATTTAACAAGGGCATTCACATTGCCGATTGACGTTAGGCGATAACTCGGGTGGCGGTAATTTTTGGCACATCAAAGAGATTTAACGCGAGAATTATTGCGTTGAAGCGGTCACATTACGTTTGTCATTGTGCACCGTGAGCGCGACGGGATCAAAGAAAGTTAAGGAAGGAATATTAGCGCCAATTTTATCACCAATTAAATAAGCATTGACCTTGACCGTTCCAAGTGTGGCTACTCAATTTATCACGTTGATGGGCATTGACGTTGACCGTTGGTGTCGCCCCAGCATTCCTGACCGACTCCTTAACAATTCAAAAGTCCTTGTAAATGGTTTAGTTGAAATAAATGCTTGCAGTTTGAGGTGATAAGTCACCACGTCAGTTTAAAAACTTATTTTAAACACAAGGTTATCAATTATCACATACCAAATACCAAGCCTTTATCTCTGCTCTCATAGCTGGTGTTAATAACCTCATCTCATAGAAACAGTTAATCTAAAAGATGCAAATTCATTCTTAATTACCTATGACGACATTGCTAAGAACAATGCCTATTCTACGAAATTAACATTTGCAGCTGATAAACTCTGTGACCCCAGATATAGTTGGAAGAAATTCGTCGGAAATTAATACGTAGGTAGGTATAGTTCGCACAGGTTTAAACCAAGGTTTATTTAGTTTTTAATAATAAGACTGTTATGATGATATTATGTTATTATGAGGCCTCTGAACGTAGGCCCGGGAACGAAACCGCGCATTGTACAGTTGAGTGAGAGAGTTCCCTCGGACACCTATATTATGCATACTGCGCAGCCACTCGCGTGCAACTTCCGAGAGCTTATAAAGTTTTTCGCGAACTGTAGCTAGTCCCAAAAGTCATGATGCCTGGAGTTCGAGACCGCTGTGCAACGCGACTTTGCATTGTGACAAACCATTCAACATCAGCCTAGCCTTATCCTAACTACGTTGGGGTCGGCTTCCAGTCTTACCGCATGCAGCTGAGTACCAGATTTTTACGTTAAGCGACTGCCTATCTGACCTCCACAAACTAGTTACTGGGTAATATGATACCCCTTCGTAAGACTGGTTGACAGACTTCCGTGCTTCTGACGACTCGCTAACACACTAACAGATCCACGAATGACAGCCGGCCGCGTGCTTTCTGAGGCACGGAGGGCTCTTTGTATGTAAAGATGGTGGTCACCCATCCACGGACTAACCGCGGCAAGCGTAGCTTAACGTGATGGATCGACCCGTGTGGCTGTTATTACTTAGCTACAAACGAGCCCCTCATTGTGACAAAACAGTACTTATGACTTAATTATTCGAAGCACTTACGAGGGCATCGCGAATCCAAACACATCGCTTGCCCGCAAGAATACTGTATTAACTCTAAAAACGTACTTTTTAAGGAGAAGCGATTAAAGTTTTTAACTAAAAATATTGTGGTATATCCATAAGATAAACAGATTTTTTTAATTATTAATATGTATTAGTATATACTCTATAATTATCCCTAAAGACATTACTCTATTTACCAGTATTTATTAAATTATTTAGACTATTTTTAGTCGAACTGTATTATTAAGTCAGTTAGTGCCAAATTTTGACATGATACTGTATTCTTCCGGACAAGCGACATGTCCATGCCCATGTCTATTACATGGGACTTAAACATAACTGGCGAAATGTGGGTGTACTAAGGATACACCTCTGCGTAATCCTTCGGAGAATACAGGCGTGATTGTTATATTACGCGAATCCGCAAGCTTTGAGTAGGACACCCTCAGGCTAAGTGAAGCGATTGAGTGACGACATTTCCATAGTGGCTGCTAGGAGCTGGATTGATGAGAATGGCCTAGTATAGATTTAAATGGAGATTTAACTCTCGATCCTATTTTTTGCTGAAAGTCATTGCTCAGTCAGTGCAATAAAGGCCATGTTCGTATAAACTTATTTAAAGTCCTAATTATTAAAAAAAACAAAATTATTAAATAACAAACTTTTTATTTACAATATTACTACTAAAAATAAATAGAAGACGAATGAAGTACAGTCACAGATCTATAGCTAATACGGGCTGGTGTCCACAACTCCACGTCAATGCGCGTATTTTGCATACGGGTCACAGATCTATATGGATATTATTATATAACTGTCAGTTATAATATATAGAATAATAATGTATCTACTGCTACAAATATTACAATCCTTTTAGAAAACATGACTTTAGCATAGACATCGAACAGTTTCTGAAGTAGATAGCTTGTATTTTTCAAGGGAATGATTATTTTTTGCCTTACATTCGAGGTGGCATACTAATCAATAGAAGAAAGTGATAAATGGCATCTTTGGCGAATAAATTACAAGCTTCATTAAGTACAGTGACTGAATACTTAATTATAATAAAATGCATTCCTCATGATCATTCATACAATATTACAATCTAACCAAATACTATTTTGTTACTGGCGAACAATATTTCCAAAGTTAAAGCATTCTTTATATCCACATTTTAAATTTTCTTGATTTTACTCATCAATATTTCTTACAAAATTCTATGTAAATCCTTCACTTTGTTAATTACTGGTAAATAATAAAAGAAAATGGCAGTTTTACTTTACCACTGATGCTCAAACATTATAGATGTATAAAATCTTACTTTTCTCTGAGATTAGCACAACAACATAGCTTATACTGTAGCAGTAATATTAGTTTGTGACGCTGGTAGTGGGCTGACAAAAGTGCACCAGACAATGATATGTCTGCTTAACCCATAATATGCCACTATTATAGACAAAAAAAATCCAATGCATCTTGTGAATCCAGCTTCCAGTATTGTATAGTACGATGCAAACTTAATGGCGACTGTGAAGTGTGCTATTCTCTGTGCAGTACCTCACCCGTCACCCCCGCTAACACGTGAATTGGTTACTGCACAACAACTCACCTCATGTTCTGGGCCGCCTTAAGTTTGAATTATTACTATAACAGCGGGGTAGTTACGTAACACACTACCAGTAGGAATGGGTTTCATTTTGACAGTTCAACAATATTCATTGCGTTATTTACATTGTTGAGCTGTTTTGAACATATTAAGCAATGGATTAGCAATAGACTTCAAAATGATTCAGATTGTGATAGATAGTGTGTTACGTAATTAGGGTGCAGGTTAGTGGTGTCTGAATTTATCCAAGCTACCAGTTAATATTCACCACTATTCATCATGTTTCTGTCATCATCCTATTTTGCAGGATATCACCACTCAATTAATGAATAATTTAAATAGAACTATGTAAAGAAATCTTAGTTAGGTACACTGTTCTGCCCAGTCTCATGCTGCAGTGATTAGATGTTGAAACCCATCTTCCTCATGCAGGCTTTGTGTTCTTCAATCAGGGGACCACAGTTCTCTTCGCCATTTTCAATTATGCTGGAATTAAAAAAAAGGAAAATTATTTTTTCTATGAAGAGGTAATATTGTGAGTAAAGGAAATGTTGTGAGTAAATTTTTGGGTATGAATGTGGATGGATATAGGGGTAGGGGAAGACCAGAGAAACGATGGATGGACTGTGTGAAAGATGATATGGCTAGAAAGCGGGTGACTATTGAAATGAAGACTAATAGAGATTCTTTTTTCAAGAAACACAAAATACTAACTTTTCCTAGTATATAGTTAAAACTAACAAGCATCTATTTTTGACATTAAATGATATGAGGATGCGAACTACTGCCATGAGTTCAAAATATCAGAGTCTATTGTGTACTGAAGTATTATTGTAGTAGTAGTATTGTGTATTGTGTAGTGTATATAACACTGCTTTTCTTTAAAAAATATTATTGGTATGGCACCTATTATATTTAACAAATTGCTTAACTTAATAAAATTCAAGAAACTCCTGTTGTCATTGCTGACAGGTAAATGTTATTACTCTGTTACCAATTTTATAAATGATGAATTGTATATTTGCTTCACTTTATCTCATTTATTATGTAAATAATTTTAGACTTGGCTGATCCATGATCTCATTTTCAATTTAAGTATCTAGTTTCTAAATTATCTGTAAGTTAACCACTATATTTTTGTATGCCAACAGGCAGAATGTACTGGGAATATATCTGAACTAACACCATTACTGTAACACCTGCATTCTATACCAATAAAGAAATTATTATTATTATTATTGAGAAGTATAGAAGAAGACATGCTGCGCCAAACTCAAATAAATCGGAATAAGGGCAAGGGACTGAAGGTGATTATTTCTATGAAGATTTCTGCTTAAAATTGGTAAGTAATATCTTTTGACAAGCCAAAGCATGTTCCCGAAAAGACTATCAAAAAACAGTGGTGTACTATAGAGATAATAGGACTGGTTTGCTAGGGAAACATCTAGTATTGTTTTACATCTTGGCTATAAGGAAAATCAATATCATTTTCCTTATGGTGGATATAAAACTATAACTCCAAAAGAAATTTTAATTTAGTGACATGGTTTAGCTTTAAAATTCCTTGGTATTTTTTGGTTTCCTCTTGATTCCACTAGCAATTTAAATGTCTTTTAAAACTTTAGGCAATAGTTTATAAATTAAGTGACTTCATGTAGAGCTAACCATTTCATAACAAGTCGGATATTACCTAGCGATTAAATCCTTAAATCTATGCACATTATGTTTCTGAAAATAGCGAAGATCAAATCATCATGCATAATTTAATTGCCTGGATCCATGTACGTGTGTATGTATCTAGAAAATCCGCTGTTGCGTAATAAAAATGATTTTGTTCATAACCTTACCATGCGTCTCGCGCTCGTTTAGTTTCCGGGCAAGCACAGCATGGCTTCAGCTTAGGTTTCTCAGCGTTCGCCAGTGCAGCTGGCTCCTCTACTTTCACATCCACAGCTTTAGCACTTGCATTACCCATTTTATTGAAAATTACCGAAAATGTTTATGATGCAATTGTTGCACGATTATTACGGTTACACGCCCGACCTTCGATGACAGATGTCAAAATATTCGAAGGTCGTTCTTGTCAAAATATCTCCGGCACTGTGCGTTTATGAATATAGATTTGTTTAATTTTAATGATCGATAATTAAAACGTAATGTCGCGTAAGATTAATAAAAAGTTAGTTTTTTAATTATTAATTTAGCCAATTAATTCAACCAGGATTCAGGCTGGCAAAAGTAGACTCATCTTTCATGGGGTACTGTTTAAAATGTTACAATAAAATACCTCCCATGTACTTCAACTGAATGAAACGAAATTTAAATCTTGTATGAAACGCAAACTACGCAGTCAAGCAAATTGGGGGATTACATCGCTGATAAAATGCTTGACACAACGCCGGTCCTGCTCCACAAGGGCGCATAAGCTAATTGATTAGGATTCGAAACTACTGTTGGAGCTGCTGAAAATTGTAAAAACTATCTTTGCATTGTACAAATTTAATCTTTTAGTATTGTATAATTGCATAGTACATGTGTGAGTACTATGTACCTACATACTACAGACCTACCATTTACTAGGTTTGTCTTTCATTGACTTGAATGTGCCCTGGCGGCTGAGAGTATGTCATGCTCACTCAAATGTCTCGCTGGTGGTGGCGTGTGTGTGGGATCATTAAGACCCTTCAAAATGGTTGAGCTGAATGGTGCTAATCCATGCGTCATGTTCGTGAACGGGCGCCGTCAGTAGGGACTGATCATTTCTTAGCTGCCACGGCTTATTTTAATTTAATACTTGAATTGTTTTTGCCTTTTTATTACGGACGCTTTTAACGTTCTGCATACTTCTCACATGCATCATTTCAACACGAATGATGTAACCAATATTTTGTAACCATATTTTGATTTAAAAGAGTGTCCGTGGAGTTTCTTGCCCGTTCTTCTCCATAGGTACCTACTACGCTTTGGAATGGGCAACTAACTAGCTTCATCTGTCAGACTGACCGACCCCTTGAAATTCAAAAGTGCCTGTAATTGGTTTATTTGAAATAAATGCTTTGAGTTTGAGTTTAATGTTAATAAACATTTGCGATTTTTGCCTGAACTTATGAAAAAATCTTAAAGTAGGTACTACTGTCATGCATGCAATACGTGTCACCTCATTCGTAAACGAGGCGATCTTTGTTTTTTTTATTTTGGGTAAATAAACAGGATTTCAAGGGGTGCATATTGTGAGCTTAGATTGGCCCCTTGGGCCTAGTGTTTCACTTCCAACAGTTTTATTATCTTGGATCGACTTCTATGGTGGAATAAACGTGTGGAATTTGCAGGAAGCACAAATTAAAGACAGTTTTTAGCTACAAACTTTAATCTGACAAGCAAAACTTTAAATAATTGTGCAAAAAAAATCCTTACTTCTTGGAATAAAATCTAAATATAAAAAACAAAATCGAACAACCTGACACCGAGATAGGTAACTTAAACTAAACCTTACGTGTTAAACACATATGTATACAATTAATTAAATCTCATAATCATACTTTAAAACAGATTGATCAAATCACAAGTTCATGATTAAAACAATAAAGTAAGTACATTTATGATCTAAAAAATGTATCATAGAGTAAACGGAATGATACATAACTCCTTGGTGGAAAGATCATACAAAAATTAAAAATGGAACATGTATTCATTAGGAGTTCGCAATGGTTATGTATCAAAACGTTACCAAACTATGTAAACCATAATCTAAAGACTAAAACAAAAAGCATTCACATTAAATTAGAATGTTAATATGGTTAAAATCAAAAATGCAGTAAAAAAAAACTTAAATTCATAATCACAAACACATAATGATTGGGTGATAAATGTTAAAATGTTAACTGATTAAAATGCAGCAGGGTGACGCGCGTTGATATAATACTTACTAAAATAGTCACCTTGATCATTGATCGCTGAATGGTTTACAAATTAGTCGTACCTATTTAAAATCAAGTCAATTTTACCTGTCCAAATTGTTTTTGCTGATCGTGCGGAAAATGAACGATTAAAAATAGATTTTTGTATCCAAACTGAAAAATATCAATTCAAATGGCCAGGGTCACTGACTTATGATTATTAGTCTGTAAGTGAATAAAGAAAAAAGAAGAAATCAGAAGTGAGATTTTTCAATTTGGACCCTATCAGCGTCCTTGAAAATCATATTTCACAAAATATGGAATTAGAAGGAACGCACGCATGATTCCGAATACATTTTCTTAAGCACTAATTAATCAAATGTTAAAAGCTGAATATGATAATCAAAATTGTCTGAATATACTGAACTTAAAACTAAGTAAATGATGGTTAAAAAATAAAACATGCTCTCCTTAAAATACGATTAAACATTCTATAAAAAGTAACTTATAATTATAATTTTACGGCGCTTGGCCCGTTTACTTCAACAATTGTCTATGGAGATCTAATCGTCGTATGCTTTTAGCTATCGTAAAAAAAACTTTATAAAAAAACTTAAAAAACTAAATTTGATAAAAATCTCAAAAAATCAACGAGTTACAGGAACAAGCTTATTGCAATCAATTCTAGAACAGAGGTAGTTCTAATATCATATAATTTCAGGAACTCATGAAAATTTGTTATAGTTTTCTATAAGTGCATCAGTCTTAAATATGTATTGTCTACCTTCAGTAAATTCCATTGAGATTCTCAAATTATTTCCAGCCTTATGAGGTATAGACTGAAGAATTACTTACCTACTTAATCTTTTTGTACTTTAATTAATATTTTGTACTCTTCCAGAATCAGTCTCTAGAGTTTCAATCTCCAGTCTTTCAAAACTACGTATATTTATGTGTCGTAAAATATTATATAACTCATTAAGTTTTGCTTATCTCATACATAATTAATACATTTATTGAACAGACAGCAATAGCTTAAAAACTTCTACAACATATCAAAAACATTCATTTGTATGCACTAATTCAATCCATTACTTTGAAAAATTGATATTTTAATAACACATGCAATTTGAAATTTCTTTTCTGTAGCTTCATAAATTACCACAAATATATACGTAGCTTTACATTAAGTGTAGTTCGTCTACCATTTGTCTTGAGTGAGGGTCGCGAACTGAGAAGGTGATCCCACCATCTTGCGTTCAGCACCGCCCGCAGAGACGGGGAAGTTACTCTTGGGCGCTTTGAGATCTGGAAACAGCACATTGGGTTTATTAGAGTAATATGGGTGTACTGCCCTGCCTATCCCTCCAGGGAAGACAGGAGAGATGTTATGTTGGTACTTTTTGTGATAAGGTACGACCGTTAAAGGCGAGGGTTTTGGGGGACTGTCTTACGTATGTAATTTAGGTGTTCAAAAACTGCTGATTCCCAGCCTAGTTTGAAAAATGATATGATTTTTAACTCCCGGAGAAAAAAGAGGGGTGTTTTAAACTTATAAGTTTAACGTGTGTATCTGTCTGCGGCATCGTTGCTCCCAAACGGCTGAAGTCCACGTACGCACGGACGTAAAAATATCGCGGCGAGATTTTTTCGCGCACTGGATCTTCAACGCACTGCTTAGCGCCGAGAGTTGAAAATCGAACAGTGTTTTTTCAACGCGCTGGGATGCACTGTGCTGAATTCTCAATGCTCGGTTCAACACCGAAAGTTGAAAATCCAGTGCACGATAAAATCCCGCCGCGATATCTTTACGTCCGTGCGAACGTGGTCAAAGTCCCGTATTACAGAACTTCACTCAAAACTAAAGCATTACTTAAAACTCGTTGCCAGTTGATTGGTTGAAACTAGTTTTAAGTAATGTTTGAGTCTTAAGTAAGAATAGAATAGAATAGAATAGTCTTTATTATGTACACCATAAAAAATACAGATATAAAGGTTAAGAAGGTTAAGGTTCTGTATTACGGCCCTTTTTTTTTGGTTGGGAAATCTTCTAATGACCTCTCCCGCTCCGGAAGGGCGTGTCAGACTTTTACTGACTAAAACCCACCCGTGTTTCCTTCAGTTGCCTGCGCGCTAGAGCCGAAGCCTCAAGTTCACAATACCATCACAGTATAAAAAATACAGTAGGACGTCACCTTTGATCTCGTAGTAAGTGCCGACAACGTGTAGGCATATAAAGGGTTGTCCCAAGTAAACAATATTTACCTATTTATTTATTTTAGATCAACATCGTCATCAACATTATTATTATAAACAATAATTAACAATTATCAAAAAGATCGTCTTCATTTTGTTGCATATCCTCCAATGTCTAAATTCTCTATGATATCTTCTTTTAGATTTTATGATTTGACTAAGTGTTACGGCCCCGCCGCCGCCGCCGCCCCTCCGCCTGAAGGCGCACGGCAAGACTTACTACGGCCGTACCTGCCATGGATGGCCATCTATCACAACGCGAACGTCGCTGATTTTCTCATCAGACTTAATAATCAGATTCAGACTCAGAACAGAACTTGTAAACAAAATTATAACAATATAACATTTCACAGCGGCAGCAGCCGAAACCCTAAGCAATCGAAGAGTATTTTGTTATGGTGTTATTCCTATGACATAACTTGTGGCAGGCGTAAGACCAGCAGTGGACTGCAGTAGGCTTGATTAATATTATTTTAAGTCTAAATTTGTATCCTTTTTTTTTCTGTTGTCATAAAACAAAAAAAAAATGTGTCCTTGGATTACGGGACGACACTGGCTCCTGCAATACAGTTAAAACTAGCGCAGGAGTCTGAGAATTCTATTTTTTTTCTACATCTTGTTTTATGTTACTAAATATTTTTTGTATTTTGTAATAAGAGACAGTTACCTGCTATCAATAGCAGCATCTTCCTGCGAGCTCCGAAGGCGGTGACTCCGATCTCGATGAGATCAGCCTCGTTCAGCGATGTAAACGTAGACATGTCTAACTCGTGTTTCTTGAACAAATCTGGAAAGTACATTATTGTTGGTCAAGTGGTGTATTTGACTGAGCTGTAAGCTCTGCGATCCCTTTACCTTTGGTATAGTCCTCCAGGCCGAATTTTGGTCATGGCGGCCAATTTCAACGAAAACTAGCCATCGATACGGTAGATATTATAGTCCACAAGTGTGTGCGCAGACACAGAGATGCAGTCTCTTCCCTCACTTTTATAGTCCGTTGGGACGGGAATCCGACACTCGCGGAGAGTTATCAGGTGCAGGACACACGGCGCCACGTGCGCGGGGCACGACTGTACCTCACCGCCAATTCTAATCTGCCCCCTTACTCCCTCCCTTTATCTACTGTGTATCTACGTGTTCAGCCTCTGGACCATCTTGCTGACTGGCAACTTTTTTAAACGGTAGTTCGTACTAATATGGGAGGAGAAGGAAGCAGCGTAGTGCTGCAGAGCTATCTGTGCAGCACTATGCTGTTCTTGCAGATTTAGAGCTCATTCAAGGTTGCCTTGTGCCATCGGCAACATCGGCGTACAGTTAAGTAAGATGACAGTAGGCAACAATAATCTAGCAGAAGGAAAGAATGCAAATTAATAATGTACTAAGTTTCAGCCTATCTTTGTCCAACGATTTAGGAAACTCCAAGCTAACGACAATAGTCATCGAATGAATTTTTTCGTGACGGTAATTTTGTGGAATTAGCGGGCAGACATGTCAAATGTCTAATTTAAGGGTCTTCCATGAAAAGCACACTTCGTCAAATCGTCACTACATGGCTAGTAACTTTCATCTGTACTGACCAGCACCCTAATTGCATAACGCACTATCAATCATAATCTGAATCATTTTGAAGCTTATTTCTAATCCATTGCTTCATATGTTTGAAAAATTTGTCTTTGTCTGAAAATTTGTCAACGTGAATGCAATGAATGTTGTTGAACTGTCAAAATGAAAGCCATTCCTACTGTTAGTGTGTTACGCAATTACCCCGCTGGTTAAGAGGGCGCACACCGGTCCACTAGCGCCACTCCTTTAAAAAAATATTATCTCATGACTGAGAAGGAATTTTGAATAACGGCTCAATATGAACTCTCGGTAAGTGTGTCTAGAATTTTCTAATACCTTTTATAAACTTTCATATACTACTAACTTTCATACGAAGCAACAAAATACGATCTAGAGGAATGTGGCCGGTTTTCTTTAGATCGAATTTTGTTGCTGCGTGTCTCAATATACTCGTAGCTCGCTAGTGGACCCGTATGCGCCCTCTTAAAGTTAACTATAATCTTACCAATATACTTGTGCAGTCCCACATCCCTGAGCAGTGCAATGAGCTGCTGGTAGCGACAGTTGTTGTTAGGAAGAGTCTGCTGCGCCGGCGCCTGTGGCGGGGAGACCACCGGTTCGGCGATGTTGGGGCGCACCAGGTCGGAACGGTTCCAGCCTTTTTCCGGCTGAGAAAGGGATAAATCATAAAAAATATATTAAATATTTTATTGTCCAGCTAATACAGTATTGCTTAGCGCGCTTACGAATTTTAATCGTTGCGGATAATAATCGTAAATCTGTGAACAATACTAATATACTAGAGTCAGCGCATTGCGGTAAAAAATCGCTTGAAAACTCGCTTGAAAAATTATTTTCGTGTGCGATTTTATTTCGCAGTTTAAAAATCGTAGTGCGCGTGTAGCCTAAGCAGGTTCACAGGTTAACACAAGTTGTGACGACATGAGTAGCTTAAAATATTACCTACAAGTACGTTACATTATATAAATTGCCAGTGAGTCCCAAACTAGACAGTTACCTCCTTACTAATAAATGTATTATATCAGGTGAATAGTTACCCACCGATTTCTCTCTTTCAGTCGTCAGTAAAGGCTCCCACAGACAGGCGCGAAGCGACAGCGCTACACAAAGGCGCCGCTCGTCGCGCGACACGCGGTGCCTTTGTGTAGCGCAACGTACAACGTTTATAGCATGGAGGTTAGTCTGTATCTTGGGGCTCGGGGTACGAATCCCAGAGTGAGAGGTGATTTCACGTATGGTATGGTACCTATGTGTGTATGCGTAATGTTTCGGTAAATGTATGGTGTGTGACGTGTGCGTGGTGCGCGGTGTTGGGTAATGTGTGCCGCAGTGGCAAAGGTTCCATACAACTCGATTCCTACCGGCTTCCTTTAGAAAAACGGTAGTAAGTATTCTATAGACAAATAATATAATCACATTAAAGATATGTACTCCGGCTTACCTCTTACAAAAATTGACCCTTTGCTACTGGTGTGGCGTGTTTTTTTTTTTTTTTTATTAAAACGTCTATATTGACATATCTAGGTACTACACTGCTATAATCTCCTTCTTGTTGAAAGTGTTACTTGCCTTGGTAATGAGATGGAAAAACTAAGAGTCCACCTACTTAGTAGAAATTAAAAACTGTCGTTGCAGAAACACGGCTACTACACCAGACTTCTCTTTTTGATTTTGTATTTTTTTTTGTATCTCGTTAAAGTCGTCAGCAAACTCTGATGTTGCGGTCGTGTCTCTAATTTAAAATAGTGTTAAAATAGTCCGCGTTTAATCTAGTGTTTATAAAACTAGAGATTTTTTAAAATATTATTTATTTATTAAAACTTTATGCAAAAGTTAAAAAAAAAATCTGTACAAAGGCGGACTTAATGTCTGAGGCATTTTCTACCAGTCAACCTTAGGGTGATGCAGAGACTAAACATGGTAGGTGTAACATAAGGGATATATCTTAACCCTGTGATTTTCGTTGGGAATAAGCAGTACTCAATACCTACCTTATTTGCATTCCACAATGTGTACTTAGGTGGTAACTTAAAATTATATGAGATAATTATGGATCCTGTCGGGCATAGCAAATAGTAGGAGAGACGAAACTTTGAAAATATTTAATATAATTGAATAAAAGTTCAAATTAAATTAGCTAGCGAATCTCCGCAGACGTGATGGTGATTAACCAAAAAATAAATTAAATGAATGTTTTTTTTTTTGTGGGGTCTTCGACCGCAGTTAATGTATTCACTTGAAATATCAGTAAAAATATGTTTTTTTTTTTTGTGTAAACTTCACAGACGTCATTGGTATCGATATTGAAACACGATAAAACATATTTTTTCAACTCATACTTCCAAGTAAATACACTACCAGCGCGCGGTCGTTGACCCCTAAAAAAGAAACATTAAACCATCTCAATTTTATGGTGTATATGTCCATACCCATCACGTCTGCAGAGTTTCGCTAGCTAATTTAATTTGACCCTGTATAATAGTTAACTAAATACTTATTAAGATGTGTTAGCACTTAATTTTGTCATTTAAATATTAATTTTAACAGCATTTTCATATAAAAAATTGTTTTAGTTGTTTTATAAATAAGTATATTAATTATTAAGCATCTTGTACCTACTTCCCCGGACTTTTTTTTTCATGGTGGATCTATGGGCAGATGATCTCATTAAATGAAAGCAATTTGTTAAAGGCAGTCTCATAACGATGTTAGTAAGAGAAATGATTGTTAGTAAGCAAGAGAGAGGTTTACAAAACTTACAGTAACAGCTTCGTTGTTATCATTCAAGTTGATGGGTGTTGGCGATGTGTGGCTGAAGTAGTATCCGGCCCAGCGTGTGTTCGGCACGCGGTATCCACTGCCCACACTCTCACGCATAGCCTGGGACGAAGGGTTCGATTAGAAGGTAACCTAACTTGCCGTCAACAACACTCGATACTGCGGAAGGATGAGATTAGTTCCTGATTTCGGAGGCAGAATAACTGCCAGCTTAATTAGCTACTTAAAGTTGTCTAGCTTCTTCATAACAGCACCCTAATTGCGTAACACACTATCAATCACAATCTGAAACATTTTGAAGCCTATTTCTAATCCATTGCTTTATATGTTCTAAAAATTTGTCTGCTCAACAACGTAAATAACGCAATGAATGTTGTTGAACTGTCAAAATGAAAGTGATTCCTACTGTTAGTGTGTTACGCAGTTACCCCGCAGTTTAATAAAAAAAAGAAGATAATTTATATTTATTATCTGTCTGTCTATATGTTACCTTTTCACGCTTTAACAGCTGAATGGATTTGGATTATATGTAGGTGGGAGATTTGGGTAGACCATGACCTGCACCCTAATTACGTAACACACTATCTATCACAATCTGAATCATTTTGAAGCCTATTGCTAAACCATTGCTAAATATGTTCAAAAAATCTGTCTGTTCAACAACGTAAATAATGCAATGAATATTGTTGAACTATCAAAATGAAACCCATTCCTACCGGTATCGGTAGTGTGTTACGTAATTACCCCGCTAGGTTAGGACATAGGATACTATTTACCCCGATATTGCCATGGGATTGACACTTATGCGGGTAAAGCCGCGGGGAATTGACTTAATTTATTTTTTCTTATAATGCCGCTCAATGACAAGATCTTCCGAGGAAGGAGACCAAATTAGCTACACTGTCAAGTGACTGCCGAGTCCACTTAGCTAAGTTTGTGTGTGAGCATCATTGTCTGGAATTCTGTATGGTTTCTAGAATGATCTTGCATAATGTCGCCTCTTTTTGGAGAAACCGTACTATATATACTATTTAAATCACATTTCAGTAAAATATACTTATAGTAAGATTCACAGACCGCGCCGAATATGAATTAAAACCACGAAAACTCTTCTAGAAATCTGAACGAACGGGGTAATTGCGTAACACACTAACAGTAGGAACGGCTGTCATTTTGACAGTTCAACAACATTCATTGCGTTATTTACGTTGTTGAGCATACAAATTTTACGAACATATGTAGCAATGGATTAGCAACAAGCTTCAAAATGATTCAGATTGTGATTGATAGTGTGTGCTGACTCATAAGGCTTTCCTGCAGAAAAGGAATGCATTTTATGGTAGGTCCAACTACAAAGCAATAAAAGTACTTAAGTATCTCAAGTCCTTGATGTCAGCATGTTATGTCATCGTTCTGTGCGTAAATTAACTCTCAAATTCTTTATTCTGAACACTTCAAGACCTTGATATTGACAGCTACCTCTGATAGTACCTAAAATGTTTTATGCATGCATGTGTAAGTTGAGGTAAAATGTATACTTGTTGTAACCTTAACACCATTGGTTGACATGGCATGCATTCATTTGATTCATTAGTGAACCTTGGAGGTAAAGGACTTTGTTATAAAATAATTTGGAAGGGCTGAAGACGAAGTTTTTTTTCCCTAAACTCTTGCCAAAACCTGCCAAAAAGCAAGGTACTATGTTGAAATGAGGATACCTGAGATAATTTAAGTAATGTTCTAGCTGTTATGAACTTATGAAACGAGTTGGGAATAAATTTAAATTAAAAAAATCCCCCGACACAAACAAAAACCTCTAAAAACGGCTGAATAGATTTTCTTCTTTTCTTTTTTAGCTAAGTTCACTCTCGATCAAATCACCTTTCAAACAAAACAAAAAAAAAAACAAAATCGGTTCAGTCGTTTGCGAGCTACGAAGCCGCAGACAGACACACAGATACACACGTTAAACTTATAACACCTCTCGTTTTCCGTCGGGGTTTAAAAAAGCCAATGCAAGACCCACCCTATGAAAAGTGGTCTATCTCGTAAGTCCTTTGCTGAACTTGACTTCTTTCAACTCTCGAAACAAAAATGAAATGTTAAATTTATTCCCACCTTCAAACCAGAATGCACAGCTCAGTTTGATTGGTGATAAAAAATAAAGGTATGCAGGCGATAGTAGATAAAAGTCTGTTCCCGGACAATTCCGCTCAAAGCTGCACCTATAAATTGACTCAGCGAGTGCAAAGCGTCTCCGCTTCAGCTTGGGCAAAAATGCTTTCATATGTCCGTATGTACGGTGGATGGCTGTTCTCCTCTACAGGGTCGCATTTCTCAACCGATTCTCGTGAATTTTTGTGAGCAGGTTCGATAATTATATTATGGATTTTTTTGTGGACTCAGTTTTCGAAATTTTCCAAAATTGCGGAGATATGGGGGTTGAAAACTTAAGAAAAACATATTTCAGCCATTTCGCGCTCTTTGTGCGCGCTTTTTGTTTTAAGGTGCGTGGTGAACATTTATTCAGTTTTAAGCTATGCAAAGAGAGACTCGCGAGGTCTACAGCTCACAGAACCACTAGTGTAAAGTTATGTCATTAGAACTTTTCGGGATGGATTTTTCATGAGGTACTGCAGTACCGCACCGAAAACTGCTGTACGATAGTCATCTTACCTTGCCAGCTTCCACCTTCATCTTCCTGTACTCGGACAGCGGCGACAATTTGTTCAGAGTCTCCAACGTTTTCTTTTCACAGCCCACGGCGCGACGATCAGATATTGGCAGATCTGATATTATGCTCGCTAATTCTAGGAAACGGTTCTATTGTTAGATTATAGCGTAATTTTAACTAATTAGTCGGCCGATAATTTTATCAAAAATACATATTTTTACGTAAACTTGTTTGTTGTTCTCTCCATGGGGCTAGGCAGAAACTACAGAACGCCACCTGCTAGGATCTTTACATACTTCTTTTGCTCCATTTACGTTCATACAGTGATCATACACGCACGCCGGTTGCGAGTACTACGCACCTAACCTTTCTGAAGAACATCAGATCAGCATGTCCTAAGGCGTCCCCTCCCGGCGTTTCCACTCACATCTGCCCTGTAACTACCTTTTGTTAGTCACCTTACATTCATCCTCTCAACATGACCAAACCATCGAAGCATACTCTTCTTCCTACATCTTCGTTTTAAACCACTACATTACTTGGGACCTTCAGACTAACCTTGGTGTGAGCGTTCAGCTTCAGTGGAGGTCGCGGGGCTGTGACTGCTGTGGTGCTTGCTGATCGGAGACACCGATGGGGACACCATGTTACTGCCGTCACCGCCACCTGTATAAAAAAATACCATTTAATTTATTGTCATCATCATGATTCATATATTTTAACCCGCGACACGAAAGCGCCCTCTTATTTAGCGGGTGTATTTAATTCTGGACACTCGTAAGTCCGTGCGGCGTCCAGCGACCGTTTTAAAGGCGGACATAATGTATCTATGGCCGTAAATCAATTGGGGAGCAAAAAATATTCAAACTTTGACAACCAGTCTTACCAAAGGGTATCGTGTTAGGGGTTGTAGAACTTGTAGATGACAGAATAACAATCACTCAATGTACACGGGTACCTATAATATTGAGCTGCATCCGGTAATAATAGAAGCCAATTCCAATTTAGTTGGGACAACTCTAGACAGATGATAAAGATGGATAGCAAATATATACAGGGTGGCAGAAACATCGCCGGGCAAAATGTAACCATGCATTCAGCACATGATTCTAGACCCCTAGCGTAGAAACTTTCAGCCGGTTTAAAAAAATAATCTGCTGTTTTATAGAAAAGTACAATACCTACGCTGTCAAAATGTATGGAAGAGCAATTTGTTATTTTTTTATAACCGACGAAAAGTTTAAACGCAGGGGCACAGGCAACTGAAGAAACACGGCTGAGTTTTAGTCAGTAAAAGTCTGAAGAGGTTCAGCGTCATGTACTGAATCCATGGTAACAGGTTGTCCGTCGATGTCCCTGCTACCCTGTATATTTCGGAAAGATGGAAACAAATATCCAGCTAGATTTAACATTTGTGGAATTAAGTTCAGATTACTTACAAGTTATCGTGTTATTAACGACACTATTCAGCGAATATACTAGTACTTACTTCGGTACCCTGTCCGTCTACATACAAAAAAAAATGTGAGAGGAAAGTATTGAATACAAACATAGTTTACCAGAAATGTTCTGTGTATCAAGGGACACCGAGCTGCCGGTGAAGTTGCTCTGGTATCCACTACTTGCTTGAGAGCTTGAGTTCAGAATCTGACTCAGCGTCGTCTGTTAAAATATTAAAAGCGTTATTTTTAAAGACCTGTATGTTATATGTAGATAAGTATATGTTTTATGTATGTATGTATTTGTAAATGGTACACCACTGACTACCTGCATTATTGTCTGTCCTTCTGCCTTTAATCCATACAAAGGTTGTCTGTAAAAAATCGCTTTTAGCGATAAGAACGCCCATTGTGTCACCCAGTGTAAAATTTCTGCATTTATATCTGTATTTTTTATGGTGTACATAATAAAGAGTATTCTATTCTATTCCACCCAAATACGCAGTTCCTCTAAGCCAGTCTGGTACACTCATGGGCCAACAGCGCGGGGTAATTACGTAACACACTAACAGCATGAAAAGCTTTCATTTTGACAGTTCAACAACATTCATTGCGTTAGTTACGTTGTTGAGCAGACAAATTTTTCAAACATATGAATCAATGGATTAGCAATAGGCTTCAAAATGATTCAGATTGTGATAGAGAGTGTGCGACTTTAATTATCGATACAATATGTTCATACAATCAATTGCACATCAGTGGTAACACTTATGCTATGAAAACCGCTTACTATACCGCTATGACTTATAGGCGCTGATTGTAACACTGATTTGTGGTTTATTGTATACTACTATACAGGGTTAAATTAAATTAGTTAGCGAAACTCCGCAGTCGTGATGGGTTATATTTAAACATGATAATATTAAAATTAAAAATATTTTGTATTTTTTTAGGGGTCTATGACCGCTGTTCATTCGAAATGGAGCCTCTCGGCAGGTTGGCCTTGGTATGAATTTAGACAAGACGAAAGTCATGTATAATTCAGACCTCTTGCCGAGCCGAATCCATATCGAAGGGTCGCTTCCCGAGGTTCTGAAGGAGTATGTCTACCTAGGGCAAGTCATCCAGCTCTGTAGACACAACGTTGAGAAAGAAGTCGACAGAAACATCCGCTTGGGCTGGACAGCTTTTGGAAAACTTCATCAAGACTTCTCGTCGCCTATTCTGCAATGTTTGAAGACTATGTCTTCAACCAGTGCATCCTGCCCATTATAACATACGGTGCCGAAACGAGGACACTGACAGTCGGGTTGGTCCACAAATTCAAGGTCGCTCAGCGCGCTATGGAGCGGGCTATGATCGGAGTTTCTTTAAAGGATAAAATCAGGAATGAACTTATCCGGAAAAGAACTGGAATTACCGACATAGCTTGCAGTAAGCAAGCTGAAGTGGCAGTGGGCTGGCCATGTTTGTCGAAGGACCGATGGCACGTGTAGCAGACGAGTCCTGGAGTGGAGACCGCGTATCGGCAAGCGTAGTGTGGGACGCCCCCCAGCTAGATGGACCGACGATCTTAAAAATGTGGCTGGGACAGGCCGGATGCGGAAGGCGGAGGACAGGGTGTTGTAGCGCAGCCTGTGTCCAGCAGTGGTCTGGGATAGGCGGGGTTGATTGATTAATTGACTGCTGGTAGTGTTGTTACATGAATTATGAATTGAAAAATATGTTTTATCGTTTTTAGTTATCGATTCCATTCACGCTTGTGAAGTTGTGCTAGCTAATTTAATTTGACCCTGTGTCATTCAGTAAAACACATATTTGTGTGACAATTGATATTAACAGCGCCATTATGTCGTAGCATTAAGGGAGGTTTTCGTAGTGAAGTTTCGCTAGCAAGTTTAATTTGATCCTATAGTATCACTGCTATATCACAGAAGTAAAATATTAGTAAACATTAATTTACCCCCAGAAGCCAAATCTTATAATTTTTTAATCGGAATAAAGTATTATTTTTATCTCACGAAGCGACGCGCGCTTTACTTGTGGTTACCAAGTGTAAAAACACGTCAAACACGCTGTGAATGTGTGTGTAAGCGCAGCAGCTCTCAATACCATCCGAGACAATAGCCGGAAGTGTGTGTGTGTGTGCGCGTATGTGTGTTATGTACTGCCGCTACTCGTCTTCACACACACATTCATAACGTGTTTGTACACTTGGTTAACACAAGTAAAGCGCGCGTCGCTTCGTGAGATAAAAATACTGTACATAAATTAGTGGTTCATCCCATTAGAGGGATGCTTATTATTTGCATAAAACCCTTTTTACTGTTGTGATGACATTTTATAACGTTGTCAGAAACAGAAATAGTCACCGCTGCCTAGGTCGGCATGGAATGTATGATGTATGTAATTATTATTATGTAGAAGATACTTACGTGTCTGCCTTCAGCAGGTATCTGCTGGTACGGAGGCTGCATCATCATAGGCTGAGGGAGCCCGACCATCTCTGCGCCGTTCGTCATTGCTACGGTGAAAATACAGTCATGTTATTTGTGTCACGGTCACCCTATAAAAGGGATCGGCAACCTGCGGCTCGCGAGCCACATGCGGCTCTTTAGTTACATACGCAAATATTATTTATTTTTATACCATATATATATTATCTAATTTGTTAACTTATATATAAATAAATAGATATTTTTGTTATGAATAGATTAGTTTTTTTTTATCAAAAAGCTTTATTTATGCAAGTACTATTTATTGTTGGCAAGAAAAAAAATTGTGTCTCTAAAAATTTTGAAATGTTGTAAATTGTAATTTTTGACTCTTCGGACTCCAAAAGGTTGCCGACCCCTGCCCTATTATAATTACTGATATACTGCGGTGGACTTCACTGTCTCTACCTACTCTTATTGTACACTGTCGCATGATTTTCATGACTTGACAAAACATCGAGATATATTTTCCTTAGCAAATTGTTTGTTTTTGTTTTTTTTTTCATTTATAACTTTTTATTAGGTTTAATAATAACTTAATTAACTAACAAACTATTAAAATAAAAATATAATAACCTAAAACTATAAAAACATTAAAATATGGTGTTCAAAAAATTCCTGCGCATCGTTGTTGACTGGTAACGTACAGATTGGACAGACATGACAGTTGTGAATTTGATCACAACCATCGACATGAATATCTCAATCAAAAATTCAAGTCCAGTAAAGAAATACAGATGGCATTTTAAATACTATGTTTCCGAATACTCACGGTTCCACGATCCACCTTGATTCTTGTACATAACCGAATTCGGATTCGGCAGCAAATTGGGGTAATGGAACTGTCCACTTCTGGGTTGAGGAGATTGCACCATCCAGGAGTTAGGATACACAGGCGGGGTCAAGGCTACCGGCGACAATGGACTCGGATACCCGCCCGGAGTTGGCGGGTTATGCCCATACATTGGCGAGCCAAGGTTGGTGAAAGACGCTAACTCCGAAAGCTGCAAGTTGTATGGAGAGCAAGGGGAATTTCCCAAGTTGGTGGCATGTGTTGGCGAGAACGGGTTAAAGACGCCAAAGTTGGGCATATTGTTGGCGGATAAAGCGGGAATGTTGTAGGATTCGGGGATTTCTGCGGTGATGGAAGGTTCCTTGTCGGCTAGGAGGTCGTGACGGGCTTCGTAGATGTCACCTGTGGAGGTTATTACATTTTAGACTTGCGTTATAATTAAAGTATCTGATTTATAGTCTAGACTAGAGTAATCCTGACTTTTCAGATGGTAGTAAATGTAGAACCACACCATCTCTGCAAAATCAGGAATATTTCTACCTTATGGAATCAATACTTCCTAGCCTCTACAGGGTCAAATTAAATTAGCTAGCGAAACTCCACAGACATGATGGGTATCGATATTTAAACATGATAAAATAAAAAGATTTTTTTAGTGGGGTCATCGACCGCTTTTAGTGTATTATTCACTTGAAATATCAGATACAAAATCTGTTTTGTGTGTAAACTTCACAGACGTGATTAGAATCGATATCTAAACACGATAATACATATTTTCTGTACTTATACTTCAAGTAACAACACTAAAAGGGCCGTTGACCCCTAAAAAAAAACAACGAATCTTTTTTATTTTTATTTTACCGTGTTTAGATATCGATACTCATCACGTCTGCAGAGTTTCACTAGCTAATTTAATTTGACCTTGTATAGATAAGCCAGATAGTCACAGATCATGGTAAATGATTTCTGGCTATGTGAGAGTCGAGGCAGCAGCTCTTTTGTGACTTTCATGTTGAAGTGAAGAGAAAAAGATTGCTTAGAACTCGTTAAAAAAAAACTTTTTTGTAAAAAAAAAAACAACAGACGTATTGAAAACCTCTTTTTTGAAGTCGATTAAAAATAAACCTTTATAACTCTTGACTTCAAGGTTATAAATCTTTATCACCATAATTATCGTGTTTATAATATATAGGTATAGTATTTTCCTCTCACCAGCGCATCTCTCAATTCCTTTAACGACGATGGAGGTGATACCCTGCTTGGGCTTGCGTCGTATGTTGATGTACACGTTGTACTTCTGCATCAGCTTGTTCGCATGCTCGCTGTCTATGCGACAACCTTCGTCTGACACGTCAAAGATTACCACGAGGGGGAGGCTGCCCTGTTGGGATAAATGGATGGATTTAAGAGGCAATTGCTTTACTTATAAAAAGTTTGAAAATAAAAACAGTAGACACGCTAATAAAGGATCTTTTCTTTCGTTTTCGTTATTGCACTTTATTTGTCCACTTTTAAAATTCTCGTTAAAAACACTTCCTCTCTCCTTAAACATCATCATTACATTTAGTTTTCTTGCTCTTGTTTTGTGTTTATTATTGTATACAGGATACATTTTTGATCAGTGCGCAAACTGTAACCATGAATTTAACTCATGATTCTAGACCCTCTAGCGCAGAAATTTCTAGTCAGTTAACAAAAAAAAAAAACTGCTGTTTCATAGAATAGTGCAATACGTATGCCAGGGATGGAGAACCTCTATACATCCACGTGCCACTTTTTCCAAATAAATATTTAATGTGGCTATGATGTGCCAACAAACAATCTTGACTTCTTGACTAATGGAAAACTAGCGACATAGTTTCAGAATAATCCTCCTTGTTTGCAAATAGAAATAGACCTTTACTATTATTCAGTCTTCTTAACATTTACCGTTTTATAATTATTTAAATGAAATAACAAATTAGTGCCACTTCTGCTGTTACAAACTAGATGCCAAATAATTTATATCAGATTCACATTTTCCCTTGCATTTACGCGGCGACGATAGCCCATAGAAATATACTTATATCTATGCGATAGCTAAAATCGAAGCGCCTATCCTAGAAGGGCGCACTCAGATTTCTATGTGTGTTACTGTGACTTAGGTACCTAAGTTCCTCAATTGATGCCGTGCGCAAATTATTTTGTCGCGTGCCATGGATTCGACATCCCTGACCTATGCGGTCAAAATGTATGGAACAACAAATATTTTTTTTTATAACTGACGAAAAATTTCTACGCTAGGGGGTATCTAGAATCATGTGCTGAATTCATGGTTACAGTTTGCGCACTGATTAAAAATGTATCCTGTATATTATATGTAGATAAGTATATGTTTTATGTTTGTATGTATTTATTGTATTTGTAAATGGTACACCACTGACTACCTGCACTATTGTCTCTCCTTCTCCCTTTAATCCATACAAAGGTTGTCTGCAAAAGATCGCTTTTAGCGATAAGATCGCCCATTGTGTCACCCTATGTAAAATCTCTACATTTATATCTGTATTTTTTATGGTGTACATAATAAAGAGTATTCTATTCTATTGCACACAAATACGCAGTTCCTTTAAGCCAGTGGGTACACTCATAGGCCAACAGCGCAGTAGCAATGGCTTTCATTTTGACAGTTCAACAACATTCATCGCGTTATTTACGTTGTTGAGCAGACAAATTTTCCGAACATAATATGAAGCAATGGATTAGCAATATCCTTCAAAATCATTCAGATTGTGATTGAAAGTGTGTTACGCAATTAGGGTGTAGTTCAGGATCAGAATACAAGGTTACAACATTCAAGTCCTGCTGACCATAACATTTTGTTACAATAATTTACAGAAAATTATAAAGTTGTATTATAACGTACAAAATCCGATTTTGCGTTTGCGATTATTTACCCAGCGCCCAGTGGGGACTGCGGATATGACCCCTAACCATTTTAATATCCGCGGGAAGGAAAGACTTGTACAAATCTACAAACGCCACATACGAGCTACTCGTCACACTGACGTCACGCAAAATCCTGCATCGCGCAAGCAGAGTTTACCGCGCAACTAGCATATATAAAACGTCCCGATATCAAACATCAGACAGTTGCCACCAGACACGACACCCGTCTGGTGGGAGGATACTTCCTTTTCCATAGAGTATGAGTGAGCTTTACACCCTGTTCCTCATACTTCTATAGACTAAAACACTGTACACAACTGTACCTAACTTCAAATGGGAGTCATATTAGACGTCTCATGAAAAATCATGAAATACTTACAACCAACTGCTGCCGAGCCGCATAAACATCTTTAATGTTTCCAGTAATGGTAACGCAAGACTTCTTGATCACGGGTATGTTAGGGTCATCAGCGTCAGGGAACATTATCTGTGTGTTGGTGCCCTTCATGATGATCTTCAACTGTTCAGCTCCACGTCCTACAACGACGCTGTGGTGCATCGGGGATATCTCGAGAGACATCTGCACTTGGGTTTGACTCTGAAATTGTGAAAGTCAAAGTCAAATCATTTATTTCGACTAGGCCCTTGAAAAGACCTTTTGACCGTCATATATAAACTCACGCCGTCTTCCCATGGTGGTAGACAGAAACTAGAAAACGCCATCTGCTACGATCCTTACGCACTCTTTTTGCTTCGTTTATGTTCATGCATCTGGGGGTCTACTCTCTAAGTTTGTCAACGAAAATACAGGCCCTTTCGAAAATATATCGGTACTTCAGAGTAAACCCTACTCCCGATTAATTAACTTTTCTGGACGGGCAAAACCACATCGACAGTAAGGAAAACTGTCAAACGGTGGTGTCATTCATTCTTAGTTCGAAGCCCAAACTAATTTTATGTTCGTTGGTGATACAAAGAAGGAATCGCCCGTAACTTCGGCCGTAAATACAGATTTCGTGCTTATGGAGTACACCTCCTGGTCATACACAACACACGCACGTCATATAAGAAAATAGAATGTAGAAAGTTAGTTTTTGTTTTGAGGGGTAATTATGAATTTGCATTGCAGATTATACGATGAATAGGAGGCACAGAGTTAACTAAGGTCTATTTTAAAAATATGTAGGTTCTCATGTTCTCCGCTCTATCTTCTCTACTTGACAACTGAACAAAAAGAAGTTAATGCTGTGCCCACCCCTAATAAATAGGGATAAGGGAGGCTAGGCGGATGGTTATATACGGTCAAACGGGGTGAATAGGGACGCAGGGGTGAATCGGAACATGGCGGCATGGAGAGTGCGACTGTCGCAACCCAGCGCAGGGCACGCCACTCTGAGGAGGACCGCCTCTTTGAGGAGTGGCTTGAGAAGCGCCACGGCGTCCTCACCTTCCGCCTGACGCAGGTCCTCACCGGACATGGCTGTTTCGGGAGGTTCCTGTTTCGGATAAGGCGGGAGGAAACGCCCGGGTGTTATCATTGTGTGGAGAGTCTGACACGCCCTTCCGCTCCGCCCAGAGCGGGAGTGGTCATTTGATGATTTCCCAAACAAATTAAAAAAAGGGGTGAATCGGAACGAAACTTTAAAAGGAATTTAAACATTGAAATAATATAGTTTGTTGCCAACAAGGGCTCTTTATCGTTAATTATAAAACAGTAAACACATAACAGTCCTTTTTGGCAACAAATTGTATTATTTCAATGTTAAAATCCCTTTTAAACTTTCGTCTCGATTTACCCCTGCATCCCTATTCACCTCGTTTGACGGTACTTCTTCCGAACTTGTAATCCAAAAAGAAAAGCAGAAACTGAAAAAACATGGAACATCCTCGTGATTATTGTTGAACAGTTCAAAGGACTTTATTTTCATGTAAGCATGTGTAGACGCATCATGCTTTATTGCTCTTCAGAAAGTATCAGGAGGCATCTTTTTTTATTTTTTATTAATAGTTTGTAATGTTTTCTTTCGGCCACCACCATTCAATACCACCATGGCCCTGCGTGGTGGATTACGACCCACTCCTTTACACAGAGTGGAGGCCTGTGTCCCAGCATTGGGAACGTTATAGGCTAATTATGCTTTTCTCGATACGATAAATAGTACTCACAGCTAATGGTCCGCACATGTAGTTCATGAGCAGATTGGTGGCCTCCATGGTGGCCTTCACCTCCCACTGCACCCCCTTTACCACCAACAGGTTCGCGTGCAGCTTCGGGCGGTTCCGTAGCATTACCTGGTATTCGAAATATTGTTAGGAACATTGGTTAATTAAGTTTAAGGATGCAGAAAGAGAGATTTAAGGTTGCGAGAGGACGGCCTTAAGATGGGTGGACAGTGTGAGGGATGATATGAAAGAAAAACAACAGACTTCCAAAAAAAAACAACAAAGTGAAAGATAACTTTGGTTTCGAAATCGGTTCTTTGGTTTTGTATTTTCGTTTTTTGCTACCGACTTCAGAAATTAAAGTAATTTTTCACTTTGTAGTTATTTTTTGGAAGTCTTGTTTTTTTTTTTTTTGTAAAAACATTTTTAATTTACACTTTTTAGTTTTGGTACCTACCTCACACAAATTCGTATACCTCTAGTTGCTATGTAAATACCAGTGACGAGGAAGCTATTATAACATCATCAATATACACTAAGTGGAAAAAAACGTATTACTGAAGCTAACTGAAAATCTACCCAAGCAAAGTTAATAAAAATTATATGGGACCTTTCTTGAGGCATACCCTATCCATAAAAAACAAATTTTGAAATCGACCCACAATTTCCGGAGATACCGCGTAACAAACATACAAAAAAAAAAAAAACAGACGAATTGAGAACCTCCTCCTTTTTGAAGTCGGTTGAAAAGGGAGTGAATGATAGCGTGACTGTTGACAGGGGAGAATGAAAGAAGAACGTGTTGCACCGACTCCAAGTAACACGTAGCAAGGGCAGGGAAATGATGACGGCTAAATTACGTTTCTAGGATCAACTTTGCTGCAAGCGTATGATGGCTAGGAAGCAAGTCCTCAACGAATACTCCGGAGTAGCATAGCTCTACATGGCCACCCCACTGCTTTTACATCAGATGACAAAAAGTCCAGCAGTTTACTAAAACCTTATTAAAGGGCTTACCTAATAATGCATTCAGGGTATTGTTGCGATTGCCACGCTTCTGTGCAGGCTGTGTGGCAGTCCCAACACTATCCTGCAATCGATAGCCGCCCGGGCAGACAGCCCGCTGGTGTGGACGCTCAAAAATAGGACCCGCTCTGTTTTATTTATTAAGTACTAACATAGGCAAAGCTATTTTGTTACTAACTGAATAAACAAATAATAATTACCTGAACGTTGTACTGATCCTGAATGTTTTGCACGTACGGCGAAGTGATATCCGGCAGCGGTTGCGAGCTTGGGACTATCGGCAGTTCGAAACAGAACACCAAAGGAGTCAGGGCCTGACATGAAAAAGGTCAAGTGTTAGTGTTTGACGGTAATGAGGCTTAACATCGTGGTAAGATCGGAATAATTGTGTCTAAAGAAGATTTCTAGCCGGCCATCGGTAAATGTGTCCGAAGGCAACTCACACTCACATTTCGAACGTCTTTGTGAGATCATGCGCTACTCTGAGTAAACCGAGGCGTATATGGCGTCAAGTACATTTTAAATTCTGTTTAGGAATTTAATAATATCTGTCGTTGGTGATGGCACCAAGTATTTTATCAAAAACAATATTCGTGACAAAAAATAATAATTTCACCAAGAAGATGAGCTCTCAAATTGCTAGTAGGTATACTTACTGCAATTTCGCCAGAATGCGTCTAGACTCTGTATGTCTCAATTTTAGCAGGCGCTATGCAAATGCGAGGATCTTTCTGTATTTACTATACTACCTACTCTATGAGGTCAGCGCCACTAGTGACGCTGGCTATACATACCTATAAGAAGGATTGCAAACCATTCTTTATAATAAAATATACGTTTTCATAAAAATTTAGTATGCGAAAATAATTTATTTCTAATCTTTGGTGTGGGTCTGTGATGCGTAAAACGCAACATATTAATCGATAACTACAAGTCAGAAAAGAAAATCTGTTTATTAATAGATTTGACATTTGCATAGAGGTCTAAGGGGTAATTTAGTCGCAGATGACCTCCCGTACGTCACCTTAATATTACCCGACATAATTACCAATAACTGTATACTTAAAATGCATCTGATCATAGCTTACCAAATTTAGTTTTATTTATTTCAAATCTAAATTTTGGTTGTAAGTTTATCTAGCTTTGTAACTATCTAGCTTTCGAAGACAACAAAAAATTGTTAGCGTTTGCTAAAGCACCCAAAAATATGTTTTTAAGGGGAAAAGGCAAGAATTTGAAAAACTCTTTATGTTTTCTTCCAAATACTTTATTTTGTTACCCATACAAAGGATTTGATACGTTATTACACACCTACCTACATGTAACGTACTGTTAGCCTACATCATCCCACTGCTGGGCAAAGGCCTCTCCCCATGACTTCCAGCTTTTTCGATCCAGGGCTAAAGTGGATTACTGATCGTAGATACATGTACAATCATAATGTTTGTATCGCCACTCGCCACTCATGTAGGTACACCCTATTGATGATAACTTGATAAGTACTACAACACCATGCATAGATAGATCTACTACTTACGTCATATTATATAAATATGAAAACATGAATACATAAATAATAGCATAATTTAATAATAATAAAAATACTTCTAAGATTTTTTTTAATAATTACCTACATTATTCTTGTGCAATACATAAAATAAAAATAACGAATAAACTATACATGTACATAATTATGTATACACCCAATTAAACTCATCCAATAAATTTTAATAATATGTAATTGCTTGAATTGCTGCTTAGCCCTCTTCCTCTCTCCTAATGTTGCTGTGCCCGACAGGGTCCATATTGATCTTTTACCTTGTTAGACCATCTATGTAATACATATGGAATGAAATAAAGAATTGAGTATTGAGTATTTATCACACGTGCTTCCAGACTAAAGTTCAAATAAAGAAAACCAGTGCTCACCCTAACTCGCGCCCTGGCGCGCTCCACCCGCTCCATATCTCCTGCGATGGACACCTGGTTGCTCTTCTCCACAGTGCTGGTGCGGTTCGAATCTGGGAAGTGGATGTGGCAGCCAGTCTCCTCCATCACGCGTTTTATTGTAAGCCCACCCTAGATGACAAATACAATGCGGTGTTAAGAATAACCCAGTGCTTCTTCGACAAGAAGGTAAGTGTAAGTACCGCTATAGCAGAACAGCTCAAGTTAAGCCGTGGTAAAAATGGTAGCTAGTCAGCAAGGGGACTGGGCTCGACCCTGCCCTTGGTACTCAAACCCTAATTAAACCCAACCCTAATCTGACGCTCGTGGGGAACTGTTACGATTGGTCGAGGTTGACTGACCGAAATAAGATAATCTTTTATCATGGGGTTACTCTAAACTAGAGATTAATTTGAAAAGTTAGGCTTTTTCTAATCTGAGGATCTATCAATACTAATATTTAAAAAAAAAAAAAACACGTGTGGCACTCGGGGACTGCCGCGGTAAAGCTATTGCATAGCATTTTTTATCAACTTATGCAATTATAATTTTTTATTTATTTTTTATTTATGCAGTATTTTTTTTCTTTGATATTAATTCAAGTACAGTCGTACCATATACATACACGTTAAGCGAACGCTCGGCCGAGCTACATGGTAGGTGGAGTGGGGGGTTTTGGGTTTTATTTTCGTTACGGAATTTCTTGATTCGGTCGCCGCGCTCAAAGCCCGCGATAAAAGCTATGCAATAGCTTAAAAACATTGAATTAATTATGGGATTTATGGGGCAAAACCCATATTAAATACCTAAAATAAAATAAAATTTCACAACACTGCAAGAGAACAAAATAAAATAAGGCTGAAGGCTAATAAAGCTGAAGAGTTTGTTTGTTTGTTTGAACGCGCTAATCTCCGAAACTAACAGTCGGATTTGAAAAATTATTTGTATGTGATAGCCCAATTCTTGAGAAAGGCTATTGGTTATTTAAAATCAGGCTAGGATAGTCAAAAAAGTCAGAACTAAAGTGAAAACAAATTAATAGCGTCGGGCAGGCGATGCGATGCGACGGCGACGGGGTGGGCGTTGGGGAAACAAGAAATTTGACGCGGATGAAGACCAGTCCAGTCGAAGCTAGTTATAATATAAAGTTCCTGTTCGTACCTATGTAACAAAAGAATGTCTTAAGCCATGACATGAAAAGATTAGCCAGGCAGCAAGGTAATATGCGCGCAAGATAAGTCTGCGTTCGTGTTTGACCTTCAAGACGATATTCCTGCCAGCACTTTTAATCACTTTTGGCATAATAATGGGGATTATGTACTTTGGAAAACACAGAACACAGCACACTCTTTTGACACCTAATATAAACGTCGAGATGGCGGCAAACAATTATTTCCGATTTCGGTCGCGCGCAGATTTATTTTTTGCGCACTATAGAACCCTTGATGACTAATATGCTCCAGCGGGGTAATTACGTAAAACACTAACAATAGGAATGGCTTTCATTTTGACAGTTCAACAACATTCATTGCGTTATTTACGTTGTTGAGCAGACACATTTTTCCAACATATGAAGCAATGGTAATCCATTGCTTCATATGTTGGAAAATTTTGTAATGCTATTCCTAAAGCAATAGGCTTCAAAATGATTCAAATTGTGATTGAGTTTGTTACGCAATTAGGGTGCTGATGTACCTAGTTAAATTTTTAGGGTTCTGTACCCAAAGGGAGCCACCGGGACCCTATTACTAAGCCTTGCTCTTCCGTCCGTCTGTCCGTTTGTTTATCTTTCTGTCAGCGGGCTGTATCACATGAAAACGAAATTGTTTTTCTATTGTCACTATAACAACAAATACTTCATAAAAATTAAATAAATTAAAGGGACCCTACACAAGAAACGTGTTTCTTCTTTATCATCATCATCATCAGCCTATATTCGTCCACTGCTGGACGTAGGCCTTTCCTAGTGAACGCCACTGAGCCCGATCCTCGGCTCGCCTCATCCAGTCTGCCAGCCGCCTTTCGCAAGTCGACACTCCACCTGGCCGGCGGGCGTCTCACACGTTTGCCTAAACGCGGTATCCACTCTAGAACTCTTCTTCTTAATATGTATTGTTAAAACATGCACGGTGGTACGTAACCTTTCGTGTGCAAGTTTTACTCGCACTTGGCCGGGTTTTAAGTATCGCCTCGTGGAGGCTATTTTAGTGGACCCATATCAATAAAAAGATGTAAGAATCAAGGCTACTTTTAAACATCGTAAGTATGTGTGTATTTTATTAGCTAAAGATCCTTATAGCGGATAATTAGCGGACGTGTTTCAAAGATAATCGTACTTAATTACTCTATGGATACCCGTATTTGCCGTAAAGAATCAAGGTAGGATACTGGCGCACGGAACAATAATTTGCAATGTGTTTAATTATATTATCGTTGTGTTTCTGAGACAACTTCTTTTAGCAATAAGTGCATATATCATGAGAAGTGCATAATACCTACTAGTCATAAGATATCGCAACTAAAAATGCACTCCAATAGTACCTTTGTCATGTCCATAAAAAAATATAATAAGTTAAGTAGGTACACGAATTATTAAAGAATTTAAATAAATATAACATTTTTATCAATAATTTGATGCTTTTCACTGTAAGCAAATGCTACTATAGCATAAGCGAATACTTGAATGATTTAATTATGTAACTTCATAACTATCTATTTGTATCTACAAATACTCACTGTTAAAGATACGCCTACCTACTCATAATACAAACATATTTTTTTTTTAAATAAATATGAAGCGTCAAATAAATAACTTACCCTAGGGATAATAAAAAAATAATAAGTAAATAAAACAATATTGTTTTATTTACTTATTATTATTTTTCATTTATTACGTAATTAATATTTATTATCCCTAGGGTAAATGAATAATAAAAAAAAGGATTTTTACAATGTTACTAAATAAATAAATGTAGGTACCTATATAATTTATAAAACAATAATGATAATTTTTAAATTCAATTCTGTATTAATAAAACAATAGAACTTACTAACTACTTAACTAATAATAAAATGTATCATATTAAACAGCCAGTATTCCTCCTCCTCTCTCCTAGGTACTTGATCTATGCTGTGCCCGACAGGGTCCATAATTGTGACTAATATAATTATTTCCCTACCAACTATATACATTATGGTACGCAATAAAAATTTGAGAACATAACACATTCGATTTTACTTATATTTTCTAAGACAAAGGTACTCCATTTTGTTTTTAATATTTTATTATGTAGGTACAGTACCTACAACTATTTTGTTAATGTACAAATGTTGTGAATAATAATTTGAATTCAGAACTAAGTACTTTATTGTTGTTTTGTTTTTTACGTAACAACAAAAAAGTACCTACTTAGTTCTGAATTCAAATGATTATACACGATAAATCTAATAATTGATGGACATGAAAATTAGCATTCGTTTGTATTAAAAAATGCGATGATCCCCGAGGGATATTAAGAAAATTGTTGTACTGTAAGTAGGTGTGATTTCATGCACACTATGCACAGCAGCCAAATCTACTTAGTAAAAAAACAAACTACCTCTTCAATATATCTTAATTTCTGTGATTGTCTTCTGTCTGTGACCCAATTGACGACGACATACAATTTATGAGAACGACATATTCTGTGACAGTGCTCGAAATACTCGTAATGGTACGAAACGTAAACCTAGTTTCACTTAAACTAGTTATCAAAAAAAGTATAAACCGGTAATGACGTTCCAAAACATGGCGTGTTCAATGCTCCAAAACATTGCAAGGAAGTACACAGTGCTATAATTCGTCATAACTTGTGTAGTTTCCTAAATTCCAGTAGGTACATGAATGAGAAATTCTGTAAAAGACAACCATTAGAAGTTTATTTTGAACATGATTGGCAATTGGACGATAATATTTATCACACGTGACCTTACAATACAGAAAACACACCCCTTCCATATGAACACAGACTTTCAGAAAAAAGAAAAATGATACCTATGAAGAGATGAAGACTTTGACTAAACTAGAGTTTCAATCGCTGAAATAAATAAATAACGTAATTTCACCAAGATTATAACTTTCAAGTAGATTGAATTCCTAGACCTCATACTAGGATACCCCGTGTTGTGAGATCCAGGCTCATTTTTAACCGACTTCCAAAAAAGGAGGAGGTTCTCAATTCGTCTGGATTTAAAAAAAAAAATGTTTTAGCTCAGAACTTTTTCTGTGTGAACCGATTTGGATGATTCTTTTTTTATTTGAAAGCTGGTGCTTCACATGTGGTCCCATTTAAATTTGATAAAGTTCTGACCAGTAGTTTTTGAGTTATCTTTAATAATGCGTATTTTTTCCACTTAGTTTATATTGATGACGATATTGAAGAATGTGTGTGGGGTAGGTACCACAATTAAAAATAGAAAAATATTAAGTTTTTTACAAAAAAACAATCGACTTCCAAAAAAAACACTAAAAAACGTGAAAAATAACTTTAATTTCGGAAGTCTGTGGCCAAAAACGAAAATACACAACCAAAGATACCGACTTCCGAAATTAAAGTTATTTTTCACGTTTTTTAGTGTTTTTTTTTTTGGAAGTCGGTTGTTTTTTTTTTTAAGTTTTTATTTACATACAATTTACGTACGAGCAAGTTGAAAGCAGTGGTCTGTTATCGATTATGTGAAAAACTTCCCCTAGGTACCTTGCTACCCTCAGAGATACAGGACCATGTCTAACCTGGGACAGGACAGAGCCTTATAATGAGTCATGAAAAGCATTTAACATTTCGCTTCTGGCTGCCTGAAACTCTGAACCTGTCCTTAAATCATTAGGGATTGGAATCAGGGTGGGTTGATCACAGCAGAACCGAAGTAACTATGCACCTATCAGATAAAGTTCTCGTGATTTGTTCTTAGAATCTATCTAGAATGAAACTCTATATTCCTCGTGCTTACAAGTAATTGATGTGAAATCATAAGAGTGTCATTAAATAAATAGGTTCTAGTAAATACCTAGGTTACCTAGGTTCTCACTAACGCGACCAGTTTCTCTGTCACCCTGAGATATTTGAGCACTCAGCGAACATTTAGCTAGCGTCCCTGATACCACAAAATACTTACTTATTTTAGTACTTAACACGATTAGCGAGGTAATTTAGTCAACGCCTAGGTACTTGTTTTTGATTAGCGTAATGGAACTATTGAATCAAGATTTTATCGTCAAGTGGCTAAGTTACAAGGACATGACATACCTACTTACATACTTTCACAAGATAAAATAAATGTTTTTTTTTTTGGTAACACTACGTCATCGTCGTCGTATGTTTACTTTCATCAATCAAGATTCATAATAAAATCAAAATCCTCCTGTGGCTTTGCCGTAGTCGGGTAAAAAAAAATATAGTCCTAGGGGTATAATCTCGGAGTCCGTCAACAAAGATATGGGCCCGTCCGAAATTACTTGGTGCGTCAAAACAAGTGCCAAAAACAATTTTTCGGACGGGCAACAATCTTCGTGGTTAGGGACAACTGCTGTCGAATTGTGTTTGTCATTCTTCTTAATTCGGAAACCGAACTAATCTTAAGTCTGAAAGTAATACGGAGTAAGAAACGCCCGTAACTCCGGCCGAAACTACTAACTTCATTCTTAAATTTAAATTTAAATATTTTCAGTAAAAGAGGTGAAAGAAACAACTATACAGGACTTGAAATAGGGACCAATTAGTTCAACGAGGTTTCAGACTGGCTAAAGTAAACTCATCCTTCATGGGGTGGATACCTACTGTTTAAATTGTTACAATAAAATACCGCCCCACATACTTCAACTGAATGAAACGAAGTTTAAATCTTGTATAAAACGCACACTGCAGCCAAGCATATTACAAGTTGGGGGATTACATCGCTGACAAAGATGCTTGGCTCAACGCTGGTTCTGCTCCACAAGGGCGCATAAACTAATTGATTAGCATTCGAAAATATTGTTGGAGCTGCTGAAGATTGTAAAAACTATCTTTGCATTGTATAAATTCAATCTCATAATATCGTATAATTACATAGCACATATGTGAGCACTATAAAGCTACAATTTACTGGGTTCGTCTTTCATTGACTTGAATGCACTTGAATGTGCCCTGGCGGCTGAGAATATGTCATGCTCACTCAAATGTCTCGCTGGTGGTGGCGTGTGTGTTGGATCATAAAGTTCCTTTCAAAATGGTTGAGCTGAATGATGCTGATGTTCGTGAACGGGCGCCGTCAGTAGGGGCTGGTCATATCTTAGCTGCCACGAATTATTTTAATTCCTGAATTGTATTTTATCTTTTTTATTACGGACACTTTTAACGTGCACGTCCTCCAATTTTTTGTAACAATATTTTGATTTAAACGAGTGTCCGTGGAGTTTCTTGCCCGTTCTTCTCCATAGGTACCTACTACGCTTTGAAATGGGCAACTAGCTGCATCTTTCTGACTGATCGACCCCTTGACAATTCAAAAGTGCCTGTAATTGGTTTTTTTTAAATGAATTCTTTGAGTTTGAGCTTGACGACTCCCTAATGAAGACTATTTTAAAGCTGAAATTTTGCACAAATGTTCCCTTCTTGATGTAGACAAGGAATACTTGAAATTCCTACGGGATATGGAATTCATGGACGGGTGAAGTCGCTGGCAAAGTGCGTTTAGTAAAATTACGAGATTAAACCTACGCAGTTAAGTTCCAATCGATATTGTTATTCTTCAGATTACCTATGCAGTTTTTTCTCACTCCAACGGAATTTCCCAGTTCACTAACTATAGTAAGTACCTATGTAATTACAACTTGATTTGTGTTATAAAAAACGCGATGGAAATTGTTATTTTTTCTCACAGCTCTCAAGTTGGTAGCATTTGGGAACACCCCAATTATTATGAAATATGATTGCTTTTATGATTCTAATTGAAGAACAGACTACCACGTGAACGTAAAAACGTGACAGGATCCGCTTGTCATACGTCTTGATTACAATATCGTAATTATGAGGTTCAAATGGTTTGATCTCATAAATAAAATGCTTGTCTGATAAAATAATCGAGGAAAAAAACGTAGTAATATGTAGATACTATGCTAATAATAGATGTGAATTTTACAGCGAATGGTCTAGCCATGGACGAACAAAATAGTCGGACAGATTCTCGCTAACCAAAAACTGTGTCACTCAAGTCGGCCAGCTCGCTGTACTCACTACGCTGTAGGCCACTGTACGCACACATTCACACATTAGTCGACCGACGCCGACGGCGCGTGGCGACGCGATGCGACGGTCGTCCATTACGCGCACAAACGGCAACACTCACACATAAATATATTCACATATAAACGTCACTCTAGTTACGTAACACAGTATCTATCACAATCTGAATCATTTTGAAGCCTATTGCTAATCCATTGCTTCATGTGTTCGAAAAATTTGTCTGCTCAACAACGTAAAAAACGCAATGAATGTTGTTTAACTGTCAAAATTAAACCCTATTCTACTGTTAGTGTATTAAGTAATTACCATTAATTAATACGGGACTCAAATTTCTCTTAGCGTAAGTTCCGTCCGACTTTTTTTGTCCGTCTAGGTAAGATGCTCGAACAAATCTTCCTATTTTATTTTTCCCCGACTACGGCAAAGCCAAGGTAGGGTTATTTGTATTTTGACAAACGAGGTATCGTTGGAAGCGAGATTTCGTCGTCGTTACAGGCTATATGGCGTCATCAAACCTGATATTGAACTAAAATAACTGCCACCAACTGCATCACACTGCTTGAAAAGTGAGCTTGTTTTGAACTTTTTTGTTGCTCGCTGGTTTTTTGTAGGTACTTTTGACACTACATCTTCTTTTAAATTATCTTAGCTGTAGGCATGGATGTAGAAAAAAGTCGGACAGAACTCCACTAAGACAAAACTGAGTCCCGTTTGTGTGAACATATTAAATTTATGTGTGGGTGTTGCCGTTTGCGCGCGTAATAGCCGACCGTCGCGTCGGCGTCGTCGGCCGACTAATGTGTAAATGTGTGCGTACATTTTTTTTTTTTGATATGGCAACTTTAGTTGTGACCTCTGAGGTCCTGGCTACTTAACCGAACTGTCCTGTGGGTGCCTTAAGATTTTACTCGAAAAGCCTCCAGCCCGGAGTGTGTGCGTACAGCGGCCTATAGGCTATATAAGGGTACAGCGAGCTGGCCGACTTGACCCCGTCCGCTGACCATGTACGGCAAGCCTATCCCTTGGGAGAAGCGAGCCAAATACTTGGGCGTCGTCCTAGACCAGCACCTCTCCTTCTCGGAGCACATAAAGCAGGCGCGCTCGCGCGCCGCTTTCGCTCTCGGTAGGCTCCACTCCGTCCTGAATGCACGCAACAAATTGTCACTTAGGTGCAAATTGCGCATTTACACAGCGTGCATTCGCCCCATCATGACCTATGCGAGCGTAGTATTCGCACAAGCGAAGCCCCATCACATTCATAGGATGCAGACCCTCCAAAACCGGTTCCTCCGCAGGGCGACCGGTGCCCCTTGGTTCGTTCGGAACGAAAGTCTCCATCTCGACCTTAAAATCCCGACCATCAGTCAGTTCATGAAACGCCTATCAAAGCGTTTCTTCGACTCCGCCGCCACTCACCGCAACCCTCTGGTTGTCGCGGCCGCCAGTTATGTCCCCTCCCGAATCAGTCATACCCGCCGTCCCCGGCATGTCCTAGTCGACCCCGATGACCCCATAACCCTCCTCCAGGAGAGCAGTAGGGCCACCAGTACAGTGCACAAACACAGACCGCCATCGTTCCGACCTCGCCGACGAGGTCCCACGCGACGACCCCCCCGCATCCGTTCCCCCCGTCCCCAGTCCGATGAGGCCTCAGCCCGCGCCGTAGCTGAGCCTGTAGCTTTAAATTCCCCGATTAATAATCATGATAATTATTAACCTTTCGATCCAGCCCGTCCCCAATATCGCGCTGCCCTCTCCCGATGACGCCCTAAGCCGAGGTCCGTACCCCACAGGGGGTGCCCTTAGCGTGCGGTCATCTAACTTATAAGTTTAGTTTTAAATTTTTCCGCTCCTGGCTGGAGGCCCTTTAAAGTAAAATCCGAAAGGCAACCACAGGACAGTCCGGTTAAGCAGCCACGACCCCCAGTGGTCAAAACTGCGAGTTGCCCTACCAAAAAAAAAAAAAAAGGCCGACTTGAGTGACAGTTTTTTGCTAACGAGAATCAGTCCGATATTTTTGTTCAAGGCTGTAGGTACCTATTGTGTACCTATTTACGTGCAACTTGCTAAGTTGCTAATATATGTAAAACGAAGTCAGTACTGTTTAAATTGAAGTTGAAAGTCGCCAAAAAAAAAACAAATCGAGGGCATACAAACTCGCGTACGCAAACAGTTAATTAAGTATAATTACTGATTAAAACATTAACATAACAAAAAGGTCTTGTGGAATGTTGCTTTTGACAGATTTAGAGTTAATCCGCCAAGTGCGAGCTACGTGTAAAGTAGGATTCCGTAGTTGACAAGTATTGAAATAATAAGAATAGATGGAGCTAGCTTAGCGTGGGACGCCCCCTAGTTAGATGGACCTACGCAATGACGACCTTAAAAAGGTGGCTTGGACATGGTGTTGTGGCGTAACCTGAGAGAGTGCTATGTCCAGCAATAGCCTGCGATAGGTTCCCAAGTAGCAAAATCAGTACTTATAATGGTCTCAAGACTATTTTTTCATGCACTTATAAGATACTTGAAGTATGCTACAAACAAGGATTTGGGCGCAATTATAGGAGCATATATTTCTGTAACGATCTTACAATGAACTTGGATAAAGTCATTAACTCATATAATATACTTGACGAAAAACAATAGTTTCTATAACAATCTTAGCCTATGCAGTTACAGGCACTAGTGCTTCTATAACGCTCTGACTCCAGTATCTTATGAAACCTATCAATTTTATAATGCGCTTAAATTTTATAATTTGTTATAAGTACATTATATAGGTATAAACTGTAACGTGCACGTGTTTTGTGTTTGAGAAATTTGTTTCTTTTTAAATTCCTTACTAATATAAATAATTCCATTAGCATTCATTCATTTTTTAATATAGCTGGTTACTTTGTGAATATAGTGTGGAAACTGGTGGGGAAGTTAAATTTACTGTGAATATGTACCGCATATTGTTTTTTTTCTTAACGCCTAGAGCAAAATTGAACATTGTGAAGTTGTTGTTAAAATTTAATTTCAATGATTCTTGTGAATATTCGCCATGTTTTAAAATTGCTCTGCATTGAGTACTTTGTAGAATCACTATTAGCAAATTAGTACTTATTACAGTTTTGGTAACTATCACTTCTCCTCCATTTTAAAACAAATTAGGGTTCCTCATGAATTGTTTATCAACCTCTCCCGTTAAATCTGACTCGATATGGGCGACTAAGCTTTGATTACTTTTTCGTCCGTCAACTGTTTAAGCAAATTTACAAGACTTTTATTTGTTTTTAACAAAGTTTGTGCATCTTTGGGTAGAATGTTATTAATTCTTTTGTATAATATTATTGATAGTTCATTTGGTGTCAAATGCATTATATTCAATTTTATAGCCCAGCTTTATATGTCTTGAAGTAATTCATGATTCTTTTCAGAGTCTGTGCTTTCTTTTATTTCTGAATCATATTCTTCCTCATGGCCTTTTCTTCCTGTTCTTCATGATTAGAATAGCACTCAACAGGTACAGCATTAGTTTCGACGGAACCCTCCATTACATAATCTGTTGCACTTGACTATGAGATGACAAACTATAAGTTGACAAAATGGCTGACGTTTACTTACAAAGTACTTGGTCCAGTAGTTTGTAAGCATGTTTGCTCTCATAGCGTATCCGTAACATGCTAACAATCATATAAGAGACTTCAACAAGACGATAATGCCAATACCTATAAGGATCTCTGATAAGTATGTTAAAAGTAAATGTATCCTATAACTGTCCTATAAGTTGATCTTGTAGTAGCTATAGGACTTATTTATAGCAACCAATGCTCTTGAGTATATTTAGTCTTGTGAAATGCATTTATAAGTATATGAGTCTTATAACTGTTCTATAAGTTAAACTTGTATTTACTGGAAGACTAAGTTATAGAAGCAAATGCTCCTGAGTAAATTAAGGCTTGTGAAATACTACTATAAGTAAAATAGTCTACACCAATGCACTTATAAGAATCTTATAAGTGTTAACACACTTATCATATTTTTTTATAAGATTACTTTGCTTGTTGGGTTGATAGCTAGCTTAAGGGCCGCTAATCATGCAACAACAGTTGAACAGATAGGTAGGTACCTAAGATTTTGTGTAGTCGCCTGAAAATATGTAGCGTAGGTAAGGATCGTACACACAAAAAATCTGTGAAGAGGACACTTATCTACTCAGCAATTGCATAACTCACTGACAAACTTACAAGCCTCTCATTTTAAAGTGGATGCATTATATCCCTTAGTTATTATGTTTCAAAAATTTGTCTGCTCGAATTTGTACCTAAACTTACGGTTTACGGAACCCAAAAAAAATTGTAACAAGTAAAATAAGCTCACCTTTCCGATGATGTGCGAATGATCCGTGTAGCTGACATCGATCTTCATTGTAACCCGGTTATTCTGAAAAAAACATTACCAATTATTTCAATTATAATTGAAAATCACTTGTAGGTGCTATGAGACAACTGTACCCTAATTACATGTAGCGAATGACCGGCTCTCTTGATATTTGCGACAGCGACACATATGAGACAAAAGGTAACCTGTTATTCTTCTTTAGTATTTGCTACCTACTTATCTCTTCTCTTAGAGACTTACCTATCTCTATCTTATGCTGGGGCCACACCAAAGGGAAAAGCCGTTCATTAACGCGATGATGGACGTTAACCGTAGGTGTAGCTAGCAGTTATCGCGATAATTTGACAAGGGCATTCACATTGCCGTTTGACGTTAGGCGATAACTCGGGTGGCGGTATTTTTTGGAACAGCAAAGCGATATTATTGCGTTGAAGCGGCCACACACACTATGTTTGTCATTGTGCACCATGAGCGCGACGGGATCAAGGAAATTATAAGAAGGAACATTAGCGACAATTTTTGCGCATTGAAGTTGACCGTTCCGAGTGTGGCCACTCAATTTATCGCGTTAATTATCGAATAATTAGCGCGTGCTTTATGGCGATGATGGGCATTGACGTTGGCCATTGATGTGGCCCCATCATTAGAGAGAGACAATTCAAAAGTGACTGTAAATGGTTTAATTGAAATAAATGCTTTGAGTTTGAGTTTATCATTCTCTTGCCCTTATCTAAATTATTTTGGGGTCGCCGCAACTGTCATTTTTTCCAATACTAGTCTATTAAGGATTCTTCAAACAGGCGCGACACGCGACGCGACACAAAGGCACCGCCTGTCGCGCGACGAGCGGTGCTTTTGTGTCGCGTGCGATTCGCGTCCCGTGTCGCGCCTGTTTGTAGGAGTCTTTAGTCGTATCACAGTATATGATACCTACTGTACGCACTATATTATCTGTGAAAAAGAGTAAAATAATAGCCCAAGCGCATGCCTGTGACAGTTTACAAATTATAAAAATAATATCAATATTATACATTCGAAAGTAACTCTTTCAGGTACCGTAACTAATAGAGGCTCTAGTAGGATGTAATCACCAACATTGACGCGACGTAAGCCAACGGCCACCGACCATCTGGTTGCCTAGAACTGGCACAACATCCTCCATAGAGGTTTATATCCAGCAGGCGTATGCAGGCTCTGAATGAACAGATTTCACTAATGGATAGGATAAGAAGGTCGTCCTCGTGAATATAGGTAGGTGGTAGCGGTGACAGGTAGTGCTAGAAAAGCAGTTTTACTACCTACGCCTAATTACACTTCAATACATTTTTAATAAACACAAGTTTGCCTTTATAAATAGTACTGCGTGCTGGACCGCTAGGTCCCTTCATGTAAATCTGCGTGAAGATACGGATATTACATATCTATCTAAATTATCAGCCGTTAAATGATCGATCAGTAATTGATTACACAACAACGAATTGAAGGAATTGTTAGCACTTTAGTTCACTTTAGAAATTATAATAAAATAACATACCCTTGTGTCCAATAACTGAATTATTTTCTCGCGTGCCAGCTTTACATCATCAGGTCGACCAGCGACTCTCACATGTGGGTCTAAATACAATAATTCACACATTAAATACGCATTAAAACCACCAAACTATTCACCTAATTTGTTCTCAACGCTTACCAACTTCAAAAAGATCGATAAATTTATTATCACGTAGTTTTCTAATAACATTATAAACTAAATGGTCACTATAATCGTCAAAAATCATTGTTACTTCATTAAGTATAATTAAAATAATTAATTGATTGCTAAATATGTAAGTTCATGTAACGGACACACGCGCGAATACAATATAAAATAAAATTTTGAAGGAGCGCGCCAAGCTGGCGCCTCTCCGCTAGTCTATTTGGCGCCGGCCCGCCAAAATTACGACGAATAATGCAGGTGTTCCGTTTATTTTTTAAATTTCAAAAAAATTATGCGTTCATTTTTTTACGGACATTATTTTTGCGATTCGATAAAGAGTTGCTAGAATACCTTTTTTAGAACGAGCTCCAATTTTGAGACGAGCGGGCCAATTTATTAAAGTATTGGTTTCAGTCATTACCTGAAATATAATCATCTTTAACTTTGTATTTAGGGCCTAGGAATGTAGTTGTAGTAGAAATATATTTAATATTTTCCTTACCCGGTGGAAGAATGCTTGGGCTGTTTGAGTTTCATCCAAGTTATCTGTAAAAGACAATAATTGAATTTCTATTTTTTTTTAAATATTTTATATACATAATATTAACTTACCAGCAAGCATAGCTTCCAGACGACGTCGGTCAACACGGAATCTTTCCTGGTATACATCTTCAGCACTGTTTAGCCCAAGAATCACTGCTAATTTCTGTAGGTCTTCTGCTGACGTCACAGAATTACTCGTTCCACTTTCGGAAGCCTATAACGGTCATTTGCAAAGGGGTTGAAATACAAAAGTAGGACTCTCGATGATTATTTACACAGTTTGGGGTGATTTTCTAATAATTTAGTATGTTGGTCAATGGTGTAACAAAGGGCTGCAAAAGGGCTGTGGTCTTCAAAATGGCGGAGATTATATTAAAATGAGATTTAATCATTTTGAGTCGATATTAACATTATAAAATAGCAAAAACTTACTTCACTTAACGTGTCTTTGTCTGAATTATGTTTAAACTCCGATAAATGCGTTTTCACGGTTAAGAAGTTGGTCGATGCCATGGCTAATTGCGCAACAGATTTATATTATTAACAATATAATTGCAGTCAATTAGAATATAAATATATCAATTAATGAATTAATAAAATAAATTGTCTAATGAACATAATAATTATTGCAATACTTAAAATTATACCGTGGTTTTGTATAACAGAACTACTTCACGTATTGCTTGACCGGTACCGAGTGAACTGTACTTCTAATATGCCTAGAGGAATTAAAAAAATACAATCAGTACCTGAGGGTAGGTCTGTAACTTGAACGTTACATCAAGTAACGTTTAAGTTACCTACCCCCAAATGTCGTTATTTTTTGTCTATTACTCTATACCATAAAGTAACGTTATAAGCAGTATGTAATTTAATTTCATAGATACATACTTTTCTAAAAACCACAGTAATTAGCTGTTCAAAAGTAAAACTTTTACGCGCAATAAACATGCATCGTTTGCAACATGGAGGCCCGTCTTGAAACAACCAATAAGAATTCTTACCGCCGCGCCGCGCACTGGCGGGCGGCGCGCGGCGCGACGTCGAGACGGCGCCAACTCGTTAATTTCTCCGCGGACATTATTTTGCGCCTAGATAAAAAAATCTAGCCAGGTTTATTAAAGTAGAACTTTAGATTTAATCCTTTTTTCTTATATTTTACTTTTTGCCTGTCCTTGCTCCCCCTGTTTTTGCTCCTCATTCTATGGTGCACCTACGCGTTTTTTTAAAAGTAATTTTACATCAAGAGAATATATTATATTATGCATTATAAATATTAGATTGAAACAATTCGATTTACGCAATTAATTCATGTGTGCATTGAATGCTGTTGGCTGTTTATTACAAAATAGGGAAATAAATCACAAATTGATAAATTATCTTGCTTGTGAATGAATGAAACCATTATGAAACGGAACGTTCCATAAACATTATTTTGAACGCACGCCGCGTGAGGTCGCGCCAGTCGGGTTTCTGCGCTTGCCGGTGTTGCGTGTGCGTCCTCCTCGACTCTTGAATTCGTGTCATAGTTAATTTAAATCTCACATTTATAAATTAAAATAGCCTTAACTTTATTTAAATTTATTTAAGGACATAGTGTAATCTTTAATAAGTGTGTTCATTTTACGTCAAGTGTGTATTAACCTCTATTTATTTAGTGTTTAAAAATAAGACGGTGAGTATCAATTTTTTAATTTCTTTTATGTAACTGTCCAATCTACTCTCTAAACACAACTTTTACTGTAATTCGATGAAGCGAAGAATACAAAATAGCCGTTGTATCGTTCGGAGACGAACAGCTGTTCGCTAGCCAAGCGGCCCAACAAGGCAAAAAACACGGCATTTATTTTATTGAACACGTTTTTAATGCCCAAATTCTTTTGCACAACATTACGAAAAAAATGAAATGTTAAGGTCTATAGGTGCAGAGATTTTTATACAGTAATTATTTATTTAACGTAACAAATCGATCGATAATCATAATCACACAGAAAACAATAATTTTATTCCCGGTGTTAATCTTGCTTGTCAGTTGCAACAGAGTGCCAGTTCTAAGCAAAAATATTATAATTATCATATTTTGTGGGTATTCGTACCATGTAATTGCAAAATAGATACATTGCTTATGTGGAATCTTAGCCTCAAAATATGCATATTAGGTATTTTGTTTGATTTTAGCTAACATGGCCCCGTAGGTATTGGTACTGTGTAGGTTTGTAGAATGATCCAAAAGCATAGATAGGTACGTACACAGGAACGAATAAAAAAATGTTTTTTTCGGGTTTGTAACTTTGTTTTTTATGTGAGTTTCGTTTTTGATAGCATCTTGAATTTATAGGGGGTCGATTTCGGATTTAAGTTAATTAATGATTCATCAAATTCGCTGGAGCTCGCCAAATATTTGACAAGCTTAGTAAATGGCAAAAGGCAAGCAAGGCAAAGCATGACAGCTTTGCCATGTATGGCCGTCACTTCCGCCAGTTCGTGTGTTCTGCCAAAAAATAAAACTTTCGAAATTGTATTACCAGCCGAAAAAAATTATTGGAATATTAGGGAGCTTTTTTTAAATAAAACTAAGTTATTTCGTGTTTATTTCTAATTAACACAAGAAATTAGTCAGTTTACAAATTACCAAAATGAACAACTAACGTTTTGCGGGTATGAATGATGCTTTAAAAAAATGTATAAATATATTTTTAAGTATTTTTTACAAGTCCCTGTATTACTTAATTTTTTGTTTGTCTCTTTCATTCTCTTTCTTTCTAGATACAGAAAACGTAAGCATCTCTATGTAGTCTGTGAATGTAAGTGTCGAAAAGAAAGTAGCATTTTGTTGAAATTTGTCATGTAATAACAATAAAATTCCTATAATGGGGATGCGCTAAGGTAGCCTGCGAAATTCAAATTAACTTATAAAATAATAAATACGACTTTACAGAATTATAATCGTTAGAGTCAGCAATACAACTCCTTATGTTAGAATTGGCCTCAAATGTTAAGATTTCATGAAATAGTCGTTCAATAGGCTAATATGAACTTAGAGATGTATTGATGATTTTTGTGATTATAATTCTATAAATACATATTAGTTACGGCCGCGAATCACATTTAGATCAACATACAACCTGATACTGACCTGCAAATTTCAAAAAACGTAAGAAAATTTGAATTTCGCGGGCTACCCTGGCCCTTCCCCTTAGGGCTTCCTCAGACCGGCACGACGCGACAGCGCGACGCGACTCTTGTAGACCAATTTCGATGAAGTGTTCATAGAAATTGTTCTACTAGAATCGCGTCGCGTCGGTTTGCGGGGAGCCTTTATAGTGGAACTTTTTCCTATTGTAATCATAGTCATAAACACCGCAATGTTTCCACTAAATATTCTAAGGCTCAATTTACACTGTCGAGGAATGGAATGGAAGTGACATTTTTTTTACAAAGCATATTGAACTTTATGTCAATAGTGTAACGTACAAACTAGATACGAGCCAAATAACAGGCCGCGCGTCTTCTGGAGCATTCCCGCGCATTCTCAGAAATACCCGCATACAATTTCGTTGCAAAAAGTCGCTTCCATTCCATTCCGCGGCGGTGTAAAATGAGCCTAAGAAGCAATACAGGTGGGTGACATGTAACAATTTATTATTTGCATCCGATTAGCATTAACGTTTGTTACTGAGACATTGTTCGGTGCCTTATGTGGACGTGCATTCGATTATAATTAATGAAAAGTGTCACACAATTGCTTTAACTGGTTGTTTTATCCGCGTCTAAACAAAGATTTACCCTTTCTTTACTAAAGAAAAGAATAATGCAAAATGTTACAAATAATCATAAATGAGTGTATTAGAAAGAAAAAGAAAGAAAAAAAAGAGATATATTTTATTTGGGACACGCACAGGAAATACAAAGAGTAAAAATAATAATAAAAAAGGAGCATTTAAAACTAACAAGCCTAGCATACCTTCCTAATTCAATAAAAGGTATGGCTGGGTTAAATGACAATACGAATCTTTTTCCTACTTATTAATAAAATTAGTTCATTAGGTACTGGTATAGTTTTATAACAAAACAACCAGTTTTTCCTCATAATCCGCATGACGCGTGACGGTTCATTGACTAAATCCCTGGCAATTTGGCATATTTTTTTAAAATAACATCTGATGGAGTTGAAAACTAAACTAAGTATAATGTAGACGAAAGTTTTACTTAGGTATCCGCAATAGGTGTAAATTTCCCATACGTAATGAACTAATGAGTCGTGATTAAATCATGCAAATCTACTAATAAAACTATAAATTGAATACACGGCTTTTTAACCTTCACGTATGTAATCGACATCAAAGCGAAATGAAATGTTAGTGCGCCGCCTGCGCCTTTAATGTCGTATCTAAATCATACGACATAAGAGCGGAAAGAAAACAAATTACGGAAGGACATGAGGAAGTGGTTTACCAGATATAAGAAGCTAGGTATTTGTTTATTTTTCCTACTACCGCTTTGACAATAGACAATCATTGCGCAAAAAGCGCTAGACGCACAGTATCCTAATGCTCTTCGTTGATTGATCAAGATAATGTTCTAACAGCTCTAATATAATGTAAGAATTTTTTTTTTAGATAAAAGCTATTGTTTTGATCCAGGCGATTACACCACAAGAAAAATTCGGCTTGTTCAGTTTACAGAGTCAGTCACTTTTTATTAATTTAAATTTATTTTTTAATAGTCTAGGGTTTATTAAACGCAATTTGCTTGATACTAGCGGTTACATCCTCCAGTGAAAAAACCCTGAATGTTCAGTTCACAGAAAAATCCTGAATGTTTAATTTCACAGTCAGTCACTTTAGTGTAGTACCTCCTTATTAAATGCAAATTTTAATGTCGACGACATTGTCATTATTTCAATGACGTAATTGGGATCAGATAATGTTAACTATTAGCCTACTAAAAGCTACAGGGCGATGATCACACGCAAGAAACGGATCGCTCCGACCTTGAACGATCTGTATCGAAATAGATTTGTGCGAATTAGATTCGCGTTAGATTCAGTCGTTAGCGGGTCATGCTCCAGGGTAACAAAAACTGTGAGTAATTTACCTAGCTACTTCTTCTCGATAGGGTTCTATGACCTTTTAGTTCAGCTTCAATTTTTCAAGCTGAATGATATGGTTGTGAATATAAAGCAGGTTAATGACTAGGTTTCTTTGTTCCCATCTGAGTTATTCATAATTTGCGAAGAACTTTTCAAACAGTGGGTATAAAATCCACAGGTATTTTTTGCAGTGATAGATAAGCATTATACTTATGTATTACGATAAAGTGATTCATCAGTTCACCAGCATCACACCTCTTACATGTAGAAATCGCTTTTAAAATGTTCAGCCACAGTAGGATAAGGATATCGGTAAAATAACCTTGACACTAAAGTAGTATAATGATAATGATACAGAAATGCAATAAAAACATGTATTGCTTTATGACATAGCACTAAACGATGACCATGGCAATAAAACGCGTAAATCTTTTGAATGACAATTTATTTATTGAGTTTAATTAAAACATACAGTAAGTTCAGCAACCCTGAACGAAAAAAAAACGAAAGATCCCTTCATCTCATTCATTCCACCTGAAAAAGAAAGGTACAAAATCTTGATCATCTTGCAGATTTCAATTTGCACAACCCAATGGTAATTAAGGTAAGATTTTTTCGCCTGGCCGACCGCGCAAGGCATCGGCTCTCCGTTATAGCCTGGCGCCAACGCCAGGCGATCGGGCGCTAACTTGACGTTTAACGGTGAATTTTATTACTTGTAACATGTTTAATTTGATACCAGTGGGGTTGTTTGGTACCACTTTAATCCCAATTAATACAGCAAACAAGTTGCCATCGGAGGTGTTTCTAAGCTGCAACTTTATGTTGTACCAATTAAATTCACATTAAAATCCTTATTTAAGGCCGCTTGGTGGTAACTGATGTCGTCTACGGCTGACTCAATGACGCCTGCTTTGTAATTTACATAACTATCTAGCGAGGAGGAAACTATACCATTCGTTAGACGTATATGTATTATCAAAGTTAGACATCCTGGTGTTCTTTGTTAATAAAACTTCAATTTTATTTCGTAGTCGTTGAATCTGGAGTTTATTACTTCGTAGGTACCTACTGCTATTCGAATTTGTTTTCAAAACATGCATTTTGAGATAAAATTTATTCGGAAATGAGTTTTCGTCGTGAATTTCAAGCTGTACTTGCATCATTAAACCAATACGAGAAAGAATACGTTCGAAAATTATTTGCTAATACTTATGTAAATGTGTCATGGTAAGAATATGCTCAGTAACATTAACACTTCTAGGTCCGTGTATCTTGACATGCATACTTTCCTTCGAAATGCAACGTCATCAGTTCATTAGCAGTATTAACGCATGCTTCAACAAAGTACCTATTGAATGTTTAAAAAACTTGTATGCAAATACTGAACGGTTGTTCTCGCACAGTAAAACCCGATAGTAGGTATGTTATTGCGAATTAGATATCGTTTATATAACTTTCTCGCCTCACTTGCCTACATGTCGATCTCATTGACGTGTAAAGGAAGACGAGTTGAACGATTTCCGTTAAATGATAAATGATTTTATTTCTGTCAGTAGGTTTGTACAAACACTTTTAAACGTCAATGATATTTTAAAAACTAGACGAGGTCGGCGTTTCCTATCTGACTACTCTGAGAAAAAAGGCCAAAACAAACTCAGAGGTCACAGTCTCTTTTAAAGTCCAGAGATAATCTTGGTCTGATCATGTGAAGATCATGTAGATTTGTGTCTGAAATGGTTTTTTGAGGAAAAACCACACCGATTGAGTGGACCTGTCCAGTCAGTGCACGCATTTGTCAGTAATCGTGCAGCTCAACTCAGAACTTAAGGTTAAACATGACTTCTCGTACGTAGTGGAAAATACTGTTTGACATAATTTAATCTATCATGTTAGTGCCCGTCTGTTTTTAATGAATAGGCCAAATATGTCGAATGGAATGATGGCAATGTTTGTATTGCGGTTACTGTGGCATTTTTTATTAATAATATAAGCTTGATTGCATATTTGTGATTCAGGTTTTCAACACGACAAGCGACAAAGAATTTTTTGCTTATTACAAAAATCGTTAAGTTAGGATCCGTGATTTCATAAAACATTTCCTGTGAAAATAATATTACAATAGTTAAAACCAAGTTAAAACAATTATGTTTTTTTTAAATATTTATGTCTTTTTATTTCAGATCCTCAAGTCATTCCAAAGGCGTGCACGATGGCCAAAACAGAGAAGTCATTTCCAAGAAACTTTACAGGTAAGCGGCATTGGCGTGACCTAACACCTGAATATTTAAATAAGTTTTTGTGGCTATACAAAGCGTTCTAAGAACATTCCGTACTGTACCAGATTCAATATTGAGAATCGTTATTTCAGAAATATTCCAAACACAACTTTCAATAGTAAGTGGGTAAGAGACAGTTCAGTTGGCAATATTTTATGGCGATGGCTGTGACGTACACCCTATCTCCCCGGGTTTTGGCAAGGCGCCATCTTTAAAAATAAACGCGCGAAACTGCTCCAAGCCTGTCAGTGCATAATCGTATTTCCGGTCTTCCGTAAGACCTCGAGCTCGAGTTTTGTGTAATTTCTATTTATTCTCTGTGTCTGCGATAATGTCTAGACGTTTAAAACGATAAGTTATCGACCTGTCGAATTCGATTACGTGCCAAAAAGATAACAATGAATTACATAGTTGTTAAGTTGCAATAGGCTTTTTAACCACTAGGGCGGACAACGCCCTCTTCCAGCCCCCCTAAATGGGTCCAGGGGCGACGGACTCGGGGACGTCCGTCGCCCCCTATACATCAGGACCCGAGGTGGCGGCGCGTAGTGTTCCACGCGCGCCCCTCTTAGACGTCGCGGGGGGAGTCAAACACCTCACTCCCCCCGCTGGACCGGACGGGGCCCGCAGAGGCGGGCCGGCACCGGCCGGGGGTTGCGGAAGATTTGTACGTTCCCGCGACCCCCGGCGTAGGTGTGAGACGGAACACCGGGGTGGTTTTTAGTCAGTAAGAGTCTGACAGACCCCTCCGTCCCCCCAGGGCGGGGGACATCCATGAGGATTTTCCACCCCGGAACAAAAAAAAAAGGCTTTTTAACCACTGAGCATTTTGCATTGCTTGCATTATTTGTGGGCAGTTGAATGCTTTTATTGAATAGACAATAATTTACAGCAGAAAATTACATGGTAGCTAGTCGCATTTGTTGTTTTTCGTCTCGCCCTCTGGGGTTGTAGAATGCAACCGTCATCGCCAGAAGGGTTGTATTTATAGATACAACGTGAAGAATAAATAATGTAGTGCCCTCCCATTTAATTATAGCATTCCTTATTCAAAATTAAATTAAAAGTGTTCACCATGGGACCGTACGACATGCAAAGCTAACGCTATTACAAGGTTAGTAATAAAAAGTTAGATAACTAGAGAATGCGCGAAAAATGCTAAATAATTAAAACTCTGTAGTGGTAGGTAGTAATCGATTCGTCTACAATTTTATTGAGCGGGGTTCATTCTGTCACGAGTATCAAATTACTACTGTATGAAGTTCAAGACGAGCTTTTTACATGAATGGAAGAAGACAGCAGTGTGATGTAATAATGTTTGGCGGCAAAATTGTCCCATCCACAGCCCACAGTAAATAAATTGTCGTCATTGCAAGTTTATCGCATCGCGAATGATTCATGATGAATCATTGGGTCTTCCTTAGTAACTGCAGGCCTTAGCGAATTTCTGATTTAATCTCTTGGCATTCGGACTCAACTCGCATAAATTAGGTGAACTGCGCAAACTTCACCTGAATATTGTTCTGTAAAAGTAAAATTTGGGAACGATTTATCATTTCACAAAAGTCGGCTATCTTTCATCCGTAAAATAAAATTGACGTCTGACAAAAATTTTTGCGTGGAAAATCTGTCAAAAATTCAAAATTGTTCGCAGTATAAGACTCAGGGAGAATTTCACCAATGAAACTGAAAGCGATCAACATATAAACCACGTTAAGGGGCTGTCAGTGTTATTATTTTCTGTGGAATATTGACACTGACAGCTCTTGAACGCGGTTTAGATGTGGTGATCGTGTTCAGTATCATTGGTGAAATTCGCACTTAACTTCTTAAAGTCTGGTCGACTTCACCCTTAATATATTCCGCCTATAATGTTCCCACTGCTGGGACACAGGCCTCCTCTCTTCGAGAGGGAATGGGCTGTAATCCACCACGCGGGCCGAGTGCGGGTTGGTAGATGTCACATGTCTTCGAATTTTCGGACCTAGCCGGTTCATGCCGGTTTCCTCACGATGTTTTCCTTCACCGTTTTGAGAGCAGTGGCCTGCTTGGGTTTGAATACATGGCCTACAACTTGTAAGTCGCGGCCGTTACCATTGGGTTACCACTGCTCCAGCCTTCAGTCTTCACCCTTAGACTGAATTGATCTCTTCCAAATAGACGCGATGCACTACCGTCATACATTGACGAATAAGTACAATCGTGCTAACTTTGCTGGATTTCTGCACACCAATTCTTGATACCAAAATCCATTCGATCCAAGTGCAGACAAGAATTTCACAAGATCCATTCGATAACTTAAGATACGGAATACTCGACGCATGCGTACTTGCAAAGAACTTACACCTACATAAGAATGGGGACAATTCATTCACACATCGTTAAGATTTTGATGTGTAAGCACGTGCCAAATGCGGACAGGCGCCAATAGTTTGGCAACATCTACAGATCTTTGGCGCAGTAAATAAAGAGAACTATGGATAGATGGCGAAGGAAAATTCTGACAACCAGTCTTACCAAGGGGTATGTGTTACCAAGTATCTGGGTTGTGCAGGTCAGATAGGCGGTCGCTCCATGTAAAATACTTGTATTCAGCTGCTTCTGGTTAGACTGGAAACCGACCAAAATATAATCGGGAAATGGTTGGCAAATTGATTGATTGGATTGGGTCGATGAATATTGTGAAAGATGGTAAGGCTAGAAAGGGGGTGGATGGTGAGATGAACTGGCTGACAGAGAATGCATGGAAGAAGACAAGATACGCTGACCCCACATAAACTAGGTTAAAGGACAGGAGGACGATGTTGTGATGCATGATAGGTAATCATGAGTTTGATGGAAGAGGAACTGAACTTTTGTTTCTGCTATTGGTCATCTAAATAACAACAACTCTGACTAAAGATTTTACAACAAACGGAATGACTTTAATACAGGATGGCGGGGACATCGACGCGCAACCTGTTACCATGGATTCAGTATATGATTCTGAACCCCTTGCATTGAAATTTTCCGTCGTTTATTTAAAAAACAATGCTGTTCCATATGTTTTTACCGCTTTTCTATGAAACGGCAGTTTTTTTTTTAAAACCGACGAATGGTTTCTACTTCTAGAATTAAGTGCGTAATTCATGGTCACAGTTTGCGAGTCGATGTTCCTGCCATCCTGTATACAGGGGGTTAATTGAGTAAGAATATGGATTGTGATACGAGTAGGGGGAGACCAAAGAAACGATAGATGGACTGTGTGGAAGATAATATGGGTAGAAAGAGGGTGACTAGCGAGATGACATCTATTATAGAAGTATGCTCACTTAAATGTCTCACTGTTGGTGGCGCGTGTGTTGGATCATTCGGTTCCCTACAAAATGGTTGAGCTGGATGGTGCTGATCCACGCGTCATGTTCGTGAACGGGCGCCGTCAGTTGAGACTGGTCGTCTCTTAACTGCCACGGCTTATTTTTATTATTAATCTTATATTTTGAATTGTTTCTTAATATATTTTTTTTCATTGTTCTCGCATATAGAAGCAACAAGAATAATGTACCCAGGATTTTGTAATATCTTGATTTAAAAAGAGTGTCCTTGGAGTTTCTTGCCCGTTCTTCTCCATAGAGATCTACGTTTTGGAATGGGCAACTAGCTTCAACTTTCTGACTAACTGACCGACTCTTTGACAATTCAAAAGTGCCTGTAAATGGTTTAATTGAAATAAATACTTTGAGTTTGAGTTTATGGAAGAATATTGGACTCGTCAAAACTAATACCAAATTATAGTATTGTCATCCGATCTACATTTACATACAAAGCTTTATCTAGATTCGACAATTAGAAGTAAGTTAAAATTGACTTCCAAGATTTTATTACATTGTTAGTTACAAGTGAAGGTAATAAAAGCGTGTTAAAAAGTCAAGTTGCGCCGACGCAGACCCCAAATATTTTTTTATAAGGGCAGGAGAATGATGATGAAGCAATAGAAAGTAGTTGTCTATGCTAAATTGTTACTGACCAAATTAAAATGTTTACTGCTTCAGTTCTAGACAGAATGTGTGCCAGTAATAAAATAAAAAAAAAAAAAAAAAAAAAAAAAAATAAAAAAAAAAAAAAAAAAATAAAAATAAAAATAAAATCTTTTTATTTCAGACACATTTGGCCCATAATGGTGTTAGTAACGAGAAGACTCACAAACTATTTTTAAAATTTACAAACTATTTAAAAATTACAAAAAAAAAAAATATTTCAAAAAAGTTTTAAATATAAAAATAAAAACATTATTTAATTTAATTTAATTTAAAATTCAATTTAATTTATTGCAATTTAATTTAATTTTATTCAACTTAACTTTATTCAATTAAAAAATAATAATAATAATTAATTTAGGTATTTGCCTCCCACTGGGGCGCCGGGCACACGCACTTGTGCTTGAACCCAGTGCCCCAGAAGGGGGCTGTCCAGCTTGTGGCTGAGCACGCTCAGGATGGTGTTGGCGCTCCCACGCGTACGGAACATTAGCGATGCGATGCGGCGCCGCAAGACAGTGTAAAAGCCGTCTGTGTGCGCGTGCGCAAACATCGCAGACGCACTACAGCAGCGTGGGAGCCCTACCAACACCCTGAACGCGTTATTATATTGTATTCGGAGAGCGTTGATGGCCCGCTGCGTGTAGTTGACCCACAGATTGCAGGTGTAGAGAGTTTGGCAGAATGCTTTAAACAGAGTGATCTTAACCTCTAAACTACACTTCGCAAATCTGCGTGCCAACATGTTACAGCGGACCGCCATCGCTCTCCTCTCCCTTTCTATATCCCCGTCATCTTTCAAATCCTCGGTGACCACATGGCCGAGGTATTTAAATTCCCTCACTCTTCGAAGAGCGACACCGTTAAGCAACACAGGTGCCACATCCCCCAGTTTACGACCCCTGGCTTGAAAAACCACGAGCTCGCTCTTCTGTACATTGTACAGAAGACCGTGTACCCTCGCGTACTCCTCACACTCGCCTATTAGCTTTCTGAGCGCAGCTATTGATGGGCTGAGCAACACCATATCGTCCGCATAACTAATACTGTTGATACAGTGACCATCGATCGAGCATCCGACCCCGATGTCGCTCAGCTCAACAATCAGCCCGTTCACGTACAAGTTGAAGAGTGAAGGAGATGTTAACCCCCCCTGTCTCACTCCACACTCCAACCTGTACTCATCAGACAGCTCGCCAAGCCATTTGACCTGGTTAGTTTGATGGCCATACCAATATTTAAAAATATTAATTAACTCACCGGGCACACCAGTATCTTCCAATTTACGCCAGAGAATATCATACCTAACCAGGTCAAATGCCCTGGAGAGGTCAAGAAAGGCTGCATACACAGGCGTGCTCCTATCTGTGTAATACCTGACAGTCTGCTTGAGAGACATAACCGCACATTCTGTCGAAAGTCCTGGTCTAAAGCCGAACTGTGCATCGTTTAAATTTAGGTGTTCTTTAAGCTGTCTCTCAAGCAGGCCATCAAGCACCTTAGATGTGGTTGTAGCTAATGATATCGGGCGGTAGTTGCACTTGTCAGAATTATCACCAGTCTTGTTTTTAATTATAGGCACTACCACCGTCTTCATCAATTCATTTGGCAGGTAGGAATGCCTAATACAGAGCGTAAATAACAGTCCCAGGAGCCTCGAGAGGTGTGGCCCTGCATGCTGAAAATGTTCAATGCTAAGGCTGTCGTGTCCAGGTGACTTTCCTCGAGTCATGCCCTTTATTATTAGAGCAACTTGTTTTGCTGTGACACGCTCAGGCACCACTGACACGACGACCCCCGCATCCGTGGTCTGCTCACCCTTTAGCGGAGACTCCACTTGAAAGTGACATCTAAACACATTAGCAATGCCTCTTGGTTCGCTGATGCCATTGACACTCACCGGGACGCTAGGTTTTGTGTTAATGCATGATTTGGCAAGTGTATCATTAATTGAAATTTTAAAAAAAAACTGATGGCGACGCGCTGTCAATCTAATAACGGTTATTACTTTTAATTTGGAGCTGTCAAAAGTTAACAATCTTGTCATAGAACCGGATATATTGATGTGAATCTTTCACCTTGACATACAAATTAAAAGCTGAATGAGATCAGTTTAGTTTCGAATACTGTATATTCATATCCACGGAAGTAACCCTTGGTAAGAAGCCTTCAAGGCATCTTTAGCTCTTTACCTGCTAGAATTAGGGCGATAGGCAGGGGAATAACTAGAAATTTGCTTGGGGTGTTGTACATCACTCACATTCCACCTTATTAGAGCCCCATGATTCTCCAATGAAAGTAGCAGAATTGAGTTGGTCGGTTGCAAATTGCTAAATTGTAAATAAAAATATTGCTTTGGAAAAAAAACTACGCAAAGAAAATTTTCCTTGCTGTCCATGCTTTATCATCATCATCATTATTATTTCAGCTCCTTTGAGCTGAAATAATAATGATGATGATGATGATGGTGGTGATGGTGTGGTGTGATGGTGATGATGGTGTTTGGGGGAGGGCTATGTCCAGCAGTGGACGTCTTTACGTCCACTGCTGGACATAGCCCTCCCCCAAACACCGCCACTTCGACCAGTTCTGTGCTTCTCCCATCCAGCGGATTCCTGTCCATTCTTGGTTATGTTATAATCATTAAACTAACTCGGAAGCAGATTTTATTTAGACGTAAAATTAGCACCTTGCTTAGGATTCCCTATTAAAGTTGGTTAAATAATAGCTCCCGTCAAACCTGGCAGTAAGACTAGGGTAACCATGATGCAAGATTTCTGCGGATACATGTTATTTTTTATAAATGTTTTCTGGTCATCTTAAACGAATTAAACCGCATTCACTCAGTGACGCAAGTGAGGAAAATATACACTGGCGTGCAAAAAAATCGGCCCACCCCGTGCTTTCAATTTGAGAGACGATATCTCAAAAATCTTAATGAATAAAATTTATTAATTTATATTTTGTGAAGGTAGGTGAGGCCGTACAGTCTATTTGCACATACACTATATTTGGATAAAAGCAATATTCTTGACAAGATCGACTCAATTCTTCAGATGTCCTCATCGCTCACTTTTTCTCGGATGAAGTACGTGACATATTTTGCCAATGAAATTGACAAAAGAATAATTTTGTTCATTTCGGTTCGTTTAATGAATATTTAACTTGATTTTTTAACGGACTTCAAAGAAAGGAGGTTCTTTATTCGAACCCCCATGTTTGTAAGTTCGTGATTTTTTCATAAACTTATAAATCAGTTTTGATAATTCTTTAACTAACGTAATCGACATACTTTCAGGAAGGTTTTAGTATACAATATATTAGGATATTGTTAGTAAACCTTGTTGAATTATATTGTTTCAAATCGAAGAGCACGGGGTGGGTCGATTTTATTGCACGCCAGTCCAACCAACTACACAACTAAACAATTCCAACTAAACAATTTAGAGGGAAGTTTTAGTAAAATTTAAAGCCTGTTGTAGCTGAGCTTGTCCGTTAATTCTCGAGGAACATTGTGCATCTCCGCAGTCGAACTATGAGCTACGATTATATACTCAACGGTAACCAAAGTGCATGCTAATGGGCGCTGGCTAATTGCAGTGGTCATGTGAAGTGGCTAACGGTACGCCACTGCCGGCTGATTGGTTATTATATGCAAAGCTGCTTGAATAAGACATTGACTAACTTAAGTGCAATCACTCATTGAATAAATTATTCATCCTCCGTTGGGAATTCTAAAAGAAATAAAGTTACTTTAAAAAAAAAAGGCATTATTAGGTGTTCGTAAGTTAAATAAAATAAGAAAAAAGAATAACGGGTATTACCAAAGCATTATGTTGACAATTAATTTGGTAATCGTAGGAAAAATATTTTGATCGTAAATAACCATGTATCCTTCTGCAAACGCATTTAGATATTACGCTGCGTGAAACCCGACGTCACTTTCGTTTAGACTTTCCAAAGAGTCTAATCTCCATTAATCAAGTTTGTTTCTATGTGATTTGACAGAACATGCTTCATTAGTTTAGTCAAGTTGAGCTTTTACTTAAAGTTTTTTTTTATATTGGATCTTTTACTTTTGTGCTAATGAAGTTCCTTTAGGGTCCGGCTCATATAATCCCATTGAATGACTATTTCATGAAATTTTGATTCAATGGGATTATATATGAACTTAGAGAGTTGTATTGATGATTTTAATGATTATAATTCTGTAAATACATATTTTTTACGGTCGCGAATCATATTTTGTTCAACATTCAACCTGACACTGACCTGCAAATTGTAAGAAATTTGAATATCACGGCCTACCTACTTCAGAGGATGTTTTACTTTATTTTATTGTAATTATGTTCCATATAATATGTTCTGTAATTAAGACAATTCCAAACAGGAAAAACCCTGTGAAGTCTGAAGATGCGATCTTCTGATCTTATGACGCGGGTAGACTAGAAACTGCCATTACATCGCTTGTCACGAATCACGTCACTGCATGAAAAATCGTGTCTCTGGTTCTAGTAAAAAAAAAACAATATAAACTTGGTGTTGCCAATTGAATGGTATCGTTGTTTTTATGAGGCAGCTTTTAATTTTCCAAGAATACTGTCGCAGGATCATGGCTATTTCGTTCCGAGTTAGTAATTATGCCTTCACACTATTATTACCTATTTTTATTCATTCAATTTGCACTATAATCATTGGCAGAGTATTGATCATGCTTTCAGCCATCATTATTTTCTTCGAAACAAAATTATCTTGGATTGATTTAAGTCATTAAGCTCTATAAATAAATGTCGAAACTTCGAACGGTTCACTATTTTTAAGATGAGGACCGTATCAAGTAGGTCAAACAGCTGTAAATTCTAGTCAGCGAACCCGGACACAATATTGTTCTTTGCAAAAAAACCTCTTCATAATAACCGGATATAATTGTTTGAAAAAGTCTTGGCTGAAATTGGGGAAATCTTGTTCATAACAATCGAAAATCGTTGATAAGAACAGATCGTCAAATATCTCGTAAAACTTGATTTTTATTATCTTTACGTCATTTATCATGAGTCATTCGATGGTAATAATCAAATTACATGCACAATTAAGCTGGCCACGACTATGTGAGCAGAATTACTTGCTTCTTTGCTTATTTTAACATAAAAGAAACATTGATTTAAGTCAGTTTGTCTTTCTCATTGAAAAAACCATTATTTAATTCCTTTTGTAATTTTATAGCAAGCAATGAGGTATTCATATACCAATCTGTTTATGTTGAGCACTGCTTATGCAAAACTGTTTTCTTGTAACTTTTGTTTGCTAAATTATACTGTAATAATAACAATGTAAGAAGGTAATGTTGAAATTAAAGTCTTGTATGGACGCATCACGTAAGCATCATATGACATTTGCAGCTTGACGTAAGGGTCGAATATGTTAATGAGGTACTTACTCCTCAAGCATACAAGTACCTTAGAAAAGGGGATTAATTAATTAATGCAGGCGTCTGTATGTACATTGAGTTTAAAACTGATGAGTATTACCATTATTATTCATTAATACACTGCAGTTTAGACTAGAACTCATCCAGTCTTTTTAGGATTCCGTACCCAAAGGGTAAAAACGGGACCCTATTACTAAGACTTCGCTGTCTGTCCGTCCGTCTGTCTGTCTGACACCAGGCTGTACCTCAAGAACCGCGATAGCTACATAGTTGAAATTTTCACAAATTATGTATTTCTGTTGCCGCTATAACAACAAATACTAAAAACATAATAAAATAAATATTTAAGGGGGGCTCCCATACAAAAAACGCAATTTTTTGCCTTATTTTGCTCGATATCAATAAATGGTAACAGGTAGGCACCTAATTTGTGTACCCACTGTTGTTTACCTAGTCAATGGTACGGAACCCTTCGTGCGCGAGTCCGACTCGCACTTGGCCGGTTTTTTTAATATATAATATTAAAAAATGTAGAAAATCGTCATTCAACCAGTCCATCAGTCTACTAGACGTTCCATTGACAATTTACACAAGTCTGCAACAAATACGTTTTACGACACTTGCGTGGGAGCACTGCTATTTTCGAAAATGTCACTTAGTTTTTATTTCGCGTATCGACCGTGGCACACTTCTTTTGTTTCCATTTAATGCCTTTTCGATAACGTTGAACGAAAACACGGTGTTGTGGCAAAAATGTCCTCGAATATTTGTTTATGTGGGCACCGTCCTGTCTCATGTTATTCATGTTTTTTCTCTTATGGATTAGTGTGCCGTAAAAGAAATTATGCCAGTTTGTTATTTAAATTTTTTTGTACAGGGGCAAACAATTTTTATATTATTTTAGTCGCTGTCACAAAAATACTTCCGTGAACAAACTAGTTTTTATGATTTACTTTTAATATTTTTCTGCAACTGCACGTTTTAATTTTGATTGATGAAAATAATCCTGAAAAAGAGGCTGTGGGCTTACGGCTGGAGCTGAGTATACTCGATTCAGCGTCGCGTCGGGGACGCTGAATCTCGTGTTAAAAAAGAGCGCAAAATGCGTCTAAAGAACTTTTCAACTCAAAAATAGCAGTCATTTAGAAACAATCTTTTTAATTATGGGATCTAACAATACCCCCCATCTCACACGCTAGTTTCATGTATGGGGAGTGCCAGGGCAATATTTTTTTTCTCTTTTTACTAAACCATTTTTTAGCGGTGCACAGAATACATCTTACAAATTTTCATCGATATAGTGCTAATAGTCTCCGAGTAAAATGGTTGTGTGTGTGTGTGTCTGTGTCACATCCAGACGGACATGGTGAAAGTAAAAGGGTTCCGGTTTTACCTTCATTTGGCTTCGGAACCCTAAAAACATCTTGTGCTTTTAATAAAATGACATACTATTTTGTTTTATGGTTGGTGATAGCGGAAAATTGCCAAATTGGCACAGAAAAGCCTTTGTTGTCCCATCAAAGAAATAATTGAGCTGCCAACTTTTCGTTTAAGTAGTAACAGACTAGTTATTAAAATAATTTAGTTTGTGTTGTTTGATAGTAATTGTTAATTGAGGAATATAGGGTGTGAAAACGCATGAATTTTTTTTCAAGTCTGTGCAATTTTCAATTAAATTAAATTTGTCTATCTTTTCTTGTTAAAGTAGTTTCAGTAAAATTAAATACAAGTTGTGCAAAGAAAAAGCTCCAGATTATTTTGATAACAGTTGTAACGGATTTACATACTATTTACATATACATACTTGTAACCGGTTTATTACCGGTTTTGTATTGACTCAACATATCGGTACCCTAGATTTGACAATATGACAGCCACATACAAAACCGGTTAATTTTGTTACACGAAAAAAATCAACAAATACATTATAGTAGGTACTACATCTTTTTAATTTATAAACCTAACTGGAAATAGTGACACTGGCACAGTTTTCAGTAAGTATATCATTGTAAAGTTCATTGACACTGCATTAACTAAACAATGACATGCAATTTCGATTGAGGAACGTGAAATAATAAACGGAACTACGTAATTATATTAATAGCTTTGTAATAGCTCGATTATAACGGTTAATAATAGCTTGATAACCGGTAATGTCACCGCACCAAACTCGCGATACGTTACATCACTATCATTGTGACGTCACATGTCATGATATCATCAAAAATACAGCTACGTCACTCACGCTCGCGCCTCAATTATTTAACGTCTATTAAATACGTTAAAAGTCTAATTATTAGTAATTTTTTAGCCACATAGTAACGTAGTATTTACCGAGTCTGTTCTAATTTGTAAATCAGTGTCTTGACTTGACGAGTTTGTGTGTGACGGTAGTTATATTAGGTACTTCACCTACCTTACCTACCTACCTACCTAGCCTACCACCTTACCTACCTACCTAGCTTACCACTTTACCTACCTAGCTACTTACTTACCTACCTAGCTTACCACCTTACCTACCTACCTTACCACCTTACCTACCTGCCTTACCACCTTACCTACCTACCTACCTACCTACCTACCTACCTACCTACCTACCTACCTACCTACCCTACCACCTTACCTACGTACCTAGCTTACCACTTTACCTACCCACCTACTTACTACCTACCTACCTACCCTACCACCTTACCTACCTACCTAGCTTACCACTTTACCTACCTACCTACCCTACCACCTTACCTACCTACCTAGCTTACCACTTTACCTACCCACCTACTTACTACCTACCTACCTAACTAGCTTACCACTTTACCTACCCACCTACTTACTACCTACCTACCTACCTAGCTTACCACTTTACCTACCCACCTACTTACTACCTATCTACCTAACTAGCTTACCACTTTACCTACCTACCTAGCTTACCACTTTACCTACCTACCTACCTAGCTTACCACTTTACCTACCTACCTACCTACCTAGCTTACCACTTTACCTACCTACCTACCTAGCTTACCACTTTACCTACCTTACCTACCTCACCTTACCTACCTCTTGGTACCTAGTATAGTATAACTTACGTCACAAACAAATGGTGGAAAAGAGATTTTGCAGTATTTTTTTTTTACAACGTGTTGCTGCAACCAGCGTTCAAAAATAGGGTAACCAATTTTTATGTTATTTTTTGGGACAAATTCGAGAAACAAAAAAAATAAATCGCATTGAACATTCATCTGTGTAAAGCATTTCTTCAGGGATTCCCGAGCGAAAATCTGTTTATTATTTCTTATCTTACCTACTGTTTATTTACCACTTACCTACATTGATTCCTAGAACATGTGCATGTGCGTCAATATTCGATCGTCGCGATTAAATGGCCGTGTTTACGCTGGCTCCGGCTAACCAGGGTCATGATCCAGCAGGTAGACTGAATACCAATATTAGCATACGTGCATAATAGAATAACACGTGCTTATAAAATCAGTCCAGTTACTAGCTGCGCGGGCGCAGTGATTTTAGGTTGATTCGTTATTGTATCACAAGCTATTGGCTGCGTGTGTTTTGTATTTATGATAAATGATTTTATTTCTGTAAGTAGGTTTGTACAAACACTTTTACAAGTCAATCTTGTTTTTTTAACTAGATGAGGTCGGCGTTTCCTATCTGACTACTCTGAGAAGAAAGGCCGAAACAAACTTAAAGGATTTCATCACCTTTAGTAAATATCTAGGATGAAATTTATATGTTACTAGCTTTTGCCCGCGGCTTCGTTAGCGTTAATTTAGACTTTGATTATACATTCGGGTTATAATTCAATCATGATTCGAAAGACACGTGGCGCCATTCATTATCATAAGAACGTTATTGTTGTTTTCCGCGGGAACAGTACTTTTTTGCGGGATGAAAGGTACGCTATGTCCGTTTCTGTACACCTGACAAGGTATATGCAAAATTTCAGGATGATCGGTTCAGTGGTTTAGGCGTTAAAAGGTAACAAACAAACAAACAAACAAACTTACTTTCGCATTTATAATATTAGTTAGGATATTAGTTAGGATTGGTTAGGATTCTCCAGGGTTCAGGCTACCTATCTGTCAAATTTCATAACGATCGGTTCAGTGGTTTAGGCGTGAAAAGGTAACAGACACACATACATACTTCTTACTTTATTTTCGCATCCATATATTAAAGTCGCTTTTCCTGTCTGTCTAGATGTGACCGTGGTGTTCTTCTAAATTACGCAACGGAGTTTGATGGGGTTTTCACCATCATTTAGAGAATATATTCCGGAGGGTTTATTTGATAGATATAACGAATTTATAATAAAGATACGTCGATGTTTTCAAGTCGTAAAAAGCGTGCGAAGCCGGGGCAGGTCGCTAGTTTATAACATCATATTATGAATGTTTAGATAATTTGTGTATGTAACAAAATTTTGACAAAACGATAATATTGAGTCCAGTATGAACCGCAAACGTTTGTTATCAAAATATGGATATATGAAGGTTATATATACTTTGTCCTTTGTGTACAAAACAGTTTCGTGACTGACTGACTGACTGACCGGCTGACGCACCCCGCACATCATAAATCACTGAGAAAATAAAATAAACATTTAGAAAAATGAGTGCTTCATACTATGCTAGATAAACACGCGGCGACTCGCATGCAAATGTCAAAATCTCTCGTCCGCCCACAAATTTTGCCATCGCTAGCGACAAATCGGCTGTCGAAACCTGAGGAGTGATATTTTTAAATCGCCAGCGAGTCGACGGCGACTAAAACCGCTGCGTGTGGACCTAGCATTAGAGACTGTAGAGATGGACTGGAAATTTAGGTGGAACAAACAAGGAGCAGAAGTTTTTATGATAGCGAAGTAGCGGGCAATAGATAGCAAAAAGCAATACTACAAAGCTTAGTTAGGAGACAAACTAGCTGCTTTTTGAGTATTCCGTATTAGGCATTGGCCATTGGCATGTTCCATACCTGAACCTACATTTGGCAACCAAGCGTTTATAATCTAGGTATGTCCAAACCAGTTATGTATGTTCAATAGGTACGCATTTGGCAGGGCTTCTTGCGAATGAGTGAAAGTAAGATGTTGAATCTCGACCTTGGGTCTCATAGGTGTATGAAAGTATTGATGCGAGCACAGTATAAAAAAGTCATTTATCATCAATCAATAGTCTGTTATATCCTCCCGACCGATTTCAGAAACGATGACCAATTTCAACGGATATTAGTCAGATACGCAGGATATATTAGGTCGGGGAAATTTTTTTTTCGTATTTTATATACAAATTCAAGACTAAAAGTTCGTGTGGCACCCAAATATCGAGCTTTTTTGTATACTCAGACTTTTTCAAGTGGGTCAAAACTGTTTTGTGGTCAACCTCAACTCTTGAGCTATGTCGTAATTGGTACTATGCCAATATTGCTCTACTTTTTCAAAAATGGCATCGAGTTTATCCGTAACAGGGCGACCAGGAGCCTTATTCCCGAAAACGATTCGAGTCTGATTTTGTTTTCAATTCGAACTCGTTTTTGATCCGAACTCGATTTAAAACCTCACTCCCGAACCAATTCGAATCGTAAACCAAGATCGACGTAAGTTCGAGTATTATCAGCGTCGTTAGGTGTATCCGGCGGATTACGTCACCGTCAAGTGCTATGTCTTTGGTCAGTAACTTTTAAGTGGTTGAATGTTTTTACTTCTCTATCACTTTCCCACGTAAAAAACGATACCCTAGTGCTTTATTTACACTTATCAAACAAAAACTTATGAAATAATATATGATTTATTATTATTTATCAACGCAACCTAACATACCCGGGATGTGGAACTTTTCATAAAATCTGTAATAAGCATTGCGATATAAGTAGGTAAATTGTTATTACAATCATGTTGTCACATATAAAAATATTGTAAGCAACACATTTTATCCACCTACTTTCTTTTAATAGTATTTCTTTCTTCGGCTGATTAGGAGAACTTGATATATTTCGTCAATATATCTTTCTGGTTTACTGCTTTGGTAACCTCCCCTATAGCTTTTGACACTGACTGCTGAGACATGACCGTGCCATTGCTTCTTCCTACTATTCTTTAGTTTCCAGTACCAAAAAACGATAATGCAAACAAAATCTAAAACTGATTTGGTCTGGAAATGGTGTTAAATAGAAAGAAAGAAAAATATTTTATTTGGGACAATTATTTATTTATATATATTTTTATTTTTATTTGAAAAATCTTCTACTAACACATCAAACAACTCTTTCGCAAAACGAAAATTTATCCGAAATTCTTCCGAATCCATTTCCATAGCCGTGGTGTTATAACGACTCATCCTTTGCATATTTCTTCTCGCACGAATATCCATACGATTTGATTCCTCAATAACATTGAAAAAACGACGCAAGGCGAGCCATAATAATAAAGAATTTGAAGAAATATTGCAGGTATTAACACTAAAAACTCTCACTCGATCTCCATAAAGTAGCTTTTTTGCTATCGTGTAATTTGACGTATAATTCGATCCTACAACTCGATTTATTTACAGTCAAATAGCGTGTGGAGTACGAACTTTTCGATCCTAACGAATCGAGTCGATCTAAATTAGTTTCGCTTCGATCCACCGCACGATCCTGCGCTAGTATCGGATTCAAGAGTATGGATCGACGTTTAATTCGAATCGAATTCGATTGATTCTGAACTCGAAGCTGTCGGGAGTAAGGCCCCAGAAACGGGCTGCATCTTTGACATCAAAATTCCCGGACTGAAAACGCTTGTACCAACTTCGTGCTACTCTTGCTGACACTGCGTTAAGTCCATAATCTTCACATAATTTTTTCGCGAGTTGTGTCACATTTTTCCCTTCTTTGTAATAACACTTCAATGTAGTGTATTGAATTTCTTCGTAGGATTCACTCATTTTAGCGGGCAGAAAAAGAATAAAAAATGGCGAGGAATCGTTTTTATTTCTTATTTTTTTAAATGTCATCTATTTAATAGTATCAAAACCAGCCAGATACAAACAGTTCAGCCAAAGAATTTTAGGTACTACAACTTTATACCTATAAAATACAAAAAAACTTTTTCCCTGACCTATTACTCGTATTATAGTGCACAAAGAGTGTGCGCAAACACAGGTACACTCTGTTCCTCTACTCTCATGGTACGATGGGACGGGGCAATGCGACACGACCGGGGAGAGATGAGACGCAGGACCAACGGCTTTATGTGCTTTCCGAGGCACGGGGCATCATACCACCAATTTCCAAACTTCGGGCTGCAACTAAGAAATTCCTGACGGAACAACCCAATATCACTTGGCCCGACCTGGGATGTGACCAGGAACCCACACTCATCAGTAGCGCTTGCGACCAGGAGAGTGACGGGGCAGTTAATCAATATTAATACTCGATAAATTCTCTCGATGTTTTCAAAAGTATCAACTTCATCGATGTTCTTCACGTAGAGCACGCGACAAGTTTATCAAACAAAATTCCGGATAGTATGAATTCAAACATTTTTTTGCAAGACTTGATATCGAACCCACAAATAGCTGAAATAAAATACAGCTGTCATCTCAAAATGTGGTCACCATGCTTTCGATAAAAAATCCAAGGATCTTTTTCCCCTTACAATTGTTAGATCACATTTCTATTCTACGTCGTTGGTAGTAAATCAGCAGTTATTTTAGTTTCACGCGCACATGTTTTTCAGCAGGCGTTGCCAATTTTCTTTTTGCTAGCATTTCAGAGCGTCGTGATAATTGTTATGTGTCTCGCAGGATGGTCAAACACGTGAAACATGAAAACGTGCGCTGGTGTCGCATTGAGTAGGTGTTTATTTTTACAATTTGTATACAAATAGAAGTGTTAGTTAATTCATAACATTATTCTTAGTTTCTCAGAGATCTGCAAAACAAATCGTACGTCAGAAATGACGTTGGTGTAATTGAAACTCCTCGCGTTTTACCAATCATCATTGCTTTTACAAAAAAATGCAATTAATTCTAGCTCATGCATGCTGGGTTATAAATATTCTGTCATCCTTCCCAATAAATTACTGGTACAGTTAAACCCTAAAGCCTAAAACAAATCCGCAGATGATTAAAGAATTGATATATCGTCCTTGTATCAGATATTAAAATTCGTCATCTGAACTTGCGTAATGTGAACGATATTCATAACATATGGTAATGCTAAGACCGGTTCATAACTGGGTTGGTTAGATGCATTAACCTTGACTCTACAAGTCTACACCTATTTCTGTATTTATAAGGTGCCAATGACAGATTAATGGGGAGATAATATTACAGCTGGTTGATTAGCGAATAGAACGTTGAGTTATATCCAATTTTCATGCTAGAAAATCGTGTGTTGTACGGCCACGAGCATAAATATGTATACACTCGGCTAAATTCAAAAGGCTAAATTAATTCTTGAATTAAAATTTATGTTGTTACGAACATAGCGTTTTTGAACCTATAGATTTATGCAATATGTCGCATTTCAACGTTGCATTCGATTTCACGAAAAAATCGCTATTGAAAATTGCCAAGGTTTGACATATTAGTGGTCGTGACTGTACCCAGTTCTTCAGAATTTAAAGTGTAAAAATTCTTGCTACGCGGTTAGACCCTTATAATATAATTAATTATTTTCCCTTTTCTTGGTTGCTAAATGAAAGTAGGATTAAAAGTAAATGTCCAGAGGTTTGATAAAGATAAGAGCTGAAACGTGATAAGACTCCCGCAAACAGGCATGACGCGACTCTAGTAGAACAATTTCTATGAAAAATTCATGGAAATTGTTCTACAAGAGGCCTATGTACAGGTATTTGCTGAATCGCTCTGGGATGCCAAACTGTTCTGCATTTTGGTGGGTTTATTATGGTCTAAAATAAATGTTTTTGAATTTTAGTTAGCAAAGTCGCCACGGGTTTACGCACAGTTTTCTACTAATATTAGTAAGACACGACTACACCAAAATATATTGAAATAGATAATTAGAAAGTCTTCTAAACGCTTGGCAACCTAATGTCCTACTCTATGAGTACCGTGGTCCTATAAATGTTTTTTAACTTGATGTTCTATTGTTACATTTATTAACGTGATTCACCAAAGCGAACAATATATAAGTTTAAAAATAGAATTTCCCACAGCGATCAAATTCATAGTTCATGTAATAATATGCTGACATTCATGTATAGTTCTGACGTCAATTTATTTGAATAAAAACCGGATATAGTACTTACTCCTAATATGAAAACATTGTATCTCATTTCGATTTATCTTTGAAGTTTATTTCAATACTGTGTGTAAGAAAACATGTGTTTTATCTTCCTGGGCCTGCAGTCTCGACATGAATAGCGTCAAAAATCTGTCGCTAAGTCGTATCGATGTCAAATTTCTTTAATAGATTTTCAACTTTATTTCCAAAGCATAAGGTTGAAAATCTATTAAAGGAATTTGACATCGATACGACTTAGCGACACATTTTTGTCGCTATCTAATGTCGAGACTGCAGGCCCTGTATTGCGACAACTGCTCGTAAAAATCTATAAATAGTTATTTGGCGATCTTCTCTAGTGTGAACACGAGCTAATATCAGAGGGACTACACTCGAAGCACGAAATCCAAAGTTTCGGCCGAGGTTACGGGCGTTTCTTACTTCGTATCACCTACGGACATAAGATTAGTTTGGGGCCCGACCTAAGAATGAACGACACCACGATGTGACAACTGTCCCTACTCCCGATGTGATATTACGTGTCCGAAAAAGTTAATTAATCGGGTGTAAAGATCACTCCAAAGTTCAAACCACTTTCGGACGGGTCCGTATCTCCGTTGACAGGCTCAGAGAGTAGGCCCCCAGAATAGTATGGTGTGATGAAATTAATATTTGCCCAATAAATGAATAGCTGCGAGGCTGCCCAGTACCCAGAATATTACAGACATATATTTGGGTCAAATTTACAAAAGACTGTCGATTTAATAACAAAATAAGTTATTGAATTTAAATACGTTTTACCAGTCGCTATTGTGACCACAAATTGCTTATCTTTTTTAGGAGAACTCCTGATATTTTTTAGCTTGTGATGAGGAAAATATTGTATAAAAAATATATTAATTTTGAAAGCTATTATAAACTGTAAACTTATCATAAAATGTTTTTCCTTTAAATTAAAGTACTTCAGGTACTTACTTGGCTTGTACGTAGTCGATGATTTAAGCCAACTGGGCCAACGTTAGTCACCATGATTCATGTAACTGTGATAAGGACTAAGTATCATACACAATGTTAATAATGTTAATCTGGCATTAATTGCCTAGATTTTTATCTCATAGATATGATTCATTTTGAAAACATACTTGTAGTCTTGTACGCATGTTAAGGTATGTTATACTCCGAATTAAATTGATATTCATAAAATAAGATGATGAAAGAAGATGTACTTTCTGAGTTTATCATGGACATTACTGAGATCAGTGAAGGAAAATCCTCGTGAGGAAACCAGCGGGGTAATTGCGTAACATACTGACAGTAGGAATAGCTTTCATTTTGACAGTTCAACAACATTCATTGCGTTATTTACGTTATTGAGCAGACAAATTTTTCGAACATATGAAGCAATGGATTAGCAATAGGCTTCAAAATTATTCAGATTGTGACTGATAGTGCGTTACGGAATTAGGGTGCTGGACTTATTTAAATTAATATTATAAAGAGAAAAGATTTGATTTTTTGTGTTTATTTGTTACGCTTTCACGTTAAAATGGCTGAACGGATTTGAATGAAATTTGGCGCATGAGTAGACCATGACCTGCGGGGTAATTACGTAACACACTAACAGTAGGAATAGCTTTCATTTTGACAGTTCAACAACATTCATTGCGTTATTTACGTTGTTGAGCAGACAAATTTTTCGAACATATAAAGCAATGGATTAGCAATAGGCTTCAAAATTATTCAGATTGTGACTGATAGTGCGTTACGGAATTAGGGTGCTGGACTTATTTAAATTAATATTATAAAGAGAAAAGATTTGATTTTTTGTGTTTATTTGTTACGCTTTCACGTTAAAATGGCTGAACGGATTTGGATGAAATTTGGCGCATGAGTAGACCATGACCTGCAGGGTAATTACGTAACACACTAACAGTAGGAATGGGTTTCATTTTGACAGTACAACAATATTAATTGCGTTATTTGCGTTGTTGAGCAACCAAATTTTTCGAACATGTGAAGCAATGGATTAGCAATAGGCTTCAAAATGATTCAGATTGTGATAGATAGTGTGTTACGTAATTAGGGTGCTGTAGAAGGATATGGGCTGTTCATCCTGGATCGCAGACGAATTTGCGGGCAACAGCTATTAGTTATTATAACTCTGAAATCGCCAACCCGTCTTGAGCAAGCGTGGTGGTCAATGCTCGTGCCTTCTCTGCATGAAAAGAGGCCTTTATACTGCTGTGGGACAATAATAGGCTGGTATTATTATTATTTATTTAAAACAAGATGCGTGTTAGTTATTTTTCCACGGAGTAGAATGGAATCAAAATGTCGGTCATAATCATAATTTAACACGCCCGCATTTACAAGAACGTAAAAGTAAATAATGTTATTTACACCAATTAGTAATTGTCACTGAGTAACGAATGTACTGAATCATTAATATTATTGTCATAAAACCTTCGGTTTTCTATGTATTGGGCAATAATTCCTCGTACCTATTCTGGGATCAAGTCTGATGCTAACTGTTTTCAAATTTAAAATATTAGTCATTTACTTAGCTCCTTACATATTGACCGTGGACTTGATAACTGAAAATGTCGCGAATATTGCACGCCACAAAAACGTGCGAACCGCAAAGAGCTTTGTATTTTTTTTTAAATAACTATCTTCAAGTTTACCGCATCATCGTGTACCATCAGACGAGATAGGGGTCTAACCCGAGCCTATCAGATTAAAGGAAATACCAGTAAACATCATCAGTACTCAAAAATCACTTGTTAATTCTATCCTTTGTGTCCCAGGTTGTCTAACATGCGTCCAAGTGCTGAACATCATGGTCCTCCTCGGCTTCATGTTGAACTACGCCCTCCGAGTGAACCTCACGATCGCAATCGTGGAGATGATTTACGATGACACTGACAACCTCACTACTGCCATGAACATTACCCACGGCCCCCACAACGTTACTGAGGTAAGATTTACTGCTTTCTTCAATATTTATTGCTTTGAAATCATTGCAACTGACATCGCCAGGTTGCCCCCTAAGACCTGAGAAAATACGAAAACGTGTCAGTCGACTTTCTGGAATTGTTGAACTAATCTTGGATGTTTCATTAATACGGTGTTCGTGAGAAGTCTCTAGATGCAGTAAGAACTAAGAAAATTAAAACAATTATGTTTTAAGTAAATAATTGGTGTTTGTTTTTAACTTCTTGGAATAGATTATCTCCGATTCAGTGATTTCGCAGTACTTTAATTTTAGTTATGATGTCTTGGGTTTCTAGATTCAATTATATATTTTTCTTCTCCTTTTTTGTTAATTCAAAGTGGGGCTCGTGGCTAAATGATAACAGCCGTACGGGTCGCTAGAAAGTTGAGCTACGCTTACCGTGGTCGGTTCGCGGATGGGTGACCATCCATTACATATATAACCCTCTCCGTGCCTCGTAAAGCACGTTAATTCGTTGGTCCCGGCTGTCATTCATAGATCTTTGACAGTCGTTACGGATAGTCAGACGCCCAAAAGTCTGACAACCAGTCTCACCAAGGGGTATCGTGTTACCAAGTAACTGGATTGTGAAGGTCAGATAGGCAGTCGCTCCATGTAAGATACTGGTATTCAGCTGCATCCAGTTAAACTGAAAGCCGACCCCAACATATTTGGAAAAAGGCTGGGCTGATTGATATATTGTTAGTTCAAACTAAAAATCATGGTTGTAAAGTATAAACTTTATGACGCCATACGCTATGGTTCGAGGCCCGGGTTATTCCCGTGCTACCGCAAACTGATAGTCACTTCCTTTTGTTTTTTTACCACGCATTGGAACAACAGAATTGTGATTATCTTTAGAAACAGGATACGATGATAATTTGAAACTATTAGTCAAATATTGTTTAAGAATAGAATTTTCTTCTCTCATCAGTCCACCAGCAATCTTAAACGAAGTAAAGTTCAGTATGAAATCTCAAATATAGGTTTTTCTCTTGCAGCACCCAGAGCATATCGAGCAGACTCGTTACCACTGGGATACCAAGCAGAAGAACCACCTGCTGGGTTGCTTCTTCTGGGGATATGTGCTCACAGAACTGCCTGGTGGCAGACTAGCAGAAGTCGTTGGCGCTAGGTAAGAACCACAATTCATTTTGCAAGTCTTTTGTCGCAACAATTTTAAGAGATACCAGTTTTTGATCTGTACTTTTTTTAAACACTAAGAAATTCTACGTCCTGTTGGAAAACGGTTTCTACAGACGGGAGTTTTGAGCTTGATTGTGAGATCTTCTGCCGATTGATTTTTCGTGACAACCCATCCCGATAGCTACAACTGTTCTACAACGACGCCTCCGGATTTGGACTTTTCGAGAACTCGTCCCGAAACTGCAGCAATGTTGCTTAACCTTGCGGATCGATTACTACGAAGTCCTCAAATAACATGTTATCTTAGTTTCCTTACAAATGTAATGGTAAACAGGTTTTTCGCACTACCTAGAATTCAATAAGTAGGCCAAGTTCTTTGAAAGTACTTTTACCATGTTTGATGTCGACAAATCAGGATATAATCTTTGTTTGTCGGCTGACGGTGGACAAAGAACAATGAATGAATGTCTGCTGACGATGCGCATTATTTCATATTAAAGTTATAGTAAAATACTCAATCATTTTCATATGAGTCTATTCCACTCCAGAGACATGCGTTTGAATGAATAAAAATGCTAAAACTCTCATACGCTCGGTTGTCACGATTTTATTTCGTTTAGTCCTAAAAATAACGGTCTCGTGAGAAAGTCACGTTTTTCATACGAGGCGACCACCGTTCATATTCTAGACTGAATAATTATAAAGAGCATTTGGCAACGATAACTGCATCGTCTCAGCCAATCACAGGCTCATCTCCGGCGGAATGCCGACCAATTTGCAAATAATAGCTGCTATTGTGTCAGTTCGCTACAAAAAGTTGGCCCCTGAATGGTAAACAACATTTTTTTTTTCCAATACTATGCCATTCATTGTTGGCAACACTAATGGCCACTGGTGAGGGACGGTTAATTAATAAAAAAAAGTCTCGCGTTGCAGAGAGCGGCGTCCGAACCCTGCCGACTGTATTAATGAACTTCGAAGTTTCAAATATCGATGTATTTAATTGAGAATGTTCATAATCGCGATGTACTGAACTTCGAAAGAATGTCTATTCAAACTTCGAAGTTCAGTATGACATTCTTTCGAAGTTCCGTACATCGCGATTATGAACATTCTCAATTAAATACATCGATATTTTAAACTTCGAAGTTCAGCCGTACAGTCAACTCTGCCACTCGAAAATTATCGTCATTCATTTTTGCATTTCGAATTTGAAATATTAGTGACCATGCAATCCGCATTTATCGGAACCGGTTCCGACATTTTATTTTGCTCAATAATTTAAGTTTGACGTTAGTATTTTTTTCCCGATACAATCAAGCGTACAGGCGTTATTTCATTTTAAATTATACATGTCTGGTAATATGTGTCCGAATAATTTAGCGTCGAACTTTCTAGACGCTGATAATTAAAGGGTCAGGAAGTCAACTAAGCTGATTGGCCTGAAACTTTTGGTCCTTGCCATCGATTTGAACTATGATAATCACTCATAATAATAGAACAGATGACGACGCCATTATATTACTAATAATTATTATGACAGCTATGATTTCATAACAATGTATGACTCGCAAATTAATTACGTTCAGTAGGATTAGAAACATATCGGTAGCAGTCTGAACAATTGGTATGTTTTTACCTATAAATGCTCTCATAAAAAATATGGTTTTGGAAGCAATCGTAGCGCGTTTTGTGATTCCAATCGTGACAAATAAAAATAGTGATTCTATTACCAACCATTAATGCAATTAAAAATATTGCATAATTAATTAATTTGCCGGTGCGCCGGCGCTCGTCGACTTTATCTGGCTTTCGGAACCGGTTAGTGACTAATTGTGTGAATAACACTATATTGAGGACGCTAAAATCAAGTTTATCAAGTTTTTTGGCTGTTTTATTTTGATTGAAGTCGTTATCCCAACGTGGTTTTGTTTACGAGTCGAGAAACTGTCAATGCTGATAATTGCCTAGATGTATTTAGTGAATTTAGTGACACACCAACCTGCGTTTGGGATCACGTAGGGGACAAAGGCCTCCCCTTAGTCCCAGCACTGGGAACATATTATTTATGTACGGAATCAGTGGAAAAAAAATGGAGAAGTCAGCGAATTACTGATGGCATTATATGCCTTAAAAAAGGAGATGTCGGGAAATGATTCACGCGGAACATTCTCGCAGTATATGCGGGCTTGCGCCACGATTTATGAACGTTATCGTGTGACTGAGCGTTGTGTGATCATTCGTGAAATATTTGCGTGTCAGTTTTTGAGAAGTCGATACGGGCGGCGGATTTTTGACATGCCTCGTATTGAATTGCCTGTCTTATCGACACGCAACTTTGAATGGATGATGATTATGATTTTAAATACTGAATTGGATTTATTGTTGAGTCTTCATGTTTCAGCTTTAAACGAATTTGTTTGTCGAAAATTACCTTATCGAGCTGACCTTTAAATTTATATCTTCAGCAAGTATCTAATGGATTTTTTTGTTTCGTCACCAGGCGGGTGTTCGGCTACAGTACTCTGCTAGCCAGTATCCTTACCCTCCTCACTCCTGGCTCCGCAGCCATCGGCTTCGGGTGGATCATAGCTTGTAGAGTCTTACTAGGATTCCTCCTCGGAGCGACATGGCCAGCGATCCTTCCAATGGCATCCAAATGGATCCCACCAATGGACAGATCGAAATTCATGTCAAATATGATGGGTAAGTGTTCTTATAATAATTCTATAAACAATTGAAATGTAAATTGAAGTGGGAGTTCTAAGATTGGTTTGTACTAAGTTTGTTGCTTGAATAATAGTCTCGTGTAGATGACACATTATCGTTTGTTGCAATGAATTATACAAACAATACTGGTGGATGACGTTTGCAAATTATAGAGTTCAGAGAGGTCGTCATAAATCTGTATTAAAGACTGCTATAAGCCCGTACCGGCCTCTGTTTGCTCCGTCATCTGACGTTTGCCAGATATCGATATCACAAATATAACGTACATGTAAAGAGGGCTCGAATTGTTATCGCTCCGTGTCGCCGCGCAAACATTTCGCAGTGATGCGTGTATTTGAAAGCGACAATATGGCGGCGGAGGCGCGCGCAGGCGTGGTCGCTGACGTTACAGCATTGGCGCCCTCTGATTGGCTGTTATAAGTTGACCGCACGATTTAACCTTGCGCAACCGTTGCTATGCTGCAGTTAACCAGTTCCGAGAAGCACGGGTTAGTATTATTTTAGTACGGGACGTGTGGTCACGTGGTGGTTATGGCGACTATGATTGTAGGCAAGGTTAGGAATGTGTGTCGGAGTCTATTCTCGAATGCAATTAAGGTGACATTGTCCTTTGATGGACCCCCATCAGTTTCGAGCAGATGTTTATTCAGATTGCAGATTTTGTCTTTATATAATGTAATGTAAGAATTATGATAAATAGCTTTGTTCCGCTTTAGAATTATATTTATATTTTGCAGAAATACTGAAATTACATCGGCGTGACTTAGATTCTGATCAAAAGCGCAATTACATTTATCTGCTTACTAATTCATGGTTACCGCAACCTTGGTTACAAAACATGTAGGTAATGCATTTCCTTGTGTTAGCTGTATACATAAAATATTCACACGGAACAGGTACGACGTAATAATAAAAACAATAAACTGTTTATCGTCAACATTGTTACTTTAGAGGAAATGTTTTTTTTATGTTTATCTTTAGCTGTAAACAATCGCATTAGGTACCTAAAAACAGAATAGCTGTTTTAACGCGAAGTACCTATATGTATAACTCAGAAAGAAAAGAGGTGCACTTTATTTAGTTTGGTTTATCGCATAGGTTTGACGTACGGTATTAGTTTTAATTTTATTCACCCAATCAGTAAACAGCTTTGCATATTATTATTACGACTGTAGCTCGGTGACGTCAAGAGTCAAAAACCGTTCGAATAATCAAATTAAATGAAATTGTTTTTTCTGTAAATAGGACACACATCGGAGACACATTTACACGTCATATAAAAAAAAAAACTAGATTCTATTCTATTCTAGGTGGAAACGACATTTCCTTTCTGACTACCCCTGAGAAGAAATGGCTAAACGAACTCACTGTCTTCAAGTCAATAGACTTTACATTGTACTAATACCAAACGATCGTCTATGTAAAATATGGGTCATATCAAAAACATAAATCAAATAATTGTCAGTTTGCAATAAAACTTTATCTCTTGTTTACTCGATTCGACAAGAGCTTCCTTTTACTGATTATTATCAGTGATTGCTATTACGCATTAATGGAGGGCGCTAATGCAATTAAAATTAAGTTTTGAATTTGCGTCGAAGGTTTGTATGCGCAACGTTTTAGGTTAGAGGTCAGGGGAGCATGCTGTTATTAATTACTTGTAAATTATTGAGAGTATTTTTTATTAGTATCGCGTTTTATATTGTTTATATTGCCTTATGCAACGTTGAAAGTGAGACACGATATTTCATACGGACGAATCCGAACCGATGCACAAAAATAACAAACAAAATTAAAATGTCAAAAATAAAAATGGCTTGTCCGAGTTACACTTAAAATATAGTCACACAACTTTTTTTAACTGTACGAACAACAGCTTAGTACGTAACTGTAAAACCAAAAGTGAAATTAAACGTGACACGCTTTACAAGTGTCAATTTTCAATTGACACAAATTCGGCTTTCATTCATGCGAAAAAAAGACGTGAAGAAACTATTTATGAAACTTCTAGAACACGTAGGCGTAACATGTTGGCAATCTTTTAATTTTTTACTAAGCCTACACTGTCCCACAGCTGAGAAAAAGACTCTCTCAAATCCTTCCAGGCAATACCTATCGCTTGCTTTTAGAAAAAAAATGTCTCAAAAAGTCGAAAACTATGGTGCCCCTTTCGCTGCTGTTACTAACTGATTAATGAATGAAATGGAATCGGTCCACTACGAGCATTGTTCGGAAATACGGTCAAGAGTTCAACTAGGTAGAAATGCAGTTGATGTGGACCTTATACCTGCAACATAAAGGACATTTTGAAAAAAAGAATGTTTCTTATATTTGCAGGTGGTAAAGTGAGAAGTTTATTTGCTCCTTTTAAAGTTCACGTCGATACGTTAGTATTAGTAGTAGTAATTTTGATGTGACTTTAAATAAGATAGGGCTTGATTAGAATTTGGTTGTTGATATCTTCTAAAAGTTCTAGAACTAAAGTCACCAAATCGCGGACCGCGGGCCGCATCCGGACTACCGATCTATTTTGTGCGGACTTGCGGGCATTAGTGAACAGTAATACACTCGAGAGCAATGAATCCGGGTCACTTAAAGAATCCTAAAAATCTCCGAAGCTAAAAATGCTAGGTTAATGCAATAAATTGTATTTAATAGACAATGTAATACTCCTTAAATGGGCTTGTTCCCAACAAGTCACACCTCAACGGGTAACAGTGTGACTCGTTGGGAATGTTTTGGATAATAATTCCCAACGAGTCACAGTTACTGATATGTTACTAATTTTTTTCATCGTGTTCGCACACTTTTGGGCATAATATCTCGGTAAAAACATTTCTGCGAGCAACTTGGAAGTAGCGCTCGCCGGCCGCTACCGCGGCACCGCTCGCTACGCTCGCTCGGCTCGCGCGCGGTTGGTCACAGTTTTAACCTAACCTAACCTATTTCACCCAATTCAAAATTACGAATCATACAATCTGCCGCAGAAATGTTTTTACCATTGGCTAATTATCCACATTGTATGATTCGTCATTTTGAATTGAGTGAAATAGGTTAGGTTAGGTTAAAACTGTGACCAACCGCGCGCGAGCCGAGCGAGCGTAGCGAGCGGTGCCGCGGTAGCGGCCGGCGAGCGCTACTTCCAAGTTGCTCGCAGAAATGTTTTTAGTAACATATCAGTAACTGTGACTCGTTGGGAATTATTATCCAAAACATTCCCAACGAGTCACACTGTTACCCGTTGAGGTGTGACTTGTTGGGAACAAGCCCTTAAATGAAGGTATTAAAACTTCTTAGTTATTGTAAAGTTATATCATAAAAAAATCAAATTTGAAAAAGGGCCACTTTCGAAGATGGAACTACGAAATTACAGCATTTGGTTTTGCTTTTGTTTGTAATCTGTCATTTATGTGGGTACATAAACCATGTTGATAGTGCTCTATATTCATTATTCAAGCTGAAATTATGTCGCTTACGCCTGAAGAATGCACCAGAATACTTACAATGCTGGAAACCGGCCGGAGTCAGCGCGATACAGCCAGGACTGTCGGTGTGTCGCTGTCAACAGTACAAAGAGTTCTCCGACGTTACGAAGAAACTGGTTCTAACCTACGCAGACCAGGAACGGGCAGAACCAGGTGTACCACAGCACGAGAAGACCGATACTTGGTGAACACCATGCTTCGAAATCGCTTTCTCACAGGAACTGAACTCACAAATCAGTTTCGACGCCTCGGAGGAAGTAACCCAAGTGCATGGACAGTAAGACGTCGGCTTGCTGAATCTAACTTAAAACCCCTTAGACCTGCAAACGGCCCTAAACTGGAGCGTGGGCATCGTATTTCAAGACTAAGATATGCCCAGAGCCACGTAAATTGGAGTATTGAAGATTGGTCAAAAGTTATGTTCTCCGACGAATCAAAATTTATGCTCTACAAGCACGATGGAAGACACAGAGTGTATCGAAGACCAGGGGAAAGATTCAAGCAAGCATGCATCGAAGAAAAAGTAGCCTACGGTGGTGGGTCTGTACTTGTGTGGGCCGGAATTTCTTCTGAAAGTCGCACAGAGCTGGTGATCATAGAAAACGGCTCTTTAACTAGCGTAAGATATGTGGAAGAAATCCTCAATGATCACGTTGGTCCATTTATGGTCAATTTAGGTGAGGATGCTATATTTATGCATGACAATGCCCGACCTCATACAGGTAGGATTGTGAATGACTACCTTCAAGAGATGAACATTACTCGTATGGAGTGGCCAGCGCGCAGCCCGGATATCAACCCGATCGAGCATGCTTGGGACGAGCTAGGCAGATGCGTAAAACAACGAAACCCTCCCCCAATCACGCTTCGTGAGCTCAAAATTGCTCTCACAGAGGAATGGGAGAATATTCCCCAAAATCGTATAAGGAACTTGGTGTACAGCATGCCAAACCGCGTAAACGCAGTAATGGAAGCACGAGGAGGCAATACGAAGTATTAAAATTCAAGAAAATCGTAATAAAGTTCAAAAAATTCATGTTTCCTATTTTTGTTTTAAGGAGAGATCAGCAGTTTTTTTCTTTATGTAATTTTGTTTTAATAAAATGTATGGTGACTCATATTTTTTTTACTTTCATTTAAGGAGTATTACATTGTCTATTAAATACAATTTATTGCATTAACCTATCATTTTTAGTTTCCGAGATTTTTAACATTCTTTAAGTGACCCGGATTCATTGCTCTCGAGTGTATTTATAAATAAATCAATGAAAAAAAAAATAGTTTTAGCTTCCATCAACTTTACTTCAGGTTCAGACTGCAGCTGAAAGAAAAAAATTGATGTTTTTAAACTTGGTTTCTAGTAATCGTCTACTAAACGGACCGCGACAGTCATATAATTTTTTAAAACCGTCTCCGAATAAAAACTAATTGGTGATCCCATTTCTAGAAGTTTGATTATTTTTATTACAACGTTAACATCGATCGATATTATTTTTCTGCAAGAAATAGTAATTAGGTACTTATACACAAAATCATCAATACGACCTTCAATCAAACCTTCATTCAATGAGATTATTATGAACTTCGGGGTTGTATTGATGATTTTACTGATTAATTATAATTCTGTAAATACATACTTGTTACGGTCGCGAATCATCTTTTGTTCAACATACAACCTGACACTGACCTGCAAATTTCGCGGGCTATTTCCCTGGCGCTTTCCCCTTAAGCCGTTGGTCCTGGCTGTCATTCGTAGATCTTTGACAGTCGTTACGGGTCGTCAGAAGCCCAAAATTCTGAGTGTTACCCAGTAGTGTGTTGTGGAGGTCAGATGGGCAGTCACTAAATGTAAAATACTCGTATTCAGCTGCATCGGGTTAGACTGGAAGCCGACCCCAATATATTTCGGAAAGTGCTAGGCATATTGATTGCATTGACGTCAAACTCACTGCCCATCGAGTTACTCCCAAACAAACTTCGAAAAACCGATCCAAGTACTTCCAAGAATCCGATTTCCGATTACTAGCGGTTTATTACCCCATTTGTCAATACCCTTTTGCGGTTATATCCGGTCGTAACTGGTAATTGTTTTTAGGGTTCCGTACCCAAAGGGTGCCAACGGGACCTTATTAGTAAGGCTCCGCTGTCCATCTGTCTGTCACAGGATTGTTTATTTAAACTATAATAGGTAGACACTTGAAATTTTTACAGAGTGTGTACTCCTATGGCCGCTATAACAACAAATAATAAAATAAAATAATGTTAAAATTAAAGGGGGGCCCTTTTAATTTATACAAGATACAGCGCTTTTTTTGTCGTTCCGTCTTTTTTAATACCATCATCTGCTTATCTTTTTTCCAACTATGTTGGGGTCGACTTCCAATCAAATTGGGTGTAGCTCAATACCAGTAGTTTACATGGAGCGATTGCCTATCTGACCTCCACAACCCAGTTACCGGGTAATGCGATACCCCTTGGTAAGACTTGTTCCCAGACTTTCGGGCTTCTGACGACCAGTAACGACTGTCAAAGATCCACGAATGACAGCCAACTGTTTTTACTTGGCCACTGTGGTGTTGAATATTGTGCGGTGGTACTGAACTCCTCGTGTGCGAGTCCGATTCGCAATTTTTTTTTTAACTCTAGTCACGACACATTTCGCCCTTCGACACGTCCTTTATCAAGTGGGTCTAGGCATTTTGGAGGAAAACTGTAACCTTTGTGAATAATTATATGTTTTATAACACCTTGAATTGTCGATATTTAAACCAGTTTGCAGTGTTGCCAGTGGAAAATATTTAAGTGCCGGTTCAGATAGGGTATTATTAGAATAATTTGTGTTATCGTTATGGATCAAAATTGAAAATTATAATAAACCCATAATTTAAATCACGATAAGCAACACAGCGATTTTAAGATACTAACAGTCTCTCTTTTTACTATCTGTGAATGTTTTTTCCTAAAAATATGTTTATCAATTAACTACATAATATTATTTCCTTTATTTCGTTATATAAGTACATACAAATTATATTTTTAAATAATAGAATATAAAAACATTTAAAAATATTAAAAAAATTCCCACTGGTACGGGGGGGTCAGGGCCCAAGCTACTGGCGGTCAGGGCTCCAGAGGGGAACCTCCTAAAAATGCGAGCCGTGTCTAGAAGAACCGCTTTCTGAATCAAGCCCTTGGTGCAGCTGGCCAAGGAGAGCCTCCTAAGGTGTTGGTTATTATAAACATTATATTATTATTTTTATTATATTATAATTACATTCTATTATTATAAACTACCATCTACCCGAAGTGGGTTCTTCCACTGCTGGCTTCTAATTTGTTTGTTATTTTGATTCACACTTATTCCCGCCAGCACCATAAATCACAAAAATGCGTTCAGCGCCAAACATGTATTGAAAACATCATTCTATCTCTGTCATGTTCAAACGATTAGCAGAAACAGAACTATGTTTTAAATTCGTTTAGCGTAAAGGTTCCTTCACACAGGCGCGACACGCGACGCGAATCGCTCACGTTACAAAGGCACCGCGTGTCGCGCGACGACCGGTGCCTTTATGTCGCGCGCGATTCGCGTCGCGTGTCGAGCCTGTTTGAAGGAGCATTTAAACGTATTTAGTGATTTGTGGTGCAATTCATGTTATCGCTCCTGTGAAATCTTTAGTGGTTTCAGTTTTATGGCTATTTAAGTCAGTTAGACCTATGAAATATGGGATAGAAAATTGTATTATTTCCTGCCACAGAACTCTCTCCATATAAAATGTAGATAAATGCACAAATCCATATAATGCAACTAAATTCAAAATCATATTGGAAATGACATTACAGTAAATAAGGAACATAAATATATTGAAATAAACATTTGCTGCTGCACCTGAAAATTGCGTAAATACTTCCTTATTAGGTCAGAAACTTATATTATACAAAACATGACGATTTATTTAATCTATCTAAGTTAAACATTAATGTGTTAAACACTTAAGCCTCACGGAATAATTTCTCTAAATGTTGTTGAAAACCGCATCAAAATCCGTTGCGCAACATAAGGCTTCTAGCTTTAGGCGCGACACGCAACGCAAATCGCACGCGACACAAAGGCGCCGCTCGTCGCGCGACAGGCGGTGCGTTTGTGTTGCGTCACATGTCGCGCCTGTTTGAAGGAGCCTTTAGAAGAACAACGCGGTCACACGGAAAGCGACTTTATATTTATAATAATGTACAGTATAAATTTAATTTCCATAAACTAAAGTACCTCGGGCTATCATCATAATTAATAGTTATAATAATGTGCAGTATAGATTTAATTTCTATAAATTAAAGTACTTCGGGCTATATCATAATAATTTAATGAATACTTATACAAAATTACGTGCCTGTGCTGTTGACCGCTGAGGAGTTCCTTCGCATGGAGCCAGTCTTGGGTGCAGTAGCCAGATCATTGTAAACTTTAGAACGAGCTATCATAATTGTATGCGTACTTATATAAAATTTTGTGTCTCTGCTGTTGACCGTTGAGGAGTTCCCTCGACTGGAGCCAATGTTGGGTGCAGCAGCCAGGACATGGTGGACTTTAGAAGGAACTACCATAATTAAATGCGTATATTAAATTTCGTGTCTGCATCATTGACCGTTAAGGAGATCCTTCGTCTGGAGCCAAACCTGGGTGTAGAATTAGGTCATGCATCATAAAAATGCATTGTCATCGGAACAGAATCAACGTGTGAAATTTCAACTCCGTAGGATAAGAGGAAGTGGTTTTTTTTCAGCTTGCAAGATTTGGCCCGAATATACATACATACATAAATACAAATATTGCAAGTTAAATAAAAGTTTTTAAAAAGGGAATTACAGTTAGCAACAGTTTGTCCTAACAGTTTAAAATAGACCAAGAGATACAGATCATACGTCATTCTGATGCGTTGACCTCATAAGTACAAGAAACTTTCCTACGTATCATACGACGAGCAAGGAAAATTTTATTGACATATATTAATTATAAGGAATGTTGATTCATTAACGTATGTGTAAGTGCTTCTGTACCTGCCTGCTGATGTTTGAAAAGTTATGCGTTAAGGCAAAAGCGTCAGGGTAGACCGCGAAATTCAAATGTTCATACGTTTTTTGGTTTTTTATTTATTTTATTTTATTTGTGTTTATTTGGGAAATTTACAGCTAACTTATACAGTATTCTTAAACAATATGCAATTGAAGGCCATTTACAAGTTTCCACTGATAAACACTAGAATTAAAAAACCAAAAAGAACACGTGTGGCACTCGGGGACTGCCGCGGTAAAGCTATTGCATAGCATTTTTTATCAACTTATGCAATTATAATTATTTATTTATTTTTTATTTATGCAGTACTTTTTTTTCTTTGATATTAATTCAAGTACAGTCGTACCATATACATACACGTTAAGCGAACGCTCGGCCGAGCTACATGGTAGGCGGAGTGGGGGGTGTTAGGTTTTATTTTCGTTACAGAATTTCTTGAATCGGTCGCCGCGCTCAAAGCCCGCGATAAAAGCTATGCAATAGCTTAAAAAGAAAAGGTCGGTACAAAATACTTATAACATAAATTAGGAAATAAATATTACACTATTGACTAATACAAACTAAGAATCATTTAGATGCAAACAATTACTTTTCTGTAAAGAAGCTTTTCACCAACAAATGCTTAAGCAGACAAACACTGGTGCATGTATCCAAATCATGTTCACCAGACAGTTTATTAAAAAATTTGCAGGGTAGTATCAGGTTGTATGTTGATCTAATTAGATTCGCGGCCATAACAAATATGTATTAATAGAATTATAATCATAAAAATCATCAATACAACTCTCTAATTTCATGAAATAGTCATTCATTAGGGTAAAACATCCTATTGAATGACTATTACATGAAATCATGACGACATGAGGCCAAGTCTAACTTAAGGAGTTGTATTGCCGATTCTAATTATCATAATTCTGTAAAGACATATTTGTTACGGCTGCGAATCATATTTAGACCAACATACAACCTGACACTGACCGGCACATTGCAAAAAACTTAAGAAAATTTGAATTTCGCGGGCTACCGTAGCGCAACCCCTTTAAGCATCTGCACAGAAATATTTTTCTTCGTCAAAAACCGATGCAGCAGCAAAACATTCAGTTCCCAAAACTAGCAAGCAATGTATAAAGGCATTATTTTGTAACCAATCATTTACTTACACCAGCCGGCGGTAGGTAGATATAATACTAGAAATTAAGTCCACGTTCGCACTGACGTAAAAATATCGCGGCGCGATTTTTTCGCGCTCTGGATCTTCAACGCACGCCGAGAATTTAAAATCCAACAGTGTTTCGACGCGATGGAATGCACTCTGTTGGATTCTCAATGCTCAGTTCAGCACCGAGAGTTGAAAATTCAGTGCGCGATAAAATCCTGCCGCGATTGTTATACGTCCGTGTCACGTGGTCTAAATCAAGATTCCGGCTGTTAATTGATCTAGGTATGTACCTTCTATCTACGAGTCTCCTCTTACAAGTTACAACACAGAGACTCCTCTGTTCGCAGCCCTAAAGTGATAACTGTTAGCAAGTCTATGCCAATGTAACTACCTAACTTGTATAGAGATACAGTCAGCCTCAAAAAGATGTATACACATCTACGCGAATTCATTTGAGTGTCTACATCTGTGTTCCTTAATATTTTATCAATGTGTGGCTACTGTTATGTACCCAATTAATATGTTTTTTGGCTACACGTTGATACAATATAATTAAACAAAGATTGTAGAAAATTAAAGTATGCTTGTTGATGTGTTTTTTGAGGCTGACTGAGCAACTACGAACGGATTCTTAAAAGCAACTCAGATAGAAGTCGCCGTTAACGTCTCATGGTGTCTTTACTTTAAGCATATTTTAGCGACAGAAATAGAAAAACTAGAATCAGAAAAACATTTAGGTACGAGTCGTTTGAAAATACGGGGTTTGAAACGCGTTTGGTACAATAAAGGCTCCTACAAACAGGCGCGAACCGCGACGCGAACCGCACGCAACACAAAGGCACCGCTCGTCGTGCGACAGGCGGTGCCTTTGTGTAGTGTCGCGCGTTTGTGGAGCCTTAACATACAATGAAAAATCGTCTCGACGGCAGCCGGTCTATTATAAATTTCACCGTAAACACTTTGGTGAAGTGAGCTTTAAGTGAACTGTCTTGTATTCTGTAAACATCTCACCGTGAAAACTTAGGTGAAGTGAACTGTCTGTAGTGTCAATTCCTAGCATTATGTCGAATGACAGCTCACTTCACCTATGTTTTCACGGTGAATATTTTATAGAATAGACCGGCTGATGCGAGAGATTGACATTGACAGCTGACTTAGCCTAAGTTTTCACGCTGAGATTTTTACACAATAGACTGGCTGGTCGGAACTGTAGTTACAATTATTTTATTATTAATTATTTATTTCAATCGACTTTGGATCATACAATTAAACTAAATTAAAAAATATTAATCAAATTATAGAATTAAGTACATTAAAATTGAAATTGAAAAGTATACATTAATATAAACAAAATTAAAATAATATCTTAACATTAGTCAGTATGGGAACCGTGCAGCAGTGGTTCACGTACTGACAGTCGAAAAGTTCAGTAAAAGCGTTCAGGATACTGTTTTGCTACGTTTGCTGCAATGATACACGTCATATACATCGAGGGGCTTGGTTGGCAGCGCAGCGTGACCTACTCGGGACCATTGCCAAGTTCATGATTAAATAAACGCAGCCATTTTACTACTAAGTATTTGTTTATTGCTCAATCAACTTTAAATAACTGTGGAGAGATTTGGGTGAATTATTGCTGGTCTCTGTAGATTGACAGGCTGGAATGTTTGTTTTCTTTTTAAGACAACGGTAATGGTTGGAGCTATTCAGATTACTCAATAGGACACGACCAATTGGAACTGTGCCCCTAGCTTCAGACGTTTCAGAATTGCCCGTGTAGGTTGATGTGAAATAGAATATATTGAATTCGAAATCGATCTGTAGCATTTTACCTTATATCGAACAGCCATTAGCTTTCTCAAAAGAATAGAAATTGAAATGATTTTAGTTCCACTGTTGCATTATTATTTTATAACCTCTCCAATTAAAGCATCCATATCCTCGTGGGTTCTTGATAGTGCAATGAAAAGAACTCTCGGGCGATTTTTTAACATGACGATTTTTTTATCGCTCACTGAATTTTCAATTCTCGGTGTTGACCCGAGTATTGAGAATCGAACAAGGGGCATCCCAGCCCGATAGAAAAATACACTGTTCGACTTTCAACTCTCGGCGCTAAACAGTGCGTTGAAAATTCAGTGCGGAAAAAATGATCGCCGCGTTAAAAAACCGAGGGCTTATTACACGAGGGCTATAAATGCTTTTACACAAAGAAACATGTGAAATTCCTTTATAACATGCTTTAGTGCACTTCAATAAACCATTAAGTTTATTAGCAACAATTAACATTGACTTAACACAGATAATCCACTTTCGCGTAGCTACGACATTTTAATCCCATTATTGTATCAATGGAACAAATATGATCCGTATTATGCCGAGATACACGAGGCTAGTTTCTCAAGCCAGGATAGTAGGCTAGTTTTAGTAAGCTAGCAAAAGTTTGGCTTCGTGTTACATACAGGACTAGCTTCATTTCTAGGCTAGTGAGAAAGCTAGTAAGCTGGCGTTTCAAGCTAGGATAGTTTAATAGGATGGGGTTCTATTTTTTGAGCTAGTAGCACTACCACTGATTTTACTATCCTAGCTCGCTCAAAGCCAGTGTCTGGGGCCGGTCTAAAGCTAGTATTCGATTGGCTAGTGTGCAGTGACTACGCGTTTTGTTTTTCTGACCGCAACCACGTGTAGTAATGCACTGGCAAAAAAAAATCTGACATCATGTAAACAGCACTAGCACGTGCCAAGCCAGGAAAGTACAATACCGAGGTTCTAGCTTGCTATCCTAGCTTTGAAAACTAGCCTCGTGTATCTCGGGCATTATGGTCTATTCCAACAATTTGTATTGTAACGTAAGCTAGTTACACTTTATCTCATTGTCCTCATGGTGTACTTAGATTAGAAGCACAGGAAATTCACACTCCTATGTAAACAAGCCTGTATTTATCGATTTAGGTCGATGTAAATATTCGTATCTACATAGCCCGGGTGAATGAACAAACCCATTGAATGTTAGACGTAGGACTGGGAATGGCTTTTAAATTTATAAATTAGAAAGTCAAATGCACTAGTCTATAATTTGTACAAGGATTTGACGCGTGGCCAAAATTGGAACTAACGCCGCCATATTGTTTTTTCAATACATTTCACCAAAACAACTTTACAAATGTTCACCAACGGCGCCCTGTGTCAACGTTATTCGAGGCGCCAAAAGATCCCAATATCACTGTAGTTCCATAACCTGTTTTTTTTTAATGATAAACGTAAATAAGTTCTCCTTGGGCGTTCGGTTTTAAGATTAGGTTAGGTAGGTACAGTCGCCAGTACAGTCAGATTTTCTCATTCAATTTTGAACTTAACCGTCAACATTTTAAGGTTTAACATCGTTTGGAGAGATTTGACAGTTTCGTGTAGCTTGACCTGCTAGCGACTGTACTATACAGCGAATCCAACCCTCGCGAGATTCACATTCCCTTCTTAATCTAAGTATTTCTCTTGCAGCGTCATCGTTGGGTGCAGCTATGACTATGCCGATCTGCGGCTTCCTGATCGCTCACTTCGGATGGGAGTCGGCTTTCTACTTCACTGGTAATGTATTACAACTATATTATCTACTCTACAAGCTTCATAGTCTTATACAGGATAGATTTTTGAGAAGGGCAGTATGGGCCTTAATCCAATGAAGGACACTGAACGAGACACGATATAAGTTTTTTTGTTATTAAATCTGGGGGAGTTTAGTGTCCCGCAAAGTGTTAAGGCTCCCGCAAACAGGCGCGACGCGACTCTAATAGAGCAATTTCTATGAAAACTTCATGAAAATTGTTCTACAAGAGTCGCGTCGCGCCTGTCTGCCTTTAACCGTTGTAGCTACCAATTGGAAAACGGTCTTAGACTGACCTTATTTTTTTTTAAATAATTTCTAACTGAACACTCGTTTTAAGGCTCGTTAACACAGGCGCGACGCGACGCCTGACACAAAGGCACCGCGTGTCGCGCGGCGAGCGGCGCCTTTGTGTAGCGCTGTCGCGTCGCGCCTGTCTGTGGGAGCCTTTATTTTTATGATGCCGATCCATGCAGTTTCGTATAAGGATTCTCTTCTAGACCGACTGAGAGTACCTAATAGAAAAATAAGAAACCCAAAAAAAAAAAATCCCCGTATATGTATTAGAGACAGTAGCGCTTAGCCTTCATAGGGGCGCTGAAACTGGTGCTAAGGATCAGCAGACTTGAGAGCTCCAAAATACCGAGATCTCGAAGAAACCTAGCGCCATCCATGTTTTTAATAGATGTGCAGGAACTCCTAGCACAAGAGCCAGGGAGCCAGGTACTGATGTTTGTGTCTTGAAGTGCAAATAAGTAAATAATTATAATTATTATATAGGGTGGCAGGGACATCGATGCGCAACCTGTTACCATGGATTAAGTACATAATTCTAAGACACAGCGTTGAAATCTTTCATCGGTTATTTTTTTTAAATATTGCTGTTCCATAAATTTTGACCGCGTATTTATAGCAGTTTTCTATAAAACAAAAGATTTTTTTTTTTTTGTGATAATCGTTGATAAATTTCTACGTTAGGGGTCTAGAATCAGGTGCTGAATTCATGGTTTCAGTTTGCACGTCGATGTCCGCTGCCATCCTGTATATCATAATTTCCACTGGAAGACTTCCACCGCTGGACTTAGGTCTCCGCCAAGCACCGCCACGTCAACCGGTTCTGTGCTTCTCGCATCCAGCGGATTCCTTATCACTTATACCTAAAGGAAAGATATTTTCCAAGAAAATTCTAAAAGGGCTTTGAAATAAAAAAAATACCCTGGTTTATCCCTACCTTTTTTCCAACGATAATTTTCTGCAGTTCTCGAAGTGCGTTTAAATTCAAATCACACACCACAACACGTGTTTTATAGGCACTTTAACACAAGTACCTAATAAAGGATCCGATATCAATATGCTGTTTATCATTGATAGTATCGAACTTTCCCGCACTCGTATTAAAGTGGACCCGTTTTGTATATCTACGCCGTCGTGATGATATTGAAAGGTGTTAGGGAAAGTTTTCAGTGATATGAAACTGGACGTAATATTAAATTTTTGTTTAATTGGAAAGTGTTATGGTGTGACGGCACGGTTGGCGCAGTGGTTAAGCGATTGACTGCTGCGTTGCGTGTCGCGGGTTCGATTCCCGCATGAAACAAATATTTGTTTGACCTATAAGTAGTTGTTCCGAGTCTGGCTGTTTGTGTGTGTGAGTTTAAATGTTTGTACACGCACTCACAATACAGGAGAAATTCCTAGTGAAGGGCAACGCCATAAAAAAAAGGGTTCATTGAAATACCAAGACATAGTTGGTATTGTGCCTGAAAGATGACTGTAGGTTACCGTAATGGATTCAGACCTTTAAAAAAATGGTAGAAATGCAACCCCTCTGTTATTTTCATATCAAGTACCAACTATATTAACTTCATTTTGAGTGACGCAGGACCCAAGGCAAAAAAAAAAGAACCGGCCAAGTGCGAGCCAGACTCGCTCACGACGGGTTCCTTACCATTATCTATAAAAACGGCAAATAAATCATGTCTGTTGTATGGAGCCCCTTAAATATTTATTTTATTCTGTTTTTTAGTATTTGTTGTTATAGCGGCAACAGAAATACATCATCTGTGAAAATTTCAACTGTCTAACTATCACGGTTCATGAGATACAGCCTGGTGACAGACGGACGGACAGCGGAGTCTTAGCAATAGGGTCCCGTTTTGCTCTTTGGGTACGGAACCCTAAAAAAAGAAGTGGCAAGAAGAAAATAACCATCAATCAGTCAGTTATTCAACTAAGCCCATCGTAATCCGCTGATGGACATAAACCTCTGATAGGCCTATACTAATGTAATCATCATCTGCCTACACTCTCCCAACTACATATATTGGGGTCAGCTTCTAGGCTAACCGGGTGCAGCTGAATACCAGTGTACCCTGGGTGCTGTTACTACAATCTCTATGTGTATAATAATTAGTCAATTACTTTAAATTGTAGACTATTCCTTCAGACGTTCTAACTCTGTTCACCTCTACAGGTATAATCGGCGTGATGTGGTCGGTAGCATGGTTCGCGGTGGTGTACGACACGCCAGGCCAACATCCTCGCATATCGGAGACTGAGCGGAACTTCCTCATGAAGGCGCTGCCTCAAGACAATAACAGCAAAGGAGTAAGTGTTTACAGCACCTTCTAATACACAATTTCTTGTTGTAACTACCTTTTTGCCATTAATAAATATATTACCATCACCATACAACTCCTCTGCTCCCGATCTGCGGGGTAATTGCGTAACAAACTAACAGTAGGAATAGTTTTCATTTTGACAGTTCAACAACATTCATTGCGTTATTTACGTTGTTGGGCAGACAAATTTTTCGAACATATGAAGCAATGGATTAGCAATAGGCTTCAAACTGTTTCGGATTGTGATAAGACAGTGTGTTAAGGCTCGTACACACTGGCGCGACGCGACCCCGACACAAACGCACCGCGTGTCGCGTGACGAGCGGCGCCTTTGTGTAGCGCTGTCGCGTCGCGCCTGTCTGTGTGTAATATTAATAGTAAAGTATCAACAAAACATCAAGCGGTCAATAGTGCCGCATAAGTGGAACAACAGGGTTAATATACTATCTCTAACACGAGTGCCATCAGATAGTGGGTATAAGACTTTACTAGCAAGGAGGTTGGGAAAGTGAAATACACTCCGTTTCCGAATCCATGTAGGCCTCCCAGGCCCTGGCCCTGCAGTCTCGACATTAGATAGCGACAAAAATCTGTCGTTAAGTCTAATCGATGTCAAATTTCTTCAATACATTTTCAACCTTATGCTTTGGAAATAAAGTTGAAAATCTATTAAAGAAATTTGACATCGATACGACTTAGCGACAGATTTTTGTCACTATCTAATGTCGAGACTGCAGGGCCTGGACTTGAATACATTGGGGCTTTCTTATCGCTTACTTTCCTGCACGTTCATATCACTTGTCGTAACCTTAAAATCTTTTGGCCATACCTGGATGGAAACCTCAAAATCATTGCAATGAACTTGAGGAAAACCCTCACACATAATTTATAACCCTTATCAACCGCACCAAGGGAATTTTGGCAAAAGTCAAGGTGCTGAATTAAAATTCGGCGAGCATAGTAAAAATTACGTATTCATATAAATCATTGGCAGACTTTTATGTGCTCAAAGCACTTCAAGGCTTATTTATCATTTGAATATAATCGGCATTGAGAGACTGTATTTATTTAATTAGCTGGCTTTTACCTATTGGAATTTAGCAAATGTGCAATTTGGGATTTATTTTCGTTTACAAGATTACCTTTAATTGTTTTTTATTTTGACAAATCTTAAATACAAAATGCAAATATAAGGCCAGCTGTCTGATCATATGAAGAAGTCTATTTGGGAATTTGGTTTTGAAAAGGAATTGTTTCTTGTTCAGCTAGCTAAGTCCCGTGACACCAACATTCTACAAATAGTAAAATCGACCTAAGCGTTCCAATTACTTATCTCCAATATAAGATTTACTTTTCTTTTAATTTTTTATTAATACAGTAAGTGCTTTCTTTCCTATCCGTGTGTACTGTCTTTTAAAGATTAGGATAATGCCGAAATCTACACGATGGCCTACCTCAATTCAACAGAACATAGATTCGGCCAACTCTTTGGAAACCCAAGTAATTTCCCCGACTGCATCAAAGCAATGATGGGACTATTAATTTAATCAGATAATTCCATCAAAATAGCTTATCTATGAATCACAACCATTCTACAAAATCGCCCACATCCTCTTCACACGAAACAATAAATATACGCAGGCAGTACACACAATGTGTGAACATTGCCATTTAATGTAACGCCGCTCACACACGTCAGCAGTGCGCCCCCGCCGCACGGTGGATCGAAAATCGGCTGTAGAAGACATAGGATCTCGATTTCTTAAATGTTATTTTTTTTGCTGGAAATGACTTCTGCTGATCATTACTATGTACAAAAATGACACCCGAGTTAATTCTGCCCAAAAACGAAGGAAATATATTTTTTTTACGAAAAATTTGTATGAAGCTAGTATGAAAAATCGAATTATCTCCTAAACGGCATGTTTAACCGTAATATCCTTGGAGGTGGTCATAGTGCTAATTATTTATGATTTTTTGGTTGCCGATTTGACGAAAAATTTAATGCCGTTTTTTTTAAAAAATCGTCAAAATATTTTTATTTATTTTTACATGTAAAACGATCCCTTTTAGTGTCCAAGTTAAAAAGTTCGATATGTTATTAACCCAAATATTAAGAACACACAAAACAAGAAAAATTAAATAAAAAAATTGCTGTTTTTTGACACATTTTTATTAATTTAAATAAAAAAAGATTATCAAACTCTTATTTAAGTAACATATAAAGTTATATTATATACAAAATAATTTAATTTAAGGAATTAATACTAAGCATTTGTAAAATAAAGTAAAATAAATAAAAAAAAGACAAAATATCATTAAATATTACAAAAAAAAAACCCAAACAGACTCAAATACAAATTTACAAATAAGTACATATATAATTTTTTTACAAATTTTCCTTATCACTCTCGTTGTCAGACTCTAATTCTGAGTCAGCATCCAGATTGGATATATCCAAAAACTCGAACTCAGTTTCCTGAAATTGAATTAAGTCGAGAGTTTCAGCAAAAAAGCTCTGCTTTTTCTTGGCATCTAACTTAGGCCTTTGTGCACTTAGCAAAGGATCCGAAGAAACAACAAGCATATTTAAAATGTCTTGATTGGAATCCTGCCTGCTTCTTTTCCGCGAATGATGTTCTCGAAACCTCCTAAAATCTTTGTTTCGAGACTCTGAGGCTTCTTCCGAGAGTCCCAATCGGCACAATATTATTTTTCTCAATTATGTCAGCCCCATGGATTAATAATTTATGAACGGTTGACGACATGTAGTACCAGTCGTATAATAATACGTACTTTTCTGCTGTTTTGCGAGCATAATCTCTAAATTTTATTATATCGACCTGCTCTCCAGATGTAATTGCTTGTAAAATTACAGCAAATCTTTTGATGAGGTCTTCATCCAAACCGGTTATAGCTGCGGTTTTATTAGGAAACTCAAAGAATTTTCTTGCAGTATTCCCGTCATTGGTGGTTCCCGAGCCTTGTTTTACTATATCAATCAACAGATTGAGCTCATCTTTGAATTTAATTTGAATTATTTTCTTCCTTGTCTGTAGCATTTCTTTGTGCTCATCACTTCTCGCTGCCCACCGTTTGAAGTCGAGCCTGTATGCAATGTGTAACAGACATTCCATACAATTTATACGGGCGTGTAGGGATGACAAGCCAAATTCATACAGGTCAGAACACACAATTTTTGATGTTACAGCATCTAAGCGGTTCATTTCTGTAGGCTTTGCTAAGCACAGGTAGCACGATGCATTTGATCTAGCTTCAGAAAGGTAAGTGCAAACTTTAGCGTCGATCATCGTCATCATTGGTTCATGAGTCACCCTATTATTATTTTTGGACTCTGTGGGGATAAGGGCCTCAATTTCTTCATCCATTTGTTTTTTCAGCTCAAGGACAACTGCTTCACTCTCCTTTACAAAAGTAAACTGAACTGGACGACAATACAAAACTGAGCATGGTTTTGGGTTCGTCCATAAGATGTTGTCTCCATCTGTCAGTTTAAGTGGCACCAAGGAGGTCATGAAAATGCTCGAGTCATCTTCCTCACCCTCCATTTTCTGCTTGTATCGGCTTTGGTTAGAAGCACCATCAAATCCCCACTTGGATATCAGCTTCAACTGCTTGTTATGCTCTTCCTTAGAAAGGCTTTGAAGGATTCTTGTAACTGTGATATCAAGTAAAGCTTGAAGTGTAATCCTAGCCGATGAATCAGTAACTGTCACTGATTGCTTCGGAGGGTAGCAATCAAGCTTAGTTTGTTGCACTTTATAGTAAGATGGATAAATATCCTTAGCACCTTCCCGAATGGCAGCCTCTCGCAACGTAATATATTGCCACTTTGAGAGTTTTAGCGAAAGAAGCAATCCAAGCGCCTTTTCTGACGTAAATATGATTGTTTTCGCTGGTTTCTTAAGCGTTTCATTTAATTTAGCGGCTGCTTCAGGATTTTTCATCATGTATTCGATGACAGAGGCGATATCTCCATGCCCTTCTTCTTTTAAACGTGCTGCAGCTGCATATGCCAATTCACTGGAATCTTCGCCTGTGTGTTCATCAGATCTTCTCTTTTTTTGTTTACTTCCCAGATCTTCGAATGGTTTACGGGATCTTTTCGTCATTGTTCCAATGGACGTTGATGTCGACGGTTCTGGAGAGACTGAGGGCGCTCTTGGTATCTCATCAACACTTGGTTCTTGATTAACTAAAGTTTGCACAAAACTCGGCCAATCAATATTTGCTCCCAACCAATTCTCGTACTTTCTCCTGAAATTATCAAGGAATCGGTTGGATTTCTGCCACCTTTGTAAAGCGGCTCGCGTAAATCTCCGACAAAATTCTTTGAGAACAACACGATCTTCGTCAGACAGGCAATCGCCTATGCGGGATACAACTGCACTGAACAATACTTCATGATCAAATGAAGTACTCTCACTTCGTAGAAGAACAAACAAGTCTAAATTCGTGATTAAACTTTCCATTCAAAGATTTTATAGTCGCAGATTTAGTGTTAGCAGTTCTAAACTTTAGCTCTTTTATTGAAAAACGCCAATAATTAGGTAACTACCCTCATTAGTTATCTTCTCATTAGCTAATGAAAATTTATAATTGTCACTAACTATTCTTAGAACTCATAGGACTGCTAATTAACAAATTAGCTTACTTATCAGGAAAAGTTGAATGTAATCCATAGTTGGTATTGTCGTGAGATATTGAAAATCATTAAATCACCTATAAAGACTCATTAGAAGACCTAATCAGTGTAGTTACTTAATCACTTCTTTTCGGACTCATTAGAAGAGTAAACAATTGGTAATTTGGTTGTATGAAAAGTTTTAAAACTCATGATGTGTTGATAAATATCTAGCTCAAGCATAGTTGTCTACGTGTGGGTGTACTATAAACCTCTGCCAACTCCTTCGGAAATATAGGAGTGATGCTATTTTATGTTACGTGTAGTTAAAAGTCCGTGTTCTTCAACATAAACACTAAAAGGAATCGTTTCATATGAAAAAACAAATGAAAATATTTTGAAGATTTTTAAAAAAAACGGCATGAAATTTTTCGTCAAATCCGCAACCAAAAAATTATAAATAATTAGCACTATGACCACCTCCAAGGATATTACGGTTAAACATGCCGTTTAGGAGATAATTAGATTTTTCATACTAGCTCCATACATTTTTTTCTTATAAAAATTATAACTCTTCCATTTGTGCACACATTTACTTCATATGACATTTTATAGAACAGTAATGATCAGCAGAAGTCATTTCCAGCAAAAAAAATAACATTTAAGAAATCGAGATCCTATGTCTTCTACAGCCGATTTTCGATCCACCGTGCGCCGCGCCGCTCCGTCCCGCGCGCTTGCGCATGTATTTAGATTTTAGCCAGATTTGCATTGATTGTGTTTGAACAAGTGGACCGTTTAATGAATTGATTGTGTTGTGCTCGTCGCTATTAAACACTTGTGCGATCACGTGAGATATGATTTATTCACAAAGCCAAATATTAAAGAATGACCCTTTAAAATTTTATAGAATATTTCAGTCAAACAGCCCCTCTTCCGTTACCTACTTTCCTAGTCGTTTTTAAACTGATCACGGCCCTCACAGTGTGATGCTGATTGACTTGAGTTAAATTCAAAAGGATCGGCTTATTATAATCATACTTTCAAGAAATGCCTTGGATTGAGTTAATTTCATAGCTTTGTGTCTTATTTATTAAAATTACGATTTAAATTAATTCTAAATATCTTAGAAGTGTTTTTCAGTTTGGCAAAGACATCGACGCACAATCTGTAACCATGAATTCAGCACATGATTCTAGACCCCTAGCGTGAAAACATTTCGACGGATATTTAAAAAAAAAACAGCTGTTTAATACAAAAGTGCAATACCTACGCGGTCAAAATCTAGGGAACAGCAGATTTTTTTAAATAACTGACGAGAAATTTCAACGCAGATGTTCAGAAGCATGTACTTACTGAATCCATGGTAACAGATTGCGTGTCGGTGTCCCTGCCACCTTGTATCTGACACATTCGATTTAGAAAACTGACAGGTTCATTGTATGAATTCATTGGTATGTGTTATGGAAACGTTCTTAAGACTAGACGCGGTAACTTAGTCATAAAAATAATGTTTTATAGCGTTTCTTGGATGTACGAGTCACAAAAATTTCCAAGCCACGATACTAAGTGAATACCAAAATGAGCAATACCTATCGAGGACTGCCTATAACACCAGCGGGGTAATTACGTAACACACTAACAGTAGGAATGGGTTTCATTTTGACAGTTCAACAATATTCATTGCGTTATTTACGTTGTTGAGCAGACAAGCTTTTCGAGCATAGGAAGCAATGGATTAGCAATAGGCTTCAAAATGATTCAGATTGTGATAGATAGTGGGTTACGTAATTAGGGTGCCGGTTTTTGAATTCGGAATTTCAAGTTGAGAACTTATCAAACTTACTTAAGGGGGCTCCTTAGCTGTAGCCCGGCAAATTCAAAATTTCTTTGGTTTTTTTGCAAATTGCAGCTCTGTTTTACGTCGTATGTTGATCAAAATGAGATTTGCGATGACTGATGATGATTTGTGATAATTTACTGAATAATAATTATACATTTCCTATCAATCGTCAAACTTTGTAAATTTGAGTAAATATGTGGAATATGGAATATGAATTTGGCTCCGTTTCCCGCGCCCCGTCCCGTGGCGCATTGTAGTTTGGAACAGGTAGCCCGCGAAATGCAATATTAATTCTTACGTATTATTTTTAAGGGAAAAGAAATGGTGGGCTACGTTGGAATAAACTTATGTAATAAATGCTAAAGTTTGACTCGTGATAAGTTTTCAACGTTAAATTCTCAATTCAGAAACCAGCACCCAAGTTGCGTAACACACTATCAATCACAATCTGAATCATTTTGAAGCCTATTGCTAATCCATTGCTTCATATGTTCGAAGAACTTGTCAGCTCAACAACATAAATAACGCAATGAATGTTGTTGAACTGTCAAAATGAAACCCATTCCTACTGTTAGTGTGTTACGTAATTACCCCACTTTTTTTTTTTTTTTTTTTGGGTTGGAAATCATCAAATGACGTCTCCCGCTCTGGGCGGAGCGGAAGGGCGCGGGCGTGTCAGACTCTTACTGACTAAAACCCACCCGTGTTCCTTGAGTTGCCTGTGCGCCAGGGCCACGGTAACTCTTTCGAACAATCCGCGACCCCGGCAGGACGTAATTACCCCGCTGGAGTACCATATTGCGTATTTTAGTAGACTCAAATAAGACTGAATAATGACGATCAGGCCATTCAACTGAAACGGAAACAAACAAATTTTAACAATACGGCATTCAATAAGTACTGACAGTCTGTAAACATAAATACCAACAACAGAAGATAATTATTTTGAAGTACAGGTTAATAATAATAATTGCTTCTTATCAGTAACAAGAGAAACCACAAATATGACATCAGTGCTGTGGTCATAGTCCTGTGACAAAAAAAGCGGCCAAGTCCGAGTCGGACTCGCACACGAAGGGTTCCGTACCACCGTACACACGATTACATAATCAAGCTATAAATTTTCAGTATAAGTTGACCTCTCATTGTACGGAAATCCTATACAATGTGAGTTCAGTTTATACTGGAAATGTGTAGCTGGATATGTAGCCGTGTGTACAATATTTAACACAACTTACACTATTTTTTAACACTAGTAAATAAAAACACGTTCCTTGTATAACTTTAATTTATATTTATTATTTGTTGTTATAGCGGACATAGTTAGTACACACACATTTTGTGAAAATTTCAAAAAATATAATTCAAAAATAATTTCAAATTTCAAATGATTCGGCCCTGTGTGACAGACGGACGAACGGACAGCAGAGCCTTAGTAACGGCGGGTCCCGTTGGCATCCTCTGCGTACGGAACCCTAATAATACGTATGTCATAATGGCATTTGACTGATACGTTAAAATAGGTTGACCACGTGTCTCTATTTTATTGAGGCAATTCCCATTAATCTTCCGCATTCTTTGTCTATTTTTTTTTTCGTGTTTTTGCCAGGATGTGTCTTGCGTTCTTGACATGTTAACAGATGTACGATAAAAAAAAAAAACTAAGCATTTATAATTTATTATTCATGTCACATCGAATTTATACGTTTAAAATGTGACTCTAAAATAATGACGCTGATAAAAAACCCCGCACGTAATTTCAGCGAGTTTTACTAACATTTTAATAGTTATAATTACAGCATTTGCAAGTAAACTTAATGCAGAGATTTAGAACGTAATATCACGCCTTGTTTTCCCGAAGGGTTCGGCAGAGGTGTACCTATAGTACACCCACATTTCCCTAGTTATGTTTAAGTCCCATGTAATAGGGGGCGAGCCTATTGCCATCAACCGGGCACAATTCCAGACTCCGGGCTGGTACTGAGAAATTCCAGATAGCAGAACCCGAACCAGAGGTCGAGTAAACTGTAGTTTACTAGACCTGGGAATCGAACGCTTGTGACTACTAGGCGAACGAGACAGGCGACTAAAGGATGATTTCCACCAAACGACACGCATCGCATTGGATCGGAAAGGATTTTACAATCTTTAAACGCTATTAAATCGTGTACATAGTATTTAAAGTCTATATTACCAAGCCGCGCACAGCAGCTTGACCGCAGTTGTCTTCCGCGACACGCGATCGTAGCCGAAACAATGCTGCGACGCGCGATCGGCTCCGTTCGCCTGTCGTCGTATCTTTATTTTCCTCTTCTGTGTTTTATGATTATTTTCTTATTCTTCTAATGCAATAGCCAACAATACTAATTCAACTTCAACTATTTTCAATAATTAGAACACTTCAACACGGTAGGAATGAAACAATTTAACTAGGCGCAGGAACGGATACGTTCGCAAGCGACGACGGTACGGAGCCGATCATATGCGTCGACATCCTGCCGGACGCGATCGGCTGTCGCCGCATCCGTTCGTATCCTTTCCGATCCGATGCGATGCGAGCCGTTTGGTGAAAATCATCCTTAACATTTCCGTAGTTATAATTACAGCCTTTACGTAAATCAGAGATTTATGTTATTTTTTAATTAAAGTTTCAGTGCGCATTACACGGTCGTAATAATGGTTGTTCTACGCTCATTTTCCGTACTAAGTAAATTCCATGCATTTTTGAGAACTGCGAGTGCTGCGACGTATGTGGATTGTAGGCGCGACGTATTTTGTCTAAGGACGTGGCATTCACCCTTTTATTGCAGGGAAATAAGGTTGATGAATAAAGGCTCTTACAAATAGGCGCGACACGCGACGCTAATCGCACGCAACACAAGGGCACCGACTGTCGCGCGACGAGCGGTGCCTTTGTGTCGCTTGTCGCGCCTGTTTGAAGGAGCCTTAACTTGACTGCCTCGTTGGTCTTAGTAGTCGCAAGCGCTACTGCTCAGCATGAGGTCCTGTGTTCGATTCCCGGGTCTTTCAAAGTATTATTGGGTTTTTCCATCTGGGGAATTTCTCAGTAGCAGCCCGGAGTCTGGGTTTGTGCCCGGTTGATGGCAATAGGCTCGCCCGCTTTTATATGGGACATAGACATAACTGGTGAAATGTTGGGGTACTATAGGTACACCTCTGCCTAACCCTTTAGGAATACAAGCGTGATGTGATGTTATGTTATGAATAACTTAGACTTTGCTCTAAGTGTAGGCTCCTACAAATAGGCGCGACACGCAACGTGAATCGCGCGCGCCACAAAGGCACCGCTCGTCGCGCGACGAGCGGCACGTTTGTGTAGCGCTGTCGCGTCGCGCCTGTCTTTGGGAGCCTAAATCCATCATTCAGTAATTATACGTTCTGGATTTTTTAAATGCCACTAAAATTGAGCAAATTTACACACGGCTACATATCAAGCTATACATTTCCGGTATAAGCTGATCTCGCATTGTATAGGATTTCTGTACAATGAGAGGTCAGCTTATACTGGAAACGTATAGCTTGGTATTTAGCCGTGTGTTCAGTCGCCAGCACATCAAGTTATCACAAACTGTCAGATTTTCTCATTCGATTTTGAACTTAACCAGCAACATTTTAAGGTTTAAAATCGTTTAGGGAAATTTTACAATTTCGTGTAATTGCTAGGGACTGTACATTACTACTATTACACATTATTACAAGTATTTCTTTGGAATTTTGCCAGCAAAAGAACAGATGAAGTACCAATTGGCAAGCTTAATGCAGTTCCTCCATCCATAGTGTTTCTGGTTTTTTTTACGTTTGTACTAGAAACAGTATCGATTTTGGCAAAAATAAACCTTCACCCTAATTGCGTAACACACTTATCAAAATCTGTATCATTTTGAAGGATATTGCTCATTGCTTCGTATGTTCAAAAATTCGTCTGCTCAACAACGTAAATAACGCAATGAATGTTGTTGAACTGTCAAAATGAAAGCCGTTCCTACTAATAGTGTGTTACGGAATTATCCCTCTGGGATAAGTGTAATCGTGTGTGTAATGTTGTTTTGTAGTGAAATCACGAGTGAAATACCTTTAATTTGTGAAGGTATTGCTTGCTTCCAATTTTTTGACATAATTTCGAGAAGAGTGGCCAAAACAATCTCATGGTGATAGTATTTTATTTATATTATAAAAAGTACATAATTTTTCTTTAATTTATTTAATCATTTATGTAGGTACACACATGAACATTTATATGCATACAGGTTGACACATATTCAGGGAAATTTTCAAAAAATCATAAAAGTGTAGTTTTCTCGAATCCCATGAATTTTCACCTACACTTTATGGTGTGCTTAATTGTTGCAAATGGGTCATACTATCATTTCCTGGAAGGAATTCGTCAAATTACAAGTCACTCGTAAAGAAAGACAAGAAGAAAAGAACAGAAATATACGTATTTTTAATCAAATCAATGTTTTCACTGACGAGTGACATCATTTATGTTCAATCAGATAGTCTGTGATGTTTCAATAGTAAAAAGTGACGTCATAGCTAGTCAGTTGACTCAATTCGGAATGATAAGCAGGTGCATATATACATGTCGGATTCAATTCTGGGAATTAGAAACATGGAAAATCGATTGTTTACGGAAAAATGTGTGAAATTTAAATATTACTGTAGCGTAATACGCTTGTGTAAAGGCTCCCGCAGACAGACCATAGCTTCATATATTAGAAAAAATTATCTGCCCAACAACGTAAATAACGCAATGAATGTTGTTGAACTGTCAAAATGAATACCATTCCTACTGTTAGTGTGTTACGCTATCACCCCGCAGGGTGTAGTCTTTTGCCTCTCTGAATATTTGTAAAATATAACAAATCCAACGCCTAGTTTCCGCGAAGGATTGGGTAGCAGTGCACCTTATAGTACACCCACATTTTGAGGCAAGCCTATTGCCATCAACCGGACACGAATCCAGACTCCGGACTGCTACTGAGAGATACCAGATAGAAATCTCCAATATCACTTTGACCGACCTGGTAATCAAACCTAGCACCCTAATTACGTAACACACTATATCACAATCTGAATCATTTTGAAGCCTATTGCTTATCCATTGCTTCATTTGTTCAAAAAAAAAATCTGTTCAACAACGTAAACGCTCGTACACACAGGCGCGACGCGACGCCCGACACAAAGGCACCGCACGTCGCGCGACGAGCGGCGCCTTTGTGTAGCGCTGTCGCATCGCCCTGCCTGTAGGAGCCTTAAATAACGCAATGAATGTTGTTGAACTGTCATAATGAAACCCATTTCTACTGTTAATGTGTTACGTTATTACCTCTCAGGACCTCGTGGTCAGAGGTAGCGCTTGTGACCACTAGACCAAGGAGACAGTAAAGTTATTCATCAGCCCTATTTTCCTTTTTACCAGATAGAGTAGACAATACACAAACAGGTGCGACACGCCACGCGAATCGCACGTGACCCAAAGGCACCACCGCTCGTCGCGCGACAGGGTGCCTTTGTGTCGCGTCGCGTGTCGCACCTGTTTGTAGGAGCCTTAGAATAGAAGAATAGAATAGAATACTCTTTATTATGTACACCATAAAAATTACAGATATAAATGTAGACCGATGATGTGTGCCTTAATAGTTGTAAAACTCATCTTATAATGAAACTTCTTTCTCTCTCTCTCAGCACATGCCAGTGCCATGGAAGAAGATGCTGATGTCTCCACCAGTATGGGCTATAATCATCACTCATGGTGCCTCCGTCTTCGGATACTTCACCGTCGTCAACCAGCTGCCGAGTTATATCGAAAGCATCCTGCATTTTAACATCAAACATGTAAGTTATTTTCTTTAATACAGGTTTCTGCTTGGACCTTTTATTTGTGGATTTATTAACGATCCCAATGTGACGTTCAGGAGCGAATATCTTGAAGTCGATATAAATTAAAAAGACGTAATAAAATCACTTGGCTTCTTCGTACAATGTGTCAATAAGTATGTGTAATATTCAAATTAGCATCAAGATTGGACTTCATCCCGTCCCAACTAGCGCCTTGTAGCTATCCATATATACGGACCGGGCGAGTTGGGACTAGGGATCACTATTGAAGAAGCTCAACATTGGATTAGGTGATTACTGTTTACGATGATAATTCATTTTCGCGTGTAGGATCAATATTTAAGACTCGTACACACTGGCGCGACGCGACGCCCCACACAAAGGCACCGCGTGTTGCGTGACGAGCGGCGCCTTTGTGTAGCGCTGTCGCGTCGCGCCTGTCTGAGGGAGCCTTTAAGGCTCGTTCACACTGGCGCGACGCGACGCCCGACACAAAGGCACCGCGTGTTGGGCGACGAGCGGCGCCTTTGTGTAGCGCTGTCGCGTCGCGCCTGTCTGTGGGAGCCTTTAAGGCTCGTATACACTGGCGCGACGCGACGCCCCACACAAAGGCACCGCGTGTTGCGCGACGAGCGGCGCCTTTGTGTAGCGCTGTCGCCTCGCGCCTGTCTGTGGGAGCCTTTAAGAAGACTGTCCAAAAACGTCACATTTCAATTATCACCATGTGAAAAACATTTGCCAAAGTTACATATTGAAGTAAAGTTGTTAGTCTTTTAATAGGAACCTGTCAAAAGTTCTAAGTGTGTTTAAAAAAAAAAGATCATTCTCATGGAGTCTAATTATTAGGAAAAACGTTACATCACACTTCTATTGTGTGCGACATCTCAATGTCGTATGCTAATCAATATTGGCATTGACCATCGTTCACAAACGTCTTACGAGCCTGTCATTTTGCAAATGAGAAGTGTTTTTGACAATGTCCATAATTACCGTGATGAGTTCTTATTGCGTCTCTGACTTCGCGCTTACGACTGAAAAAAACCAGTACTTGCAATATACACCTTTCTTGTCTCATAGATATTACATAAAATTAATAGCCAATTAAATAATTAAGCAGTAATAAACGGGGAAATATTTGCAAAAGTAGAAAAAAAATTGAGAGTTCAACGTCCATAATTACTTCAGACCTTCGTGTTACATCGTGTTATAAAACCTACAGGCAATCAGATAAAGTAAGTACCTTTCATTTTCAACTTAATGTTAAAGGTATAAGGTATATATTTAATGTGGATATAGCCACCCCACTACGGAGAACGACGCGTCACTTACGATTTCGTACGGTGACCATACTCAGCGCAGCGAAAGGACAGTTCTTGCTAAATAATATTAATTTGTTTTGCAAATGATTGCACGGTTATTGTGCAACATTTAAATATTAACATGCCTTTTGGAGATTTTGAATGGTGTTTACAAGCTATTTAATAGTATTTTATTTAAATGTTACGATATTGAACAGGGTTGCGGCATTTTCAAAAGCTCTGTTCTGTTATGTACTGTGAAATCGTTATGCATAGGAAGGGTAATAAAGTTAATGCCTGTATTATGCTATAAAGTGTCAAGTTTCGGCCATTTTATATAAAACGAATACTGTCTCTGACGCGTCAAAATGGCGAGCCAGGGGCGCAAATTGCAAAAAAACATTATTATTTAAAAACACCCTGCGCTTAGTGGAAGTAGTATTCTTCTTAAGACTAGCATTATTGTTTCCGGTTTTTGCCAGCTGCCTTCGCTTAGCTTGGTCTTTGCTGTTGGGTCTCTAGGAGCCAGTTTCTCCAACGAAAATGATCGCAAAATTTATGTGACAAATTAAAAAACTACTGTGGTTGGTTGAATGATTTATCAACAGCCAATCGCAACAGTTTACGCGCGCTTGACAATTTGTCACATTAATTTTCATTCGAGAAACTGGCCCTATTTCTCCATTAGAAGAAGCGGTCATAAATAAAGTTAGTACTTTGTAGTCAACGTAATTAAAACGTGTCTTTGTATTTAACGTTGCTTAGTTATACTTTGACAACTAAGTCTTGAGTTGATTATTATTATTTATTACTCCACGTGCCTCCTCGTATTTCCTGCTATTATACCCATCTGTTGCTAGAAATTTCATTGTTTATCACTGCCACGTGTTGGCTATCCAAAGGAGTTTACTGTTTACTTAAATTACTAGGAGTTTACGTTAATTAGGTCTTAGTAACGTTTCCATATTTAGATTTACCCTAATGATGGTGTATAACGAGTTAGTGAGCTACCTTACTATTTACGCCTGTATTATTTGGAAGGTAGGCAGAGGTGTATGGGACTTACAAATTTTATGTTATAGGTCATTGGCGTCTAGTCATAGTTATCGACTACATAGTTTGATATTGCTTTAACAATTGTGACATGAAGTCGTTGTGTTAAGTTATTAGCAATATTTACTTCTCATTGTTAGAAAAAGCAAATAATGTATTAGTCATTATTTATAACCGCTACTTAGACATGTTCATTGATTTATTATATCAATGGAAAAAAAACTTATGCATAAAAACCTAGCCTAGTCACACTGACCAACCGCGTGACATTAATAAAACTAGAATCGGTTTTACCAAAAGATCAACTAGTTCTATCTGGATTTAACAGCATCCTTGTGAATATATTAATAATCTATTTGAATATTAATAGAGTGACCAAACTAACAGATTCGGAAATAGTATTATTTTCTTCAAATAATACTGAAATATACTCAAAAGCTGTTTATGAAATTATGAGAGCTCTTTTTAATACTTATTATTGGAATTATTATTGATAGCATCGCTTTCCAAAAGCGATTTATGTTCTTATTTAGAGACCAAAAATATCAAAATAGATTTATATTCAGGAATCATTACTCTATATGAAACATACGTATAGGCTCGGAGAAGCAGCTGCGTGAGATGACTGTGGGCGAAGATCCAGTTAAGTGGCGTGCATTGTTGAAGCTAATCTCTAGTACTAAACTGCTATAGGCTGAAGATGAAATGTAGGTACTGCCCATCAAAAAACGTTACTTGCTGTCCGTCATTTTACTTTTTTTAAGCAAATCTTTAAGCATTGACTCATTTAACTTAATAATCAGAAAAGCGCAGGTAACTTGTGCTTATAGGCTTAGCAGACAAAGGGTTTCTTTGAGATCTCTGTTGCACTAGCAACTTAAACAATACTAAACGTCCACAACACGTGTTGAAGCTTATTAGAACTTATTTTGTGCACGCCGAGGTTGCACAAGGCACTTATAGGTAGTTACATTAAATTAAAAACCCAGTTATATCACAAACCTGTGTGAGATTGCGACCAGGTTGCTACCTATGTGTGTGTGTGTGTGCTCAAATAACACGAACTGGAAGTCCAACAGTTACCTAAAGCAAATCCCGATATACAATTTTCACCTTTTTATCAAAGAGCTGTTGATTTCATTTCGTTTAATCACTTATGAGCTCGCAAAGGATAAACAAGCATCACGCAAGCCAGCCACCCTATTGCATCAGCCAAAAAGTTGACAACCTCAGGTTGGTTTTATTGCGACAAACAACCACACCTCAATCGATGTGGTAAACGTTTGAAAACCATCGCCTGTGGCTCCTCATGCATATCTTACGCACAAACACTGAAATAAGGTTGTTTTAGAGGTAAATCTATTGAAATGTCATTGCCAAGATAATAAAAACGTAAAATTAATCGTGTTATGTAATATTTCGCCTAGAATGTGTTTTTTTTTGTATGATAATAATCATGAATTAGGTGCAATCTGATATCTGATTATAATGTCAAAGTATATCTCTAGTTTCATCTCCATAACTTTAAATGTAGTGTTGTGAACTATTTCTTAAATAATTCGGAATAATCAAATGTCTTAAGAACTCTGCTTGCTGCACCTTAGAAGTGAAACTCATTTATATTATTCAAATGCACATTTACTTGCAGAATAACTCACACTTACGTATTAAGTATTAATGTTTGCCATGTAAAACTTGTTTTATAAAAATAATAAAAATCCAGGCAAAAGCAGTAAAAGTAACAGGATATTAATTTACTGGAAATCGAACGATGAAAGTAGACAAAACAAGATACGCTACAGTTTTCACCAGACTGTGCCGTACGCATGTTTTAAACTGCTTTTAAGATATCTTTCTTTTATTGAGCGGGTTTCATTAAACGCGTCTGTGATACATGTATCGCCTAATCAAGCTATTTATCAAAACACTGACACGCGGAAATTTCAAGTGGTTATGAGAAACTTAATGATATGGATATACAATTGATCAAAAATACAAAAGAACTTAGCAGAATCGGTAGGTACAAAAAAAAACCTAAGTTTTGCTCTGGTCAGCGCATATTTCACGCTGCATTTTTTACATGGAGCAAATGTAGAAAAACTAAGAGATGCTCAAAAATTCTGAAATCATTCAATTCAAGATTAGTTTTCTTGCCAGATAAAATTAATCTCGGCTCAATTTTTGATGAGGTTACACTTAATTTCATTGACAGTTATTTGCTGAAAATCAATAACAATCAATAAATTTTAGTCAATTTAATTAATTTTCCATCTGAATTAATTTAATATCCGTTACCTTCTATTTAATAACTTAATTTAAATATATTGTTAACATTTCATTTGGCACAGTCAGTCGACGGTAGGATGAGTCACCACGCTCCACTGAATTCGGACTGTCCTAGAAATAGTTAGCATTGATATGGTTACCTTATAAAAAGGCTTGCGATTTTTTATCTACGAATTTCTGTGATATGTTAACGCGAATATTTCTTGTTTTTTTTTGTTATAGCACGAATTAAGTTCATTGCTTTTAGGTTTTATTGTTTGTTTAAGTATTAAGAAATGTAAACATTGACTACTGGATGACAAATTAAATACTAGTTTAATGCTAGTAATATTAATATGCGGCATGCCCAAATATGGTAGAAAGGAAAGGCAGACCGCCTTTCCGAAGTCTGGTTAGAGACCCAGCAGGAGGTGATTCCAGGGCCGGCAGTCTCGACATTAGACAGTGACAAAAATCGGTCGCTAAGTTGTATCGTTGTCAAATTCCTTTAATAGATTTTCAACTTTATTTCGAAAACATAAGGTTGAAAATGTAGTAAAGCAATTTGACATCGGTTAGACTTAACGACCGATTTTTGTCGTTATATTTGTCGCGACTGCAGGACCTGGCCCTGCAGTCTCGACATGAATAGCGACAATAATCTGTCGCTAAGTCGTAACGATGTCAAATTTCTTTAATAGATTTTCAACCTTACGCTTTGGACAAAAAGTTGAAAATCTATTAAAGGAATTTGACATCGATACGACTTAGCGACAGATTTTTGTCGCTATCTAATGTCGAGACTGCAGGCCCTGGCCCTGCAGTCTCGACATTAGATAGCGACAAAAATCTGTCGCTAAGTCGTATCGATGTCAAATTCTGTTAATAGATTTTCAACTTTATTTGCGAACTATAAGGTTGAAAATCTATTAAAGAAATTTGACATCGATACGACTTAGCGACAGATTTTTGTCGCTATTCATGTCGAGACTGCAGGGCCAGGCTGATATGTATGATGATAAGGGCGCCCAAATATTCTTGCTACCGAACCTATAGCTCAAACAAACATACAACATTATTTGATTTGCACATAAGCCATTATTTTTGCTAAATATGTAAAAAATATATTAGGTTTTTAGTTAGTTAAAGATTTACACATTTTAATTTCAAAGCAGTAGGTATTTTTTTGTAAAAATGCATAAATGCGTAATTATCCGAGTAGGTATTTGCTAAAATTAATTTGACTTACCTAAAACCTGTTAAACTAGACAAGTCATTCACGACCTCTCAAAGGTGGTTTAATCCAGTTAAGACTAGATTTAACTATTATTACACAGTAACACTTAGATCAAGATATAAAGCTTCGTCCTAGATGACCTCAGTGGAGTTTTTCCAGACGGCGCAGTAAATTTCTTTACATGACGTAGGTACTTATTCTTCATAGTTTTATGAGTATTTTAATGTAGGGTATAACGTCATTAGCTTTGTAGAATGTATGTTCGATGTAAAAGCTGTTTTCCATCCCTCTTTCATTATATTTACGCCTATCAATCAAGATCAGTCTATTGCTGGATGCTTTACTCAGATATGCTATTTCTTCCAGCCTTTAGCCACCACCTATCCTCTTCCTGCTCTTGTCCCATGTTACTTGGGGTCAGCGCATAACGTTTTTTTGTCTTCTATTCTCCTCTGTTAGTCATCACTCTATTATTCACTCCATTTTCTTTCATATCATCCCGCACACAATCCATCCATCTTATCTTTGGCCTTCCATTAGCCACCGGAAAAAAACGCCCAAGTATAGTTCATATCGACTTGGTAATTTGTCAAAACCTAGATTGTCTTCCGACCATCTTGGAGGTGCGTTTTTCGCTGGCTTAGAATTGCCAATAATTTATGTCTTCTACGCTTTAACTTCTATTTTTTACTAGACGCTGAGAATAGCCGCTTATCCACTCGGACGAACTAAGGTTATCAGTCACCATCGGATTAAGCTAGGAGCGAAAATAGTTCGCTATCTGATAAGAGATAACCCTCGAAGCTTCCATGGTATATCAATAGGTTGATATAATTGCCAATACTGTTGCTAAAAATAGTGTAAGTTTTATCACTATTGCGTCAGTTTTTATTATCTTGTTAAAATTCGGTGTCTTCCGGTGTCATTTTTTTATTTCATGATTTGTGACTACTAGCATAGAAGAAAGTGCTGCCGCTCTGGCGGCAAAACAAGGAACTAAAAAGTTCTGTAAAGGAATTAACTTACTTCTGGAACAGAATTTAAATATTTTGGGTCCAGTTGGTTTTAAAGAATCACTTAGGTACGTAAGTGCAAAAAATACCAACAAAAGCTGACAAAAAATGGTTTTATAATTTACATAAGGTATTTGGCAGGGTATTTCCTTTAATGCAGATTTCTTTTACAGATAAGTCATAACAATATAAGCTTTAATTTTTTATTACCAATTACCTTTTAAAATCTACGCAAAAAATATGGATTATCCCGCGAACCTCCGAAGCGTGGTCACATTATGTTAATACGTCAGTTGCTGTACAAGTTGCTTGACCTAAAATGTGTCGGATGTGGTCTTTTATGGGATGTAGATGCCTACAAACGGATTTTTTTTTTTTAGGCACTTCTTTGACCACCCTTGGCTTGCAAGTTTAAGTAAGCGAGTGAGGACATGTTAAATTGTTTGAATAAGTTGCACAAACGAAATTATTCTAAGAAATTAGCAAGCAGTCGATATCATCTAAGATGGAAAACTTAAATAGGAAAGCTACTTATTCTTAAATTCCTAATAAAAGATTAAAAACCTATTTAATAGGTCGCATGCACACGCGAGTGTATGATGTATTTCATAATTTTTGAAGTGAAATGAAATGTTTATTTCAGGAAGCAGATCTTTTAAGACACTTTTACACGTCAATATTTTGTTGGTCAATATTTTAAAACTAGATGGGGCTATGGGGCGATGGATATCCTAGCTAACTGATCCCTGAGAAGAAATGGCAAACAAACTCAAAGGTCATGGTCTCTTTTAAAGTCCAAAGATTATAATATTAGGATTTTACGCGATTCTAAGTCTAACAATGCAGGGCAATGTCTACAAGAGCCTTTTGAAGAAAGAGCCATTGCAGCTTTGAGATGACCTGTCCCAACAGACTGCATGCATGCATCAGTCATCGTGTAGCTCAACCCTATTTAGGTGAGCTCAACGACCCGTCACACGACCGAAATATCCAGGCTGAAGTAGCCTATGTCTTTCTCTAGGTCCCAGACTAGCTATCGGTCAAATTTTAGCACGATCCGTGGCTAAGGCGTGAAAATGTAACAGACAGATTTACTTTCACATTTATAATATAAGCATGGATAGTATGTATGGTTCTCCCATTAGAATCCACCATGACTCACGAAAGTCCACTTAGTACCACTTCGCGCCATCGCCAGTATGAATAGGAAGTTACTCATGAGCGCAGGATGCACCAGATCCATATTGTGATTGGTAGGAATTGTCAGCACTCGGCAATTTAGACGTGAGCCCTATTGTCGGACGGACAGCTGTGAGAAATTGTTACAATATGATGCAATACAATGTCCTAAGGGTCGATGAAACTAGTATGAATTGATGAAACTGTAACTGTATCATTTATTACTTATCTCTTCTAATTATTACGTGCCTTTTGTTCTGTTTTAAGTACCTGGTACTTGTTGACAGACATTGTTCACCCATACCTATTTAATAATTGCGATTAGAAAACATTGTTAAAGCCAATTATTATCAAAAGAGTAACTGTGTAGTTTCTTGTCGGCTCTTCTCCATAGGAAACGATCAATTGGGACCGTGCACCTAGCTTCTGACGTTTCAAAAGTGCCCATGTAGGTTTATGTGAAATAAAATATTTTGAATTTGAAATTGAACATCAAAAATTTAGGAGGAATGTTAAGGGTATAAGACAGACATTCTTTCTGCCGCTGTCACTATAGCTCTCCCAGATAACTGGTACCTATTCCTTAGGGTCTAGACCAAGTGACATTAGCGATAACGATAATGGAAAAGTTAAAAATGTAAGGGACTGGCATAAGCTACCGGAAACCTTACGTCAATCTTGTTGAACGTTGTTGTAGAAATACGAACACTGAAAGCGATTGCCACTTGTTTCGGCCCTGTAAACCTCCTAGATGCTCTGAACATTACAAAATCTCCTACTAATATCTTTTATATACATACATAAACCTAGTCTAGCCTTCTTCCCATTTGGGCAGGCAGAAACTACGGAACGCCACCTGCTATGATACTTTTGCTTCGATTACTTACATAAATCTGGCTGGTCATACTCGCAACCGGCGTGCGTGTTCGGATAGCCGAAGAACATCACCAATAAGGTCACTATAATATCTTCTCCTGATTAATTTAGAATAGAATCAATATCTCATTGGCATTAACGATATTTTATTGTTATCATTGTCAAGTAACACCACCTCGCTCCTATTAATTATTACATTTCCTAAGTTTAAATCGCTAGTCTTCCGGCATCATAAGCGGTCCCTTACAAGGGCAGACATCAGTAATTTACCCATTTGTCATCACAAGGCCGGTCACAAGTGTTAATGCAACAATACTAACATTTACGTCATCGTAGATCCTACTTTCCTTGGATAAGATGGAAATGTGGTATGGAAAAAGATTAGTTACAATATTGTTAGTCTAAGTTCTATATTATTTTTACTAGTTTTAGCCGATTTTGTGACTGGGAAATTTAAAAGAATTGGCGAAGTCAATATTTGGGACAAAGTCACACAGAGGTCTATACAACACTCTGTGGGCACGCACCAAGCACGAACGCGCGGAGAAAACGTTACCTACGTAAACACGAATTAATTTAAAATTGAAAATACTCGTTTTGCACACAATATGTCGTATTTTTTTGCCAAAATGCTAAATATAGAATGTACTTTCGATTCAAAAATCGGTCGAATTTACGTTAAGTCTCGTGTTTGTGCTAGGCCCTCATTAATCATAGTTTAACGTTTAAATTTATATTCATAAAGACAATAGACCAAGAACCAATTGTAAATGATGACGCCACACAAGAACAATGATACAACACGATTGACGGCTCAAATTCTATGAACAGCTAATACAGCTATCACCTATTTCTACATCCAACGTTTTTCCCAACGTTTTGTCGTCTGTATGTTTCAATATTATTACAATCCTTCGCTGGGCTTGCGTAATTAGCATTGCCTAATGGCCTAGCTCAGTGCAATCATCGTAAGTGCTGAAGATTAAGGTTCTAAACCACTTCGCAGGAGTAATGACTTGTCGGAAACTGTAGGACATACTAACTGCACGCAACTTTGTCATTTTGACTTGATAAAATCGTTTCAATCTCTGAAATGAAATTGTTTATACTGAAAGTAGGATATCGGAATCACTGATGTGTTGTCATATAAAAAAAAAGAAAAATAAGCTAGATGGAATTCACATTTCCTATCTGGCTACCCCTGAAAAGAAATGGCGACACAAGCTCAGGGGTCAAAGTCTCTTTTAGAATCCAGACATAATCTTGGTCCGATTATGTGAGGACCATGTAGATTAGTGCCTAAATCTTTTGAGGAAAGAACCATACAGATTTGAGTGGACCAGTCCAGTCAGTGCAAGCATTTGTCAGTAATCGTGTAGCTCAACTCAGAACTTAAGGAGCTCAACGACTCGACGAACAATACTGAAGAAAGGACATTTGAATCTCAAATACCGTTTAACATGGCGCCATGAGAGGGGGAATTCCAATTCCAAGAGGTGACAAAATGTGAAAGTGGTTTGAATTTTATCTCAGGTTCTCAGCCTACAGAATGTTTAAGCAAAAATATAGCTTCTCATTAAAAAAATACCCATACTGAAAAACTTGCATGAGGTTTTTTTTATTATTACAGAGCAAAAGCGATCCTAGAACAGTAGTTAAATAAGCCATTTTGTGGTTAGTTTAATAGTCTGGCAACAGGAGACTTAATAATTTAAACTTAATAATTACTAGACAGCTAATAGTTCACACATAGTTGCGACCAACTCGTGCCCGATAAAATTACTCACAATTAAGTCTAGACGATCTACGGACATATTAACTGCGTCTCCATAAAACTATACTACATGTTCAAAATTCCTAAAGCGTAAGATAGAACCGGTAATTTTTCTCAATGCTTAGTTTAACTGTGTAGTCTATCTTTAGCTTAAGAATGCAGACCTGAGTCGCGCCTTCATGAACAGTTAGTACTAAGTCGCTACGTACGGTAGACTGCACGTCCGTGGTAACAATACCAGTATAAGCTGACCTCTATTGGAACCCCGTACTACGCTAGACTAGCTCAAGGTCAGAGTGTTACCACCGACGTGCGGCCTACTGTACGTACGTGTTCGTAGTAAAGATTAAGATGGAAAAAAAGATAGATGGTTATAGATGATCGCTCCTGTACTGGTTGGACTGGGTTTAAAATCGATTACCGGATAAGTGACTGACCTAAATAGGGCTGGCGTCCGTGATGGTGGTATGGAAGGTATGAAATGTGAGGTCTGTGAAGATACCAATAGATACTTACGCATTGACTTGCTGGGATGTCAAATGTCCTATTAATAAATTTAAAATAAAAAAAAACACGTGTGGCACTCGGGGACTGCCGCGGTAAAGCTATAGCATTTTTATCAACTTATGCAATTATAATTTATTTTTATTTTTTATTTATGCAGTATATTTTTTTTCTTTGATATTAATTCAAGTACAGTCGTACCATATACATACACGTTAAGCGAACGCTCGGCCGAGCTACATGGTAGGCGGAGTGGGGGGTGTTAGGTTTTATTTTCGTTACGGAATTTCTTGGTATTCGGTCGCCGCGATAAAAGCTATGCAATAGCTTAAAAAAACCCCGGCACAAACAAAAGCTCAAAAACAGCTGAACAACTTTTCTTCTTTTGTTTTTGTTTTGCGACACTCTTTATCAAGTACCCTTCCAAACAAAACAAAAAAGAAACAAAATCGGTTCAGCCGTTTGGGAGCTACGATGCCGCAGACAGACACACAGATACAAACGTTAAACTTTAAAACACCCCTCTTTTTCCGTCGGGGGTTAAAAATAGATGGCGTATATTTAATTAATAAACCCAGTATAAGCTGGCCTCTTGTTCCATTGAAACTCCGGACTACACTAAACCAGCTCAAGGTTAGACGTTATTACTGACGTGCGGCCTACTGTACGTACGTGTTCGTAGTAAAGATTACGATGGAAAAAAAGATAGATGGTTGTGGTCGATGGCTCCTCTACTGGTTCGACTTGATTTTAAGTCGATTACTGGATAAGTGATTGACCTTAATGGTTCTATGGAGTCCGTGTTGGTGGGCTGAGTCATACCTTGCAAACTCTGAAAGGTATTTAGGTCTATAAAGATTTTACCAACAGTTTTGTTTAATAAGATGTTGTGACCAAAACTGAAAGGCTTAGATGCTTAGATGGTTTGGTCATGTTGAGAGGGTGAATGAAAGGCGACTAACAAAAGGTATTTACAAGGCAGATGTAAGTGGAAACGCCCTAGGAGGGCATATACAAGTGATCTTGTGAGTGATGTTCTTCAGAAAGGTTAGGTGCGTAGTACTCGCAACCGGCGTGCGTTTATAACCAGATGTATGAACGTAAAAGGAGCATGTAAGGATCGTAGCAGGTGGCGTTCTATAATCTCTGCCTACCCCGTTGGGAAAAAGACGTGAGTTTATGTACGTAAGTATATAGGGTGGCAGGGACATCGATGCACAACCTGTTACCATGGATTCAGTGGATTTTGAACCCTCATGCATTGAAATTTTTCGTCAATTAAAAAAAGAAAATGCCGTTCCGTACATTTTGACCGCGTAGGTATTGCACTTTTGTAGGAAATGCTGATTAACAAAATAACCGATGCCGATGATATTTTTAATCAGCTATTCAGAATCATGTACTGAATCCATGGTAACAGGTTGTGTCAATGTCCCTGCCACCCTTGTTATTTTCGCGTTGATTTGCTGATGATTAAATGGCCTATTTATAATGGTAAGGGTTGAAAATATGCTATACGCGTTTCTCACGAGTAGACTGGGCTGTTAAGTGCAGCTAAGTGTTTCTTGGAAGCTGTCCTAGGAATGTAGGTCTTCATAAGTCGTCTTAATCTCAAGGAAGTGTCGTGTAATCTGATTTATTGTTCAACGTGACAAGATTTGCCTGTGTCCGGTTGGCTACTAAGTGCAGTGAGAGAAGGCAAGATTTTCTACCCATTGTATCACCACTTTTGGGCTTCAGGTTATATTTCCTTTTTTATTTTTTTTTATTTGGTTTTCTTTTTACCACACGACCAGTCAAGATTTAATTTTTTCAATGTAATACTACTACACTTGGGCTTATTTTTTTACATTTCCCACTTTTCCTAAAATATACCATAGAATACTTCAGAATGAATCGATATAATATTCTCACTGCAGGACTATTTTTGGGCTTGAATTTTTCCACTCTGCTTGGCACATAAAATTTACCAAACGTAACGGCTTAAAAACCGCTAAAGTCGGGTCGTAAGGGAAAAGTAACAGTTGTGCCGGGATGGGTTTTACTGCTTCACTGGAAAATACGCAGATGGGTTGTCGCCCTTAATTGTGTACTAAGAAACGGAGGCTAGGGTCGTCCCATAGTTGCCCGGGCTCGCCATGGGCAGATGCATATTGGGGTGAAATGTAGCTTACGGTTATTGTAAGGAGGGTGACACAATTGATTTTGGACGAATGGAAGCGTATTTGCGTTTGGGTTATAAAAAATGGATGCATGGTTGTGTAAGAATTTCCAATTCACGCCTATTTATGTTTTTATTTACGTATACGATGGACTGCCTCGTCGGTCTAGTGGTGTAGTGGTTGCGAGCGCCACTGCTGAGCGTGAGGTCGATTCCCGGGTCGGGTAAATTATTATTGGGTTTTTCCATCTGGAATTTCTCAGTAGCAGCCATGAGTCTGGAGTTGTTCCCGGTTGATGGCAATAGGCTTTCCTCCAATTACATGGGACTTAAATATAACTGCCTGTGTGTACTAGCTATACCTCTGCCAATCCCTTCAGGAAATACAGGCGTGATGATGTTATAAAAACTAATGTTACTTTTTAATTTAGGTTATTTGAATATTTTGTAATAGAAGTTAAAAAAATATTTTAACTGCCACCACTTAATTTATTCAGCGTCTTAACAGTCAGAAAACCACATTCAATAGACTTTTAATTACTAGTCAAGGTTTATGTGGATCATTCGCATAATTTCACAAGAACACATGTGACGCACTTAAAATAACCTTGCTGTTCCCATAACTGTGAAGGTCAAGGTCGCTGTGTCATATTGTCTCTAATTCTAGTCTAGATTTGACCTTGAGTTGAATCAATCAACTCAGCCTATCGCAGTCCACTACTGGACATAGGGATCTCCCATGCTGCGCCACAAAACCCTGTCCTCCGCCTTCCGCATCCAACCTGACCCAGCCAGATTTTTAAGGTCGTCGGTCGATCTAGCTGATTACGAGTCCCATACTACGCTTGCCGATACGCGGTCTCCACTCCAGGATTCGTCTGCTCCACCGGCCATCGCTCCTCCGACAAACATGACCAGCCCACTGCCACTTCAACTTGATTACGCTGCAAGCTATGTCGGTAACTCCGGTACTTTTCTTGATAGATTCGTTTCAGATTTGATCCTTCAAAGAAACTCCGACCTTAAATTTGTGGACCAGCCCGACTGTCAGTGTCCACGTTTCGGCACCGTATTTTATAACGGGCAGGACGCACTGGTTGCCACTTCAGTTTGCTTACTCGCTTTGAATTGAAAGAAAGTGGAGAATTTCTTCATTTATACTTCCATAATCTCGGACTATAAATTGTGATATAAATCAAGCGTGGGTGATACTGTAAAGAGAGAATATTTTGAGTGTTTGTGTTTCAAGTATAATAATAACATTCAGGGATTGATAGAATGGCAATTTAAAACATGATGTTGTCTGATATAGGAATATAGGACTGTTTGTCCGTTTGGGGGAAATCTCGGCTATTGTGGAAATTTTCCGGTTAACATACCGAAGTGGTCTGATTGACCACTTCGGTCGTGCATTTATTGGTTAACAAAAATGTTAACTCTATTTCTAATGGAATTCCTAAAACACTGTAGCTATAAAGGTTTATTTCTAAACGTTGCCTAAAGTAAATTAATGATTAACGTCTCCTTAACCTTAAGCAACGTTTATAAATCCCTTTAATTTCCAAATCGGTGTATAGGTACACCCTGCTGGCTTGCAGAAAACTAAGTCAAGGCAAATGGCAGACTACCAGCAACCACTTCAAATCTTAAAAAACAAAATTATTTATTTACCTACTTAAAATAATAATTCTTTAGGGTTGGTTGGCAAATATTCTTGAAAATTAATCATTATATACCAGAAAACTTACACCAGTAAAATGCAATCTTTTTGAAGCTGACCTGCAGAGCGCAACGTTCCATAAGTAAAGCATTCTACGGGACAGTCATCTTTTTTTTTCTAACCGATCACTTAAGTATTGTATAGTCGCTAGCACATCAAGTTATCACAAACTGTCAGATTTTCTCATTCGATTTTGAACTTTTAAGGTTTAAAATCGTTTGGAGAAATTTGACAGTTTCGTGTAGCTTGGCCTGCTGGCGACTATACAAAAACGATTACTTCACAAAAAGAAACCTCATTTATAATATCGACGAGTTTTTCCTTTAACGGGATAAAGACGGAAACCAGAGTTATTCGGGCCTTTCACAGGTCAAGCAGTTGTTACGGGAAAAGGTCATTAATATTTAGTTGCATCTAGGGTTACCATCCGTCCTGATTCGTCCGGCTTCTTGGTCCCTCGGCCGAACTCTATTCAGCCTCGTCTTTTGGCCGAACTTTACGACTTACGCGTTTTTTTTTAAGAGATAATTTATAATTGTAGGTACAATAAGAAAATAACGATTAAAAAGTAGTGTCCGGATTTTTTTTTGCAAAGTCTGGCTTTCTGTCAGGGCTTTTGAAACTAAGATATGGTAACCCTATCAGCAGTTGTTAAAATACATTATAAATATTCAGTTGCATCTCGTTTTGGAATCCGGCGTATACATAATGACTAAGATCCACTTGCACCGCCAATCACTAACACGTTTAGCGCTAAACGAGTTTTATACATCATTCCATCTCTGTCATCTTCAAACATTTGACATTGACAGAAACAAAATTATGTTTTAAACTCGTTTAGCGCTAAACTTGTTTAGTGATTGGCGGTGCAATTAGGCAAAGTGAATTAGCAACATACATAGTATTAGAATTAATTAGGTATTTCAAATGCTCACTGCCGCACGATTGTGGTTAACCACAATGTCTACAAATGTGCTGTTCTTTGTTGGAAAAATAATAGGTTTGAGACCAAATACATCGGTGATTAGTTTGTTGTGAGTTCGCGACACGTGGTAGATAGGTATGCGAAATGTTTTGCGCATTGCTGAATGATTATTATGCTAGTCATACCGACTTTAAAAACGTAATTAAGTCTTACTGTTTATAAAGGTAATAATTTTTGTCTGTTCGTCAATTGATTATATTTCGTAGCTCTGCACAGGCACACTGGCACAGGGATGAGAGGAGACATTGTGGACACCCCCATAAGAAAACTCATCTTTAAAAACAAAACTCGTGTAAAAACTGGAAGATTTTCTTCCCAGACTATGATAAAATAAATAAATGAAAGTATTTTAACTACCAAACACACTTTCTTTTATTAGATTATCACAAAATTCAATTAAACACCCACATTCCTGGTAGCATCTCTATAAAATAACTTAACGAGCTGATACAGCGATTTTCGTGCGCCTGCGCACCGAATAAGGATCATAAAGACATAAAGTCGACCATCCACTGCTACGTAGGATGTGCTCAGAGAGGTTTGCTACGTTAGTTGTACGGTTCACTGCGAACCATTCGTGCGTAGCGTGGCGGTAGATCACAGTGGATGATCCCAATCAATCAATCAATCAACTCAGCCTACCGCAGTCCACTGCTGGACATAAGCCTGTCCCATGCTGCGCCACGACACCCTGTCCTCCGCCTTCCGCATCGATACAATTGAGGATGATCTCGCCTAAGTACAATTATGATGTGGTTGCCGCACTTAGACTCCTATTCGGTTCGTTGCGCGTTGTGGGGTCCTGAGTCCTGGCTAGCATAGCCAGCCTAACTCCAACAGAAGCACAGAAGCTTCCCGGGGTCTCCACAAGCTACGCGGAGCGGGCCAGGACGGCGGGGTAATTACGTAACACACTAACAGTAGGAATGGATTTCATTTTTTACAGTTCAACAACATTCATTGCGTTATATACGTTGTGGAGCAGACAAATTTTTTGAACATATGAAGCAATGGCTTCAAAATGATTCAGATTGTGATAGATACTGTGTTACGTAATTAGGGTGCTGGTTCGCTCTGCGTTAAGGCTCCTACAAACAGGCGATTCGCGTCGCGTGTCGAGCCTGTATGTGGGAGCCTTTATGCTCACAACGGATACGCGAAAGGAAAAGTGATTCGGCTCAGTATATTGTGGTTTTATTCATTAGATATGTGCAGTTCTATGAGTAAATATCGAGCAGTAACCTACGAGTATGTACCTACATAATAATTGTGTCATGGTATGGATGGTCTTCTCTTATTTGTAGGTACCTATGTATTTAGGTAGTTATACATGCACGTAGGTTTGTTTGATGTGGCACGTTATAATCCAATTGAATTTACCAATTATATTTACAATTTTTTTTATTTCTTGACGAGTGCCATATAAATATATTCAAAAGGTACCTATTTGTGTTTTCTGTGTGAGTTCATGTGTGTGTCATCATTTTTATTGTTTGTGTTAGTCCAGGAATTTATCATCAAATAGTTAGCGCTTCTTATTAGGTACTTAAGAGGGCGCACACGGGTCCACTAGCGCCACTGGCTTCTTTAAAATAAAATGATCTCGTGACTGAGACACGAATCAACAAAATTCGATCTAAAGAAAAGCGGCCACATTCCTCTAGATCGTAATTTGTTGCTTCGTGTCTCAATATGAAAGTTTATAAAAGGTATTAGCAAAATTCTAGACACAATTACCGAGGGTGCTTATTGAACCGTTATTCAAAATTCCTTCTCAGTCACGAGATAATATTTTTTTAAAGGAGTGGCACTAGTGGACCGGTGTGCGCCCTCTTAAACCAAAGAATTAACAATTTATCAGTTCAGTTTCGGTCACCAGGTTTTGATCCTTTATCTGCATTTTTTTTTTGCATTAGTTATAAGGATTTCTGATTTTACATCTACTTTCTAAATTCTTTTTGTTGGCGTTATTTAATCTCATTTATCAAATTAGATGAATGCATCCATCATTAAAATAATTTTACCAGTCGTCAAAGTTAATGGAAATGATCGTGAATCACTTATGCGCCTGCGTTCCCTTATTCGGTGACCGGTTACTGAATCAGCTCTTTAGTAATTCGCGCGGATGTCGGCCATCATGGCGGGCTTCTGACGAGATGCCAGGAGCTATTATTAATTCCGACCTTTTTTCAATACACGTTAAATATAAAATCAAAGTTTCAAAAAAAAAAAAAAGGAGCTATTGATTATAATTTCCGACCTTTTTTCAATACACGTTAAATATAAAATCAAAGTTTCGAACAACTTCGTAGAATCACGACCAACGTGTAAGCAGATAGAAGATGAATCTAAAATCTAATATCCTCTCAAGAGTGGACGGCCATCTTGCGTTGACCCGGGTACAACTGTGTCAATACACCCGGGTGGTCCCGGGCGAAAATACCGGGCGTGTATGTGTGGCACGTAAAATATACTTAGATACCTTAGCGACCTTTAAAAAATCTGGTAGTCTAGAAATGTTTGAGTTAACATTATCCACTAAGTACCTTAATCGACCTATAGCAGTATTTTTATTGCAAGTTTGAGCTAATTTCAAGCCTGCTGAAGAATAGCTATGCATCAAGATTAGTAGATAAAATTAAACTTAAACCGCAATCTAACATTCCTTACCACCTACACTTAGTTAGGGAAAATGGTCGTCAACTGTCTGCTATAACAATAAACAGTAACTTTCTATTCAAACGTAGGCGTTACGGAACCCTAATATTATGCAAGAATCTGCCATATTCCGCGAAGGAAAATAACACATCATCTTTCCTGTTAATGTCGTAGTACGCAATTGTGAACAGCTTTCTGGGTGCTGGCTTCCGAACACGACTACGTTCGCGTGGAAGTAAGACACCACAATTTATCTACAAAACTAACAGCAATTTTATAAAACTCCTTTTGATTGGCGACGTCGCATCGCATTGCCCGCCAGCGCTTTTAATTTGTTTTCGCGTTCTTTCTGACGTTTTTTCTCTTTGCTCGACTCCTAAGGTTCGTAACGTGATTTTAAATAACCTGTAGAATATTCTCAAGAATTGGCAATTTTTGTTTTTAAACCTTGTAGTCCAGAGATTAGCGCTTTCAAACAAACAACCTCTTCAGATTTGTTATATTAGTATAGACTTATTCGGATCACCAAAATATAGTGTTAGCAATCAAGTAAAAAAGGCAAAACTTGTGTAAACTAAGCTTTAGGCTCTCCAAAAATATTGTATAATATGCTACGCTAGGCAGAATGGTTACGAGAGCTTTGTTTGAATTTGAATATTAGAACGACATTGGAACAGCGGGAGGGACAATACGTTTTGACGGGAAATGGACATCACGTTTTGGCGCGAAATTGACATCACGTATTTTCAATGATAATTAAATAATGTACCTATTAGTGTTGTATAAATGAGTATTAGTGATCAATTATTTTCTAAAATCTGTATTATTCAATTATTCTCTTATTAGTATATCTAAAATACACTACAGCAGCCAAATAGACAGATTCTGACAAAAAATCTGAACTTAATCAATAGGAAGAAGGAATTGACGCAACAAATTCCCCAGTGCAGCAATTACTATTTAAGTTGGTATTCTGTTTGTTTCCGTTTCTTTTGTCCATAGTGTCCATTGTGGTTATGAAGTAGGTCAACTGACTAATCCCATCTAATCATCCTATATGTCCTACTACCAGGGCAAAGCCTACACGATTCCGGCTCCCATTTCCAAACAATTCTGTCTTTTGCTAGTGCCGGCCACAGGCCAGTCCTTTCGGCAGGAGTCAAGTTTATCCCGCCATCTTCGCCTTGGGTTGCAGAGTTGTCGTTGTCATGCGTAATTTGTAGTAAGTCTCATTCATTTGAACAATGGATGTTTAATATATACACCTAATATAGACTAATGATACGATAGCGCCAACTCTGCCAGTCATAAAATAAAAATAAAAGTATTAATAAATACCTACTACAATTTTTTCAGCCTTTTTCCTCAACCTGTGGTATTTTTTCTAAGAATTATTTTCATGCTGGTGGCTATTAACTTTAAGCAATCAATAATGACCTGTATTCTGATACATAGAATTTGAACTCATCACTTGTGAATATCCTGCTATGCGGTTTTAAGGCTCCATCAAACAGGCGCGACGCGACACAGAAGCCTATCGCGCGACGAGAGATGCCCTTATGTCGCGTGCGATTCGCGTCGCTTGTCGCGCCTATTTGTAGGAGCCTTTAAGCGGTAAAAGACTGGGTTTTTCAAGTGCTTTCATTCTGCTAATCGGTTAACACTTCACGCAAATCTGTTGTAGTAACAGAATACTGAAAAAGACTTGAATAATAGTTTCAAGTGGCACATCTGTTCTAACAAATTTTAGTTTATTGCTAAACATAACATAACATCACGCCTGTATTTCCTGAAGGGTTTGGCAGAGGTATAGCTAGTATACCCATATTTCGCACGTCATGCTTAAGTCCCATGTAATAGGGGGCGAGCCTATTGCTATCAACCGGGCACAAATCCAGACTCCGGGCTGCTACTGAGAAATTCCAGATGGAAAAAACCCAATAACACAATGCGCGACCCGGGAATCGAACCCAGCACCCTAATTACGTAACACACCATCTATCACAATCTGAATCATTTTGAAGCCTATTGCTAATCCATTGCTTCAAATGTTCGAAAAAATTGTCTGCTCAACAACGTAAATATCGCAATTAATGTTGGTGAACTGTCAAAATGAAACCCATTCCTACTGTTAGTGTGTTACGTAATTACCCTGCAGGACCTCATGCTCAGCAGTAGTTTATTGCTCTCTTTATAAATAGTTAAATCGTTAAGAGTCCAATCTAATACATTCAAATAATTGTACTCTACCCTTTTGTGAGAGACTGGTGCCTGAAATACTTAGGTATTTTGTTTTATTTTGTACCTAAGGGAAAACAAATAGTAGTATACATATTCAAAATAAACTAACATATAATAAAAAAAAAACCCGCTACAACATTCTATTATTCACGAAAATCTTTATATATATAAAAATTACGTGACACGTTGTTTGACCGCGATGGACTCCTAAACTACTGAACCGATTTTAAATTTGATTTGCACACCGTGTGCAACTTGATCCAACTTGAAAGATAGGATAGCTTACATCTCAATTTATAGTCACAATATTATTTTATTGCAAATTATTTGTCTATTATTTGACAGTCACAATTATCTGTTAGCTCCAAACGATCCTAACAGATGGCGATATCTGTTGACTGGATTGAGTAAGTATTCAATAGATGGCGCTATGTTAAAAATAAAAACGTTTCATATAAGCTACAATTTAATAGCATAACCACCACGTGTTGCTGAGGCTAAGTTACAACCTAAATTTATTTTGTAATAAACGAAATACAGTGAAATAATATTATAAAGAGAAAAGATATGATTGTTTGTTTGTATTGAATAGGCTCCGAAACTACTGAACCGATTTCAAAAATTCTTTCAATGTTGGAAAGCTACACTATCTCCGGGTGACATAGGCTATATTATATTATGCTTTGCTACCCGGGCGAAGCCGGGGCGGGTCGCTAGCAAGAATCTAATTCAAGGAGACAGTTTATTTGGTTTGGAGGACAAACTGTGAGAGATAAAATGAACACTTCCTGCATCTCTGCCCTTCTTCTCTTCTTCTTCTTGTGTTGGGAAGAAGTAGGTATGTAATTTCTTTTTCAATATTTTTAGGTAGGGACCTAAATAGATTCCCTTTGTTTGGATATTACAAAGTTCTAGATCTATCATACACGTTACAGGTAGTCAGAAGCCCGTGAGTCTGACAACCAGTCATACCAAAAGGTATCGTTTTACCCAGTAACTGGGTCGGTTGTGCATGTGGAGATCAGATAGGCAGTCAATCCATGTAAAATACTGGTATGCAGCTGCATCCGGAAAAGGATAGGCTAATTGATCAATCAGACAGGTATTCAAAAACCGTTACCCAGTTTAATCAACGGACATCAATGCTACCGGTAGCCTTGACAATGTAATTTGACAGTCGCTATCGGACTCATCGATCAAACTTGACCGACGCTTCATTATGGCTTCAGTACAATACAACCGTTATTGGACCCATGTTACTGACTCTTGACTGATTAACTGAATTTGGTTGACCTCTTTGTACAATCCAGCGATGGTTATTAGTCCATATAGTTGTAAAATTCATGTTTGTCCTTTGTAATATGTAGAAACAAACTTTACATCACATGCATCACGTCTGCAGAGTTTCGCTAGCTAATTTAATTTGTCCCTGTGTAGTTTTATGCATTTATCAGATGTATCTGCTGTTTATGTTTACAAATGACAGGCAAATCCCCAATTGTTATAAAATTTTCATTGATCCTAATCCGGATATTTTTTAAACTTATTTATTTAACTTTATACTTACAATATAAAAGGTACATAGGCGGACTTAATGCCGTAGGCATTCTCTACCAGTCAGCTAAGGTGGTGGATAAATTGCATGGCAGGTGCATTATATGGGAGAGAAAAAACATAGTATCATAATTTTAATCTTCCTTTCTACTTGTCCACAGAACGGCCTCCTCTCATCTCTGCCGTATCTCGGCAAGTACCTGTGTGCGCTCGCATCATCAGTGCTGGCCGACTCGCTGAGACGGAGCGGCAAGCTGTCCACCACAGCCGCTAGGAAACTGTTCACTGGATTCGCCGTGGGACTACCAGGTATGCATCCGCGGACTTCGGCCTATTAAATGAATGCTGGACCCGGACTTAAAACCAAAAGTATCAATGATCTTGGTCTCTTTGGTCGCAAAAAATCAAATCATTTATTTCAAATAGGCGCATAAAAGGAACTTTTGAACGTCAAAATTTACAAGAAAACAGAATTGATTCTAGTTGCCCTTTCAAAAATGTAGTTTCGTATGGAGAAGAATGGGCAAGGAACTCCACCGTTACTCTTTTAAAATGTTTTACAATATTATTTATTATATTAATTATATGTGAAGACGGTGTACCTAGAATAAAATTACTATACCACAATAGTTAAAAAGATTTAAATATAAAGCAATGACAGGTAAATTAATTATGTGATAGATACATGGTGCTCACCACGGATATCGTGCTCACATATTTACAAATCGCACAGAATAGTACATAGCGTAAGCGGTCTGCAGTGTACCCACTGCTGGGACACAGGTCTCTGTGTGAGAGGGAGTGAGCTGTTGTTCACAAAGTGGGCTTAGTGGGTGTTGCTGGTTGTCTTCTAATCTTTTGGTTCTTAAAAAATTATGCTGTTGCTGCCTAAAGCAAACCGCAGATTATAACCACGTCGCCGTCGGGTCGCAGCGCATCGCAATCCAGTACAAAAATTGAGGTGTGGCCCGCCTAAATGTGCGTCAGCCTTTGAATGATCCGGCATGCTAGGAAGACGGCTTTTCCGTCATTTGGGGGTGGTTAAGCTTTATCAATGAGCAGATTGCAGGCGAACATTCTTTTATAAATGTTCGCCAGAAGTTATCTTTTCCAGCTTTATAAATTTTACTAGGTTCTGCCCGCGACTTCGTCCGCGTGAAATTTCTTGTACCTCCGACCCACCCCGTCGCATCGCATTGCCTGCCCACGCTGTCAATTCATTTTCGCTTAGCGTTCTTTCTGACTTTTTTTATTTTTTCTCGGCTCCTTAGGATCATATCGTGATAGATATTAAATAGCCTGTAGCCTTCCTCAAGAATTTAGCTATCAAATGCAAAAATATTTTTTCAAATCCGACTGGTAGTTCCAGAGATTACCCCCTACATACAAACTTACAAACAAACAAACTTTACTTCTTTATAATTTTAGTATAGATTAGGACTTCGTTTTTAATTGTAACATTCATAATAATGTACATTCGTTTTCCAGGTCTGCTGATGATAGCTCAGGCGTATCTCGGCGGTGACCGCGTGTGGTCCATCGCAATCTTTACTTCAGCGCTCACCATCAACGGAGCCGTGACTGCTGGCTACCTCGGCAATGGACTGGACATTGCGCCTAACTTCAGTGGTTAGTACCTTCTAAAGAAAAGCTTGAAGCCGCTTGTACACGTAATAAAATCCACCGTATCTGCTGCAGACGAGACCAATGTGAGCATGTACACGACAAACAATAATATTGTTGGAAATAGGCACGAAAATTTACGGAATCACCTTGCGACAGAGCGCGTCATTTCTAGCGCAGACAAGTTTTTTAAAACATGATAGTTTTTTAAGATTATCGTGTGCATAACCACCTCCTTTTTTTTAAATCAGTTAAAAATTTATCCATTATATATTCGTGCCGTAAGTGTACTTTACTGACTACATTATTGTTTTAAGTGTCTTTTCTAGCGAAGTTTAAGTAAGCAGGAAAAGTTATAGAATAGGTTTGAATATTTCTATCTTGAGAGAATGGGGATCCCTTCTTTTCGCATATTTTTTTTTACTAATATATTTTGGTATAACCGATTTCGCATAACTTTTATTAGCATAATGATACTGTGGCATAATAATACTTTGGCATAATGTAATGGTTAGGTAGGGTTAGAGTAGGTTAATTTATGGCTGGGACGCGGTGATCTCCTTCTGCGAAAATGTCATGTCGCAGAAGGAGGCAGCGGAAAGGGAGAGGAAGATGTCGAGTGCTCTCCCGGCCCGCAGCAGGCGTACCGGGCGTCGGCAGAGGGCAGATACTGCCCTCTTCCGGCCCCCCTAAATGGTCCAGGGATGGCGGACTCGGGGACATCCGCCGAAGAACCGAGGTGGCGGCGCGTAGTGTTCCACGCGCACCTCTCTTAGACGTCGCGGGGGAGTCTAACACTTCCCTCCCCGCGCGCGCCCGCACGGGGCCCGCAGGGGCCGGCACCAGGCGGGGGCGAAGTTGAAGAGTGCTTAAGTGCCGCCGTAGCCACCGGTGCTAGTGTGCGAGGGAAATCGGGGTGGTTTTAGTTAATAGAAGTCTGACAGACCCCTCCGCCCACCCCAGGGCGGATAACATACTCGGGGATTTCCACCACGTTACAAAAAAGAAGGTTAATTTATTGCAAAACATTTATGCGTAATGATCATTATGCTGAATTTCGTTATGCCAATGTTATATTATGTCTTAAAATGTTATGCAAATTGATAGGGAACCCTTCACTTCACCTACCCATGCCCCTACCTTCTTATCCCTTCCTTTCACTTTGTACATGGAGTACATTTGAGTGACGATTTGAAGTGTGAAATGAGTACAACATGATAACGTTAATAGAGTAGGTACTCAATATCAAAATGTAATTAATATTACAGGTACAATCTTCGGCATGGCGAATACGCTGTCGTCCTTCGGTGGATGGCTGTCCACTTTCATGGTCGGAGAATTGACCAAGGAAACTGTAAGTTGAACTTATGTTTATACGGAATTCTTCGAGACTTAGTTAATACTGGCTTCAGCCCGCGACTTTGTCCGCGTGAAATTTCTTGTTCCCTCAACCCATCCCGTCGCATCGCATCACCTGCCCGTGCTATAACTTTATTTTCTCTTAGCGTTATTTCTGACTTTTTTCTTTTTGCTCGGCTCCTAAGGTTCCTAGCGTGATGTTACATAGCCTATAGCCTTCCTCAAAATTTGGGCTATCAAATGGTAAAAAAAAAAACAAATCGGACCGGTAGTTCAGGAGATTACCCCCTACCAAGAAACAAATAAATTTTACGTCTTTATAATGTTATTAGTACCTATAGATTAAAGGCAAAGCAATTTGTGAATGAATGACAATCGCAAAGACAGATTGTCGCAGTGGGCAATTCTTGCATGGGCCATTAAGGCTCCCAAACAACAATTTCTATGAAAACTTCATGGAAATTGTTCTACAAGAGTCGCGTCGCGCCGGTCTGCGGGAGCCTTTACTCTTTACTGCAGAGAAGAGAGCAAGTCAAGTAAATATCCTTGGTTGTCGTCTGAAAATTGTTCATATTAGTGAGCGAACAGAAATTCTAAAGTCAGCTCGTTTAATAAAGAATATCACAAAGTCCATTTATTGGCATAGTTCAAATGACCTTTTTCTTGTATGAAACTCCGATAGTTTCCAATATCTCTAGCTTACAAAAATCTTGTCTACAAAATCTTTCGCTCAATCAGACAATATCCTCTCTTTCTCTCCCCAGAACACCCCCGAACAATGGAAGATCGTGTTCTACATCCTCGCAGGCACGTACATCACAGGCGCCCTCTGCTTCGTCTGTTTCGGCTCCGGGGAGCTACAACCCTGGAACAACTCCAAGCCTACCGCCGAAGTTGAGAAGCAGCATGAGGAACAACCCCTCAATGAAGAGAAGGCGTGAGGAGTTTGGGAGAAAGGAGTCAGACATGCTGTTAAGGTGACTTGTTGATTGTGACAGATTTGGTAATGAAATCGGCAATTAGTCATTGCTTTTGATTCCGATTATAAGAAATTCAAGTTGTATTCAAAATGTGTTAGCGTCATAAGGTCCCGGAGTTACAGTATAGTAACTTGGGATTCAAGCTTATTACAAAATTTCTTCGAAAACACGATGATTAACAGCATGGAGATCTTTGGTCTATAAAGAAAGATCTTTTGTAAATAAAAAGACAAATTTCCACACATTTTGTATGAAGACTAAAATACTTCTAATGCCCTCAGCAATTGATTAGGTCGAAATAATTAAATCGATTATTGACTACAGGGCAACTATAATGACACGTTTTTGAGCTATTTATAATCTTTCTTAAAATTTACACTTTTTTAATACGAGCACAAGCATGTCTGACTTTAGATTATTGTTAAACTACACATTGTTAAAATTTTCACGTACTATCACAAACCGTATGGCGTTGCGAGATTCTGATTCGTGTGCTACGGATCGAGACTAGTTACATTCTCCACAAATTGTTATTTATCTAGGATTTTAGCAGTTTTTACACAAACGCCATCTAGGGGCAAAAATAGTAACATAATATGTTATTGAATCATTCCTGCAGTATTTAAAATCATCTACTTTGTCTATATGAGACCTAGTTAAAAGAAGTAAAAACTTAAAACTAGCTTGGTATATCTACAGGGTGTAAAAAGACCCATCACAAAGCCGTCAACTACGCATTCTGGACATCAAACTACTTAGTTTGATGTCCAGAATGCGTTTCCCAGCAATTATTTTTGTGCAATGTTACTTAACATTGCACAAAAATAATTGCTGGGAAACGAATTTTATTTTTGGGGTTAAAATTTGCTGGTGCCAATGTAACGTACGCAAAACATTGTTCCTATGGGTGCATGCAACGGTACAGGGATCGTGGGGGTATTTAAAGTTGTGTTATAACATTAAAAACTTGTTTTCGTAAAATAAAACGTCTGTAAAAGTTAGAATTTTGACCTTCAATATCTCCGTAACCAGAGGGTTTCCAGATATGGTCCAGTACAAAAATAATATTACAATGACGGGGAGTACAATTGCTTCTCGGCTTCGTTATCATGTGTCTTTTTACACCCGTTATGGTCTATTTAAGTCTACGTAGATTTATCTTTGCGTTCTCTAGTTATATCATAGACAAGGCCCTTAAAATCCCTTCAAGTACCTAAAATATAAATGTCCTTGAACAGAAAAAAACTGCTGGTCTCCTAGAACCATTTAAAAAAGCAAAAGAAATAATTTTCCCACTTCTAATTAGATTACAAATGAGAAAATAATTCCTTATGTATTGTTAAAAAGTAAATAAAGAAAAAAAAACTCAAAAAAAGGCTGTTTAGTGTGTAAATATATATTGTGATGTATTTATGTGGAACCGGCGCGCTCTTGGACTTTGATGACGGTTGGTTAGTGAGAAACCCGACTCATGTGTAATTATTAAGTTTAAGTGTCAGGAAATCGTGCGTGTACGCACGTTGTGGCGGGTAAATGTAGGAGGGGGTTATGAAAAGTAGCTTTATCTAGTGAAATTTGATAATTTCAGGAAATAACATTTGAATTATTTATCTAGCCTAAAATTTTTTTTTTTTAAATAACTCATCATCAATCAATCATCAATTTTTTTTTTAGTTTTTTTTTCGTGAAACGATGCTAATTCTACCCACCTACATTTGACCGCGCCAACACAATCTTAAATTTAATTTTGTTGCTTCAACGCTTTTGGTAACGCGAGCATATTAGACAATTTGCGAGGAGGACGCGAGATGAAATGTAATCGACACGATACATATATCCATATTTAGTCAATGTTTTTGATAATCCATATAAATCCGAAAACAGAATGTTTTAGGATTTTTAATGTAAACAATCTCAGAAAATCACTTTAGTTTTTAAGATGGTTCTTCTGTTCTGTATCCACTTAAACATTGACTAAGTATTTATTTAAACACTTAAAATGCTCGTTCACATTTCATACAGCTGTACAGGTGTTAGTTATCAAATAGATTAGCTTACCAAATTGTACTGATAGACGTAAGGCGCGGATCTGATCCGGGGACCAAAGTTGAGGACAACAAAATAGTTACGAATTTTTTGTCTGTAGTTGAGCTTATAACTTAAAATAGTTCTCCATTTTCTACTACCCTATTAAAAAAAAAAAAAAAAATATGCGTCTTTGAGATATCCATAATTTTTTTTAAATCCATAGTCTCAATATGGGACAGAAATGGTACGTATCAGAATTATGGGTTTTCAACATCGACAGACTCTCGCTTTGTTAAGTATGATGTGGTTTGCGATATATTATAAATTCTTCACTCATACAGAATTTTTTGTACAGTACAATCGCCAGCAGGTCAAGCTACACGAAACTGTCAAATTTCTCCAAACGATTTTAAACCTTAAAATGTTAATGGTTAAGTTCAAAATCGAATGAGAAAATCTGACTGTTGTAACTTGATGTGCCGGCGACTGTACTCAACACTAAAATGATGACCACATCAGATCATAGTTGATTTCAGAGGTAAACGTGCCCGTTCATATCTTCTGACATGTTTAATTATTGTACCTTGTAAAAATAAAAAGTAATAATTGTCATTAATTTTTTTTTGTTAGTTGTCTCCTTCAAATTATCTTGTAATGTAACGTTCGCATTCAGAAACTTAATTACCTGTTATGGATTGTTATTAACTTTAATTGATGTTTCTGAATACGTCTTTAAACTAAAATTTGAAGTGCTTCAACTTTAAATCTAAATCTTCGCTCAGCTACAGACACGAAAACAATGATTTCTTGAATAATTATAATTTTGTAAGTATTTTTATTAAGTATCTTATTTATTTTTCTACGTCGAGGGTTTAGGAAAGTTCAGAGAAATTTAGCTAACCAGTGAAGCGCAAACTTTGCTCGCAACCGACCATAGGCAAGTCTCGTTACTTTTTTACCGTAAGACATAGATATTAAGATTATGGGGGTGGTCCCACTGCGTTATGGTATTGGGTAATTATTTATCTGCTAATTGGAATATATTTTCTATGTTTTGTTTCGCTACTGTTGACCATGAGGTCCTCGGTTCAATTCCCAGGTCGTGCAGTGTTATTGGGTTTTCTCAGTAGCAGCTTGGAGTCTGGATTTGTGCCCGTTAATGGAAATAGGCTCGCCTCATATTACATGGGACTCAAATATAACTGGCGAAATGTGGGTGTATGACCTAACCCTCCGATCTTTTCAAACTCTTAAAGTGTTTTTACCGCTAAGAAATTCTACGCTTATAAGTCTGACTTGTTACACGAAAATATGACAAGTCAGAAATATTTATAAAAAAAATGTCCATAATTTCTTCAATTAATATTTTGCTTAGACAAAGCGGCAGTCTTACAGTTATTGTACCATTAGTCGTTAGTCTCAGATCCCTTTAATCCTTTTTAAGTACTTATAATAAGCCAATAAGCCACCCACGTCGGTAGGACCACCCGCTAAGCCATGTTCGCACTTAGCTTTATTACAAGGGACGATGCATTGTTTTTGTGTGCATTTTAACAGCTGTGATAAAGAGATTTGTCTATGGCGTTACTTCGCTAGTGTCCTTTATAACCGTACGCTCTCCAAATTGTATGAAGTAAAGTGCTACAAGGATTTTTTAGCGATTGCTTGACATTGACAGGAAGGCGTACTTGTTGGTGAACATTCGTGAAAGTGACATAAAAATCAAGATGGCGGAGTTAGTTCCAATTTTTGCCGCGCGCCAAAATATCCTTGTACCGCTGTATCATTATGAAGTACTGAAAATTATATCATATTCGAATCTTTTTACGGCTATTTTGTAGTTCCTAAATTACGATCAGTATTTCGTAAAGGTTTTGTTTTTTGTCCATTTTTTTATTGTATGGTATATGGAGTAGACGGATTTTTTATGCCTAGTAAATTGTATTTAATTAAGACAATATCATGACATAGTAAGGTAAATATTCGCCTATTTATTGTAAATTGCTAGTATCATATTCAATTAATTATTTATTTTTATATTAGTCTCTCTCTAGCTAGCTGAAATATACTTCATGCCACAAGAAGTGCCTTATTAGTAAAAATAACTAATATTTAGCAAAAAGTTTAATCTTATCATTTCATCTCTCATCACTTCTTGTGTCTTATCCACTTGTCTATGGGCAATTCAATAAGTTGTTTAGACCTATTTAAGACACTTGTATTGGCATAGATTTTCTTAGCTATACATAATATGTATAAATTGCTAGTGTACCATAGTGAATCCGTCTATTTCCATAAACAAATTTCCACAGACAATCGACCGTGTCCTTCCAACGATTGCAGGGTAACTAAGTCCATAGAGTACATTTTATAAACAAAATAATAATAACGTAAGTAAGTAAGCTTGTCTGTGGAAACTTGCAGTATGTTATTTTAGTATTATCTGTATAAGTCTCATATTTATAACTGTTTAATTTTGAGGTAATTCTGCATGATTGGTTTTTCGTAACTAACAAAAGTTTATAAGTGGATAATTTCATGGGTAAAACCTGGTTTTCAAGGTGTGATTTAATTGGCAGTGGCATACAATAAGTTGAATCAACACTAAGAGTTGCACCGTCTATACAATGTTTAGTCATGCAAGTCATTTGTTGCTTCAATTATATTGTATGTCACAGGCAATAGACCTGCATCGTGTAAATGGGTCTTAATAGTACATTACTGCAGCGGCCGACTCACGTATGAATGCCTCTGCCCAAAATTTCCCGTTCGTCCATCAATGCGGGGTTGCGGCCAAGGCTTGTATAGTACTTTTCTCAAATAATACGCGGAAATTCAAACTAAGTAAATTAATTATTCATTTCAGAATCAATGACGAACAATGATAACTTTTCTCGCGCCAATATGTTCATTTGTTTCTTTTTAATTTTAAATAGCTCTATTTGCTAAGCCAGTTCGAGGTTTAAATAAAGTCTTTGATAAGTTACCTCCTTGGTTGCCATGGGTCGAGGTAAAAAGTTCGTTCCATTTTTAAATTACTCGACAGATATGAGTTTTCAAAGTAATTTATTCGGCCGCTAAACACGACAGATATGGATTTTCATACTAACATTGCCGGCCGCTGCTCGCATGTATTTGACCAGTACAGCATTTTCGAAGGTTGTCAAAATAATTCTCGAATGTATAAGCATGTTTGAGAAAATATAATTATTTCTCTAATTATATTAAGAGCTTTAAACAATTGACAGGTTCTTGGCCAAGCCGTTCTTGCTGCTTAAAAGCCACGTCCAACGATTTAATTAATATCGATCGTGTAGAAGAGCCTTTTAGATTTATTGTTATTTATCTCTGATGAAAAATAAACATCACATCAACCACTTTGAAATACATGCCCGATGTTAACATCAATTCGACATTTCAGAATTTATTTTAACATCTATTAGACATCTACTTAATTAATTTCATGAAATAAAATTTGGGCTCATCTTCTACAAATTGGTTGAAATTACTTATAACTAGTCCTTTTCATAATTTACTTTAGAAAAGTGACCCTAACACCTGAAAATATTCGTCAAATATGTCTATGTATTTATAAACTAAGTATCCTACAAGTAACTGCTGGCAGAGTTGAGTTTTTCGAATAAAAGAAATCTCTTTTGAAGTTGTCTTTAAGTTTAAGTTAAATAGTGATGTAACCGCATCACACGTAAAATAGTAGTTAAGATCGTATTGGAACTGGAACAAAATATATTCGATTTCAGAGTATTAAAGTTTGTAAAACTTCAATTTTAGTTTGATTGCTGAACTCTTCAGAATATTTAAAGCTACGTTTTCAAGATGGCAGAGTTAAATAAAACAGCTACTTGCTAAAACGAGATATAAAAGTACTGTCGCTAAAATAATTTACCTACACCAATCTTGCAAAATAAAGTTATCAAGCATAGCTTTCTTATATCGTATCAAACTAAAATGAAGCTCGTGTAAAGTCGTGTGTCGTATTATATTTAAAACCAACATGAATATGTTTAAATAACTTCGTATGTATGGCAATAAAAACATTACTTATGTAACTAAGACAGAATTATTTATATGTATGTTAGGAGTGACGAATTCAGTAAACAGAATTAATGTAATTGCATGTGTTCAGTGTAACGTAAGGCAATATTTATGTATATTCGTATAATAAATGCATGTGAAAGGTAACACTTGTTATGTCTTATGACAGCTCTGTAATTTTGTGAACCATTTTCTTTTTGAAAATAAAGATTTTACCAAAATATCTTGTGGTGTCTCTTTGTATTGGCTACGGAACCCGAATCAAAACCGAAACGACTCAAAGACGCATAATGGTATGGCATAGAAGTTTGTTCGCACAAAAAAATGGGTAGAGCTTGTCCACTCTGAAAGGACGCGCCCCCACTACTTAACTAGTTGGTTTAGATGTGTGAGTGCAAATACAGTCAATCTAACTTAAACCTTCAAAATAATATTACAAACTTTGTAAACAATATGTAGAAGGTAATTATGTACCTTCTACATATTGTTTTCAAAGTTTGTTGCAAATAAACTAGGCATAAGCTAAAGAGTCTCAAATAGATTTTTGGGCTAATGTTATATTGAAGGTTTAAGTTACCCAGATTGACTGTATTAATAACAACACTTCATCCGTGTGGGAGCGTCGACTGTTCCGCGAACAGTCGATCTGTATGCGAACATCGCGGTCGACTAGTCGCATGATAAATCCGACATCGCTCTGTATGGAGTAGCGCTGGCTCATTGTATGGAGCAAGATGTCCGTTCTCTTGAGGTTTCAAGACAATTATGACTAGTTGGACAACAAATCCTGTGCTCCTAAATTGGAGTCTAACTGGCAACTGAATGACCAATGGGGGCTATCGTTTTTATGCTCACCAGTTGGCGCTACTGTCGAGTAAGGTCCTGTTGCAGTACTTTCATTTGATGTTTTGGATATGTTTAAGTACCCTTATATTCATATTATGTTTATTTTATTACATTATAGAGGTATGAGGAACAGGGTGTAAAGTTCACTCAAACCTCCATAGAAAAGGGAGGATCCTCCGACCAGACGGGTGTCGTGTCTGGTGGGCAACTGCCCGACGATTGATGTCGGGATGTTGTATATATGCTAGTTGCGCGGTAAACTCTGCTTGCGCGATGCAGGATTTTGCGTGACGTCAGTGTGACGTGTAGCTCGCATGTGGCGATGTAGATACCGCTACAACATTTCAAAACTTCAAATGAATATTTAGATTATAATGTTCCTAAACTTGGCAAGCATAAAGCAGACAAATCTTATTCTTCCTTCAAGTGCTACCAAATTAGATCCTAACTTTTTACTCAAAATATTAAGCCATAATTAATCAAGAATGGCACAATTATTACAGCTATTATGAATCATTCGATAAAATCCGTGATAAAAAATCCCGCAAACAGTGAACGTTCAGACATCGTCATTGTTCGTATTTTGACATCTAGAGACCTTACTCTACACTAGCGCCTCTAGCGGCGAACTGAAGCGCGATAGCCCTCATTACAATGGTGTTTTTATGGGTATTGCGTTTGTTGAAATTTGCTTGTGTGCGTAAATGCTATAGTGGGGCGCGTCATTTCAGAGTGGACAAGCTTTAAATAAATGTACCATTGGTGCTTATTATCTTGTTCACCAACTAAACTAAAATCGATCGTTATCGGAACAGATATTGCTAACTTTTGCTAACATACATCACGCGAATAGGTCAGTGCTCCTGTACATACAGCCATTGTCTAAATGATTTATTGGAGAAAAATTTAACTTGTAAGATGAAACTAAAGACAGGTGAAACTAAATAAAAGCTTGTGAAAAGATACCAAAAGCCTAAATAAGGTTTAATTGGTGCCATTTTCTGTCAACTTGAATCATTCAATTCACAACAAGTAGACATGGTATTACCTTCGCCAGAGACTAAGCATTGCCATACAACGTGGCAATGCTGTCAATATTTTGGGCACATTACCAGTCGACAGCGCTGTAGAGGAATTGTTTCGACGCCATATTACGTCCACTGCTGGACTTAGGCCTCACCCAAGCGCCGCCACTTCGACCGTTTCTGTGCTTCTCGCATCCAGCGGATTCCTGCGGCCTTCACCAGGTCATCGATCCACTTTGTGATAGGCCTTCCAGCGCTACGGCTTCCGGTACGCGGTCGCCACTCTAGAACCTTTCGGCCCCATCGGCCATCCGCTCTGCGAGCAATGTGCCCTGCTCACTGCCACTTACGTTTGGCAATCCTTAGGGCTATGTCGGTTACCTTTGATCTCTTCATTTCTGATTAGATCACGTAGGGAAACTCCAAGCATAGCCCTCTCCATTGCTCTTTGGGTGATGAAGCCCATTGTGAGTGACCAGGTTACAGTGCCATGGGTCATTACTGGCAACACGCACTGGTCAAAGGCTTTCGTATTTAAGTGTACAGTGAGTTATTAAGTAAAAAAGAATATAAAAATACGAAGCCAAAAAAAGCAGGACTGGCTGTTCACAATGGTGTTCTGGTGCTTACGCTAATGTATGGAAGTGAGTGTTGGGTGTGGCAAAAGAAGCATGAAAGTAGAATAAATGCTGTGGAAAAGCGTTCCTTGCGAAGCGTGTGTGGTGTGACTATTAATGATAGGCTGAAGAATGATGTGATAAGGCAACGGTGCGGTTTAAAAGAAGATGTAGTCACAAAAATTGAAAAGAGAATGCGTAGATGGTTTGGTCATGTAGAGAGGATGAATGAAGGGCGACTAACAAAAGGTGTTTACAAGGCAGATGTGAGTGGAAACGCCGGGAGGAGACGCCCTAGGACGACATATAGTGACCTTATTGGTGATGTTCTTGAGAAAGGTCAGGTGCGTAGTGCGTGCGTGTATAACCAGATATATGAACGTAAACGAGGCAAAAGGAGTATGTAAGGATCGTAGCAGGTGGCGTTCTGTAGTTTCTGCATACCCCCATGGGAAGAAGGCGTGAGTTTATGTATGTATGTAAAGCCAAAAAAGTAGGTATGTAATAAAACTCATTTCTGGGTAACTTACAATATGTTTATTGAAGAAACATTACATGTTAGCACAGCCTAGCTGTTCCTACGAAGCTCTCGCTCCTCACTACCGATACAAGGCATGGTGACTGATTACAGCTCCGACTTATTATGTTACATACGTTTGGTCACTTTGAAAACATCATAAATAATTCAATATATAGGAACAAACTTAACATAAAATCCGATTAACGTTGACATTTAGTAATATACAGCTACCCCTCATCTGTCGATCGATCTAAGTTCGGTAACAATAGAAAAGTAATTGTGTCTCATTAGCGACAATTGCGCGTCTACACTATTTACCTTGGTTTTAACATAATTAAATTATACATTGCAAATATGTCTTTTCGATTGACATTTAACAACTGGGAAATAACTTTAATATATGTCTGTAATTTTGTGCATGTTTTTGTCAAATAAATAAATATATTAATTCCGAATTTCCTCTAGCCAAACTGGTGACGGAGAATTAAAGCTAGCCGTTAATTTTCATAAGAATAATAAATGCTTTGAATATATAGAAATTTTACTTAGCTTTTTATAGTAACTCAATACTGAAAGGAAGGTTAATATACAGATAATAAATACCGTGAAATATGCCAACTTTGCCAATTAAAGTATCTTTGCCCTAAAAGCAATTTATAAGCAAATCTAGCGGATTTGCTTATAAATAAATTGCTTTTAGGGCAAAGATACCCTGATGCCAACTTTACCAATAAAAGTATCTTTGCCCTAAAAGCAATTTATATTTGCTTATATATGCTGGGAAAAGATACCTTGATTGGCAAAGTTGGCATATTTTACCGGTAATACTTTAATATTTTATGTTGTTTTCGAAGCAACCAAACTTAACAGTGAGTGTAGTGACTAGACGTACGTCTTATCACAGGTTTTTTGTCTATCATTACATCAGTGAAACGTAAGCATTTTTACAAGTAATTATATTGTATCCCACATTTTGACATCAAACGAAAAATTTAACACATTTAATTTTTCATAAGTTTCATAGTAATGTCAAAATGTGCAATATTTCTTTACGAATAAAACATGAATTAGTGAGACATAATATTCAGTAAATATCACATGAATGAGTGCATTTTATATTAATTGAATTAAAACCGAAATGTTAATTGGATAGCTGTGATGTCATTTTTTTTCTGTACAAATACCATGTAAACGAAACTGAAACGAAAATTGTGTAATAACAGTTAAGTTTTTAATAAAGTTAATACGGGTTAATAGAGGGGTCTAAAAACCTGATATCAAAATTTTAAAACACAAAATATTACATTATTAGAGGATGAAGGCCTCTCATCATACAGGGGCAATATCATTGACGTCACGTTTGTTAATTTTGCAAACATAAAATTCCAGCAAAATATTTGTTTGTACATAAAACTATTAAACATCACAGTTATTCATATAACATTTCTAATACTAGCTATGACTATTATTTGGGCACAAAAAACATAACAACGGCTTCATTTCTAAAAAGTATTAGACCAAAAATCTTTGCCTTAGGACATTTCTTGCCCATTTTTTGCCGAGACATATCTTTCCCGTTTTTTGCCCGGGCATAAATTGTTGACCATTTTTTTGCCCGGGCATATTTTTTTTTTTGTGTAAATGAAGCCACCGTTATGTCTGTGCCCACCTAATTAAACTAAGGTATAATATAACTAACTAAATGTATCAGCTCGAGCTGTCTTACCCTTAGCATTTGTACTAAAGCATGTATCACCTTCTCTGTTACACGCCCGAACACCATCTATACTTGTCTTAACTGTTTATTTAATATTTAATAAAAGCCGATGTTTTTGTGGTTTAAAAAATGTCAGGTGCTCACTTTATTATCTTTCAATATATAAAAATCTCGTGTCACAGTGTTTGTTATCGAACTCCTCCGAAACGGCTTGACCGATTTTTATGAATTTTTGTGTATATTTGGTAGGTCTGAGAATAGGTCATAAAGTATATTTCATACCGCTGCGGGTGAAACCGCGGGGCGCAGCTAGTTTTAAATAAAAGATTTTACCCCATTTTTTGGTTCAATAAAGACTAAATAGTTTGTTTTTTAAAGTTCGAAAATTAAATGAAATTAAGTTATCCTGAGCAATGGTCCCAAACGAGCACTACTATACATGATATTTGAGTGACTACATTTAGACAACAAAATGATTCCATATCAAGTGGCATGCAAATATTTGAGTCGTTAGCTTACACAAAAATATTCTAAATCTAATTAGGTTGTTTTAGCTTGCACATTCCTATTATTTTCAAAGAACATAATTATCTTCCTTTTCTGAAACCACAAAAAGTCGGCAATGTTTAATAAAATTATTTTGATTACAGACTGATTCTAGTTGATCTATTGACTGACATTATTATTGTATATTTATTAAAAATATTCTCCACTTGATTTGACTAACCTGATCAGGATTGAGATACTTAGTTTCAAACAATTTTATAACGTTTATGTAAATGTGGTATAAAGCAGTGATTTTGGTGCTTGATAAACATTAAAAATATAAAACACATTTTTCTTCGCGTCTCCGATTTTACAATACGGCCGGTCTGACATAGGCTCTTCGAACTTTCGCGTATGTGTTCTCACTAACGCTAGCCTCGTGTAACCATTTGGTTCCTCAAAAATGTTATTGCGCAGCTTCTGTGCGAAGTTCAGACCGGCCATGATTCATTGGCCGTATTGTACAATCGCCAGCACATCAAGTTACAAACTTTCAGATTTTCTCATTCGATTTTGAACTTAACCGTCAACATTTTAAGGTATAAAATCGTTTTGAGAAATTTGACAGTTTCCTGTAGCTTGACGCTGGCGACTGTACTCACAAGTTTGTTTCGGGACAGCCCGTCTAGTTTTTTACTCGAATGGAACCTTTTTTGGTACGAACGAAACAAACACATAGACACCAACAAGATGTCACGAAAATCATTTCACCAACATAAGTTTATTACATTGATTTTTCAAGCCTCTTTGACTTAGTTTCCCAAACATAATTGTTTTACAATTTTCAAGCCGTTGCCGCCACACATTATTATCTTTCAGCGACCCATTTTGTTCCCAACATTCAATAACACCAATTAATTAAGAAAACATCCAATTAGTTCACATTTAAAATTTTATACAATTTACTATCATTGTTCTTTTTAGGAGTTTATTTTCTTCTGTGATGGTAAAATTATTTACAAGTAACGAAGGTGTTAAAAATTGAAAGCCTGAAGTATAACATAGGCTGATAATACAAGATGTGAAAGAGTAGCAAGTATAGTAATTAGTTTCATAATAGGATAGTCTCCTTAAAATAATTCGTTGTCTTAAGAGACAGTTATAGTTTTAAAGTCGATTTTATTCGATGAGCAAAATGTTTTAAGTAGTGTTTAAGTGTGTATAGTTAGTACATGGTCTAAAAAAACAAGGTCTTGCATTCCGGGAGTGACACATGCATACGTCACTATCCAGTTGCCACTTTATTGCAACAAAACACGAATTATGGAAACATTTTCAGTCACAATTCTGTTAAAAAATATATATAAAGCTTTTAAATTGTCGTTTCGTTTTTCTAATCAAACGAAACAATTCAATTTAAACATAATACCAACTTAATTGTTAGTTAAAACCTCATTGTTTTATCGGATTCGCACAGGTAGTAGAGGCGGTTGGGGAGTTATTATTACACACTACTGGTAACACAGCGGTGATGACGTAGGGTTGTGTCTCTCACGTGACCACTGTGTCTCGGAATGCTATACCTGGCGAAGTATATTATTATACCATGACTTAGTAGTTCTAAGTGTATGTAGCGTGTGTGAAGTAAAGTTACAGAAAAGGATGCCTCTAGAAAAAATAACAAAGCTAGTTGGAAGATATCACAGAATAAAACAAACTCCCAAGTACATAAAATAGAACTAGAAACAATATGTTACAACAATTTATTAACCACTTAAACAACAATTTGGTCAAAAAACACTTAGTAGACGAAATAACAAAAAAGACGATATTAATAGAAGAAAATTTGTTAGTTCTTATAATTGACACAATTAACAAGATATAAAGATAAAAGGTAGAATGTAAAGGTAATGCATGATTTAAATATTTTATTTATATTCAATGTTTTGTAACATTTTATAGTGCCCTTTTATAATTTCTACCGTGACGTTATTATCGTGGACGTCTACGTCCACGTCACGGCATAACGATACCACAGGGAAGTAAAATGTATAGAAATATTATTATATTTCCGTCCACGTTAACGTTATATTCAGTTATAACATATTTTGTCGAAACTGCAGGATATGAATGGACAGTACGCAAAAGAGATAAGTATGTAGGATCGCCGGATATAGTTGAAGTTTAATAAGAAACCGATGAATGTTTTCGAATGAAATCTAATTTGATAAATTACCAGTTTGTTTTCTATTTATTTTATTTGAAAATATTCATCGGTTACTTACTAAACTTCAACTATATCCGGCGACCTTGGATACTTATCTCATTTGCTGACTGTACCCACGACCTGAAAATTGCTTTATCATCTTAAGATAGAATATCACGAGGTCTATTTGTGTATGTGACAGTTACATAGTTTCAACCTTAGTGAAGTTTCTATTTACTGGGAATTGTGTCACAAATGGTAAAGCAATAATGAGGTTGGCTATACCTATACCTTTATTTTGCAATAAATACAGCGTGTTTTTTGATCTGAAACATTTTAAAGCGGCGGGTCAGACTGGCTGTTGGCGTCGCAACGAGGTCAATAGCCAACATACAAACGAAATTTAAATGAATATTTTTTGTTTTTAAGTTAAAAAACACTGAATATTTTGTCATATTAATTTTCCTTAATGAACCATCCTTTCATGCATATTTTCTATACAAAATAATTTCGATGGTTCACATCTGCCAGGCGCCCCGCGACGGCTCAATTTTTTTTTTTAAACGTTTATAATTACATACAACCATATACCATTTACATTGCAGACAATTAAAATGTTACAAAACAATTAAATACAATAATATAAAACATTTTTTTAAATGTAATAAGCGTGTTCAAGCCGTTCTTAAATGCATTAAAAATTTAAGTAAAATAAAAGCACCTTTCTTCGTTAATAACTCTAATAATTATGTACGTACTCAATCCCCTTTAGGAACTCCCAATGTGCCAAATAACTAATATCTCGTGTTTTACAAGCCTTTGAATATATATATATATGTACTTATATATCTATTTTTATATCAACTGTATATGGGTACGGGTAATGCGGACATTTCCCGGTTAGTGTACGTGATTCAATACAACTGAATGAACGTAAATTGACCGGGTAATATTGACATTGTCCCTATACGCGCACTAACGTTATTAATTTAGACTTCGGAATAGATTGAGCCCTTTTTGACATTCTAAGACTTGTTGTTTATTTATATGGCTAACACGTTATATTATGCATGTTATTTAATTCATTCCTCATAGATCATTTTCTTTAGGAGCAAGTTATACTCGTATGTAGTTACAACTTCACTTCAAATTTAAAATATTTTATTTTACATAACCCTATTTGGGAAGTCATGACACGTCAGAAGCTAGGTTTATGGTTCCAATAGGCCGTTTCTTAGGGCGATGATTAAAAAAAAAACGCTTTAACAATGTTTTCAAATTACAATGAATGTTAATAGGTATGGCAGGACAGTTGGCCAATCAACAAGTACCAGACAAGTAACAAAATAGAAAATAGTCAACCAATCGAAGCGTCTATGAGCCTACAAGGCTTACTAGTTCCTTTCAAACCGAAACGGTGCTTGGTATGCCTCAGGACTGCCCGACCTCCGTTTACCAAAATTGCGCTAATTATCGACGTAATCTCAAGGTCAAATGGCGACTACCAGTGCCGACCGTGGCCATGACATAGCTGTGAACCTATGAGGTTTAGTTGATATTCCGAGCGCTTTCTTCTATGAACCCATGCGGTATCATGCGACACGCAAGCAGTTAACCGGTTAAAGGACACTGAATTAGACACGATATAAGTTTTATTGTTATAACGTCTCGGAGCGTTTAATGTCCAGCAAAGTGTTAGGGCTCAATCTATTCCATAGATATGTCGCCGCCAACTAACTTAAATAGCCTTTCAGTTAATAGCCTAGCCTTTTTACTAAACGACGCCGTTCAATTAGCGGCCTGAATGATATTCAGTCATTCAATCAAACAGCTAGGCAAATGACTTGGATCGATAACGTTTAACTACTTCCCAAGCCCAGACATTTAAATTGGCACTGATTTAAAGTGGCAGGTAATGTTTATTGTAGTTTTGTTCTTTTTTGGTTTTGGTTTGGTTAATTTAGTTTTGATTTTTTAATTAAATAAAAAATTACAAAATGCATTATTGTTAACAAATTCGGCAGTAAAAACTGAGCAGAAACCTAAATAAAAATGAGTCATAAGAAATATTTAAATGGGTAATTAAATTAATATTTAGCAGTAAAATGGCTAAACGAGCAGTTACGTGTGGGCAGTTAACAAATAGGAATGAGTCGGTGAGTACTTTAACTTGGAAATAGCACTCGCCGGTCGCTACCGCGGCACCGCTCGCTTCGCTAGCTCGTTTGGTCACAGTTATAACCCAACCTATTTGGTCGGGGTGGCGTGGCTTAGTTACTGCGACCAATTCGGCTCGCCCGTAAATTTTACACCTAATGTGTAAAACTAGTTTTTTTTATCACGTGTTTTCCCTTTTATAAAGGGTGATTTTTTTTCAGGACGAGAAGTTTTAACGCGGTTCGTCCAGAATCATATACTGAATTTATGATACCAGGTTGTGCGTCGATATCCCTGCCACCCTGTATAAATGGCTTAAGCATCAGCCAGCTAGTTCACAAAATTCTGTATCAGACGCATCGGCTGAATATCATTCGGTCGCTAGTCGAACGGCGCCGTTTAGTAAAAAATGGCTCGGCTGTTAACTGCAAGGCTAAATTAAGCTGGTTGGCGGCGACAGATTATCTAAACAGGCCTTAAACTAATCAAAGGCAATGTCATGAAAGCATAATTATTGTAATAACTATATTTAATTACCAACTGCTTTACACTATGACTAGATATTTCGTAAAACCACCGGCTAATTTGGTATAAAACTATCTTTTTATGGTAACTAATGTTTTTTTTTTAAATATCATTACGCCAAGTCCGTATCGGGGTAGGCTCAGTAGATAAAATTATAATCGTTGTAATAAATTAGCTTTTTAAGCTGAATAACTTTGAATTTTCATGAAGCTTATGGTCAAATGCACCATATGTTTCTTCTTTCTTTATAGGGGAGAAAACCATAATCGATTTATGTTTTTTTTATATTTTGGTAGGAAAAATATAACGATGTGAATACTGAAAAATTTACAAAATCCTCAAAAAACATAGGTATTTTATTATAAAATTAAAATGGGTGAAAATTAAAGCAGAATAAGTACAGTTGATGCCCAAATTAATATTTTTCATCCGAATATTTTGAATTTAAGTTTACGAAAGACAAGAATAATTATAACTTCAGTAGCTGCGCGTTAAAAGTAAAATATTAATATATTTTACTTGTAAGTATTTACAAGTATCAAGCCTCTTAAGGTTTTAAAGTATGTGTATGGCATGTATTAATAAACGTTACATAGAGTCTAGAGTATAAACATTAAGTTTGAATATAATATAAGTTTGAAAATATAATATTTTATATTAGTATGCGTCAATATTTTAGTTATGTTAAGTACATTATCTATTATAATAATTATGGAGGAAGCAAAAGTTTGGGACGAAGGTATTATATCACACAAAAATAAAAATGTAAGTATTTTTTTAAATTTATTTTTGTTACAATTATTTTGGTAACATTGGAAGTGGGCTGCGCTCTGTTATTTTTTTTGGGAATTTACCGCAATTTCGGATAACTTTTACTGCCTGCTATTTTTATATTATAACTGTAATTAATATTGACGCACTCGGAAGCATTTCAAGAAGGCGTATTTATTAATTAATTATTACCGAAATTGACGAAATAATAATAATTGACATAACCATAATAATGGGGTAGTAATATATGATAAAGAATTCTCATTTGTAATTTTCCATAGACATGAGTTGACATAAATTTGTTTATAGAACAATTTTTTAAATAAAGTTACTTGTATTTAAGTTTAAAAAAAATACAAGTAATTTTTAGATCAGATATTGACTGTAAGAGAAAATATATTTTATCGAGGTACTATTTAATAATTTTTTGACAAGATTCAATATAAAAAAAACATCTTTCAGCCTTTATAATTTAACTGAAAATGGGTAACATTCTTATTTTGCTGTTAGGCACGAATTAAGGTAACTTTTAGCACTAAATATCGTCAAAAACATTTATAAATAACTTAATTTGAAGCAAAACATAATATTGAGCGGCGTAGGTTAGCTACCGACCTGTTGAGCGGTCGAGCGGTTGAGTGTTGAGTAAAAACGAGCACGTTGTGGAGAGGGGACCCGCCCCGCTCACCTGTCCTATGGAATGCGGACTGATTGAAGGACTTTGCTGGCCTGGAAGGTGACAAATACATTTGTTTAGAAACATATGTTCCAAGTTATGGTAGTCATGATTGTATGATACTCAATGTTAATAAAGCAAGGGCCTCCCTGATGGTACAATACATTTTTTTGCACATTGTACTGTCAGCAAAGGAGATAAGTATCCAGGGTCGCTGGATATAGTTGAAGTTTAGTAAGAACCGATGAATATTTTTGAATGAAATGAAATTAAATTAATAGAAAACAAACTGGTCATTTATCAAATTAAATTTCATTCGAAAATATTCATCGGTTGCTTACTAAACTTCAACTATATCCGGCGACCCTGGATACTTATCTTCTTTACTGACTGTACACAAAGTTACAGACTAAGATTTGGCTTAACTAATGAGTAAGTACCCAAGTTAACTTATAACCTATTGTATTATAATATTCTATTGAATGTTATAATATTAACCTCTTACTCACTCTATCTAGCTCTTGCTTACTCTTCACGTGACCAGAGGGCTGTCCTATTTTTGGCCAAAGAATCAGCATTGCCATAAATCGTGGCAATGCTGCCAGCCTTTTGGGCACTTTTCCTGTTGACAGCGATGCGGATTTTTTTTTTATGCCCTATGTATCTTTCCCCTCCCCTGTTTATATACTTGTACATATTATTATTATTATAAGACTGTTAGTTTTTGAATTATGAGAATATTGAGACATCGTTTTTTGGAAACTCTTCCCTTAAGGAGTTTAAATAAGGGATGACAGTTTGTTTGGAAAGTCGTAATTTTTGTCGATGGGTAATACCATCGGGCATACAGCTTGTTGCGCTATAAATGACGTACCTCATACTCCGCATCCTCGCTGATGACGCCGCTGACGCACAGCAGCTGGTACTGCTTGGCCCTCAGCGCCGCCGCACCACGCCGCAGCAGGCGCAGTGCCGCCGCGCATGACGTTGCGCTGCCGCACACTACTTGACGAACCTGGCGACAATACACTCGTCTACAGTTCAATACAGGGTGTAAAAGGACCCATCACCAAGTAGCAGCGGCGAGGTGTAATTTTTTTGCTAAAAATAGCACACCACGTACGCACACCACGTACACACACTACACACACCACGTACACACACAACACGCACCATGTACACACACTACACACACCACGTACACACTCCACGTACATACACTATACATACCACGTACACACACTACACACACCACGTACACACACTACACACACCACGTACACACACTACACACACCACGTACACACACTACACACACCACGTACACACACTACACACACCACGTACACACACTACACACACCACGTACACGTACTACGCACACTTTGACCTTAAGCTAGCCTACAGTAGTACGGACTGATCCAATAGAATCAAAGGCCAACTTATACTCGTTTGTTACCACTGCGTGTGGCCTACCGTACGTAAAAACGCTTTCGATACCAAAAAGTGCGTATGCTTGCGAGCGACTACTCCGTCTAGCGAATGACAATTCTTAGTGACAGAATGAGATAGAGCTACAAAAAAGTTCTGATTCGTGAGTTTAAGTATGAGTTCATCTATTATATATTTATGACAGATCTCTTATGTTCAGCTCGCTGGCTTATAATAACGGAGTAGTGGGGACCTTAAATAAATGGACACTTACTTGAGCGGGTGAATGTGAGGGATCCAGCACTAATAGCGTAGCCTTGCCATCTTTGTGCTTTTCATAACCTATTATCGTTCGCGAGTGACCTGCAAAACATAGTTTGATACATTACTGTTTTAGATCTTATGGTGATTGTCAACCACGAAAATGAGAAACCACGCAAGATAAAGTACAGTACAAGTATTTTCTTAATGTTCCTCGGCAAACTTCGTGTTTCGTCAGTCGTCGGTTTTCTATCAGTAATTTACATTAAGTTATAATAATAATAATAATAATAACGTTTATTTATCAAAAAGTAAGAATACAATATGTACATGTTCGGTGAGCCACAAACTAAGCGTCGCTTGTATCTTGTGGCTCAGGAGTGCGAATTTAACAAAATTATAATAGTTAACTTACAGTTTGAGGATGTGAGATTATTATAGACAAGAGTTTAAATAAAATAAAATAAGATAAAATAAAACATTCTGAGATTCTAGAATACAAAATTAAAATTAAAAACATTTGTTTACGTTGGGCTTGTGTTGTTGTGTGTGAGTGGGTGTGATTATGTGTGTGAGTGGATGAAATGGTGTGTGTGTCAGTGGGTGCGATGGTGTGTATGTGAGTGGGTGTCATGGTGTGTGTGTGTGTACTATAGGTGCTATACCAAGGCTTCGGTGTCGTCGTACGATAATTTTAAGAGCTGAAGTTAGGGATTTTTTACAGTTGGTGGTTGAGCAGTCCCTTAGGTCACAAATTTTGCTAACTTTATTGTAAGTGTTGGGATGGGTAAAATAGGTACAGCGCCTAGCTAGTTCGGATTTGGCGTTTGGTACGGGTACTCTGAAGACACGCTTGTTTATTATTTCTCTGTAGTCAGGTCGTTTTTTTATTGCTGCGTGGTATTTAAGCGTTGCTTGAAGAATGAATATTTGTCGTACCCTGAGGACTTGAAACTCCTGGTAAAGTAGGTCTGTAGGGAACCTGAACGGTTTTTTTAGTGCAACCTTGATCAGAGCTCGTTGCGCCCTCTCTAGCGTAATAAATGTGGTTTTACCAGCGCATCCCCATATGCAGATACAATATTGTATGATTGACTGGCAGAGAGCGAAATAAACTGTACGCAAGATGTCGATAGGGGTGCAATCGCGGAGTTTTTTCAAGACGTGTATTAATTTTCGCACTCTGGCGGATAGGGCATAAATATGGGTTTTATACGTTAAATGGTTGTCTATTGTTAATCCGAGATATTTGATTGTGTCAGTACGTTCAAGAATTTTACATGCGCAGGTGTGGTGAGGGGCGTTATTGTGTACCTGTGAGCAAGTGTGTATTTTTAGGGACATAGTTTGAGAGGGGCTGGATGCGCTGGTTTTGGAAAAGGCAATATATTTGCTTTTGCTGACATTTAATGTCAGTAAGTTTGTGTCTAGAATGAGCGCTATCTGAGAGAGGCCTTGTTCCGCCAGACGGTACACGTGGTCCCAAGTCTTGTCATGAAAAACTATAGCTGTGTCGTCGGCGTAGGAGATCACTTCAGCGTTACTTATAGGGAGACTTACTACGTCGTTTATGTACAGCGTGAACAGCGTTGGGCCGAGAGTACTGCCCTGTGGAACACCAAACGTGATAGGAAGCAAGCTGCTTTGAAGGCTACCTATTTTTGAGTATTGGTGTCGCGATGTCAAATAGCTTCGGAACCATTCTAGAGGTATGCCCCTTATACCTGATGCCTCTAATTTCTTTAGAAGAATCCCGGGTGAAACAGTGTCGAATGCTTTTGCTAAATCAAGAAAAACACCGACACAGCATTCTCCATTTTCAATGTAGTGGGAGACTTGGTTAGTCAAGAGGGACACTGCGTCTTCAGTGGACCTTCCTCGGCGGAATCCAAATTGTCTGTCCGAGACAATGTTGTTTTTTTCTAGAAATATTACCAGTCTCTTGTTGACTATTTTCTCCAGAATTTTGGAGACTATACACAACAGAGCGATTGGCCTGTAGTTTTCGGGCATTTCTTTTGGACCACTTTTGTAGATAGGGGACACTGCAGCAATTTTCCAGGCGTCAGGAAAGACACCTGATTCTAGACTTAAATTATATATGTGCGTAAGTGGTTTGATTAGACTTTTTCGGCAGTTTATAAGTAGTGGAACTGTTAGTTGATCTGGCCCCGGTGCACTATCTATTTTCATGTTGTTTATTATGTTAGAGACTTCCTCTTCATCAGTCGGGTGCAGATAAAAAGATTGTGAGATAGAGCTTGGTGTTGTGTGTGATTCTATTAGTGAGTGGTGAGTGGTAGCAAGTTTGTCAAGGATCTTAGCAGCGTGTTTTTCCCCAACACAGACAAAATGCTGATTGCAGTTATCAAGCGATGTCGTCGGAGAGATACTGGATGCAATTAAATGCGTTGATGTATTTAGAGAAGTATTAGTTTTGCATATGTCTTTTATTACTGTCCATAGTTTTTTAGGGTTGATCTTGTTAGTTTCAATTTCCTGTCTGTTGTGCAATGTTCTCAGATTACGAAGAAGTGTGTGAACGAAGTTCCGGTACCTAGTGTAGATTAATTGTTTTGTGTGATCGTCAGGGTTGGCTTTGCAGTCAAGATGAAGTTTGTCGCGTTGTCTCATACACCTCATTAAACCAGGAGTAACCCAGGGTTGAATGTTCACCATTCTACGACTTATTTTAACATTTTGTGTGTGGTTTTTAGTGGCACGTGAGATAGTGTCGTTGAAGTAGTTTAATGCCGTATTAATACAAGATGAACCAGTAACTGGATCCCAGTTGGTTAGATTGATCTCAGCAGCTACGGCGGCCCAGTCGGTTCTGACTCTCCAGCGTTTAGCATTGTTGGGCCTTTTCGGTTTAGTGGGGACACTGCATAGGGCTAGGTCGTGATCAGTAATAGATAAGCTACATACGAGACCAAAAGGTATTGCAGGTGATTTTATGAATATGTGGTCAATACAAGCTCCGTATCTTGTTGGGAGACTTATGGCGGGGGATAAACCATGTGACGCCATGAGGCAAGCGTAGTTAGCTACTTGGCTATTACTTGAATCGTTTAAATTTAGGTTGATGTCGCCGGCCACAATTAATGTTTTTTGGTTTTTTAAATCAAAAAGGGTGGTGTCAAGGGAGTTAAGGAATCGCTCTGCGTTTGTGAAAGAGGGTGATCGATAAATGGCTAACAGGCCTAAGTGGTTGTTTGTTTTTATTAGAATACTGTCAGCGTCAATAAGGTTAGTTTCGGCGATAGTAATACTGCAACTCCAGGCTGTTCTTGTGTATACAACAATACCTCCGTTTTTGTTTACTTGGTTTGTTGTTCTGTATGCGCTATATCCCTGTAGGTCCTCTATAACGGAACCTTCAGACAGCCAGCACTCGGTAAGCACGATAACGTCGATATTGGAATCTAACCGATTTAGAGCAATTATAAAGTCGTCAAAGTTTTTTTGATAACTTCTGATATTGTATGTAAGCACCTTAATATTGTCTCTGGAAGCATTAAGGATACTCTTGCAAGTTTCAATAGATTCTACTGTGTGACATTCTATGTTAAAGGTTTCATCAAGGTCATTGGAAACACTAAGTAAAGCCATATTTATATGTTGTAATAGTATGAAGATAAAAACCGAAACTCAATAAATATGTTTTATGTAGAATGTGAATGTGACAGAAGATGCTTCCATATGACAAATAATGTAGTGTGTAACTGTGTGTGTGCCTTAGTAGGTGTGTGTGCGTTGATGAGAGTAGTGTTATTGGCAAGTTAGAGTGTGTGTAGTTAAGTGTAAACCCTTGTAAGTATTCGAGCAAATTTAGCATAATAAACAGACAACAAAAATAATTGAATTCTATAAAAAATAAAGATAAACATAACAGGTACTTGAGAACTAGCCCTTGTAAGTATTTGCGTAAACTTTGCATAATTGCCAAATAAAAATATTGAAACAAAATTGAAAGTTTAAATTTTAAAAATAAACATAGTTGCTTAAGGTCCGGCCAGACCAGGCACGGAATGCATTTGGGCAGTTTGTGCAAAAAATAAAAATATTTAAAAATTGTTTTCATTGGGAAACAGAACAGGTGCTTGATTACAAGTCATTCTAGGTATTTGAGAGAAATTTGCATAATAAGCAAACAAAAAACATACTTTGAAAATGTAAAATTAAAAGAAGAACGTAACAGGTGCTTACATAGGAAAATGTTACCTACTTTTGTAGGATCTCGTTCGTTAGACCTCTGTTTGGTCAGTTGAGATGGGGCAATAGCGCAGTAAGTCATGTTGGTTCCTAATGGCGATGGCAGGGTTTCCTTCTTGTTTGCGAATATTGATAGTTCCATTTTTGATCCAACAGTACTTATAGCCGCATTCCTTGGCACGTGGCTTAGCTGCCCGAAATAACAGCCGGTTACCGTTTGTCAACCGCTCGTTGAAATATAAGGTCCTGCGGGCACCGGGTATGTCTAGATCTTCACTAGAGAGGTTGCGTCTAGTTTTCCCTGCACGTAGAAATTAGTTCCGTTTGTTGCGACGCAGAAACTTAACTACCAGTGGTCGAGGGTGTTTTTCTACCGGGGCACTAGGGGTGTTCTCAGTGTTGTCGCTGTGGCGTGGCCCAGCTCTAGTAACGTATTCCAGATCACTGTCTTCGAGATGTATGCCAATTTTTACTGCCGCTGTAAGAATGATATGAACGGGGTTTTCGTTGGCAGTTTCATTTACGCCTAGTATTTCGACTTGGTTTTTCAAGTTAGCTTGTGCGTGTGACTGTACTTGCTCGCTGAGTTGTTGTATGGTAGACTTTAAGTTGGGGATTTCACGTACCCGTTCCTCAAGCGCTTGAATTTTTGCTTCTGCGCAGGCCAAGCTAGCCTCAGACACTTCAAGTCGTTGGTTACACTGTGTTAAGTGTTCAGTGAGCATTTTGAGGTGTTGTTTGAGATCGCCTACATCTCCGCGTAATAGTTTTATTTCAGACGTAAGTACGGACAAGCTACCGGAGTCCGATGCAGCAGCTGGGGTGTTCAGTATTGAGCTGTTGCTGGTGTCATTTCTGTAGTCGACGAGTCCATTTCGATCCGAAGTGTCAGAGTTGCTCGAGTTGAGCTTTTTACTGCGACAACTCGTGCATAACCAAGTTGTCTTCGTAGCCTCCGATAATTTCCGGAAGTCGGTTACTTTAGCGCATAATGGGTGATAATAACTGTCGCATTCAAAACATTTGATGTATTGATTGGCTCTTATCGGCTTAACACACGTAACGCAATTGTTTACCATTTTGAAATGTGCAAATAGAGTCAAAAAAAAAAATCACAATGATACGCTATCGTATACTTGTTATTGCATGTGTTTGTTGTGTTTGTGATGTTATGTTCGCTGTCGTCGGGCAAGCTCGGGAGGATCGTGTCCTTGATTTCGGCGCGCGGCGATTCCCGTCCTTCTAGTTACGCGGGTGCGACAAGGACGAATTATTTTGATTTCGCGTCCCGTCTCTTTTCCGCGAGGGGGAGAAGAGCTTACCTCGGCGCACGTGTGGTATCGGATTATTATTAAAACATTTTTTTATTTGTTTACACTGCACTCCACAATAGTTTTTATCACTGAAGGTTAGGTCATAGTTCTTTGTAGTTTTTTTGTAATTTTTGCGAGAGAATTGCACACGTCCACTCCTCAAACGCTCTGGATCGGCACTCCTATATTAGTAAAGAGTATTAATAACTCTATATACTTCCAAGTCGATTGAGAGCGTCCGGTCTGCACCAAGTGGAAAGGGCAATTGATAGAAATCAGACGACTGACGAAACACGCAGTTTGCAGAGGGAAATTAAGAAAATAGTTGTACTGTAACGTATTATATTTGTAATTTTAGAGTTAATCTTTGATACCATTAACGAACGGCACGGTATTAAAATCCATACAGTAGCGAAAAGCCTTTGATGTCGGGCGACACCGCCGCCTGTGTAGATATTTACACTGTCATACGCAGATGTGCACGGGTTCTAGCAAAAAAGCAATCATTCTGTTACAAGTACATATACAGGTCGTCCCAAAATTATGGGACATGAAGGGAAAGTACCTTAAATATCGTTAAAAGATCCCTCATTAAAAGATTGGCGATTTGCGTAAGACAAGAGGGATCACATTTTGAGCATTTAAATAATTAATTTACAAAAAAATACCCACTTAATTGACTACGGCAGTTTCATGTAGTTTTTAATTTGATTAAAATGATTAATTTCACGCTGTTCCTTTCTTTTAAAATACTATGTTACTTAAGAAGAGTTATTATTTTTTGGCCATTCTTTCGATTGGCATCATAAAAGTAGGGGTGTTTTTTTTTTACATTTATGTCGGTTCGATTCCCAGACGAGGCAAGTAATTTTTTGAAAATCTGTGAATGCAGAATTACTAACTTTAAAAAATAACATAAAGTCTTCTTTCAGCAAAATACCCTATCTACGATATTTAAGGTACTTTCCCTTCATGTCCCATAATTTTGGGACGCCCTGTATACATTCATCATCATCATCATCATCAGCCTACAGCAGTCCACTGCTGGACACAGGCCTCATCAATTGCACGCCATTTAGCTCTATTTCTGGCAACTCTCATCCAGCTGCTACCAGCCATCCTGCGAAGATCGTCGCTCCACCTAGCCCGAGGGAGTCCTACCTTACGTTTGCCGATTCGCGGTCTTCACTCAAGAACACGTCTACCCGAACGGTCATCGGTTCTACGGCTAATATGGCCGGTCCATTGCCACTTCAGCTTGCTTATTCTGAGAGCTATGTCAACAACTTTGGTTCTCTGCCGGATCACCTCATTCCGGATTCTATCCCTCAGAGAGACTCCAAGCATGGCTCGTTCCATAGCTCGCTGAGCGACCTTGAGTTTATGGACCAGCCGTATCGTGAGTGTCCACGTTTCAGCTCCGTAAGTCATAACAGGCAGGACGCACTGATTGAAGACTTTAGTCTTTAGGCTCTGCGTGATGAGAAGATATATATATAGATACGTGACGAGAAGACTCGACGAAGCTTCCCAAACGCTGCCCAGCCCAGCCAAATTCTTCTGTTAGCCTCCTTTTCAAAGTTGTTTTTACCTAACTGCAGCGTTTGCCCGAGGTAAACGTATTCTCGAACAACTTTGAAAGCACCGCCGTTGATCGCAATCGATCCCGGAGTGACGTGTTCGATGAACATATCCTGGGTTTTGTCCAAGTTCATCCGTAGACCAATGCGCACAGAAGAATCAACTAGGCCGTCCAGCATCTGCTGCAAGTCATGCAGCGATTCAGCCAATATGACAATGTCATCTGCAAATCTCAAGTGTGAGATGTACTCGCCGTTGATGTTAATGCCGCGTCCTTCCCAGTTCAGCGTCTTAAACACATCCTCCAATGCGTTAGAGAAAAATTTCGGGGAAATAACGTCCCCTTGTCTCACCCCTCGACTCAGGAGGATATGTTCAGTTTGCTGGTCCTGAGTTTGGACGATCATAGTCGCGTTTTCATAAAGACATCTTAGCACTTGGATGTATCGCCAGTCGACTTGGCAACGCTGCAGAGACTCCAAAACAGACCAGGTTTCGATAGAGTCAAAAGCCTTCTCATAGTCCACAAACGCAAGACGCAGGGGTCGATTATACTCTTCGGACTTCTGTATAATTTGCCGCACTGTGTGGATGTGGTCTATGGTGCTGTATCCTCCTCGAAATCCGGCCTGCTCCGGTGGCTGAAACTCGTGGAGTCTTCGCGCTAGACGATTCGTCATGACTTTTAAAAACAGCTTATATAGGCTTAGGAGCGAAATGGGTCTGTAATTCTTTAAAAGGGTCTTATCACTCTTTTTAAAGAAAATAACGACCACGCTCCTTCGCCACGCTTCCGGAGTTCTCCCAGAGAACAAGACAGAGTTGAAGAGCTTCCGAAGCTCTTTCAATATAGAATTTCCTTCCGCTTTTAGGAGCTCGGTCGTAATCCCGTCCTCACCAGGGGCTTTTCCAGTTTTAAGCTGTTTAAGAGCCGCCTCGATTTCGTCTTGGCTGACTTTTGGCAGGTCTTCCGAGAAATGGCGGGTCAAGGTGGCTCTAGAATGCTCATTGTCGGGATGAGGTCGAGATGCATGCGATGCGTACAATCGGCCGTAGAAGTTTTCGACTTCCGAAAGCATCTCCGGCTTCGAAACAACGATATCCCCACTCGATTTGGTCAACTTCGTCAGGTGGCTCCTCCCAAGGGGTTGGACAAACACTTTCGACCCCCGATTTTGCTTAATCGCTTCCTCTATAGAGCGTGTATTGGAGCGTCGGAGGTCGCGTCGTACCAATTTTCAAATATTTTTGTGAGTGCCCGCTGTTCTGACGAAGTGATAGGTGGGTTTTCACGTCGTTCCGTCATAAGCTTCAGAATCTCTTCCGAAAGTTTGGACTTCTTGCCCGTACGCCACATTTTACAAAATCGCGCACCTTCCTCCCTGAGGATTTCCACCATTTGGTCGAGCGCCTAGTGGACGTCATTTGTGGCTTCCACGGTAGCGAATCGGTTCTCCAGGTCTGACTGGAACGCTACAACATATACATTCACGTGTGTTGTAATGCCATCAGATATTTACTTGACACTTTATTTTTAGACGTTTTTTTTTTCAATTCTTTTTTTAATTAGGGACTTTTATGAAGGCAATGCGTATGACAATCCCATCGTACCCTAAATATACACACTGCTACGGATTGCATTTGGGCCATGAACCTGAACAGACTTCGCATCATCACCTTTTGGTTGAGACAAAATGTTATTTCTACTTAGTGCGTTAAATAATTTCTCTAAAATATTGTTTCCAACAAACGAAAGGAAATTCTGCTTATAATAAGTTACAGTTAATCTATGAAATCCTTAACCCTTGTTGTATTTGGCTGTCGAGGTACATCCGCACACAGAACAGGTGTGCACCATTACAATTAATCTATTCAACGATACTCGTAAAATTCGCTTGTAAAAAACCCGCTCGCGTCTGCCTTCAACGTTCGAGTGCGCAAACTAAGCGTGTTCGGCGGTCGCGTTCCGCACCGCTCGACTCCCCGCGAAATCCCCGCCGTTGCTCTAAGCAAGTACATTCGTTTCGCTACTGTATGGATTGTAATACTGTGCTTATGGCAATAAATCATAGACCTATGAAAAACATAGCAACCCTAAAATCACGATAGGCCAAAGCCCAAAAAATGGGACTGTATACACTACATATAAGGTCTATTTATTCATGAGAAACATCTACAGGCGGTAAAGAAGCCATAGCAACGTTTTTTTTTAATGAAAATATAATAATTTTAATATAGCTTGACACATTTTGCATTAAACCTTTATTCCCTATTCTATGAATGACCTGCCGCGACGGGCGATGGCGGCAGCGCGGGCGCAATGCCCGCGTCTTCGCGACGCCGCGTCATGTCGGGGCGTCTCGTCTATTCACTGTCGGGCAGCGTGTTCGTGAGGTTGTGTTCGCACGTAATTTGTGTCCGCGCAACTACAGTCTGTGTGGTACCGGACGCAAATACCTGCCCTCACCTCCTATGACATAGGACTCAACAATATCGCTGGTGAACTGTAGTGGTCGTACGAAAATACACCTCTGCCTATATCTTCAGGGAATGCAGGCTTGATGATGTTAAAAATAAACCAACGTAGGTGGACTTCATCTAGTCGTTCTCCATCAACTCGATCTAGTCTTATTTTAATAGGTTATCGCTTACGATAATCATGAATATGAATTTAAATTACAGAACTACTTAAACCCAAGTAGGTAAATTATTAGATTCCGTTCTTAATATTTTACAAAAGGAACCCAGGTGCGATTAAAACAAATCCTAATCTACAGTACATACCAAAACATCTGTAAACTAGGTAAGTACTAATAAACAGCTGACGGGTGCAATCGAATTCGCATAAGTTAATGACCTCTGTTGACGCCAAATAATGTAAAATAAAATAATTTGACTCATATAGTCTAAAAAGCCTCGTCATCATTAATCTATAAAATGTTTAAGATTGTCGTTTATGAGAGTATTTCGATCGCTTCCTATCCCTTTCCCTCCTATAATGATTGAGTCGACATATTTTCTACGAATGACACTGTGCATCAAGACACCGCTGGAATCGCATGTTCGTATTTACGTGTGCGCGCGCAATTTCTGAAACTTTTATAACCGTTATAATGTAGGGCTGCTAATAGTGCAACCTATTAACTTTAGGTGAACATTAATCGTGAGTGAAGTGCAAGTCAAAACACCGACCAATGAAGCCACGTGGAGCCAGCTAACCAGCCTAGCTCCCATCAGTATTCCAGCTCAGCCCTTACTCCCTTCCTCAGCGAGGATGCTCTCCTAGAACGCGTCACGTAATTAATGAACCCGCGCACAGTACCTAAAATCTCACCGCAAACATAATATTAACACTAAATAAATAAGGAACCTCCAATTTCTGTGAGGTTACGACTAATACAAGCGAGCGTCGTCGAGTCGTATTCGTCAGCTATTTGTTGGTTGTCTACCAAACCACTTTTACGTTTAAGTGCGAAGTGCGGATTTATTTGATCAAAAATCTTACTAGAGATAGGCAATCGTGGGCATACTGTTGTAGGTATACGCTGTTTTTGAGAATTTCCTTACCTACCGAAAGCCCAATGTCGTTTCCAACCGAACCGGACGAATTACATCACGATCGGCACTCGCGAGGTAGGTACTTAGTACCTCCCTATGATACTTGTTACTGTAGTACACCACCATGTTCTGGTACTCCTGGTTGGTATACCTATAATAGTTTGGAATTGTCGGATTTGTTACCAAAAGCCCGACGCTTGCGCGTGCGGTGCGACACGCGGAACGTGTGGGACTGAAGAGGAGCGGGGGAGGGAGACGTGAGCTCGCGTGCTACTCTTTTGATCATTGATAAAAGCCATGCGCCGTCCGCCCGCTTCAATGACAGTACATACTATGTATAAACTAGCGTAATGGATGTTTAAAAATAAGCAGGCGCCAGTATTGGTTATGTGTGTCAAGTAATTTTTAATAATATTTTTTTTTAAACAATATTTTACGATAAAAAAATCGTTTCCATGGCTTCTTTAGCATCTATGAGTGTATCTTTTAAAATATTTCGTATATTCATAGATAGACCTCATATTTCAGTTTGTTTGGTGTCGTCGCTAACATCTGTTATTCTGGAAGGAGCTAGGAGTGGTTTCGATGAGCTGAAGATAGCATACTTCTTATTATAGCCTAATCTTGTTCGTCATACCTTGGTGCTGCAGGTACAGAGGAGCCTTGAAGCCCGTCGGCTCCTCCGTGAAGTAGCGTAGTACCCAGTCGAACAATGCTGGGTGACTTCCATCTGCGCTCGTTGGCTTGTGGAAGTCTATTAGTTGACATCTGGGGTCAAATACATCGTATTATTACTAGAATACCAGTTATCCAGTATTTAGCCGTAATTGTGATCTCTCTTTTCAGAAAATACGATAAGACACGGATATGGGTGCAGCCTGTGGCTTGCTGTGCTCATAGCATTCAAGCATTTTCCGTTTCTGTAGTCACAATCGCGGCCTACGCATAATCGATAATATATATCTTCATAAAATATATCGTCATGTTCGTGATCGGGCGCCGTCAGTAGGGACTGGTCATTTCTTAGCTGCCACGGCTTATTTTAATTTTGAATTGTTTTTGTCTTTTTATTACGGACGCTTTTAACGTTCTGCATCGTTCTCACATGCATAACTTCAACATGAATGATGTAACCAATATTTTGTAACCATATTTTGATTTAAGTGTCCGTGGAGTTTCTTGCCCGTTCTTCTTCATAATGTACCTACTACGCTTTGGAATGGGCAACTAGCTTCATCTTTCTGTCTGACCGACCCCTTGACAATTCAAAAGTAACTGTAATTGGTTTATTTGAAATAAATGCTTTGAGTTTGAGTTTTAAATCATGAAAGCTTTGTTGACATTATTTTTTCTTTGTCCAAGCAAAGAATTCGTAGCTGGTTACCTTATCCTGAGTGATGAGAGTACAGTCACTACTTCGCATGCGCCGATCCATTTCCGCGTATTGTATAGTTTTGAACCCAGCTGTTCTGATCCCTGTAAGAAACGCATATATTAAAAACTGGCTGCGCCTGCGACTTCGTTCGCGTGGATGTCGGAAAACAATAATGACACATTATTGCTTAGAAAAGGTATAGGTGTATGTACGACCTGTTCTTGCACAGATGCGACGCACTGCTTAATTGTTCTTATTATTTATTTATTTATTTATTAAAACTTTATGCACAAGTAAAAAAAAATACTGTACAAAGGCGGACTTAATGCCTGAGGCATTTTCTACCAGTCAACCTTAGGGTGATGCAGAGACAAAACATGGCAGGTGCAACATAAGGGATAGATAACTTGAAAAATAATAAATACTAATACATAGATACATACATACATACATATAACGAAAATAAACTTAGTCAAGAGAAATAACGATAGGAAGAGGAGAAAACGAATCCAGCAAATCAGCGCTGGGATGATTCTGCCAACTTCTTACGAATATGTTCACGTGCCTTCACTTTAAAAGTAAACCGACTGGTTGCCGTCCTGATGTTCAGAGGGAGCGCATTCCAAAGAAAGACCGCCTGGACAAAGAAAGAAGAGTGAATGAAACCAGATCGGTGGGAAGGACATCGTAGAAGACGATTGTTAGTGGAACGAAGATTTTTACTATGCGCGGAGCATAAGTATTGAACATTTGAAGTGAGGTAAGAAGGAGAAGTAGGTTTGTCAAGAATAGAAAACAACATAGACAGAGCCCTCAACTCTCTGCGCTGACGAATGGGTAACCATTTTAAAAGCAACCGGTGCGCGGACACATGATCGTACTTACGAAGATTGAAAACGAATCGAATGCAGTTATTTAGAAGGCGGTCAAGTTTATTGAGGAGATCAGCATTCAGGTCATAGTAACACACATCACCATAGTCAATTATGGGAAAGATTAGGGACTGTACAAGCATTGCCTTTATGTATTATTATTGTATTGTATTATTATTATTGTTTGTTTGTTACAAAAGTAGTCATTTTTCCACACTGCAATCGGCATTTTGTTTTTGTTTTGATCGTTTGTTTGTTGTCATTTGCCAGTGTCGCAACACAGAGCAATTTGTATTGTTTTTGGTCCCCGGCTTTAGCACCAAGCAATAGACAAAATTGTGAAACTTTTGATACATGAATACGAGGCTTTTGGCTATTTTGTATGTCTTTAAATTAATGTCGCTCATTTGTTAGGTGCGTTTTGTTTGTGCAGAATAAACTATTTTTCTTTAATTTTTTTTTCTATTTGTTTCCCACTCCTCCATTGAAAAGGAAAAATCTTCCGATCTTGCCTGGTAGGAAGCCTGGGGGTTCTCTACCACAGCCCTTTCGAATGCAGTCGCTGCGTCTTCAGGGTTCATAATGACAATGCGATGAAGTGTCACTTGGATTTTTTTGAACAAATTAAATTCAAGGCACCTGGTCGAGACTCACTATCTGTGCACCTGCCGTACTCAATAAATCGACTGCCCTTCTAGCAGAGTGTGCTGAAGCGTTATCATGATGAAGAAGGACCACGCTTTAAGAGCACTGTTGAAAGTGTTCCGAGAAAACAGGGAAAATACTATGCAATTATCATGATCTTTAAACTTGTGTAATTAAGAAAATGCTTCTCTGTAAACGATGTTAGAAAAGTTGCTTGCCCCCCGAAACAGCACCCACGAGCTCTTTCGGGCAACAACTTGCAACAAGCATAAAGTTGCCCGCGTGAAAAGCAACCTATTTTACTCTTGTTATGGCCGCCATTTTTGGAGTTGATTTTGATTTCATGATTTTCAACACCGGCCGCTCTCAAAAATTACAAAAATAACACCCATGACGAAAATGTTGTACATAATTTTGATTTAGACCTCTTTACTACCGAAGACCATACAAATTATACCCACACTTTAGAATTAATAAATAAGTACAGTATTTATGTGACCATCGTTAAAAAAAAAAACTGATAATAAAAAAAATACAGGTTTGCACGGAAATCGACGCACAACCTGTTACCATAGATTTAGTACATGATTCTGAACACTCCTGCGTTGAAATTTTTGATAGGTTATTTTTTGAAAATTGCTGTTCCATACATTTTGACCGCGTAGGTATTGTACTTTTCTATGAAACAGCAGATTTTTGTTTTGATAACTGACGAAAAATTTCTCCGTTTTTTTCTCCGCTTCCCAGAGGGTCATGGCCATCCGGCTGGTCCGATAATTCCACACGGTCTCCTGCGAGGCAGCGAGCCTCCTTGCCGGATTGCCGCCATTGGATCTGGAGGCAAAGGTCCTCGCGCACATTTGGGAGTGTCGCGAAGAGGTGAAACGCCGGGGCGTAACTCCGCTGCCGCGAGAAATCACGGCACAGCGGACAGAGCTCCGGCGGGATCTCATGGCGGCATGGAGAGTGCGACTGTCGCAACCCAGCGCAGGGCACGCCACAATTGCGGCGGTAAATCCCCGCTTTGAGGAGTGGCTTATTTTAATAATGATATTCAAAAAACGAGGCACAAGGAGTATGTAAGGATCGTAGCAGGTGGCGTTATGTAGTTTCTGCCTGCCTCCATGGGAAGAAGGTGTGAGTTTATTATTAGCCAAAAATATTTTTTGGAAAAAGTACGAGATATAAAGTTGAAACCATTTACATACAGTTGAATGTGCGTATTAATAATCCCCTTTAGCGAGTGATTATGTTAAAATTTAATCTGAACAGAGTTTGTAGTATCTAATGAATGTGTAATTTTCATGAGATACTTTTGCAACAGACCATACGAAGGCTTGTTATAATAATAATAATAATAATAATAATAATAATAAAAAATAAACTTACACAAAAATTTAAACACAGACTAAAATCTATTTTAAACACTCAGTTGCACTCCAAAAATACTATCAAAGCAATAAATACCTATGCTATCCCAGTCCTTACATATTCTTTTGGCATAATAAGCTGGAACAAAACGGAACTTAAAAACCTACAACGCGTCATTAACACCAGTATGACCAAATATAGAAAACACCACCCTCGATCTTGCGTACAGCGACTAACACTACCTAGGAAAGAAGGAGGACGAGGAATAATAGATATAACGAACCTACACAATAAACAAATCAGTACCCTTAGAAAATATTTTAACACAAAAAGCACAACCTCTACCCTACACAAAGCAATAGTTTATAATGATCGAAAACTAACCCCGCTAAACATGTTTGACAAAACTACTCAAATTAACGAGAAACAGACTGATACACAGACTAAAATATCGGAATGGACTCAGAAGTCACTCCATGGAAGACATCGCCAAGACCTTTGCCAACCTAACGTCGACAAGTTAGCGTCGAACGAATGGCTCAGGCGCGGAGATTTATTCCCTGAGACCGAAGGGTTCATGACAGCAATTCAAGACCAAATTATTGAAACCCGTAACTACCAAAAGCACATCTTGCGAGTCCCTCTTTTAACAGATATTTGTAGGCGATGTCATAGCTCCTCTGAAACTATTCAACACATTACTGGAGCCTGCAAAGCAATAGTTCAAACTGACTATAAACACAGGCACGATCAAATAGCAAACATAATTCATCAAAAACTTGCCATTAAATATAAATTAATTACTACACCTCCAGTACCTTACTACAAATATACTCCAGAAACGATTCTTGAAAACACAACACACAAGCTATACTTTGATCGAGCCATCCTCACAGACAGAACAACACATTATAATAGACCAGACATAACGTTACTAGATAAAATTAATAAAACCGCGCAAATTATTGACATAGCAGTACCAAACACACACAACCTACAAAACACTATAGCAGAAAAGCTGTCAAAATATACAGACTTAAAAATAGAAATAAGTCGAATGTGGCGGTTAGGTAGCGTTGCCATTATTCCTGTAGTACTTTCAACCACGGGTGTCATTCCCAAACAACTGCATCAATCTTTAAAAACCCTGGACGTAGCTCCCTCGACCTACCAAACCCTACAGAAAGCTGCTATCCTGAACACTTGCAGAATTGTCCGGAAATTCCTGCAGAACGACAATGATGCAGAAAAAGCACCCGCACAAACATCATTCACCGCTGCAACACAAAGTCAAAACATAATATCATCACGCCGCATATTATCATCAATTATCACTTAGGTTAGTACTTTCAGGGGTAGCACTTGGCTTTGGCCCGTGTTACCCTAAAAAACCGGCAGATCAGTGCCGAGATACAAAAATGTATACCAACAAATAATAATAATATGTTTATTTGCATAAAACATGGTATAAAGGGGTGTTAAATAATACTATATAGCACAAACATGTTTAGCTAGGTTATAACAAAGCATGCAAAATACTTAAAATTAAGCAAGTAGACAAGGAGCCATCAATAGTGAATAGAACATCAAAATTTTTTGTCAACAAATTCCTTTAAGCTATAAAAACTATGTTCGAGCATCCATTTGTAAAATTGAACTTTAAACAATTTTGAATGTAAGTTTTTAAATTGCCTCGGTATTTTATTATACATGCGCACACACATTGCTAGGCAGTTTTTATTATACTTAGTTAGGCGAGGCAGATCATTCAACACAAGTTTATACGGATCTCGTCTGTTCCGAGGATTGACATCATTTGCAGTCTTAAATAATTGTTTATTTTTCATTACAAACATACATATTTCGTAAATATAAAGTGACGGTAACGGTAACAAACCAAGTTTCCTAAATAATGGTTGACATGAGTCATCAGGTTTTAGTCCACAAATTGATCTCATGCACTTTTTTTGAGCGATGAATACTCTTTGGAAGTCGGTGCTGTTGCCCCACATTACAATCCCATAACGTAGTAATGATTCAACGTATGCACGGTAAGATATTACAGCAGTTTTTACGTTAGTTACATTTTTGACTTGTTTAAGTGCATATACAAATCTATTTATTTTAGTGCTAATATTATCTATGTGTTCTTTCCAATTTATATCTTTATCTATTATTACACCCAAAAATCTTGTATGCGTTACTTCTTTGATTTTATCAATATTAAGTTTTATGTCATTTTTGTGATTATTAGATTGATTAAATTGAATGTAAACTGATTTATCTAAATTTATCTTTAAATGATTAATGTCAAGCCAATGAAGTAATTTGTTAATTGTATTATTAATGTCAAACTCATGGTCTAAAATGGTATTATGTTTTTTATTAGATGTCACTATAATGGATATGTCGTCGGCAAATAATATGCATTTATGGTCAGTTATTTTTGTGATGTCATTAATATAAATGAGGAATAATATTGGGCCCAGCACGCTTCCTTGTGGAACGCCACATTTGTTATATTTATATTCCGATTGGTAGGATATTATGTCATTATTTTCGTTCTTTTTATTGATAACGACACATTGTTTTCTATTACTTAAGTAAGACGATAACCATTGGAGTGCTGGTCCTCTAATCCCATTAGCTTCTAGCTTTTGCAGTAATGTGTCGTGTGAAACCAGATCGAATGCTTTCGACAGATCAAAAAAGAGACCAGTAGTCATAAAATTATTGTTAATATTTGAAAGTACAGCTTGCATTAGAGAAAAAATTGCCAACGATGTGGATTTGTTCTTCTGGAATCCAAATTGTTTGTCACTAATAATGTTGAATCTATTACAGAAACTAACTAATCGTTTGTACATACATTTCTCATAAACTTTAGACAAAATGGGTATTAAAGTAATAGGTCGGTAATTATTTATATCATATTTGTCTCCTTTCTTGAATAAGGGCTTAACTAGGGACATTTTCAATTTATCTGGAAAGGTTCCATGGGAGAAAGATATATTTATTAAATGAGTGAGAATGCCAGTCAGTTCATCACTACATGCTTTTATGATTTTTGTATTCATTTCGTCATATCCCTCCGACTTGGTGTTAGACAGAGACATTATTTCCTGTCGTACCTCGTTGAGCAGCATTGGTCTAAGGAACATCGAGTTGGCACATGCATTTTTGCAGGGGTTTTGATGTGAGGTTTTACCTCCTTGGTTGGAGGTTGGGGACCTATCAGAGATTTTTCAGCGATAGTTTCTGTGTATTTCGACTTCTTTTTAACCAACTTCCAAAAAAGGAGGAGGTTCTCAATTCATCTGTTTTTTTTTCTATGTGTGTTAGCTCCCAACTTTTTTGGATGGAACCAATTTGGATGATTCTTTTTTTATTTAAAAGCTGGTGCTTCACATGTGGTCCCATTTAAATTTGATCAAGTTCTGACCAGCAGTTTTTGAGTTATCCTTAATACTGCGGATTTTTTCCACTTAGTTTATTTCGATGATGTTTTAATAATTTCCTGTCACGGTCATTTACATAACAAGTAGTGGCTTACGAATGTGTGTGGGGCAGGTATCACAACTAAAAAGTGTAAAATTAAAACATTTTTAGAAAAAAAACCGACTTCCAAAAAAAACACTAAAAATCTTGCAAAATAACTTTAATTTCGGAAGTCGGTGGCCAAAAACTAAAATACTTAACCAAAGACACCGACTTCCGAAATTAAAGTAATTTTTCACGATTTTTTGTGTTTTTTTTTTGAAGTCGGTTGTTTTTTTGTAAAAATGTTTTTTATCAGTGTACCTGTGTGTCAAACCCCAGCTGCCAGGCCCTCTCCACAAGCAGCTGTAGCCGCGGTATGGATGGCACGCACTCACACTCGCGCTCTCGCTCCAGCGTACAGCTGAGGAGTGTGGAGTACTGCGGGTGCCGCATTAGCGATGATAGCACCATTTGCATGTTCCTGAAAGATTTAAAATATATAATATTTCCTACATTCACTTGCTGTAAGATTCGCTATGGATCAGGACAAAGACATTAACACTTATTTTTGGTTGCCGTATGTCATTTACTTCCCAGAATTTGATCCTTTTGTGGGGCATTTTCGGGTGGAGCAATAATACAGCGTGTTTTTTTTTCCAAAATTAACGGGTACGATTTCTGGGAAGGAAAATTAATTTGTCAGAATACTAATTACACTATTTTAGTTTTTTATCGAAATCGACCTCTGGACTCATTTGAGTATTTATCGAACGTTTTTATAGTTTCGGATTTGGCACGCACATTTATAATTGGCCCTGTAGGTACCTCAAGTATTTTATAAATAATTATTTTTACTGTTATAATAAAATAGCTTCTGCCCGCGACTTCGTCTGCGTGAAATTTCTTGTTCCCCCGACCCACCCCGTCGCATCGCATCACCTGCCCGCGTTATTTCTTCGTTTTCGTTTAGCGTTCATTCTGACTTTTTTCGGCTCCTAACGGTCCTAGCGTGATTTTAAATAGCCTAAGCCTTCCTCAAGAATTGGGCTATCAAATGCATAAAGAATTTTTCAAATCCAACCGGCAGTTCCAGAGATTAGCGCGTTCATACAAACAAACAAACCCTTTAACTTTATTATTAGTATAGATTAGGTTGTTAACTCTTTTTACCTGTACCCGCAGCCCCAACCCCTGTCTCCATAGGTACTCGCGTAGTGGTCCACAGCACTGCATAAGTACGTCCTCGATATACTGGTGTTCTGGGCATTCAGTTGAGCTATCCTCTCTAGGAGGCCTGGATACAAAGATAATTCAGTTAAATGAGAGTTCAGTAGAATATACAGCACCTTAATTGCGTAACACACTATCTATCACAATCTGAATCATTTTGAAGCCTATTACTAATCCATTGCTTCATATGTTCGAAAAATTTGTTTACTCAACAACGTAAATAACGCAATGAATGTTGTTGAACTGTCAAAATGAAAACCATTCCTACTGTTAGTGTGTTACGCAATTACCCCACTGTTCATATTATCACATTTATCGATCGTGATTTCGAAACCCTACAATCAAAAGCCGTAATAGTTGTTTCTGTAAGCGAAGCACAATAATAAAGGCTGGTGAAATTATTGTTAGATTTGTAAATCAGAGTACCTATAAATAACATATTAAGAAAAACAATAATATGATTATATAAATTCAAATAGATTTTGACCCACGCAGCGCACTAGGGCGCAGGTAGTGGGTGCGGGTGATAGTTGGCCGGAAATGGACACTCAATAGGAATGAAAGGGAGAGTCTATTTCCGGTCAGGTTTGAACTCGACCTCGACAAGTCTGTACTTGTCCCCGGGCGAGTCCATAATACGTGCTAATTACATAGCACTACTATATGAAGGTCGCTGATGTTGCATCCGCGCCGACCTTATTAATTTCTATAATCGCTGATGCACCTATGACATCAGTCGATTTCGCGAGTTGTTGTTTGTCCAATAAATTGTAAGAATGATTATTCTAATATCCTACTTCGAACTAGAATCATCATTCATAGGTTTAATTTTGTAATATTAAATTAGTAATTAAATTTATTTAAAATCATTTCGGTTTTTTTTCGATCCTCTGATCGCAGCAAACGTAATTGGCGCAGTCGGTAGGATATCCGCGAGAGATATCGGGACTCTATCTCACATCGATAATCGCGTCGCGAGTCACTCGGGTGGCTATCAAGCACCATTTCGGGTATCCTGAACCTACGGACCTGCTGCAGACCAGAAGGAGAATCCAGCCATCGATTCACAGAGAGGAATCAGAAATGAGATACCTGTAAGTACACTTGAATCATTCTCGTGTTGCACCCCTTTGAATCTTAACCCTCAAGATTTACCATCCAAGGGCCTCCAGTGCGCGGGAGCCTGAATCACGACAGGCTCGCCAACGTGTAGTAGATATAAATAGAGATATAACTTTAGATAAATTAGAGTTCATCAATATGACTCAAAATGACCCAGATACCATTTTCAAGGCCCTTCGCCTTGTTCCAGAGTTTGACGGCAACCCAAATATCCTTACGCGTTTCATTAGAATTTGTGATTCGTTAGCTGCGCAGTTTTTGAGTAACACACCCGGCAGCGAATTTTCCAACTTATGTTTACTGAACGGTATACTTAATAAGATAACTGGGACCACGGCATGTACTATTAACGCAAATGGAATACCTGAGAGCTGGCTAGGCATTCGAACTGCCTTGATTAATAACTTTTCGGATCAACGTGATGAAACCGCATTGTACAACGACCTCTCTCTAACTACTCAGGGTAATAAAACGCCACAAGAATTCTATGATCATTGCCAAACGTTGTTTAGTACGATCATGACATACGTGACTTTACATGAGACTGTACCAACGACTATAGCAGCGAAACGCGACTTGTATAAAAAGGTTACCATGCAGGCATATGTTCGAGGGTTAAAAGAACCCTTAGGATCCCGTATACGTTGCATGCGCCCACCAACGATAGAAAAGGCGCTTGAGTTCGTTCAAGAAGAGCTCAATGTAATGTACTTGCAACAACGTGAGACCGCAAAAACCCAAGCTCCTTCTAAAGTCACTCATTCCACTCTAACACCTGTAGCGTTTACCCCACGACCTCATAACTTCCCAACATCAGTACCTAATTGGCCATTACCCGTGGGACAACGTCCAGCGGGACCTGCACCTCAGCCTTTTAAATTCCCTGCACCAGCACAATACCAATATCGTATGCCAACGAACACACAAAGAGTGTTCAGTGCGGCACCTCCTAACTACAACCACCGTAGTAACACATTTAGATTACCATCCCGAAATAATGTACCTCAAGGCCCTCAGCCGATGAGTGGTGTTCAACGTTTTACTCCCAGACCTCTGCCCCCAATAAACGCACCAGCAGCCCATGATTGGAACAAGTTTGGCAATCCACCACCCTCAAATTATTTTAAATCCCGAGAAATGAATATGAACGAGTGCATGACATATGACGACTCATATTACGACTATTATAACGAACCGGAGTACAATTACTATACTGATTACAACAACAGTGACATTGACCCGAGTCTAGCCGCTGACTTGACTTATTATAATGTGTCAACGGACGCCCAGGTATTTGATGAATCGCAAGCGGATATAATTAACCATGCTCAGCAGGATTTTCTGGAGCCTTCGATGTCACAAAAACCAAAATAGAACTAAACCTTCAGACACAGAGGCAACTTCCCTATATACAAATTAGAGACCCACCATTAAAACTTTTAATAGACACAGGTGCCAACCAATCTTTCATTAGCCCCGAAGTTGTCGAAAAATATTTCTCTGAGTATCCTTTGAATTTCGATCCTTTTGAGATAACCAACATACACGCAACAAGCAGGAACGACTATTCCATAACCTTGCCATGTTTTGCGGAGTTTAACGACGCTAACAGCATGAAGTTGTTCATTTATCAGTTTCATAATTATTTCGACGGCCTCATTGGTTTAGATCTATTAAATAAATGGGAAGCTCGCATAGATTTAAAAGAAAATACACTAGTAACTCGATCTGCGATAAACCCTATTGTAATGTATAACTCGTGCAACATAAACTTATACGAAGATATTATACCAGCTGGGAGCACTAAGATTATTCGTATCCCTATTGAGGTGCCAGAAGGCGACGCTTTTATTCGGGAACAAACTTTTTGCAATTGCATAATTCATGAATGTATTACCACCGTAAATAATAATCGTGGCTACGTAGAAATCGAAAACCCGACACCAAATGACGTAATATTTTCACTCGATCGCCCAGCGCACGCGGAATTATTTAATATTGAGTGCAGTAGTACTCAACAAATATCGACCCGCGCTCAGGAAGTAGTATCGCGTTTGAGAACTGATCACCTAAACCCGGAAGAGAAGGCTAACCTAGTAGCTCTTTGTTCCCGTTACTCGGATGTTTTTTACATTGAGGGTGAGGGATTAACTTTCACAAATAAAATAAAGCATCGATTAGAACTACCGATGATGTTCCAGTGCACGCTAAAAGCTACCGGTATCCATTCGTACACCGCCAAGAAGTTAGGGACCAAATAACTAAAATGCTCGATCAAGGTATCATTCGACCATCAGAATCTGCACGGAGCTCGCCTATTTGGGTAGTTCCAAAAAAAATAGATGCCTCAGAAAAGCAAAAATGGCGTCTCGTAGTAGATTTTCGTAAGTTAAACGAAAAGACACTAGACGATAAGTACCCTATACCTAATATCAATGACGTTCTCGACAAATTAGGTAAATGCCACTATTTTACGACCTTGGATTTGGCAAGTGGATTCTACCAGGTAGAGATGCACCCACAGGATGTAGAAAAGACCGCATTCAATGTAGAACACGGTCATTTTGAATTTCTAAGAATGCCGATGGGACTAAAAAATTCTCCGTCCACGTTTCAACGTGTGATGGACAATGTCCTTAGAGGACTCCAAAACGAGATATGTCTCGTATATTTAGATGGCGTCATCGTTTTCAGTACATCCCTTCAGGAACATATTAGGTCTTTACCTATGAAATTGCCGTTCTGCAGTACTGGCCATTTCAAATCAAAATAATTTTTGTTTGGCTATGAATTCTAATTTCAAATTAATTTTATTTTAAAAAAATGGATTTTTTTTTCTAAAAGTAGTCATTTCTTTATTGATTAGTGTTACATTTTCATCGCATTTCAATCTTTTTCGTCATCATGGATACGTTAAAAATTCGAGTAATTATGGAATATGAGTACCGTCGTGGCAGCAACGCGGCACAAGCGGCACGCAACATCAACGACGTTTACGGAGCTAACTCTACAAACCAACGCACCACCTGTTATTGGTTTGCTCGCTTCCGTTCTGGAAATTTCGACCTGAAAAATGAACCTCGCGGTCGTCCGAAGACTTTGGTCGACAATGACGAATTAAAGGCGATTGTGGAAGCTGATGATACACAATCTACGGCTGAATTAGCAGCAGCTTTCGACGTTAGCGTCAAAACAATATTGGTCCATTTGCGTCAAATTGGCAAGGTAAAAAAGCTTGACAAATGGGTGCCCCACGAACTCAATGATCGCCAGCGCGAAGTACGCGTCGAGACGTGCCTTGCCAGTGCAAGGCACGTCTCGACTCGATTTCTGTGTCTGTTGAGCAGTCTCAACAGACACACAAATGAAGGAATTTTGAACCGCATTGTTACCTGCGATGAAAAATGGATTCTGTTTGATAACCGTAAGCGCTCAGCAAGTTGGTTGGATCCTGGTTCAGCACCTAAACAATGCCCTAAACGAAAACTTACCCCTAGAAAAGTGATGGTCACTGTTTGGTGGTCTAGCGCCGGTGTGATTCATCACAGCTTCTTACCAAACGGGGTGAGCATTACTGCAGATGTGTACTGTGAAGAACTGAACACAATGATGGAGAAGCTGGCGCATCTCCAACCAGCATTGGTCAATCGCTCGTCTCCGCTGCTCCTGCACGACAACGCGCGACCTCATACTGCACAGCAGACGGTCTCCAAGTTGCAAGAACTGGGGTTGGAAGCTCTCCGTCATCCGCCCTACTCACCAGACCTTGCGCCTACAGACTACTACTTTTTCCAGAATTTGGATAACTTCTTGGCGGGAAAAAAATTTAATACCCGAGAGGCAGTACAAAATGCCTTTGAAGAATTTGTTGCCTCCCGTCCAGCTGATTTCTTTAAGAAGGGCATCAATAAACTGCCACTGCGATGGCAAAGATGCATTGATTGCATGGGTGATTACTTCGATTAATACAAATAAAAAATTCATGAAAAAAATTCGTTTAAATTTTTTCATACAAAACGGCAATTTCATAGGTAAAGACCTATTATCATTAACCTCGAAAAAGTATTCCAGAAACTTCGAGAATCCAACTTCAAAATCCAAATGGACAAGTCAGAATTCCTTAAACTTGAAACTGCTTATTTAGGCCATGTCATCAGTACGGATGGCATCAAGCTAAATCCCGATAAAATATCTGCAATTAAGAAGTATCCTATTCCAAAAACACCGAAAGAAATCAAACAATTTCTGGGCCTCCTCGGTTATTATCGAAAATTTATTCCTGACTTTGCCCGAACTACAAAACCACTTACGCAATGCTTGAAAAAAGGACGCAAAATCACCCTTGACTCCGAATATGTGAATTGTTTCGAAAGATGCAAGACTCTCCTGACTAATGACCCCATCCTACAGTATCCGGACTTCAATAAAGAATTTAACTTGACGACCGACGCTTCTAATGTAGCCATCGGCGCTGTTCTATCCCAAGGACCCATAAATTCAGACAAGCCCATCTGTTACGCATCCCGAACTTTAAATGAAAGCGAGATGAACTACAGTACTATAGAGAAGGAATTGCTTGCTATAGTTTGGGCTACGAAATATTTCAGACCCTACCTATTTGGACATAAATTTAAAATTTTCACTGACCACAAACCGTTGCAATGGATGATGAACATGAAAGAACCAAATTCTCGACTGACAAGATGGAGACTTAGACTTAGTGAATACGACTTCTCAGTTATTTATAAAAAAGGGAAATCTAATACAAATGCTGACGCCCTTTCTCGGATTGAAATTCACACCAAAGAAGCCATGTCCTTAATAGAGGAAATCGATGAACTCAACTCCTTAATGGGTAATCCATCAGAAACCATCCCTGGCAAACCAAACTCCTCGACTGAAACAGTACATACAAGCGCTGAAAACCCCATCCTAGAAATTCCCATAACTGACGAGCCATTAAATAAGTTTAACAGACAGATATGTTTAACTATTGTAAATGACGTAAAGAAACGACCTGTAGTTACCAGGCCATTTGACACCCATACGCGTATAAGTATCCAACTATCCCAATCTAACTTAGAGGAAGATGTGATCTGTGCCGTAAAAGAATACGTTAACCCCAAGGTTAAGACAGCTATTTTAGTTAATCCACCTCTAGCCATGAACTCAATTATACCAATCATACAGGAAAAATTCAAAAGTTCATCCTTAAATCTCGTTTTAGCTAAATGTGAATTAGAAAATGTCAAAGATTACCTTCGACAACAGGAGATAATACGACACCATCATGACGGTAAAACTAACCATCGTGGAATTACCGAGTGTCATTTAGCCTTATCTCGTAAATACTACTGGCCAAAAATGAAAGACCAGATAACCAAATTTATAAATGAATGTACGATTTGCGGTCAAGCCAAGTACGACAGAAACCCGATTAGACCTCAGTTTAACATCGTACCACCAGCTACCAACCGTTTGAGACAATCCACATGGATCTATTTACTGTACAGGGTGAAAAATATGTAACATTTATCGATGTATTTACAAAGTACGGTCAAGCTTATCACTTACGTGACGGAACCGCTATTAGCATACTACAAGCCCTTTTGCAGTACTGCACCCACCATGGCGTCCCTATTACTATTATTACAGACAATGGGACTGAGTTTACAAACCAATTGTTCATGGAATTTACGAGGCTTCATGGGATCAACCATCATAGAATACTAGCTCACTCTCCTAACGATAACGGAAATATCGAACGATTCCACTCAACTCTTTTAGAACATCTTAGACTTCTTAAGCTACAGTATAAAGACGAACCAATAATTAATCTTGTGCCCTATGCTTTAATAGCTTATAATAGCTCAATACATAGTTTCACGAGATGTCGCCCCTTTGATCTACTGACTGGTCATTTTGACCCCCGAGACTGTAAAGACATTGACCTTACACAGCATCTATTACAACAGTACACGCAAGTCCATAGAGATAAAATGAAACATGTTTATGACATCATCAACTCGTCATCACTTGCTAATCGTACCGCGATAGTTGAGAAACGAAATGAAACACGCGAACCCGAGATAGAATACGTACCCCAACAGCAAATATTTATAACAAACCCCCTTGCTAGTCGACAAAAGACTGCCCCACGATATACACAGGACACAGTTTTGGCAGACCTGCCGATTCATATTTATACTTCAAAAAAGCGTGGCCCCATAGCGAAATCAAGACTCAAGCGTGTACCTAAATCAGCAAAATTGTTACAGGATCCTACTGATAGCAATTCTCCCAATGACGCGACCTCAGGAGATAAGACTCGAAAGCCTCGATGACGGACCTGGGCTTCTACCCTTTAAACTTGGACAAATGAAAATTACGACTCACCATCATACCTTCATCCAGTACGTACAGCTAAGCAATATAGAAAACAATGTTCAATCCCTATAAACTCAACTAACGATCTGTCAAAATCAAATGACTAATGACACCTACGCGTTATACGAAATTCAATTGGAGTATCTTGCTAGCAAACTTGGCAATGTCCTAAAACAATTACGATCTTTAGAACCCAACAGAGCCAAAAGAGGTCTTGTAGACGGACTAGGTTCAATAATAAAAAGCCTAACCGGGAACCTAGATCACGAGGATGCGGTAAGGTATAATCAGGCAATTCAAATCTTAGAACGTAATCAAAACAAATTAGTGACCGAATTCAATGATCATATAAGTATAAGTAAAGAGTGGATGTCTAAATATAATAGCGTAATTACACAAATAGTAAAAAACCAGAATAAAATCAACACTACTTTAGAGACTATATTACAAAGTAATGCACTAAGAGAAAATAATTTAATAAAATATGCTCATTTTGCCCAACTACTAGAAATTATAAGCGATAATGTAGAAGATTTAACTCAGGAACTAATTAGGATAGAAAATAGTTTAGCTTTTGTTCGTGCGAGTAGTACACACCACTCTATGATAGACGTAGAAATACTACAGTCCATGGTACAAAAACTTAAGACTATTTACGCCGAAGAGCAAATTTTAGATCTAGAACTTAGAGATTATTATGACATTATAAAACCGGGATCATATTACGTAGACAACCAGATAGTATTCGTATTTAAATTTCCAATATTTTCTAAAAATAGTTATGATTTTTATAAACTCTCCGTGGTACCTAATAAACACGCACAAGCTCTTATTCCACCCTTTCCTTTCCTTGCAACTAACGAGATGTTACATGCGTACATAGAGGCTGAATGCCCGAAGTTGAAAGACTGGTACCTCTGTGAGAACGATATTACTCACCAGACTCGCAACAAAGCTGACTGCGTCCAGGAGTTAATCACCAACCAAGCCCTACAAGACTCCTGCAAGTTTACCACAGTCACCTTGATGAGAGAAGCCATGGAGAAACTCGACGACCAACATTACGTCCTCTCCTTTCCTCAAGAAACGAAGGTACAATTAACCTGCAACCAGAAAGACTACACATCGCTTCAGGGTAGTTACCTTGCTACGATTCCTATTGGATGTTATCTGAAATCCGAAGAGTTCACCATTGCAAACGTTTACGATGAAATTAATGGCCAACCCTTGAAGTTAATGAAAATACCCTACGACGCTGAGAAACAGGCCACCACAGCCACCCACGTCAATCTGAACTCTATTAATCTACAAGGACTACACAGCATCCAGGACCAAATTATGATCCAGAATCCTGTTCAACTTGAAAACGTGCAGACCAACGCACTTTATCACACTACAATCCCATTCTATGGAATACTATTGAGTGCAAGCGTACTCTTTATCATCGCAATGACCCGGCGCTACCTATGCAAATGTACTAACACTATGAAAAAGAAGCAGCAACCACCAGCTGCAACCCTGGAAAATAAGGAAACTCCTGACGAACTTCCGGCAACATTTTCACTCAACGTGCTAAAATAGTCGCCGTTCTAAGAGGGGAGGAATTACATAGCACTACTATATGAAGGTCGCTGATGTTGCATCCGCGCCGACCTTATTAATTTCTATAATCGCTGATGCACCTATGACATCAGTCGATTTCGCAAGTTGTTGTTTGTCCAATAAATTGTAAGAATGATTATTCTAATATCCTACTTCGAACTAGAATCATCATTCATAGGTTTAATTTTGTAATATTAAATCAGTAATTAAATTTATTTAAAATCATTTCGTTTTTTTTTCGATCCTCTGATCGCAGCAAACGTAATTTGCTCGTGAGTTGTTAACGAGGGAAAACAAGTGGCCTGCACCCACTACTCGCTACAGTTAATAAGACTATAGAAAAGGTGCATAATTCCGAATATTTGTAGTCGTCGTTAGTCATCACTAGTAGTCGTCGTTAGTCATCACTAGTAATCGTCGGAAGTTCTCCAAAGCAATAAGTTGTCTCTTCAAGTGTATCACCAAGTCGCGAATTGTACCTAGGGCAGTAAAGTACTATAGGGTATCTAAAAGTGCATTGTAAGTTAGCCTTTGTGTCATATTTATATGCCATCGGCGTCTCTGACTATATTTTAAAGACTGTAATTTTGTGTGATCTGTTTTCTGTGCATTCCCTGAACCATTCAGGTATTACCTAACTGTATATGTGCGTGTATTGTCCTGAAACTATTGTGTACTTCGCCGTGTAAAAGTGTTTTGTGTTACGATAGCCGCCTCACGGTTTTATAATTTACTGATTACTGTTCATTTTCGTGTATTTACTTGCAATACAAGTGTGATTTCGCCTATTAACGTGGTTTCATTACATGACCTTCGTCAAGGGAACACCGTCACCCCCGCCTACAACACCAGACTCTCGCTTTTCTTACATTTTGGTCCTTCGAGCCGGATAAGGTTCAACTAGAAGGTGGAACCATGAGTCAGAGGAGCGAAATAACCACACGCAGTAAATTACGCAAAATGAACAAAGATTTAAATGCACGTCGAGTTGATGATGTCGTGTCCGACTCAGGGTTGCCATCAGAAAGGGCACCAGGGTCACCGTCTGTTGCACCAACAATAGCATCGACGTCTGCTCTCAACATTCCACTGACGGGTGGTCGGGTTATCGACTACAGTCGAGGTACGCCAGCGGGACCACAGGGAGGGCAGGCAGTCACGAAAGATCGCCATAAATCGCCGCGAAGCAAAGTTTCGTCGAGAAATAGCCGCAAAAGCGTGGATTACCTGCGAAAGCGGATCGAGTACGAAGCAGAGCGGGATTTGGTGCAGCTAAAGGAGAATCTTCTTAAGAAACGAATGGAAGCAGACATCGCCCAAATAGAGGCGGCTGCTGAAAGCGACGACTCCCGCTCAGATGTGAGTACGACACAGCGCGTGGAAGAGTGGGTGCATACAACACCCCAAGGTGCTCAATTGCCAGAAGGATTGGGCACACCGGCTGTGTCAGGCGCGCCTGAAGAAGTGGCTGCGCCCCGTGAAGCATCTGAAAGACACGATCAAAACGTGAGTAAAGTGATTCGTGATCTTAAAACTAGTGAATACCGTGTACCGTCCGTGTCGTACGATAGAGATGTGTCGCGTGTGTTAGGGGCATCAGAGTCAGTCCCGTTACCTAACCTAACGGTACCAGTTACGCCCATATACACGCCAGTGTCGACAGGTGTGAGATTCCGTCTACCCGACAACTTTCCCGTCTTTACCACTCCGGTCGCGAGTGTACCTCGAGTATCTACACTCGAGTCGGATACACAGCGGCAGAAGAATTACGGAGAGGATGAAAAAGAAAGACGGCGACAATCATCGGGGGATAGAGACAGTAAGATCGACCGACTGGCAGACGCGATTACAAGCATGGCACGCCCGCGACCGGTACCGAGACAGGCATACGAATTGCCGTATTTTAGTGGAGACCCAGCCGATTGGATATCGTATCGGAATATGTACTGGGATACAACTCGACTATACGAATTTAAGGCACATGAAAACATAGCGCGATTAAAAACCTCACTACAAGGTGACGCAAAAATATCAGTAGAAGATTTGCTCAGAACGTCAACAGACCCCGCTGATATAATGCGAGCATTAGAGGACGAGTTCGGTCATCCGACCCTAGTGCTACAATGTGCCCTAAAAAAGGTGAAAGATTTACCCAGAGTGACGGAGAATTGCCGGGAGCTGGGAAAATTCTCGTCTACAGTACGAAATTGTGTATCGTTACTGAAAAATATTAAAGCTGAGGGATACCTAAATAACCCACAGCTGATAAGTGACCTGCTGAGCAAGCTGACACCAGTACAACGATCGCAGTATGGTGACTTTGCGATGGGCCTGGATAACTCGCAGGGGGTGGACCTAAGAGTGTCGCCAAACCTAGAAATATTGTCTCATTTCCTGATACATTTAGCGCGCTCGACATCGTACTACGTGCAACCGAGCATGTATGAGCCGAGTCCATCCAAACCCCCTAGCAAGCAGCAGAAGTATGGTACCGGGCAAAGCCGACCAGGGAATGCTGCACGCCCCGCCGCCAGCAGGCCACCATTCGCTCAACGTGTGAATACACAGAGCGACGAATCAGTCACACCAAAGGAATGTGTGATATGCCAACAGAAGCACGCCATTGAAGAATGCGCACAATTTAAGAAACTGAGTGTGCAACAGCGTTGGAACACGATAAAGGAGAAGAATACGTGTTTCAAATGCCTGATCAGGAAGCACCCCAAGAGGTTCTGTCGCGCAAATAGATGCGAAAAGTGCGGCTTCGGGCATCACCTACTACTACACGCGGACAAACAGAGGAAGGAGGATAATCCGCAGAAAGAAAGTAAGACGGAAAGTGTTACCAACATAGGAGAATGGCGAGCTACTGCACTACTAAAGATATTACCAGTAACAGTGAGTGACAATAAAAAGTGTTATGCGTTATTGGACGATGGAGCGACCGTATCGCTCATAGACAGTTCGCTCGCCACCAACCTAGCGGGTCCGTGTGTACCTCTCTCGCTAAAGACCGCATGTGGCTACGGAGTGACAGACTCAACGTCGCGAGTGGTACAAGTGAGTGTGAGAGGACCGAATGGCCAGAGCCATAACATTAAGTGTCGTACGATGGTAGACATAAACCTACCAACACAAACAGTGTCCGCCTCAGTGATGGGCGACAACGCCCACCTAAGCGACTTGGGTTGCGTGGAGATGAGGGGAGCGAAGCCGCTGCTGCTACTCGGCCAGGACAACTGGGAGCTGCTCGTCAGTCGGGACATCCGCCAGGGACGATCCGGTAAGCCAGTTGCCTCACTTACAGAGTTAGGTTGGGTCATACATGGACCATTTAGTAGTAAAAGTAGCGACGAGTTAGTGAATAATATGACCATCTCTCTCCCCGACCTGCATGACCTAGTAAAGTCACAGTTCGACCTAGAAGCAATAGGTATCTCACAGAATGTCCGCAAGCATAAGGATATCGAGAGGGCATTAGATGTGTTGGACAGCACTAGCCATCGTACTCCTGACAAGTCGCAGTGGGAAGTAGGATTATTATGGAAATCGGGAATCCAGTGGGATGAGCCATTACAGGACAAAGACGCCAAAGTATGGTTCAACTGGCTGCATAACTTGCATCGCTTGGATGAAGTAAAAATACCGCGGTGGTATGGGTTGAACCTCGATCGCTTAGAGTTACATGTGTTCGGGGTCACCAGTGAACTTGCTTACGCCGCGGTGGCATACTTGGCAGGCTATAACTCCGAAGGCCACAGGGAGATAGTCATGCTGTTAGGGAAAGCGCGAGTAGCCCCACAAAAGGTAATCTCTATTCCCCGATTAGAGCTGCAAGCAGCTGTGTTAGCCTGCCGACTAGCAGAAACGGCTGAAAAAGAGCTAGGGTTACAGATTAGAGAGAAGTTTTATTGGACTGACAGCAAAACAGTCCTAAAGTGGATAAACTCTGATGCACAAGAGTTCCAGAGATTTGTCTCGCATAGGTTGGCCGAGATAGATAGGCTGTCAGAGCGACGCAACTGGCGCTGGGTTCCCTCCGAGGACAACCCAGCTGATAGGGCGACCAGATTGTGTTGGCCTGAGAACCACGCGGAGTGGCTCTCGGGCCCCTCTTTTTTGCGTGTTCCACAGGAGCAGTGGCCGTCGTGTCGCGATCCTGAGGCGGCAGAGGCAGACCTCGAGCGCGTCCAGCGGGTCCACACGACAGCAGCGCCTGTGGCGCCACTCCTAAGGTACGAGCGTTACTCGTCGTGGACGCGCATACAGCGCGTTATGGCGCACGTACTCATCTTCGTCGGCCGATGTCGCAAACGTCGGTCGAGCACGGAGCTGAACCTGCACGACCTGGAAGAAGCACACAACTACCTGATAAAGTTGTGCCAAGAAGACAGCTTCCAGCGCGAACAGGCCGCCATCCTAAAAGGCTTGCCCGTTCCAAATAACAGCAGCATCAAGGCGTTAGACCCGATGATGAACGACGACGGGCTGCTACGAGTAAGGGGACGACTGGGTGCCTGTGAAGTGCTCACATTCAGTGAGAGGCACCCGATAATTTTGGAGGGCCGTCACCCTCTGACTAGAAAGCTAATCGCACACTACCATGCGATGGCTTTGCACGCGAACCACGAGACCGTCGTGAACAACCTACGTGAGAGATACTGGATCACCAAGGTCAGAACTTCAGTGAAGTCGGTGGTCGCAAATTGCCAGCTCTGTCGCAACTGCAGAGCCAAACCCGCCCCACCAAAGATGGGCGACCTCCCACTCGCAAGGGTAGAACCTTCAAGAAGAGCCTTTGTTCGAGTGGGCGTCGACTACTTCGGCCCGATGGAAGTGTCTATTGGGCGACGGCGCGAAAAGAGGTGGGGAGCCCTTTTCACCTGCCTCGCTACGCGCGCCGTCCACCTAGAGTTGGCCGCCTCATTGAGCGCCGACTCCGCCATACTAGCCTTGCGGCGCCTTATAGCGCGCCGCGGGCAGCCAGCACACCTGTACTCTGACCAGGGTACCAATTTCATCGGGGCCAACACCGAGCTTCGGGCAGCCCTGAAAGACCTGAACCAAGGTCAGATAAGGGACGAGGCCATCAACCGAGGCATCGAGTGGCACTTCAATCCCCCAGCAGCCCCACACATGGGCGGCTGCTGGGAACGCCTGGTGAGATCCGTAAAGAACGCGCTTCGCAGCACGCTCAAGGAGCGAGCCCCTCGTGAGGAGGTCCTCTACACCCTCCTTACTGAGGCCGAGCTGATTGTGAACAGCCGGCCGCTGAGCTACGTGTACGACGACCACAACCAGCCTGTGGTCCTGACTCCGAATCATCTGCTCCTGGGCACTGCGTCCGGGAGTACTCCGTTTGCACCGAGCGACTCCGAAGACGTCGATTCCCGCAAGCAGTGGCGACGTGTGAATGCGCTCGCCGATATGTTCTGGCGGCGCTGGCTGCGGGAATATCTCCCGACTCTACAGCGTCGTGAAAAGTGGGCAAACAATGTGCCAAATGTGCGGGTCAGTGACGTAGTCGTGATCGTAGACAACAGCAAAGAACGAAGTGCTTGGACAAAGGGCATTATAAAGTCCGTGTACCACGGCAGTGACGGAATAATCCGTGTAGTAGACGTAAGGACGATGAATGGGGTCCTGCGTCGGCCCGTAGCTAAGATGATTGTGCTTCCTACCGACCAGGATGTAATGCGGTTGGACCCTGTTACAGGGGGTGGAATGTAAGCGAAGCACAATAATAAAGGCTGGTGAAATTATTGTTAGATTTGTAAATCAGAGTACCTATAAATAACATATTAAGAAAAACAATAATATGATTATATAAATTCAAATAGATTTTGACCCACGCAGTGCACTAGGGCGCAGGTAGTGGGTGCGGGTGATAGTTGGCCGGAAATGGACACTCAATAGGAATGAAAGGGAGAGTCTATTTCCGGTCAGGTTTGAACTCGACCTCGACAAGTCTGTACTTGTCCCCGGGCGAGTCCATAATACGTGCTCGTGAGTGGTTAACGAGGGAAAACAAGTGGCCTGCACCCACTACTCGCTACAGTTAATAAGACTATAGAAAAGGTGCATAATTCCGAATATTTGTAGTCGTCGTTAGTCATCACTAGTAGTCGTCGTTAGTCATCACTAGTAATCGTCGGAAGTTCTCCAAAGCAATAAGTTGTCTCTTCAAGTGTATCACCAAGTCGCGAATTGTACCTAGGGCAGTAAAGTACTATAGGGTATCTAAAAGTGCATTGTAAGTTAGCCTTTGTGTCATATTTATATGCCATCGGCGTCTCTGACTATATTTTAAAGACTGTAATTTTGTGTGATCTGTTTTCTGTGCATTCCCTGAACCATTCAGGTATTACCTAACTGTATATGTGCGTGTATTGTCCTGAAACTATTGTGTACTTCGCCGTGTAAAAGTGTTTTGTGTTACGATAGCCGCCTCACGGTTTTATAATTTACTGATTACTGTTCATTTTCGTGTATTTACTTGCAATTCAAGTGTGATTTCGCCTATTAACGTGGTTTCATTACATAACCTTCGTCAAGGGAACACCGTCACCCCCGCCTACAACACCAGACTCTCGCTTTTCTTACAGTTACGACTTTTCATCTTTGTCAGAGACATTGCGAGACATTTTCGAATTTAAACAAAGAAAGAAAAATAAATTATTTGGGACACGCACAGGAAATCCAAACAAAGAAATATATTAATAATAAAAATATAAAAAAGGAACATTTAAAACACAATAAAACATACAACATAACAATAAAATTAAAAGTAAAAATAAAAGACTTGAAAAATAACCAGAATCATTTTGAAGGATATTGCTAATCCATTGGGATTAGCAATATCCTTCAAAATGATTCTGGTTCTGATTAATAGTGTGTTACACAGTTAGTGTGCAATTTTCAAGGATGCAAACTGGCCATACCAATAAGAAAGGGCTAATCGTGGGAATTATGGCTTTTCATTTTAGAGAGCAATATTTTCGGGGCTAAGTTATGACTTTTTTAACGATTTGTAACTCTGGCTACAAAAGAATTACAGCTTTATCACGTACATAGAAAGGTAGGCAATTTTTTGGCAAGTCCGAACCTGTTTTTCACCTTATGACGGCAGTAAATTTTTTGACTCATGGGCAAGGTCAATCACGACGTTTTATGGGACAGGCAGCAACTAAAAAAGTGAGTGAATGGGACAGAAGAGGTAGGTAGGTAGGTAGGTAGGTAGGGTAGGGTAGCGTAAGTAGGGTAGGTAGGGTAAGTAGGTAGGTAGGGTAGGTAGGTAGGGTAAGGTAGGTAGGTAGGGTAAGGTAGGTAGGTAGGGTAGGTGTTAGATACTTAGTGCTCTCTTTGCGAAGACGGGTAGGGTAAAGCTAGTATAGTATAAATAGCCGTGGACCCAGAACGCTACCTTGTGGTACACCGTAGTTTACTTTTCTTTTGTGTGACATAAAAGTTTCTACTTGTTTAGTAAGAACATTCACTTTAGTCACTTAAGTATATTGGTTTCGGCCACAACAGGTTTCAGCCTTTGAGGTATGATTCAATTAATATAAGAACATTACCTCTTTTTCCATAGGCATTGAGTTTACCAACTAATATATCATGGTCAACGTGATCAAAAGCCTGTGTCATATCCATAAAGATAGAGCAGACGGGTATTCTTTTGTCAATATTAAGCAAAACAAAGTCTGCAAAGTCATATATGGCCAGCACCCTAATTACGTAACATACTATCGATCACAATCTGAATCACTGTAAAGCCTATTGCTAATCCATTGCTTCATAAGTTCGAAAAATTTGTCTGCCCAACAACGTAAATAACGCAATGAATGTTGTTGAACTGTCAAAATGAAACCCATGCCTACTGTTAGTGTGTTACGTAATTACCCCGCTGGTCTAAAGCCTTTTAGTACTTTTAACTAAAGTATTTTTTTTTCTAAATACTTATTAAGTTCTTTGAGAGTAAGTTTCTCAAATACTTCAGAAATATCACTCATCTTAGTAGAGATATTTGTAGCTATAATATTTAATAACTATAGTTGATAGTATTCCATCATAGTCCACACTATTTGTGCTTTTTAGACATCTAGTAATCTGCATTATATCATGTGGCAAGCATGGTTTCAAAAACATAGACTTTTGTTTAGTAGACATAATATGAGTTACATTATACTGCATTTTTTTTTAATCATCCTTAGGTACAGTTTAACGACGAAATAATTATTAGAAGAATTGGAAATTTTAAGGGGGTCTGTAATAGTTCTATCATTCACATTAATGCTAGTTACATTTGGTACATTTTGTTTTGCTTGATTTATAATTTTCCATGCTGTTTTACTTTTATTGTCTGACGTATTAATTGAATGATAATTTTGTGCGCGCTGAGTAATTCGTATTATTTTCTTATATCTTTTTGAATATTGGGTCTGTTTAGTTTTGTTTACCTCGCTTGTTTTTTTTCTGTGTTGCCATAAAAGTCTACGTTTTTTTACTGCAGGCCTTGATACCTCATGTTAACAAAAAAAACAGATATCTATCAAAAGTTTAACACAACAATACGATAGTAGCAATTAGATAAGTGGAACCATGTCCAGCAATGCAATAGTTCCAATAGTAACCCACCTGTGGTCCTTGATGAGCCAGTATCAGTTCCCGAGGCCGCAGCCCTACGGAGGCCTAAGCTACGTTCGTAGTAGCCCGCTACCGATAGGGCTCCGCTATATACGGCGCGCTTCAGGCTGTTCGTTGCGCGGTGAGTGTAGCCTTCGTCGTCATCTTCTTCCATACCGTATTGTGCCTGTGAATGCAGAAGAAAACTTCATATGAGAACTTGAGAACGTGATAACCTGTAATAGTATTTTTGACAAGAAACGTGCAGAAATAAAAAAACATTTATCATTCACCAATTATAAAACTGATGACTGCAATAAATATCACTTTTTTGACCCAAGGATTTAAATAATAACTAAAAGTAAGGAAAACCTCCCCAAAATGATTGATGGGTTCGATAAATACGCTTTTTTTGTTGAATCAAGGTTGATTCGACTATTGTATGAAAAAAAAAAACTTTTCTATAAAATAAAAATAAACTATCGTCTTCCACAACAAAACACTACAAAAATAACTTTAACTTCTAAAGTCGGTGGCAAAAAAACGAAAATACAAAACCAAAGACACCGACTTCCGAAATATTAAAGTTATTTTCACTTTGTAGTGTGTTTTTTGGAAGTCGGTTGTATTTGTTTTTGTAAAAAATGTTTTTATTTTTTATTTTTCGTTGTGGTACCTACCTCACACCAATTCGTATACGCCACTTGCCAAGTAAATAACAGCAACAGGAAGTTATAACATCGCGTCGTATACACTAAGTCGAAAAAATACGTATTGTTTAAAAACGACCTAAGCAAAGTTAATAAAATTTATATGGTTTTTTATTTATATGCCCGTGAGGCCTACGCTATCCACTAAAAAAATAATTTTCGAAATGTATCCACAATTACCGGAGATAATTATCGAGCAACAAACACAAAAAAGATACAGTCCCCTACTTTTTGAGGTTGGTTAATAAAGACTAGTCACAAGATGATGCTGCTGTTATGTACCTTCATATAACCCTGGTTTTGCTCAGCATATCAACATTCCTACCCAGAAACTTATTAATTAAAATAAATAAAAGCAAAGTCAAAGTCAAATCATTTATTTCAAATAGGCACATAAAAGGCACTTTTGAACGTCAAAATTTACAAAAAAATAGAATTGATTCTAGTTGCCCCTTCCAAAAGGTAGTTTCGTATGGAGAAGAATGGGCAAGAAACTCCACCGAAGCAATCCGTATAGGATTTTCTACATTCATTAGCACCGGTGTACCAATGAGCGGCCCAGTAGCAAGCAGCTCAGATTCAAAACATTACATGTCACTAACGTACTTACAGATAGATGTTTATGGCTTAAATAGTTATGTGCAAAATATTATTTATGTACTTACATTATTTGCTTATATCTGCTTAGTAGTGATTAAGCAGTGTTGTCATAGGGAATGTGAGTACCAATAAAAACCATTTCTGGTTTAATGTTACAAAACAAACATGAACCTGTATTAAGACTGTATGTATAAATATTTAAAAACAACTAACTTATAAGCAAAACTTCATGCTTCTAGGCCCAGCTGTGGATTGCTATAGGACGATATGAAAGTATAAGTTTCTCCCTAACTGATTTCTGAAAATAATCTTACCCGTAATAACTGAAACTCATGTTCCTCCCTGTTTCTCTGAGCTTCCCTCTCGGCTGATGATAGTCCTGACGTCTCTCCACACTCCTCTCCTCTCTCAAAGTGTTCCTCAATGTGTTGGATCTACATTGGAAATAAGCATAATTTTAGTGAAATACACTTATAGCAAAGGAAAAAGCAATTTGCTTTATATACTTTTACAACTAACCGGCCATCAGTATCTTCTAAAATATGTTAGTACGCTATATAATAATAATTATAAATATTGTGGTAAAAATATTAGCAGGCCAGCAAGGCGCTACATCTACAAAAGGTGTCACTCCAGTCGAGGAATAAAAGTACCGGTTTTTGAAAATCATACAAAATAATAAGCCTGCTGTTTGACATTGCTGATGTTGATAAAAAGTAAGTTTTTAAAAAACAGGTTTTTAAACTAAAATGGTCATCTACTGGGTCTAACTAAAAAAAAACCAGCCAAGTGTGAGTCGGACTCGCACACAAAGGGTTCCGTACTACCATACAATATTTTTAACAATACTCTATTTTTTAACACATTCATAGTATGGGGACCCTCTTGAATTTTTCACTGTATTTTATTTTTTTTATTGTAGTAATAGCAGCAATAGAAATACACACTGTGAAAATTTCAACTGTCGACCTATTATGGTTCATGAGATACAGTCCGCTGACAGACAGACGGACGGACAGCCGAGGCTTTGTAATAGACACGTTTTGGGTATGGAACCCTAATAAAAAGTACCACCTTAAAAGGAAGAACTAAGTTTTTCACCCATTCTAACATAAAAAAAAAATATTAGAACGATTCTGTAAAATTAAAGAATCTTACAAGTTCATGTTGTGAGAGTGGCAGTGGTTGGCAGCAGACGGGACAGTTGCTAACAGGACTCTCCTCCATCATCACCACATCCTCGTTGCATGATGCATTGTCTACTTGGTCCTGGTAAAGTGATAATAAAATAGTTTTTGTTTTCAGCTACCTGTGTGTTAGTTAAGGAATCTAGGCTAATGTTATTTGTACTACTTTGGGTGTATAATAATGTTTTAGATTCTTAGGTAACTGAACGACTTCCCTACCTGATGAATCTGTCTTCTTAGCGAGGATATAAGTTGGTGATAAAGATCTATTCTTAAAGTATTTTAAAATACTCACTGCTTTCTGTGGACTCAATATATCTCGATGCTCCACATTGACGTGAACTTCAATTTCGTTCGCATGAGCGAATTCTCTTTCACAAATCGGACATTGATAGGACGAACTGTGGGGTCCAGGAGACAAGGCCATTGCACTCAGCGCCAGCGTCGGATTGTCCAGGGTGATCGTGGGGTTCGTCAGCCCCAAAGTCGGATTGTCCGAGTTAGCATTAGCATTTATAGACGGCGATGTAAGATCGAAGTGTGCACGATTTATATGTTCCTCCAATTTTCTCGGACATGTTGTCGTGAAATCACACAATAGACACTGGAAATAAATTTTGTTTGATTACTTTTACGAAATAAATTGTTTTTAATACAATTTTAATTTAGGTTCAGACAATAATTTGGAAAATACGTTTTCAAAACAATCTTGGCGGTAACGGGTAAACAAAGAATTATTCAATTTGACATTGACATTTTGTTTGATTGACGCAGTCACAATGATAGACCATTTTATTTAGTTTACGAACATAAATTATGCCAAGGACAACATTCACAATTCCTTTCAAATAGTTTTGTAGTTACCTGTACGGAAGGACTTGGCGTAGGGGCACTTTTTTTTGGTGTGTTAGGTTTTAATTTTAAAGCTAATTGAGACCTAAGAGGTGATCCTTGTCCGGCACTAGCCATAGACAACTGAAATGAAGTAAATTCAAGTTAGTTTAATTTGGTACAAGTTTACAAATCTACATTTTCCTATTATCACTAGAAGAAAATTTACCTTATTTTTATTAGGTGATCCCTCATAACTACCAGAACTATTATGACTTGGACTAGAAATCGCACCTGAGAAATAATATTTGTTACTCGTAAACGTGCTTCATAAAAATGATTTCATATAAGTTTAGAAGAAAGTGTGTTGGTATACCTTTTCTGTCAATCCCATTGACCTCACCGTCATGAGAATTTTGTCTGCTTTGAGCCTTTTTAGGAACCACACCATTAGTAATATTGATATTTTTCAGTCCATTGACAAGATTTATATTTTTCGGCGACCTTGAACATTTCTCTTCCTCTTTCTCACTTCTGCTGTAGCTTTCCTTTTCTTGGTACCCATTGTAATAGTTGATGTTTTTGGATATGGCTCCATTGTGGTATTGCGTGGAGTTATCAGGACTGTGCCAACCATTTATGGACCCTGGTGTATTGTAACTGCAGCTGTCTGTTGTCGTCATTTTAGAGTCATCGTCGAAACTGGAAAGGTAAAATATTTTCAGCATGTAAAAAACTATGTTGTGCCGTGTAAATTTCCAAAAGTTTTAGTTCAGAACTTCGTGTCTGGCAAAGTTAGTGGGTATAAGTTCTACCTAAAGGAAAGTGGGTATAAGTTATGCAAACTTTGTGTTTTCATTTCGAAGTTAGGTGGGTATCTCCTAACTAAAACTCAAAGCATTTATTTCAAATAAACCAATTACAGGCGCTTTTGAATTGTCAAGGGGTCGGTCAGTCAGAAAAATGAAGCTAGTTGCCCATTCCAAAGCGTAGTAGGTACTTATGGAGGAGAACGGGCAAGAAACCCCATGGATACTCTTAATCAACATATAGATACAAAAAAAAAAAAAAAATGGTTACATCATTCATGTTGAAATTATAAATGTGAGAACGATGTAGAAAGACGTGCACGTTAAAAGCGTCCGTAATAATAAAAAAGAAACGTACTTACGTAGTTTATCAAACATAATCCCCATTTGGGCTTTAGAAAGGGAGGATCTTTGCGGAAAAAGGGAGTTCAAAGAAGTAACAATTCCTTACCTCGGGCTCTGATCATCAATGAACGCCATCAGTTCCCTTTCAGGCGTCAGATAGTGTAGATGGGCCTTCTGAACATGCCCCACTAATTGCGGCTGAGGCACCGCACAGTCACAGAAGGGGCATTCTGGTCTGCCATTGACATGGGCTTCCAAGGTATGGGACCTCATACCCTCGTCTGTAAGACCTTCGCACCCACAAAGCTCACAGGTGTAGGGAAATGGGCTGGTGGACATTTTACTTGACGAAGGAGACACTTTATTTGTTTTCGAAGTCATCTCTGGAAAGTTGGAAAAATGATTTCGTATTTTCGTTTGACAGATATCGTACCAAGCTATGAATAAACAACCTGCGCAAATGAAATAGATCAAATAATTACAGAATTGTTTGGCTTGAAAATAAATAATTCCATAAAATATTCGCAGCAAAATTATCCCATGAAGAACTAGAGATACAAGCAGAAAAACCGTCGCTAAAGACCGAATTAAGGACAGCCTGCAGCTTCCGACTACAGACAGACAGACTAACGACCTAATGAATGTAGACAGAGGATGCGAAAAGCGAGGATCCGTGTTAAGGAAGCGACCTATATCCAGCAGTTGCCTAAGTTATCTCGTATAGGGATAAGTTATTAAAGATGATGTAATGACAAACGAGCCTAGGAGACTTCCTAGCGGTATCCTGTTTCAAGCCGATTTCACCTTGATCGAATAAAAACGTTTACTATTCGCTGCACAGCTTTTATTTTTTATTAAATTTTTTGGTAAGGAGTTCATTAGAAAGATTCAAGAGTAAGTACCTACCTTTAACCAATGTTTTATAAAAACAATATTTTACTTAATTTTCATTGCAGCATAAACGGAAGTCAACATACTAAATAGTAGTCCAGGTAGTCGCAGTATTTTGGATAAAGTTCCAATGTCGACGTGTTTTTCGTAAAACGCGCACATGCTGTTTCCCACAAAAAATATTATCTAGTCGTACCGCACGAATAACATTTTTGGTTCAATCTTATTGACCTAAATAAATAATCTACATAACTTTAGCGAACAAAAATAGAGTAAAAATATTGATTTACAATGTACTTATACTAGACCTTGATTCTGACCTAAGTGTGTTCAACTGTACAGTCCTAATGATATAAAAATTGATTTATTTTAATGATGAGTTCGCATAGAAACCAACCACAATAACTTTATTGGGGCGAAAGTGTCAAATCGATAAAATTACCGCAGTTTTGTTTTCAAGGAAATCGCGGTAACACCAATGACAAGCAAATAAATTATCACCTGAAATTAAACCTCTTTTTACTAACCTTGGCTCGAGTTGGCAGAATAACTGCGATACCATTGCGTAACATGCTTTATTCCGTAATAAAAACATCAAAATAGAGAGGATGTACTCACCGATTACTTTTAGTATTTTATTGTCATAGAATAATCCAATTCCACTGTTTTTTTGCGAGAACACTATCTAATTGGTACAATTTCGTTAGTATAAGTGATTATAACTAGCATTTTCTAACACTAAAATTACAAATTATATTAATACTAGTGGCGATAGGTTGTGATTGCCGTCATTCATGAATTTTTTGGACATTGAAAAATAAGGACTGCCAATACGCATGCGTGCGTGCGTTTGACACGCTAGTGCCCCAAGTGTGTGTTTTTGGAACTATGTATTTATTCTCGAATCTACCTAAAATTACGAAAATTGTTAGTTATTTACGTTCGTAAATTGTGTGTGTTCATTTTAAAGTTTACACGCTTCTGTAGTGGTATTAAGATGTGAGTTGCGCCCTCTATACGATATCGCCAGAACAATTTTCCTGAAGAAAAGGCTCACTTGTGTACGTAAAACTTCAGAAAACTCAACTCCCATTTAAATTTTACCTACAGTCTGAAACGTAGCGCGCTAGATGGAGCCGATGAAGCAGTTTTAAAACCTAGGTAAGTAAGAGATGGGGATAGATTTCTACCAACGTACATTTATTATGAGTAAGTATGTAGGTACATAAATAGGTACTTGTGAGGTACGCATCGCTACATCATCCTCAAGCCACGCATCGCATAGAAATGAAGACCGCTCGCTCGAGGTCTTCTCTGCGCCCCCGAAGGGGGCGCGAGGAATCGGTGTTGGGGCTTTTTGGCCCCTTGCCCGAGGCTGCGGTCTCTCGGCCCCCAGACTTGGGGACCCGTCCTTTGGTTACCCTCCCCCTCCCGCAGGTGGGGGTGGGAGTGCTTTATCGCACACCTAGACGCCGAGGGGTATACCTCCCCTCGGCGTTCTGTAGTGTGTTTCTGGGGGTGTAACTGTGGGAGCGCCCGAAGTGCTTCACGACGCCCGTGCGACCAGGCCCCTGCCGGGTGAGATCCCTAGTTCCCTAGGGAAGGCCCAGCAAAGGCCGATCGAGCAACGAGGGCGTCGGTTTTGGTTGGCGCTCGTCCACAGTGGCGGCTGTCCCCGTTCCCTACAACGTAACCAGATCTAGCCGGTGGCGCTGCAGGGCGCGGGGCGTTGTAGTGAGTATCGAGCGACTTGAGGTGTGTGTACGTCGCTCGTGTGGTTCGTCTTTGTGTTTTTTTGCGAGTGTGGAGTAGTGTATGTGTGGGCCGCGCACGTAGCGCCTATATTAACTTAGGACGCTTTGCGTGCGGCGGGCGTCATGTCATGAGTGTGGAGTTCTGTTGTTTGGGTAGGTCGCGTGTAGTGTGAGGGCGACTTACTCAGGCGTCTAGTCCGGTGGTGCGACGTCTGCGATGAGGTCGCGCGGGAACCGCTTGTAGTCGGGGGGTCGCGCGTGCCATGGTGCAATGTCCCTGATGTGGTGTTGTTCAGAGACGTCGGCACGCGCGAACATCCTCCTCGCCAGGTTTTTGCTGAAATCTTCGACGCTCTCGACACGCAGGTCCCTGTGGATCACAGAGTTCCTCACGTACCGAGGTGCCTGGACTATTTGACGCAGCACGTGGTTCTGCTGCGTCCGGAGCTTCTTTCTGTGGACCTCGGCCGTGAGGGCGAGCCAGGCCGGGGCGGCGTAGGTGAGCTGCGGTCGCACGTAGGATTTGTAGATCCCCAGCTTGACTCGCGTGGAGAGGCGTGACGAGAGCATCGGGCGAAGTAGGTGGCGGGTCACTTTTACCCGCGCGACAGTTTCGCAGACGTGCGGGCCCATGGAGAGCCGTTTGTCCAGTGTGACCCCCAGGTATTTGGCGGTCTTGGTCCACTTGACTTCGGTCCCCATGAGCTCAAGGCTCGGTGGGTTCGTACGGCCGCGTGCCGTGACGATAATCGCCTGCGTCTTACCTGCATTCACCGACAGTCTCCATTTGCTGAGCCAGTCGGGGAGGTCGTCCAGTGCGCGCTGCATCTTGATGGCCGCGTGGTCAGCCGACAGTGAAGTGGTGATGTACGCGGCGTCGTCAGCGTACAGCGCGAGTTTTGCGGTGTTCGTGGCAGGTATGTCGTCGGTGTACACAGAGTACAACGCAGGCGAGACACAGCTCCCCTGAGGCACCCCCGCGGTTACGGGGCGTGCGTTGGAGAGCTCGCTCTCCACCGAGACCTTGAATGTCCTATCCTGTAGGAAGGAGGAGACCACCTGTATCAAGCGACGGGGCGCTGTGGTGAGCGTCAGTTTATAGATAAGGCCGGCGTGCCAGACCCGATCGAATGCCTTCTCCATGTCGAGGAATACTGCTGCGGCGTATTCCCTCCTATTCATGGCCGCCGAGAGGAGGTGCAGTACCCTCGACAGCTGGAGCGTCGTACTGTGCTCGGCCCGGAAACCAAACTGTTCCGGGCGCGGTGTCAGGTGTGGTGTTAAGTGGCGCAACAGGAGCTTTTCGAACACCTTGGAGGTGGTGGATAGGAGCGTGATCGGCCGGTAGCTTTCCGGCTTCAGTATGTTCTTCCCGGGCTTGGGCAACATTATTACCTTCCCCAGCTTCCAGCAATTGGGGAAGGCGCCGGTGCGGAGTATGCCGTTGTAGAGGCGAGCTAATGCCGCCACCGTTCTAGGTGGCAGGTGACGAAGTGCGACGTTCGTGATACCGTCCGCACCGCGGGCCTTCTTTGGCTTTGTTTGCCTGATTGTCCTCAGTACTTGGCCCGGGGAGACGAAGATTTGGACGGAAGACCGCTCGCGCTGCGAACGCGTTATATTTACGTTAGCGCTATCTCGCTCGCGCGCGCATCCATCTCGTTTCTTTTAGGTACTTACAAGAATCTTGTAGGCGCGTTCTTATTGGACGATCGCGCGACGCCTTCATGGTCGCACTGGCACTACTTCAGCCCCTGAGGTTTTGCACTTAAGCTTGTTGTATGAACATAAAAATATACGTTCCTATTTCTACACTACTGCTCTTGTTTTATTTCATCACTACTTACCAAGCTGCTACATTTTGGTGACCCCGAGAAGAAAATGGAACACAAGCAAGAAATCAGTGAGCCTACAGACCTCGCTGCCATCTCCGTGCAGTCACGTCTCCTTCCCTTCTGGCGCGAATATCCACGCATGTGGTTTATTCAATTTGAAGCCGTCGTCGAACCTCAGAAGACCAGCGACGAGAACAAATATCGGTACGTCCTCGGCCAACTACAACCGACAGACCTTCAACATGTCACAGACATCGTGATCAAGCCACCAGAAACTAAGAAGTACGAAGCCATCAAACAACGCCTTCTCTCCGTGTACGAACAGTCTGAGGTGAAAAATTTCAAGAACCTCATTAGCGGATTGGAGCTGGGCAACCAAAAACCGTCTCAGTTGCTACGGCGCATGCGCGAACTCGGCGGCAACATGATCACCGAAGATGGCATCAAGATTGAATGGATGAACCACCTTCCGGCGCAAATTCGAGTTGTGCTGTCAGTGAACACAGACTCGTCACTCGACATGCTCGCGGCAATGGCAGACAAGATGTTGGAATATTCCGAGTCGAGCAATATCGCAGCTGTTTCCTCGTCACAACCAGATTCTGCAGCTGTCAACCAACAAGTCATGTCCGCGCACATACAAGTTCTTTCAAAACAACTTGAGAAGCTGACACTCGAAATCTCCGAACTTCGCAGCCGTGGAAGACCACATCATCGCCGTCACCAGCGCTCCCGCTCAAGATCAAAGTCTACCGCAAAATATCAAAACGATCCCAATCGGGTATGCTACTATCACTACCGATTTGGGGATCATGCGAGACGCTGCGTGTCACCATGCGCGAGGAGAAATCAAAACAAGTCGGAAAACTAAAAGAGGCACCGACCGTGGCGGACGTCGGTGTAACTACGGCAAGTAACCGCCTATGTGTCTTCGATCGCAACACTAATCACCGTTTCCTCGTTGACACCGGTGCGGACATCTCCGTCCTAGCCGCCACCCCGATACATAAGAAGAAATGTTCACCAACTACGTACAAACTATACGCCGCGAACAGTTCACCAATCAATAAATACGGCGAGAAAGACCTGCAAATCGACCTAGGCCTCAGAAGACGATTTCGTTGGACATTTGTAGTCGCAGACGTCAAAACATCAATTCTCGGAGCTGACTTCCTTCGCCACTTCAAACTCCTCGTCGACCTGCATCAAAAGAAGCTAATCGATAAGGTGACAGAACTCTCAATCAACGCCATAAAAATCTCGTCAATGCAACAAGCCGTCTACGTACTCAGCAACAAGCAGACATATCAAGACATACTCAAACAGTATCCAGATCTACTCCGACCTATGTCCCTGAAAACTCCAGCTAAACACAACGTCGTCCATCACATCGAGACAACGGGGCCACCTCTCTTCGCACGTGCTCGCCCCCTACCGCCCGACAAATACAAAGCGGCTAAAGAAGAGTTTGAACGGATGATGGAAATGGGAATCTGTCAACCTTCCAAGAGCCCGTGGGCCAGCCCACTCCATGTGGTAAAGAAAAAAGATGGCAGTCTACGAGTGTGCGGCGACTACAGGCGTCTTAATTCAGTCACGCTACCCGATAAGTACCCGATTCCGCGCATACAAGATTTCACCTATCAACTACACAATAAGAAGATCTTCTCAAAACTCGACATGAAAATGGCCTACTACAGAATACCTATAAACCAAGAAGACGCACAGAAAACTGCAATCATTACACCCTTTGGGTTATTTGAATTCAACTGCATGACGTTTGGTCTACGAAATGCAAGTCAAACTTTCCAACGTTTCATGCACGAGGTACTGCGCGGCATCGAGGGCTGTTTTTCATTCGTCGACGATATCTTGTTATACTCCGAAAACGAACAAGAACACAAGATATTACTACATCAAGTTCTCGAGCGCCTGAACAAATACGGCGTAATACTCAACGTCGACAAATGTGAATTTGCACAGGCGAAAATCAACTTTCTCGGCTACGAAGTGACAGCGAACGGCATAAAACCAACTGAAGAACGAATAAAAGTCATATCCAGTTATCCTCAACCTAAAACTATCATCGAGCTTCGTCGTTTCCTGGGCATGGTGAACTTCTATAGAGATTGTTTACCAAATCAAGCCGACATGCAGAGCGAACTCAACAAATACCTGCACAATGGAAAAAAGAATGACAAGACGCCTATCACGTGGACGCCGACCGCCGAACAAGCATTTCAAAAATGCCGCCAAAGCATATTGGAATGTGTGACGCTAACGCACCCTATCGCCGGCACCCCACTCTGCATCATGACGGACGCCTCAGACCACGGCATCGGCGCGGTGCTACAACAACGCGACAACGGAGCTTGGAAACCGATAGCATTCTTTTCTAAAACAATGAGTGCTACACAATCTCGATACAGCACGTATGATCGCGAACTACTAGCGATCTACATGTCTGTGAAGCATTTTAGAAGACTCATCGAGGGCTGTGATGTCACCGTCTACACTGACCACAAACCTCTGTCCTACGCGCTCTCACGGCCGCAAAGTAGCAGCGACACCCCGCGACGCGAACGACAACTCCACTTTATCAGTCAATTCTGCAATAACATCGCGTACGTAAAGGGAGACCAAAACTCAGTCGCTGACGCCTTATCTCGCATTGAGGAAATACACTGTCCCTCAAACATTGACTACGACAAGTTATCACGTGATCAAGAACAAGACGAAGAACTGAAACAATTAAAACTACAACCAAACTTAAAATTCATCACCGTAACTTTGCCCGGCACGCAGCGACCAATCACGTGCGAGATATCAACATCTACACTCCGCCCATATCTACCACCGGCACATCGTTTTGCAGCATTCAAAGCGCAACATGATCTCTGCCATTCTGGTATCAAGGCGACTAGAAAGCAAGTAACATCAAAGTTCTTCTGGTCATCTATGAACAAAGATGTAACAACGTGGACGAGAAACTGCGTCGGCTGTCAGCGAGCTAAAGTACATCGTCACGTCGTCACGCCGCTAGGAAGTTTCCCGCCATCGCAACGCTTCGAACACATCCATATAGATATAGTCGGCCCACTTCGCCTATCTTACGATTACCGATATTGTGTTACTATCATGGACAGATTCACAAAATGGCCTGAAGCCGTACCAGTGCGCGAGATAACAGCTGAGATCGTCGCAAAAGCACTGTATGAAAACTGGATTGCTAGATTCGGCTGCCCACTACGTATATCGACCGATCAAGGCAGGCAGTTTGAATCGTCGGTATTCAACGCGCTAATGAAAAAATTCGGCATTACACGCATACGCACGACCGCATACCATCCACAGTCAAATGGGCAGATAGAACGCTGGCATCGTACGCTAAAAGCGGCGTTAATGGCTAGAGGCGCAACTACCAACTGGAGCGACGAACTTCCCACCGTACTGCTTGGCCTCCGAACAGCGCTGCGTGAAGACAACAACCTAAGTCCCGCGCTAATGACCTATGGTTCTACACTACGTGTGCCATCGGATTTCTTCGCACCGGCTACTACGACTAACATGTCGGACGAAGATTACGTACGCCGCCTCACACAAACGATGACGTCACTCTCACCTTCGTGCACTACCGCTAGAACAACAGCCAGTCCCTACATACACAAGGACCTCGGTACGTGCACACACGTTTTTGTGAGAAACGATACCGTGCGAGCGCCGCTGACACCACCCTACGATGGACCGTATCAAGTGCTACAGAGACACGAAAAATACTTCAAAATTCAGCTACCGCGTCGAGAGACAGTTGTATCGCTGGATAGACTGAAACCGGCATACATCTGCAATGAAACACCAAACACTACAAGCCCTACAAACACAGCAAGCACGCCGAGCATCGTGAATCCTGTACCTTCACACCAACCATACATCACCAGGACCGGCAGAGTATGCAAGCCAAACGTACGCTTCGCTAAGGAGGGGGTACTGTGAGGTACGCATCGCTACATCATCCTCAAGCCACGCATCGCATAGAAATGAAGACCGCTCGCGCTGCGAACGCGTTATATTTACGTTAGCGCTATCTCGCTCGCGCGCGCATCCATCTCGTTTCTTTTAGGTACTTACAAGAATCTTGTAGGCGCGTTCTTATTGGACGATCGCGCGACGCCTTCATGGTCGCACTGGCACTACTTCAGCCCCTGAGGTTTTGCACTTAAGCTTGTTGTATGAACATAAAAATATACGTTCCTATTTCTACACTACTACTCTTGTTTTATTTCATCACTACTTACCAAGCTGCTACATACTTATTAATTTAATTCACTGGTGACTGTTCTGTGATTAGCGCGATTTTTTACCAACTGCGTATTAACAAGCAACTCATTTCATAATTACTTCATAAACGTTCGACTTTCTTGTATTGTTCAGACAGGTGAAATTCATTGTTTATCAAATTTACACATTACGCCAACCTGCCGTGTTAGGTACAGCCATTTAATTTTCATACAATGATACAGTTTCAAAGAATTACAATACGGACAATTCGATATAAACAAACACCGGCTCGTTCTTCATAAAGTTTGAACACACGACTCACAAAACAGGAGAATAATTATCAGTTCCGAAAGAAACAATTTCAAATCTCCCAACCATAGACGACTTATCAATTAATTGGCGGGAAAAAGTTGGACCTGTCAGTTACATGTATGAATTCTGTTGGTGATGCCAACAGAAATCAAATGTGGAGCGTTGTGTTCGCCACAGTACGGTCTATTCAATTTGCTAAACAATTGTTTTCCCTGGCGTAACGGTCACCAACAAAAGCAAATTAACCGGCTATCGTTGGTGTCAGTTTCGATCGTAACGGTTTCTACCTTTGTGCTTGTACATGGTTTGTGTCTAAGGCCTAGGGGTCGATGTAGATCGGAAATCTATACATTAGTACGTATACAAAGTTCGTTGTTCCCTATTGTTTTTGAAGTGAAATCTGTTTGGTGTTGCACACTGGATCGAAAATCGCATCTAGAAGACTTAAACCTACGAAGTTTTAAGTGTCGTTTTTTGGGGTTGAAATGGTTTCTATTTAATTTTACTATGGTCGGATATGTCGCATGAAGTAATTTGGGTTGAAAACTGAGGACTTATATTTTTTTACGAAAAGAATCTATCATATGGAGCAGGTATGAAAAATCAGGATATCTCTGGAACTGAAAAACATCCTGTTTTATCCTTACAGAAGGTTATAGTATAGAGGTATGAGGAAGATGGTGTAAAGTTCACTCATCCTTCATACAAAAGGGCGGATCCTACGACCACACATTTTTTTTTTTTTTTTACACGGGTTTCGTGTCTGGTGGGCAACTGCCCGACCATTGATGTCGGGACGTTGTATATATGCTAGTTGCGCGGTAAATTCTGATTGCGCGATGCAGGGTTTTGCGTGATGTCAGTGTGACGCGTAGTTCGCATGTGGTGATGTAGATGTCGCCACAGTACTACCTACTAATTATTTAATATGATTTTTTGACATACTTCATATTCCTGAAAATACAGCACATTTTTATCGTCGATATTTTTTTTTTCTTATCTTTAACAATAGTTTTAATATGAAAGACCCCGAAACCGAAACCGAAACCGTTTTTTTGTCAGCTTGGAACGGCGGGCGCGGTTGTGTTGTGGACATGGAATGTTTGTAAAGGCATTTTGTTTGTTTGTTTCCATAATCCTCCCCTACACCGGCTTCAAATAATACCAAAGTATTATGAGCCACAATAATATCGGACTTGCTAAGTACAAACGTAAAAGGCACTTATTTAGTTTGTGTAGGTAGGTACTGCTGTGTTGTAGTATCATTTACCCAGGCTGACACGATTACATATTAAATTCATTTGCAAAAAGAGAAAATAATGCTATAAGAAAAACTCGTTGAAATGGCGGGAAAGCGGGCCGCCATTGCATACATAGTAGACGTTTATGCTAAACACCTCTTGTCACTCAAATAAAATAAAATATTGTTGCATTTTTGTCTTTGGAAGGTTGGAAGGTATTCTCGTCTCTGTACCGACGCGACGCCGATTTAAATGCAGATAGCCTTGTAACAGATAGTAGGATTTGTGTTCTTCCGGAAACTTGATGCTGAATTTTTAAGGATATCTCGCGCGATTATTTGAGTTTGGAATAATTTTTGGGTTTTATTAGCATAACACTGGCTGTATAACGAATAAGGAGGTTGAGGAGGAAAAAGCGGTCGGTGGAAAATGAAAATGGAAGGCTGTGTTTGCTGAGGGGATCGGAATCTGAAACAATCTTACTATCGAAAGTTTTGAGAACTGTGGTTAACTACCTACCTAATTAGACCAGCACCCCAATTACGTAACACACTTTTAATCACAATCCTAAGGATTTTGAAGGAAATTCCTAATCCATTGCTTCTATGTTTGAAAAAATTGTCTGCTCCACAGCGTAAATAATGTAATGTCGTTCATTTGTAAGGTGCGTTTTGTTTGTGCAGAATAAACTAATATATTTTTCTTTCTTCATTTTCTTTCATTTTCTTTCAATGAATGTTGTTGAACAGTCAAAATGAATGGCATTGCCATTGTAAGTGCGTTACGCAATTACCCCACAGGTTCATCATCATGCCGTTGGACAACTGCTTGATTTTGTTAATATAGCATTATGACTTCAGCTTGACTAGAAATAGTGGGTAGTTTTGGACTGTTTTGATACCACCATTTAAAAAGGCTTTCTGCGGCTCAAAAACACATTTACAGCACCGCCACCATAATTTCCTGTACTCTACCATACCGGAAAAGAACCTGTTAGATAAGAAAGTAGTTGTGCGCGACTGTACCGGGTTTCCACGTATCTCTATTCTCGTATATAGGTTTTTCATTTACACATATGTCACAATGAGTACTTAGGTCCTAAGTAGGTATCATTGTGTCCTTCACCACATACCTACCACATTTCCATAATTATTTTAACCTCTGCCCATAACTAAAAATATCTCTAGTAAAATTAGAACGATGAAAACAAATTACAAAGAAATATCATAATGTATAAAGACTTCTTTAAAGAGGCGCGACACGCGATGTGAATAGCACGCGACCCAAAGGCACCGCCTGTCGCCCAACCAGCGGTGCCTTTGGGTCGCGTGCGATTCGCGTCGCGTGTCGCGCTTGTTTAAAGGAAGCCTTAAGGCTCCCTCAGACAGGCTCGACGCGACAGCGCGACACAAAGGCGCCCCTCGTAGCGCGACGTGCGGTCCCTTTCAGTCGCGTGTGGCGCCAGTTTGTAGGAGTCTTTAAAGTAGGGCCAAGTTGTAACCAGTCTCAAATCTATACATAATAATATAATATATATAATAATAATAAGTATTATAAATTAAAGTCCTTTTCGTGTCTGTCTGTGTGACCGCATTGTTCTTCTAAACTACGCAAAGGATTTTGATGCGATTTTCACTATCATTTAGAGAATTTATTCCGGAAGGTTTTTGTATGTAATATATTAATATTAAACTCACTTATAATAAAGAATAAAATAAAATCACAAACGAAGATATCCGGAAAAGAATTGGAGTTACGACATAGCTTGCAGTAAGCAAGCTGAAGTGGCAGTGGGCTGGCCATGTTTGTCGGAGGACCGATGGCCGGTGGAGCAGCCGAGTCCTGGAGTGGCGACCGCGTATCGGCAAGCGTAGTGTGGGACGCCTTGATGGACCGACGACCTTAAGAAGGGGCCTGGGACAGACTGGATGCGGAAGGCGGAGGACAGGGTGTTGTGGCGCAGCATGGGAGATGCCTATGTCCAGCAGTGGACTGCGATAGGCTGAGTTGATTGATATAATAAAGAAATCTCGATGTTTTATCAAGTCGTAAAAACCCTGGGAAGCAGGGGTGGGCGCAAGTCGTGCATAAAGGAGGGCCAAGTCCAACCCTTTACAAATGTTTAATATTCAACGAATTCTTTGAAAGAGCCGAACGTTCCCGTTAGCCTCGGGTTTTGAGTGTTTTACTTAATTTGAATTGATGACTTGTTGCCAAGGGGCTGAATGGCGACCACCACAATTATTCGGATTTCGGGAATGGAGTGATTCTTGATTCAAGTTGAGAAGATGATAACCACAAAACATGGGGTATCCTAACTAATACAAGCGAAAGTTTGTTTGTGTGCGTTTTTTACTCAACTGGTTTTTTTTTGGAGCGAAGTTCCTCATTGCACGGTACGGACTTGGTAGATGGGGGCTAGGCGAAAAAAAGTGTAAGAATTTTCCGTCACGAGTTTCCGTCACGACCCTTTCTTTATTTGTTTGTTTGGTTGAACGCGCTAATCTCAAGAAGTACTGGTTGAAATTGAAAAAATATTTTTATGCTGGATAGTTCATTTATTGAGGAAGGCTTTAGGCTATATAACATCACGCTACGGCCAATAGGAGCGGAGCATAAATGAAAAATGTTGCAAAAACGGAAAAATACGGTTCCTTTTGAGAGCTTCCGTTGCGTGCGCTGCGTAAATGGTTAAAGTTACGGAAAAATCATGTATGCGGGAAATTTTTCTCTTTAAAAGTTCAAAAAAAAAAGTCCACGACAGCATATGTCTATCTTTTAAGCTTGACTCAATATAACCCTTTCTATGGTAATCAAATTTGTTCAATGGATGTTCTAAATATACTACGAAAGGAACTTCGTTCCAACTGAGTATTCCACGAGACTCACGCATTCTTTTTGTGTTTGGCATCTCGCACGTCATCCTAGGAGGTTGTCGGCCGCTAACTGGTATATCCTGTGTATGCCTTAATATATTAAGGCCAGCGGATATAACTTAAAAACTAAGTAACTACATGCTAAGAGGTACGGACCTCAACTTTGGACGTCGCTGGGGGAGGGCAGCACGGGACAGGCTGGATCGGATCGTTTAACTCAATTGATCGGAAACTGCTGGACAAATTGGGATGTAATATAAGCAATAATATGGAGATTATGTGGCAATGTAAGGAATGTAACATATGTTTTTATCTCTATTTATTATGTATCTTTATAATTCGCGGGAAAATGCGAGTACATACTTTATCAAAGAGAAGTACTGTATTGTTTGTTGTATTCGAAGAGTTGTTCAGAAGTTTGTGTAAGTTTGGCAGTTATTCACTGTAACGCGCTGTTTTCCCTAAGGGTTGTTTCGTGGTTCCGGTTCCGGTACTTCTCGTAAAATTGGGTCATGGGAGAGGAAAGCATAACAATGTCACGATCATTTTTTTATTTGAAAAGCAAATCTTGGTGGAAGGAAACTGAAATTTGAGTGAAAAAGAATTGTCTGTCTTGCGGCTGTATTGTCTCGGCTACAAAATTAAAAAAGCTTCACGAGATTTTCGGACTGCACTACTAACCGCTACCTACTTGTATGGCGGATCACACACTACAACGCGCCACGCGACGGGGCGTGATTTTTACATAGGTACAAATTCAATTAAAACCCGCTTCCACGCGGGGAATTTTGCCTCGTTTCCCGCGCCCTGTCGCGTGGCGCATTGTATTGTGTGATCCGCCTAAATTGCAGTACCAATATTTGCAAAATATGTGAGCACCATGTAACTAGATATCTATCAACATAATTGATCTGTTACTGTACTAAGAATACAGGTTTATTCTAAGTACATCATCTTCATCTAATTATCTACTACTTACTTAAACAACATAATATTATAAAACCATTTTCTTAAAGAGTAACTGTGTATTTGTTTGCCCATTTTTCTCAATACGAAACTAAGTAGATACCAGAAGGAACAACTCGAATCAAGGCTCCTACAAACAGGCGTGACACGCGACGCGAATCGCGCGCGACACAAATTCACCGCTCGTCGCGCGATGAGCGACGCCTTTGTGTCGCGCTGTCGCGTCGCGCCTGTCTGTGGGAGCCTTCGATTCTTTTTTCTAGTAATTTGTGACGTGTTATGCACATACACACATCAAAAGTGTCTTGGGAGGGATCAAGGACAAGGTAAATAAAAACAAAAAAAATTGTTTACTGGCCTTCCTCTCCACAGTCCACAGTACCGATAAATGAACAAGGAAAATATTATCTTCCTCACTGGTCGATTTTGAGGTACCGTGTTTGACCGATGCCTTGGACGCTTGGAAAATGGCTTGTCCCAATACGGATTTTCCCGACAACCCGTCCTCCCAGGGACGGTGGGATGTGCCGCTCTGCAGTGTTCGACGGAATACCCTGGTAAACACGTCACATAATACTGTTGAGCGTGCCCGTCTGCTGGCTGTGGGAGAGTGGGAGTCAGGCTTGTGGCTTCAGGCGCTCCCGTCATCCACCGTAAGCACTATGACTGATGACTTATCGTTTCGGCTCGCTACGTGTCTTCGCTTAGTTACCTTGTGTTGCTCCGCATCGGTATCACTGCAGTGAAGCTGTCGACACTTCGACAGTCTCGGGCACCATGGCCTGTCCTGCTGCAGTAGTGCCGGTCGCATAGCACGGCACGTCAACATCTACAATATTATTAATCAAGCCCTTTTCACTGCCGGCGTACCAGCAGTGGTATTAGAACCAAACGGCTTGGTACTTGACGATAGGAAGAAACCAGACGGCATGATGTTGTTGCCTTGGAAGGTGTGTAGGCCTCTTGTGTGGGACGCAACCTGTTGATACCATCTCATGTTCCTAGCCAGGCGAGCTGTGCTGGCGCCGCTGCTGCGGCTGCTGATACCCTCAAGAGGAGTAAATACTGTAACCTTATGGATAACTAAAGTTTTGCGGCGTTTGGTGTTGAAACGCTCGGGTCATGGGGCCCGAGTGCGCGTCTTCTTTTTTAGGAAATTTCTTGCCGACTGGTCGACGCTTCACGTGACCAGAGGGTTGGGTTGTTCTTTGGCCAAAGAATAAGAATTGCCATTCAACGTGGCAATGCTGCCAGTCTACTGGGCACGTTTCCGGATGACAGCGATGCGGACGAGTACTTCGACTTCTAAGTGTCCTTTTGTTTTTGTATTTATTTGTATAATCAGTTAGTCAGTATTCTCCTTTTTAAATTAACTTTAAATAAATAAAAAAACATGCGTGCAGTTCACACGCGATATAAGTGAAACCTTCAAAAGTGTTCTATCTCATTCTCTCGCACGTTAAATCCTATAGATGTATGTGTTTGCCTCTTTTTAATGTTGCTTTTTCGTTTCATCGAGTTTCAAATCACAACGGGGCTAAAGAACTTTTCACTTCAAAAACCTTCTGATATGCAGTTAGCAAGCGTGGTGATAAGTATTATTTATTCTACAGTGGCAATGATACGATTTTAAAATGCATTTTAAAACATTTAACTTACTATACTCGTAATGTCCTTCGCCAGCTCACTTTTACAACTCCCAACTTGGTAACACTTTCGCGTTCATTTTTGTTATGCGAAAGCGAACAAACTACCTAGGTGTGTACAGAACTTAGCTGTTGAAACTTAGCAGTTCTAGTATCGGTTTAAAAAAACGGCCAATTGCGAGTCGGACTCGCGCACGAAGGGTTCCGTACCATTATCTATAAAAACGGCAAAAAAGTCATGTCTGTTGTATGGGAGCCCCCTTAAATATTTATTTTATTCTGTTTTTTAGTATTTGTTGTTATAGCGGGAACAGAAATACATCATCTGTGAATTTCAACCGTCTAACTATCACGGTTCATGAGATCCAGCCTGGTGATAGACGGACTGACAGACGGACTGACAGACAGCGGGGTCTTAGCAATAGGGTCGCGTTTTACCCTTTGGGTACGGAACCCTAAAAACAAATAGCTTTAAGAAACTATACAGCTTGCTAACATTCAACAATGAGATGAGATAAAGGGAGTTTGTGTGCGGATTTTAGGTTTCATCGAGAGATGAGCTAAGCTAAGCGACTGTCTCCTTGGTCTCCGTGGTCCCAAGTACTACTGCAGAGCATGAGGTTCTAGGTTCGATTCCCACGTCGGGCAAACTGTTAATGGGTTTTTCTATCTAGAATTTCTCAGTAGTAGCCCGGAGTCTGGATTCGAGCTCGGTTGATTTCAATAGGTTCGCCCCCTATCATTCTTAACTGGCGAATTGTAGATACTCCTCTGCCTTACCCTTTGTGGAACATAGGCGTAATGTTATGAGCTAAGATAAGCTAAGCTGAGATCTAACCCACCCCGGGTTAAATTACTTTCGCTCAGTTGTAATTTTCTGCTTCGTCTGCTGATAAAATTCCCAGTAAGTTATTTAATTAATCTTCAGACATTAATAGTTATTAATGTCTGAAGATTAATTAAATAACTAGTAGTAGTAGTAGAAGTTAGTTAACTTCTGACCACGAATAGTCCGCGTGAAATTTCGCTCCCGATCCCGGCCCACCGAGTCGCGCGTGGCTGCGCCCGCGCTATTCCTTACTTCGTTTTCGTTTAGGCCAGGTTCTCACTACGCCGGACCGGCAGATTTACCGGTATGGCAAAACTGCTGGAAGAGCTAGTGGCTAAAGAATTTAAATGAAGCTGTTCATATTATGCCGGGTCCGGCAAAAACACTGAGCTCTGAATATTAACAGAGCGTTTTGTCACTGCGAAGCGCCGGTAGAACACCTGGCCCTGCAGTCTCGACATAGATAGCGACAAAAATCGGTCGTTAAGTCTAATCGATGTCAAATTTCTGTAATAGATTTTCAACCTTATTTATTTATTTATTTTATTTATTTATTTATTTTATTCGGACAACAATATGGTCCAATTTGTTAGTAAAATACCTTATCACTAGTGTTAGTAGTACACAAAACAGAAAAAAAATGGAAAAATATGTTTAGCCAGTTGGTGGTGGACTGCGGCACGATGTGCAGAGAACGATAAAACAAGGAATATGCTACCTGACCATTATCTCCACATAGTGCCTCAGAAAAGGAGAGTAAGGGCTCTCCACCACTGTTTTCAGGATGCTATTGTCACTGACCCGCATTCTACGCATCAGTGATGCGACTTTTTTGCGAATCACTGCATGGAAGCCGTCAGTTCGGTACTGAGCAAACATCTCCGATGCGCTACAGAAACGGGGCAGTTTCAACAGCATCCTAAAAACATTATTGTATTGGATACGTAAGACATCTAGCGATCTTTTGGTGTAGCTGACCCACAGACCCCCTGCATACAGACCTTGACAAAACGCCTTGAACAGGGTGATTTTGACTTGGTCCGCACAGCGAGAGAATCTACGGGCCAACATATTCCCTCGGACCGCCAGTGCCCTACGTTCCCTTTCGATATCTGCATTGTCTTTAAGGTCGTCGGTAAGTATGTGCCCCAAGTATTTAAATTGGTGGACTTTATTTATGCTCTCACCATTTAGGGAAAAATTAGGTTCGTGATTAGGGCACTTACCGGCGGCCTTAAAGACCATGTATTCACATTTACGGACATTATACACAAGACCGTGTAAGGCAGCATACTCCTCGCAGACCTTCAACATTTCCCCGATAGATCCCTCAGTCGGGCCCAGCAGTACCATGTCGTCCGCGTAACTGATGCTGTTAATACTAACACCACCAACCCGGCAGCCGACACGCATACTACTGAGCTCGACTATGAGATCATCAATATAAAGGTTGAAGAGCCGTGGAGATGTCAACCCCCCCTGTCTCACACCGCACTCCAACCCATACGACACAGAGAGCGTTCCGGCCCACTTTACATAGTTTGTCTGGTTCGCATACCAATACTGCATGAGCTTAAGCACTGATGCCGGTACATTTCTGTCACCCAGCTTTCTCCAGAGCACATCATATGACACCAGGTCGAAGGCTCTGGAGAGATCCAGGAAGCAGGCATACACCGGCGTTTTTCGGTCTGTGTAATATTGGACAGTATTCTTCAAACTTAGCACAGCACTTTCGGTTGAAAGCTCAGGTTGAAAACCAAACTGTGCATCATGCAAACACAAATACTTTTTCAGGCACGAATCAAGCATACTGTCTAATACTTTAGCCGCTGTGGTTGCAAGGGAGATTGGACGGTAGTTACCCTTGTCCGAGATATCCCCTGTCCTGTTTTTGACTATGGGTGCTACAATAGTTTGCATCAGCTCAGCAGGTAAATGAGAGTGACTGATGCACATAGTATAAAACAAGGACAGGACCCTCGGCAGGTGACCCCCCGCATGTTTGAAATGCTCGATGCTGAGTCCGTCATGGCCGGGCGATTTACCTCTGCTCATGCTTTGAATGACGGATCTGACTTGTTTGGCCGAAAAAAGTGTGAGTGGTTCCGCCCCCCCACTGTCAGACTCAGCATCAGCCATTGCAACTGAAGGACCCAGTGAAGATTGCACTTTAAAATGTTCCATAAACATATTTGCAATTCCCTTCGGTTCATTGATCCCTCCTACGCTCACCGGTAGACCAGGCCTAGTATCCAACTTACGTGTCGACTTCCAAAATTTACTAAAATTATTTGTGGCTCTTTGCTTTGCTAAGTTGTCCATTTTGAGTTGTTCTTCGTTTTTTTGGCGTCCCCATTTCAGGCGTCCCTTGAAGATTTTACAAGTCTCACGCATCTTTTCGAAAACTACTCCACTATTTGGTCTCCTGTGTCCAACCCATTCCTTGAATTTAAGCCTGGCCTCACGGTGGCGTCACGAATATGACTGTTCCATCCGCACACCACTTTCCCTCTCCCTGGCCTGCACCCTCCTACCACATCTGTTTGCTCGGCAGCGTTACATAAAATACTTATAATTTTACCGTATAGGTCGTTCAAGATATTCTTATGTTCTACTGAGCTGCATGAGCCATAACTACACTGTGCGAATTCAGGTGGAAAATCAATATCACGAAACCTATCATTACACAAGTCCTTGTAACACTTGATCTGAGATTCGTCCCTTTCGCCCCAAATAACTCTTGAGCGCGGCGTATTCTGTTTTATTAATTTAGACCTCACTATATTCAGGTCACACTCAACGTACAAGGGTAAGTGATCTGACATATAAACGTCTTCCTTTATTCCTACATTTACAATAGTTTGCCACGCTGAAAAAGACACAACACAGTGATCCAGCCACCTTCTACACCCGTGGGCCTCACTCACAAAAGTGTAGTTATCTGACACGCAGCCCAGTTTTTCTATATCTGCACAGACCCATGCTTGGTCATTGCAGAAATTGTTTAATTCCCTAAAAAACAATTCATGTGGATGTGCATTAAAATCGCCTAATATGAAAACACTTTCAATTTCTGCACTCGCAACAATTGCACTAATCTCACCTAGAACCTCAGTAAACAAAGGCAAGTTGTCAGATGAGTCTGTCGGCATGTAAACAGAGATTACAATAATCGAGCGTTCGCCGACAGTAGCTCTGATAGCAGCGAGCCGCGAGCTAGTGCACCCTAATATTGCAACATCGTTAAAAATGCCCTTTCTCCAAAGGATAGCCACTCCCCCATATGGTCTCCCTATCAGTAGCCCCGCAGATGTATCAACAGCCGACCTACCCGTGTATTCAAATTTATCACTTATGGTACCTAAAAAAGGAATATCATGGGGAAGAAGCCACGTCTCTTGAAGGGCTACTATGTCTGATATCTCACAGATTTCCCTAACACTATCAACTGAGCGCTTAACAGATTTACAATTGAAACTAGTAAACTTACAATGTTTGTTTTGATTACAGTTCATAATTAAGTCTATTACTAACTATTACTTAATATTCCGACTTCTTTCGGTACGTGAAATGCACGAAGCGTCTAAAAGTTATGCCATTTGGCCACATTTCATCTTTTAAAAACACATCTAACTTGTTTTGAGAAACAAACAGTTTGTACGCGTTATATTTCTTTGCAAATTTCATATTTATCATTTTTAAAGTAACACTTTCACTCGTTTTTTCCTTTATGTAGCTTATTATGTCCTGCTCACTCGTTTCAGTACTTACATTTGAGATAAACAAAGGCACTTTGATATCTGCTGCTTTAAATTTACCGTCCGGCGAAGTGGCCGCACATCCTTTTTGACCAATTAATTTATATCGTTTTGGCATTTTCCTCTGTACCACAGTCCATTCCGTGTCTGAATCTCGAGCACACACACCATCCATACCCATTTGTCGCCCGCTCAGTTTATTTACATGCACCGCTGTAGCTGGAGCTGACGATCGATTGACACTGGTAGCAGTCCCAAGCGCTGCGTGTGCGTAGGTATCTGACAGGCTAACTGGTTTTGACGAAACCGCGGTGATCGCAGTGGCCTCCACGCACCTCGCTTGGTTCGCTGTCTCGCTCGGCGTCTCACGGTCACAATGTCCTTGAGTCAGTTGACAACTACTCTCGCTCGCACTTGTCGGAACCACAGTTGCTGTTGGCGCCTCCACGTGCCCTTGACTCCCCGTCGCATCATACGTTATACGTCCCATTATACTTTCGAGATAAAGTTGAAAATCTATTAAAGGAATTTGACATCGATACGACTTAGCGACATATTTTTGTCGCTATCTAATGTCGAGACTGCCCTGGCCCTGCAGTCTCAACATGAATAGCGACAAAAATCTGTCGCTAAGTCGTATCAATGTCAAATTCCTTTAATAGATTTTCAACCTTATTTCCAAAGTATAAGGTTGAAAATCTATTACAGAAATTTGACAACGATTGGACTTAACGACCGATTTTTGTCGCTATCTATGTCGAGACTGCAGGCCCTGGACCGTAGTAATGTGAACGAATTTGCGAGGGTATCTATGTCGTCGTCCATTGCGTGCACAGGTCTGAATTCCATTGAGGTGAGTACTTGACTGTCCGGTTTTCTTGTGGGATCCGGTGTAATGTGAACATTATTGTCCGGGAGCCAGTTTCCGGCAAATCCGCCGGTCCGGTACAGTGGGAATAATCCATTAGCCTTCATTCTGACTTTTTTCTTTTTGGGCGGCTTCTTAGGGATATAGCGTGATGTTATATAGCATATAACCTTCCTCAAGAATTGGGCTTACAAACGCAAAAACAAAAAAAAGTTTACTAATCCGACTTAGAGTTCCAGAGATAAGAGCATTCAAACAAACAAACAAATTTATTATTAATTAATTAATTATTTATTTATTATAATATTAGATTCTCATAATAGATTATGCCGATGAGAATAAGCTTTTTACTACAAAATAATCTGGTACTTATCTTAGTATCAAATTATTTCTAAATTAATTAAACATCAATTTTATCAATCACATTAGGGTCGGCGATTGATGTACACTTTGAAAACCATCAATAGGAATTGAAAATGAACCGCGTCAAACGAGCCACACCGTGCAAATTACTTGAATTTCTGTTACAAAATTGAAGCAGTTTATGAGAGGGCATTATCAAGTTAATTCATACATTCGTAATTAGTCGGGTCAGCTCATTTCTCGTTTCTATTTCAGTATATTTCAGTGGGACCTAGAAACAATGTTAGCTTTAGAATATGAATTTACTAGCGACCAGCTCCTGCTTCGCACGGTTTTTTACGAGTTGACAAAGCATAGAGATTCTTTTTAGGCATTTTTTTTTGTCCCTCTGCAGGGAAAAGTTCTCCCTTTCTCCATTCTACTCCTCTCTGGCATCTGCTATTGCGGACCAATCCTGTCTGTAGGCGTCAAGTTCGTCCCGCAATCTTCTCCTGGGTTTGCCTCGATGTCGCCGGACGTTTTCTGGGACCCACATGGTGGTTGATTTGGCCCATGACTCGTTCGACATGCGGCAAACGGGTCTGGCTCAGTCCAATTTAAGCTTGGCTGCTTTTTGGGTGACGTCGGCGATTTGTGTTTTGTGTGTGTTGCTCACACGGTCCGTTAATCTGACTCCAAGATTGCTGCGCTCCATTGCTCGCTGGCAAACCTCAAGCTTGAACCTCTGCTGCGCTGTTAAAGACCAGGTTTGAGCACCGGATAGGGAGTATGCACATGTCCATTAAATTGCGTTTATTCCAAATTGATAGGTCTCTTTTCATGAGGTTTTTCATCGATCATCTTCCAGGCATTTTCGATGTGTCTCGCCTGAAATGAGACCATTTGGTCGAGGTAGATGTATTCCGGAACACACGCAACCCTCTACATACAGTTTACCTTGGACGCTGTTGGTCATTATTTTGGTCTTTGCCATGTTCATTTGAAGTCCAATCTCGAAGCTCGCCTTATTTAGAACACTTAGCATTTCGCTTAAATCAGCTGCCGAAAATGAAAATAGCACGATATCGTCGGCGAAACGCAGGTTGATCAAACTTTTTTAGTCGATGACTATGCCTTTATCAGCCCAGGTGTCAGATAGGCTTTTAAAAACCTCTCCGAGTGGTAGAGAACAGCTTAGGGGACAGCGGGTCTCCTTGCTTGACACCTCTTTCAAAGGAAGGATGGTCCTGTGGTGTTAATTTTTAAAGCTGCTGTACTATTTAATTGTGGTTTTCAAAATATTTACATTGGTGGTCTCTATATTTTGATTCAGGAGTGCCTTAAATAATGAATCATGGTGAATGCTGTCAAACACTTTGACGTAGTCAACGAATGCTAGATACAGAGGGATTTTGAATTTGAATTCTGTGCACTTCTCTATTATTTAGTTAGGCGATTGTAGGTTGTCAGTAGTGGAGAGACCTTGTCGTGTTCAGATGGCTGTTGGGAGTCAAGTTGATGTGATATACGGTTTTCGATTACTTTTTTAAACGTTTATACAAATGATACAACAAACTGATGGGACGAAAGTTACCAATTAATTCATGGCGTAATGTCGTACGGTATTCTGTTGTGGGGAAATGCCGCCGACATTCAGACTTTCTTTGTTTTGCAAAAAGGAGCTGTTCGATCAATTTATAAATTAAGTCCAAGACAATCCCTCAGAGAGAATTTAATGAGATTAATGTAATGACTGTGTCTTCTCAGTATATTTATAGATTTTTTTTTATATGCCCATAAAAATATAAAATTGTTTAAAAAATGTAGTGTAACCCATAACCCATAGTAACCCATAATATAAATATTAGGAACAAACACAAATTTGTTGTACCCACAACAAGGCTCAAGAAAATAGGTGGCTCGTTCAGATGTCAATGTATACGCTTTTATAATAAACTTCCAGGCCAGTTTCATGATCTAAGTCTTAATAAATTCAAATCATTCATCAAACGTAAGTTGTGCCAGAAAGCCTTTTATACCGTTAGAGATTATATTGAGGACAAAAAGTCTTGGGATTGAGTTGCTCCAATTTTTGCGTACTGAATGTTTTTTTTATTTTTTAATTTAGCTTTTTTATTGTACATAAACTTTTACATTTGATAATTATTATATATAATATATACAATCATATGACAATTTACTTTGTGAAGTATAACTATTATAATTGCATTATTGTGAATGTGAGGACTATGTGGGACTTTAATTTTTGTTTTTTTTTACTTTCTCAGGTAGTTTTAATTATAATCTGGCAGCTTGAGTGCTTTATGCGGCCGACACAAATGTTCTTTCTTTGGTATTGTTCGTCCAATCGTTAAGCTCCGTAAGTTTTAAGTTAAGCTGCACGATTACTGACAAATGCGTGCACTGACTGGACAGGTCCACTCATTCTGTGTGGTTTTTCCTCAAAAGACCATTTCAGACACAAATCTACAAGGTCTTCACATGATCTGACCGAGATTATGTCTGGGCTTTAAAAGAGACTGTGACCTCTGAGTTTGAGAACCGCCGACCACATCTAGTTTTTTTTAAATATGATTGACATGTAAAAGTGTTTGTACAAACCTACTTACAGAAATAAAATCATTTATAATTTATTATATGTAAGTTAAATATATAAGCATAGGTATTATACATATAAAACTTCCGGAATAAATTCCCTAAACGATGGTGAAAACCGCATCAAAATCCATTGCGCAGTTGAGAAGAACAACGCGGTCACACAAACAGACGCGAAAAGTGACTTTAATTTTATAATAATGATTATTATTTTGTATAGATTCATACATTCATAATTAGTCGGGCCAGCTAATTTCTCGTTCTTATTTAAGTAATTTTCAGTAGATCGTAGGAACAATGTTAGCTTTAGAATATGAGTATTATGCAGTGTGGAAATCCTTGAAATATTTTCTAAGGACTGAACTGTGTAATAATTTTCACAATAGTCTTTGAAGTACTTAAAATACCATTTTTTACACGCCTCATAAGCGAAGCGCGCGAGGTAGTGCTCTACTCTCGCCTTACAAAGAACAAGTAATTCCTTGAGCTAAAAATATCTCTATTTACTTCGTATCGCACTTGTAGAATAATATTCACACACAAACGTCAAGAAAAAACACTAGTTTCAACACGCATGTTATTTTCAAAAAACATTTTGCTATTTAAGACAATGAAAAAACTGTTTAAAAAAAATATTCTGTGGACGTTCGTGTGTCTGTATGTATGGATCCTGGCGTGGTCACGATAACTCACGAAAAACCTAACTAATCGAGTATATATCTTTTTTAACGCTTCAACATTTACGAAAACTAAGTCCTTTCGATAAGGACGGTCTAATGCAATGTAGTTTAATTGTAATTAGTAATATAAATATTTTTTATAGGATTGAATGAGATTATGAAGCGTGCACTTTTGGATTTTCCTATTTTTTTTAAATTAGCTGTAGGTTTAATGGTCTGCTAATAAACTTCATTTGTTTTAAGCGTGCAGGCTCTACAGTTGACCTTTTACTAGGTCATTATTATAAGAACTAGCTTCTGTCCACGACCTCGTTGGCGTGGAAGTCGTAAGACACCACAATATACTAAAAGAACAGCCGTATTTTTGTCTCAGCAGCCAACATATAAAGAGAGCCAGGACTGGTGACGCGGGAGCAAGCGACGTGTGAGAAGCAGCTCGTCCTGAGCTCACCCGTAGCCTTCAACAGCAATTTCGAATTGGGTCACTGTCCTATATAATTTTGACGTTCAAAAACTGCTGATTCTCAGCCTAGTTTGAATAAATGACTTTTGATTTAGATTTTTAACCATTCAACATTGACAGTGCCTTTATGTCGCAGTATATATGGGCGATTTTCGTAGTGCAAGTGTTACCACTCATGTGCAGTAGACTGTACAGTCAGTGCAGTGGCAGATATTTTGCTTTTGCTAATACTAATCAAACACTACCTCTCATTTAATCGATAATGGAAATCTGAATTACTCATTCGCTGCTACACGCTTCAGTGAAAGACTGGAATTGAATTGTAATTGATTAATTAAAATGCAACCCATGACAGTATTCATCTATTTTTAGCTAAGTAACGTACCGCACTGCTGGTGTAGTGGTATCATGCAAGATTCCCATTCTTGCGACCCGGGTTCGATTCCCGGGCAGTGCACACAAAGTCTTTTTGTGTTTTTTTCCATTTTAATTTTAATCAAACGAGTCTCCCGGGGCGATGATCGTTGGAACTGGTTATTTTCTCCGTCCAGTTTGTAATCTCAAATTCTTGGGCGCCATTTTAGTCGTTTGGCGGGAAATCCCGGCTGAGCCGCTCGTTATTAGCGGACAACAGTTGTGAATGGTGTGATATCCTATAATGTACTCGGCTTTAATCTCGGTGCTACCGAAAATTTGGGTGACACGACTTGTGAGGGTTTAGTAGAATTTCTGGAAAAAGGAAATGTTGGCTCCTTTTGATTCAGCCGATAAAAAATTATAACTGTTAGACAATTTTGTAAAAGCGTAGGCACCCATGATGTATTAGATGATACTGACGGTAACACATCCCAGGTTATTGTTTCCATTAGTAAGGATTAACCCGTAAACTTCACGCAAACTGTTCCGGGATTTTTAACAAAACTGATAAAAACGAAAAAGAAAATACAAGTCTCACGGGACACGGGACAACGAATAGCTGAACATATTCAAAGATTTCCTGAACTGTTTAACATACCAGATAAAAATCACATCTACCTACATTCGCAACAAAACGAATCAGACCAGTCTCAGATAGCATCAGCATTGTGCGGACCCTAACTTCGGATGCTTATTTGTACGGACTCCGGATAGCCCCTACTGGACTCGTTTCTGTGATAACCTGGCATTTTCTCCTGATTTTATACTGGATTTTCTTGCTGATCCCGACTTTTGGCTCACGGGGGTCGCTGTTTACTTATTTAAAATATCATTTGTATGAAGGGTTCTCTGATATAGAGTATCAGCGTTTTTATTGGGGGCTGTTGAATGGAATAAATTGTAGAGATTGAATAAATTTTTGGGGTCTGTGTAGCCTTCAGCCGCAACTTGGCTGGGTTGTTTTTTATGTGCCTAAAGTTGGTGTCCTACTGCAGGGAACAGGCCTTTCTCTCCTTACACTTATCTAGCTCCTTATCTAAGTCAGGTGGTTTGTAACCAATTTTTGTAAAAGTATCTAGTTAGTAATGTTCGGCCATCTTTCCTTTACATACATACATACACTCACGCTTTCTTCCCATGGGGGTAGGCGGAAACTACAGAACGCCACCTGCTACGATCCTTACATAGTCCTTTTGCTTCGTTTACGTTCATACATCTGGTTATACACGCACGCCGGTTGCGAGTACTACGCACCTGACCTTTCTGAAGAACATCACCAATAAGGTCACAACCTAGGTTTACTTTAACGTTTACTAATTTGGGATATTATAATACCAGCCTGTAACTACCTTTGTAGATACACACGGCGACATATCAAGCTATAAATTTCCAGTTTAAGCTGATCTCGCATTGTATAGGATTTTCGTACAATGAGAAGTCAGCATATGGAAATGTTTAGATTCATATGTCGTCGAGCGAACAAGGTTAGTATGTTTTCTCATAACTATTCAGATAAGATTGCTTACTGCCAATTAAACTACGGTTTCCTGAAGAACGGTTCCGTCATATTATATACGACCGTCGTGAAAAACTGTAATTTTTAACCCCCCGACGCAAAAATAGGGGGTGCTATAAGTTTGACCGCTATGTGTGTGTGTTTGTCGCACCGTAGCTCTTAAACGGATGAACCGATTTGGATGCGGTTTTTTTATTTGAAAGCAGGTTTTCTAGCGGTGGTTCTTAGACATGTTTTATCAAAATCAATTCAGCCGTTTCTAGGTCATCAGGTCTTTTTTGTGTCGGGGGTTTTTTAATTTTACTTATTATAACCAGTAGGTCTTACAAAAAAAACCGTTATTGTGTGACCGTTCACTGATTTTTTTGAATACCAAAGCGTTAAAACATAGCTGCATAAGTACCTACCCACGATTTAATATCATTACCTCCCGGTATCCTGGCGATTCTTCCGTGCACCGTAACTCGGGTCTCATTAAAATCTACAAGTAGTTCTTGCATGATAAGATTACAGAAACAGTTTCAACAACTTTTCCTTAACTTTTAATTAGGAGACCAATGGATTCATGTACTGTGGGTTTGTTAAAACTGGCTCATTTTCTAAGCTATATGGACTTGGGTTGAGCACTAGTTAGTTTTTTCACAAAGTTGGCAACGACGCGCGACGTCGCAAATAGCTGTCAAATATTTCACTGCTTTGATTTATTGGTCAATACATAATAAACCTACGTAATGAAATTATGCAGAATTATTATTATATTATTAGAGCAATGATGGTCTAGCGATATCAGCCGCGACTTACGAGTCGTAGGTCGCGAGTTCGAACCCAGGCAGACACTTTATTTTGTGTATTTAAGAGGGCTCTTCCCGGTCCGTCTATCGTCAACGCGAGCATGATTGAAAAGCTTGTTGTTTCATCCAATGCAATGTTTGAAAAAGAAGCAAGAGTGAGAACGCAATAAACTTCGAACGAAAATTGGCGCGCAAAGATTTCACAAAACTTGTTCCAGGAAATACGTGTTTTTGAAAAAGCCTTACAAGTTTTTGGAAAAAATGTCTGTCATTTAGAATCTCCATTACATGTGCAAGGTTTCTATGGGGATGTTTTCTTTACTTTTACAATTTATGAGTACATTATGAACGGCCAAAGTTCAGGTAAAATTTGTGCAAAAAAACCAGATTTTTGGAGGCTTATACTAAATTTGTTTCTCCAAATTTTGATTTTTTACTTACATAGAAACCTAGATGAAGTGCACTAGATACCTGTTAGTTCAAAAAAAAATTGTGAAAGATTGGTTACAACGCTATAATCACGTACGAGCGTTTGTATGAAAAGTATGACGGGTTGGCCGCTCTTAATGTAATCACTTCTGCTCTCAAAACGGCGAAGGAAAACATCGTGAGGAAACCGATATGTCCTAGAACCATAAAATTCGAAGATATGTGACCCAACTCGCATTGGGCCCGCGTGGTGAATTAGGGCCCACTCCCTCTCACACAGAGGAGGCCTTTGTCCAAGCAGTGGGAACGTTATAGGCTGATTATCTACTGAAATTATGGAATATCGTTCTGTTGCGCACTAGAATATTGTTATTAAATCCCTTATTCATGGTAATAGCGTCGCCCCCTACTACATGAGACTTAAACATAACTGGCGAAATGTGGGTGTACTATAGGTACACCTCTGCCTAACCCTTCGGGGAATAAAGGCATGATGTTATAATATTTAATTTACTTTACTAATATTGACAAAATAATCAAAATGGCGAAATTTTTGACAACTTTTTGCGACGCACTGTTTTCGGAATGTACTCTCATATCTAAAGATTATAAACGTTACAAAGGAGACCGGGCGATTTTGTATGGGAAGTGGTCTATGGACCAATAGGGATACGGTTTTGATATTCGGGTAGGGATAGGTACTGTAAAGGTTGTCTGCAAATGTCAACCTTATGCTGTCCAGGCTGGTAGTAAATTAACTCTAGTTATATTCGGACAGTCAAGCAAGTTTGGAATAAGCTTCCAAATGGTTTAAAAATAGTTTTTGTTTTAGTAGTGAAGGAGCTAGGCCTGTCAGTGTCCCTGCCGGGGTCGCGGATTGATCGAAAGAGTTACCGTGGCCCTGGCGCACAGGCAACTGAAGGAACACGGGTGGGTTTTAGTCAGTAAGAGTCTGACACGCCCTCCCGCTCCGCCCAGAGCGGGAGAGGTCATTTGATGATTTCCCACCCAAAAAAAAGAGGCCTGTCAGTGTAACACGTTCATTCCTTGCTATAAATATACAGGGTGATTGGAAGATGGGTGCAAAGCTTTAAGGTGAAGATAGTACAGCCAATTTAGAACCATTTAAGCCATGGTTGTCTTAGACGAAGTCTTAGCAAATATTTTTAACCAAATTTTTAAGTTTTTTTTCGGAAATTCTCAAAATTTAATGTAAACTGCATAATTATGGCCAAATTGAATGATACATGAATTAATTTTTTATTTATTTAATTAAAGTAATGTGTAAGCAATCAAGCAAAACATGTTTTAGGCTTCTGTGTCATTAGACATTTTTTTTACAGACATTTAAAGCTCAGAAAAAATAAAAAATTTGTACAATACGTCTTTTAAACCTTATTAAAAAAAAAAACGGAGGGTGCTTTTTTTGTTCAAACCTTTTTGAAGACAAGCTTGATAATCGCTCTTTCTTTTGAGGTATCATTTATGCGGATATCTTACAAATTATTGAAATTAGGGCCTACAAACCAATTTGAGGGAGACATTTTTTATTTTAGGCAGACTAATTAAAACAACATTTGAATTAACATTATTTATTTTTCATGTTCAAAATGACGGCCGTGATTCCTAATACAAGCACGGCCCCGTCTTCTAACTTCTGTAGTCGTTATTTTCAACATCATCTCCTGCTTCATTGTCTCAAACGCTGAATTTATTCTTTGTATCAATTCTTCTCTAGTGTTTATTTCTATGTTGTTATACACCAGTTCCTTGGCCCGGCCCCACACGAAAAAGTCCAACGGGGTCAGATCTGGGGAGCGAGCGGGCCAAGGGATGGGTCCATCCCTGCCGATCCAGCTACCAGGAAAGCAATTATTGAGGTGTTCCCTTACATTTAAAGTCCAATGCGCTGGACAGCCGTCTTGCTGAAAGATGACTGTTCGGTCTCTTTCGAAGATCAGGACACCTGATTCCTCTACCAGCAGTGGTAAATCAATTTGCAGAAATTGCAAATAATTTTCGCCATTCAATGGATCAGGCAAAAAGTGGGGCCCAATCAATGTTCTGCCAATTATTCCAGCCCATACATTCACAGAGAATTTCATCTGAAATGACACCTGCTTCTTAAAATGTGGATTGTTGTCTGCGTCGGCCCATTCATGGATGTTGTGAAAGTTTGTAATACCTTCCCTTGAAAATTTACTTTCATCCGTCCACAAGATTGATTTCAGAAACCACGCATCTTCGATGTCTCTGTTGAGGAGGAAACGGCAGAACTGAATTCTTCTTTGAGGATCTTGCTCTACTAGACCTTGCACACTCCTGCCATGGAACGGATACTTATCATTTTGGTGCATTGTATGCCACACCTTCCATTGAGAAATGTTTAAATTTCGAGCTACTGCTCTAGTACTGGTAGTAGGATCCGCTTGAAATGCTGCTAAAATGTCTTCGTCGACGGCAGTTTCGTGTCTGCCCGGGTTGACTCCAGGTTCCACGCGGTGAAACCCATCTTGGGCAAGACGACGAAACGTGTTGTAAAACACTCGGACATTCGGTATCCTGCGATTCAGATAGCGCTCTTGATACATCCGTCGCGCCAAAGATCTATTGCCGTCTGCTCTACCGTACATAAATACGATATCCGCATATTCTTGATTGGAAAAAGTAGCCATAGTCACTTAACAATTAAGAAAAACGGCGTAGGAGCGCACTAAATGTCAACTCAACACAATTAAGTCAAAAATCAACACGACAACGTCCACTCACAAGGGCAGTAGTTTGACTAATAAGTAAAAGATGTAACGGCTTCATCACAGACCGACTGACCCTGACTAAAGAAAAACGACTTTGTTGCCTCAGTAACTAAGACCATTTTGCTGTAAAAACCAACTCTTATCGCTTTTTGCTATTCATTGGGCGTTCTACCTGGAAATGCCGTCGCACCGCGCTCGGTGGCCATTGTTTAGAGAATCCCCTCAATGGGTTCCCCTCAATTGGTTCCTGCATGTGCCAAAAATTCTTAGAATTGAACAATTTTATCATTTCGAGCACATAAAGTATTCTTTTAAGCAAAAATTTTGTGTTTTGTTAGACTGCCTAAAATTTAAAATTTCTCCCTCGAATTGGTTTGTAGGTCCTAATTTCAATAATTTGTAAGATATCCGCATAAATGATACCTCAAAAGAAAGAGCGATTATCAAGCATGTCTTCAAAAAGGTTTGAACAAAAAAAGCACCCTCCGTTTTTTTTTTAAATAAGGTTTAAAAGACGTATTGTACAAATTTTTTATTTTTTTTGAGCTTTAAATATCTGTAAAAAAAATGTCTAATGACACAGAAGCCTAAAACATGTTTTGCTTGGTTGCTTACACATTACTTTAATTAAATAAATAAAAAATTCATTCATTTATCATTCAATTTGGCCATAATTATGCAGTTTACATTAAATTTTGAGAATTTCCGAAAAAAAACTTAAAAATTTGGTTAATAAAATTTGGTAAGACTTCGTCTAAGACAACCATGGCTTAAATGGTTCTAAATTGTCTATACTATCTTCACCTTAAAGCTTTGCACCCATCTTCCAATCACCCTAGATCAAATTTATTAAATAACGTGTATTTCTATATTTGACTACGTCCCCGTATTTAGTTATATACATTATCACAGTACCTACCCCATCAATACCCTTGTACAAAGAGGCATGAAAATCTGACCTGGCAATTCTGAGAAAAATATACGTATTGCTATTGGTCTATAGGCCACTATTGCCCAGTCTCCGTTATAAGGTACTTATTTTATGACTTCACATAACTTTCATAAATTCCTTCTCCACTATTTCACAAAGGTTTTCGTAGCTATATTGTGCTGCCTTTATTTAGCGTCGACTCAATTTCTCCTAAGGATAGGTATAGTAACGTTACCTTATGAATTTCCGCGGAACGAGTTCTCAGAATAAAATGGCACTGTCTCAAAAACTAGACACATCAGAAATAAAGGATCATTACTCAGAAATACCTTTCATACATCACGTCTTTCCCATTCCACGTTGAGCGTAGGTACAGTCACAGCCAAAATATGTTTATCACCAGCACCCTAATTACGTAACACAGTATTTATTACTCACAATCAGAATCATTTTGAAGGATATTGCAAATCCATTGCTGCATGTGTTCGAAAAATTTGCTAGCTCAACAACGTAAATAACGCAATGGATGTTGTTGAACTGTCAAAATGAAAGCCATTCCTACTGTTAGTGCGATACGCAAACAAAAACATCTGTGTAGCCCTGCATTAAATAAATAAATTAAAAAAATAAAAAAATCTTTCAGACAAAAAAGTCCATAGGCAAGGCAAAGTTGTTAATAACAAGAATTTTGCTTATGACTAATGTTAGTAATTAAAAATAAAAAGAAGAAACTAGACGTACCGTCTACCCCTGCACAGTAGGCTCATCAGTCTCGCAAAACATGGAGTTCAATGAACGTACTGAGCAGAACAGTATCGGTTCTCTCGCCAATCATCCTCAGGACGCTATTCAGGCATTGCACGATAGAATTTGCTTAACCGACTCAACATTATTTATATTGCGACGTAATGTTAATACCGCAGAATGACATTATGAATTAAAAATGTGACAGTGACCGACTCCCACAATCAAATTATTATTCATTTTTGTTTATATTTTCCAAAATGGCCAGGCTATATAAAGGATTTAGGTTGATTTCAAGTCGAGATTGGTCAAAGGTGTATGCTATTTTGACCTTTGTTACCAAGTAAATAAATGTAGCGCCAACACCGTCCTGGCGATGATCGCCAACAGATTGGATTGTCGTTATATCCGGCAATGCTGCAGCAGACATATTGCTCCCTTGTGAGTGTTCGTTTTTGTCTCTGTTCGTTATTCTGTCTGTATCCTTTTATGTATCTATTTGTATATGAGTCTTGCTGCTTGAAATAAACTTTTTTAATAGTTTTCGAATAGTTTTCTATGCAATAGTCTGCTCAGTGTCGTAGCTTCAAATGTATTACCTTTGTGTCCTCACTAGGTAAAGGAAAGAATTTGGAAACTGACAAAGATTGGAAAGACTTGACTGTACAAGCATAATTTCACACCGGGCCGCCGCGGCGTCACGCGTCGCCCTCTAGCGTCACATGCGTAAAACAAAACTCAACATGGCGGGGTAATATCATGTGACAAAGACTGATGAATGGACTATTACGTTGTTAATTTGTGTGTAATGGAGTGTTGTTATAAATTGGAAGGTTTTGTGAGGGTGTATACAATGGACCATTTTGGCTCATGTGAGGCCATCTCTACGTGAAGAACTTCATGATCATAATTCTTAATATTATCATGAAATGCCTCTGGTAGAGCTGATTGATACAACAGCAGGCAAAATGACGTTCCGTGTAGACAGTACGACGGCAGCAAAGTGGAAAGAGTCAACTGCACTTTTTACGAAATTCTCTCTTTTACACAATTCGACTTAGAATACTTTGTTTTGTCCTAAGATTTTTTTTCTGTTTATAAAGACAACTACAACAATTTTTCTCAAAGTGTCAAAGTACCGTATTTCGGAACAAAAAAGTATTATAGTAATATTGGCCTTAACCATTTCCCTTGGTATTACCCTATTCCCCAATTTCTTATTTTTATTGTTTGTTTTTTATTTTGGTATGCTGCACTGGTTGACGTCATCACGTCAGCGCCGTTTGTCGCTGGAAACCAGCACTAGGGCTTTCTTTCGCATAGGGTCGTAGCATTATGCTGAGCGATTGCCGTTTTGCGTGAATGTGACGCATATTTTCCCCCAACTCGTTCTTTTTTGTGTAAGTGTGTTTTTTCTTTGCGTCATCTTTACCGCAAATAAACATATTATCTTTATTTTCTTTCTTCTTTCTATTAACTAAATGATGTAAAATAGGAGAAGATAGCTTGGTTCTTCTATTAATTATCACAGTTTTGCAGTTCAAGACGCTCCTGTAAAATCCTAATTTTGTAGATATACTTTGTGGCCGTCGTCGAGTAGAAAGTTTTCTACTGTCTTTAGCATGGCAATTATAAAATCGAATTGTTTGCACTACCTCAGACAACTGTCAGTTGTCAGTGTGATTTTGACAGTTTGGGATAGAAAACTTTTTCCTGAAATAATCTACATAAATAAGGACCTGTACCAAAATCGTTAGAAACGAAAGACAAAATGACAGATTGTAGAAGGTTTTCTACGGTGCGATGTCACAATTTGTATAGAAAGAGCTGTGTCTATTCTTCGTAGAAATAGAAAGCGTTATGCTAAGCCTGCTGATTCTGTCATGCACTTTTGGTGTAGTTTGAACAAAAGTGAAGAAAAGAGTATTAAGTATTGTCCCACCTTGTCGTATATATAATACGACAAAATTTGTCACACAGTGTAGCCTATAAAGGGCTAGAATAATCATTGTATCTAGACACTCCTATAAGTCCAGAATAATCGATTTTAAGTTAAAACTTTGGACTTAGAGGGAAAAAACATCGTGAGGAAATCTGGACTTATACTTATTTAATATAAAATCATAGAATTAATAGTATACTAAAACTCAAACTTAAAGCATTTATTTCAAATAAACCAATTACAGGCACTTTTGAATTGTCAAGGGGTCGGTCAGTCAGAAAAATAAAGCTAGTTGCCTATTCCAAAGCGTAGTAGGTACCTATGGAGAAGAACGGGCAAGAAACTCCACAGACACTCTTTTAAATCAACATAACGTTACAAAAAAAAATTAGGTTACATCATTCATGTTGAAATTATACATGTGAGAACGATGTAAAAAGACGTGCACGTTAAAAGCGTCCGTAATAATAACGATAAATCAAAAAAAAAAACAATTCAAATTAAAAATAAGCCGTATAAAAGGATGAAATCGCCAACCCGTCTTGAGCAAGCGCGGTGATCAATGCTCGTGTCTTCTTGGTACGAGAAGAGGCCGTTATCCTGCAGTGGGACAGTAAGAGGCTTGTATTATTAGTTTGGACTTAAGAGATATTTATTTTTCCTTTTCTTCCCAACAGAATTCCTTTTCGAAACAAAAGCAACAGCACAATACGAGTCCAGCTTATCCGTTCTTGAACACAACATAGTTCTAAAACAGTTCAAATTCTAGACGTTTCTATGCAAATAACAAACTTGGTAAAATGCTAACACAAAGCGGTCTGTACAATGTTTAAAAGCGCTGACACACAAGCCAGGTCCTTAAACGAATTGTAATACGGAATATTCAGAATTTCAAACTCCAGACATTGAACGGGTTGGAGCTGATTTGAATGGAAAACTTGTTGGTAAAGAATGTAGGTATTAAAGTATCTATTGTATTTACTATTTACAGCAAGTTTTCATGTAGCTTTACACCCCTGTACACCCAGTGCCGGCGTTAGGGTAGGGCGCGGCTGGGCGGCCGCCCAGGGTGCAAGAGGTGAAGGAGCGCCAAAGGGGCTGTGAACAGCCGTCCCGTCACCTCTGGCGCCTGCAGAGTGCTTTTGTTTTAGTTCGTTTGGAGTTAGAAAACCAAAGAAGTTGTTGAGCTCTCTTCGCTAACTCTTGCATCCGACATTCTCTGAATTCTCAAACTTTTCTGCATCGGCCGACAAAGTAACTCCTATTTCTTTATGAATGGAAAAAAAAACCAAGGCGGTGTGCTGAAATTTTTCGCCCCTGTACTCTCCAAGAGGGGAGAGGGGTGCCTGCGAAAAATGTCACATTTTTAACGCCTGTAACGTTAAAACCGGCACTGCGTACCCTTTAAACCCCTTACCTATTACTGAAGTATTATTTAGTACCTGAAGTATTGTAGAAGTTTCGTTTCAACTGCGTCTTTGGTCTAGTGGTCGCAAGCGCTATTGCTAAGCACGAGGTCCTAGATTCGATTCCTGGGTCGTGCTAAGTGTTATTGGGTTTTTCCATCTGAAATTTCTCAGCAGCAGCCTGGAGTCTGGATTAGTGCCCAGTTGTTGGCAATAGGCTCGCCCGCTATTACATGGGCTTTAAACATAACTGGCGAAATGTGGGTACACCTCTGCTAAACCTTCGGGGAATGCAGGCGTGATGTTATGTTATGTTTAGTACCTAAACATGTATGGCTTCAGGAGAAAAATTCGCAAATGTATTCATGTCTCAAAAACAGATAAATTGTAGTAAATCCTAATGAGATGCGGCGAAAAGTGGAAACTGTGGAATATCGCAACTTTCAACATTCATTAAGTCACAGTCTAATTAACTGAAATTTTACACTTCAGGCAGCAGTCAGCCACTGAATAAATTTTATTAACCCAAAAAATAAAATGAACCCAAAACTGGATGCCCAGAACTCGCCCAAAAATGTCTAAACTTGTGAATTATGTTCCTTACTGGTTTTTGCGTAATTTTTATACGTTTTTTTTGTGGTGCGTTGTTATTTATGTGACAGAACATTTCGGAGTAAGGACCCGAGAAAAGGGAAAGGATGCGTGCTCAAATACGTTTGCTTATTTTGTTAAAAATAATGAGTTCCGTGCGCAAAAATGGCGGGAAAGAGTTGAAAAATGTTTTCATGTATTTTTTTTGAGAGACGATGACGTTGTTTTTTTTCTGTTTTGAGAACGTTAATGAAATGGATGTCGTTTCGCATATTAATATTTTGGTAGTGTTGAGTACTTACGTACCTAAGTCTGCTGGGTTTCGTAGCTACCATTTTCTGATAGCTAGAGAACTTTTATGGCATTTCCAAGAAATCTCCGCGAGTAGTTTATAAGTTGATGGCATAAGGGCCCGATTACAGGTACTACAACCACATCACAACGACAACACGTGGACGGGCGCTAATTTGTTTGGGAGCGCGGTTTATTCACACGGACCACATTTGACCGTCAAAATCAACCGTGTAGGCGATGCCGACCACATCAAGGCCACGTCGCAGCCACAACGCAACTTCTAGCGACAACGCAACCACAACGCCACTTCAAGAGGTTGCAGCGACACTATTGACACTTAACCACTGCTTTTTCACGTTTTGTCGCTGCGATGTGGTGTGGTTGTGTTACTTATTTTGAGGTTAGAAAATAATAGGGGTGAGCTTAGAAGAGCTGACAGTGCGCGTCATCATAAAAATGTAAATTAGTATAAATTGATTTAAATAATTTTGCATGTTATTGGTACCATAAATACGGATTTACTTAGGCTTAATATATGTCCCCGACTACATTGATATCGAGCCTAGCTTCTCATTTTCTGGAATCTTCGAAAAATTGTACCTACTGGATTTCTGGCTCGCTAATTAACTAAGTTGGTATATTGTAACAGTTTTTGTCAAACAAAAACATTTAGTCCTCCTATTAAAGAATGTATGACACGAATAGAATTTATTTACTGAAGCTTAATGGAACATAAAAGACTCATTAAAATTCAACGAGGCGTTTTGGTGAACACACATGTGTAGGTACTAGTTTTACCCGAGTACTTGTACCCTCATTACGTAACACTATCTATCTCAATCTGAATCATTTTGAAGCTTATTGCTAATCCATTGCTTCATATGTTCGAAAAAAATTGTCTGCTCAACAACGTCAATAACGCAATGAATGTTGTGGAACTGTCAAAATGAAACCCATTCCTACTGTTAGTGTGTTACGTAATTACCCCGCAGAATTCCGTAGTGAATACCATGTGAGTACCATTTTGTTAAAGGGTCCTTTTTACTGATAAAGAACGTTCACTCATGTCTCAAAAGTACCTTTTATTGTTTCCTTCATACAAAGTATAGTTTTTGTAATTAAAAGCATGTGGGTAACCAAATGTAACACACGAATATATCACAGTCAATGACTAAGTACCAAAGTATCAACCATGAAGTCAAACCGCGGCCATGTTTCCTGCCTGATTTCGCGCCAACTAGAGAATTGCCTCAACTCCACAGACAACACAGTTTACGATTTATGCGCCCACTTGTTTTGTCTTTGGTTAAACTACACCAAAGAGATTGTATATCTTCTGTTTAAATGTTATCCTGAGTGTAGTTTGCTGTTCGTAATGTGCTGGTAGTATGTTAAAGTCTTTTACGTCCCAAGTTATTCTAGATAATTCTGACTTGTGATTAAGATAAATGATTTGGGTATGCAAATGTGCTGGATCTACTCTCAGGCCCGTATTACAGAACCTCACTCAAGACTGAAGCATAACTTTAAACCAGTTTAAAGCCATTTGATTGGTTGAAATTAGTTTTGAGTGATGCTTGAGTCTTGAGTGAGGTTAGAAGTAATACGATCTCAGTGTTTGAATAAAGATTACCTAATCAAAAAGTAACACACAATATTTGAACCATGAAGGAAAAAAAACCCTTTTTACAAATTAAAAAAAAACAACCGACTTCCATAAAAGAACAGTAAAAAGTGAAAAATTACTTTAATTTCGGAAGTCGGTGTCTTTGGTTTTTAATTTTCACTTTTTATCTACCCCACACAAATTCGTATACCACTACTTGCTGTGTAAATAACAGCGACAGGAAGTTATTATACCATCATCAATATACACTAAGTGGAAAAAAGTACGTATATTAAAGCTAATTAAAAAACTACCCAAAGTTAATAAAATTTATATGTGACCACCCCTGAGCCACACACGATACATCAAAAAAATAATTTTGAAATCGATCCACAATGTTGGAGATATCGCGTAACATAAATTAACAACAAAAAAAAAACAGACGGATTGCGAACCTTCTCCGTTTTATAAAGTCGTTAATAAAAACCCGTATCTTTTTTATCCAGTCTCCTAAACTTTTCCTCCTTATTAAAATCTAGCAGGATGTTAAGGAACTCCTGTAGCGCATGTTTTTCGAGTGGGTCTGCCTAGTTCCTCATTAAAGTTTCAACACGACCCGTTTGAATATTCATTCATGTCACTTGTCTATGTTGCTGGTACGGTGACGTGTTTTAAGTCGTCCTGCCGAGAGTTGGCTTTGTTGTACATTGCCTGTTTTTAATAGTGGTGGACTTTGAACAGTGGTAGTGGAGCTTCGTCACAGGAACTGAGAAGTTATAAAAAAAGTTAAAATCTCGTAATGTCACCAGCCCCATATTGGCAGCAGACACCCGCATTTCTGCTGCCAATATGGGGCTGGTGACATTACGAGATTTTAACTTTTTCTCGCTATGGGTATTGCAATAGTTAGTTATAGGCAGAGGCAAATTATCGGTATTCGTTTTGTTTTTAACCTTAAGAGGGCGCACACCAGTCCACTAGCGCCACTCCTTTAAAAAAATATTATCTCGTGACTGTGCAGTAATTTTGAATAACGGCTCAATAAGCACCTTCGGTAAGTGTGTCTAGAATTTAGTAATACCTTTTATAAACTTTCATATTAAGACACGAAGCAACAAAATACGATTTAGAGGAATGTGGCCGCTTTTCTTTAGATCGAATTTTGTTACTGAGCCGTTATTCCAAATTCCTTCTCAGTCACGAGATAATATTACTTTAAAGGAGTGGTGCTATTGGACCCGTATGCGCCCTCTTAAAAAGTATGATCACGTTTCTAACTTTCGCAAGATACTCAAATGGCCCCCTATTCGACTGAACTCTCGGATATTCAATCTGCTATTTAATTTACTTCATAACCCTAAAACGCCATCCTATCTGCGGGATCGGTTCTCCTACGCCCGTCCTTTAGATGTGCCTTGCAGGTCGCATCTTAGAAATCTCCTCAAATCATTTATCCTTCACTGTGCACGCGGTTCGGTTGTGGAGTTTACTTCCGCCTGACATTAGGGACTGCCAAACTGTTGCAGTATTTAAAAGAAGAGTGAAAGCAAGAGAGTGATCTTTCCAGTTTGTCATACTTGCATATGTATTTATTATTTAAATTATATGATAACTGGTGTAAAAAGACACTTAACGAAGCCGAGAGTCACTTGTACTCCCCGTCATTGTACTTTTTTTTTGTACTTCACCATACCTAGGAACCTTCTGGTTACGGAGATATTGAAGGTCAACATTCAAATTTTTACCGGCCTTTTTTTAGGAAAACAAGTTTTTAATGTTATAACACAACTTTAAATACCCCCACAACTCCTGTGCCGTTGCATGCCATACACACAATAATTTACGTGTGTTACGTTGCGCACTACTGTAAACAACGAATTTTCACGCCAAAAATAAAAATGGTTTCCCAGCAAGAATCTTTGTACAATGTTACTTAGTTTGATGTACAGAATGCGTAGTTGACGGCTATGTGATGGGTCTGTTTACACCCTGTATATTTATTTTAGTGTTATTTATTTAAGAAGTAAGTATGTATATTTATAAGTATATTCTCATATTGTATGTATTTAAATCAGAGAATTGTTTTTGATTGTATGTATTATGTTTTCCCTTCGACTCTTACACAAATTGTCTATATCTCTTTTTATATACTCTCCTATTGCAGGTATGCTGGAAAAGATTTATTTAGAAATAAGCGTCACCTTTGTACGTATATATTTTTCTGTACCTTTCTTCTTGTCTGTTTATATTTGTGTACATAAATTGTTAAATAAATAGGTTAAACTTATGGTGTACCATCTGTCAGTAGGTACTGTTATTGCCAATTTAAGACCAACTATTGACAAAAATCTTGATTTTATCGCAGCCGGCAATGGAAGACGAATTCGTTTCATACTAAATCCTATCGACGGAGACGTATTCAAATACTTCGGACATACATGGACTAGGTCCTAGCCAGTTTGTATAGTCAAATGTCCTTCTTGAAAACTATGTAAACTGAAACTCTTATTAAGATAACTTTGCTAGTTAGTAGCACTGTAGGAGCTATATATTGTTTTAAAGACATAGACTTTAATGCGATTTTTAGATTATCCTAAGTATTTTAACTTTTTTTTTTTATTTGCTCTTCCTAATCTTTATGACATAGGCATTTATCAATAATCTCTGGAAGGACCTAGCTAGCTATGGAAGGACAACGGATTAAACTTAATTATATTATGTCAATAGCTTTTGCCCGCGGCTTTGCTCGCGTTAATTTAGAATTTGACAATCAATTCGAGTTGTTCGGGGAATTATGGTTAGGAGGATGAAAAACCGGTCTATCGACACTCTAGACTCACAAAATGTATTAGGTACTTAAATAAATAATAAAAATAAACTCTTAACATACTGCTAAAGTTTCTATAATAATATAATTCAATCATGATTCGAAAGACACGTGGCGCCATCTATTATCATAAGAACGTTATTGTTGTTATCCTTTTTTCGGTATGAAAGATACCCTATGTCCGTTCCTGTACACTTGACAGCGTATATGCAAAATTTCAGGATGATCGGTTCATTGGTTTAGGCGTGAAAAGGTGGGTGCGCCAAAGTTCACCTAAATTTTCAACTCCGATAATTGGAAATCCGAAAATGTTCTTCCAAACATTTTTCATCCTAACAATCACAATTCCTAACTACTCTGTCTCTAATGTTCATAATTCCGAAGCATTCAACTTCATAATGTCAGTAGCAATAAACATCTATTATACTTGTATTTGTTTTCCTATATTTTCTCAACATAACCATCTTATACACTATTATTCAAAGTCATATTTTTTTTGTTTAGATTTCTTTTTATTCATAATAATCAGTATTATATACATAAATTTTGCGTAACTTTATTTTCACATAACATGTGTAACATATAAGAATAAAGCGTATTCTTTCATTTTATTTATAGCGGTGTGTACCTGCAAATATATCCATAGGTTAGGTTAGGTTAGAACTGTGACCAACTACGCGCGAGCCGAGCGAGCGAAGCGAGCGGTGCCGCGGCAGCGGCCGGCGAGCGCTACCTCGAAATTGGTCGCGAAATTTTTCTAAGTATTTTTTTCATAGTGCCCCCAAGACGACACTCTGACCTGAATTTCATTCATTTAAGACAAAAATCAGTCAAACGACCTTTAATCATTCTAAACAGTTGGTTTAAAATATAGTGGGTAGGTTATATATAAGTTGGGTGAAAATATTATGGTAATTATGTTTAGGGATAAAAGCGTTATGATAAAAAACAGTAGGAGTTTAAATATATTTACATTAATGATATTATTAATTACAATTTTCGGAAACATGAGTGTTATGAACATCGCCGGTAGCACTACAAATAGTATGAATGAAAACTTTAGGATGAAAAATTTTAGGAAGAGTGATCATTCGGATTACAAATCGTTAGGAAGAACAATTTCGGGTAAAGAACTTTAGTTGAGCCAATATGGACCCTGAAAAGGTAACAAACAAACTTACTTTCGCATTTATAATATTAATATATAATATATATAGTTAGGAAGGAAGTTAGGATAGTTAGGATAGTTAGGAAGCTAGGATTACATCAGTCAGATGTAACGATTTAGAGGTAATAACTCCTTTCATGATATGAGAATAATTTCCAAGAACAGGTACAGCTTTCAGTTTCATCCCTTTTCAGAAAGAAATCGAAAGGATTGCCTCAAGGAAATATATGTACTTATGTAGCTTGGCACTTGTAACATCAAATATGAATAACGATTCTACATAGATTATAGGGAAACGTCCTTTGAATAGAATTCCGAGAATATTTTCCTGTTATAAGAAAAACATTAAATGAGTAAATTATAAGTTTTATTAAAATATCTTATATTGAGATTCACAATAATACACATGTCCTTAGGCTATATTCAACAGGCCGTTAGCGTGCTTCTCTTGATTTTAACAAAATTTTCGAGAGAAAAAAATTGGTTGTGTTACTGGGACAGGCTTTGTCCAGCAGCAGACGACATACGGCTGATGTTGATGGGAATTAACATCAGCTTCTTCTATAGCCTGCACTCTTCGAATCTCTTGAGCCATCTCCTTCCATTCTCCGACCGGTTCAAGGGAGAGGTACACCCGTATCCACCGTTTCCGTTCACCATCATGTAGTCAAAGCAGTTTGTGACGCCATCGCTGTTGCAGTCCTGGAATTAGAAGATTAGTTGAGTTCCGTTCTGTCAAGAAGTTTTTCTAACCCTGTTTCACAGTTTTTGTAAATTAATTATCCACGTAAAAACAACCACATTGATATAGAAATAGTTAATGGCCTACTACTGGACAAAAGCCTCCCCCATGTCTTCCAGTTATTTCGCTCTAGAGCCAAGGTGGACCATTGCGGTTGGTTTTGACAAAATTATTATAATAATTCACGTTTTTGTCTTCACAGAGCGCTTAACCGCATGTTAAATTTTCCTAAAATATTATTTTTTTGCGCAACTTTTACATTTATACATACATTTTATAGGTATTGGACTAGATATAAAGAGGTTTAAGAAAGTTAAAATACTTTTTAACTTTATTCTTTTTTTAATTTTTTCTTTCTTTCCTTTCTTTTTTCTTTAACTTTTTTTGGTGAGGTTGCAGTACTCAGCAAAGCAATCTATCACGCTTGAATGATTATTTCTACAAACGTACCTGTCCAAACTTCTGCAGATATCCTTCAATGATTCTTTTTGCGCAGTGGTAACTCCTCGCACAGTCTGACCAGGCTGAAATACAGTTTATATCTAGGTTACTAATATAGACAAAACATATAGGTGTGGGAATTAACATCAAATTTTACACGGGTGAATAAATTTAATAGGTAAGTCTAAATTAATAAAATAAATACTTCAAGGGCAAATTGGGCTCGTGGCTAAATGATAACAGCCACACAGGTCGATCTTCAAGGTTAAGCAACGCTTGCCGAGGTCGGTCCGTGGATGGGTGACCCTCCATAATATACCGAGACCCCTCCGTGCCTCGGAAAGCACTTTAAGCTGTCGGTCCCGGCTGTCATTCGTAGATCTTTGATAGTCGTTACGGGTAGTCAGAAGCCCAAGAGTCAGACAACTTATCTTGCCAAGGGGTATCATGTTACCCAGTAACTGGGTCGTGGAGGTCAGATAGGCAGTTGCTCTATGCAAAACACTGGCATTCAGCTGAATTCGGTTAGACTGGAAGCAGACCCCAGAATAGTTGGATAAGTCTAGACAGATTGAATGGCAAAAATTACTGTTTAGCTACATTAGTACCTACTGTTCTTAGGTGATCTAAAACAGATTGTAGGTATTTAGAAAAGATAAGTTTTGTTTTTTTCGTGAATCGTGATGTTTTAGCAGTCACTAGGTCAGTTTAGGTCAATCGCGTAAGGTCTTAAAACCTAATGCTATCCGTTGGGAGCTACCATGCGACAAACAGACATATAGTGCTATAAGAATCTTTTGGCGTCTGGATGACATTGACAGGGGGGCGTTGCTGGTAAACATTATCACTGAAAATGTATTAAAAAACCAAGAGGGCGGCGTTTAGTTCCAATTTTAGCCACGTGCCAAAGGATCCCCTCAGCGTTTGTGGTGTTAAAAATAATCACGGAATATACAAAAATAAAACATTGTAATAAACCCACCATGATTCCTCTCCGGATCATCATCGGGCAAGACGACCTTCCCAGCGTCTACCCAGTAGATCCTAGAGATGTTGAAGGGTCCGCAGTAACCCTTGGTGCACCCATGTCCAAGGTCGCATTGAGTTGACACGTAGCAGAGGCATCTGTAGCACCGTTCTGTCAGGTTCGGGATGAAGAGTCCTGGAATTGAGATGTAGATTTATGTTATACGGCTGTCTCCATAGAGTATTTTTATCACACGAAGCGACGCGCGCTTTACTTGTGGTTACCAAGGATACAAACACGCTGTGAATGTGAGTGTACGCGCAAGAGCTTTCGGTACCGTCCGAAATACGGGCGAAGTCAGAAGTGTGTGTGTGTGTGTGTGTGTGTGTGTGTGTGTGTGTGTGTGTGTGTGTGTGTGTGTGGTATGTGCTGACGTTACTCGTTTTCACGCACACATTCGCGGCGTGTTTGTACACTTGGTTACAACAAGTAAAGCGCGCGTCACTTCGTGAGATAAAACTACTGTATTGTTTTGAAACTGTCGCAATGGCATGAGTGAGAGAGACGCCGCTATAAAAAGCCAAACTTTTTTCAAACTGTGTTTATTTTTTACTTGTTTGTAAAGCTTTTTCTTAACCATATCTGATTTTTTGTTTCTATTTCCAAAGAGGAACTTATTGAGAAAAACAACAGTTGATTAGAGTAAAAAATATATGTATATAAAGCATGCATGTCAAAATATGGATCCAACAGACGTTAGTTTTAGGTTATTTGGTACCTACCTAGTTCTCAAAATGCAACAAGTGTCTGGTTAATCAAGTTTTTGAACTGACCTTTGTAAAAACCTTCTGTTTTTTATCGTTTATGTTAAGTTGGGAGTTTTTCCTTTAACTATTCGAATCTTTTTTATTTTATAAAATACTAGTTTCTGCCGGCGACTTCTACCGCGTGACATTTCTTGTTCCCCTGACCCACCCGTCGCTTCGCATCACATGCCCGCACTATCACTCCGCACTTTCATTTAATGATGATTTCCACCAAAGGGCTCGTATCGCATCGGATCGGAAAGGATACGAACGGATGCAGCGACAGCCGATCGCGTACGGCAGGATGTCGACGCATACGATCGGCTCCGTACCGTCGTTGCTTGCGAACGTATCCGTTTCTGCGCCTAGTCAAATAGTTTCACTTCTACCGTGTTGAAGTGTTCTAATTTTTGAAAATGGTTGAAGTTGAAGCAGTATTGTTAGCTATTGCATTAGAAGAAGAAGAAAATAATCATAAAACACAGAAGAGGAAAAGAAAGATACGACGACATGCGAACGGAGCCGATCGCGGGTTGCAGCATACTTTCGGCTATGATTGCATGTCGCGGAAGATGTCCGCAGTCAAGCTGCTGTGCGCGGCTTGGTAATATAGACTTTTAATACTGTGTACACGATTTAATATCATTTGAAGATTGTAAAATCCGTTCCGATCCGATGCGATACGAGCCGTTTGGTGGAAATCATCCTTTAGCGTTAATTCTGACTTTTTTACTCTTTGTTCGGCTTCTGAAGGTCATAGCGTGATGTTAACGTTGCACGAACACGTCAAGAATAAAGCCTCCTTTGTTTAACTTGGTAAGTTAACAACACGTACGCAACGGTGCGTTGTGTTAATCTATAGCCTTCTTCAAGAATAATAATAATACCTAACTTACATAATATTCAAACCACCATATCCGAAAAGCTCAGTAAGTATCAAGATCTCGCCATAGAAATTAAAACCCAATGAAAAGCACAAACCGTTCATATTGTCCCCATTGTCCTTTCATCTACTGGTATAGTACCAAAATCTCTCACACAAAGCCTTAACACCCTACAGATGCCTGCTCACACACCTTACATGCTCCAAAAAGCCACTATTCTTAACACCTGTCGCATCACCCGAAAGTTCCTGACTTCTTCAACATTGTCATCCACCTTTTCTATCTAAATTTCGCCTTACATGCTTGGTCCCGACCCGTATGTAAGGTTTCTTAACCTCTCTTAAATGAGAAGAAACGTAAAGAACCGAAAAATAATAATAATAATAATTTTTATTCACAAAACATAAACTTTGACAATAAGTATACAGAATGGTAAACACAAAAAAATATGAAGTACAATTTTAAAGATTAGGTACAAAAGGTAGATACTCGTAGAGGTCGAAAGTCCAATAAAAATAGGTACTCTGCCCCCCAAACTAGGAAAATCCTGTATCTTGGGCGGCAGTGTCTTGGCATTACAATAAGGTCGTGCGATTTATGTGAGCATACAAATTTAATTATAAATGACTTTTAATTAGAGATTTGTCAAAGATAAGATTATGAACTAGTGAAATGAAAAACGTTGTGTAGGAAAAGTATGTGTATGTAGTGTGTTTAGGTGGTGTGGTGATGTATGTATGTTGTGTATGTGTGTGGAGTGTCGTGGTATGTAATGTGTGTAGCGTGTATATGTGGGAAGTGTAGTGATTCGTGTGTGCGTGGGGATGAGGGGGATCCTGCCGTCGGGAGGAAGAAAAACTATGTAATACTATCAACAGATCAAAGTGAGTAAATCTTCAACGGCCTCATACTCTTGTTCAATTAACCACTCCTCAATTTTAGCTTTTACCCTGTAAGCATCCAATTCAATAATATTAATTTTATTATGAATTTTTGTGTATAATTGTGAGCTTAGAACACAATGCTGGCGTCTAGCAAAAGCAGTCTTGTGGGTTTCCGTGAGACAGAGAGGCTTTTTCTTACGGCGTGTCGGGTCAGGTGGGGGGACTTTGGAGTGCTTTTTCAATACAGATCGAAGCACAAACAGCTGCCTCACAGAAAGCACCTTACCATCTTTGTATAATTGTGAGGTGGGATACCTGAAGAGTCTTTGACATCACTTTATGGACTGCTCTCTGTGCTCGCTCCCACTTAAGAAACCTAGTCTTAGCTGCACCTCCTCACACTGTGATGCAGTAGGTAATGACGGATTGGCAGATAGCCATATAAACCATTCTAATAATGTTGAAGTCAGCTGAGGATCTACGAAGCTTGAAAATATAAATCATTCTTCTAACTCTGGTGCTTATCATATCCAAGTGCAAGTACCACTTGAGTTCACCATCAATCACAACTCCCAGATACTTGAGAGAATTTACCTCACGAAGGGACAAGCATGAGCAGTGCGACTGGCCATTACAAGTGTGAGCGTTAATGGTAAAGTTTGTAGGTGGCTTAGTACCTGGATGTAGCCTGAAAAGGATGTAGTAAGTCTTATCCAGGTTCAGACTAAGGAGATTTAGCTGCAGCCATCTAATAACGGCTTCGAGTGACGAGTCGGCTGCAGCTCTAACATGTTCCTAATCGGCGCCATAGACTATAATTGCTGTATCGTCAGCATAGGTGAACATCTTAGCGTTTATGAGAGGTGTGGAGCATAGCTCGTTAATGTAAACCTTGAATAAGGTCGGCCCCAGCACATTACCCTGCGGAACATCGAAGGTGGTGGTTTCTTCACTACTAACGTCGTTACCAACTCTAACACACAATCTACGATTAGTGAGATAACTCTCGAAAAAATCGTGAGCCAGTCCGCGTATACCGACGTCCTCCAGTTTCGAAAGGAGGGTGGGAAAAGAGACTGTATCAAACGTATTCTTTAAGTCTAGGAATAGGTCTTTGCATTTATGTCTTTCATCAAGTTTTCTTGTAACGAATTCACTTAAGTCAAGCACTGTATCTTCTGTCGAAACTCCTTTTTTGAAACCATACTTATTTTGGGCAATTACGTTATTTTTATCAAGGAATTGAGTAAGTTTGAGGTTTATTAATTTTTCAAAAACTTTTGAGATAGATGAGAGGACTGAGATAGGTCTACAATTGTTCATACAGTCACTGCTCCCACCCTTATAGATCGGATGCACGACAGCCCTATTAAATACCTTCGTGAAAACTCCAGTGGCTATTGAGCGATTGAATATATGCGTGATTGGGGTGACGAGAATATGGCGACAGAATTTCAAAAAAATTGTTGAGATGCCATCCCATCTAGTAGCAGAATTTGAACGTAGGCTCAAAATGGCGTTGTTAACATCCGATTCATCAAAATCAAGCAGAACAAGTGAGTTTAGGGGGACACACTTTTGAGAGGCTGTGCACTTGGATTAGAGGACATCGATAGCGGCAAAGTGATTTTAGACGCGAGGTTTTTGCAAACGTCAGCAAAGTACCTACACACAAGATCAACAGATACTTGTGGATTAGGATCAATCTTTAATAAGTCCGTAGAAGGTGTGGGGATCTTTTTGTAGTTTGTAATCTCTTTAATTTTATTCCATAGTGTCTTAATATTAGTTTTAGCTTTCTTTAACTCGAATTGGGCTATCAAATTCAAAGTTAAAATCATTTATTTGCAAATACGAGTATGGGTAAACAATACGAGTATGCAGATGTTTTACATTCACGTAATATTTTTATATCACAGTCTTGGTATTGTTATTATTACCTTTCGGCATGCAAAGTACGTAAACAGAAAACACAAACAAATTAAAATTAAGAATGAGTGTAAATAAAACTAGTTTAAAAATAAAGTATCAAAATAAATCCTTTAGTTTCTCCTGCAAATGTTCAGATACACTGGTATTATGCTTTATTTATCAAAAAACTTTTTAGTTTTTTTTTGGACATATAAGGCGAAGATGACTCCATCGAATATTTAGGTAGGTGATTGTATACACGGGGAGCCATGCAAAATATACTATTATTTAAGAGAGTTGGCTTATTATTAGGACAACAAATTGTACCATTATGTCGTCTACTTTTATATTTTTCAAAGAAAGTAATGTTAGGTCTTACACAATTAATAATTTTATAAATATATATGCATTGAAGTGTAGTTTGAGATTTTTTGAATATTCTTTGCAACTATCTGTTTGTTTAAGTTTAGAGACTGATCGGACATATATCTTCTGAGCCTTAGAAGTATCATCCTTATGTACAGAATGTCCCTAGAACATTATTCCATATCTTATTATGGATCCTACATAACCATGGTATGCAGACAGTACAATCGATATATCGGCCATTTTGTAAAGCATACGAATGTTGATGTAGTTTTAAGCATTAATTCTCAATGTGTGTTTTTCAATTTAAACTGCAGTCAATAATTAGACCCAAAAATTTTGTAGTGTCAACATGCGTGACTTTTGTATTTGAGTATTTGATGTTAACGTCACTAAACTGTGCAACTCTATTGCGAAATATCACTATATTAGTTTTATCGAAATTTAATTTTAAGTTGTTAGATATAGTCCGGTCTATAATTTTTCGATGGCGTCATTAATATCTTTTTCAAGTGTCATTCTGTCTTTACCTTTAAATGAAATCGTACAATCATTAGCAAAAAGAAATGTTGGTTATTTCATGATTTTTGGTAAATCGTTGATGTAAATAATAAATAACAAGGGTCCCAATACACTTCCTTGTGGGATTCCTAAGTTCAGATACCTGTTTTCTCATGTAAAATTAACCTCTTTGTTCATTTTTGGTCGTATTCGAGTGATTTGGGTATACTATTTTCTATTGCAAAAATATGATTCAATATGTTTAAGAACATTACTATGAACTCCTTACATTGTTTACTTCTGCAAAAGTATTTTATGATTAACACATTCAAATGCTTTGCTTTTGAGATCCATGTAGAGTGCACAAACTGTTTTTTTTTTAATCAATATTAATCATTACTTTCTGGAGGAAATTATAAACTGTTGTATTTATGGTAATATTTTTACGGAACCCAGTTTGCTACTCGGTTAGCAGACGTTGAATTGCAATTTAAAAAAAAAAAAAAAATTAAATTACTTTTTCAAAAACATGAGATAATACTGAAACTAAAGCTATAGGACGGTAACAGGACATTAAAAACTTATTGTCTTTCTTGAAATGTGGTTTTATTAATGTAGTCTTTAGTTTATCAAGAAACACTCCGTTAAATATTGTTATATTTATAATATGACATAGTATCTCAGAAATTTTAAGAGAAACCAGCTTCAATATTTGTGCTGAAATCTGGTCATATCCGGTGCTGCTAGTATTTTTCATGTTATTTATTATTCTTTAACTTGGACTTTTCACTTGGACTGGTCGGACTCATGAACAGGGTTTTGATTGCGAGGTATTTGTATATTTGTGTCGTTATTTACAGTATCTCCTTTCAGGCCATCAATAAAGAAGTTGTTAAATAAATATGCTACAGTTAAGGGATTATCAATAACAGGGATATCTTTGCCATCGATGCTTATTTTTTTAATTCCACTTTTAGGTAGATTTACTGTTGAATTTTTAATAACTGTCCACGTTGTTTTGCACTTATCGTGAGCTGTCTGTAAAAAATGGTTGTATTGGGCTTTTTTGCGGAATTAATGATGTGTTTTAATCGGCCTGAGAGAAACTTTAAGAATATTTTATTTTCCTTTGTACGATTTAAACGATAATACCACAGCAGTTGATGTTTACGCAAACATAGTTTCTTTAAACCATTGCTTATCCCTCTCGGTCAACTATGTGAGGTTATTTTTGCAAGTACCAGCGGATAACACAAGTAGTAAAATAAGGAAAACAGGTCAAAAAATTGGGCTAAAGCTTCGTTGGTATCATGAGTCTCATACTTCAGAGAATGTGAGAGAATTCATGTAATAAATTAAAAAGTTGAAGTTTAAGTTCAAAATCGAATGAGAAAATCTGACAGTTTGTGGTAACCTGATGTTCTGGCAACTGTACCTTTGATCTTACAAAGTGAAGCAAAATTATCCAGTTTAAGTTTACCTTAATTACGTGAGTCGCTGCATCCGAAGAGATTTATAAACCCGTCCAACCCTGCTTTTGCAAAAAATCCCAATATTAGAATTATTTTAGATAAATAGCCCTCTAAAATGAATGACAACCGAGCGGCCGTGATGGGCTCGAAGTAATAGTGTTCTGTAGTGACGATGACGGCGATTTTTTTTTTAACGTGTCTCTATGAATTGTGTTCGATGCCTAGTAAATTTAGGAGTGCATTACCTGGTGAATTATGTCAATTTCTTCGGATTCAGCGACCTCATGTAATTATGGTCAAATATTACTTAGGTACGTTTGTTTAACCTATAATTATTAATACCGAATTATATGTAAAAATATTACTCATAAGTATAGTGTGATCCAAACTTAATGGCGGCTGTGAAGTGCGCTATTCACTGCGCTGTACCTCACCTCTCACCCCCGCCGACACGTGAATTGGTTACTGCGCAGTGACTCGCCTCATGTTCCGAGCCGCCATTAAGTTTGAATCGTACTATAATATCATTGTTAACACACATCTCATAACCTCTTCTCTCTGTTCCTCTGTGCAAGTGTAGGTAGGTACTACCTACTTAAGGTCACCTCTGCCTAACTTTTTAGAGCCGAACAATCGTGTCGTGATGCTTATTTGTCAGTCTCATATATTCTGCACGACGATTTTCTTCGGCCCACTTGCACTGCCAATCACTAAACACGTTTAACGCTAAACTAGTTTTAAACATCATTCCGCCTCTGTAATTCTCAAACATTTGACAGAAACAGAATTATGTTTTAAACTCGTTTAGCGCTAAAAAGAAAGAACGAACCAACGCGAACGAGCGCGCACGGGAACGTGTTTAGTGATTGGCGGTGCAAGTGGACGTTAGAGTCAGACGAAACTGCACAGCCTCAATTATTTTATTAAATACCAGATTTATGTGTGTCGGTTTTATTAATTCTTTGGTTTTAAAATATAAAAAATATCCTCACCACTTGAGCCAGTTATCCAAAAGACGAAGACGCCAAATAAACAAATTGGGATCGCTAACATCGGTTTTATGTGCATCTTGTGTTATTCTCTTGTGAATCTGAAATAATAAGAAAAGTTTGTAAAATATAATAAGTCTCGAGTAAAACCTCTGTGACAGACGCACAAGAAAGTGATCTTATAAATTTCCAGATGCAGTGCAAACACCTCCAAGACCTAATTTTACCTAAATTATATGATAAACGATTTTATTTCTGTAAGTAGGTTTGTACAAACACTTTTACACGTCAATCATATTTTAAAAACAAGATGAGGTCGGTGTTTCCAATCTGACTACTCTGAGAAGAAAGGCCGAAACAAACTCAGAGGTCACAGTCGCTTTTAAAGTCCAGACATAATCATGGTCAGATCAAATTCATGCTCGAAAAGCGTCCATAATGTCATACACATATTTTACGTTGAAACAACACCTGTTCTCAAAACCCACCCGTTATGACTCAATTTTTAATCGAATTCAAAAAAGAGGAGGTATCTTTATGACTCAATTTTTAATCGACTTCAAAAAAGAAGAGGTATGTATGTTACGGGATATCTCCGACAATTCGGTCTCAATTATCCGATTTCAGTCCATGCACACGCGTTTATGCCTACCTACTGCCTTCTGAGTACATTTACGTTTCAGTGCGGGACATTCACATGAAACATTGCTTACAGTGGTCAGTCAAAGCTGATCGACATTGCGCTTTGCCACTGCGGTGAACATGTAGGGATGGAGGATGTTGGCAGTTAATCGATTTAAATTGCAACGTTGAAAAATATTCTTTGGTCATCAAGTTCTTGTAACTGAACAGGCAGCTGTGCAGCTGTGGAGTTTTGCGCCTCTTATTCCCAGCTAAAGCTCTAGGAAGTGGTGAAGAACGTTTTGACGTACCGTCTTCTGTCATTTTGACGTTCAAAAAGTACTGATTCTCAGCCTAGTTCGAATTAATGGCTTTTGTTTTGTTTTTTATTTAAATCGAAAATCAAGGAATCATCTGGCGAATTTTTTGAGATTTAGTATCGATGTTGAAATGAATTGAAATGGATGATGGGCGGCATTGAAAGATCTAAAAGCAAATGCAGGGTCTTTTTTGGCAACTAGGAAAGCTTTTGTCTATCCCAGCTACGACTAGCCAGCCTTATAGCAACTAAGTTGTATAGATTCAATAAAATCAAGAACACTATGGAAAACACTTTAATGATAAAATCAAACAAATTTTGAATGCACTGTCTTCAACGTTCAAAAACCAATTCAGATTTCTAAATAAAAAATAAAAAAGTTTGTGCTCATAATCAGAAATCAAAATTTAATTTAATTCAACTCCTTTATAATCGATTCTCCGATTAATCGATCCCATATTCCCATCCCTATTTGCTTGTACACGGTTTAGGCACTACCATTTGAGATGTGGCAACACTGGCAACGTTGGCAGTTGAGCAGGCACTAAGCCAAATACGGATTTGGCACAAATAACCTCTCGGGATAGGTGTGAGATTATCTGTTACATTACTACAGTGCTGAGCTTCAGTATTTTGACAGGTGCCTTCAAGCCTTTAATGGTTTCGCAGGATATTTCAGACGGGTGAAGTTGCGGGTTCATGGCTTAAGAGGGATGGTCGGTCCGAAGATGGGTGAACATTCATTACATATCAGGATCCCTCTGTGCCTCGGAAAGCACGTTATGCCAGAGATACACGAGGCTAGTTTTTAAAAAAGATAGGATAGCAAGTTATATAAGAACCTCGGTATATCTACTTTCCTGGCTTGCTGTCCTGGCTTGGCATATGCTGATGCTGTTTACATGATGCCAGATAATTTTAAGCCAGTGCAGTACAACACGTGGTTCAATTAACTCAGCCTATCGTAGTCCACTGTTGGACGTAGGCGTCTCCCATGCTGCGCCACAATACCCTGTCCTTCGCCTTCCGCATCCAGTCTGTCCTAGCCACCTTTTTGAGGTCGTCGGTCCATCTAGCTGGGGAGCGTCTCACACTACGCTTGCCGATACGCGGTCGCCACTCCAGGACTCGTCTGCTCCACCGTCCATCGGTCCTCCGACAAACATGGCCAGCCCACTGCCACTTCAGCTTGCTTATTCTGCAAGCCATGTCGGTAAACTCCGGTTCTTTTCCGGATAACTTTGTTTCTGATTTTTTCCTTCAAAGAAACGTGCATAGCCCGCTCCATAGCGCGCTGAGCGACCTTAAATTTGTGGACAACACGTGGTTGCAGTCAGAGAAGCAAAATGCGTAGTCATGGTACACTAGCCAATCGAATACTAGCTTCGCCGGCCACATGATGCTAGTGCACAAGCCAGGATAGTAAAATCAGTGGTGGTGGTGGTGGCACTAGCTCAAAAAATAGAACCCCAACCTTTTAAACTATCCTAGCTTGAGACGGTAGCTTACTAGCTTCCTAGCCTAGAAATGAAGCTAGTTCTGTATACACAAAGCCAGAGTTTTAGCTTGGTAGCTTACTAACACTTATCTTGGCAAACTAGCTTCGTATATCTCGAGTATTATTAAGGCTTTGGGTCCCGGTTGTTATTTGTGATTTACAAAATATAACAGCCGGGACCAACGGCTTAATGCTTTGACAGTCGTTACGGGTAGCCAGAAGCCCAAGTCCGTAAACCAGTCTTACCGCGGGGTATTGTTTTACCCAAAAACTGGGTTGTAGAGGTCAGATAGGCAGCCTCTCCATTGACAATACTGGTATTCAGCTGCATCCGTGCAGACTGCAAGCCGACCCTAACATAGTCGGGAAAAGATCAAGCAGATGATGAGGTGATGTTGCGGGTTCAAGACGTACCAACGCAAACAAAATTAAGAAACGAGCTAAGTCAATCCGAAAGTCTATCATGCCATTTATTTATCTGTTTTTTTTTGAAGTTTTATATAGTATCACACTAATTATGTACAGATTTGTTATTATTATTTTATTACACTTTTAAGTATACATACACATGATAGCGCTGGCAAATAAAAACAGACTAAAACAAATGTCACAACGGCTGATGACGTAACGGAAACACGAATCAATAAATAAATAAGTGATTTTGCATTACATTATAAAATTGTATTAAATTAAGTATTATTAATTGTAGTGTATGTTTTTATTTAAGTATTAATTTAAAATCCTAAAAAGGAAAACGGAACATTATAACTGTTAGTTCATTTAAATAAAATAATTGTAACCTAACTAAATTTACAATTTAAAGTGTTATTAATTACAAATCAAATATTGTGTGCCATTACATTATTTTTACTAAATTCAATCTAAATTTTATTGTTAAACAAATGCTAACGGAAGTCGTTACTGTGTGACGTTAATAGTTGTGTAAACATATAAATAGGCGCGCTCTAGTCGCAGAGCGCTCAGTATTAAATTGTATTTTGAACTGTGTGCATCTCGTTGTAAGTGGTCTGAATCATTATTGGTTGTGAGTGATTAAAAGTGTTAATAAGATGTCTGATCATTATCATTTGAGATCCCCGAGCCCTCCCGCTCTTACATCAGAAGAAAGGGATGAACCCGAGCCTGAACTGGACCCATCAATGTACTCGCCTACCCTTCCGACCTCTCGACCAGGAAATTCGGAGGAGCTGAATTTACTTCGCTGACAAATTAAGTTGCTGGAAAGGATGGTTTTCCGAAATCAAAAAACGAGTACCCACAAGCTAAGTGAAATTTATTTACCTAATTATGATCCCGATGAGCATAAAATAACAATTGAGGAATGGTGTAAACAAGTTACCTCTTTAATCACCATGCGAGGTTGTTCACAGTTTGTTGCTATGATGAAAGGATTGGCATGCTTGCAGGGACGGGCCAAGCAATGGGCAGATACTAATGCTCATTCTCTTGCTAATTGGGATTCACTCCAAAGGGAACTCATAGCACAATTTAGTGGCGAAACTAGGTATATTGTGTACGTCAATGCATTTCGGGAATATACTTCAAATCAGGCTAAATCTTTTTCTGAATATGTTGCCGAATCATGGCGCTTGTTTTCAAGAATTTCTCCAAATGCTCCAACTGAGCTCATGGTGGAAGCTGTGATATCTGGCATAAGACCAAAGTTTTACCAAGCTGAACTCCTCAGGTCAGCACCAAGATCACAAGCTGAACTGATTGCGACATTGGCGAACTATCGTAAACGACCCGCCGATGCAATATCAGATGAACCCCGTGCTAAACAACCGAGGCTTGATCTTCCAACAACTGCGACATGTTACAATTGCCAGAAACCAGGGCATATTTCTCGTGATTGCAGGAACAGACATTGTGAAATCTGCAAGAAACCAGGCCACTCATCTGACCGCTGCTGGCATAAAAAGAAAAATGAATCACAATCTGAGAAGACTTCTGTTCCTGCTACTGTTTCAACAGCTGCACCACCACCTTCACGCCGGGAAGTCAATACAATCCAGAAGGAAAAGGCGCCTAACGAAGTTCAATTACGAATAGGTGATATCTTTCTTTCTTGTTTAATTGATAGTGGTGCCGAATGTTCGCTTATTAAGAAAAAAGTTTCTGGGTCAATTAAGGGTAAACGCCAAATAGAACTTTTGCAATTACGAGGGTTTGGAGGCAGTAGCATACCTTCGAGTGAAACGATTGACACTGTAGCCTCATTTAATGATGTGACATTCGAAGTAAAACTTCATGTCGTTAATGATTTAAATTATGATGTCATTTTAGGACTAGACTCTATCAAAATACCGGGGATTAAAATTTCAATTACAAACGAAGGAACTTCAATAGAAAGAGTAAGTTACATTTTTATTTACGAAATATCATCTTTGGCTAATATTGATACTGATTTGAAAGATACTTCTAAAATAATAAGTATCCTTGAAAAACACTCCGATTTATTTACGTTCAATAAAATTAAAAAAGTAACCACGGGCAAATTAACTATCAGATTAAAAGATCCTAATCGTATAGTACACAGAAGGCCCTACCGACTAGCACCGGTAGAGAGAGAAAAGGTTAAGACAATTATTGAAGATCTTAAAACTAAGGGTATTATCAGAGATAGTTGCTCACCTTTTGCAAGTCCTATTTTATTAGTAAAAAAGAAAAATGGTGATGACCGGCTTTGTGTTGATTTCCGCGAACTAAATTCAAATACAGTTCGTGATCACTATCCTCTGCCACTGATACAAGATCATATTGATAAACTTGGTAAAGCTCGATTCTTTTCAAGCCTTGATATGGAATCAGGGTTTCACCAAATCAGTATTTCAGAAGAATCGATCGAAAAAACGGCTTTCGTTACGCCGGACGGCCAGTATGAGTACTTGTCAATGCCATTCGGTCTAAGTAACGCACCTTCAGTATACCAGCGCGCCATAAATGCAGCTTTAGGTGACTATCGCGACAATATTGCACTAGTGTATATTGACGACGTTTTAATTCCCTCATCTACTGAGCAAGAAGGTTTAGAAAGGCTGGCCCTTGTATTAAAAAGACTATCAGATGCAGGCTTTACGATAAATCACTCAAAATGTAAATTCCTGAAGACGTCCATAGAATATCTCGGTAACATTATAGAAAATGGTGAAGTGAAACCAAATCCTACTAAATTAACAGCACTTAAATTTTCAGAACCACCCAAAACACTTAAGCAACTTAGGCAATTCAATGGTCTGGCAAGCTATTTTCGGCGTTTTATACCTCAATTTTCCCAACTAATGTCTCTACTATATGGGCTAACAAAAAAAGACGTACCATTTGTATGGTGTCTCCAGATCACGAAACAAGAAGACAATATGTCATCAAACTTTTGACCTCTGAACCTATACTTTGCATTTTCGATCCAAGTCTTCCAATAGAAGTCCATACAGATGCTAGCGCCAAAGGTCTCGGGGCTATTCTCATTCAGAATGACAATAATCGTCGCAAAGTCGTTGAATTCTTTAGTATGCGCACTAGTGATGCTGAAACACGATACCATTCATATGAATTGGAGACTTTAGCTGTTGTCAGAGCAATAAAACACTTTCGACATTATCTATACGGGCGCAAATTTACAGTTGTAACTGACTGCAATGCCCTTAAGGCTTCAAAACATAAAAAGGAACTTACACCTCGGGTTCATAGGCTATGGGCATACTTACAAAATTTTGACTTTGATGTTATTTACCGTAAGGGGGAACAAATGGCTCACGTAGATTTTTTGAGCAGAAATCCACAAATCAATATATTAACAAAAGATCCAGCATGGATTGTAGTTGAGCAAGAAAGGGATAAAGAACTCAAAAGTATTCGCGATGCTATAAAGAATAAAGATGACTATGACAGAAAATTTAGTATTCGAACGAATCTCTTGATGATAACCGTACAAAACCAAAAAGGAGAATCATTAACTCGTACAGTAGTCCCAGAATCACTTGTTTGTTCATTAATAAATAGATACCACGAAAATCTATTGCATACGGGATGGGAACGTACTTTGGATAAAATTCGAGAACAGTTTTGGTTTAAACACATGACAAAACGGGTACGTCAATTTTGCGAAAACTGTTTACAATGCAAAATTGGCAAAGAGCCTTCAGGTAAAAAGCAAATGGAACTACACCCCATTGATAAAATAAGCATACCTTTCCATACAGTACATGTAGACCTTATGGGTAATCTTACCGGCACAAACAAAAAAGCATACGTTCTGGTAGCTATTGACGCATTTACCAAATTTATACTTCTGTATCCACTGAAAGATAAAAGTACTAATATAATATTAAAAAGCTTCCGCGAAATAATTAATATTTTTGGCACCCCATGTAGAATTATTTCTGACAGGGAATCTGCTATTATGGGCACAGAAATTCAAGATTTTTTCAAATCTTTTTGTATAGAACATCATGCTATTGCCCGCGGTACACCTAGAGCTAACGGTCAGGCTGAAAGACAAATGCGCACTCTTAAAGATCACCTTACAGCCATATCTCTAACGCAACCGAGAGTTTGGGTTAATAAAATAGGTGAATTGCAATTAGCACTAAATTGTACGAAATCTAAGGCTACAGGATATTCCCCATTAGAACTCTTGCTAGGTAAAAGATGCTCTCCCCCTGCAATCGAACAGATATCCCTATCTAACGAAGATATTAACAAAGATGAAATCCGTTTAGACGCTGAGCACAGAATGGCCGAAACAGCAGAAAAAAATAAAGTGCGTTTCGATTCTAAATGCGCCAAAATTAAACCCTTTCTAGAAGGAGACTTTGTTCTTTGTAAAGACACTCAGTGGTCGAGTAACAAACTAGGTCCAAAATATCTGGGACCCTATAAAATAATAAAAGTCCTCGACAATCATAGATACGAAGTGAAAGACCTTCGGTCTCTGCGAAATAAAAATACTGTAATCACACATGAACACATGAGATTGGTACCTAATACTAATTTAACTGAATGAATAGACCGTGATAGCAATAAATAATAAAAATAAAATAAAAAAAATAAGGTGAGAAACTATTTATTCAATTGTTTATGATTGAAAAACTAAGTTTATGGATAAAATTAAAAGAAACTTTTCAAATTGAGATGTATGAAAAAGTCTCAGTCAAGCCAAGTCAAAGACTGGTCTCTGAATCTTTATGATCAAGCCACGATCTGCGACCTCTGAGTTTGATTGTGAGTTGGCAAAATGGTTGTTGTATTTAAAGGTCTCGGTCAGAGGGCCATGGTTTCAGTTGGTTGGTTAAATAAATTTCAGTCAAGCCAAGTCAAAGACGGGCCTCTGAATCTTTAAGATCAAGCTACGATCTGCGACCTCTGAGTTTGACAGTTTCACCAGACTAAGCAATGCTGCCTCTGAGTCTGGTCTAAAACTATTTGCATTTATTAAAAAAAAAAAACTGTGTTTTACAGAGGGATTCGCTGGCCCTAGCAAGGCCCGCTCGTCAGTATGGCCGTGATAGCGCTGGCAAATAAAAACAGACTAAAACAAATGTCACAACGGCTGATGACGTAACGGAAACACGAATCAATAAATAAATAAGTGATTTTGCATTACATTATAAAATTGTATTAAATTAAGTATTATTAATTGTAGTGTATGTTTTTATTTAAGTATTAATTTAAAATCCTAAAAAGGAAAACGGAACATTATAACTGTTAGTTCATTTAAATAAAATAATTGTAACCTAACTAAATTTACAATTTAAAGTGTTATTAATTACAAATCAAATATTGTGTGCCATTACATTATTTTTACTAAATTCAATCTAAATTTTATTGTTAAACAAATGCTAACGGAAGTCGTTACTGTGTGACGTTAATAGTTGTGTAAACATATAAATAGGCGCGCTCTAGTCGCAGAGCGCTCAGTATTAAATTGTATTTTGAACTGTGTGCATCTCGTTGTAAGTGGTCTGAATCATTATTGGTTGTGAGTGATTAAAAGTGTTAATAAGATGTCTGATCATTATCATTTGAGATCCCCGAGCCCTCCCGCTCTTACACACATGTAGCGGCATCTACAACGCCACATGCGAGCTAAGCGTCACACTGACGTCACGCAAAATCCTACATCGCGCAAGCAGAGTTTACCGCGCAACTAGCATATTATTATATACAACGTCCCGACATAAATCGTCGGGCATTTGCCTACCAGACGCGACACCCGTCTGGTCGGAAGCCCCTCCTTTTTCTATAGAGGATGAGTGAACTATACATCCTGCACGCATAGCATGACCATCATAGAAACGGGTTTTGTCGACGGAAGAGTAGACAAAAATGACGTTCCGTGTAGACAGTACGACGGCAGCAAAGTAGAAAGAGTCAACTGCACTTTTTATGAAATTCAGTAGTTTATTCACGTTTTTCTTTTATTTTGCTTATATCTCGAAAATGGTGTATCCTATCGCAAAAATAATGACAATTTAGACCCCCTTTATGAAATCCTTAATCCCCTAAAACTAAACATGTAGGTAAAAAAAAATCACATTTTCCATATAAGTACAAAAAGTGAAAAATTCAATTTTTCCATTCCATTTTTATACGTTGTGGCCGTCGAGTAAAAAGTTATCTACTGTCTTTAGCAAGGCGATTACAAAATCAAATTGTCTTCACTACCTTAGACAACTGTCAGTTGTCACTGTGATTTTGACGATTTTGATAGAAAACTTTCTTCTGAAATAGTCTACATATAAAAGGACCTAGACAACGATCTGTAGAAACGAAAGACAAAATGACAGATTGTAGAAGGATTTTTACGGTGCGATGTGAAAAATGGAGAAACGAAATGTCACTTTGTATAGAAATTGCTATGTCTTGTCTTCCAGGATATAGAAAGCGTCATGCTACGCCTGCTGTTCCTCATACCTCTTTATACACATTGAAGTATAAAATTGATTTACACCCGACCCCTCACAACTTCAGATGCAGTTGAAAACAAGTTCTCTGTTATTTTTGCTGAACTGAGCCTATGGCGCAGTCGTGAGACATTGCTGCTTATCGCACGCACGCACTTTTTATTTGCAGATTATGTTGTGTGCCTTTTAGGACCAGTTTCTATAACAATACTAGGTAAAATTAAAAAACGACACACACACACACACATAGCGGTCAAACTTATAACACTCCTCTTTTTGCGTCGGGGGTAAAAAATGATCGCAAAATTAATGTGACAAATTGTCAAGCGCGCGTAAACTGCTGTGATTGGTTGAATGATGTACCAACAGCCTTACTTTAGTCTGTGGTAAATAAATAAGAATAATAAGAATAAGAATATTTTTATTGTATAAGAAATTACAATCGGATGCGTTGATTCCTGGAACTCACACTAAGATTCCCTGGGTCGTGAGATCCAGGCCGTGTGTGTCGTGTGTCGTGAAATGTAGGTATGTACTTTATTTCTTCTTTCTTTCTAAATCCCACAGTGCAACTAAATGTTTAGCACAGATAGTGGGTGCTAACTATCACAATGTCAACTTGATTCACTGTTGCACTGCAAGTAAGTTGTCTGTGTACTCTACCTAATTGTAGATTAAACGAAACTGTATTTATTGCCGCCATTTATTACTGAAACGGTATATTGATTCCGATTCTCTTTTTAACCGACTTAAAAAAAGGAGGAGTACTATGTTCGTCTGTATGTATTTTTTTAAATGTATATTCATCGATATTTTCATCAGTAGTGGACCGTTTTTTTTTTGTTTGAACGGGTTAGTCTTGAGGTCCATAATTTGGTCAAATTCTGTTGAGTGGTTTTTGAGATAGCTTCAATAATACGTATTTAATCCACTTGTGTATGTTGATTGTCTTGTTATAAGTTCCTTTGACTGTTGTTTACATAAAAAAGTCGTAGTTTACGTACGAATTTGTATGGGGTAGGTACCATAATTAAAAACGAAAATACAAAACCCAGGACACCGATTTCCGAAATTAAAGTTATTTTTCACTTTGTAGTGTTTCCTTTGGAAGTTGGTTGTTTTTTTTTTTGTAAATATTTTTTATGGCTCCCTACGTCTGAATGAAAAAACGAAACCAATATAGGATCACTCGTGTGTCTGTCTGTCCATCTGTCACAGCCAATTTGCTTCGAATCTACTGGACTGATTATGTTGAAAATTGGTACACATATGAATTTCTGTGATCCAGACACGGACGTGTAACGTAAATAAATAAATTTTTAATATGGGGGTCGCGTAATGACGAGCAAATTAGAAAAATAAAAAAAATAAAGTTTTCGCAGACGTTTGTTGCAGGAAGTTTTAATTATTTTTATAATTTAAAAAAACCTATAAGAAATCTGGCCTTAAAATTACATAGTAAATCTCTCAATATTGTGCATACAAACTTACATTTGTAGTTGGAATGTATGGGAGAACTTGTTTTTAAATACGATTTTAAGTTCGTTCTATGGGATAAATTCCTACAGAACCTAGTAACTCATTGTGCGTGGTCCGACACGCACTTGACCGGTTTTTTTTTAAGTTATTTTGGATATGTATTGTTTTACTTGTGGAAAATTGGTGTAAGGTCTGAAGAAAATGTTTGGATTTTTAGGGAAACTTTTGTTTTAACGCATCTGTTTTCGAGATAAATCGTTGAAAGAAGATGATCGTGAATTTTAATTAAGAATTGCACTTCAATTGGCTGTTTGTGTATGTGAGTTTGAATGTGTTGGGGTTTTCTCGTCGTTGACGGATACCCCGGTAGTTGTTCTAGGTAGTCAGTTAAATTACACGTTTGTAAACGCACCCACAATACAGGAGAAAATCCTAGTGTGGGGCAACGTATAAAAAAAAAAATATTCATGATACGAAATATAATCTTGAATCTATCTTCCATTACGTGTGTTTATACATATATACCCGTTTAATCCATTAAGCATGAGGAAAATTTAATAAATAATTAAGTTCACCTAACGTTAATAGAGGAAGTCCGTATCCATACCGTTAATAACATAACAGCATCACGCTTGTAATCCTCGAAGGGTAATGCAGAAGTGTACCTTTAGTAGTTATACCCACATTTCGCCAGTTATGTTTTAGTCCTATGTAATAGGGGCGAGCCTATTGCCATCAACCGGGTATAAATCCATGCTCAGGGCTGCTACTGAGACATTCTTGATGGAAAACCCCTATATTTTAATATACGGGGTTATTGATTATATGTCAGCAATCCATTAAGGGGGTGTAGGAGATGTCAATTGCAGCCAAATTACCCCTGATGATCCCTATGCAAATGTCAACCATATTCGAGTAATTTGACTTTTTTTTTGCGGTACACAACTTTGAAAATTTATTTAAAAAAAACAATGCGTGACTTTTTTAAATTCTTATTATCTACTTCCACTTCAGTACATAATAATTAACCATATAATGACAATTATTTTTAATAGTTTTACAAATCGATACAGTATTCTATCATTTTGAGCAGGTTATTTGACAAAAAAAGTCGATTTCTGTAAAAAAACACGGAAGTACTTTACCGGCAGAACATTAAAAAAACATGTACAACTTCTCAGCTATCCAACGAGATACAATAAGATACCAGATGTCTTCAGAAAATATAAAATATCAAATTACTCGAAAATAGTTGACATTTGCATAAGGGTCATCAGGGGTCGTTCGGTTGCAAATGACCTCTCCGACATCCCCTTAATGGATTGTCGACATATAACCAATAACCTAACATATAACCTGTATTTACTTAATCATTTACAGGTCTCAATATTTATAACATAATTGAGCTACTTAATCTACTCGTAAGTTTTGCTCCTTAAATTGGATATTACGTACCCAAGTAACATTTTAATACAACGGCGGGGTAATTACGTAACACACTAACAGTAGGAATGGGTTTCATTTTGACAGTTCAACAACATTCATTGCGTTATTTACGTTGTTGAGCAGATTTTTTTTTTGAACTTATGAATCAATGGATTAGCATTAGGCTTCAAAATGATTCTGATTGTGATAGATAGTGTGTTACGTAATTAGGGTGCGAGTAAGGTTATAAGTAGGGAAGCCTGTTACATAATATTATTGCTATACACACGGAACCTAAGATTACTCTTGTTAGATACTTTATTACTAGACCGTGCTCGTATCATATATCCCAAGTAAGACAGTTATGAACTGTCATATTACGGTTCAACCATCGCACTGCGACATATACATTGTCTGAATCGTGCCCAGGACCGGTCAGCAGGCGTGCTTGCCACCACTACACCAACGAGTTAGTTGTTATAGTCTTATTTATTTAAAGCTATTAATAGCCCGCAGTAAAATAGCCTCTAGGAATGGCCACTCTAAGTGCACCCGGTGCACACTGGCAGTTTATTCACCCTGCTATCAACATGGGGGTAGCTAATCTTTTGTTGGCGTGCACTAGCTGACATATGGTAAATAATTTAATTTAATGTTTTGTGTTTCTTTGTTTTGTAATGATTGCATACTATTGTATAGAATTAAGTTCCTCTAACTTAGCAGACAACTGTACTGCTGGGGTGTTCGTTGCGCCATTTCTTCCCAGCTGAAGCACTAGGAAGTGGTGAAAGGTGGGCGTTTTGAAGGACTGTCTTATGCAATTTGACGTTTAAAAAGTGCTAATTTTCAGCTTATTTTAATAAATGACTTTGATTTTGACCATAGCGTGAGTTCAGCTCGTGTCGACACGGAGGAAAATAGGATTGGCAGTTTACAGTATGTCCTATCTGTTTTAATGGATGTGGCTTATTCCAAATTATGTTTATTGTGGCGTAAAAATAAAATAAAATAAATCAAGTTATAATTTTACTAGCAGCCCGCCCCTGCTTCGCGCGGTTTTTACGACTAGACAAAACGTCAAGATTTTTTTATTATTTGCAAGGTTAATGATGGTGAAATCGCATCAAAATCCTTTGCGTAGTTTAGAGGAACAACGCGGTCACACAAACAGACACAAAAATGTATATAGATGTAGTGGCAAACGTTCTTACACAACTGACGTATGCTTATTGTTGTTTCAAAAACGTTTTGTTGTTTTTTCATTCATAATTTTCCTTAAGTTAATCTTCAACTATAGGAATATGTATAAGTTAGATATATACATATAACTATAGGTATCCCGCCATTATGAGACGTAGTAAATAACACTCGATTCATAATGATTTATTATGTAATAAACGCAGATAGTTCCGATTAAATTACTATTAGATTAGAGCCGACTAAAACCTATTATGTAAGAACCCCCTAAGGGATCCTATGCAACTTTATCAGCTTCTATTTAATAATTGAATGCCTGTCCCTCTGTAAATACTTTTAAAAATACTGAGTATAAAGTACCTATATTATTATGTGTTGTCAAGAACGGCAAAATATATTTCCGAAGGCCATAAATACCATAAATAGTCGCTCACATGACTAAAAGTTCCATCTCATTTTTTTGCTGATTTGTGTTAGGACAACTACATTTTTCTATTCGTAATTCTTTACATTTTTCAAAAAAAGAAAAATGAGTTAATATAAGATACGTTGCCTTTCAAAATAGTTATATTTTGAGATCCAAATAACGTAGGGAAATGACGGTTAGTGAAAAATGTAAAGAATCACGAATAGAAAAATGTAGTTTGTCCTAACTCAAATCAGCTAAAAACTGAGATAGGACTTTTAGTCATGTGAGCGACGAAATGAGGTAGGCGGGCGGGCCAGATTAAAACCCTTCGCGAGCCGTAGATTGTCCACTCCTGGTTTAAATCTAAAAAGTTTTCGTATGTGGATTTGCCGAGTAGAGCTACATCGACAGGCCATTGGCATCTCATAAAAATCTGCATTAAAGATTATATTAAACTTTTTCCTTATCGAATCAAAACGATTTTTTGGCAAAAACGTACAACAGGTAATCGCTTGAAGACTTGGGTCCTAAGTAAAACTGGTCATTCTAGATTTTAATGTAGCTTTTTAGGTACCAACATTTGTCGCAGTGATTGTACCATTGAGTTCTGTATTATACAAGTTCATTAGCAGGCAAATGACAATGTGACTTCAATTAGTACCTAGACAATCATTTAAAAAAATAACCTTTATTTATTATGACATTATCCTTAGTTTCAGAAAACTTCCTAGAAAGCGTCATAAAATCTAAATTCTTCAAAATATGAAATTCCTATGCATTCCATGCTAGTAAAAAAAAATTAGGGGCATCCTCTTTTTTTTTTTTTTTTTGGGTAGGAAATCATCAAATGATTTCTCCCGCTCTGGGCGGAGCGGAAGGGCGTGTCAAACTCTTACTGTCTAAAACCCACCCGTCTTCCTTCAGTTGCCTGTGCGCCAGGGCCACGGTAACTCTTTCGAACAATCCGGGACCCCGGCAGGCATCGGTCCTATCGGACCCCGTCATGGTCATGACAACCTGGGTGCCTAACGTGTGATGGACTCCTGGCAGGTTAGAAAGTAGTGGGATGGCATAAACCAGTTAATTAATTCGATTATCACACAATTTTTCAATATTTCGACCATTTGCAAATTCGACTTTTACCAGCATTATCGACTGTTTTATTGGCAACTCTAAATATATTTTTTAACTTTTGTACCTCGTTAGATAGCTGATATGAAACTGTCTTTCTCATAATTTGCATAATAAAATTTTGAGATAAGTGGTGTCAAAGTTTACGTACGTAGATGATTTTTGAATTTTTTTAATAAACTTCTTCCTTTAACTTTTAACTGTTTGATGTTTTATAAAATATTATTATATATAAAAGGTTTGCTAAAGTATTAGGTACCCATGGCATAGCAATGATGGTTATTTAATTTGAGAGCTTAGTGAAAAGTGTTATTTAGTAAAGAATTCTGGGAAATTTTCAAAAATACGTAATAATTGGATTTTCTCGAATCCCATGAATTTTCGCCTGAGCTTCATGGGGTGCTTTATTGTTGCAAATGGTCACACTATCACGTCGGAAGGAATATGTCAAATTACAAGTCACCCTGTATACATATATTCATTCCTTTCCTAGGTAACATTGTTGACAAGCCAAAAGAGAGAAAAAAGCCATCGTTGACAATTAAATACCTAAAAGTAGGTACCTGTATATATCTGTTAATAATTAACTATCAACTCGAGTAGGTAGTTACTTAAGTTGATAAATATAAAATCGTAAGAATCTGGTTTAAAAGTTGTAGAGTTCAGACAGTTAAATATCAGTGTTATTGGATCTATTAAAGAATGCATTTAAATTTTGGCTTGTTCCAATATATTGCCACACTGCATCATCATCATCTGCACAGCTTTTTCCGAACTATGTTGGGGTCAGCTTCCAGTCTAACCGGACGCAGCTAAATGCCAGTATTTTACTTGGAGCGACTGCCTATCTGACCTCCACAACGCAGTTACTGGGTAAAGGTACAAGTCCGTAGCCGACTGCAGGCAGCAGCAGCAGGCGAAGTGTCGCCGCGACACTACTGGTTTCTATGTATTTCTATGAAATACCTTCCGCAGCTAGCGAAACGTCGTTTTCATAGAAATACGGCGACAAGTCGCCTGCTGTTGCTGCCTGCAGTCGGCTCCGGACTTATAGCTTAACACGATACCCCTTGGCAAGGCTGGTTCTCAGACTTGCGGGCTTTTGACGACACGAAATGACTGTCAAAGATCCACGAATGACAGCATGTGAGTGCCAATAGAACTACAGTAATTTGTTAACCACACACAACATATTTTGACGCCTGTAGTGGAGGGGTTGAGCTGAACAGTGCACCCACATGTTGTCAGTAATATTTACCCTTCACCCATGTGGGTACTAGTGGGCGAGCCTATTGTAATCCACTGGCCACAGTCAAGTCCAGACAACTTGCTGCTACTGAGAAATTCCTATATTTAGCTCAGACAGCTTAGACAGGTTAACAGGGATACTGGTAATGGAAAAACCAGTCTTAAAGTTTATGGAATACTGCTTACAGCTCAAGCGACATCTTTTCGATTCGAGACGAGACGTTGAATAATTTGCATTATTATTATTATTGGACTATTAACACAAGCGTTGATGACACATTAGGATTAGATTACTATTATTTCCTTGCATAAACTCAAATTCAAATTCAAAGCATTTATTTAAAAAAAAAAAAACATTTACAGGTACTTTTGAATTGTCAAGGGGTCGGGCGGTCAGAAAGATGAAGCTGGTTATATAATAAAATTATGTATTACCAGCTCATACATATTGTTATTATTTTGATTATACAATATTGTTTTTATTCTATGGGTCGTGCAAGATCATTTTCCGGGTTTAAAACCTGAAATAAGTTTACTTTACTTAATGTAACTTGTTGCTGATAAATTATAAAAGATATATTATTTCTGTAACCTTGTTAAAAAAATCACCGTTTTACGTCAAAAGAAATAATAATATTTTAAAACTAGATGAGGTCGGTGTTTCTGTTTCCTAACCGAGAACTCTGAGAAGAATATCTTTCATACTTTCTAATCGTTATCTCAGGTACGATTAGAAAGTATGACAATCTCTGACTTTGTTAGGTTACTGGGAAAATCTGGAGTTTTCATTTGAAATTGCGTACACGCAGGGCGATAGGGTGGGGATCAATGCTTGATTCTTTTGTGTATGTGCAGAGACCTTTACACTCCAGTAAGAAAAACACACGCTGACATTATTCACTGCGAATTTATCTTTTGTGGAATTCACGACGACATTCAAATAAAATGACTACATATAAAATACAAAACCTGATACCTTTTTAAATAATTTGACCTCAACCGCTGGACACTATTAAACACTTATTAATAACGGCACTTCCGTGATAATCGTTCCACTTAAAAAAAAAAATATTATGGTTCTTTTAAAAAATATTGAATTAACAAATTTTTGTTGAATATTTTAAATTTAATACAGTCTGTCCTGCGCAAGAGTATGGACACTACTGTATCATTTTGCTTTGTGTATGTGTGACGTTGTGAGTGTGTATGTATCGTAAATGCATGTGTGTGTATGTGTGTGTGTGTGTGTATATAATAGTGGTTGAATCAGGTTTGAGTATGCAACTTGACAGGCTAGCTATAGGTCGCTCCAATAGCTTTGTAGTGATGTCAACATTTTGAGTTTTGAAGCCGGAAAATACAGAATTTTGAATTTTGTCATAGCTAATATTGTTGTGCCGAGATTTACAGGGTTTAATGGAGGCTTGAAGTTAGAGGTAGGCAGTTTCACAGTAGCAGGATAGGAACTTTAGGAAAAAGACATTTACAAGTACAATATGCAGTTACTGCCGGATAAGTTAACCGGGACTTATTTGGAGGAAGTCGAAACAGTCTATTAGAAGCTCAAAAGTCTGATAACCAGTTTTACCAAAGGTATCGTGTTACCAGGTAGGCAGTCGTTCCAGGTAAAAAACTGGTATTCAGATGCATCCGGTAAGACTGAAAGCCAACCCCAAATGAACCAGTCTATCAATGTTTTTAACCAAGATAAACGTTTTGGTCCTTCGTAGCCTACGGTTTGTGAAGGAAATAGGTTTTACCGCCCGGGTAAAACTTTACTTCTCACAAACCCTGGGCTTTTCGCATTGTTATTGAATAAATACATGAAATGAAATGAATGGTAGCATAAGTAGCACACTTAAAAAAAAAACGTATAAGATCGTTAGAAGCAGGTTTGCATTGATAATACTATTGTTAGTATGCCCCGTTGGCCTCGTAGTTGCAAGCGCAACTGCTGAGCGTGGGGTCTAGGGTTCGATTCCCAGGTCGGGCTGTGTAATTTGGTTATTCCATTAGGAATTTCTCAGTAACAGCCCGGACTTTGGAATTTGGTGGTGTGATACCCGCGTGCCTCGGAAAGCACGTGAAGCCGCTGGTTCTGCGCCTGATCTCTCTCCGGTCGGGTCGGATTTCGTGCGGTCCCATCGGAGAGAGTGCACTTGCAGACACGTGCACTTGCAGACACGTGCACTAATATCTCCCGCGCCGAAGGTTAGTCTCCGTTGAGATTGGCCGCCATGGCCGAAATACGGTCTGGAGGTTATACTATTGTTAGTAACTTTAACTATTGCGATCAGTGATGTCACAGATGCATTTTTAAGTAATAAATCCTTCTTAGATCATCCGCAGGAAATTTTATTGTTTCTTATTAGTAATTAGGTAGGTATTTACCTACTGTTGTTTATTTTCCTGTTTCCATAATGAAGTACCTACACATTACTTTCAGAACTACACTTGGATCGCAAATAAAATATTTTTTTCCAAATAAATTGTCAAGTATTAATTAGAAGGGTTTAGAATTATGTTTCTAACAGTTTAAATGTTCAAAATAAATTTTGTTTGCAATATTGTTAACTTTGTTTTAGGATATAATTTAGTTTTGATAGCTTGTCATTTAGTTTCAACAAAACATCAGCTTTTCGAAGTTGTAATTTCATACTACCTAATGTAAATTCATACTAGATATTTGTTGTTTGTTCTCTATACGAAACTACCTTTTGGAAGGGGCAACTAGACAATTTTTTTTTTGTTTGTAAATTTTGACTTTCTAAAGTGCCTTACATGTGCCTAATTTGAAATAAATGGTTTGAATTTGACTTTGACTTTTGTACGCCATTAACGGCAAAACATGGAAATCTCTGTACCAATATTTACACCTATCATTAGCTTTACAAATAAAAAGTCTTTGATAGGATTCTTCATTCTTATTAGTTTGTTAAGAGAGCACGATGTGAGTGATTTGAGTAAATTATAAAATTATGCGATTCACCGAAAGATGAACCAATTCGATTTCAATGTGGGACAGGACCCTGTTACCTGTGTTTATCGTCGCTTAAAATTTTCAGTTTTAGGGTTTTTGACGACGCTGTAATAAAATGTACGTTAAAATATGACAATGCAGTCACATAAGGTATGTCCAATGAATTTGGCTTACTAGTTTTTACTGTTGTGCAGACGTTAACATTACATTTTCAGTGAGCTATATCAGTGTGTAGCCCGAAAAATTGCCAAACTTAAGTGGTTGTGGGCAGGGCACATTGTTCGCAGAACAGATGGCCGATGGGGCCGAAAGATTCAGGAGTGGCGACCGTCTACCGGAAGACGTAGCGTTGGAAGGTCTCCCAAAAACTGGACCGATGACCTTGTGAAGGCCGCAGGAATCCGCTGGATGTGAGAAGCTCAGAAAGTGACCTATATCCAGCAGTGGACGTCTTTCGGCTTGATAATGATATCAGTGTCGATTCAAATAAGACACGTCCATGTTGCACGTAACATAATCCCTATATTCCTCGAAGGGTAAGGTAGAGATGCACCTATGTATAGTATACCCACATTTCGCCAATTATGTTTATTTACAATGTGGAGACAACAGTAAATGAAAACATTGGAAATAAGTCATAAGTCATTTATTTCATAACAATATGGAAACATTGTGTTGAAAATAATATAAAAATAACAAATTGCAATGAAATTAAATTAAAAATAACAATTAATACGGATCAAAATTCATTAAAATACATCAAAAACGTTGAAAATATAAAACAGTAAATGGCAATTAAATTACATTAAAATTACAATAATAACAAAATATAAAAAATAAAAAATAAAATAAAAAAATATATATAAAAATAAGCCTGTGGACCAAGTATACCCAGCGGGCATACAGCGAGCTGCGCGTACAGTACATTAACGCATTCAGGGTGCTTTTGGGGCTGGCGTGGCGTTGTAGCGCGTCAGGGATATTCGCGGAAGCGTGCGTCGACGCGTTCGCCGCGATTATGCGGAAGCGATGCGCTTCCATCATGGTGCGCTTGCGCTCCTCCACCAATGGCATCCTGAACGTGTTATTAGACCGGTGGATCTCTCCCCTCTTACGAAGGTGGGTAACTGTTCAGACACACTTATCCAAATAATCCAGTGTACCATTGGACGAAACGTTCAATGGTGCATTGGTTGTTTATTATTATTAATTTAATTTCATACTAACATTACTAAAATTATATGGATGTTTATCTGAAATAAAATATTTGAATTTGAATACTAATGCATGAGAGTATTTTGGAACTACCATTTAAATTATTATATTGAATATAAAAAAATATTTATTCAAACAAACTAAATACTAGTGATGGGCCGACTACGGGCTTTGCCAATCTTTGACTAGCGACTAAACTATTGGAAATATTTGATTGAATTTTCGTATGCAGACTGGGAACATCATTAGATGTACAAAGTTTAAATTATTGTTGTATCTTCGTCTCCACCTTGTATATCCATGTAAATATGATTTTATCAGTCTTAACCGATATAATCCCGGTGGCCCGCTGTAGGGCCGGGGTGGCGCCACCGGTATGTCGTGGAACAAGACAGTTCATCAGCCCAAAAAAAAAGCCCTTGCAGTGAAATGCTCAAAAGACTATATTAGCCATCATTTAGAAGCAATAATGATGATATTTAACCGCACGACCGCGCGACCTCTAGAGGGCCAGCGGGGCTTGACGGTGGCGCCACCCCGGCCCTACAGAGGGCCACAGGGATTCTATCGGTTAAAGCCCATAAACACTGTCTTAATTTGTATGACCTTGAGACAAAATCGATGATAAACAAGCTAGGCCACTTTATTACGAGTTTTGACCCTGACTGATAGTTGGAACAACACGAAAACGGAACTTGTTTATATGTTGTTAATCCTCTCATAATACTTGTTATGTTAATTATCCGAGAACGTAGGAATTGTAAAAAATAACTAATAGTGTTGTACAATTCGGTTTTAACTGTGTAAGTTTTCATCAGTCTTGAAAACCGTGGAAACTTGTCTCAAACTTTCAATTGTTTTTTTTTTCGTTTAGTCTTAATTATTTTTATTAATGTAGTGATACTGAATTAGGTGTTGTAACAGTTTTAGGAGTAAAAAAAAGCATTTGAAAACTTTTCAAGGCCTTTATACACCTTAAACTAAATATTTAGTGTAAATATTAATTATTGCAATTCATAATCAATATTATTTGCGATGTTGCCAACTTTCAGAATTAAAGGACATGTCCCATCTCTATGCTCCTTGGTAATGACCGGCGTTCGATGCCATTGGTGCACCGTTGCAGCATCGAGCCGTAATTACGTTGCGTCTGCGCAACTCGTTGTTCATCTTTTCCTTTTGTAAGTACCGACTACCGCACGCCAATGGTAACAGTTTGATCTTTCTAAGCGTCTTTATTTAGCAGTAAGGGCGGTTTTAGTAGTTCAAGTTTTACTACTGATTGTACCGGATTCATTTATTTACTGACAATATTATTATTGGTTTATTTTGTTTTAGTTCGATTAGTTGCGTCTTTAACCTGTTTGCTCAGATTGCTGTGTAGCATACCTTTATTGTGGTTACTTGACGATATGTTATTAGCCGTGATGGAAATAACACTGAAAGAATACGGATCTTCATTTTATCAGCTCAGAACTGTTTTTTTTAATCTTTAAAACTAGCCTACCCGCAACCTTGCACCCATAATAATAATATGATAAAGTGTTCTGGCCTCATCTGACAATGGTGATGCCAGAATGCTGTTATAGAAGCCTAGATTAAAATGTCTGTCCAAAGCTTGACGTGTTTGAACTCCAATACGACTACATTCCATCAAGATGTGATGCACATCTTCTATGACTCCACAGACAGAACAATTGGGTGAATCAACTTTGTGCATCATAAAACCAAAACTATTGAGAGGAATGTAGCCTGATCGGAGTCTCAAAGCCATCTGACCAAGATTATGTCTGAACTTTAAAGAGACTGACCTCTGAGTTTGTTTCGGCCTTTCTTCTCAGAGTAGTCAGATAGGAAACGCCGACCTCATCTAGTTTTAAATTATGATTGACGTGTAAAAGTGTTGGTATAAACCTACAATTTATCATTTATCATCACAACTTCTTGCCTATTCATCCTGCACTCGCTGAACTAAAGCGTACGTGGAAGTGATAGTTGAATCGTCCTACCTCTGAACTTGTCTACAAATATTGACTGCAAGTAGCGTCCGATAGTTCGTGTAACGTGCAGGTACCAGGGCACGCAGGACACCTATTGTTTGTGGAACAGCATCATACTTGCACTCTTATTTGGAGATGTAATATTAGGAGTACCGCCAAACGGGGTGAATAGATATGCAGGGATGAATTGGGACGAAACTTTAAAAGGGATTTTAACATTGGCATAATATAGTGTGTTGCCAACAAGGGCACTTAATCGTTAATTGTAATACAGTGAACACATTAGAGTCCTTTTTGGCAACAAACTGATCATTTCAATGGTAAAATCCCTTTTAAACATCGCTATTCACCCCGTTTGACGGTACCTAATAATACATCTCTAAATCCAACCAGGAGTGCAAATGGTCTATTACCACGTAGTACAGCACGCTCTAGAAATACAGCAAGATGGGTTTCTATTACTCAATCTACGTAGCCTTTTCTGAACTATGTTGGGGTCAGCTTCCAGTCTAACCGGATGCAGCTGGATACCAGTTTTTTACATGTAGCGACTGCCTATCTGACCTCCACAACCCGGTTACTGGATAACACGATGCGCCTCAGTAAGACTGGTTGTCAGACTTTTGGGCTTCTGACTAAAGAAAGAAAGAAAAATGCGTTTATTGGCATTGCAGCAACAAAAATACACCTTAAAACTAAAAAAAACCCCGTAACGATTGTCAAAGATCTACGAAAAACAGGTGGGACTTTCAGCTTAACGTACTTTCCAAGGTCGGAAGGGCCTCGATATGTAATGGATGTTCACCCATCCACGGACCGACCGCGGCAAGCGTAGTTTAACCTTCGATTGATCCGTACGGCTTAGCCACGAGCCCAACTCCATTAGTATCTATTACTATAATTATAATATTTATAAAATAATTGTCAAAGACCTGCTTCGTACATAACATATAGAAATAATAGCATTACTATATTTGCCTATACTTCATTAAAAGCAGTAACGGACCGTCATTGTTTAATATCGTAATGATTTTAGCACTTCAGTTCACTATAATACATCAATAGACTTAAAGAATTGCTATGTAATAAATGTTATTATAATTTAAAGGACTATTTGAATGATACTTTGACATCCTAATTGTAATCTTTTATACTTTGACATCTTACTCTTTGATACTCTGACATTTAATGATACTTTGACATCCTAAATAAATAGTGTGTTTATTAAATTATTTTTAACCGACATACCTCAAATTGTAATTTTAACTCGTAATAGGAAATCAATAATGTTAATACTAAATTAATAATCTCTGTCCTGTAATAAATGTATGTACCTAATATTTGCACGCCATACTTGGCAGAATGTGATGATACCACTGACTAATCTTAAGACCATTATAATGTACCATATTCTGACAAATAAATGATTATGATTATGAATAAAATATCGCAACAAACGTGTTTAGACGAGTCATTTAATAGGTAAGGATGTAAGTTTTTCCTCAACTTCTTTACATTCCAACAAAAATGCTGTTGGTACTTTAAAAACATGTTTTTATGACTTATTCATCGTTATAACTAATCAGGAATGTAGTCGTCTGCTTTTTATTTTTTTCCTTTTTACACATAATGAATACAAGACTTCCAATCCTGCTAGAATTTATCATTTAAGAGTAAATTTTTCGATCGCCAGATAACTTTTAACCGAGTAATAAACATGACAGTTTAACAGCTTATTTATAAAAAAATATGTCAAACTACCATAATTATGCGTCAGATAAAAGTTAACTGTCGATTGACAAAACAGGCTCTAAGATACATATAATTTCTCAAAAGTGAAAAGAAATATACACTTTTAAATACTTGTTTGAATTTTTGGGTATTCCGTGATGACCGTGGCACGTAGGGCACGGACATCACGGAATACCCAAAAATGTGAGTGACGTTGCTACGGCGTAGCAGACGCGGTGATGTAGTAAGTAACCAAACCGCTACGCGACTACGCGTCGTCTTCTGGAGACTGCTGAGTGACGGACGTGTTTTGATGGTGACTCTGAGTAATAACGGTTTTTTTGTGAATCACCTTTAATCATTTTAAGTTTTTTATAAGCATAGATGATAATATACATACATAATATACATACTTATTTATTAACCTTAACATATTAAGGTCAATAAATAAGTATGTACTTTTTACACCTTTCGTAATGTGATCTATTCTTAGCGGACAGTACTGACAGACAACTGACACTTCCAAAATTTAACGCAATAGCTTCAGAAATCTAATTTGTTGAAAAAAGCTCTCTTCGTCTCCTTGGGTCTCCAATCTTTGAGAATTCCTATCCCGTTTTTATTGAGGAAAATATACAAAATATCAACGACGCTTCGGAAAGATTGTTTCAAATTAACATACATTCGGCGATCATCTTAATTCGTTACTGCTTTTTAGGCCCTAAATTAACATATTTCCTTCGCGCTTCCCATTTATGGAAGCACACTCACCTTTTAGACAAAATTGACCAAATTATCCAGCATACATTAACTTCGATTTTAAATGTGGCCATGGACGATCAAGCTTGGTCACAAGCTACTCTTCCCATTCGTATGGGAGGCCTCGGCGTCCGCAAAATGTCTAGTATTAATTTACCAGCTTTCATATCCTCGGTCCACGGTAGTGAGAAATTAATCAGGAAAATCCTAGCCTACATACTGATTAATTTTGATTTGCCGTGCGAATGCCTGGAGACTCGCTTGCCCGAACTCAGATCCAGACGATAATCCATCTTCTCAGAGACGGTGGGATGAGCCGCTCTGCAGAGTAGCTACTACTGCGGAGCGTGCGCGCCTGCTGGCGTAAGTGGAAGTCGGGTTTCTGGTTTCATGCATTACCGTCGTCAAAAATAGGCACTTTGTTCAATAAAAATAACATGTTTTTTGTTTATTAATTAGTTAGATATAAGTTACTATTTACGTACTTTTTTTCTTTTTTTTTTTTGGGTGGGAAATCATCAAATGACGTCCCCCGCTCTGGGCGGAGCGGAAGGGCGTGTCAGACTCTTACTGACTAAAACCCACCCGTGTTCCTTCAGTTGCCTGTGCGCCAGGGCCACGGTAACTCTTTCGAACAATCCGCAGCCCCGGCAGGCATCGGTCCTATCGGACCCCGTCAATTTTGCTGACATCTCTTTGAGGCGCGCGTGGAACACGACGCGCCGTCGACCCGGGCCTGGTCCTTACCGGACGGCGAGCTGCCCATTGCTCGCCGTCCGCAAGCCCGCGCCTACGGTGGCCGGGAGTCGGCAATCGACTCCCGACGCCCAGGGTGTCTCCTCCTCCTGCGGCGGCTAGGGACGCGAGGGCGCAGAGATTGCCTCTCCCTTTCGCGCTCCGCCTCCTCCTTCGCGAGCATTACTGCTTCGCAGAAGGAGGTGACGGCTTCCCATTCCCTCTCGCTCCGTACCATGGCCTGAACCAGGGCCGGACGCGAGAGGTCGCCGCCGCCGATCGCCGCCACGAGGACACGGCGGTGCTCCGCCCAAGCCGGGCAGACCTCCACCGTATGCTCCACCGTGTCCTCCGGTTGATCCACGCAATGATAACACCCGGGCGTTTCCTCCCACCTTATACGAAACAGGAACCTCCCGAAACAGCCATGTCCGGTGAGGACCTGCGTCAGGCGGAAGGTGAGGACGCCGTGGCGCCTCTCAAGCCACTCCTCAAAGAGGGGTCTTAACGCCGCAATTGTGGCGTGCCCTGCGCTGGGTTGCGACAGTCGCACTCTCCATGCCGCCATGAGATCCCGCCGGAGATTATTTACGTACTTACGTATTATTTTAATTCTGAATAAAAGAAAATTTTCTTCTCTTTTTACATTGGCTATTTATCGCAGTATTTCCAATGTTTACCAAATATATTATTTTCGTCTCCCTCCCCCCTTTTCATAACCAACCATAAAATTAAATAACGATACATGAAGTTCTACTGCATACAGGTTTAATCAGGATGAATGACATGCATGTAGTCTTTGGGGAGTTTACAGTTGGTCATATTTTACATAGCTGTGTGTGTAGCAGTAATAATTGTATATTTTCGCGGGAACGAAATTTTATTCAAAATATACGCGTCGCGTTCTGCGTTCTTTGTGTAGTATTTTTTCGGATATTTCGTATTTTTTTTTGTAGCAATTATGAATTCTAGATTTTTTACAAATTGCATTTTTTACCAATTTGGAAAAAAATTGTTGAAAAACTGTGTCGCAGCTATTAATGCCCACGTCCAAGAGAGAGACGACAGCGTTCCAGATTCTAGAGATGAATACAGTAGGGGTAAAAAAGAGCAATAACAAATAATAAATTTTAAAAAAAGTTTTAATAGTAAAAAATTTAATAGGTAAGTGCTTAGTATTGTGGATGTGGGAGTGTTGTATGTGAGTGTAGTGCGTGTTTGTGGGGTGTAAGCGTAGAGTATGCTTGTGGAACCTCCCCACGAGCACACTCTACGCTTCGTGTATTTGGTGAGCATGTCTACGAAAGAAAGTCTTTAAGGTTTGACTAAATTCTCCAATTCTTCGTATGTGAGAGTATGAAGCCATTGATCAATCATTCTTTTACAATCCCGTAGAGCACGTGGATAAATAGTAGGCACTTTATTTACTCGATAATAAAGCACGGGACTGCAGAAAATGAGCTGCCGGCGGACTATTTCAAATTTAACATCTGATGTCGGGCAGACTCTGTCAGTTCTACGTTTTTGTCTTCTAAACTCAGGGTCAAAGGACAAATTTGAATGTTTCCGCGACACCGTACTTAGCACAAAAGAGAGCCTTACTGTAGGTAGCTTCCATAGCGTGTACAGTTCGCTGGTAGGGAAGCGATAGGGTTTGAAGGCCGAATTTGTGATCGGTCAATGGCAATAGAATCGCCCCCTAAAACTTACATAGAACTTAAAGGTGAAATGTGAGTGTATTAAACACCTCTTCTTCTCGTCTTGTTTGTGCAGAATAAAAGACTTTTCTTGTCTACTTGTTTCTCTGCGGATATCGGAAAATGTATTGCCCCAAGGAAAGATATAGTCAGTAGAGTAAGTCATATGAACTACGTATAACGATCCCAGATTATAGGGACTCATGTCCTTTAAATATAATTCCGAGTATATTTTGCTGTTCTAAAAAAACACCAAATAATAAGTAAATTATAAGTTTTATTAAAATATGTTATGCTGAGATTCACAATAATACATATGTCCTTAAGCTATATCCATTAGGCCGTTACCGTCCTTGTCTTGCTTTTGATAATATTTTTGAGATGAGTTAATTGTGCTGTAGGGACAGGCCTTTATCCAGCACTAGATGACATAATTATGGCTGATGATGATTATTATTATGGAAATAAACGTCAGCTTCTTCTACAGCTTGCACTCGTCGAATCTCTTGAGCCAGGTCCTTCCAGCCACCGACCGGTTCAAGGGAGCGGTACACGCGTATCCCCCATTACCGTTCAGCATCATGTAGTCATAGCAATCTATGGTGCCATCACTGTTGCAGTCCTGGAATTAGAAGATTAGTTCAGTTACGTTCTATCAAGAAGTTTTTTCTGACTGCACTGATATAAAAATATCCACGTAAAAACAATTGGTAAGCTATATTCATGGGGAAAAAAATCAAACGGGTAAAGAAATAGTTAATTGCCTACTACTGCACAAAGGCCTCACCCATGTCTGCTAGTTATTTTGGTTTGAAGCCAACGTGCTCTTGATTTTGTCCAGCTGGCTGTGTCAGGGCTCCACAAAGCGCTTATTCGTGATCATTCAATTAGAATATTTGTAAGAAGTTGGCAGAATCATCCCAGCGCTGATTTGCTGGATCCGTTTTCTCCTCTTCCTGTCGTTATTTCTCTTGACTAAGTTTATTTTCGTTATATGTATGTATGTATGTATGTATGTATGTATGTATTAGTATTTATTATTTTTCAGGTTATCTATCCCTTATGTTACACCTGCCATGTTTTGTCTCTGCATCACCCTAAGGTTGACTGGTAGAAAATGCCTCAGGCATTAAGTTCGCCTTTGTACAGTATTTTTTTTACTTTTGCATGTAGTTTTGCTATCAGTTTTTTTTTTTTTCATATACGTACCTTTACAAAATTCTGCGCATATCCCTCAATTATTCTTTTGGCGCAGTGATATTTCTTCGCACAGTCTGACCAGGCTGAAATATAGTTTATACCTAGATTACTAAACCAAACTAATATTATTAATTGAAATTTTAATTTTAACTTTGGACCCAGTTAATTTAAATTCAAATTCCACACGAGTAAAATAATGAAATAGGTAGAGTAAAATAATGAAATAAATATTTTACGTTACATGATTAGGTTCTGTTCTAACGTGATCTAAAACATAGTATAGGTATTCAAAAAAAGACAAGTTTTGAACTTTTCGCGAATCGTGGTGCTGTCACAAGGTTTCGGTCCGTCGTGTAAATCCGTTTGGAGCTAACATCTATGAGACAGACAGGCATATCGTCCTACAAGGATCTTTTGGCGCCTGGATGATATTGACAAGGGGCCGTTGTTGGTAACATTGTCACAGAAATTGTATTGAAAAAACAAGATTGCGGCGTTTACTTCTGATTTTACTTACGCGCCAAAATATCCCCTTTGCGTCTGTGGAGTTAAAAATACACACAGAATGGATAAAAAATAAACAAAAATCTTTGCATTAAGCCCACCATGTGGTCTCTCCGGATCATCATCAGGCAAGACGACCTTCCCAGCGTCTATCCAATAGATCCTGGTGATGTTGAAGGGTCCGCAGTGACCCTTGGTGCACTCATGTCCAAGGTCGCATTGAGTTGTTACGTGGCAGAGGCATTTGTAGCAATCTTCTGTCAGGTTCGGGGTGGAGAGACCTGGAATTGAGATGAAGGGTTATGTTATAACGCTGGCTATTGATTAAAATATGTATTAGAATTGCAATAAGTGATTTTAGGCCCAGTCGAGTGCTAACAAAACTAGTATTAGCTAGCCTCGTATACTATTCAATCCCAAGGTCAAAGTGTCACCACTGATTTGTATTCGACATTTCGGCTGTACCTACAGCAAATAAAGCTCCAAATTACCGGAAATATAATTATTTTTGGAAAAAACTAAGTTTGATGCCATTTTTAACAGAACAATGGTTAAAAGAACATGAAGTTATGTGAATGAATTATGAAAATTATTGTGTAGTTAGCCATTTCAGCCGAAAACGTATGATACATCGTTAATATTATTAAAGTACTCAAAAGTCTTAACATAAAAAAACACTGAAAACATATGGGAGATTTCCGTTAAGGTTCTTGGATATATCTTTGACACAATTGCTCCTGTCTTCTTAACAGGCATATTTAATCAATGTTTAGACAGCGGTACGTTTCCTGATTTAATTACATAGTAAAGTAGTACCAATTTTCAAATCAGGTAGTAAGGGTGATCCCTCTAATTATAGACCTATATCTGTGCTACCAGCATTGAGTAAAATCTATGAAAAAATCATGCTAGACCAGATATTGTTGTCACATTTTAACTCGAATGGGATCTTACATAGTCGCCAGTTTGGTTACACGAAAGATAGGTCGACGACTGATGCGGGAGTAAAACTTATCAGTCACCTTTTAGAATCCTGGGAGAAGTCCCAGGATGAAATTGGCATTTTCTGTGACCTCTCAAAAGCGTTTGACTGCATTGACCATAATACACTGATCTGTAAATTACACCACTACGGAATTCGTGTACAAGCTACTGATCTTGCTCTTTTCTATCTATTAAACAGACAGCAAAAAGTAAACCTTAACGGGGCGACGTCCTAGGGGTCCTTAGTTAAGATTGGCGCACCTTACGGTTCAATTCTTGGCCCTTTCCTATTTCTAGTTTATATTAATGACCTTCCTTACATGATGGCTAACGTATGGGATATAATTTTATTCGCTGATGACATTTCTCTTATTTTTTAAATAGAAGTCTGGCGGTTCTTTCGAAATGGTTCGCAGCTAATAATCTTTTACTTAATGCGAACAAAACTAAATGTAAACTAAATATCTTAAGTTCTCATTACCAATTGTACCCCAATGGGTGTAAATTTAAAATTTGACGTCAAGAAACTAGATGTTATTACGGAAACTGTATTTCTAGGAATTACTTTAGATTAAAAATAGCAATGGGGCGCTTACATTAGAGCTCTTTCAGGTAGATTAAGTTCAGCTGCATATGCAGTAAGAAAAATAAGGCAGTTGACTGATATAGCCACTGCTGGGTTAGTATACTTTGTTTATTTCCACAGTATTATGTCTTATGGCGTTCTGCTGTGGGTATCAGCAGCTGACGTAGATTCAATTTTCATTTTACAAAAGAAGTCAATCCGCGCGATCTATAAAATGGCTCCTCGCGAGTCACTTAGAAAGAAATTCAAATAAATTAATATACTAACTCTGTCTTCTCTTTATATCTTAAAAAGTATTTTGTATGTTCGCAAAAACATAGGACTTTTCAAAATAAGAAGCGATTTCCATAATATAAATACACGTAGTAAAAACGAAATTGTGATACCCAAATTTAAATTAACTAAAACAAGCAAGTCTTTTCTTATAAATTGTATCCGCTTTTATAACAATTTGCCAAAGTCAGTTACAGAACTTAGCGATGGAAAGTTCAAAACCCACATCAAATGTATGCTTATCAAAAATGCATATTATAAGATTAAAGACTACGTTGAAGATAGGGAAGTTCGGCAATAATTCCTTCTGCACGTGTGGCTCCCTGGTACCGCGTTAACGACATCACTAAGTAAATGTCTATTAACTGCTCCCAAATTACGTAGTTTACCTTAAAAAAACATTGTTTCTTTTTTGTTTTTTACATTCTTCTTTGATATAATTTTCTTATTATTTGACTTTATATACCTCCAATTCTAACTTTTTACTTATGGTTTTTGTAGACAGGATTTTAATAAAATTTCGTTGTTTACAGTTGTAATGGCAATCATATCATTTGGTTTAAATAGGCTTTTATTTTATTTATCTTTTATATAGATTCTTCTATATTTTGTGAATGTGAGAACGTTGTAGGCCTAACTTATATACTGTATATTTGTAGACCTTTTTCTATTTTGTTGAGTACCTGTTACTTGTTGACAGGCCTACACTGTCCTCCCATACCTATTAACACTGTTATTTGAAAACATTGTAGAAACCACTTATTTTTTTAAATAGTAACCGTTGAGCTTCTTGACGGCTCTTCTCCATAGGAAACGACCAATTGGAACCGTGCACCTAGCTTCTGACGTTTCATAAATGCCCATGTAGGTTTATGTGAAATAAAGTATTTTGATTTTGATAAGTTGTAAATTAAATTAAATCGAAAGAACGAAAAGATATCATGGGACTGTATGTTGAACACACCATTGAATTGTCCCTGTGTTGAGCTTAATAAACATGGTATAGTAAGCGTATACAGACTTCCAAGTTATCAGAATCTGTCTGTGTTTGATTCGGCAATTAAAGATGTGTTAAAGAAACTTTGTGCTGGTAGTAAGTCAATAATCATATGTGGAGATTTTATTATTAATTTATTAGAAAATAACTCATAATTAACTCTTTTTGGGTCATTTGATTTGTCAAATGTTTATAATGAACCAACCTGAGTGACTGCTTCTTCTGCTACGTGTATAGAAAATATTTTTTGTAATTGTGATTACTTACTACATACACTAACAAATTTTAAATAAGTTGCCATTTGATCACAGTGGACAAACAATAACATTTTGTTCCTACTTGCGTTTGCAAAAAAATCAAATAAGGTTTAGGCCAATTACATGTTGCAATTTAGAGAAATGAAATAATTATTTGGCCAGTACATTATGTGATCAGAGTTTTAATAATAGAGGTGACCCAAATGAGTTCTACGCTGAGTTCTTTACTATTAAACACGAAAATTAATGACACTTTTCCACTAAAGACTAAAAGTATTTAAACAAAGTTTTTATTTAGTGATTGGGCGGCTCCAGGTATCCATAAAAACAGGATTAAATTATTTGAACTTTATGGCCTAGAGCAACATATAAATAATACAAGCTTCGATCAGTATGTTGCGAAATATTCAAAAACTTTTAAAAGTGTGTGCAAAATAGCTAAAATTCTTTGTATTAGCAATAGAATAAAATCAGCTGATGATAAAATAAAAACTACCTACTACTAAACTACTTATTTGGGAAAATAATAAATATAATTTTAAACAGATAGGAAAAAACAGCGTAATATTGAATTTAATATAAAGACTGCACATGGCCCCATTAACTCAGATGTAGAAATAGCTCAGGCATTTGAAACATTTTTGCTAATATTCCTCTTAAAACGACTGAAGCTTGAAATTCCTCAACCGCGCTTTCTGTTGCCTTACTTACAAAGAATGCAAAGGCATGCCCTTTGGAGTTTAGGTTTCAGCATACAAACCTCCAAGCTGTTATGAAAGCTTTTAAAGATCTTAAAATTAAATCAACAGAAGATCTCCGGGGAATATGTGTAAAAGTCTGTAGATCTCTCATCGAAACCATTGCGCCTTATTTAGCTTTCATATTTAACACCAGTATAGACCAAGAAGTCTTTCCGGATCTTATGAAACACAGTAAAGTAGTTCCATTGTTCAAATCCGGTGATAGTAAAGAACCCAATAATTATAGGCCTGTGTCAATTTTGCCAGTTCTCAGTAAGGTGTTTGAAAAGTTGATGCTTAATATATTCTGCACGATGACTTTGTTCTTAGAGCTTGATTAACTGCACAACCTCAATTATTTGAGTAAATACCAGATTTATGTGTGTCGGTTTTATTAATTCTTTGGTATTAAAATATTAAAAACATCTTTACCATTTGAGCCAGTTATCCAAAAGACGAAGATGCCAAATAAACAAATCGGTATAGCTAACATCGGTTTTATGTGCATCTTGCGTTATTTTCTTGTGTATCTGAAAAAAATAAGAGAAGTTTGTAAAATTAAAGTTCTTCCAAGCGGACGATTCCTTTACTATTGTCCATCCCTGCACGCGTAGCATGACCATTATAGAAACAGGTTTTGTCGACGGAAGAATCGACAAAAATTACGTTCCGTGAAGACAGTACGACGGCAGCAAAGTAGAAAGAGTCAACTGCACTTTTTACGAAATTCAATAGTTTGTTCACGTTTTTCTTTTATTTTGCTTATATCTCGAAAATGGTGTGTCCTATCGCAAAAATAATGAAAATTTAGACCCCCTTTATGGAACCCTTAAACACATAAAACTAAACATGTAGGTAATACTTTTTCACATTTTCCATTCAAAAGCTGAAAAATTCCATTTTTCCATTCTATTTGTATACTTTGCGGCCGTCGAGTAAAACGTTTTCTACTGACTTTAGCATGGCGATTACAAAGTCAAATTGTCTTTACTACCTTAGACAACTGACAGTTGTCAGTGTGATTTTGACGTTTGGGATAGAAAACTTTCTTCTGAAATAGTACTACATATAAAAAGACCTAGACAACGATCGGTAAAACGAAAGACAAAATGACGGATTTTAGAAGGATATTTACGGTGCGATGTCAAAAATAGAGAAACGAAATGTCACTTTGTATGGAAATAGCTATGTCTTGTCTTCCAAGAAACAGAAACCGTCATGCTACGCATGCTGGTCTACGCATAAAAGTTTTGCGTGAATTTTGCGAATTTGCCAACTGAGTGGAGCTACATGTTAAATAAAAAAGTTCAATGTCACCTTTAATACAGATTCATTAAAGGTAATATGGAACTTGTTTCTTATCGAATCAAAACGATTTTTTGCCAAACCCATTAAACAGGTTGTCAGGTAAACAGGATAACTGGGATATTAATAATGGGAAAACCAGTCTTAAAGTTTATGGAATTACAGGTTATGGCTGAAGTGACATCTTTTCGACTTGAGGCGAGACGTTGAATATTTTGCATTATTATTATTATTATGATTTGATATAACTCAGGGCCCTGGGGCCTCGGACGTTTGGAAGGCGTATGAGGGGCGGAAGCCGACTCGCAGAGGCCCGTCACACGTTTTTAATGGAACGAGGCACCAACCGACAACGGTTATTCCTGTTCGCACTATGCAATTGTACCCAAGAACAACCCCTGGTTGGAGTAAGACTATTGCAGAACATGGAAACAAAACATATTGGGCTTAGATGGGTTTGCGTAGTGGATTGGTTACCTTGAACTATGGACGAACCCCTTCCCGACCCCTGCCATACCAATGTTTCATATAATATACACGGATTAAATGGCAGGGGTGACTTGAACTCTCAATAATGGGCCCCGGGAACTGTCGCTAGCACATAGTGAAGTAGCGACAAGGGGGCAACATGTCCTGAGGTGCTGGAGGAGTGGAGAAGTATCCCACGGCTATCAGAACAATCTCAGAACCTGGAAGATGGTAAAGATCCCTACCAGCACTTACTGAAATAATTCCTACCTCCGAGCACGTTTGCTCTTGCGAATGTCCACTCAGACCGGCCAATAAAAGCAAGAAAGAGGTGGGAGCTCTGTTCCTCGTCAGTGTTCCCTCCAGCCGGTCGGCAAGTCAGGGGTGAGGAACAAGACTACTCCCGGGAGATGAGGTCCGTGGGATCTATACTGCCCAACAGCTCGCCACATGCTGCGCTGTGGGTTTTTGTATCTCTCTTGGTCTGGATCCTCACCCTAGACCCGTTCCGGAAAAGTAAACTCTATCGGCACAGACCTAGACTTCGGAGCGCGCCAGCCTCACCACGACGTCAACGTAGAGATACGTATTATTATTTTTTAATGCTGAATGGGTCTGCTCTTGATCTTATTATTGAACTATTAACACAAAAACATTATCTATAATTCGTTTTCATGACATTAATATTATTTGCATAATGAAGTTACAGTCACCACAACAACAAGAAACAACACCTAGAAGCTCCTGCATATTTTTATTATTTCATTTGCACAATATTGTTTTTATCCTATCGGTCGGTCGGTGTTTCGGTTTGAAAACCAGAAATATGTTAACTAAACTGTAACTTATTGTTGATAAATGTTATAATGATAAATTTATTTCTGTAAAAAACAAAAAAAAAAGACTAGATGAGGACAGAGGACGGGTGTTTCCACGATACAGAAAAGAAACAAAGGTAGCGTTTTACACTCCAATCGGACAATCACAGGCTGACCTTCGAGCTAGTCAACTTCTGTGGAAATTCACGACGATATTTAATAAAATTACTACTTATAGCGGAAGACAATATGAAGAAGAATAGAAGTGCAATATGATATGACTAGAAAGTGGTAAATACCAAGATGGCAACTAATAGAGAAGTATGGAGGAAGAAGACTTTTGACACCGACCACTTATAAATTGGGATAAGAGCAGGATGATGATGGTGATGACCACTTATAAATATATAAAATCTGATACCTTTATATAAATTGACCTCAACCGCTGCACCGCTGAACACTTAATAAATACGTTAATTTAAAAACAAAATAAGTAAGACTTTAAAAAAAAAAAACAAAATTATTTAAATAATTTGATCTTAAATACACAGTCTGTCCTTCATAAGAGTATGGACACTACTGTATCATTTTGCTTTGTGTAGATACTTATTTATGTGTTGTGTGTGTGTGTGTATGTGTGTGTGTGTGTCGCAGGGATATTGTCAAACCAGTGATATTATAATTGCACGAAACTTTGTCAATCGCCTCCATTCTTTACAATTTAACGGACTTTTTTTAGTGTTATAGTAATTTCACGGGAACGCTGTAGTGATTTTATAATAAGCCTAGGTATATTATGAGTCAATTTTGTAGTGGGGACTTCGCGCGTTTTGATTGGTCAACTCTTATTCATCCGCCATAGGGTGGGATAGGATGCAAGAGCGAGCGGAGCGAGCTCGGGCCTAGGGACACCCCGACTTGGACAGGTTAGGTTAGGTTATTTTGTTTTGTTTGGGTGGTTATTTTTTTAACCCACCCAGAAGTAGGAGCCCCGACGCGGGGCTCCGTCGACTACGCCTTATAGTAGAAATGGTAAATTGGAAACGGACCAATCATTAACCGGCTCACAATTTAACGGGCTTGCACATACAGTGAAATTGTCAAAATATTACTGCCTTGAAATTGTGAGAAATGGAGGCGGTTGACAAAGTTTCGTGCAATTATAATTTCACTAGTGAAATTATAATATTTTGACGATATCCGTTTGGTTTGACACTATCCCTACGACATATATAATAATGGTTGAATCAGGTTTGAGTGTGCGACTTGGTAGGCAAGTTATAGGTTGCTCCAATGGTTTGTGGTGATGTCAACATATTGAGTTATGAAACAGAATTTTGGATTTCGACGGAATTTTTGATGTACGGTTGACCGTACCGGATTTATTTATTTGCGGACAATATTTTTGTGGGATTATTTTGTTTCGGTTAGCAGCATTTTGTTTAACCCGTTTTGCCTTAGAATTGTGTTGGAAATGTGTGCAATTCGATAACTTGTAAATTTGTAATTCACAGACGGCTAATTATAATTATAATGAGACGTTGAGCACGCATTGCTGCATGAAGTCAAATATTGACTTATCTAGTATCTAGGATATTGACTCCCGACGCCCAGGACGTCTCCTCCTGCGGCGACTAGAGGCGTGAGGGCGCAACGATTGCCTCTCTTTCACGCTCTCCGCCTCCTCCTTCGCGAGCATTACTGCTTCGTAGAAGAAGGTGACGGCTTCCTATGCCCTCTCGGTCCGTACCATGGCCTGGACCAAGGCCGGACGCGAGAGATCACTGCCGTCAATCGAATCCCTGAGGACATGGCGGTGCTCCGCCCAAACCGGGCAGACTTCCACCGTATGCTCCACCGTGTCCTCTGGGTGATCCACGTAATGGTAACACCCGGGCGTTTCCTCCCGCCTTATCCGGAACAGGAACCTCTCGAAACAACCATGTCCGGTGAGGACCTGCGTAAGGCGGAAAGTGAGGACGCCGTGGCGCCTCGATCCACTCAAAGAGGGGAGTTATTGCCGCAATTGTGGCGTGCCCAAGGGTGGACAGACCTGGAATAGAGATGGTAGATTTATGTTATAAGGCTGGCTCTTGATTAAAATATATATTAAAATTACAATTCGTGCTATTAGGTGCAGTCGAGTGATAACAAAACTAATTAGCTGGCCTCGTATTATTCAAACTCAAGGTCAAATGTTACCACTGACTTGCATTCGGCTGTACCTACAGTAACAAGGCTAGTACATACTAATTTCATGAACAGGACATGACAATGACAAAGGCACGAGTGACAGATGACGCTCTATAAAGACAAACTTTTTCAAAAATTTATTCTTGACTTGTTTCTAATTGTTTTTCTCAAATATGTTTGGAAATTAGAGCATTATTTTGACAACCTCCTTCGAGATAAATCGAAAATGCTGTACTGGTCAAATACATGCGAGCAGCGGTCGGCAATGTTAGTATGTAAATCCATATCTGTCGTGTTTAGCGGCCGAATAAATTACTATGAAAACTCTTAACTGTCGTGTAATTCAAAAATGGAACGAACTTTTTACTTCGACCCATGGCAACTAAGGAGGTAAATTCTCTAACATTTTTTTTTAAATCTCGAACTGGCTTAGAAAATAGAGCTGTGTAAAGTGAAAAAGAAACAAATGAACATAATGGCGCGAGAATAGTTATCGTTGTTCGATATTGATTCTGGAATTAATAATTAATTTACTTAGTTTAAATTTCCGACGGCCGACAACAGAGGCATTGATGGACTCACGTATGAGTACCTCGACTTCGCCTCGGCCCTCATTTTTACGTTCGTCCATCAATGCCTCTGTTGTCGGCCGGTGCAGTAATATCTATATCATGTCTGTATTCGAAAGGTTAGGCAATTAAGTATAAAACACCCACATTCAATATTAAATCCTATGTAGGTTTAAGGGGGCGATTCTATTGTCATCAAACGATCACAAATCCAAACTTCACAGTCCTACTAATAAATTCCAAAAACCCTGAAAAAAAACTTAAACTAAGAACAGAGAATATAAAATAAAACTTCGATCACGCGAACAGAAATTCAATGATTACTGCTACACAGCGATGTAAAATGTAACCACCTATAAACTTCCCAAAGACTTGCACATTCATCCTACTGGTTAAACCTGTATGCAGTAAAACTACATGTATCGTCACTTCACTTTATGATTGGTTATGAAAGGGTTGGTTACGAAATTAATATAGTTGGTTTATTAGAGAAATACATAAAATATATAACCGATGTAAAAACTACATACTTATTTAATCAGCTAAATATGTAAATATATCTGCTACTAAAAAACTTAAAATATGAAAAGTTGTTATATTAATAATACACAAAAAAATCGTTATTATTCAGAGGCCTAAGCTAACAGACGGGATATGACCATTATTCGTGTCTATCCAGCAAAAATCGCACTCATGCGCAAGAGTATCGTCTGCATGGCGCCTACTATATTTAACATATTGCCTAAACGTTGGAAGGAGCTAAATAGTAGGGCATTCAAGCGTCAATTGAAAATGTTTCTTTCGCAAAAAGCATATTGTAGTGTCTCCGAATTTCTAGCCGAAAAAGTTTTCTTTTTGATTGAATAATTTTATCTTTTTCCTGACACTAATATAACATTTATATGAATATGGAATTATGACATTATAACATAAAAATAATTTCTAATTTATAAATTTTCTGAAATATAAAATTTGTGACTATCCCAGGTAATCTTTTCGATTTTTCTTTTTGTTAATTTTTTTCAATGTTATGGAAACATTTTTGTACGCCGATACTTCGGCTAAACATGATTGGACTCAAACTATGTAATATCTTGCATGCTCGTGTATGTATACAATGTTTAAACAAATAAAGAAATCTTATCTTATCTTCCATCAAAACACGTCCGTCACTCGGCAGTCTCGAGAATTGTCGCGTAGCGAGTTGGTCACTTGCTACGATGGCGTAGCGTATGACATCACCGCGTCTGCTACGCCACAGCAACGTCACAGTAGGGCACGGACAATACGGACATCACGGAATACTAAACCAAAAATTAAAATAATTATATACATGGAATTTTCTTTTCGATTTTGAGAAACTGTATGTATTTTAGGGCCGGTTTCTCAAACGTCACTTAACTTTTATGTTCTTACGAATAAAGGGAATGGTTTACATTTATTTACAAAAGTTATCTGACGATCGAATAATAAGTATAATAATAATAATATATCAAATGATATAGTGGTGATAGATCGATTAGCGCTTCGCACAATGATTATAATTATCGATATTACCATTCCGCATGAACCTCATGAAAGCTGAGAAAGAGAAACAAATTTAATATCTCGACTTACTTTTTACACGAGGTGGTTGACATGTAGAATGTGTGCTCGGCTATCATTATGCCGATTGTCATATCGGCCAATGGCCTTATGGCCGAAAGCCTCGATCAACATCTCTCGAGGCTCTCGTTAGGCGGTAGGATCAAGAGCCTGATCCAGGGCAGTACTCCTTGATACGGCTCGCATCGTGAGGAGGTTCATGTCTCTGGAGTCCTATCCACCGGTAGCTTGGACCCTGCTCCCGATACCGGCGGACTACAATTTTTTATATTTTTAAATGTTTTTTATAATGTTTTTATAAAAATATTAAAAATCTATCTTATATGTATCGAAATAAATAAACGAAATATATCAAATGATAAATTATAGCAGGTTTTGAAGTATCGTATTTGTACAAATAAGAAAGGCAAAAACAACAGACCAGACGACTACATTCCTGATTTGTTATAACGAGGAAAAGTCATGGCAAACATGTTTCTAAAATGCCATTAGCATCTTTCTTTGAATACAAAAGAGTACAGGAAAACTTATATAAAATTACTCGTCTTTTTATACGAAATTTTATCGATAAAGTAGGCAGATATTTATATCATTGCAAACTGAAGAGCTAAAATAATTTCAGTGGTGATGCAATAAATTATATAAAGTAAAGTGCATGTTTGGGTTCGAACCCACAACCTACAACTCGTAAGTCGGGGCCGCTACCGCTGGGCCACTCCTGCTTTAATTAATAAACTATTCCTTTAATTACATGTTGAGTAATGTTTGTAGTGAGACGACAATACGACAAAAAATAAACTTTGTGTATATGACGGCGTCACCATTGTAAACAGCATGAGCAACGGGCCGAGTTACGCAGTGCTATGCGTCACTTACGCCTCCCCACTCTCCCCACTACTCAAGCCGCTGTACATAAGCGAGCGCGCAGCGAGGAGGGGATCATTGTTGTCGCAGGGTCGGCCCGGGGCACATGTTGTAGCGCTTAGATACTGAATTGTAGTCTGAGTTAAAATAAAATAGTTAGGAATCTAATCTGAATTATTATTATAGTGAATTAATAATTATTAAGCTGTGGTAATAAAAGTTGTTTTCTGCTATATTATTACTTTCATTTAAGATGTCGGACCCTCTGCCGTCATATATATCTAATGACGCTGCCAGTCTGCGTAAAAAACAAATCAACCAAACATATCCGACCTTCTCTACCGATCGTTATTTCTCCTGACAAATTTTATTTTGTTTGTATGTATGTATGTATGAGTATTTGTGTATTAATATTAATTCTTGTATTTTATAGTTATTCCCGTGCTATCTATCCCGTATATTGCACCTGCCATGCTTAGTCTCTGCATCACCCTAAGGTTGACTGGTAGAAAATGCCTCAGGCATTAAGTCCGTCTTTATACAGTATTTTTTTACTTGTGCATGAAGTTTTAATAAATAAATATCCAATACTTTAGTAACTACAACTATTCAAAGTTTGGGACTATAGGGATTATAGGGGTTTGTTTGAAATAATACCTTTTACAATTTCAATGTCAGGATTTATTTGATAGTTTCAAAATACTGCTATAGATTAGTATTGCCAGTGTTTTCAGCTATTGTCGTATTGACGTCTCCACATTGTACAATATATTATTATGTTAAGGAGCTCTTTAAGAATAATTTTATAAAGGGTGTCTGGCAAACTAGCATTATTACTAGTGAATGTGGGAATTGTAATTTTTTGTACATTTACGCAACTAAAGACTTTGAAAGCACATACTGCTGCTGATAGCTAATGCAATATTCATAGCTAAGTTCCGGACTGAAACTATTTACTATTCAGATTGCCATCAACTTGCTTAAAAGAATATTTGACTTCATGCAGCAATGCGCCTCAGCGTCTCAATATAATTATAATTAGCCGTCTATCAAAGTGAATTACGAATTTACAAGTTATCGAATTGCACGCATGCCCCACACATTCCTAAGGTCAAACGGGTTAAAAATATCCTGCTAATCCAACCAAAACAAAATAGTCCATTATAAATATTGACAGTAGTCAAATAAAAGATTTCGGTACAGTCAATCGTACGTCACATCATATTAAGTAGCCGAAACCGCCAATAACGCTACGAAATAAACACGTTTTCAAGATCAAATGGTTACCATTGACGTGCAGTTGTCGGTAATTACAAAAGGAAGAGATGAATATCGATTGCGCAGACGCAACGTAATTATGAATCGATGCTGCAACGGTGCACCAAGGAAGATGCATTTTGAAAGTAAGCAGCGTCGCATATAGCTGTCAAATACTTCACTGAATTTAATTTAATTATGGAAATCGCTTTGTAATTCATTATCAATAATTTAGTACACTACACTAAATTATTGATTATGAATTGCAATAATAACACTGAATTACGTATTGCAACAGTTTTGGGAGAGGAGGGAAATAGACCATAAGCCCCCAACAGTTCTGTAAATTTTGATAAAACAATATCAGATTCAGGCCAAATGGAATCCAAAATTCTGTTTCAAAACTCAATATGTTGACATCACTACAGTCATTGGAGCGACCTATAACTTGCCTGTCCAGTCGCACACTCAAACCTGATTTAACCATTATTATATACACACACACAAACAACCTTACACACACACAACACATACGTAAGTACCTACACAAAAGTAAAATGATACAGTCAGTAGTGTCCATAGTCTTATGAAGGACAGACTGTGTATTTAAGATCGAATTATTTAAATAATAATAATAATAATAATTAATTCAATGTTTTTTAGAAACGTCTTGCTAAAAATTAAATAAATTAACATATATGTTAATAAGTGTTTAGTGGTTCAGCGGTTGAGGTCAATTTATTTAAAGGTATCAGGTTTTTTATATTTACAAGTGGTCATCACCATCATAATTCTCCTGCAATTATCCCAATTTATTTGCGGTTTGTGCAACGTCTTTACTTCTGTATTAGTTTCCATCTCGGTAGTCACCACTTTCTAGTCATATCATATTGCACACAGTCCATCCATCGTGGCTTTGCTCTTCCCCTATGAGTAGTAATTTTATTAAATATCGTGAATTTCCACAATTGACTAGCTCGAAGATAATAATGCTAGCCTGTGACTGTCCCATTGGAGTGAAAAGAAATAAAATACGCTACCTTGTTTATTTTTTGTAAAGAGGAAATACTGACCTCATCAAGTTTTTTTTTTGGCGTCGCATCGTGTTTTTTTTTGTAACCAACTTGCAGAAATAAATTTATCATTATAACATTTAACAACGAAGCCGGAACACCGACCGACCGATAGGATTAAAACAATATTGTGCAAATGAAATAATAACAATATGCAGGAGCTTGTAACACATACTAAATTTCACTATGCAAACAAATAATAGTAATAAAATGATAATGAATTATAGACAATGCGTTTGTGTTAATAGTTCAGTAATAAGGTCAAGAGTAGGCCACATTCAGCAATTTAAAAATATTGCCCGGCTTGAGTGGAGATTCGCAAAAGCAAACGTGCTCGGAGGTAGGTAGTATTTCAGTAAGTGCTGGTAGGGATATTTACCATCTTCCGGGCTCTGAAATTGTTCTGATAGCCGTGGAATAGCTCTCCACTCCTCAAGCACCTCAGGACATGTTGCCCCCTTGTCGCTACTTCACTATGGGCTAGCGACAGTTCTCGGGGGCCCATTATTGAGAGTGCAAGTCACTTCTGCTATTTTATTCATGTATATTATATAACATGGTCAGGCGGGAGACATAGTTCTTCCATAGTTCAATGTAACCAATCCACTATAGCCACCCAAACCCAAAGCTCAATATGTTTTGTTTCCATATTCTGCAATAGTCCTGCACCAACCGGGGGTTGTCGTTGGGTGCCTTGCATAGTGCGTACAGGGATAGTCTTCGGTTGGTGCTCCATTACACTCAAAACGTCTAACGGGCATCTGCAAGTTGGCTTTGGCCCCTCGTACGCCAACTTCCAAAGGGCCGGGATCCAAGGTCCCAAGATTCGTAAATATAAAGTAGTAATTCTGTGTATTGTATATTAAACATTGGCCATATTCTTTCCATAGTTCTAGGTAACCAGTCCACTTTAGCCACCCAAACCCATAGCTTTTCCTGCAATAGTCATTCACCAACCAGAGGTTGTCCTTGGGTACGTACACTTGCATATTGCGAACAGGGATAGCCGTTGGTTGGTGCCTCATTCCATTATAAACGTGTGACGGGCCTCAGCGAGTCGGTTTCCGCCCCCCGTACGCCTTCAAAGGTCATAGACCCCAGGGACCCGAGTTACGTCAAATCATTTTACTGGGACCGAACAATAATAACAGATAAAACTATCCATTACAATGGACCTGACATAACCGTTCACGACAAAACTAATAAAACAGTTTATCTGATAGATATAGCAATACCTAACTCACATAATATTCAAACCACCATATCCGAAAAGCTCAGTAAGTATCACGATCTCGCCATAGAAATTAAAACCTAATGGAAAGCACAAACCGTTCATATTGTCCCCATTGTCCTTTCTTCTACTTTTATAGTACCAAAATGTGTCACACAAAGCCTTAACACCCTACAGATGCCTGCTCACACACCTTACATGCTCCAAAAAGCCACCATTCTTAACACCTGTCGCATCACCCGAAAGTTCCTGACTTCTTCTACATTGTCTTCCACCTTTTCTATCAAAATTTCGCCTTACATACTTGGTCCCGACCCGTATGTAAGGTTTCTTAACCTCTCTTAAATGAGAAGAAACGTAAAGAACCAAATAATAATATTATTATTGAGACGAAGCGTTGAATAATTTGCATTATTATTAATGCAAATTATTCAACGCCTCGTCTCAAATCGAAAAGATGTCACTTCAGCCTTAACCCGTAATTCCATAAAGTTTAAGACTGGTTTTCCCATTACTGGTATGCCAGTTATCCTGACTAACTGAGCTAAATATAGGAGGAAATACCAGTTTTACTTAGAGCCTATCATTATTATTCAGTGCAGGATGTCTTAAGTGATCATTTTTTGTAATATCTTTATTATCTTCTACTTTGTATTACATTTGCATGCTATATTAAGGCAGAATGTACATGGATCCTATTATATAATTTAACAACTTATTTTTATGTACCTACATTCTAAGCAAATAAAGACCTATTCTATTTTATTAAATTCTAAGTCTTCTTCTACCTGTTTTAAATACTTTTGTCAAAAAATCGTTTTGATTCGACTCCACTGAGTTGACCAATTCGCAAAATTCACGAAAACTTTTATGTGTAGACCGACGACCGATTTTTGTCGCTATCTATGTCGAGACTGCAGGGCCAGGGATAGACAATAGTAAAAGAATCGTCCGCTTGCAACTTTAATTTTACAAACTTCACTTATTTTTTTCAGATACACAAGAAAATAACGCAAGATGCACATAAAACCGATGTTAGCGATACCGTTTTGTTTATTTGGCGTCTTCGTCTATTGGATAACTGGCTCAAATGGTAAAGATATTTTTTAATATTTTAAAACCACAGAATTAATAAAACCGACCGACATAAATCTGGTATTTACTCAACTAATTGAGATTGTGCTGTTTAATTAAGCTCTAAGAGGAAAGTCATGGTGCAGAATATATATCGTAGGTATAAGTACATTATTGGCAGAGGCCTGCAAAAGAGGCATTGACCGACGAATGAGAAAACATAACGTACGTGAGTCCATCATGTGTGGTTGCGGCCAAGGCCTGTGTAGTACTTTTCTCATATAATGCGCGGGAAATTCAAACTAAGTAAATTAATTATAAATTCCAGAATCAATGACGAACAACGATAACATTTCTCGCACCAATATGTTCATTTGTTTCTTTTTCACTTTAAATAGCTCTATGTGCTAAGCCAGTATGAGATTTAAATAAAATCTTTGGTAAGTTACCTCCTTGGTGCCATGGCTCGAAGTAAAAATTTAAGAGGTCAGCTAATACTGTTTTGTTATGACTCGACTGCACCTAATACAATTAAACGTATTGCAATTCTAATACATATTTCAATCAAGAGCCAGCCTTAGAACATGAATCTACCATCTCCATTCCAGGTCTCTCCCTCCCGAACCTGACAGAAGAATGCTACAAGTGCCTCTGCTACGTGTCAACTCAATGTAACCTTGAACATAAGTGCACCGCAGGTTACTGCGGACCCTTCAACATCTCCAGGGTCTACTGGGCAGACGCCGGGAGGATCGTATTGCCTGGTGACGATCCGAAGAGGAATCATGGTGGGTTTATTACAATGCTCTTTGTATTTTTTGTCCATTTTGTGGGCATTTTGAACACCACAGACGCAGAGGGGATATTTTGGCGCGTGCCGAAAATCTAAAATAAACGCCGCCATTTTGTGTGTTCAATCAAATTTTCTGTGACAATGTTTACCAACAACGCCCCACTGTCAATGTCATCCAGGCGGACGCCAAAAGACCCTTGTAGCTGTTGTAGCACTTTATATGTTTGTCTGTCGCATGGTAGCTCCCAACGAATTTAATAAGGTTTTAAGACCTTACGCGACGGAGATAAACTTACCTTGTGACTGCTAAATCATCGCGATTCGCGAAAAGTTCAATACTAGTATTTTTGGAATACCTATAATTTGTTTTAGATCAACTAAGAACAGTACCTAATCATGTAACATGTTGAGGTATTGTTCCATTATTATAGTCTTACCTATTTAATTCTTTTAACTCTCAAAATTTAATTTTAACTTTAAATCCACATGTTTAGTCGACATTAGTAACCTAGGTATATACTTTATTTCAGCCTGGTCAGACTGTACGGAGGATTATGAATGCGCAAAAAAGATCATTCAAGTATATCTGGAGAAGTTTGGACAGGTACGTTTATAGAAATAATCATTCAAGTGTGATAGATTGCTTTACTAATGGATTGAACGGTCAAGAATAAGCGCCTTGCAGAGGTCTGACAAAGCTAAAAAGTTTCGAGTCAAACATGGCGTCCACGATGGGATGAGCTGGACAAAACCAACCTCAAGGTCCACGTTGGCTCTAGAGCGAAACAACTGGAAGACATGGGGCAGGCCTTTGTCCAGAAGTAGGCCATTAACTATTTCTATACCCGTTTGATTGTTTTAGGAGGACAATTCCTTTCCAAAAACTGTGAAATTACTGTCAGAAAAAACTTCTTGACACAACATAACTAAACTAATTTTCTAATTCCAGGATTGCAACAGCGATGGCGTCACAAACTGTTTTGACTACATGATGGTGAACGGAAACGGTGGATACGACTGTGCCGCTCCCTTGAACCGGTCGGTAAATGGAAGGAGATGGCTCAAGAGATACGAAGACTGCAAACTATAGAAGAAGCTGATGTTAATTCCCATCATCATCAGCCGTATGTCATCTAGTGTTGGACAAAGGCCTGTCCCAGCGATTCAATCAACTCTTCTCTCGAAAATATTGTCAACGCAAGACAAGCACGCTAACGACCTGATTGATATAGCCTAAGGACATACTTGTGTATTGTGAATCTCAGCAGTAGATATTTCAATAAAACTTATAGTTTACTTATTTAATGTTTTTTCTTAGAACAGGAAAATATTCTCAGATTTCTATTTATAGAGGTAAGAGGAACAGGGTATAAAGTTCACTCCTACTCTATGGAAAAGGGAAGATCCTCCGACCAGTCGAGTGTTGTGTCTGGTGGGCTATTGCCCGAGGATTGATGTCGGGACGTTGTATATATGCTAGTTGCGCGGTGAACTCTGCTTGCGCGATGCAGAATTTTGCGTGACGTCAGTCAATCAAATCAATCATCAATCGTCAGGCAGTTGCCCACTAGACACGACACCCGTCTGGTCGGAGGATCCTCCCTTTTCCATAGCGTGTGAGTGAACTTTATAGGTACCCTGTTCCTCACATTTCTATACTGGTAGGTTTTTTTTGGGTGGGAATCATCAAATGACTTCTACCGCTCTGGGCGGAGCGGAAGGGCGTGTCAGTCTCTTACCGACTAAAACCCACCTGGAGATGAAATGTTAAAAAATATAGAAATAATTTTGACGCACCTAAAATTTAATTTGACAGTCGCGACTCCACGTGGTACTTGTTTGCCCTACCTCGTGAAGTTTTTTTAGAGCCGGAGGCGCGCATCGGGGGCAGCCTCGACATGTTTTGGAATTTTTCACTTTTTGTATGGAAAATATGAAAAATTATTACCTACGTGTAGAGTTTAAGGGTTTTAAGGGCTTCATAAAGGGGGTCAAAATTTTCATTATTGTTGCGATAGGACACCATTTTCGAGATATAAACAAAATAAAATAAAAAAAGTTACAGTACTGTTTTTGCACCTGTTTTTGTTTTGTTGTGGTGAATTTTAGTTCACGACAACTAATTTTATTTTACACCTTTTTAATCGCGATTAAAAATAGCCAGATTTAGTTAGGACAACCAAAATTTTTGCTGAAAATCGTCAAATTCAGAATAGCTAAATTGCCATTTTCATTTAATTACTAACTCAGTGCCATCTTAGTGCTGTTAAACTAAAATATAGTTAAGTTGTGTCACTTCAGTCTATATCAGAATGGGAAATCGTCGTTTGACAGGAATAAAAAAAAAATTCGTGGTTTTTAGTCTAGTTTAGAGAATTTTCTGACAAGAAAATCGGCACCATTAGAGTGCACAAGTGTATGCGCAGACACAGGTGCACAATCTCTTCCCTCACTCTCATAGTCCGATGGAACGGCAATCCGACCCAGCCGGAGAGCAAAACGCCTTCTCTTACGATTTAAAGGAATTCGTGGGCCCTTGTCTAAAAGTTTGAATAGCCATTATGCAAAATAGATGGAAATCTAAATACATTAAGTAATTACAGAGCAAATTAGTCGGACATCTTCAATTCAGCCTTCGTTCTTACAAAACTGGTTTATTATACTTTACTGATTATTTTTGGGTTCCGTAGTTTGTAAGTGAGATATATAATTGAAATTTTTTGGTTGAGAAGTCGGTACTGCATTTATAACTAGTGTCATGGGCTTAATCTATACGAGGAATAAAAAAATCTATACCAAACCCTAAGCTACTATATTGATGGTCCAGAAGCCAGCTGTTATAGAGCAGAATTTCAAAAAAAAGCCCAAATGTGTTAATTGATCATGCTGCACCATTAGCACTCATCTGAAAACAGGTTTTCCATCTCCATATTTTTAAACTTGACACATTATATTAAGTATCACCAAGGTTGGACATAAGACCTAAAATCCGTTAATAATCGATTTACTCGCTACTAAACATAAAAGAAACTTTAAAAAAGAAAAAGCTTTATTATCATTTCTTTATTACTATTTACAATAACCTCCAAAAAATCTAAACTCTTTTATTATTTTTGGCATCAACCAATATTTCTTTTTTCAATTGTAATAAGTGATTTGATTCTTTACCAGTGTCGATGGTAAAACTCACTAAGTGACTTTATCACCATATCTCCGGTTATAACACTCAACACAATATCCAATCATTATCATTATTTGCCCTAAATTCTTGATATCTAATGTTGTCATCATACTTATTTGCAATACACAATGACGTTAAGTGAACACAGGAATGCCAATACAATATGCATGCCAATACTTTTTCATGTTTTTGAATATCCTTCAGAATATTTAATAGATAGTAAAATTGTCACTTAATGTTTTCGTGTAAAACCTCAACTTCTTTTAAACTGCTCCCTGAAAAATTACCAAAACTGCACTTTTAACATCTGTCTTCTAGACCATCGATAAATTTAGGATTTCATTAAAATAAACCTCAAATATTATTTATTACGTAACTAATTTAGTCGCCCCATGTCCTTTGAGACTGATATATTGACTTAATCTGTATTAGCATAGTACAGCAGTAAAAGCATATAATGTAAAATACGTAATAACATATAATCCGTATTATTTTAGTGAAATAGATACTATTTAAATTCATTGAAATGAAAAAGAACACAATGAAGATATGTCCTCTGTTCCTGATCTATTATCTACACCAAACATTCTCCTCAAATGTAAAGAACCCACTTCATAAATCCGATTAACTCTTATCCGACTCACCACAAAGGAAAGCCTATCAAAGTGTACAAAAAAACGAAGGAAAAAATCTCTGAAAACCGCGTTTTTAGCAAAGCATTAAAACACAATGAATGCTTGCCGCGGCGGCACTTACCTAATGAAAAAAAATGTATATCATTAGGTTATTTAGGGGGGTTTAAATTAAACCAAAATTGAAGTGGGATGGTACGATATTTTTTTTAATAACATGGTCTAAGTAGTCCGCTCTTTCTTCATAAAATTAGGTAAGGCCAGCGGGGTAGTTACGTAACACACTAACGGTAGGAATGGGTTTCATTTTGACAGTTCAACAACATTCATTGCGTTATTTACGTTGTTGAGCAGATTTTTTTTTCAAACATATGAACCGATTAATTATCAAAAGGCTTCAAAATTATTCTAATTGTGATAGATAGTGTGTTGCGTAATTGGAGTGCAGGTTCAAATAAATAACATCGCTTTCTCTGGGCTCTCCGTAGCACAATATATTTATTGTGCTGCAGATCCTACCTCTGGTAGTTTTTTGTGCTATAGAGCAATTATCTACTATCTCTTATTAGGATCTATAATTGCTAGTCGATAGCCAACCTCAAGCTAACTTTAGGGTCGTTTTTTTTTTCAGTTGGGACTTAAATAATAATACATTTATTTTTATATAGTCTTCAAGAGCTCAAGTCGCTCGATAAAAGCTAGGGCAGTGGTTAAACAGATTTTAAAACCGCCAACACTGCAGTTTTTCTAACCTTATCCCTTCTGAAGTTCAGCATAAGTGATAAATGATGAATGATTTTATTTCTGTAAGTAGGTTTCTACAAACACTTTTACACGTCAATCATATTTTTTAAACTAGATGAGGTCGGCGTTTCCTATCTGACTACTCTGAGAAGAAAGGCCGAAACAAACTCAGAGGTCACAGTCTCTTTTAAAGTCCAGACATAATCTTGGTCAGGTCATGCGAAGACCATGTAGATTGGTATCTGAAATGGTCTTTTGAGGAAAGAACCACACAGATTGAGTGGACCTGTTCAGTCAGTGCACGCATTTGTCAGTAAGTGCAGCTCGACTCAGGAAGTCAGGATTTAAGGAGCTCAACGATTAAGCTATGAGCAAGATAAGAGCGAGATAAGGTAAGAGCTTGGTTCTTAGCATTCCTAAGGATCAAACACGTCCCTTCGCAGTCCGCATATTATCCAGATGTACACATTGTATAGTACGGTTAAGTAGAGCAATAAATATCCCGATGTGGTTCCGCAGACATTTTAATGTATCCCTTTACCCATTACACGCACATTTATTTAGATAATCCTGTAATTTTGAGATCGTAATTTCTGTAATGTATACCCTTTTTTGGGTGTACTTTTTAAGTTGCGTATACACTAAGTATAAGTAACCTAAATATTTGTCGGAAATCAAAATTAACGATTAGAATTTACCTAATCCTTAATTTTTATGGTGTACATAATAAAGAGTATTCTATTCTATCAATCGTTTGACGTTGACTAATCGGGACGCCAGCGCCACCAGGCGGCGCTCGACAGAGTCTACAATATAACGCTCGACCAGAGTTAAAGCAGAGTTGGTCGGTGGCGGTCAAGCAGTGAACACGTTTAGAAACTGTCGCGCGTTCTGTATAGTTGTGTCGTGTACCCACAATGTGTGATTCGTTAGTGTGATTAATTTGTTCGTAAATTATAATTTGATATGAACTGCAAACGGTTTTTCTATTGCGCAATAACCAACACTTCCCGTAGTACGCCCACAGTAGTTAAAATATGGCTGACAATAACGAGAGAGACGTACCTTCTCCGTCATATATTTTATGAAATGATCAACTTATTACTTACTCAACCTATAATATTTTCTTCCCTTTTTCCAAAAGTCGTCCATCATCATTAGCTTGAAGTGTCCAACTCTCTCTCTCCAATTTTCATTATTATTTTCTATATTAAGGCTCGCTTGCATCACAAACCACTGAATATGCACTAAACTTATCTAAAACATCCTTCTGTTTCTGTCACTCGTTTGAAAATAGCAGAGACAGACTGATGTTTATATGTTTGCACGAGACCTGGTGCTGGGTCACTTGCAAACCTCTACGTGCGCGACCATTTCAGAATGAGTCGCCTTGTGTATTCTCCGCTTTAGAGTATGGTCATTCGGGGTGGAAAATGTCGTATATCTTGATAAAGTGATTGTACATCATACTTACTTAAAAATAATGGTCAAGCAAAGGAGAAGGAAGGTTATTCATGAAATAAGCCCTGTTGGAAGAGGCAACTAGAATCAAATCTAGATTTAACCGACTTAGATGGAGGTTATGCATTCGGCGAGTTTTTTTTTTTCACGTTTTTACTCCGATTTCTTCGTGATCACTGTGCCGATATACGTGATTCTTTTTTTACTTTCGAAGTTAAGTTATTTTTCAGTTTAGGTATGGTGTTTTTTTTTAAGTCGGTTGATTTTTTTGTAAAAAGTTTTAGCTTGTATTGAAACTCAAAAATGCTTTTTAATGGCCTTTGAAATAATAATTTGACTAAAATCAAAAATCAAATCAACAACCAAATAAACAAACTTATTAAAAGTTCTAATTGAATTAATTGTAAAAAACCTTATTCAACATAGGTCCCTAATGAAAAAGTAGAACCTATAGGTAGATAATCTGAATAAATGAGAAAATTGCAAAAAAGTTGGACTCACGAACAAAACCGTTTCACGTTAATTAGTTGCAAAAAGGTATTTCCATCGGAAATTTCATTAGGGTAACCGTGCATTAGACCATTTTTACATATCCAGCTGTTGTGCAATATTGGCGCACTACTTTTGATTCTTAATGTTTTGCAATGGACTCGTGATGTAGTGATAAAAGAATGAAAAAAAAACAATTTGTGACTGAGATTTTTTAAACAAGCACTGTAGTTTTGTTTTGTTATTTCTTAACAATGGTTTAATTTTTTTTCCTTTCTTAAGGGGGAAGCGCCATGTTGCCCGCTAAATTCAAATTTTCTTACGTTTTTTGCAATTTGCTGGACAGTGGCAGGTAGAATGTTGAACAAATATTATAATTCGCGACCGTAACTAGTATGTATTTACAGAATTATAATCATTAAAATCATCAATACAACCCTCTAAGTTCACATAATCCTATTGATTGATATTTTATGAAATTGTCATTCAATAGGATTATATGAACTGTTCCCACTGCTAGGACACAGGCCTGCTCTCTTCAAGAGGGAGTGGTCTGTAATCTATCACGCGGGCCCAGTGCGGATTGGCAGATGTCACAAGTCTTCGAATTTTGGTTCTAGGACATGCCGGTTTCCTAATGATGTTTTCCTTTACCGTTTTGAGAGCAGTGGTGATGAAATTTCACAAAGTAAAGCGCCTGTTTGGGTTCGAACCCACGACCTACAACTCGTAAGTCGGGGCCGACACCACTAGGCTGGCCCACCACTGCTCTTCAAGAAACATAGTAAGGTTTTCCCTGTCTCGAATGGCATTTTTTTTAATTTGTGTTTGCTTCGTAGATAGTGAAAGATTTTTAGAGTTTTGCTCTCAGTTAACGTCAAATTGTAAGTACGAATGCGGAAAATAAACAACTTAAACTAAAGTTCAATTTGATTCTTTTGTAACCTAAGGGATAATATCAAGCTGATGAAATTGGTTTATTAGATACTAGCTTTTGCCCTCGGCTTCGCTCGCGTTAATTTAGACTTAGACTATCAATTCGGGTTATAATTCAATCATGCTTCGAAAGACATGTGGCGCCATCTATTTATCATAAGAACGTTATTGTTGTTTTCATCGGGAACAGTACTTTTTTGCGGGATGAAAGGTACCCTATGTCCGTTTCTGTACATCTGACAACGTATGTGCAAAATTTCAGGATGATCGGTTTAGTGGTTTAGGTGTGAAAAGGTAACAAACAAACAAACAAACTTACTTTCGCATTTATAATATTAGTTAGGAAGTTAGGATAGTTAGGAAGTTAGGATAGTTAGGAAGTTAGGATTAGGATTAGTTAGGATAGTTAGGAAGTTAGGAAGTTAGGATTAGGATTAGGATTTACCTAACTTGGGCACGGCACAATTGCGGCAGTAAGTCCTCTCTTTGAGGAGTGGATTGAGAGGCGCCACGGCGTCATTACCTTCTGCCTGACGCAGGTCCTCACCGGACACGGTTATTTTGGGAGTTTCCTGTTTCGCATAAGGCGGGGGGAAACGCCCGGGTGTTACCATTGGATCGCCCGGAGGACACGGTGGAGCATATGGTGGAGGTCTACCCTGCTTGGGCAGACCTCGCAGAGGCGATCGGCGGCGGCGATCTCTCGTGTCCGGCCCTGGTTTAGGCCATGGTATGGAGCGAGCGGGCATGGGAAGCCATCACCTCCTTCTGCGAAGCAGTAATGCTCGCGAAGGAGGAGGCGGAGCGCGTGAGGGCGAGGCAATAGTTGCGCCCTCACGCCCCTAGTCGCCACAGAAGGAGACATCCTGGGCGTCGGAATCGATAGCCGATTTCCGGCCACCGTAGCCGCGGGCTTGCGGATGGCGAGCAATGGGTAGCTCGCCGTCGGTAAGGACCAGGCCCAGGTCGACGGCGCGTTATGTTCCACGCGCGCCTCAAAGAGATGTCAGCACTAATTGACAGGGTCCGATAGGGCCGATGCCTGCAGGGTCGCGGATTGTTCGAAAGAGTTACCGTGGCCCTGGCGCACAGGCGACAGGCAGGAACGCGGGTGGGTTTTAGTCAGTACAAGTCTGACACGCCCTACCACTCTGCCCAGAGAGGGATATGATATAATGATGATTGGCCAAGCAAAAAAAAAAAATTGTATTTACCTAACTGCTTCAAAAACAAGAGAAAAACTTAACACTGTCTCGTTCCATTTCAGCAAATTTTTGGCATAGCTATCACTATGAAAAAAGTTCATACTCAATTGTGCAAAAATAATATGAGTCGAGATCCTAATTCAGGGGTACCTACAAAAGCTCTGTAATCATAGTTAGTCCAATGCCCAGCGACCCTAAAGGAGCGATATCGCGAAATCTCATTAGTGCGAATGAGAGACCACAAAAAATAATGAGTCAATTTACCACCTTGCTGTTCACCAACATTAAACCAGACCAACCTTATTTTTCCGACCATAAAGTTCAGTTTCCAGTACAGTTTAGTTTGTGGGTGGAAAATATAACTTTGCTTTTCAATAAAAAGGTTTTAGTAACAGTAAAGTCTAAAATAAGCAAGTATGTTTCGAGCAGAGACAAGGGAGTTTTTTTTTGACGAGTGTAGTTTTTACTTTTTATTAGTCTATATCTCTGCCTACTGTATGTACAGTCATCAAGACATTAACCAGGGTCGTCAATATAGTTGAAGTTTAGTAAGAAACCGATGAATGTTTTCAAATAAAATTTAATTTATTTGATAGAAAACAAACAGGTAATTTATCAAGTTAAAATTCATTCGAAAACATCCATCGGTTTCTTACTAAACTTCAACTATATCCGACGACCCTGGTTACTTTTCGTATTAGGTGACCGTATCAAAGCATTTATGATTCGGGTCGGATAGATTCCGAAAAATGGTAGTTTTTTGTGTTAGTTTATTGTGGTATAATTTTTTGGGAGAAAGGGTCGGGTCTGTTATATAATGTAATAAGTACTTATCTTCAAATTGTGTTTCCTAACTATTTTCCCTTTTACACACGATATTATAGAGAACTGTTCCTATTTTTTTTTTGAATAATGGCCGGTTTTAATGTGCGTGAACATGGTGGGCACTTTATGTTTAAAACTTTTTACTTTAATTGTAGCTTATTCTACGTAAAACTAAAAAATGTATATACTGGTTGGCGCAAAATTTATCAAAGGGATTTTAAAAATAAAATATGACATTTGCACTGACATTTACTATTCTTTTTTTAACAAATTATAAAATACATTTTGAAGATTTATCATGGATCATCGCTATAAAAACGTACCAAAATAATATATTCTTTCTTTGAACATCATCGGTCTATTATTCAAACCCAGCGAGCATATCGCCGCCATTTCCATGTGCATAACTCTCCCTCAGAACCCATGATTCGTCGGTCGGTGGCACTTTTGCAGCAGAGAGGTTCAGTATCGGATCTCCCACGAACTGGAAGACCACGTTCTGCTCGAAGTGCAGACAATATTCAACGAGTGCAGGCGAGTGTAGAGGAGAACCCGGAAATATCAACGCGCAGGCGTTCGTCTCAGCTGGGAATCCATGGGAGATCGATATTCGAAATTAAAAGAAAAAATAAAAACTGCTTTTTTAACAGTCTAGACATATGGTTCCAATAAGATGATGACACAGCGCATACGGCTCGAGTCACAATTACTGTCTTGAGACAGACTTTCGGCGAGCGTTAAATCTTGAGATTTTCAACATTTCACTTGCCCGCACGTTCCCCGGATTTAACAGTGCCAGATTATTTTCTCTGGGGTTATTTAAAAGACAAAGTGTACATTAATAAACCGAGGAAAATCGAGTACCTGAGGGCGAACAGCCGATCTGAAATACGGTTGCTAACTCCTCATGTTCTGAGGAAAGTCATGAGAAGTACTCTCGAAAAAGCCCGTTTTTGTGAGGCTGTAAATGGTGGTCATTTACGGGACGTAATAACAAAGTTATAACTAGTTGCGACCCCTTCCTGACTTATGCGCCACCTTGTATAAGAGGGATTTCTAGTTCCAATTTTTTGAACAAGCTCTTCCAAATTAAGTGTATCAAGCTTTTCGAAACTGCTATAATATTATTTGGCAGCGCGCCGCAATGCCATTGAATGTTGAGTGCCTGCGAAGTTGCGACGAGCAATACGCTGGCACAAGACGTGTGATGAACTGTGCGAAATTTACAGGCGCTTAGTTTTAAAATGAAGTCATTTTGCAGATGTGGCGAGAAACGGGTTAATGTAGGCCATTCATAGTATATTTAAGATAAACAGGAAAGTAACATCTTGTTCTAATATTACATAGGTTTGGTATTGGTATAGGTTAGGTACGGGTACAAAAAACTAACGGCAACATGTCGAAATTGTAAGTAGCAAAAATAATAGTGCCTAGGAGGTTTGGTTAGTTATTACATTCCTTATAAGATATTTGTGGAATGTTACATGTTACAAGGCTAGTATTCTACATAATGCTAAATAAATTACAAGAACATTTGCTCACACATACACAGCTACACTCATACAAACACACACACCCGGCATATAAATATATACGTACTCCCTTTTCCTGGTTTTAATTAAGAAACCCCCTTTACTTTCTTCTCTCAGTTTATAATCCTCAACATTAATTATACTATTCTAGTAAATTTTTCCAAAAGTACACATTACTAATGACGTGTAATAATTATAAGATCCATAATGGACGGATGGTTGACCCCTGTAATACCGTTTTTTTTCAGCATGGGGGTCATTTAATATTTATTTTGTACCAGGCTATTTGCACGCTTAAATTAAGTGTCACCTGTGTACTTATTTATGCTAAAGAAATATTACTATTAATAACTAAAATGTCTTTGACACATCTTGAGACCCCAGGATCAATCATCATCAGGATCCGGACCTTTAGTAGGCGTACGAGGGGCCGAAGCCAAGTCTCTGAGGCCCCTTAGACAACTTTTAATGGAATGAGGCACCAACCGCCGATTATCCCTGTATGCACTATGCAAGTTCACCCCAGGACAACCCTCGGTTGGTGCAAGACTATTGCGGAATATGGAAACAAAATATATTAGGCTATGGGTTTGGGTGGCTATAGTGGATTGGTTAACTAGAACTATGGAAGGACTATGTCCCCTACCTAAGCAATGATTATATAATATTGACTAATAAAATGGCAGGGGGTGACTTGCACACTCAATAATGGGCGCCAGGAAACTATCGCTAGCATATAGTGACGTAGCGACAAGAAAGCAACATGTCATGAGGTGCTTGAGAAGTGGAGAGGTATTCTACGGCTATCAGGACATTTCCGGAAGTACGGTTATGATTATCTTATCTTACTGGAATACTTCCTTCCTCCGAGTACGTTTGCTCTTGCGGATTTCCACTCAAGCCGGCCAATAAAAGCAAGAAAGAGGTGAGAGCTCTGTTCCTCGTCATTGTTCACTCCAGTCGGCCAATAAAGACAAGCCAGAGGTGAGGAACAAGATTGCTCCCGGGAGATAAGGTCCGTGGGGTCGCTACTGCCCAACAGTTTGCAACATATTGCCCTGCAGGTTTATGTATCTCTCTTGGTCTAACTCCTGACCCTAGGCCTGTTTCGGTAAAGTATACTCTACCAGCACAGGACCTAGAGTTCATTAAAGCACGCAAGCCCCACCACGACTTCTAGCAGAGATATGGCGGTGGGGCCTAGAGGTACGGTGGTGGGGCGTAGAGATACGGTGGTGGGGCGTAGAGATACGGTGGTAGGGTATTACTATTGTTATTAAATATTACTATTATTTATTTAATTGATAAATATGACAGTCTACCTATGTAAATGACTGTGCACACTACATTCCTTTTACAGCTCAAACTGCATTACTCTTAATGTCGAACCTACTGCAGAGTTGTAAACAGAATACGGCTACTTGATCCCAATTTAAAGACAGTAATACTATCCTCGTTTTACAATCGCAACATCAGTAAAAACCTGCTAAACTAATTCCTTGGACTTAAGTACTCGCCATTTCAACGAGCATAACTTTGTTATCAAACAACTCGGATTGCATCATAAACGGAACAGCTTTTCCGTTTTATTTCGTGAGATATAAAATGTATTATGTTTTGGTTTATACTTCTGGTGGTCATTTCTTAAGATTAGAACTCGGGGCTTTCCTAATATTAGGAAATGTTCATTGGCGGTGTCGATTGGATTGCTTCTCATCAGACAAATTGGATGCTCGATTGCTCCATTTATTATAAAAGGTATAGCTTTTTGTGTGTCTAAGTGACCTTGTGAAGACCGCAGGAATCCGCTGGATACGAGAAGCACAGAACCGGTCGAAGTGGCGGTGTTTGGGGGAGGCCTCTGTCCAGCTCAGTGGACGTCCTTCGGCGGAAATAATGATGATGATGATGAAGCGAGGTGATATCAAATATGAGAAAATCCAGAAGAGATGGCTTCCTCAAAGTGATCACTTTATTTGCGAACATAACTTTGTTTGATTATAATTTAAAATCCGTTAGTAGATTTTTATTGGCGCCCAACTGGGCCAGTTTTTAAAGTATGGTAACTGAAAACTCATAATACGAATATTATTCAATTTTATAAGTCTTGTTAAATAATTGATTATATCTTATTATTGTCGGTTGCTATAACAGGTCCTTCCCTCCTTTTGGTATATTGAATATTTACCCTATTTATTATGGTGTTATTTCTTGACGATACTTCCTTAATTTTTAAGATAAATGCATCAAATAATGACGAAGTAAATAACGCCCTACTGCAGGTGCAAAATTGGTTCCCTGTTAATAATTTAGTATTAAATGGGAATACAACTAAATGCATAAGATTTGGTTTACAGAATGTTAAAAGTAGTGGTTGTGACATAGTATTGAATAAAGAGAAAATAGAATTCGTTGATAAAACTGTTTTCCTGGGGATCACGCTCAATACAAGGCTGCAATGGGGTCCTCATTTAACATCTCCTGCAGGGCGGCTAAGTTCAGCAGCATTATGTTGTAAGAAAAATCCGTCAATTTACTAATGTACTACCGCGAGGCTAGTCTATTTCAGTTACTTTCATAGTATCATGTCTTATGGTATTTTACCATGGGAACGGGCTGCAGATATCGAGTCTACTTTTATTCTGCAGAAAAGAGCCATCAGAGCAATATATGGCATCCGCAAGCGCGATTCTCTAAGGGAACTGTTTAAAGATATTAACATCATGACGGTATCTTGTTAATATATCTATGAAAACATCATACATGATGTTTGCATAGATATATTAACAAAAAATATTTTTTCAGTAAAAGAGGTGAAAAATATAACTATAGGACTAGAAATAGGGACCAATTAGTTCAACCAGGTTTCAGACTGGCTAGACTCATTCTTCATTAAGCACTGTTTAAAATGTAAGTCTTGTATAAAATGCACACTCTGCAGCCAAGCATAGGTATTATAAGTTGGGGGATTACATCGCTGACAAAAATGTTTGGCTCAACGCTGGTCCTGCTCCAAAAGGGCGCATAAACTAATTGATAATAAGCATTTGAAAATATTGTTTGAGCTGCTGAAGATTGTAAAAACTATCTTTGCATTGCGTAAATTCAATCTCTTAGTATTATTCTATAATTGCATAGCACATGTATAAGCACTATGTACCTACTATAAAGCTACCATTTACTAGGTTTGTCTTTCATTGACTTGAATGTGCCCTGGCGGCTGAGAGTATGTCATGCTCACTCAAATGTCTCGCTGGTGGTGGCGTGTGTGTTGGATCATTAAGTTCCCTTTAAAATGGTTGAGCTAAATGGTGCTGATCCATATCTCATGTTCGTGAACGGGCGCCGTCAGTAGGGACTGGTCATCTCTTAGTTGCCACGGCTTATTTTAATTTCAAAATAGTTTTTTCTTGTCTTTTTATTTTTTCGTACGGACACTTTTAACGTGCACGTCTTTCTCCATTGTTCTCACATGTATAATTTCAACATGAACGATGTAATCAATTTTTTGTAACAATATTTTGATTCAAAAGAAAGTCCGCGGAGTTTCTTGCCCGTTCTTCTCCATAGGTACCTACTTCGCTTTGGAATAGGTAACTAGCTTCATCTTTATGACTGACCGATCCCCTGACAATTCAAAAGTTCCTGTAATTGGTTTATTGGAAATAAATACTTTGAGTTTGAACAAATGGCCCAGTTGGGCGCCCACAAAAAATATACGAATAGATTTTATGTATAAAAAATGTTCAGTATAATATTATACTCAACATTTTATATTTCGTTCATAGAAATATATGTAAAACTTGTAAGTATTTCGTTTGTTAGAGCGAAGGATCTTTGTATAGCTCGTAAAATTTATACAAAAGGTTGAATTCCGCCTATCCTGATCCAAGTCGTTGCAAAATGTTGCTTTGGTCTGCTTCATTGTATAAGGAACAATGCAATCTTGAATTTTATTTCCTGAACTTTAAACGTAACTTGTATTGAAGACTTTTAGTTTGAATACCTACATAATGCAGATGTATTATACCCAAGGTAGATGTCAGTTATGTAAACGCCGCGGCGGAGGGGAAACCTTAGAAGGACATATAGTGACCGTATTGGTTATGTTCTTCAGAAAGGTCACGTGTGTAGTACTCGCAACGTGCGTGCTCGAACAGATGTATGACCGAAGCGAAAGGAGTATGGAAGAATCGTAGCAGGTGGCGTTTTGTAGCTTCTGCCTACCTCCATGGGAAGAAGGCGTGAGTTTATGTATGTATGTCCTACAATAATTTGGTTAGTCTTGTACACACATTGATCATGTTGGTGATCCATCAAAAAGGTCTTAGTAACTAACCACTCGCAAGCGACATGTATATGCATCAAATGGAGAAGGATCGTAGCAGCACAAATTGCACGTTATTACATTCATTCTATTTTGTGCAATTTATTTCACCACCAATCCACATTGGGCGCGTGTGATGGTTTAGGGTACAGCCCATTCCTTTAAAACCTCGTACAGCACGATTCAAACTTTATAGCGGCTGTGAAATGCGCTACTCGCTGCGCAGTACCTCACCCCTCACCCCCGCTGACACGTGAATTTGTTACTGCGCAGCGACTCGCCTCATGTTCCGAGCCGCCATAAAGTTAGAATCGGGATGTACCAATGAATGATTTTTTATCGCGCACTTGATTTCAACGCACTGCTTAGCGCAGAGAGTTGAAAATCCAACAGTGTGTTTTTTTGACGCGCTAGGGTGTAGGTACTACGGCGCGTCGTGTTCCACGCGCGCCTCAAAGAGATGTCAGCACCATTGACGGGGTCCGATAGGACCGATGCCTGCCGGGGTCGCGGATTGTTCGAAAGAGTTACCGTGGCCCTGGCGCCCAGGCAACTGAAGGAACACGGGTGGGTTTTAGTCAGTAAGAGTCTGACACGCCCTTCCGCTCCGCGCAGAGCGGGAGAGGTCATTTGATTATTTACAACCCAAAAAAAAAAAAAGGGTGTAGGTACTCTGTTGGATTTTCAATGGTCGGCCCAACATGGAGAGTTGAAAATCCAATGCGCCATATAAAATCCGTCGCGTTAAAGACTCGCCCGTGCTTTCTTGGCCAACAGAGAAAACTCTTGCGTGTCAGCCTTGGGAACATTTTAGGCTGATTATCCTTATGCCAGTAGAGCTTCTTGTGAAGAGGGCATCTGACCAAGTAGGTACTAGCTCAATAACAATTTTTTTTAACCAATCTGTGTTGTTGTGTTCCGGATTATGAAACAGTAAACATAATAGTTCTGACGGTCCCTGTAGAATTATATGTTGGGCTTTGACACGTATTTTAACCCACATCCACCGCATTGTGGTTTGCGTTTGATAAAATTAATGATATTCCGCAGTACCTTGGGTTTAATAATAACTTAATTAACTAACAAACTATTAAAATTAAAATATAATTACCTAACCTAGCTAAAATTATATATTAAAAAAAATGGCGTCGGAAAATTCCTCCTCATCGTTGTTGACTGGTAATGTACCCAAGAGACTGGCGGCATTGCCACGTTGTATGGCAATGCTTAGTCTCTGGCCAAGGTAAAAACCGGCCCTTGGGTCACGGGAAGTGTCAAGCAGTAACTATTTGTATATTAAAGCGCATTATCTATGGTACCAATGTAGGTATAGAACAGCACCCTAATTACGTAACACACTATCTATCACAATCTGAATCATTTTGAAACCTATTGCTAATCCATTGCTTCATATGTTCGAAAAATTTGTCTGCTCATTAACGTAAATAACGCAATGAATGTTGTTGAACTGTCAAAATGAAACCCATTCCTACTGTTAGTGTGTTACGTAATTACCCCGCAGGTATAAATGTTATGTTTCAGTGTAATCATAGCTATTTTTTAGTTTTAGCAGCAAAAAAAAGTTTGTCTCTTATTCCCAGGCAAACGAAAATAAACTCAGATAACGCTTTCATATTAAATTGCTGCCCTGGAAAATGAAACACAGGTAAGCACCTAGATAATCCTATATTGTGTGCCTGGGGTCTACTCTGTAAATCCCTCAACGAAGATACGGGCCCATCCGAAAGTTATTCGATACTTCAGAATCAAATCAAACCAAATCAAAATATTTTATTTCACTTAAACCAACATGGGCACTTATGAAACGTCAGAAGCTAGGTGCACGGTTCCAATTGGTTGTTTCCTATGGAGAAGAGCCGGCAAGAAACTCCACGGTTACTCTTTTAAAAATAAGGGGCTTTTACTACGTTTCAAATTACAGTGTTGGTAGGTATGGGAGGACAGTGTAGGCCTGTCAACAAGTAACAGCACTCAACTAAATATAAAAATATAAAAAGGTCTACAAATCTACAGTCTACAAGTTACGCCTACGAAGTTCTCACATACACAAAATATAGAAGAATCTATGTAAAAATAAAAGCCTATTTAAACCAAATGACATGATTGCCATTACAACTGTAACACATCTGAATTAAAATCCTGTTTACAAAACCCAAAAGTAAAGAGTTGAAATAAGAATTGGAGGTATATAATGTCAAATAATGAAAAGATTACGTCAAAGAGAAAGGTAAAAAACAAAATAAACTTTTTTTTTTTAAAGAAGCTTCGTAATTAGGGAAATGGGAATGAACCATACTCCCGATTAATAAACCTTTTTGAATGTGCAAAAGCACATATGGAATAAGGACAACTGTCAAATGGTGTTGTCATTCTTTCTTAGTTCGGGCCTCGAAGAAATCTTATGTCCGTAAGTGATACGGAGTAGCAAACGGTCGTAACTTCGGCCAAAACTACGGATTTCGTGCTTTGAGAGTAGACCCCAGATAATACAAAAAATAAACACGTATCCTTTTGTAAGCAAACATACTTTTTTTTTTGATAAAATAATTTCAAGACCAGTCAGCGTTAAATTATTTGCTGAGCTTCTATAAAAAGTAAATATTTGCAGTAAAACCTTTGTTTAACGAATCCATACATTTATTGAAATAGTCGGGAAAACAAAACATTTGTTACAATACCGCAATCGGTCGAAACGTCACGTTTCAGAACGAATCAAATACACATTGGTGATTAAATCGATTTGCAACACTATGGGTACCTGTACTCGATTGTAGCATCCGTATTTGGTACGGATATATGATATTTTGAACAAAATTGTACTTCGAATCTTCATGCTCCCAATTTATTTGATAGTGTAGTAGATAATGTAGTTATTAAGTTTCATACTTTGTTCTTTCACAAAACACTGTCTAAACAGCGCAACTTATATGGTTGCTTCAGCTAATACATAATCTTCAAATTATTTGACATTATATACCTCTAATTCTTATTTCAACTCTTTACTTATGGCTTTTGTAAACAGGATTTTAATTCAGATTTGTTACAGTTGTAATGGCAATCATGTCATTTGGTTTAAATAGGCTTTTATTTTTGTATAGATTCTTCTATGTTTTGTGAATGTGAGAACGTTGTAGGCCTAACTTGTAGACCTTTTTATATTTTGTTTAATATTTTGTTGAGTGCCTGTTACTTGTTGACAGGCCTACACTGTCCTCCCATACCAATCAAACACTGTAATTTGAAATATTGTAAAAGCCCCTTATTTTTAAAAGAGTAACCGTGGAGTTTCTTGCCGGCTCTTCTTCATAGGAAACAACCAATTCGAACCATGCACCTAGCTTCTGACGTTTCATAAGTGCCCATGTTGGTGTATTTGAAATAAAATATTTCGATTTTGATTTAGTTTTTGAGCGTATGGTATGGCATAGGCAATTTAATCACACCGTGTAGACAGGGTTTATAGCCAAAGGCCTAAAAGATGGATGGATTGTGTGAGGAATGATTTGAAAGAGAAGCGAGTGAATGTTAGCGTGACGCTTGACAGGGGAGAATTGAAGAAGAAAACGTTTTGTGCAGGCAGGGAGATTTATTACTGACAAATGCGTGCACAGATTGGACAGGTCCACTCAATCTGTGTGGTTCTTTCCTCAAAAGACCATTTCAGATACCAATCTGCATGGTCTTCGTATGACCTAACCAAGATTATGTCTGGACTTTAAAAGAGACTGTGACCTCTGAGTTTGTTTCGGCCTTTCTTCTCAGAGTAGTCAGATAGGAAACGCCGACCTTATCTAGTTTAAAAAATATGATTGACGTGAAAAAGTGTTTGTACAACCCCACTTACAGAAATAAAATCATTTATCATTTATTTATTTATTTATAGGTAATTAACACGGTACAATACCAATTACATTAACGAACATAGAAAACAAAACTGTACTATGCAGACAATTGTGTCATAAACAATTATTCGCTACTTACTAAGATGGAACATTTACACAGACGGTTCAGCTCTGGTGACCGTTCTGCAGGGCTTTTGCGCGAACAGATTGTGTCGGCGACTTTGGCGGTGACCGATGTATTTTTCGGGCACAAATAGTCTACAGAAAAGGTCATGGAGCTCAGGGCAGTCGATACGACCGTTAACGGTCTTACAGGCTACCGTGAGCTGATCAAGGGCTCTTCTTACCTCCAACGAGTTGAAACCCAAAGTCCCTAGGATATAATGATGGTATAAGATGAGAAGGTATAGGTATTAGATGAGATGATGATGAATAGCCGGAGGCCTAACATCTATAAAATGTAGTCAATAAGCAGTTGGATCAAGGACTTGCCCGGAAGTTCTCTCTGGAATCTTGAATAATTTGGACTCTGTTCCTGATGCTGGTCGGCTACAATTATTATATAAAAATTTAAACAAAATTTTCGAATTACTAGCTGCGTCCCGCGATTTCACCCGCATAGGTCTCGATCTTACGAGATCGAGACCTATGCGGGTGAAGTCCGATATTTACTCCGATATTCTTACGAGAATATCGGAGTATAAAGTACCCTATGTCCTAACCCAGGTCATGGTCTACATATGTGTCAAATTTCATCCAAATCCGTTCAGCCATTTTAGAGCGAAAAAAATAAACAAACTTACTTTCCCATTTATATATTATAAGTTAGGATTTAAATTAACGATGGACGACCTACAGAAGATCGCGGAGAAGACATTGATGAGACTCGCACAGACCAGAGAAGCATGACACAAAAGGGAGAAGGTCTATGATCAGGAGTGGATGGAATAAGGCTGCCAATGATGATATTGTTGATGATTTAAATTAATGTAAAAGTTAATATAAACCACAATTATAAAACGAAATACTAGTACATTAAATTGAACTTTGTTCGAATTAAATAATACCTATATCGATTTGTGGCATTTGGTCAACATTATTGCTAGCATGGTTTGTTATCACAAACCATGCTAGCAATAATGTTGACCAAATGCCACAAAGCGATAATTTGTGGTAACCCACAAATTTTAATGATTGTCTAACCTGTCAGAGGACATTAATTGATAACGGTTACATATAGACGTGTTTATTGAGTATACCTATTTTTAAGAGTTAAGTAAACTGGACTTGGTGAGACTGACAATTTTATATTATTATTGATGAATATCTAAATTCTTAGATAATTACCCCAATAAAAGACAGATACACACTCTATCTACATTATAAGTGAGTTTAAAAACAGAGACTATTGAGTCTATAGTCTCTGCTTTTAATTAAAGATCGAATTACAATACTAACAACTAGTAGCAATGGACGATTGCAAAGTAGTATAAGTAGATTTTAAAGAGATAACAGATCTGTAAAGTCATGAAACCCTTAATATTCATCAAAAATCAAATAACAACAACATAAATGAATCTAAATTTACGCCATCACCGTATTTCCAAACTCACAAACATAAAACACTCACAACCATTAAAATAAAATCGAAAAAAAAAGGTTTCAATATTGGCTGTATAAACCTTTGCGTTTGCCATCGCAGCACGTTGAGAGGAAACTATTTCGCGTTTAGAAACGACGCCATTTCCTGTACATAACAGTCGGGGAGCACAAAATGGCCGACGTATTTGTTCGGGGCCAACGTTAAACGATATTGCATTGATAATTTCGTGTTTCGGTCGAGTATTGATATTGTATTTTAATAAAGACTGGTTCTCGCATGTAAATTGGTTACAAATAGGCTAAATGGCCGCCATTACGCCTGTTGAAAATTGCCGGGATATTTTTGTGTTTTCGACGTAGGTTATATGTTTATTTTGTTTAGACAAAGTATGAACATAGAGAAGGCTATAAAAGGCTTTTTACTTTTTTCTTTGGTATTAAAACCAAGCGTCTCAAGACAGAGTAGGTAGTGGAAAGTATAGATAGATAGAATATTCTTTATTATGTTAAATGTATGTTGTGTAAAGTACCTATTTATTTATTTAAATGATAATAATCACAAAAGCACTGTTGCTCCGCTTCTGCTCTGCGTAGCAACAGGCGATGACGTCACGGCTACGCGTGCTGTGCTGTCGTAGTTAGGGATCGCAATCTCGAATCTTGCGAGATCTCGAGCCTTTTTCCGAGATTTAATCTCGATCGAGACTTTGAAACTATATGCGCGCGTCTTAGCATACTGCTTATAGAGAAGCTATTTTCAATGTTATCAATACATGTATTAAGTAATGGATTTATTGTGTGAGTGATGTGTGAGTGCTTATTTGTTGCATTACGTATGCATAGTGCAGATGATTATAACTTAAAATGATCGTTGATTAGCACGCGAGATCTCGAGTTGCCGATCCCCACTCGAGATTGCATTTTCTAGTCGTAGTAACAAACCGGTCCGCTACGTAAGCCTAATTAAGTCTCTAGATTTTTGAATTTGATTGAGAAATGTAAGTCTCTGACGTATTTTCTACGTTTTTTTGACGATTATTTTTTAATATAAATATTTTGTATCTGTATCTACGGATTGAGGAACAACTTTAAACCTCCTGTAACTTTGTTCGTAAAATCAGTTGCATGTAGTTTGTTAAAATCCGTTTGATTATTTTGAGCTGGTATTCTAAAACCGTACAGCTACAACTCCTATCAATCAATCAATTAATCTGCCTGTGTTTTCCAAACTAAGTTGGGGTCGGCTTCCAGTCTAACTGGATACAGCTGAATACATTACTGGATAACATAATACCCCCCTGGTAAGACCGGTTGTCAGACTTTTGGGCTTCGAACTACCCGTAACAACTGTCAAAGATCAAACTCAAACTCAAAGCATTTATTTCAATTAAACCATTTACAGGCACTTTTGAATTGTCAAAGAGTCGGTCAGTTAGTCAGAAAGTTGAAGCTAGTTGCCCATTCCAAAACGTAGATCTCTATGGAGAAGAACGGGCAAGAAACTCGAAGGACACTTTTTTAAATCAAGATATTACAAAATCCTGGGTACATTATTCTTGTTGCTTCTATACGCGAGAACAATGAAAAAAAATATATTAAGAAACAATTCAAAATATAAGATTAATAATAAAAATAAGCCGTGGCAGTTAAGAGATGACCAGTCTCAATTGACGGCGCCCGTTCACGAACATGACGCGTGGATCAGCACCATCCAGCTCAACCATTTTGTAGGGAACCGAATGATCCAACACACGTGCCACCAACAGTGAGACATTTAAGAGAGCATGACATAGTCTCAACTGCCATGCTGTCAAGTCAACATAATTATATAATAAACGAATCCATGGTACTCACATTTACAAAATTGAAAAATGCTTCTAAATTATATAAAACTGTTGTTTGCTATGTATTTGAGCGATGAATAAAATTTCTACGAATGACAGCCACTGCAAAGGTTGAACGTGATTTCCTTTCTTTTTCGGAAAGCACGTTAAGCCGTTGTAATGGATGGTCACCCATCCACGAATCGTCCGCGGCAAGCGTAGCTTAACCTTCGATCGACTCATGCAGCGATTATCATATAGCCATGAGCCCCAATCCCTAACAATTAACAAATGAAAACAATCTGTCTATTCTGCTTTTAAACAAAATTCGACCTACAGACGTCCATCGCAGACAATTACACGAAAATACAATCATTCGTAACATTCGCAGAGGAATTCAAATTGTTCGCCGTCCGAAGCTAAAAGCGTGATAATTAAATTAACTAACTATTCCGGCGAATTTCAGCAAATGAGTTGTCACTATGAAATTGGAAGTCAGAAGTTCAGCACCCCAATTGCATAAAGATATTAAAGAGATTAATCTATAGATATTTAATTTATTATGCTTTAAGAGCGACCCGCGTCAACGGCAGAGGCAACAGGGCACACGTCTACGGCTGCATTTCTTTATTTCTTTATTGTACTCTCATAATCACACAGTACAAAGTCAAATTAACACTTAAGAGGACGCACACGGATCCACTAGCGCCACTCCTTTAAAAAAATATTATCTCGTGACTGAGAAGGAATTTTGAGTAACGGCTCAATCAGCACCCTCGGTAAGTGTGTCTAGAATTTTCTAATATCTTTTATAAATTTTCATATTGAGACACGAAGCAACAAAATTCGATCTAAAGAAAAGTTGTCACATTCCTCTAGAACGTATTTTGTAATTAAAAGTTCCTTCACAGTCACGAGATATTAATTTTTTAAAGGAGTGGCGCTAGTGGACCGGTGTGCGCCCTCTTAATACAGACTGGTGTCTGTTGTAGGTAAAACCTGTATTACAGATTACCAGGCTTACCCTCCATTGGACAACTCACTTATGACATATAACTGTTTTAAATGAACATAGAGGTTATAAAAATAAAAAAATATTACAAATTAATAATAACATAAGTGGAACAAAATGGAATGGAAAATTAAAAATTAAAGTAAAACTATTCTGATGGCTAAGGTGGCTTAGTATTGATTTGGGAGTGAGTATGAGTGGGTGAGTGTCCATGAGGCAGTATAACGAAGCATCGAAACATAAAGAATTAGATATTACATGCAAAATTACAAAGTATAAAAAACCCATAAGAGTTATAATATCCGAGGCATAATATTTTGTTATTGTTATTCCTTTGACATCTATGGTTATTTTTTCATTATATTTATTAAAATTATTTTTTTAATTTGTATTTTTGAGATTTTTGAATTTGTATTTTTTGAATTTGTTGCTATGTAATTTATATTTCATTTTTTTTGTATGATTGTATTTTGATTTATTTTAATGTTTTCGTCATTGTCATACTTGTAGTACCTACCTAGATATTAAGTGAATGATGTGGTCTCCTATAATTGGAGGCGCACACTAGTATTTGTCCCTGTTTATGTTAACATGCATGTAATTGTGTAGCCTCTGTAGGCGATCCAAAGATAAATTAATTAATAAATGAGAGTGACTTATGTTTGAAAAAATCGTCTGCTCTATACAATGAATGTTTTCGAATTGTCATAATTAAAGGTATCGCAATTGTGTTACGCAAATACACCGCTGGTCTTATAACATTTTCATAAAACGTGAGTTTCGAAATTATGTTCGTTGTGGTTGTGCGTTCGGAAATATTAAACTGTCAACGAATGGCGGTTGACTTCAAGGAATAAGCCCCGCTATCCACCTTACTGAATTTTACAGCAGAATTAGTTGTTTTTATAGCTCGTGTGTTAACACAGGAATGATGACTATGATAATGTATCGGCGATGTACAGCCATCGATGCCAGCACATCAAGTTACAACAAACTGTCAGATTTTCTCATGCGATTTTGAACTTAACCATTAACATTTTAAGGTTTAAAATCGTTTGGAGATATTTTTCTAAAGAAAACTCTATAAACAGTTTCGTGTAGCTTGACCTGGTGGCGACTTTACTATATTAATCATTATCAGTTATACACAGGGAGATACTCAATACTCAATTCTTTATTGCATTCCAAATGTATTACATAGATGGTCTAACAAAGTACAAGATCAATATGGACGCTTTCGGGCACAGCAAGATTAGGAGAGATACATTAGGGGATACTACTGGCCATGCCCATTTTACTGACCCGTATGCCCGTATGCCCGTTTTCACTAACACTAGAAGACATCTAATGAAATGATTAAATATTATTGCGCTGTTGTTTCGAAGGTGATTTCTAGCGTTAGTGAAAACAGGCATTAGTGTTCTGATATTTACGCAACTCAAAAGAAAAATACTAGGTGAAATTAAAAACACCCGACACAAAAGGAGCTGATGACCTTGAAACAGCTGGACCGATTATGATAAAGCATATCTAAGAACCACTGCTAGAAAACCTGCTTTCAAATAAAAAAAATCGTATTCAAATCGGTTCACCCGGTTTAGAGCTACGGGGCTACAGACAGACACACATAGCGGTCAAACTTATAACACCCCTCTTTTTGCGTCGGAGGTTAAAAATTATGGTGAATGGAAGAAATATTTGCGAAATTAAGCTCGTGGAGCTTCTGAATAAACTTTGTGGTGACAAGGAACGCGGGAGTGAAACGGCGGCGGATGACACTGTGAAAGCAATCCGCCATTACGGTGACGTTACGAAATTGTTATACTATTTCGTTTTAGTGGTTTCCTTCTTTGAAACGATCGCTTTTTGTTTCCAAGTAACTGAAGGAGTTTAGTAGGTGTTCTAAGTTTCCGTGTTTTAAAAGGTAAACAGTTTTATTTTGTTAGTGAAAGTCTTTTAACAGGTAACCGTCTGAAATTTTCTTTTGAATGAACATACTCGTACGTCTTTTTTCTGTTTTCTCTGGAGTAAATTCTGGAAAAAAAGATATACTATCTTTGATACACTATTTTAGAAATGATAAAATAAAATCTATAAAAGATATACTATCCTTACTTTCAGAATTGAGTTGAACACATGAAAATAAGCACTAAATATTATACTTGCGTCTTTTAAAAGCAGTCTTTCGAAGATTCTGGCCGTTTTTATTAAGACTTAATTAATACTATAAAAGATCAGCAAGCACTAGGTTATGTCGAATAGTTAAGTTAATAGTTAAGTTACTTCTGTAAAATGATGGCCTGATAAAGGATCCCGTAGACAGGCGCGACGGGACTCTTGCAGAAAAATGTCCATGAAGTTTTCATAGAAATTGTTCTACTAGAGTCACGTTATCGTGTCGCACCTGTCTGCGGGAGCCTTACGGGCGTTTGCATAGCTGTAATGAAAATGTCTTTGAATGAGGTTGGAATAAAATGAGGTCTTATTTTCCCTACAAAATAAACCTATCACTTCCTTAAAGCTAATGAATATTGTAGGTACTATCTACAATATTCGGTAGCAAATAATTATAACAAGAGCATGACACTTACAGGGGAAATTAATGAAATTGGTAATATGTACTAGTTAGGAGTCTGCAGTTAACTTGAAGGTATTATGAGAACAGAAGTTAATAGATGCTGGCTGGTACCTATAATAATGGATAGCGAAATACGGGGGGGGGGGGGGGGGAAATCAGCTGTTTCATAGAAATGTGCAATAGCTACGCGGTCAAACAGGGATGAAGGCTCGTACACACTGGCGCGACGCGACGCCCGACACAAAGGCACCGCGTGTTGCGCGACGAGCGGCGCCTTTGTGTAGCGCTGTCGCGTCACGCCTGTCTGTGGGAGCCTTGATGACTAATATTAGAAATGTTCGAAAAAATTATGTAATTTTAAAGAAGGCATAGTGAAATGAGATAATCGAGAAAATCTGTAATATCGATGGAAATATTGAGAAGCTACACGCTCTTAAAGTTTTTGTAAGGGATTATTCCCGTCCTTGTCGTGCGGTACGGACAATGTATGGCGCTAGTATGAATTTACACAGTAGTGACGTCACTTCTATGTAGTGCTGTCTTTGTCTAGCAGTTATTTAAAAACGTTTATAACTTGGTAATTTTTAAGCTTTTACACTTTTTATAACATTGTTTGCAATATTTGCAAACAATATTTCATAGAGTAACAAATTAATAATAACAAAAGTGAAACAAAATGGAATGGAAAATGAAAAATTAAAGTGAAACAATTCTGATGGCAAAGGTGGCTTAAGATTGATTTGGGAGTGAGCATGAGTGGGTGAGTGTCCATGAGGCAGTATCGAACGAAGCATCGAAATATAAAGAATTAGATATTACATGCAAAATTGCAAAGTTTAAAAAGGCCATAAGAGTTATAATATCCGAGGCATAATAATTTGTTATTGTTTTTCCTTTGACATCTATGGTTATTTTTTAATTATTTTTATTAAAATTCTTTTTTGAATTTGTATTTTTGAAATTTTTGAATTTGTATTTTTGAATTTGTAGCTATGTAATTTATATATTTTTTTTTTGTATGATTATATTTTTATTTATTTTAATGTTTTCGTCCTTGTCATATTTGTAGTAACTACCTAGATATTAAGTGAATGATGTGGTCTGCAATAAATTGGAGGCGCACACTGGTATTTGTCCCTGTTTATGTTAACATGCATGTAATTGTGTAGCCTCTGTAGGCGATCCAAAGATAAATTAATTAATAAATGAGAATGACTTATGTTTGAAAAATTCGTCTGCTCTATACAATGAATGTTTTCGAATTGTCATAATTAAAGGCATTGCAATTGTTACTGTGTTACACAATTACCCCGCTGGTCTTATAACATTTTCATAAAACGTGAGTTTCGAAATTATGTTCGTTGTGGTTGTGCGTTCGGAAATATTAAACTGTCAACGAATGGCGGTTGACTTCAAGGAATAAGCCCCGCTATCCACCTTACTGAATTTTACAGCAGAATTAGTTGTTTTTATAGCTCGTGTGTTAACACAGGAATGATGACTATGATAATGTATCGGCGATATACAGCCATCGATGCCAGCACATCAAGTTACAACAAACTGTCAGATTTTCTCATGTGATTTTGAACTTAACCATTAACATTTTAAGGTTTAAAATCGTTTGGAGAAATTTGACAGTTTCGTGTAGCTTGACCTGGTGGCGACTGTACTATATTATTAATTATCATTTATACATAGGGAGATACTTAATACTCAATTATTTATAGCATTCCATATGTATTACATAGATGGTCTAACAAAGTACAAGATCAATATGGACGCTATCGGGCATAGCAAGATTAGGAGAGACACATTAGGGGATACTACTGGCCTTGCCCATTTTGTTGACATAATTCCCGTATGCCTTTTTTCACCAACTCTAGAAGACACCTAATGAAAGCCTTAATATTATTGTGCTGTTGTTTAAACACTCGGCTCAACTTGTCTTTATTTAGGCATTCATTTGGGTGATTTCTAGCGTTAGTGAGAACAGGTATTAGTATTCTGATATTTACGCAACTCAAAAGAAATATAATAGGTAAAATTAAAAAACCCCCGACACAAAAAAATAGCTGATGACCTTGAAACGGCTGAACCGATTATGATAAAACATGTCTAAGAACCACCGCTAGAAAACCTACTTACAAATAAAAAAAATCGCATTCAAATCGATTCACCCGTTTAAGAGTTACGGTGCTACAGACAGACACACATAGCGGTCAAACTTATAACACCCCTCTTTTTGCGTCGGAGGTTAAAAATTATGGTGAATGGAAGAAATATCTGGGAAATTAAGCTCGTGGAGCTTCTGAATAAACTTTGTGGTGACAAGGAACGCGGGAGTGAAACGGCGGCGGATGACACTGTGAAAGCAATCCGCCATTACGGTGACGTTACGAAATTGTTATACTATTTCGTTTTAGTGGTTTCCTTCTTTGAAACGATCGCTTTTTGTTTCCAAGTAACTGAAGGAGTTTAGTAGGTGTTATAAGTTTCCGTGTTTTAAAAGGTAAACAGTTTTATTTTGTTAGTGAAAGTGTTTTAACAGGTAACCGTCTGAAATTTTTCTTTCGAATGAACATACTCGTACGTCTTTTTTCTGTTTACTCTGGAGTAAATTCTGGAAAAAAAGATATACTGTCTTTGATACACTATTTTAGAAAAGATAAAATAAAATTTATAAAAGATATTCTATCTTTTCTTTCAGAATTGAGTTGAACACATGTAAATAAGCACTAAATATTATACTTGCGTCTTTTAAAAGCAGTCATTCGAAGATTCTGGCCGTTTTTATTAAGACTTAATTAATAAATACTATAAAAGATCAGCAAGCACTAGGTTATGTCGAATAGTTAAGTTAATAGTTAAGTTACTTCTGTAAAATGATGGCTTGATAAAGGCTCCCGAAGGCAGGCGCGACGCGACTCTTGCAGAACAATTTCCATGAAGTTTTCATAGAAATTGTTCTACTAGAGTCACATTATCGTGTCGCACCTGTCTGCGGGAGCCTTACGGGCGTTTGCATAGCTGTAATGAAAATGTCTTTGAATGAGGTTTGAATAAAATGAGGTCTTATTTTACCTACAAAATAAACCTATCACTTCCTTAGAGCTAATGAATATTGTAGGTACTACCTACAATATTCGGTAGTAAATAATTAGAAAAAGAGCATGGACTTACAGGGGAAATTAATGAAATTGGTAATATGTACTAGTTAGAAGTCTGCAGTTAACTTGAAGGTATTATGAGAACAGAAGTTAATAGATGCTGGCTGGTACCTATAATAATGGATAGCGAAATACAGGGTAGAAAAAATAGAATCGGCTGTTTCATAGAAATATGCAATAATAATAATAATATGTTTTATATTCTAATATTTAAAAATATAATTTATATGTATATAATTAAATAAAGGAGATAATAATAATACCATTTATTCCAGGCGTGTGTAGCCCGTAGAAAAATACCTTAACCTAAACATACATATTTTCATATAAACAAAACTTGTGTTAATAAAAAGGCTTAAGACTATGTTAGTAGCGCTTCACTTTGCACTAGCTTGACTTTGTGCTGTCCAGTGGAACTTGTCCGCAGAAGCGACGGAACATCACGTCCTGCGGCCAAAAGTGTTCTTTCATGACGAGGGGCAGATAACAGTTCGGTACACGCACGACGAACGCCTTGAAGTTGACGTTCCGGTGCTATTCAAATACCTACGCGATCAAATTGTATGGAATAGCATTTTTTTTTAAATAACTGATGAAAAACTTCAACGCAAGGGGTTCAGATTTTTACAGATTTAACCTTTTAAACGATTATCATCACGCTATACCTATATGGAGCTAAGCAGTCAATCACGACATATACAGGTTGGATTTTTGAGATGTGGCAATAAGGACAGGTACCTTAAGCGTTGTCGTTACTAGAAAACGGTCTTAGGAGACTGTCCTTAACTTTTTGAAATATTTTGATCTGCATTCACAGATTTGTAAAAAAAGCTACAGTCAACAAGAAAATGGGCGATTTTTACAAGAAAAATATTTCATACCCATCGATAATTTTTCTTATAAGGATCAAAAAACTCTATGAGAGTATTGAGGTTTGAGTACTAGAAAAGTCAAAAATCGCAATAAACTTTCCATAAATTGCGAAGGAAATGAGACTGAGATGAGAGAGAACACAATATACCAGTGTATGACAGCAGTCGAATTATTCCATTTCTTCACTAGGTTGAATAGGGAACGAATATAGCAGATATTTACAGATATAACCTTTAAAATAATTATCATCCTGCTACACATTTAAGAAGCTAAGCTGGCAAATACAGGCAAGAAAGAGGTGGGCGCTCTGTTCACTCGTCAGTGTTCACTCCAACCGGCCAATAAAGGCAGGCCAGAGGTGAGGAACAAGACTTCTCTCGGAAGATAGGGTCCGTGGGGTCTATACTACCCACCAAATCGCCACATGCTGCCCTGCGTATAATATATTATTATTAAACTTACATTTATTAAAGAAAACTCAAATTTTTGGTCAAGTCGTAAAAAACGTGCGAAGCAGGGGTCGCTAGCATACCTTAAAAGAAGGAAATAAAGAAATAAAAAATGTCGGAAAATGGAAACGAACCGCCCATTGCAATAAACGTAAAGTTATGAGATGAATTGGTTGCAGGACTACCGAATTTATTTTTCCTGTTTTAGTGAGAAACAGCTACCTACTTTAAAAAAAACTTTTAACTGCTCTAATTTGTATTTATTCAGAGAGCAGTATTCCTGGACACGGCACGCATAGTGAGGACGTTCCTCTCTCTAGAGCCCTGACCACCGGCAGCTTGGAGCCTGTTTCTGATGCCGATGGGCCACTATTTTTTATATTTTTAAATGTTTTTGTATGTTTTTTGTAAAAATATTTAAAAATGTATCTAATATGTATTAAGATAAATAAACGAAATAATAATTATATTATTAATAATAATTATATAAAGAATGTGCCTGCCTGGGTTCGAACCTACGAAATTATAACTCGTAAGTCTCAGCCGTTATTTTTTTTAAAGGAGCATCACACTTGAGGATCGATTATTTAATTCCAAACATTTATATACTATTTTTAATTGGTAAGTAGGCTTAATTATGCATCATTATTTAAAACTGAAGTGTACAAAAATATAAACTTTGCACATTCATTCCATATTCCTAATTCCCCAAAATAGTCCAACAATTTTAATACCGAATTTGTTCCCGGTGACCTCGAAACGGACTTTTTTAATATCTTGACTCAAAACGTTCGCGGAATACTGTCACGTACTAAACGAGGCCTAATATCTGCCGCCGTGTCTCAGGAATGGTCGGCCCTAAGTTCCTATATTTTTAATAAAAAACTTTTATGAATTACGGTAAGTTTCAGGCTATTGGCCGTGACGCTGCGAATACGTGAGGGTAGCTTGGGAGTCTAGGCGTAATGGTTACTTTTTCTTTTGACAGGTTCATTTGAAAAAGAAAAAAGATCTTAAGTTCTGGGTCATGATATTGTGACAGATATTGAACGCGCTCTTAGGGAGTAGGCAATATAATCTATGCCTCTTGAAACGCATAAAGAATAAGTTGTTACTTTTATGTAGGTTCTAGATTGAAACCGTTTTCATTGAGTGAAAGGAATCTGAGCCTTTGACAAACCTTAGTGCACTCAGGATCTTAGCCTGGATTACCCCAGCTCCTGAACAAAGCGTTCGGTCTGTCACAATGCTCTAGAACGTGTAGCGGTATCTTATCGCAACACAGTGACACTGCAATGGATTAAAGGACACAGTGGATCACTGGGTAACGACGCAGCTGACGAGCTGGCCAGAAGAGCATCCAGCGCGTCAGTCTGTGGACCCATCGTGACCCATCGTGCCCATCCCCTTCAACCAGCTACGAAGATGGTTACAGGAGTACACCCACACACAAGCGGAGAGCTGGTGGACCTCGACAACAGGCTGTAGGCAGTCTAAGAATGCCATGCCATCCTTGGATGCCAAGTTAACCAGACGCTTATTACGTCTGGACAGGAACGGCCTGCGCCTGGTGACGGGGACCATCACGGGACACTGCTCGTTAAACAAACACTTTCACACAATAGGCATAACGGATAGTCCTCTGTGCAGGGCTTGCATGGAGGCTGAGGAAACCGTAGTGCATGTGCTCTTTGAATGCACAGGCGTCACCCAGATTAGGTCACAAACCCTCAGGGCACCCAGATCCTACACAGATGCTCTCAACAGACCAGGAGACATCATCAACTTCTGGAGGGAGGTGGGCTGGTTGGAATAACCACCGACGGCCGCCATGGCCCACGCACAATGGTCCACTTGAAGGACTAAGTGCGGAAACCAAAACCCTAAAGAAGAAGAAGAAGAAGCGTTCGGTCGCGTGAGTACGCGGACACGTCCTTACTCAGGGAGAAAGGCGAATGGTGGAATGATGATAAGTAGGTGCTAAGGTACCCTAACCTACAAATGTTATTATTTATTTTCATGTAGGCTACTGTCTAGAGCCTATAGAGGTATGAGGAACACGGTGTAAAGTTCACTCATCCTTCATAGAAAAGGGAGGATCCTCCGACCAGACGGGTGTCGTGTCTGGTGGGCAACTGCTCAACGTTTGATGTCGGGACGTTGTATATATGCTAGTTACGTGGTAAACTCTGCTTGCGCGATGCAGCATTTTGCGTAATGTCAGTGTGACGCGTAGCTCACATGTGGCGATGTAGATGCCGCTACATGCCCAATGATCCGCATGGACCTACATATAAAATACCAAATCATGAGAACGGTTCCAGCAGCATACGCTAGAATATCTTTTGTATCCTTGGCCTTAAAATATCTTTACTTAAACTTCAACAATTCTACACAACAGTCATAAAAGAGCTGCCATGCTATATTCCCCGTAGTAATTTCCCAAAAGAATCCCATAAACGGTTTTGTGGAGTTATTATCTCCATTTCACCATTCCTCCACCCACGCTGTTGTCACGTACGCACGTTCCAAGTTATTGTCAATATAAAACAGATTATTTTGTTTTTTCCGAGTAACCATGTGGTTTCAGAGCTCGGGTTTCAAGAAAAATTGTAATCTACGTGGTCGATTGCTTAATATGTCTATGTAAGGCGCTTACAGATAATATTTATGAAAATTAATTTTGTAGTAGCTCGGAGTTTGGATTTGTGCCCAGTTGATGGCAATAGGCTCGCCACCTATTACTTGGGACTTAAACACAACTAGCGAAATGTGGGTGTACTAAAAGATACACCCCTGCCCAATCCTTTGGAAATTACAAGCGTGATGTTATGTTAAGCTATAAATACCTGCAACCTAAGTGCATAACACACTTGAATGCCAATCGGACTCATTTTCAAGGATATTGCTAATCCATTACTTCATGTGTTCAAAAAATTTGTCTGCTCAACAACTTAAATAAATAACGCAATTAATGTTGTTGAACTGTCAAAATGAAAGCCATTGCTACTGTTAGTGTGTTACGCAATTACCTCGCTGCTGTAATGCTATAAACAGCTGTTACACACGAAAGTAAAATAAATGGCCTTAATGTTTCAGTTGTTTTTGCTTGTTCAAAGCCAATAAACATTGCCTATAAAAATATAATACACTATTACCTGCCTCATTTTACCTCCCGTCTACCTCCCACAAACCAATTAGGTACTGGTAAATACCGATACCAATTCCGATACCCTAAAGTTACACTTGTTGACAAACTTTCAGGATTCGAACTACAAACGACTTTCATAGAAGTACTAATGTGTCTCCTTTGTTTCATTTACGTTTGGGATGTATTTAATCGAACCTCAAATAGTCCCCATTTTGCTCTCCTAAAAATATTATTGTATACTCTAATATACTGACTGCGCCTCTTTTTGTGAACCTCGAATAAACGTGTCTTGTGGACCTAAAAATACGAAATAGCCAAATAACTGCGACCAACTTGGATGCTCAACAATTCGGTGTATTAATTTAAAAAAGCGTTCATCGTTAGAAGGTCAACAAGTTTTTAGGGATCAGTTAATAAATTTTTTTCTTCTCAATTAGACAGTTTTAATCATGGTCTGGCAGTTTCAGTAATTTATGCGGCCTACCCAAATGTCCTTTCATTGGTATTGTTCGTCGAATCGTTGAGCTCCTTAAGTTCTGAGTTGAGCTGCACGATTACTAACAAATGCGTGCACTGACTGGACAGGTCCACTCATTCTGTGTGGTTTTTCCTCAAAAGACCATTTCAGACACCAATCTACATGGTCTTCACATGATTTGACAAAGATTATGTCTGGACTTTAAAAGAGACTGACCTCTATGGTTGTTTTGGCCTTTCTTCTCAGAGTAGTCAGATAGGAAACGCCGATCTCATCTAGTTTTTAAAATATGATTGGCGTGTAAAAGGGTTTGTACAAACGTACTTACAGAAATTAAATCATTTATCATTTATCCCTTTAGATTTTAGATAACAAATGACTTTCTGTTCCTAGCTCCCGAACTAAGAGTAGGTAACTGCCGTGAAAGCGTTATGGTAAGCATAACCGTTTACCATAGATAGTTATTAAAGGGTTGTTTACCGTTTGAGCAATCTCGGCAGGATTCAATATGGAGCTATTTTCGGCTTTATTTTGTTTCATAAACTTAGCCAATATTGCGTAGGAAGGTGTTAAGTATAACTTGGAAAGTTTTGTATTTATTTTTAGTTGATCTTCGGTGTTTATAGAGTAGGGTAGGTAGGTAGGTAGGGTAGGTAGGTAGGGTAGGTAGGTAGGGTAGGTAGTTAGGGTAGGTAGGTAGGGTAGGTAGGTAGGGTAGGTAGGTAGGGTAGGTAGGTAGGGTAGGTAGGTAGGGTAGGTAGGTAGGGTAGGTAGGTAGGGTAGGTAGGTAGGGTTGGTAGGTAGGGTAGGTAGGTAGGGTAGGTAGGTAGGGTAGGTAGGTAGGTAGGTAGGGTAGGTAGGTAGGGTAGGTAGGTAGGGTAGGTAGGTAGGGTAGGTAGGTAGGGTAGGTAGGTAGGGTAGGTAGGTAGGGTAGGTAGGTAGGGTAGATAGGTAGGGTAGGTAGGTAGGGTAGGTAGGGTAGGTAGGTAGGGTAGGTAGGTAGGGTAGGTAGGTAGGGTAGGTAGGTAGGGTAGGTAGGTAGGGTAGGTAGGTAGGGTAGGTAGGTAGGGTAGGTAGGTAGGGTAGGTAGGTAGGGTAGGTAGGTAGGGTAGGTAGGTAGGGTAGGTAGGTAGGGTAGGTAGGTAGGGTAGGTAGGTAGGGTAGGTAGGTAGGGTAGGTAGGTAGGGTAGGTAGGTAGGGTAGGTAGGTAGGGTAGGTAGGTAGGGTAGGTAGGTAGGGTAGGTAGGTAGGGTAGGTAGGTAGGGTAGGTAGGTAGGGTAGGTAGGTAGGGTAGGTAGGTAGGGTAGGTAGGTAGGGTAGGTAGGTAGGGTAGGTAGGTAGGGTAGGTAGGTAGGGTAGGTAGGTAGGGTAGGTAGGTAGGGTAGGTGTTAGATACCTACCTGTGTGGAGCCGGGCCGGGTACAGCTAGTACCTAATAAAAATGAAATGCTGTTCGTTGGTAAGCGCATCACTTTAGAATGGCTGGACCGATGAGGCAAATTTAAATTTTTTTAAATGTTAATAATAGTTCGAATCAGGTTATTACGGACAAAAAAAATTAAAACTGTTCATAAAATATTTCAAATTCGGGAAAACTGAAAGTGCATGTTCAATGGGATTTTTGTATTGGGCAGGACAACATCTCTCGTGTGAGCTTATTTTTATATAAAAATGGCTATAAAAGACACTGGGCAAAGTTGTGTGAGAAGTTACCTATCTATGAACCAAAATAGATGTATCTAGTTATATTTAAAAAAAATCACGACCATTAATATTCTCTCCAGGATTTTATGTTCTGAATACTGACTTATCAATTATTTTGGTTAACAGCTAAGTAAACTTAACTGAAGTTACCTACTTAGTCAAGTTACAAGTCAACGAAGAACACTACACGCTACACAGCTTAATTTACTTATGTACAACTTTGCCACGTCGAAACTTAGCAATCAATGTTTCAGGGGTCTATTTCTATGCCCAAACTTAGACCTTTGGCGTACACCTTTGACGTGTCATGTTAACCCAAAGCCATTAACCTCACAGTAACGACCACAAAACTAATTCTAAGTTAAAGTTAAGTAACCACATTAATACCGTAAATGTCGTTCAAACCAGCTAGAAGATAGGAAAGGGTTATTTCTTTCAAAGTTCAAAATTCAAAGTAGATACTTTAATAGCATGTTAAGTACGGATCTATAATGGATATCGCCGACCTTGCAATTCCTTCAGTTTACATCGAGCACTTAGAAACTGCATTGATGACGTCCGTCCAGCCACGAGCCGCCGACGCCGCGAAATTCGACATTAGCTATTAGTTATTTTAATACATATTTTTGTCATTCCATATTATAGCATCGAATAGGTTTCACCAATTTTAAATGTATTAATTTCTCTTAAAATAAATTAGTTTTAAAATAGCTTTGGGTTATTTTCGATCCACCGTCTGTAGTTTACGGAATTAACATAACAAATGTAAACTGCTACTGAGAAATTATTGATAAAAAACCCAATTTAAAATATTTTAATGATTATGTGTAACGTAACGATTTACAGTCCATAATATTTATAAAAATGATTGGAGAGGAATGCCAAAGAAAAGATGAATGAGGTATGATAGAATAGAATATAATAGAATACTCTTTGTTACTCTTTGTTATGTACACCATAAAAATTACAGATATGAATGTAGAAATTGCACATAGGGTGACACAATGGGCGGTCTTATCGCTAAAAGCGATCTTTTACAGACAACCTTTGGATGGATTAAAGGAAGAAGGAGAGACAATAATGCAGGTAGTCAGTGGTGTACCATTTACATATACAATAAATACATACTACATAAAACATATATTTATCTATACAATAATCAATACGATAAAGATAAAGATAAGATAAAGATAATTTATTGTCAAACATGCGTTTACATAAACTGACTTAATCAGACATGTAAGGTATTGAATTAATAGATCCATCGATCCGTCCATGTTTGGCCAATAACGGCGCACAAATTGTGTAGGTATAAAAAAAATATACATTTGATTGCATTTTACATATAGTCATTCTAAATTTCATTACAACATACAAAACAAATAAAAAATCAACCAAAAAATAATGATTTTATTTCTGTAAGTCGTTTTGTACAAACACTTTTACACGTCTATCATATTTTTTAAACTAGATGAGGTCGGCGTTTCCTATCTGACTACTCTGAGAAGAAAGGCCGAAACAAACTAAGAGGTCGCAGTCTCTTTTAAAATCCAGACATAATATTAGTCAGATCATGTGAAGACATTGGTGTCTGAAATGGTCTTTTGAGGAAAGAACCATACAGATTGAGTGGACCTGTCCAGTCAGTGCACGCATTTGTCAGTAATCGTGCAGCTCAACTCAGAACTTAAGGAGCTCAACGATAGAAACAAGAGCTAGGAAACTATATGTAATGATGACGTTTAAGGAGAGAGGAAGTGTTTTAACGATATGAAAGAAAAGAGAGTGAATGATAGCGTGACAGTTGACAGGGGAGAATAGAAGAAAACATGTTGCGCTGACAGGTCAGGTCTCCGGTGCGTATGCGGCGTCTCTCCACAGACAATGTTCCGCCTTCCATCTTGCGCCGCATGCCTTGTCAACTGCACACGCGAGTACCTAATGACTGCGTTAGCAAACAGTAACAGTATTCGTGTTGCTGAATTTTGGGCCAAACTTTGATAAATTTTGGGCACACTCTTTTATATAAACGTCCCCCTTTTTTAACTTCTGGCCTTTACTCACAGTTGGCAGCAGTAACTTAACGAGGATACCCCGACCAAGCGGTTAAGGTTAGTTTAGAACTTTGACCAACCACGCGCGAGCCGAATTGGTCGCCGTAACTAAGCTAAGATACCCCGTCAAAATGAGTTAAAAACCTGGAAAACCTGTGACCAAACGCACGCGGTGCGGTGCGCCGCCAGCGGTCGGCGAGCGCTACCTTGTGGTCTCAGTTGTCTATTTGGTATTTATAAGACACCAAACTAGGAATTAGAGTTCCACAAAAAGAAGCGCTTTCATTATATCACAGTGTTCAATAATATTATTACGAAAAAAAATTGAATTATTTGAGGCTCGATGAAATAAAATAGTTAAACAAGAGATATGCCATTATTCTACGAGAAGCACACGCAACACTATTCGTACCCGACATTACTCCATCAATATTTAGCAGACATCTTGTAAGATGTTATAGTATATAGCTTATAAGCTCGGAATTGGCACTTAGGGAGACGTGTTCGCTCCCTCGGTTGTAATAAAACGAACTACCACTGGAAAGAGGTTATGTGTTCACAGTATAGGGAAAAAAAGAAGGTTCATACTATTCGGAAAATAAAATAAAGCCCCATTTACACGATGCCAGCTGTTTGCTTGTGGCATATATATATATATTTTTTTTTTTTGGGTGGGAAATCATCAAATGACGTCTCCCGCTCTGGGCGGAGCGGAAGGGCGTGTCAGACTCTTACTGACTAAAACCCACCCGTGTTCCTTCAGTTGCCTGTGCGCCAGGGCCACGGTAACTCTTTCGAACAATCCGCAGCCCCGGCAGGCATCGGTCCTATCGGACCCCGTCAATTTTGCTGACATCTCTTTGAGGCGCGCGTGGAACACGACGCGCCGTCGACCCGGGCCTGGTCCTTACCGGACGGCGAGCTGCCCATTGCTCGCCGTCCGCAAGCCCGCGCATACGGTGGCCGGGAGTCGGCAATCGACTCCCGACGCCCAGGGTGTCTCCTCCTCCTGCGGCAGCTAGGGGCGCGAGGGCGCAGAGATTGCCTCTCCCTTTCGCGCTCCGCCTCCTCCTTCGCGAGCATTACTGCTTCGCAGAAGGAGGTGACGGCTTCCCATTCTCTCTCGCTCCGTACCATGGCCTGAACCAGGGCCGGACGCGAGAGGTCGCCGCCGCCGATCGCCGCCACGAGGACACGGCGGTGCTCCGCCCAAGCCGGGCAGACCTCCACCGTATGCTCCACCGTGTTGTGGCATATATGCCATTGCCATTTTGCCATTTTTTTTGTCATTTGTTGCTGCAACAAATGACTTGTACCGTCTAAAAACTGTTTGGTCGGTGCAACTTTTACTGTTGCTTCAATTTCAGGTATGCCACAGGCAGTTAAATCACACCGTGTATATCAGGTTTTTCTTTTTTTACCGTTTATGTACACACATATAAGAAGAAAGGAACGGGAAAATACGGGCAAAAGTGATGCTTATTTCAAAAGAAATCTCTTCCAGCCCCTGCAGTCTCGACATTAGACAGCGACAAAAATCGATCGCTAAGTCGTATCGTTGTCAAATTCCTTTAATAGATTTTCAACTTTATCTCGAAAGCATAAGGTTGAAAATCTATTAAAGAAATTTCACAACAATTAGACTTAACGACCGATTTTTGTCGTCATATTTGTCGAGACTGCAGGGCCAGGACTTAAAGCTGTACTTCTCACGAAGCGATTGCTATTTGCAACTTAGATTTTCCAAGTAATCTAATATTCTTTCCACTAAACTACTGGTAAAATTTTTACAGTGCCGCTGTCGCTCTAAGTTCACATAGCGCCATGTTACCACGACATGTTATTTTGTTCAGAAAATTATATCAACCAGTAATGTGCTTGACAATACAAGGTCGTTTGTAGAACTAGGAACGATGAACTGTGAGACATGGCGCACACTATGCGACATGCGACTGCGGTAGTTCGGCGACTAAACGCAACGACAGACTGCGGCTGAAAATGTTCATATATCCTGTTCAAAGTTTCGCTTTCTTCGAGTTGCAGAGTTGCTACGTCAGGCTACAGTCGCATCGCGGATTGTTTAAAAGAGTTACCGTGGCCCTGGCGTATAGGCAACTGAAGGAACATGGGTGGGTTTTAGTAAGTAAATGTCTGACACGCCGTCTCGCTCCGCCCAAAGTGGGAGAAGTTATTTGATGATTTCCCACCCAAAAAACAAGGAAAAAAAGAAAAAAAAAGGATGACAACTCAGAGCCTTGTTGCAGCGACTAGACGCAGCGACAAGACGCACAGTTTCCGTTGGCACTAAAGATGAACAGAAAGGTTAGGAAAAAATATGTTCTATCAACGAAAACGACGATGGAAAGTAAAAATGCATTGGATTGATATAAGCTACCGAAAATCTTACGTCAATCCTGTTGAAAGTAAATGTAGAAATAAAAACGCTTTGAAAGCGATTGTCCCTTGTCATGGCCCTTAGGCCTTATATCTCATCAAAAGAGATACGGAACATCATACGGTCGATGACCAGAGGCAAATCTCCGGGTCACGATGGCCTCAGCATAGAACATTTTCAAATTGCTGGTCCGCATCTCCCAAGAGTCCTATCTATGCTGTTTAATCTTTGTGTGAGGCACTCGTATCTACCGGCTGATCTGATGAAGGCGAAAGTTGTGCCCATAGTCAAGAACATGACCGGCGATGTCTCAGAAAAAGATAATTAGGTCTATATCGTTGGCCACTGTAACAGCAAGGGTTCTTGACGGTTTGCTTGAGCGGAGAGTAACCGGACAGCTCAATCTATTTAGATGATGAACAATTCATTTTAGAGCTGGGCTATCCACGGAAACTGCTATTCTGGTGCTCAAGCACATGGTCAGGTACTATACTGATAGAAACACACCTGTGTATGCTGCTTTCTTGGACCTCTCCAAGGCATTTGATCTAGCTGATTATAAGATCTTGTGGTCGAAATTGCGTGAGCAAGGTCTTCCTGATGAGCTCATTAAGCTTTTACCCTACTGGTATGATCACCAAATCAACCAGGTCAAATGGTTGGGTGCTTTGTCTGGGGCGTATGAGTTGGAGTGCGGGGTGAGACAGGGAGGTTTAACTTACCCGGCGCTCTTCAGTCTATACGACAATAAGTTGATCGAGGAGCTCAGCAGCACTGGTATCGAATGCTCTTTTGATGGTGAGATTATTAATAGTATAAGTTATGCAGATGATATGGTACTGCTGAACCCCTCGATTGATGGACTCAGACGGATGCTTGGAGAGATACGCCACGTCTCATGGTTTATTGTACAATGAGCCGAAGACTGAGCTTGTGGTGTTTAGGGTAGGTCTAAAAAGCCTAATACAGTTCCTCGGGTGTTTCTTTATGATGTACCACTAAATAGAGTGCCGCATTTTAGGTACCTTGGCCATATAGTATATGAGGACTTGGATGATAACAGTGCAGTGACATAGACAGGGAGCGAAGAGCGTTGTCGATCCGATGTAATATGATGGCCCGTAGGTTTGCACGATGTACTAGAGAAGTGAAACTCACTCTGTTCAAGGCGTTTTGGCAGTCTTTCTACACGTGCAGCCTATGGGTTAGACATACGCAGAGGGCCTACAACGTTCTTCGTGTGCAGTAAAATAACGCTTTTAGGGTGCTGTTGGGGCTTCCGCGGTTCTGTAGCGCATCGGGAATGTTTGTTGAAGCAGATCAGCTTTCAAGCTATTATGCGGAAAGGAACAGCATGATAGGAAGGATTCGGGGGAGCACCAACAGAATTTTAACGGTGATAGTGAATAAGCCTGATTCCTCGTTCCTGGGGCACTGGACCCGTATGCACAGCTGCAGGTCTGGTGCACCGGAAGGCGGACATAGTTATAGATTTTTGAATTAGTTTTATTTTGTTTTAGTTTTATTTTATTTTATGCATTTTAATGTGAAATGTTACTAATATTCTTTTATAAGTGTTACTATCAACAATTTGAATCATTTGTGTTCGAGTTAAATAAATAATAATAATAGTATAATTAGGTCCAACATTCTTGAGATCATGGCGTTAAGTGACGATAACCAATTTTTTTGAAATTGCCTAAATATCTAAACTAGTTAACATTGCAAAAAACAGTTTAAAAATATATCAAATAGCTTCTGCCGGCGACTTCGTCCGCGTGGAATATATTGTTTTAAAATAAATATCCTATGATACTCGGTAACAGCTTCTTCTTCTTCTTTCTAGCTTCCCAATAGTGAAATAATTATTGGAATCAGATCAGTATCGTAGCAGTGGTGGCCTAGTGGTAACGGCCGCGACTTACAAGTCGTAGGTCATAGGTACGAACCCAGACAGGCGCTTTACTTACTGTAAATTATTTCATCGCCACTGCTCTCAAAACGGTGAAGGAAAACATCGTGAGGAGACTGGCATGTCCTAGAACCAAACTTTCGAAAATCGGAAGACGTGACATCTACCAACCCAAACTGGGCCCGCGTGGTAGATTACGGCCCACTCCCTCGCACAGAGAGGAGGCCTGTGTCCCAGCAGTGGGAACATTATAGGCTGGTTATGCTATGATTAGTAGTTCTGAAGATTACCCCCTATAATACAATCTCACTTACCTCTTTGTAATATACGTATAGATTCAGCGTTGTTAATACTTATATTACTAGCTTTTGCCAGCGGATTCGCTCGCGTTAATTTAGAATTTGACAATCAATTTGGGTTGTTCGAGGAATTAAGGCTCCTACAAACAGACGCGACAAGCGACGCAAATCCCGCGCAACGCAAAGGTACCGCTCGTCGCGTGACGAGTGGTGCCTTTGTGCCGCGCTGTCGCGTCGTGTCTGTCTGCGGGAGCCTTTATAGTTAGTAGGATGAAAAACCGGTCTATCTACACTCTAGACTAACAAAATGAATTAGGTACGTACATAAAAAATAAAAAGCTCTTAACACACCACTAAAGTTTCTATAATAATATAATTCAATCATGATTCGAAAGACACGTGGCGCCATCTATTATCATAAGAACGTTATTGTTGTTTTCATCGGGAACAGTACTTTTTTGCAAAAGGTACCCTATGTCCGTTTCTGTAGACCTGACAACGTATATGCAAAATTTCAGGATGATCGGTTCAGTGGTTTAGGCGTGAAAAGGTAACAAACAAACACACTTTCGCATTTATAATATTATAGTTAGGATGTAAAGTAGGTATTATTCCCTTACCATCTTGTATAAATTTTCATGCCTTGCAAAAGCAAAAAAGCAAACTTGTTTGCTTACATAACTTCATCAGACAAACAAATCTCTTAAGCATCCCAAGATCATTACAAATGAAATAACTTACAAACTTTGTACGTTATACAGTCCCCCATATTTCTGAAGTTACACTAAGATTTACGAAGGTCAAATAATACATTAACCCCTAAAATCTTCGGGTTCACCTTGACCTTTTGAACAATATCAAACTATTAAGGTTGATAACATTTTTCTTGCATTGCCACTTACACAAAACAATTTTGAATTGAATAATGGGTTTTTGTTGAACATGCATGACAAGAATGTTCTACGTAGTTGAGAGTCGTGGCCAAGGGGACTACAGGACCTAAACACAAGTTTTATAATGCCTAAAAGTATATGATCCGCTGCAGTAAATGATATGCTAGTTGGATAGTGTGCTGAAAACATAATATAACTCTTGGTCTAAAAAAACAAGGTCTAGCACTCCGAGAGTGACACAAGCTTACGTCACTATCCAGTTGCCACTTTATTGTAACAAAACAAGAAGTATGGAAACATTTTCAGTCACCATTCTGTTAAAAAATATATATCAAGCATTTAAATTATCGTTTTGTTAATCTAATCAAACGAAACAATTCAATTTAAACTTATACTCGTACCGACGTAATTGTTAGTTAAAACCTCATTGATTTATCGCATTCGCACAGGTAATAAAGGCGGTTGGGGAGTTATTAGGACACACTACTGGTAACACAGCGGTGATGACGTAGGCTTGTGTCACCCACGTGACCACTGTGTCTCGGAATGCTATACCTGGCTAAGTATATTATTATACCATGGTACAACTAATATGATACGATCGAAAAAAAAACACGAAGATGCCTCTTAAACAATTATGTTAACGATTAAAAACCATACTACTATACATACATTATATATATACAAGCAGTAGTATATAGTAGCAGTAGTATACAAGCAACATATTAACGTAATAGTGTTTTAGTTTTTTAGTCCCATCAATAGATTTTTTGTAAATAGATAATTGCTTCATATTTTGCAATAAGTTACCAGCGTTGTGTCATCGCGCTTCTCTTTCTTTTCTATGCAGTCTGATAGTGACCGCGCTTTAGCTGTTGTCAGCCTCTATGATAAAGTATTCAGGGTTTTAAGTTATACGTCGGCAATCCATTAAGGGGATGTAAGGGAGGTCATTTGCAACCAAATGATCCCTTGTGACCTCTATGCAAATGTCAACCATTTTCGAGTAAACTGACATTATTTTTCCTAACTAAAGTTAGGAAAGAAAATAAAACCGTGTTTCACTCGTTTCTTTATATCCCATGATTCCATCAAGCTGAACATGCTCCACAAAGACTCGTTTTATGCTTATCTTATGTTAAGCTCATGTCCGTCTAAAACTTCTTGTCTCATTCACATACTTAGAGATAGACCGATTTGAAGAAGTTATGATGTAATAGCTTATGTCCGAGGCTTCGCCAGCGTGGAGGTTGGAAATTCAATCAATCTACCTAGACTTTGCCCAACTATGGTAAGGTCGGCTTCCAGTCTATCCGTTGCAGCTGAATACCAGTATTTTACACGGAGCAACTGCCTATCTGACCTCCACAACACAGTTACTGGGTATACGATACAATGGAGGTTGGAAATTATTCCACGGAAACGTACTACCGAGATTACATTACATTACCGAGATACATTATTCTTGTTGCTTCTATATGCGAGAACAGTGAAAAATAAATATATATTAAGAAACAATTCAAAATATAAGATAAATAATAAAGATAAGCCGTGGCAGTTAAGAGATGACCAGTCTCAACTGACGGCGCCCGTTCACGAACATGACGCGTGGATCAGCACCATCCAGCTCAACCATTTTGTAGGGAACCGAATGATCCAACACACGCGCCACCAAAAGTGAGACATTTAAGTGAGCATGACATAGTCTCCACTGCCATGCTGTCAAGTCAACATAATTATATAATAAACGAATCCATGGTACCCACATTTACAAAATTGAAAAAATGCTTCTAAATTATACAAAACTATAGTTTGCTATGTATTTGAGCGATGAATAAAATTTTACTACATAAAAGAAAAGAATCGTTAAAATATCTATTGGAGTTATTCAATAATAAAACATATTTTATAAAAAATAAACAAACATTAAGTTCGCAAGGCACACCTATAGCGATTTGGGTATTTTTTATAGTAACTCGTGCATTTGCTCTCGGAAAGCACCATTCGGTGAAGTGGAACTGATGATGAGGAGCAGAGGTGGCCACCGGAACTACTCAATAATAAGTATTTCAGGGGTTGCGATTCAATTACTTTAATATGGTTGCTAAGCAATTTATGCTCGTTACAATGCATATGGTGAAATGGAGCTGATGGTGGCTTCACCATCAGCTACAGTTCTTTTGGGTCTTACCAGGAGAACTCCTCAATAATTAACGTCCCTGCATCGGGAAAAGGAATATTTTGTAAAAGGTGACGAGCGGTTAACATTAGGCTATTGTAACTTAGATAAATTAATAACTGACTCACTAAACAGTTAAAAATTACCTTAAATTTCGGAAGTCGGTATCTTTGGATGTGTATTTTAGTTTTTTGCCACCGATTTCCGAAATTAAAGTAATTTTTCACTTTGTAGTATTTTTTTTTGGAATCAGTTATTTTTTTGTAAAAAAGTTTTTTTAGAACATAAAATATATCCTATAAGACTCGGCAATAGGTGCTGTAGCTTCCCATTAGTGAAAGAATTTTCGGAATCGGCGGGGTGATTGCGTTACAGACTAACAGTAGGAATAGCTTTCAATTTGACAGTTCAACAATATTCATTGCGTTATTTACGTTGTTGAGCAGATAAATTTTTCGAACATATGAAGTAATGGATTCGTACTCATTCAAATTGTGATAGATTGTGTGTTACGCAATTAGGGTGCTGATCAGTACTCCTGAAGATTATCTACCCTCTACATACAACTTACAAACTATACCTATTTCTAATATTATTAGCTTCAGCCCGCGACTTCGTCCGCGTGAAATTTCTGTTTCCCCCGACCGTCGCATCGCATCGCCTGCCTGCACTATTACTTCGTTGTCGATTAGCGTTATTTCTGGCTGTTTTTCTTTTTGCACGGCTCCTAAGGGTCTTAGCGTAATGTTAAATAGCCTATAGCCTTCCTCAATAATTGAGCTATAAAATGCAAAAAGATTTTTTTAAATCTGACTAATAGTTCCAGATATTATTCCCTACATACAAACTTACAAACAATTTTTTTTTACATGTTTATATTATTAGCATAGATTATAGTCCGGCCGATGAGAGAATGCGTTCCTGATACCTGTCAGTACGACAATTCTAGTTACTAATAAAGATCAAATTCGCAAAACACGTATTCGTTTGTATGAAACTGACGGGTGTTAAGAATGCATTCTCTCGGACTGTTGAGTGTATCGATTCAAATTCTGTTACAGAACCCTTGAAGAATAAATCGTAGGACTTAAGAGGGCGCACAACGGTCCACTAGCGCCACTCCTTTAAAAAAATATTATCTCGTGACTGAGAAGGAATTTTGAATAACTGCTCAATAAGGACCCTCGGTAAGTGTGTCTAGAATTTTCTAATACCTTTTATAAACTTTCATATTGAGATACGACGCAAAAAATTCGATCCGAAGATAAGCGGCTACATTTCTTTAGATCGTATTTTGTTGCTTCGTGTCTCAATATGAAAGTTTGCGCCCTCTTAAGAGCGGCCAACCCGTCATACTTTTCATACAAACGCTCGTACGTGATTATGGCGTTGTGACACATCTTTAATTTAAATTATTGAACTAATAGGTATCTTGCACTTTACATAGGTTTCTATGCAAGCAAAAAATCAAAATTTGGAGAAGCTAATTCAGTATTTGCCTCCAAAAATCTGCTGTTTTGCTCAAATGTTACCTGAACTTTGGCCATTCATAATGTACTCATAAATTGTAAAAGTAAATAAACATCTTCATAGAAACCTCGCACCTGTAATGAAGATTCTAAATGACAAACATGTTTTCCAAAAACTTGTAAGGCTTTTTCAAAAACACGTATTTCCTGGAACAAGTTTTGTGAAATCTTTGCCCGCGGTTTTCGTTCGATGTTATCGCGTTCTCACTCTAGCTTCTATTTCAAACATTGCGTTGGATGAAACAACAAGCTTTTCAATCATGCTCGCGTTGACGATAGACGGACCGGGAAGGGCCCTCTTAACGACACTACTAGAAGGTATCCGTGTCAAATGTTCTCGTTCAAGGTCGTAAGTCAGTGTAACAGCCAATAAATATCCCTAAACGTCCAAAGCCGAACATAGGCCTTTCCTATAGGCTTTTACGAATAACAGGTCTGGGGAAATATCGTCACCGCAAAATAGAGGATCACAGTAAGATGTATTTCTTTAATAAATGTTCCCGTTTATTTAATTGGGTTTGTAAGGCTTTTTACTAGAAACTTTTTTTTGTAAAACCTTTGGAATATAATAAAGACTAGCTTCTGCCAGCGACTTTGTTCGCGTGGAACTCATAAGAAACTACTTACAATATCTACAGGGTGTTCCGTAAATAATGTATCAAACGTAACGGGTAGGTAGCTCACCAGATTTCCAACAAATAATTTAAATTGTTTGAAAAAAACCGTTACGTTAACCAAGATATTTTTATTTCAACGTAAAAAAAGTTTTCTATTCAAGATTATTTTTCTAAGGCAAATAAAACGTTATTTAAAAAATAATATCTTATAAGTCTTATAATATTAGTAAGCTATTCAGAAATGATTAACAAAACTCATACCTAAAAATGTTATCATTTGCAACAACAGCATTAAAGAAACCTGAATTCTTGTAGATAAAATTATAAAAATCATTAAAAAAAAAATTGTTACCGTAACGGCTTTTTCCGGTTCCCACTTCGTTTAAAGACGGGGAAACTGGTCCTCATTAAGAAGCCGGGGCGCCCTGCTGACTCTCCGTCCGTCTTGCTTCTGGACGAGGCGGGCTAGCTCTTTGAAATGGTCATTGCAGACCGCCTCGTCGGGCGGGTGTCTCTAGACATAAATGCCAATGCTTTCAATACCCTGCCCTGGAGTTGCATCACTCTACAAACACACTACCTCTGTCGTGTGGTCGAGGCCTATCTGACGGACATGACCGTCATCTACCCCGGTTGCCAGGGAGAGTGGTACCGGCGAGAGATGTCGTGAGGTGTCCCACAGGGATCGGTCCTGGGGCCGCATCTGTGGGACATCGGGTACGACTGGGTGCTGCGCGCCGACTTCCCTAGCGGCGCTAGCGTGGTGTGCTACGTTGACGACATGCTGGTGCTGGCGTAGGAGAGGTCGCACCAGGTGGCCGAACTAATGACACGCGGGGTTGAGTCAATCATCAAGAGGATCCGGCAATTGGGACTCGAGGTGGCCTTCCACAAGTCCGATGCCATGTGTTTTCTTGGTCCTCGGAATGCGCCACCGTCGGGTTCCCAAATAATCGTATGAGGGGTTCGCATCGGCGTCGAGATGACGATGAAGTACCTGGGACTCGTCCTCAACAGCCGGTGGAAGTTCGTGGAGCATTTCTGACGTTTGGCTCCCAGACTGGAGCGGGCCGGGGCTGCCTTGAAGCGGCTCCTGCACAATCTAGGCGGTCCAAACGTCTCCTGCCGGAGGCTCTACGCGGGGGGCGTGCGGTCCATGGCCCTTTATGGGGCACCGGTGTGGGCGCGTTCATTGAGGCGCCGACCAGCCCACCGGTTGAACGCGTCCCAAAGGCCAGCGGGCTGGTCCGGGGATACCACACGGTCTCCTATGAGGTGACGAGCCTCCTTGCCGCATTGCCGCCATGGAATCTAGAGGCAAAGGTCCTCGCACACATTTGGGAATGGCCTGAGGAGGCGAAACGCCAGGGGCGTAATTCCGCTGCCGTGAGAAATCGCGACACAGCGGACTGAGCTCCAGCGGGATCTCATGGCGGCATGGAGAATGCGACTGTCGCAAACCAGGGCTGCCACAATTGCAGCAGTAAGTCCCCTTTTTGAGGAGTGGCTTAAGAGGCACCACAGCATCCTCACCTACCGTTTGACGCAGGTACTCATCGGACATGGCTGTTTCGGGAGGTTCCTGTTCCGGATAAGGCGGAAGGAAACGCCCGAGTGTTACCATTGTGTGGATCGCCCGGAGGACACGGTGGAGCATACGGTGGAGGTCTGCCCGGCTAGGTCGGAGCACCACCGTGTCCTCGCGGATGCGATCGGCGGCAGCGATCTTTCGCGTCCGGCTCTGGTCCAGGCCCTGGAGCTGTATTCAGGAGGCACAGTGCTACCATAGGGTGCCTCCGTACCTCCGTCACATCGTTGGGGCTTATTTAGCTGAAAGGTGTGTCACCTACAGGGGACGCGACGGCGGGGGCCGGCGCGACATGTTGTGCGGTGTTCCACAGGGCTCGGTCCTGGGCCCGCTCCTGTGGAACATCGGCTACGACTGGGTGCTGAGGGGCGAGCTCCAACCGGGTGTGGACCTGACGTGTTACGCGGATGACACGCTGGTCACGGCTCGGGGGAGCTCGCACAGGGAGGCAGCGTTGCTGGCGACGGCTGCGGTCGCGCAGGTAGTGAACCGCGTACAGCGCCTGGGCCTGGAAGTGGCCCTCAACAAGTCGGAGGCTGTGATCTTTCACGGCCCCCGGCGGGCGCCAACGTCGGGATCACACATCGTGGTCGGGGGGGCCCGAATTGCTGTCCAGTCTACCATGAAATACCTTGGACTGGTGCTCGACAGCCGGTGGGACTACGGCCCCCACTTTGGGCGGCTGGCGACCAAGTTGATGGGCGCGGCGGGCGCACTCGCAACGCTTCTTCCCAATCTGGGGGCGCCGAGCACCGCCTGTAGGAGATTGTACCTCGGGGTCGTGCGATCCATGGCCCTGTATGGGGCCCCGGTGTGGGCCTCAGACCTGACGGCCGGAAGCATCGCAATGCTGCGAAAACCGCAGAGGGCAATGGCCGTCAGGGCTATCAGCGGGTATCGCACGATCTCCTACGAGGCGACTTGTGCGCTGGCCGGATCTCCGCCTAGGGACTTAGACGCGAGAGCCCTTGCGTCACTGTACCGGTGGCGCGAGGAGGTGCGGTCGCGGGGCGATGGACCGATGCAGCGAGAGATCGAACTGCGTCGGTCGCAGCTCCACGAGGTCCTGGTGACGGAGTGGCGGTACAGGCTTTCACGCCCTACCGCCGGCCTCGTCACCATCTAGGCGGTCCGGCCGGTGCTCAACGAGTGGCTCGGGAGGAGGCACGGCTCCCTGTCCTTTAGGGCGACGCAGGTGCTTTTGGGCCATGGTTGCTTCGGGAAGTACCTGTGTCGCATACACAGGGAGCCGGACGCTCGGTGTCATCACTGCGTCAACTGTCTGGGGGACACGGTTTGGCATACGCTGGCAGAGTGTACCGCATGGGAGGAGCCGCGCCGTGCCCTCGTGTCAGAAGTCGGAGCCGACTTGTCGCTTCCGGCCGTCGCTTGTTCGATGGTCGGGAGCGCCGAGTCGTGGGACGCGCTGATCTCCTTTTGTGAAACTGTCATTTCACAGAAGGAGGCTGTGGAAAGGTTGAGAGAGGTCGAGGCCACTCTCCCGATCCGCAGCAGACGTGCCGGGCGTCAGCGGAAGGCTCTTCCGGCCCCCATAAACGGGTTCAGAGGGACGGCGGACCTGAGGACGTCCGGCGCCCCTCATATTACAGGACCCGAGGCGGCGGCGCGTAGTGTTCCACGCGCGCCCCTATTGGACGTCGCGGGGGGAGTTTTACAACTCACTTCCCCCGCGGACTTGAGGAGGCCCGCAGAAGCGGGCCGGCACTAGCCGGGGATTGTGGAAGGCGCACAAGTTCCCATGATCTCCGGTGCAAGTGTGGGAAGGGAACACCGGGGTGGTTTTTAGTCAGTACGAGTCTGATAGACCCCTCCGCTCCCCCAGGACGGAGGACATCCATGAGGATTTTCCACCCCGGAACAAAAAAAAAAAGGCCCTGGTACGAAGCCAGAGGGCATGGGAAGCCGTCACCTCCTTCTGTGAAGCAGTTATGCTCGTGAAGGAGGAGGCGAAGCGCGTGAGGGAGAGGCAATCGTTGCGCCCTCACGCCCCTAGTCACCTCAGGAGGAGACACCCTGGGCGTCGGGAGTCGATAGCTGATTCCCCGGCCACCGTGGGCGCGGGCTTGCGGACGGCGGTCGATGGGTAGCTCGCCGTCCGATAAGGACCAGGCCCGGGTCGACGGCGCGCTGTTTCACGCGCGCCTCAAAGAGATGTCAGCACCAATTGACGGGGTCCACTTGGGTCGATGCCTGCCAGGGTCGCGGATTGTTCGAAAGAGTTACCATGGCCCTGGTGCACAGGCAACGGAAGGAACACGGGTAGGTTTTAGTCAGTAAAAGTCTGACACGCCCTCCCGCTCCGTCCAGAGCGGGAGAAGTCATTTGATTATTTGTCACCAAAAAAAAGGGGATTTAGACTCATGTACTGAATTCATGGTTTCAGTTTGCGTGTCGATGTCCGTGCCACCTTTTGTAATAAAGCGACTGAGCCACTCGTGATGGTACCTCTTTGACATAGGTATGCAGCACAGTTAGGCTCTTCTCGGTAATGCTCGGTTCGCGTCGGGTGGCCGCTCTTGGCCCCCGACCAACCGCGTCGCGTCGCATAGCTTGCCCGTGCTATTACTTCTTTATGTCTTTTTTTCATTTTGCTAGTCTCCTAAGGGTCGTAGCGTGAGGAAATATACCCTTCCACAAGAATTGGGCTATCAAATGCAACAAGATTTTTTCAAATGTGACTGGTAGTTGCAGAGATGAGCGGTTTCAAACAAACTCTTCAGATTTGTTAGTATAGAAGATGAGATAAAATATGTTACTCAGGTTTAGATGGCGAAGAATCATCAGCATCTTTGTCGTTTGCTTTTTGCTTAATTTGTTTTGTATTTTAGTCTTTTAACTTGTCTGAAATATTCAATGTGTTAATACATACCATATTTTTGTTCGGGCTTAAATTAATTAACCTTTCTTTGTGAGTTGACTCTTCCGCCGCGTCCTAATAGAAAATGATCGCCGCGCGAATACGCAACCGTCGTGTTTATATGCCACTTTTGTTGGGCAAACCGGGAGGCGCCCTCTGTCGGCGCGACCACGCGTTCTGGTTCACCAAACAAAAAGTGCACGGGACAATCGCGTATTCGCGCGACGATCGCGTTCTATTAGGACGCGACTCTATAGAGATGCCTAAGACCTGAAACTGCGTTAAGTGGGCGTCCGCCACGGGTACCCGCCGCGTGTCGATGCGCGTGGACACGCGGGTGGGCTTCGTGGGAGGAATAAAGAAAGATAAGGTGGTGGGGATATTATTATTATTGGGGCACCGCGCATGCCCCCGTGGTGGTCGCCGTCGCACGGCGGCGGGCCCCGTTGAGCGGACGCTGCGCTCGTGTACCCATGACGGACGCCCGTGCGGGTCCCCGCGACGGAGCACTTTTGTATGGAACCGCGCGGGCGTCCGCTTAACGCAGTTTCAGGCCTAAGTAGCTTCTTTCCGATATCAGAAATTGACAACACTTGAAACACCCTTGTAAGTGGAGGTCTAATATAAATACGGGCCTAAGGCCTGCTTGCATCACAAAACACAAAACTTATTTTAAAGATCATTCTGTCCCTGTCATCTTCAAACGATGGACAGAGACACAACGATGTTTTAAATTCTTTTACCGTTAAATTAATGTATTTAGTGATTTGTGATGCAAGCAAGCCTAAAATTGGATACTATAGTTTGTTTGTGTGTGTGTGTGTGTATTTGTTTGTGTTTGTTCGTTTGTTTGTAGTGCGTACTATTTATTGTAGTATATTTTTGTAATAGTTTATTATTGTTCAGCTCCTTAAGTTCTGAGTTGAGTTATACGATTACTGAGAAATCGTTGAGCTCCTTAAGTTCCGAGTTGAGCTACACGATTGCACTGATTGGACAGGCCTAGGTTCTTTCCTCAAAATACCACCTCAGACATTAATCCGCATGGTTCTCACATGATCTGACCAAGATTATGTCAGGACTTTAAAAGACTGTGACCTCTAAGTTTGTTTCGGTCTTTCTTCTCAGAGTAATCAGATAAGAAACACGGAACTCGTTTAGTTTTAAAACATAAGTTATTTTTGACGTGTAAAAGTGTTTTTTAAACCAATTTACAGCAATAAATATCATTTAAAGAATAGATAGATGTTTTTTTTTTGATGAATTGTGAATATTAATTAAAGGAGGTGAAATAAAAGACAAATATCAAAAACACTGAACGCTATATTCGATATCTAGAAACAACATTCAAAGTGGCCTACGTCAAGTTAACTGGTCTAATATTAAAAACATTGTTTACATACACAATTAAGAAATAACATATAAGGCATTTGTAGAAACTCTGACGTCATTTCTTATAGAACTTTTTATACTCAGTAGAACAAAATTAAAATACATAAAAATCGATGGACACAAATTACAATGAAACAACTGAAGTTTTTGCGATAAAAGCAGTATCGCAAAGTTCAGATTAAGCAAAATGAAATACTTATTCTACAAGATATTCCGAGTTGAATAGAATGATCACGGTGCATTAGGCACAGCTTTTACGGCCGACACATCACCACGGCGCGGCGCCGCCACCGTGAAACAGCACGACGTCGTACCGCGCCGGCTCGAGGCGCACCCGCTCGACAGTAGATGTTTCGCTGTCGCAAAGTTCGCACGTGTTGGTGCAAAACGTTTTTGTCCTTATAATCCTCAATTCTCTGGGTATTATCAGACAACTTTTTTTTGCACTAAAACGTAAGAACTTTGCGACAGCGAAACATCTACTGTCGAGCGGGTGCGCAGTGAGACACGACGGCGCGGCGCCGCTACCGTGAAACGGCACGATGTCGCCGTTTCACGGTAGCGGCGCCGCGCCGTGGTGATGTGTCGAGGCCCTCACTTTTGGTTTTACCTTTTTTGTTCCTTTTTTACCTGACCACGGCAAAGCCAAAAGAAAGGGCGTAAGTAGCCTGTACGACTTATGCCTTAATCACATGACTTAGTTTTGACGTGGCTAAGAAAACCGAAAAAAAAAACCGATATCGATGACTTGTTTATACCTTTTTAGTTGGCGTTTTTATAGTAGTTGGGTTTAAGTTTTTATCTTTCTTTTGTATTATTTTAGTCCCTTTGCATTTTATGAAAATAAATTGCGAAAAGTAACCTTTAAGAAAAAAACCTTTCTAAAGTAGGAGTAATCCAAATGCTTAAAATCCAATTACAAAGTTGAAATGAAATTGTAATCTCGTTTCTTTTGCAGAATATATCTAGATAATTGGATGTCAGTCAACGTGTTTATTTGCTACGATGCGTCTAATTCCAAATAAAACACTTTTAATAGTTAAATCTTTAACTGATTGATTGATTATGAAGATGTATTATTATTTATTATTATTATTATTATTTTTGTCTCTCTCGAAAAAAACAAAGTTTTTTAAAATAATTTTGCTAATGATTAATAATCGAATTATAATGAATTTCTTTTTCCTAAAATGAAGTCAGAGTTCTTATTTATAAAAACTTACATGATATGTACATTTGTTCATAAATAAAGAATGTTGTAGATAAATAAATATTTAGTCCGATCATCGCTTTTAATACAAAAATAATACTAAAACTACATGTTTAAATATTTAAATATAACGATAATTAAAGCTAACATTGAATTTAAAGCTTGACATCGACTTACAATACTTTAAATAATCGAAAATAATGTTAATAAAATTAACATTTAATTTGTTCAATATGAAGTTTTTTTTTTTTTTTTTTTTACCTAACTAGAAATGTACTTGATTTGAAGAATACGCCAAAAATCGATTTAAACTCATCTTCATTATTCCAGTCTAACCGAATGCAGTTGAATACCAGGGCCGGCAGTCTCGACATTAGATAGCGACAGATTTTTGTCGCTAAGTCGTATCGATGTCAAATTCCTTTAATGGATTTTCAACCTTATGCTTTGGAAATAAAGTTGAAAATCTATTAAAGGAATTTGACATCGATACGACTTGGCGACAGATTTTTGTCGCTATCTAATGTCGAGACTGCCGAGCCAGATATTTTACATGGAGCGACTGCCTATCTGACCTCCACAACCCAGTACTTAACTGGGTAGCGCAATACCCAGCTTAACGTGTTTTCGGTACGGACAATCAATTTAAACTACGTTACATAACTTCGGTACATAAAATTACGTTTAGAATGTGTAATTTAAGTTCTGTGGCGGAAATTACTAATGAATGATTAAACCAAATCATTATTCAAACATTAAGTTTCAAGCAAATACAATAAAACTCGTGATATGAATATTTTCATGACTTATTTTCATTTTTAGTTTTACTTTGCATTAGGGAGCTGAAAAGCAATCGTGACTCCGACGAAGCTTCGCCTTTGCCACGCGTGACTTGAAAACCTAATTATGAAACTCAATAGCGGCCTTTATTATTATTTGACGTTTCGGGCTTCGCGGCACAAAAACGACGGCCATTTTTAGTATTCATAGAATAATCAAGCATATTTTCTGAGACGTTTTACGTAAAGGGAAAGTGCAAATGATTGTTGGTAAAATCAGTGATGTACTTTTTAATATTCAATATTACGATTTTGAAAACTAAAATTCGGACTTTGTCACAATACGTAATAAAATATATTTTACAGCAAATAAAGATTTGTTTTTATTCCCACGATGACAAGGAAAGATTGATCCTAATTACGAAATGGTGTACGAACTTTCTATAAGCAAGCAACATTTAATTTTTCATATTGTAAACGTACAAAAATCTAACACTTATAGCAAACATGGACGTGAAACTAACTAGCAATATGGACCTCCGTAATTTAGTATTGTCCACCATTGTGCATTTTATTTTTATTAATTACATTTACGTATGTATATCACAAAGAAAATGTTTAGCTCGTAGCTTTAAAAACAAACAAGCTACTGCATTGAAATAAGAGCAACATTGGTCCTACACAAAACAACGGAGCCTCGTTAACTTCCATTACATTCTATACATATGAAAATGCTATCTTATAGAAAAACATCAAGTTATACTTACGTCGTTATGTCAATGTATATGAAAACACGTATTTGTTCCTAACTAAGATGATTCTTTACATTAATATTTCAACTGTTAATGATGATAAAATGCCAAAATGAGCGTCGTCTCGCCTTTTTATTTCAATCTAAAACGTTTCTATTTGTTCTCGCGAATTTTCTAGTTTTAACTTTATCACAGGCCACGCTCCAACCCTGAGGGCTATAATTACATTGCACCTTTTTATTTTACTGATACCTTCACCTAAAATTCAAAGAACTTCGTTCCGCTCCCTTTAAAATTTAAAGTACATTAATAATAATAGTTCTCTATTAGGCTTTTGATAATTAATCACACTTAGAATTAAATTATTTGATCACTTTACACGTAGTTATTTCACATAAACATTTTAAATAATGACACTAAATATATGTGTCGTATTTTGCTGCCTCCTATGTATGAGGGGAACTCGTCAGTGAATAATTACGTCCGGTGTTCCGCAAGGCGTATACGTAGGCCCGGGTTTGTTCCTCTGAGGAACGGTTGGGTTCAAGAAGAAGGGCGGTGGTCGCCTAGCAGTCGTGCGGCCACCGGGAGGGGTGGCCGGCGACGGATCACATGACGCAGCAACTCTTCGCGCGCCCTTTCAGCTCAGCTTTCAGATCACGCTTGCTTTTGCTGCGGCCCACTTGTTTCTGTTGGGAAAAAGTATCATTTTATTTTGTTCTTTTTTAATGAAAGTAATTTTAAATTGATATATAAGGACTTCCAGATATAACTGTCGGATATAGCTATAAGCCTTGTCTACGTACCTACTTTAGAATCCGCTTGGAATGCTGTCCAGCACGTTAGAAAAAAAGAGGGGGAAGATAAGATTAAATTAATATTATGTTGTGTATAGTAATTTGAAATGTTGTATACCTGTTGTTTCATCTGCTGCTTGTTTAGTTTCCCGAGGGCGGCTAATGCAGCTACTTCAAAGGCGTCTTTGACGCCTTTGGTAGAAGCTCTTGCTGATGTCTCTACATAGGTCATCGCTCCTAGCTGTCTTGCTACTGATAAAGCCTGTGAAAATTTAAGATCATAAAATATCATTTCGATTTCAATTTGTATTTGAAACATGTATTGAAACGTTAGAAACTTATACGAAATAGTTCGAAATTTGGTGAAATAAATCAATAGGTATTTGACCCTGGAATAACAAATATAACTTACTCTAAGGCTTACGCATACTCATACTGGTTAGTTACATTATATCCGATTGTTAATATTAGTATGCGAGTCATAATACCAGTCATCGTGATGCATAAATTCGAATACAAACTTAAATAATGCTGTCATGAATTACTCAACATAAAAACTATGAACCAAAACGACTTCAAATAAAAACGAAGTCACAACTTCTCAATAAAATTACTGAAACGATTCATACAAGAGAACGCTCCTAGGAGTCTCAATGTCAGACCGATCCATGAGTCCAATCGATTCATTCATGGAACGAGCCAATTACTCTGCCCCCATTTACTAAATGGTAACTAGTTGAATAAGATCTCTAATTAATACGGACGTCCAGCCTGAATTTGCGACCGAGTTTTCAAGTGCCCCGTTATACAATACGTGTAAATGCGTCAGGATGTTTCAATTTAGATTAGGAATGCTGATGAATGAAGTTAAATCGCTTTGCTAGGGATCGGAGCTTTCCAATTTGAGATGTTGGCGAACTCCGTGAAATTGAGGAGGTTAAAATAAATTCGGGACCATTAGAAGGTATCCTAAATTACTGGAAGCATGTGTTTGAAAAGTCTGCGTAGGTAGGATTTGGGTTTTGCGTGGAATTAGGATAATGAGTTTATTTTCGTTATTCTGGGGACAGTGTAATTGGGTGTCTATTTAGGGTAATAAGATGACCTCAATTTTTATTGCGAACGGCAATCGGTGTAATGAAGTTATGGGTTTATTTTTGTGTTCTTTTTAAAGTAACGCATCAAACTTTACCTACACGAAAAACATTTATAATTATAAAGTTTACGGTATAAGTTGTAAATGTACATTTCATTTTAATTCTGAATAAACCTCATTAAGTTTACGCGGAAGGTCTTATTTTACAAAAATCCTTTTTTTCGGCACGTATACGCACGAGGTCTTGACTGCAATTGGATGTTTACCATTATTCCTTTCAATATGACTTATAGTTATGAGTTGCATCTTGAAGCAAGTCTTTCTTACCTCTTCACTGGTGACTGGATGAGTTCTTAGCTTGGACAGCATGGTGAGCGTTTCCTTCTCATGTCTTAGGTCTGCCTTGCAGCCGCAGAGCAGTACAGGGGCCGAGCCGCCATGAGTTCTTACTTCTCTGTACCACTGAAATTAGAGATAATGTGTTTATTAACTTTACAAGAGAGATAAATGGGAGCAGGGTAAGGCTGCGAGTATGAGCCTAAAGAAACCGTGGACGAGATGCGGTGTTTCATCTCGAAATAGTTTTGGTTTTGTGTCCAATTGGGATTTTAGGAATTAGAAACGAAAACAATTAGGGAACAAAACACAGGCCGCGTCCTAACCAAAAGTCACGCGACCACGCGTTCCAGTTCACCGAACAAAAAGTGACAATGAACGTGACGATCGTGTATTTTTATCGCGTTTTGATTAGGACGCGGGGACAGAACTCTGTGAACTTTCGTAGCGCTGTATCCATCTCTATAATCTCTGCTGATTGCAATAATTGTGATGTTATCATTGTATATATATTAAAAACAGTAATTACCTTAGCGGCAGCGTTGTGTAAAGTCTCAGGTTCGGCTATATTGAAGCACAGCATGAATACTCTGGCGTCCTGGTAGGCGAGGGGTCTAACTGTGTCGTATGCCGTTGTGCCTGCGTCAACAATAGGAAAAATATTTGATAAGCAAAAGATTGCAAGAGCACCACAGGGTATGATAAAAACGTGGTAAGTTTGCACGTAACACGCTTTTTCAATTTTTTTTTCATGGAATATGCGAGGTTATAAGTACTACAGCTGATATAAAAGACTTGACTGTAGGTACCTACTGCATAAGGTTTATTCATCATTCACCGATCCATTAGAGTAAAGTAACCTCTATAAAAAACCCTAATCAAGAACCGATTGTGATAAGAAATAGATAAACATCTACTTCTGCTCGCATTTACCGGTCGGTAACCTAGATTGACCGGCTGTAACACGGTAATGGCTTCCGACAAGGGCACTTAAAAAATGGAGTAAAGTAAATAAAGTAAGTAAAGTAAAGTAAATAAGTTACAAAATAATAATGACTATTTCTTTAAAAATTAGGAGCGTTTTGAGATATTTAGGTACAGATACAAATATTTTTATTTGTTTAACAAAGGTAGGTTAAGTATGTATGTTGTAAATATTAAAGAACGCTATTTCTAGCCGTTATCGGCGTACAAATATTATTTTGGTACAAACATGCTGATTATAATAAATTATCAAACAAATTATTAAATAATTCCAGTTCAAATTGTCGATACAATAAAAACATTCCATTTTAATATAATAATAATAAATTCTAATATAAATTGCCAAATCAATAAAATATAATAAATTATAATAGTAAAAGAAAAGGTACAATGTGTCAGTTAGGTATTCGTTCACTGTATAATATGTTTTTTTTAATATAATATTTTCAGTAAAGCCTTTTTAAAATCGTGTACATACAGTATGGAAACCACATATATGCAATAAATGAAACCACATACTTGTTATCGCCTTTTCTGACCATACACAAAAAATGGACTAAATCGGTCCAGTAATTAGGTAAAAAACTAGAGTTCTAATTTTGATCAAATTTGAACACTCTGTAGAATTGGATAACTAGGTCAATGATTCAATGAACTTGAATCCTTGAACATTGAAAAGCGACGTTGCCATGCAGTGCAAACTATCACGACGCTGCGCTGTTACGTATTCTACTTACCTATTTGCCTAAAATGTAAAAACGGTACACCTAAACGACAAGCTGGAATTTAAAAAAAAAAAAAACAATTACAAAAGAAAAAAAAATTAAAATGTAATACATTTTATTTCAACGTTTGAGTGCGCAAACTAAGTGTGTATGGAGGCCATGGACAGCATCGCCCGACTCCCCGCGTGATCTCCGCCGCCGCCGTTGCTCTACGCAAATACATTCGTTTCGCAAATGTATGGAATTTAATACTGTGACGGTACGGCCCACTTGCTCTCACAGACAGGAAACCTGTGCAGTCAATGTGTGCAGGAAACATTATAGGCTGATTATTAATTTTTTTCGATACATGAGCACTTGAAATTACTGTTATAAAATACTGGCATTCAGCTGCATCCGGTTAGACTGGAAGCTGATTAGTACTTGGAAATTTGGAATTGCCTTTTGACCTGTCACGGCCGAAATTTTGTTTTGCAATTTACACAAACATAAACTATCACTGGCACGCGCTAACATTTCCTGCGGGTGTACGTAGGCAGCGGTGTCTTTGGCGGTATCTTACAACAGGCGGCTCGAGACATGCGGCGTTTTTTCAAAGGCGGCGGTCATTATGAACGAATTTTGCGGGCGGCAGGGAAGGAGGGGTGCGTGTAGGTAAGGACACCTGTTATTGACTATTAGGGAATAATTATCGATAAACAAAAAAAACTGTTTAGCTTTAAATACTTAGGGCGTAGTGTTTTTATTAGAATTATCGTGCTCTTGTGATAATTCTAAAAACACTATGCCCTAAGTACGTATAGCTATACAGCTTCTTTGTTTAAGTGTGTTGTGTAAGTTCTTGTTAAATATTCAGTAGATTTAGAGATAAAATTAATGAAGTAAAAGTAAACAATAACAATTTTACAAGTTACGTAGAAGCAACCTATTAAAAAAATCGTACCTACTTACACGTTTGCTAGTCAGGAATTCACTCCAGTCCAATCGTACAAAATTACTAAAACGTTTTTTAATACTTAATCCAATCAATAATTTGTTAAAAATATTAAAACAATCGAATAACACAAAAATGCTTGTATTTGAATGCCTTGTTTTGGTAGTAGGTAAGTAAGTGTAAAAAGTATCGATAAACGATAATTGCGCCGTTAACCCTAAATTATGAATTTTATTACTTTCGCCATTTTTGAGAAGTCTCGCTTTGTCAGTTCACCGCTGTCTTCCGGGATAGTGTATCGTGACTTTCGCAGAGATTTCATAGCTACTTGCGCGCATTGCTTCGAGTGATTTTGGCAAATTAAACTGATAACTAGGTCCTTTTTTTAAGGTGAAATTGACATTTATTTGCTACTTGACTTTGTGTGTGTATAAATAGTGTTTTAAGTTTATTTGTATTTATTTTTTACGGTGAAATTGACACTACTTGACTTTTGTGTGTGTGTACCCGTGTGTTTTTTTAACAAAATGCCAAGACAACAGCATTTTTACAGTGCTGCAGAGTATACAGACATGGTTTTATTGTATGGCGAATGCCGCCAAAATTCAGCCTTAACTCTACGTACTTATCGTGAGAGAATTTAGTTAGTTCAGTTCAGTTATCGCGAAATAAAAGCGTGGCGGTAAAAATGAACTAAGTGAATTTTGATTTCATCGAACATTGACAAACGATCAAACGCCGGTGCCGACAAAAAAGCCGCCATTGGATGTCACCCGCGTGCGTAGGTAGTTGCCGCTCTTCCTGAGGTCAAGGTACGTTTTCTAAACAGAGTGTTTACTTTTATAGAATTTATTTTGATATTTATTTTGTTTGAAAATTTCACTTTTTTAATTTACGGTGTTTTATTTAATATTTAATTTTGCTATACTTCTGTGGACTAGTATTACTTGTGGTTTCATTTATTGCATATATGTGGTTTCCATACTGTATGTTGTTGTTTCTATAATTCGTCTAGGGATCTTATTATAGATCCTAGGTGCCATTCCTAAAAAACTTTTTGTATAAAAAGCAGTGCTATGTGGTGGTGCTTAGCGCATATCTTAGATCTCAATGTTTTAAAAAGATGGAAGTTGAATTTGACAAATACTGCCGTCAAAATAATGTACGTACATGGCAATGTTAAGAGTAAAAAATTTTGAAATGTAGAATACAGCAGCAAGGTCAGAGGGGCAATTCCCGTTTTTATAAGAACGTTAAAAACACCTCTAATTTCCCAACATTTTTGACAAGTTTTTGACATTAATTGTCGCTGAGATGAGATTGGGACTTGAATTTTCACGTTTTTGAAGTACGAAAATTGGCCTGCAAAATCAGTTCTGTATAATAATTAAATTGAGTTATGTAAATACAAGATTAATAACTAAACAAATCATTATATAATAATAAAAAAATCATATTATTAAAAACATGGAAGTAATGATAAAATGTCACACTAGATGGCGCCACTCACCATTATTAGTAGTAGTTATAACTGTAGGCAACGGAAAATATTTGAGCAAACTCATTTAAAATAAACTAAATAAAACATTTTATTGTAGAGAAAACAGTAATCTTATTAAAAAATGTAATAAAACATTACAAAACATTGAAAGAAAATGCAAAAAGTGTTCTGCCGAAACCAGGGATTGAACCAGGGACCTTTAGATCTTCAGTCTAACGCTCTCCCAACTGAGCTATTTCGGCTATACAGATGTAGGTAAAATAGCTAGTTGGATAAAACGGATATTATGTATTGATGATGACGTCACGACTTCTTTTGTGTGATAGTTTTCAAGGTTATTTTCAATGAATTCAGTTTCAATCAACTTGTCTTGTCCACCTTGAACAGCTGTGATTAGAATTCTTTAGAACTTATGTAAATATTTTTTGTTTGCGTAATACATACATATCTACCTACTTATGATTTATATATGAATGGCAAATGATCTTTAAATAATTCAATTATTCCTTCATCAAGATTGCCTTCCTGAAGGTCAATTCTAGTACTTCAAAAAACGTTACATTTCAAGTCGTACTGCCGCAAAAGTTCCAAAATGTCACAAAAGGTAAGTACCTATTCTGTTAATCCAAAAAACTTAGTCAAACGAGACTTTCTGTAATGAGACTGCGACTAGACCAAACATATGAAATAAATGTAAATAATAAATAATAATAATGTACCAAAAATTTATTCTGCTAAAGTTTCGACCTGGCCCTGCAGTCTCGACATTAGATAGCGACAAAAATCCGTCGCTAAGTCGCATCGATGTCAAATTCATTTAATAGATTTTCAACCTTATTTCCAAACCATAAGGTTGAAAATCTATTAAAGAAATTTGACAACGATTGGACTTAACGACCGATTTTTGTCGGTAGCTATGTCGAGACTGCAGGCCCTGACAAAGAAAATAAATTTGGTATTCCCGTAAATATAAAAACGTCAAAACCGACGTAAGCATGACATTATTTGTGGACTGAACTGTGATTTTAAATTTTGGCTTCTGCACTTTCATATTGTATTAGTCCCTATTTTTAAGTATATTTAATTTAATTTATTCAGACAACCATTGATCCATTAACTTTTAAATTACATTTATATTGTCAGTATGAACTTAAAAATTATGTTAGGACCTAATAACTAAGAGGGACTTAGTCCTCTGGGTGAGGCTCCACACCAGTGGGCTGTCTAACTTATTGCCTATGACCTTCAGGATGCTGTTACTGCTCCCACGCAATCTGCTTAGCAGTGAGGCTGTCTTTTTGCGCCAGATGGCATCAAAGCCGTCTGTGCGCGATTCAGTGAACATTTTTGACGCACTGCAGAAGCGCGGCAGACGTAACAGCGCCCTGTAGGCATTGTTAAACTGGATGCGCAGCGAATTGTAAGCCCTTTGGGTATATCTGAACCACAGGCTCTCTGAGTACAGAGATGTACAATACGCTTTGAATAAAGTTACTTTCACCGCGTCTGTACATCGAGCGAACCTGCGGGCCAGCGTGTTCGCCCGGACTGACAATGCCCTGCGCTTCCTCTCCATGTCTACATCATCTCCAAGACTTTCGGTAACCACATGCCCAAGATACTTGAATTGGTATACTCGATTAAGACGAATACCATTGAGTAACACTGGTGGAACAACAGTGGGGCACTTTGTACCCGCCTTGAAGATCATGCACTCTGACTTCTTAACATTATAAGTCAGACCGTGTGTGGCCGCGTACTTTTTACATACGGCAAGCAACTTCCGCAATGCATAAATCGAGGGAGCCAGCAGCACCATATCATCGGCATAGCTAAGGTTGTTCACACTGACACCATCCACATAGCACCCTATGGGCATTTGACTGAGGTCCTCGATCAGCGCATTAACGTATATGTTAAAAAGCAAGGGCGAGCTTTTTTTAAGCATAGTGTTCAAGGACCTGGCCCAGGCTCCATACATTTTGGAACATCTCCTTTAAATTTTCATAACCCGGTTTTCTTTTCTCGGTTTCCCATACAAATTTTCATTCCCAATAATATCACCCCCTTTAGGATTATGTATGAAAAGAAGCCTATGTCCTTCCTCAGGATGCCTTCTGTCTCCTTGCCAAATTTTATCGAAATCTGTTCAGTGCTATAGACTTGAAAAGGTAACATTCAGACAGAGTTACTTTCGAATTTATAATATTAGTATAGAATATACTAAAGTAATTATCCATGAAACCTGAAGACCATGATAATTTGTACTAAACCTTGTGGGTAGATGATGGTGGTGGTGGTGGTGCCATGATCAGACAGACCAGCGGTGTAATTGCGTAACATACTAACAGCAGGAATAGCTTTCATTTTGACAGTTCAACAACATCCATTGCGTTATTTACGTTGTTGAGCAGACAAATTTTTCGAACATATGAAGCAATGGATTAGCAATATCCTTCAAAATTATTCAGATTGTGACTGATAGTGTGTTACGCAATTAGGGTACTGTAGGTGTGGGAACCACATTGCACAAGCCAGTGGTTTCAAATAGCAGTAGATGTTATTAGTTGCTAAATAACTGTTATTATTGTATTAAACTAATACTAACAAACCGCAAATTCAATGTGATTGTAGTAATGTGCTTTGATTTATATCTCTATTATGTTTGTTTTGGTATGCGGCGTTGAATATTATTTGTTAGGTGTGTCATATTTAGTTAAAAGCGACGGTAATTTAATGCTTGGGTTTCAAACTGGTGACTATATCTCATATAGCACAGAAGGCTAATTCTTTGAACAAAAAATAAATTAAAAAATTAACCCTGTCTTTGCTATCGCACACTCGGGTAAAATCATCGTTCAAATTCAAGTCACAGTCTCATCTTAGCGACAATTAATGTCAAAAACTTGTCAAAAATGTTGGGAAGTTGATTGTATTTTTGACAGATTGAGACTGAGATTACAATGTTTGTTTGTTTTTATCTTTTTTATTACAGACGCTTTTAAAGTGTATGTCTTTCCACTTCGTTCTCTCATGTATAATTTATTTCAACATGAATAATGTAAGTAACCAATTTTTTGTAACAATATTTTGATTAAAAAGACTGTCCGTGGAGTTTCTTGCCCGTTCTTCTCCTTAGGTAGGTACCTACTACGCTTTGGAATGGGCAACTAGCTTCGTCTTTCTGACTGACTGATCCCTTGACTATTTAAAAGTGCCTGTATTTGGTTTATTTGAAATAAATGCTTTGAGTTTGAGTTTGTAAATGCGAACGTTCTTAAAAATAAGAGAATTGCCGCTCTGGTGTTTTTGTTTAGTTACAGAGTAGCAGCAATAGTATCAATATCTATGCAATAAGGAGATCTTTGGCGATAGGATTAATATAATCGAGAAAAAAAAAATCTATGTTATTCTATGTTTATGTCTCGATCTATAGGTATATTAAAACATATAAATTCCAAATTGGAGAAAAAAAAGTAAGTATATTTTAATCGATGTTTATACGTAGAGTATAGAAGGTGGCAGGGACATCGATACACCACGAATTCAGCACATGATTCTGGGTCCCCTCCCTAGCGTAGAAATTTTTCGTCGGTTAACAAAAAAAAAATTCTATTTCATAGAAAAGTGCAATATCTACGCGGTCAAATGTATGGAACAGCTGTTTTTTTTTTAATAGCCCACAAAAATAATCTTTGCCCGCTGCGTTGAATTTTTTTAGAATTCAGAATCATGTACTGAATCCATGATAACAGGTTGCACGTCGACGTATGCCATCCTATATTTATTAAAACCCTTTGTTTACAACCAATTCAAAGTTACGACAGTTTTTCAATATCACCGGATTACTCCACGGACATCGATTTGAATACCTAAAAGCTTTTTTTTCTCTTCGTGGCACCTCACTAGGAAATGCCTCTCGAAGTATGCAGCGAGGTCATTCAATTAATATTTTAACAAACGGCACTCGCATAACATCCATTTTATAGGGTTCCGTACCCAAAGGTTGCCAACTAAATCTTACTGCTAAGGCTCCGCTGTCCGTCTTTCTGTCAGCGGGCTCTATCTCATGAACCGTACCTAATAAGTAGACACTTGAAATTTACAGTGTATATTACTATATATAACAACAATTAAAAATAAAATAAAGTAAAAATTTAAGGGGAACCACAAAAGAAACGAGTTAAAAATATTGTGTTAAATATTGTACAGTGGTATGGAACCCTTCGTGTGCGAGTCTGACTCACACTTGGCCGGTTTTAACATCAAACATTTCAACCGAACATTGAAATGCAAATAAATCGCACTACTGGAATACCGCAGTCCAGTGTAGCATACATACATAATGTACACATTTTATGTACATAAAGTACGTACATTTGTGTATTGGCCAGTTCGAATCACTGATCCATGTGTACTCCGGTGTAACTCAGATTGTACACTTGAGGACAATAAAATGCACCAAAATTTGGAATTATTAACTTATCTGTTCTTGTTGTATATACTTTGGCAAGTGGTCGCTGGGGGATTGAGAAAAGCGGTTTATTTCGGTCGTGGATTGTCTCGTGGGATTTTGTTAAACTGTCTACTGTAGCAATATGTATTCAAAAGTGTTGTTCAATAATTTTTCAGGACAAATTAAGTGTTTAATTTGAGTGTAAAATTGTATTTTAGGTAGTATTACTCCTAAAAGTAAACCATTGGTTTTTACGGCCCGCAGTGGAGGTCGATCGTGATGTTCGATGCTTGTAATCTGCTATATCTGAAATATTTACATCAATCGTGCATTAAAAAGTATATGTGAGAGACGATACATTTTGACCCGTACCTATAGCAGGACCTCACTAAAGATTCAAGTATTACTTAAAACTTGTTGATTTGATTGGTTAAAATTAGTTTAAAGTAGGTAATTGTGCCGATTCTTTTGTACACCGAACTAAAATATCACTAAAATTTCGTATTTTTGGCTAACAGAATCCTAAAAGCTTATTCTGCAAACAAGATTTTCTAAACTTAAAAACAATTTTGACACAACTAAAATCGAGTTTGACAATTGCTAAGTTGAGTAGACCATAGACCAAGAATTGTCGGAAATTAAAATAAAGAGTGAATGAAAGTGAACGAAATGATGCGAAGTGCATAAAAATAAAATCAAGTAATTAACTTTAATTATTTATCAAAAATTATTTAAATGAAATACAGGGAGCATAATGACGACGTAAAACTAGTTTAATGTTTATATTTTAATAAATTAAGATGCAATTGTTTTTATTATCTATGACCAATGTGATCTTGTTTGGGTTGTTCACCGAAAACGATTTAGAACTTTGGCGATATTTTTGCGTTTTTCAATAAGAAAAAAATTGATTCAGGCAGCATGATTATTTTGCCATTTATTGCAGCGTAATAAAGCTAATTCTAACTAATATTATAAATGCGAAAGTAAGTTTTTTTCTTTGTTACCTTTTCACGCCTAACCCACTGAACCGATCATCATGAAATTTTGCATATACGTTGTCAGGGGTACAGAAAAGAACCTAAGGTACCATTATTCCAGAAAAAAACTAAACTACTATTCCCGAGGGAAAGAACAATAACTGTCGACGGTCACAATTGCTTTAGGACGCTAGACGGCGCTACGTGTCCTTCGAATCATGATTGAAACTTTTTAGTGTTAAGAGTTAATATTTGTTTAAATCAGTAATTGATTTTGTGAGTCTACACTGTAGAGTGGACTCCAACACCGTTTGACCGAACACCATGAAAGTTGACACATTGGTGGTTAAGTATATAAATATATTATGTATTTTTAATGGAGAGGGATTTACAGGAATTTGTTCGACCTCCACGCGGGCGAAACCGCGGGCTAAAGCTAGTTTACTAATAGAGATGTGATCTCGAGAAAAGATTATCCGGCTATTCGTTCAGTAAGTTGGAAATATCCGCGCCGTAGGAAAGACCTATAAAGGACATCCTGAATTACCTAAATTGCCATTTTCACTAAATTGAATAACTAAATGAAATTAGTGCTGCCAAACTATATTATGGTTGTGTCATTTTAGTCAATTTCAGAATGGGAAACCTCATTTGACAGGAATAAACTAAATTTTGGTGATATTTAGTCTTAGTTTAGAGAATTTTGTGACAAGAGAATTCGACCAATGCTTGAGTTTTGAGTGAGGTTTTGTGATACAGGCTAAGTAACTTGTAAAAATCCTAGCTGTCAATCTATCCACCACGGGCATTAAATTCGTGTCCGAAGAAAGAGAAGGTAATATTGAAAAAAAACTTAGACACAAAACAATTACCGGTGAAATATGCCAACTTTGCCAATCAAGGTATCTTTGCCCAGCATATATAAGCAAATATAAATTTCTTTTAGGGCAAAGATACTTTGTTTGGCAAAGTTGGCATCGAGGTATCTTTGCTCTAAAAGCAATTTATAAGCAAATCTGCTAGATTGGCTTATAAATCGCTTTTAGGGCAAAGATACCTTCATTGGCAAAGTTGGCATATTTCACGGTACTCACCTACTGTATTTATAAAAAAAAAACTCCCTCTCCGCAGCTCAAAATCTTCAGTGCAGAATTTAAGATACCATTGACAATGAACCAGCCAATAATTCCTCAGATATCAATACACTGCCATTTCCCATCCAGCTACCTAGCAAATCATATTTCCACCCGCAGGCAACGCCTCAAGCTAACGTTATCAACCAGTGCCTAGTTGCCTACTGAGCGAGAGAACATAACTATCGGATTACCTAGTGAGTCTAACGTGTCTTTAGGTACTTAATTACTTAGGGTAATTACATGCCGAAGATGCCTCACTGTGATACTTCGTTATCGCGATTTAGCTCGCTACTTCGATGTCACCTCTATGTAAAGGCTTCCACAGACAGGCGCGACGCGACAGCGCTACACAAAGGCACCGCTCGTCGCGCAACACGCGGTGCCTTTGTGTCGGGCGTCGCGTCGCGCCAGTGTAAACGAGCCTTAACACAAAAGCATGCTAATTAAGAGCAGCCAACCCGTCATACTTTTCATACAAACGCTCGGACGTGATTATGGCGTTGTAACACATCTTTCATTGAAATTTTTGAACTAATAGGTATCTTGTGCACTTTATCTAGGTTTCTATGCAAGCAAAAAATCTACATTTGGAGAAACAAATTCAGTATAAGCCTCCAAAAATCTGCTTTTTTGCACAAATTTACCTGAACTTTGGCCGTTCATAATGTACTCATAAATGGTAAAAGTAAAGAAAACATCTTCATAGAAACCTTGCACATATAATGGAAATTCCAAATGACAAATATTTTTTCCAAAAAATGATGTCTTTTTCAAAAACACGTATTTCCTGGAACAAGTTTTGTGAAATATCTGCGCGCCATTTTCGTTCGATGTTATCGCGTTCTCACTCTTGCTTCTTTTTCAAACATTGCGTTGGATGAAACAACAAGCTTTTCAATCATGCTTGCGTTGACGATAGACGGACCGGGAAGGGCCCTCTTAATAGATGCACACGCACATGCTAGGTAACGAGGTACGTCATTGAGATACATCGCGGGCTGCTTGGGGGTTCCCAGGCAGCCCGCGATGTAAGGCAGTGCGGTATCCTACGGCATATGCGTGCGTGTCTCTTAGCATGCATTTGCTTTATATGGAGGTGACGTCGAGGTAGTGTAAGCTTAAAGGACTAATACTTAGTCCGAAGTTGATTATTATGAAAATGTAGTTTTTGGGTTGGCAACACCGGCAGAAGGCCGCCAACACCATGTTGAGTGAATGTGTAAAACACAGTGCAAGAATATCGGCATTTTCTGGAATTTTAATTGGAAAACAAATATAAGGATCTTCTTATTTAGTCAAAAAGTCGTTTTATTTACAGTAGCGACCTAAACCGCTGTCGCGAGGTATCGCAGTGAGGCATCTTCAGCATGTAATTACTCTTACGCTATCAGTACAGAGCTAGATTTGAATCTGTCAATAAGGGCTAAGATGGCGCGTGAGCTTGGAGTAGGCTGCATTTGCATAAATTGCTCAGCAAGATAGATTTTGTGTAGTTTTGTATTGCGTTGCTGATTTGATTAGTGCACGCGTGTGTTTTTAACATAAATGTTTGTTTATTTTTTTCATAATTTCTTAGCACGTGTGTGGAACAAAAAGATTATTGAGATAAGAGTTCATATTTGCTTGTGATACCAATTTGTTTGTTGTAACTGAACTGCGGGGTAGTTACGTAACACACTAACAGTAGGAATGGGTTTCATTTTGACAGTTCAACAATATTCATTGCGTTATTTACGTAGTTGAACAGACAATTTTTTTTAAACATATGAAGCAATGGATTAGCAATAGGCTTCAAAATGATTCAGATTGTGATAGATTGTGTGTTACGTAATTAGGGTGCTGGTTTTATTGTAACGAATAACGCCCAGTTACGGATAGTTTATTTAGTCTGAGGTTAACCTGTAAAATAAAATCTCTGGACGACTTACAAACAAAACAGATTATAAATAGTAAGAGTGACTCCAACTCTTCACTTCCTTATAAAAAAAAAATTAGATTTACATACTGATTAAAGTATAGATTTGGCTTTCATAAACCGGAACGCGATGTATGATGAAATGTTGCAAGCATTTTAAATTGCTCTTTTCCCAAAGAAACATTAATATTTCAATAATCAAAAATATTGTAACACTGTCAGCTATTCTAAAAATTCAAGTCTCACCGTTATAATTAAACATAAAATGAAATTCAGTGTGCATGCAAATGTTCGGCCATTTGTCATGCTCGCAAGTGCGTGCTGCCCAAAGATAAGAGACGTGTCAGCGTGTGTAATGATTTGTTCAGCCATTACCAATTTTATGCTTCACTGTTTTGGGAAAAATTTACAACTGACATGCGAATACCACAGCTGGCATTATTATGTATGAGACTGCTAAAGAAAGGGACAAAATATGATACATAGTATGAATTTTCATCTAGAATTTCATCCTATCCATTCCATCCTAAAAGTTCATCCTATCCGAAATAAAAGGATGCGCGTTGTTTTGGGCGGTCACTAACACATTGTTTACGGCAAATTATCGTTCATTTGCGAGAAGGTTGACATAATTCAAAAAGAGCAATTTTTGGATATGAAAATCTGAATATGTATGTATGTAATGAATCTAAATATTCAAAAGTAGTGGAAAGAGTGCGACGAATCATAAACTCACATCTTTCTAGCTCCCTCATTTTTTTTTTTAGGGTTTAGCATAACGTCGTTTGTGTAGCAAAAAGAATACAATTTGCTACGTTCACCTGTATACTTAACTCAAAAATGCTGATTTTTTAATTATGTCACCGGTGTTGCCAATGAGCGTTATATGCTAACAAAATTTTGATTTTAATTTTATTGTAAATTATTTTTAATGTAATGTTAGTATGTACTGTGTAAATTGATTTTAATTTAATTTAATGTATTGTATGGATTATAATTATCTGAAATAAATGAATGAATAAATAATTAAAAGTTAATTAATATAAATAAAACGATTTTTCAAAAATTACTGTCTGTCGATCGGGGTAAAATGGAAAATGAAGTTTGTATGAAAAATCTCATTACTTCGATTTTGAAACTTGTAGGAAATTAATAAAGGCTAGCTTCAGCCCGCGACTTCGTCCGCATAAAATTTCTTATACCCCCAACCCACCCCGTCGCATCGCATCGCCTGCCCGCGCTATCACTTCGTCTTCGCTTAGCGTTCTTTCTGAAATTTTTTATTTTTGCTCGGCTCCTAAGGGTCCTAGCCTGATGTTAAATAGCCTATAGGCTTCCTCAAGAATTGGGCTATCAAATGCAAGAGGAATTTTTCAAATCCGACCGGTAATTCCAGAGATTAATTACCCCTTACATACAAACCTACTAACAAACAAATTTTTCCTCTTTATCATGTTATTAGTATATTAGCATAGATGTTTGCGGTACCTAATGATGATGATGTAAGGATTAATTTTTCCAATACTATCCTGAAAAGGCGGTGGAAGTGGGGGGTATTGAAGTTCGAAAGGAAAACGAAATCCACGCGGACAAAGTCGCGGGCGAAGTGCTAGTTACTCATTAATGACAACTGAAAATATATTCCAAAGATTCTACAGTTTTATCCACACTTTATAACATAACATGCTATAAAATGTAAGTTATTTATCATTTTTCCATAGAGAGGTTAACAATGTAAAATAATGTGGACGTGTTATATAACAAAACTTTATGCGTTATGTAACATAATTTGTAAGCTCGGTTTTTTTTTGTATTGGCGTCTCATAGTTTTGACCCTTAGAGGTCATGGCTACTTAACCGGACTATCCTGTGGCTGCCTTAAGCTAACTTAAAGCCTCCAGCCAGAGGCGAATTTCTTAAATACGCACCCTTAGACAAACAAAGGACTTAAAATACTGTTCTTGAAATGTAATTTCAATTTCGCTCACACACTGTCTCACTTTTTCTGACATTACGTTCACTTACGTAGACATTACTTACGTCTACGTGAAATAGCACTAAACTAACATATTTTAAGAGAACCTAATAGTAGTCTTCTTTCTTGATAAACAGTACCTAAAAAGCCTTGAAAGGAAAAGTTTTCATAACTTTTAGTGAAAAAAATTCAGAGTTTATAAAAAAATAACGGTAATGTTTATACCCCATTTTCACTTGAGTTTTTAAAAGGTACCTACTTAGTATTTCCTAAGCTTTTAGTTTACCATGGGAGAGGCTTTATTAGAAGGCATACAGCGCTCAGCGTGTACAATATAACAATGCCTTCAGAATGCTTATGGGGCTGCCGCGGTATGTTTGCCGACGCGAGGGTAGATGATTTGTATGCCATCATTCGACAGCGATGCGCTTCTCTGCGGCACACAACACACGTCAGCTTCCATAGCATGTTGAGGGCATTGAGTGACCGGTGGAACTGCCCGATGTTTGCCGATGGGTGCGTCTGCACACACAGGTCGGTTTTAAGTAGGTGGTTATACGGGCATGTAATTTTCTTTTTGTTTGTATTATATTTTCTTTGTGATTGTTTGTGTTACTAACAATAGTTTTAATAAGTAATTTCATGTCAATGCTAACACTATGGACTTCAAGGTCTGCAAATAAAAGTTTATTATTATTATTATTTATTATAAAACTTTGCGGATGTCAAAACATGGAGATTTCTGTGATATCAATCAGTATATATAAAACACAAAAAGTGTTTCTACTTAAATATGTCCGTTAAAGACTTTGAAACCATCCAACCGATGTCCCCAAACCGCACCCTAATTACCTAATATACTATCTATCACAATCTGAATAATTTTGAAGCCTATTGCTAATCCATTGCTTCATATGTTCGAAAAATTTGTCTGCTCAACAACTTAAATAACGCAATGAATGTTGTTGAACTGTCAAAATGAAACACATTCCTATTGTTAGTGTATGACGTAATTAGCCCGCAGGTGTCATTAGAAAGGCAATACTGCGAAGATGGTTTTAGACCACTAAAACAATAGAAAAAGAAAAAAAAAACGAATACTTCATGAATGGACCGAATGTGCCTAATGCATTGTTTTTTCGTAGTGGCACACGCCGGGTATCCGCTAGTATCTTATAAGTAATTATATTATTATGATAAAAATGAACCATTCGAAATAAATTATCTAAATTTTGGTGAAAAACTGCATTAAAATATATTGTGTACTTCGAAAGATCTAAGCGGTTACGCAGCCAGTCACGATAAACGGCTTTATTTAATTTATATTCTTTATTTAAATAGAGATACTGCGGGGTAATTGCGTAACACACTAACAGTAGGAATAGGTTTCATTTTGACAGTTCAACAACATTCATTGCGTTATTTACGTTATACTGAGCAGACTAATTTTTCGCACATATGAAGCAATGGATTAGCAATATCCTTCAAAATGATTCAGATTGTGATAGATAGGGTGTTACGCTATTAGGGTGCTTGAAGACAGTTAAACCCTCAAATATTAGTTATTATTAAACTTCAGTAAAGTTTCAGAGGCTCATGGCTGAATAATAACAGCCGCACGGATCGATAGAAGGTTAAGCTACGCTTGCCGAGGCCGGTCCGTGGATGGGTGACCATCCATTACATTTCGAGACCCCTTCGTGCCTCAGAAACCACGTTAAACCGTTGGTGCTCGTTAAGTAGTCAGAAACCCGAAAGTATGACAACCAGCTAAGGGGTATCGTATTACCAAGTAATTGGGTTGTGGAGGTCAGATAGGCAGTCGCTCCATGTAAAATACTGGTATTCAGCTGCATCAGTTAGACTGGAAGCCGACCCCAAAATAATTGGCAAAACGCTAGGTAGATTATCCTCAGCTGTAGCCCGCCAAATTAAAATTTTCTTTGGTTTTTTGCAAATTGCAGCTCTCTTTTAAGCCGTATGTTGATCAAAATGCGATTCACGACTGTAGGAATGATATATTTACTGAATAATAATCATCAATTTCATATCAATCGTCAAACTTTGGAAATTTTTCCCACCTAAGAAGTTTCATATACGAAATATTCTGAAAAACACTTAGGTGGAACAAATTTCCAAAGTTTGACGATTGATATGAAATTGATGATTATAAATTCAGTAAATATAATCATTCCTACAGTCGCAAATCGCATTTTGATCAACATTCGACGTAAAACAGAGCTGCAATTTGCAAAAAAGCAAAGAAAATTTGAATTTAGCGGGCTACTGCTGAGAATTCACCTTAAGTAAAGTTTCAAACGAAGCGACTGAAACATAAGTTACCAACCCTTTTTTTTTGTGAGAAATCATCAAATGACCTCTCCCGCTCTGGGCGGAGCGGAAGGGCGTGTCAGACTCTTACTAACTAAAACCCACCCGTGTTCCTTTAGTTGCCTGTGCGCCAGGGCCACAGTAACTCTTTCGAAAAATCCGCGACCAAGTTACCACCCCTAACTTTACAAAAGTTAAGCTAACGATGCACCGCCAAGGTTGGTCGTAACTTGTACACAGGGGCGCAAAACATTGAGCGCGTAAATAAAACATTATCGCCTTAAATAAATAAACTTAAGTTAACTTTAGCTGTGTTTTACGAGGCCGTAAAACACTGACAGAGATTCTGATCTTGTTGTTGTATTTGCAATTGTGTGCGGTTGTACGATTATTATGCAACTCAAATCAAATCAAAATATTTCATTTCACATAAACCTACATGGACACTTATGAAACGTCAGAAGCTAGGTGCACGGTTCCAATTGGTCGTTTCCTATGGAGAAGAACCGGCAAGAAACTCCAGGGTTACTCTTTTAAAAAGGGGCTTTTACAATGGTTTCAAATTACAGTGTTAATAGGTATGGGAGGACAGTGTAGGCCTGTCAACAAGTAACATGTACTCAACAAAATAGAAAAAGGTCTACAAATATACAGTCTACAAGTTAGGCCTACAAAGTTGTCACATTCACAAAATAACTTAATAACTGTCATTGATATCGATTCTTATATTATTTATGTATTTTAAGAGATACATGCTAGTTTGTAGTGCATACAAAATACTTATAGTTGTAAGTTCAAGGTTCCAAATTCAATATTGAAGAGTTTATTTCAGAAATGTATGATAGGGTCACCATAATTTTACCTATACATACTATGGTATTGGTTCTCGTGTGCTGAATAAACAATAATTACAACATGCTTAGAGATGGTGCTTAAAAACAAGTCATGATATACCCAACTTTTTCGTACACATTTATCAAAGCACACACATAATATCCAATTGATCAAAGCACTATTCTCCAGTACACCATAACGCCCTAGTAACAAACATTGATTCAGCAACCGCGCTCTCAAAACCACAACCAATATTGTGGACTTCAAATACATCATAACGGCAGCGGTTAGGAATTTGATTTCGTCGTTTATAGTACGACTTTGGTCGTATACAGTACGACATTCCATATATACCAGCGTATACGGCGTATTCGTTCCATCCAATATTTACGTAGTGTATAAAAACACGCGAATATTGCGTACTATCAGCTTCGAAACGGCAGAAAACTAACAGCTTCGTTGTATTTATTAAAAGGATTTGTTTGCAGTAGATAAGTAAAACTTGCAAATAAGTAAATAGTTTTGATGTGTATTTTGTATTTTAAATAACAAACTAATGTTTTGTTTATTAAAGTCTAATCGGTTCAATGGTGAAACCTTTCTAAATGCGTTATCCTGTAGTGAATAGTTCGCGGTATTTTTGAAAATCGTAAGTCTGACAGTTGATCGTTCTATACTCTATGGAATGCGCGCATTATATGACTGCCTGACAGGAACCACGGTGCACCGTGTAAAATACTAATAAACTTCAAACGTTGTACCTACTAATTCCATATATCAAACATACTGAAACGAATATTGCTCTGGATGCGGGACAGTGAGTGACGTAAGATCTTTAAATAAGTTGTATGCAGCAGCTTAAACCATTGTTTCCGTTAAGCAAAAAAGGTACTTACATAGAATTCTACTGAGCATGAGGTCCTGGGTTCGATTCCCAGGTCGGGCAAAATGTTATTGGGTTTTTCCATTAGAATTTCTCAGTAGCAGCCCGGAGTCTGGATTTTTGTCCGACTGATGGCAATAAACTCACCCCCTATTACATGGGACTTAGACATAACTGGCGAAATATGGGTGTACCTACTATGGGTATACTTCTGCCTAACCCTACGGGGAAACAAGGCGTTATGTTATGTTACCTACAAGTACACAGAAAAACAAAGGAGGTCTACATTAACCCCTTTATTTATAAACGTTGCTTAAAGTTAAGTAGTGATTAGCAACTGTTTAACCATACATTTTTTATGTTTAAACGCCTCTTAACTTTATGCAACGTTTAGAAATAAACCCCTAAATGCCCAGTAGTGGAACTTTACTGTGAAGGTCGAGTATAATATAGATTAAACCTACCAACCCTCTCTGTGCCCGCGTGGTGGATTATAGCCTACTTCCTCTCACAGAGAGGAAGCCTGTATACCAGCAGTTGGAATATTATACATAGGTATAGGCTGATTATGCAAACCTAACATACTATGACCTGTGGGGTAATTGCGTAACACACTAACAGTAGGAATGGTTTTCATTTTGACAGTTCAACAACATTCATTGCGTTATTTACGTTGTTGAGCAGACAAATTTTTCGAACATACGAAGCAATGGATTAGCAATAGGCTTCAGAATTATTCAGATTGTGATAGATAGTGTGTTACGTAATTAGGGTGCTAGTATATGGCTAGCTTTTCGGGTGCTGACACGCGGATTACAATAATTATATATATTTTTATTTTTATTTTATAATATGTTACTCACATTTACCAATTTTTTTTTTTCTGTGTCTGTCCCTGACATCACTGCAGCGGGCCCTATCAGAATACCAGCGCTGCGACACTTATTTTTTAAATGTCGCACCATCATGCTGAGATAGGGGCCTTTTAGCCTTGTACAGGACTTTCTATTGTTATTTTCATTTTACTTTTGTTTTATTTGTTTTTATGAGTGTGTTTAGTTTAGTTTGTGATAATCCTTTGCGAGTCCCAATAAATACTTTTTCTTTCTTTTGTATAAAAAAATACAAAGTTAACGTTGAAACAAGCAAATAAAAACTCCGACTGTTAAACAGACTATTCAGTCTTCTGAAAGCTAATTGGTAGAAATTAGTTATTGTAGCGAACTCCACCGATTGGCTGTGCGCCATTATAAAGTGCATTACGGACTAGTAGTACTTTTTTATCAGTTTATTTGTTTCAAAGTTGTCAAAGTTAGCTTTAACGAGACGAAGTGTTTTTGTAAAAGGAGTGCTGACATTCGGATAGAAATTGGTATAAGAAATTGAGTTGGTTATGATTTTCTTTTGAGAGCATTTTATTGATAAATGATTTTATTTCTGGAAGTAGGTTCGTACAAACACTTTTACATATGAAAAAATAAATTATGTTTTAAAACTAGATGAGTTCGGCTTTTCCTATCTAACTACTTTGAGAAGAAAGACCGAAACAATCTCAGAAGTCACAGTCCCTTTTAAAGTCGAGGCATAATGTTAGTCTAACCATGTCGTTATCTATCTAAAATGATCATTTGAGGAAAGGACCACACAGATTTGAGTGGACCTGTCCAGTCGGGGCACGCATTTGCCAGTACCTAATGGTATATTAATTTGTTTTTTCGATAAAACAACCAATGTTATTCAGTACAGCAAACTATCGTGAAACAAGAATGAAATAAAAAGGTCAATGGTTGACACAAATCCGTAAATAATAGTGATTAATTTCATAGCTGGAAAATACCAGAAAGATCAGTATCAACCGATTAGGGATTGAATTGAAATTGAATACTTATTTCTTTCTTATAACTCTTATTTTTAACACTGGTGGTACTAGTGGATGACTGGATGAAGATATTATAGCTTTTCTACCTTTCAGCAGTATGGGTAATCATGTTTAGCATTGGACATTTACCAACTGAAAATATGCTGTTGACAGATATACAAACAATGGTGCTAGAAAGTTTAATTCTGGTAATACGAGTAGTAAAGAAGACGGACTTACCCGATGTATCCCACACGGAGAAATTTACTCTGTAATCGGCGACTGTGCATGAACAGCCATACTTCTCGAAACCGGTCGGTGTATACGCCTGTAACAATGGAAAATATGATATATTTTGTGTTAAGAATAATATAATTGAGACAGTTGCGATGGTGGACTGTCTAGCGAAGGGAGTAACAAAGCACGGGCGAAACATATAGCGGTTATCAAAGAAGAAAGTTGGCATAATGTTAGTATCTCGTGCATAAATGGCAGACATCTTTGTTACTGGTATTTACGAGTTGTAGATGATGATCATAGTTTAACTAATGTCACTTCACCATTGCACAATAATTGTATAATAAAAATAAATCATTTTATTTTGGACAACTAAAAAGATCCATAAACTGTTAGTAACAGGTTTGGACTTAAAATACTATTGTTAGTAACTTAAACTAAAGACGAATTCATGAGAAGACTACCCATCAACTAGACAACGAGAAATGGACAAAGAAATGGATGGATGGATGGATGGAGCTATTGGAACAAAGTTTAAACGAAACGTGGTATATCCGTCCACCAAACATTATAATCGAACATTAGTTCCATGAAGCATACAGTATGAAACGGTTACACATTGTCATCTACAACCTGACCATGACCGTAGAGGATACTAAAACCTTTATACCATACTGGAAGACGCCTTTTCGCAATACGCTCTTCAAGAAAAAACAGGGCCATAATTCAAATCATATCAAGCACACGATATCAAGGCAAGTAGTGAGTCATCTTGATTTGAGCGAGTAGTAAGTTTCCATTTAAAGCTACAAACTACGAACTGCCATATATAGGAACCCGTATTGACAAGCAGTCGGAACACTTCAACGCCGGATTTGACGAAGAAGTCCAAATAGAAACAGATCTTTTTTGTCGTAAATATTAGGGCCATATGGTTAAGGATATATATTTAATAATGGTTAATTGGATTGTTGAGTACGACCACGCTCGCGCGGACGTAAAAATATCGCGTTGGGATTTTATCACGCACTGGATTTTCAACTCTCGGTGTTGAACCGACTATTGAGAATCCAACAGAGTGTATCCCAGCGCGTCGAAAAAAGACTGTTGGATTTTCAACTCTCGGCGATAAGCAGTGCATTGAAGATCCAGTGCGCGAAAAATCTCGCCGCGATATTTTTACGTCCGTGCGTACGTAGACTTAGCTCCCACGCTGTGGAGCGAGGCTGTCGCCATTTTGTCGGGAGATCTCATCGTGTTAATAGAAAAATACTATTAAAATTCCAGCCTGGAGATTGTAGGTACTGCACAACTACATTCAGCTTGGTTTTTAGGGTTTCGTACCCGAAAGGAACCCTGTTACTAAGACTACGCTGTCCGTCCGTCCGTCGATCTGTCACTGGGCTGTATCTTTTGAACGGTATCACCTGATACCGTTCAAAAGACACTTGACACTTTCACAGAGTGTGTACTACTATAGCTGCCATAAAAACAAATAATAAAAATAAAATAATATTAAAAGTAAAAGGCGGTCCCCATACAAGAAACGAGTTTTTTTAAATATGTACTGTTAAATATTGTACACCCGTACAATATTACTGTTCTTGGACGCTTTTTTATAAACCTAGGTAATAAAAATGCCAGATAAACTAAGGCAGGTAGATAATTATTGTGTTAGGCCCTAATAGGGCTATAGCTTGAAGGTGTACAAAAAGCCAGTTAAATGATGAAACAGAGTGGCTACAATAACCCTTCGAACTCTGACCCTCTTTTCCCAAAATAAAATACATACCACGAAGATAAATAACAGAACTTACGAAATAACTCACGAAAGACGTATTAAAGTTGGAATCTTTCTAGTTCAACAGATGTGTTGAAAATGCCCCACATTTCACCCTTTACCGTCGTTAACCTCCACAACTTTACCTTAACGAGAACCACCCTTGTAAACGGGTGCTAAGCCGATTTATATTTTGCCGTTAATATTTATGGTTTTTCCATTATTCTTTATGTATTTTTAATACTTTTCCATGAACGGTAATGGTCTGTGTTTGTCTTGACAAGAGCTGTTTATAATGCATTAGAGAACATTTACGTGCAAAAATCCTTTAGGTACAGGGATTAGAAAACAAATTTTCCATTATTTAAGGCACAAATTGTTTTCTAAACTATAATTATTATAATTATATCCATACTAATATTATAAATTATTCGAAAGTAACTCTGGCTGTACACTACCTTTTCACGCCTAAACCATTGAACGGATTTCGACAAAATTTAGCAAGGAGATAGAAAATTTGGCACTTTTTGTCCCGGTAGCACGTTCCCTTAAGATGATTTCCGACATCCACGCGGGTGAAGCCGCGGCAAAAGCTAGTTATAAATAAAATTAAGTCATTGAACTTTACTTGTCACTTAAGCTGAGATGTAAAAACGTTACTTTTAACGTGCTTTGACTTGGACATAATGTTCTCCTCTCTATCTTGCACTTGTAGTTTGACAGTGACGGCCATAAATCTAAGTACCTACGTGTTATGCTAAGAAAGTAACGTTTATCGATCTCGGCCTCAGATTCAAAGTTGACAAACATTTAATTTATTTGACACTACCTGCACCCCGCGGTTTCACCAGCATAAGTATCGATGCCGTGAGAGTATCGGCATTAAAAGTAACCTATGTCCTAATCAAGGTCATGTTTTACCCATGTTCCAAATTTCATCCAAATCCGTCTGCCGTTTAAGCATGAATGCATAACAAACAAACATACAAAAAATAGAATCTTTCCTCTTTATAATATTATATACTAGCCTCTGCCCGCGGCTTCACCCGCGTGGATGTTGGAAATTATCCTACGGGAACATACTTCCGGGATAAAAATTATCCTACGTGTTAATCCAGGTCATTAACTCGTGTTCCAAATTCCATCCAAATACGTTCAACAATTTTTGCGTGAAAGAGTAACAGGCATCCATCCATCCATCCTCACAAACTTTCACATTTATAATATTAGTAGGATTCACTAAGTTACCTTTTGAAAAAAATAAGCAAAAAATATTATCTCCTCTCAAACAGAGCACCTGCCTCTTATCTCAACACCACCCTTGGTTGACTGGTAGAGAATGCCTGAGGCATTAAGTCCGCCTTTGTACCTTATTATGTGCGAGAAACTATATAAAAATAAAAATCAATTGCCAAAAATGTTTGTCCGCGCATCACTTCAAAGCGGCTACACCTATTTAGATAATTATTTTTAAGCTATTGCATAGCTTTTATCGCGGGCTTTGAGCGCGGCGACCGAATCAAGAAATTCCCTAACGAAAATAAAACCTAACTCCCCTTAATCCGCCTACCATGTAGCTCGGCCGACCGTTCGCTTAACGTGTATGTCTATGGTACGACTGTACTTGAATTAATATCAAAGAAAAAAAAATACTGCATAAATTAAAAATAAATAAATAATTATAATTGCTTATGTTGATAAAAAATGCTATGCAATAGCTTTACCGCGGCAGTCCCCGAGTGCCACACGTGTTTTGTTTTGTTGTGTTTGTCCTTGTGTGTAGCTCAGTATGACAGATTTTTTTTGGAACATCTACCGGGAAAGTCGGAAATTTGGATGCTATTTTTGTATGAAATTCACCCCGGGCGACGCTGGGCATGAACAGCTTGTTTTAAGTAAATAAATGAGACGCACATCATCCTCGGCGAAACTTATCAATAGGTATATGAAGCAGTGCAGCCGAGAAGGTAAAAAAAAACATGACCCTTCCTTTTGGCTTTGCCGTAGTCGGGTAAAAAGGAGTAATTACTCTTTGATTTCTAGTTAGGCGATCGGACCCTACACTGCTATGAGCCACTATAAAGGCTCCTACAAACAGGCGCGACACGCGACGCGACACATAGGCACCGCTCGTTGCGCGACAGGCGGTGCCTATGTGTCGCGTCGCGTGTCGCACCTGTTTGTAGGAACCTTAAAACCGTCTTAAAATAAAATGCAGAAGTTTGTTAACTGCATGAAATGTTAAGAATATTTGCAGAAAATCTGCGATTTTCATAAAATGACATAGATATGAAATCGTTACTAAATATAATTTAAATAGCCCAGAATAAATGCTTTCAAGAATGGCTTCTACAATTTAAAATGGTTTAAGATCAGATTTGATAATGTAAGTTTTCTGCGCTATCGTGATGAAATCCACTATGAATTTTGGAACAAGCCAGGAGATGTAGCGTGTTGCGGATAAAAAACTTCCCAAACAAGAAATGCGTGTCTAGATTCTTCTGTCCAGACATGTTCCCGTAACGAAATAACAGATTCATTTAGTAAAATTTTGCTAGATTTAGCTAGATTTCGCTTCTTTTTTTTTGGGTGGTAAATCATCAAATGACTTCTCCCGCTCTGGGCGGAACGGAAGGGCGTGTCAGATTCTTACTGAATAAAACCCACCCGTGTTCCTTCAGTTGCATATGCGCCAGGGCCACGGTAACTCTTTCGAACAATCCGCGACCCCGGCAGGCACCGGCCCTATTGGACCCCTTCAATGGTGCTGACATCTCTTTGAGGCGCGCGTGGAACACGACACGTCGTCGACCCGGGCCTGGTCCTTACCGGACGGCAAGCTGCCCATTGCTCGTCGTCCGCAAGCCCGCGCCTACGGTGGCCGGGAATCGGCTATCGACTCTCGACGCCCAGGGTATCTCCTCCTGCCGCGACTAGGGGCGTGAGGGCGCAGCCAGATTCTCCTGTAAATCATTGTAGATTTACTACTGAAAATAACCTTTTTGGCGCAGCCGCGCGAGAGACATACGCTATGACAGTAATCCATTTTTTATTTTTGGGACCAAGTTCTTTAACGCAGCTTGCGGTAGGAGTAAATTTATAGTTTTTTTTTTAAATCTTCACGTTCCGAAAAGGTGTTGTGCCCCGTCCATGCGAATTTTTATCATACAGGTTGGATTTTTGAGATGGGGCAGCAAGGGCAGCTATCTTAACCGTTGTGGCTACAGGAAAACTGGTGAAAATGGGCAATTTTCCCAAAATCTTTTTTTTATGCCAATCTATTTTGTTTCATATAAGTATCAAAAACCTCTATTGGACCAACTGAGGTTGGAGTACTAGAAAAGCCAGAAATCGCAAAAAACTTTTCCCGTACCTACATTTCGTAGGAAATGAGACTACAACTTACTTTTTTATTATGGATAGACTAAACGCTACAATGAAGACTGGCTGAAAACAAAAAAAAGCTTGCTGCCCCATCTCAAAACTCCATCTTGTATATAACAGAAAGAGACTGAGAGAGAGGGATAGTATTCATGGATTCCGAGGGTGTTGAAGCCAATGGTGAGGTCAAAATGAAAATCTAAGATGGCGGCTACGAAAATTTTAAATTTTTTCATAATGTGTCGTTTCATGGTTTTGGAGGGTGCTGAAGACGATAGTGAGGTCAAAATGAAAATTCAAGATGGCAGCTCCAAAAATAAAAAGAAATAGAGTTGAAGAAAAAGCGTAAGGAACTTCCTTCCTGACAGGGGTCCCCCAAACCCACATTTTTTTTTTTTATGAAAGAAAGAAAGAAAATTAGGTTTATTTGTCACAGAAACACGTGCGAAAAAAAAAAAAACAAAATAGATCTATAATCACGAGCACAAAACAGAAATGTTGATGTTGTTGAAATGTTGAATGTTTATGTTGATGTACCGTGCGTGTGTCATGAACAGTAGCTAAACAAATAAATGTTTTTCTTCTTCTTTATCTCTGTTTTCTATTTACGCAATTATATAATTATTACCTAAAACAAGTGAGCTTGATGAAATCTAAATTGCTTGTTCACCTTCTTTTTATCGTAAGTGGATAGCTAGAATATGACCTTAGACTTAAACTCAAAAAGAAACCACATGTGAATGCCTTAGTACCTATGCCTGGTGAATAGGTGTGAGCGATCCTTCATTTTATCGTCATATTCCTGTAGCTGAAAGTCTCATCATCATCATCAGCCTATATTTGTCCACTGCTGGACGTAGGCCTCTCCTAGTGAACGCCACTGAGCCCAATCTTCGGCTCTCCTCATCCAGTCTCTGCCAGCCGCCTTTCGCAAGTCGTCACTCCACCTGGCCGGCGAGCGTCCCACACTATCTTTGCCTAAACGCGGTCTCCACTCTAGAACTCGTTTTCTCTAACCGTTGTCGGTTCTGTCTGAGATGTGACTAGTCCATTGCCACTTCATCTTGCTTAGTCTTTGGGCTATGTCGGTTACCTTAGTTCTCTGGCTGAAAGTCTGCCACCTCACAACAAATTTTACCGACATTCCAATCTGCCACCACTCTCTCACAACTTGCACCATCTTCAAAAGTGCAATGCTCTGCAGTTATTGCCCGGGCATCCCGGCTACGTGCAAGAGGGCTTTTAGAGCGCCGTCCACACCCAATAGTTATTCGATCGGTCAACTATTCAAGCGTATATCGAATTTGGTAGGGTTATAATAATGAGATACTGCTCTTGAATACGAAATCATGCAATTTCTAGTTGTAGGATGGTTTACGGAGAAGTTTTTGAAGTTTATGGTATATGCTTTGGATGCTTACATTTATAAGCACGAAAGGCAGAGATAAGCAAATATATACGCGAGTGAGAAAAATGAACGGCCGACTAGTTACTGGTCTGAATGGGAGGTTGTCATTACGGGTTTTCTGGTGAATAAACGTGGATATTATTAACCTGCAAAAGAGACATGAACACTCTTTACAACCCGACGTGTCAGTGTTCATTTAGGGTTCTACATACTGATGGGACTTAAGACGGAAAGAACCCTAAACATTGTTTGTTGTATCTGGAAATAGATTTATCTGTTTTCTTGTATTATGACATTATAAAAGACTAAGGGCATACGATTATTGTAGTACGAATTGATGTAGTTTTGCCTCGTTCGTTATTAAATATGACGAATTCCAACCTTGCATCTACACCAAATTAAATTTATACGATTATTTGCTTTTAAAACTTAATGAATTTGGTTAAAACATCGAAGAATTTGGTTCACAAACAACTACAAAGCTTATAAATCTTGAATAGTTTAGTGGAAACAGTCAATTAGTCTACATCGACTAGGCTTTAGAGAAGGTATATAACTAAGTAAATTACAAAGCAAGCCAATGTTACCCTAAATTCACAAACACGTCAATTATCGCCAATCTCACATCAGACAATGTAGGCCTTTGGCCTCTTCAAAGGCCTAACCCTCAAGCCTAACCCTCTTGGAATAATCTAAGGTCGTTGTCACTGTGTCAGAGCCAGGGTGACACGTGTCGTATGATTAATTGTCCTTAATATTATTCGGAACGTGTCAAGCCCTAGGGCACATGTTGTGACTTGACCTGGCGTTGTTGTTTGGTAAGTAGGTATTCTAGTTGTGTTTGGGATAATCTATCAGAGCTTTTATAGGAATATCGTTGCCAATTTTAGAAGTAATAGCCATTTTCTGCTAAACATTTTTACACTTTCGCTTCATCAATCCGCGGGTTAATTGTTGCAATGCCTTTCAAATTGACATTTCAATAACATTCATTGCGTTATTTAACTTGTAAGTAGATGAGTTTTTAAAACATATGAAGCAATGAATTTCTTTCAGAATCCTTCGGGGGGTGCTATTTACCAAAAGTGATAGCTGGTGGACTATGATAGACAGATTATAGGAAAAGACATATGTATATACTATTTCTTGCACATGTAAATACAAGAGCTTATGTATCACAAAGATGCCATAATTACAGTTTTTTCTAAATGTTTGCACAACTTCTGGTTTCATTGCGAATTACTTTTAAAAGTTCTGAGATTACTCATCGTTGAGCTACCTTCTAGTAATTTGAAATCTTTGCTTTGAATAATTAAACATTTTCTTACAATTGGCAATCTAACTTCACAACCTACAGAAAAATCTACAATACGCTCGGAAAGTCTCTATCAGTAACTTATAAGATATCTTTTTGACTAATAATACAATCGAGACAGAATCCGAGTTTATTTTTCTAGGTGTATTTGTATCCCATTATCCCGTTAGCTGTGAGTATATAGCAAACAAGTAGATAAAGTACATATATCCTTAGTATGGTGGGTGGAAGCAAACGTTGAACTTACCGAACAGGGATATATAGAGAATGGAAGACGCATACACATTCCTAATTTCTGTAAGAGCGTACTTAAGTCTGATCTAATCTGTGAACTTTAAATCTGCTGTCAAGTGTCATATTCTGTTGATTGGATAACAAAATGAGAGCTGATTAATGATAAATGATAAAGGAAATGATAAATGATTTTATTTCTGTAAGTAGGTTTGAACAAACACTTTTACACGTCAATCATATTTTAAAAACTAGACGAGGTCGGCGTTTCCTATCTGACTACTCTGAGAAGAAAGGCCGAAGCAAACTCAGAGGTCACAGTCTCTTTTAAAGTCCAGACATATTCTTGATCAGATCATGTGAAGACCATGTAGATTTGTGTCTGAAATGGTCTTTTGAGGAAAAACCACACAGATTGAGTGGACCTGTCCAGTCAGTGCACGCATTTGTCAGTAATCGTGCAGCTCAACTCATGATGAGCCAAGAATTAGATTCTATAACCAGGGGTCGTTCTAATGTGGCAAATATGTCTACCTCTAAGTCTCAGGATATTGTAGAATTATAGAAAGAAAAGGAGAGAAATAAGACGTGAAAAAGTAAGTTCATCATTTAGCTAGAGCAATGCTATGTAAAAAGTACACATTGGATCTCAATAGCCATTATGTCAACAATAAAAAAAAGCTAAAGGTATGTGTAAAGATCGTAGCAGGGGTGTTCTGTAGTTTCTGCCTACCACCATGGGAAGAAGGCGTGAGTTTATGTGTAATGTCATTCAACGCAGTTTCTTTCGAAAATTCTACAAGAAATTTTAATATTTCTAGACTTCTCTTCTTTACTATAACGACGAAGGGTTACTTAAGGTTTCACTAACATAATTCTGTCATTTATATTCTAAACTTAGGCATTCTCTCCGAACAAAATTTCTACCTAGGCCTAGAGTAAAATATGGTCCGTTTAGTCTCAATTTCAAGTTTATGGCTTAGAATATGTCATCATTAAAACAAGAAATTTGTTTTTCGGACGATTTTTGTTTTACATTTGTACACCAATAGCGAAAGGTAAATTTTTGTAAGAGGTAAGCCGGAGTACTTTTATCTTTAATGTGATTATATTATTTGCCTATAGAATAATGACTGCCATTTTTCAAAGGGAAGTCGGTAGGAATCGAGTTGTATAGAACCTTCGCCACTGTTGTACACACTGATTTGATGATTGTGAAGATTCTATCTTGTCTTCCATTCTCGCCTGTTAGCCGCCACTTGTTTTTCTTTCATATCAGCCCTCATACAATCTATCCATCTTTTCTTTGGCCTTCCTCTCCTTCTACATCAATCCTATAGCTACGAGTATGCGCACCTTATGGATCTATAATTCAAAAGTGCCTTAAAATCTTCTATAAATTAGAAGTTTCTTAGTTATAGTGATTTTTTCAGTCTATACCTATCTTAGCTTGTATCCATATGGATATCTTCAGGATATACCAGCGGAATAATTGCAGTAGGCTTTAATTTTGACAGTTCAACAACATTCATTGCGTTATTTACGTTGTTGAGCAGACAAATTTTTCGAACATAAAGCAATGGATTTAGCAATATACTTCAAAATGATTCAGATTGTAATTGAAAGTGTATTACGCAATTAGGGTGCAATTAGGAGCTGTTATTAGTATTCATTCAAAAGGATGGCGAAATTTTTTCAGTTTTCTACATCATTTAAAAAATCCACTACGAAGGTTCAACCAATCCTATATCCTTGTTAAAAGCAATGACCTGCTGTAACAGGACAGACGGGAGATAACGCTCGTTACACGACAACACTTGTAATACTTTCTGTTCCACACTCCACAACGCTGGAGAAACTTCAATTTATTGCACACTGTATTGTTAGACTTCGAAATGGCGGACTTCAGTTTGCACAACTGTGTTTGATAAAGCAAGATGGCCGACAACGTTTGAATGTCAAAATGTTTGAATTACGAATGAACATGTCGCGGAAAATCAACCCGTATTGAAATGACCTGAATTATTTCTTATTCGTTTTTTTTTTATTATATCAATTTAACGATTAATATAATTTTGATGAATGAAAGGCGACCAATAAAGCAGATGTGAGTGGAAACGCCGGGACGCCGACGTCCTAGGAGGACATAATGTTTATGGGTTCTGGTTTCCGCACTTAGTCCTTCATGTGGACCATTGTGCGTGGGCATGGCGGCCGTCGGTGATTATTCCAACCAGCCCACCTCCCTCCAGAAGTTGATAATGTCTCCTGGTCTGCTGAGAGCATCTGTATAGGATCTGCGTGCCCTGAGGGTTTGTGACCTAATCTGGGTGACGCCTGTGCATTCAAAGAGCACATGCGCAACGTTTTCCTCAGTCTCCATGCAAGCCCTACATAGAGGACTGTCCGTTATGCCTATTGTGTGGAAGTGTTTGTTTAGCGAGCAGTGTCCCGTGATGGTCCCCGTCACCAGGCGCAGACCGTTCCTGTCCAGACATAATATATGACCTAGGAGTAGAATATAGCAATCTTATGAATGATGTTCTGCAGGAAGGTCAGGAGTGTAGTACTCGCAACCGGCGTGCGTGTATGACCAGATGTAAGTATGAATGTCAACGAACCAAAGGAGTATGTAAGGATCGTAGCATTCACGCCTACTTCCCAGGGGGGTAGGCAGAAACTACAGAAAAGTGGTGCTCTGTAGTTTCTGCTAACCCCCATGGGAAGAAGGCGAGAGTTAGTGTGTGTGCGTATAATATGGAATTATGGATATTATTTACATTATTCTAAAATAATTCTGGGTAAATAATATCCATAAGTGTCAGTGCTGGTTGGCTAATTAAAAATAAATACATTCATATTATTAGAATTAATTAATTTATTTTTAACCATATTCTGATTTAAAAGAGTGTCCGTGGAGTTTCTTGCCCTTTCTTCTCCATAGGTACCTAGGTACTACGCTTTGGAATGGGCAACTAGCTTCATCTGTCAGACTGACCGCCCCTTGACAATTCAAAAGTGCCTGTAATTGGTTTATTTGAAATAAATGCTTTGAGTTTAAGTTTGATTTTTAATTAGCCAACCAGCACTCACCAATTATGTGGTAACCTACCTAAAATATTATAAATTGTACTGCCCAACTACAAATTACATGAAATTAGCATTTTATCAAATATGATTAATATTTGTATAGTGTATGATATTCGGGCAGATAAATTATTTAAATCAATTCAATAATTATTTATTTAATTAAGAACCTATTTCAATATTGGCATTTTATTAATACGCACTCCAATTTATTATGGAAATCAATGACTGTGAAATATTCTGCAATGTGCGATGTTTAAAAAAAGTGTTGTTAAATAAATAGTAACTACATGTAACTTAATATTGATATTTCAGCAACCGAGCAAATCTGGGGCAGGTAGCAAATATCAAAAAGAAAAATGTGACGTTTACCAAACAAGATCAAAATTCGTCCATCATAATCTCATTAATTTTCAACAATTCGAAATTTGAAATTCAAGTGCTGGCAGCTAAATGGACGTTGGTTAGGTGCATTCGTTTTTTTAATACCAATTTATTTTTCGTCTAATTGACCAGCGAAAATTCTATCGAGTCATATCGAGTTTTGTTTTTATTAAACATCGATCATATCATAATGCTATTATAATTGGCTCACTGTCCGTTCAAGGTTTTATTAAATTGGCCGTGGTATGCTTTATTATTTGAATTATGTCACGGGCAATATCGTTAATTTATTTAAATGGGTCGCCACAATCTAAAGATCGTTTTTTTCATTGGTCAAAGTCATAAAAACCACAGGAATATAGTAACAACAAGCAAGCACGCGGAAAAACATCGAAATGTGATAACTAACTAGTGATAAGAGATCGAAATAATAATAATAATTATTATTATTTTGTTGCCTCACAATAAAAAGAATATGACACCTATTAATTATTGATATCTGTACTGGTATTTCACAACATTTGTCAGTATCCCGTATGGTCTAGTGGCTAGGATACCTGGCTTTCACCCAGGAGGCTCGGGTTCGATTCCCGGTACGGGAAATTCTTTTTGCGATATCGACGACATTTTTGGACGAAATTGCTTACTTTCTGTCCTTTGCATACCAACCACAGTAAAGTTTTTTATTATTTGAATCAATCAGTTCTTTAACACATAATTTCACGGCAGCTATTTTTTAACCATAATAAAGCCTTAACTTTCTCACGGATGTTCACCACATCACCGTAGCTTAGGTAGACATTTTTTTGTTAGAATTCCCCAAAAGACCTTTCGAAAGTTGCCGACGACGTAAAAACTCCAAGCCATTCTTCAATAACCGACAAAATGCTAATTTATTGGCAGAGTCATAAATCTGCCAATTAAAATTTGAACCTCTTTTAATAAGTGCCTGTTTAAGTTATGAGCGGACCCAAGATTGACCCACTTAAAAAACATCTCCGTTGTTTTCTGTTGTAGTTAGATACCTGTTATGTATCTTAAATTTAAACATTTCTCTGAAAATATACAGGTAATTTAATTGTATTTACCATAATTTCAAAAGCCGATCATATTTCTGTCATAATTTGGCGCCAAAACGTTCCGAGGAAAGCAACTCATTCATCCATTTACTCATTCATTTAATTCTGCCGTCTTTTAATTCACTGATTGATATCCGTCTCTATTACGTCAGAACATTTATTTACACTGCTACAGTCCAATCATAGTTATTTTATCTTTGAAAGCAGCATCCCAATATCAACCTTAATGCATCGGAAATAAAGATCATTGTGATTTTGACAGCAGAGGTAAAGTAATACAGTGAACGGACTGTACAGGGTTCTTTTTTGTGCAATTGTTTTATGAAATATCATTTGAAATAAATAAATATCATTTTCGCCACGCGCCACAATAACGTTATAGCGCTTTATGTCAGAATGTTTATTTACGTATTATGAAATGTTACCGTAATTTGTAGGTACATTTCCAGCATGAATATTCCAAAGTTTGAGAGCGTGCGAAGCGGTCCCTAAGTGCGCAAAAGTTTGTCCAATTTAGTTATACAACCATGTACATATATTTTGAAGACAATGAATGTCGGCATAAATTAGTAGTATTTCATGTGGTTGCTATTTCAATTTACCTTAATCTCACATGATTTAGTGGTCGTTAAAAGTGAAACGGAACGTATTTAAGAAGAAAAAACGGGGAATAGATAAACTAAGGCCAGATGTTTCAAGTGGTTTATATGTTTGAATTAAGAATGTCCCAGAAAACGCAACGTTGTTAGGTACATACAGAAAATGTAAACA